>WOAB01000211.1:0-1335000 GCA_027886185.1 Rheum nobile | reverse complement strand
GCTCATTCGAGAACTACGATCTTTGGCTCTGGAACTCAATCATTTCCTTGTATCTGAGAAGAATTTGCAGATTAATAGGGTGGAAGCTTAATCGGAATGAATTCAAAATTTTCTTCTATGATAGATCAGTATAAACATCAACAACTTCGAATTGGATTAGTTTCTCCCCAACAAATTAGTTCTTGGGCCACGAAAATCCTACCGAACGGAGAGATAGTTGGAGAGGTCACAAAACCCTATACTTTTCATTACAAAGCCAATAAACCGGAAAAATATGGATTATTTTGTGAAAGAATTTCTGGGCCTATAAAAAGCGGAATTTGTGCTTGTGGAAATTCTCGAGTAATCGCAGATGAAAAAGAAGAACCGAAATTTTGTGAACAATGCGGAGTCAAATTTGTTGATTCTTGAATACAAAGGTATCAAATGGGCTACATAAAATTGGCGAGCCCAGTAACTCACGTGTGGTATTTGAAGCGTCTTCCTAGTTATATTGCAATTTTTTTTAGATAAACCTCTTAAAGAATTAGAGGGCCTAGTCTACTGCGATGTGTGATTTGATCGAAATTTTGATTTTACAGATTCGAAATGAGAAACTGTTATCCCATTCCATCCAATTGGGATGCCCCGGCTCTGACATGTCTCTTGGTAAGAGTAACATGAAGCTCAGAATTATGGGTGTATTCAATACTCCCAAATAAAAAGGGAATTGATCCATGGTCGATTTCGTAACAAGTAAATTTGAATTTATAGTTGTACCTCGTAACAAAAGCCTTCTTTTGTTTGTGGAATTAACCACTCTCCGTCGTTTAGAAATAAATTATGTTCACGCAAGCAAATAGCAAATATGTCATGGTTACAAGAGTCTATCCATCACATATAGGCTTAAGGGCATCATGGTATAACCGTCGATGTGAAGTCGTGACCTAAAAGATCGAATGAAACGATACATAGACAAGTCAATCTTTTATCTTATATCTTATGAATTTCAAGGACCTGCCATTTTTCTTTCTTTAAGGGGATTCATCATTCGAGGGGAGGTAGACTACTCAAGAATTTCACATTTCATTTTGACTTGAATTTGGAATTCAAAAAATCTAACTAAACGGAAGACTGGATTAATGAAATGTTGCTTAGTCTTCCACGAGAACTTGAGTAAGGAGTAGATCTTTTGCTTTGCTTTGAGGATTTTACATAATTTCTAGAATTTGAAAGCGAGAACTCTTTTTTTTGCTGTAACTACTTCAGCCGGATGAGAGGAAACTTTCACGTCCGGCTTTGAAGGGGGGATCTTATAGTATAGGATCCTATCCTAATTTTTCTTTTGCTACGCCCATAGCTAAAAAACCTACTTTTTTACGATTACGGGGTTTATTCGAATATGAAATCCAATCTTGGAAATAGAGCATCCCACTTTTTTTTACTACCCAAGGATTCGATACCTTTCGAAATCGAGAAATATCTACTGGAGCAAGTGCTATCCGAGAACAATTAGCCGATTTGGATTTGCGAACTATTCTAGATTCTTCGTTGACAGAATGGAAAGAGTTAGGGGAAGAAGGGCCTACTGGAAATGAATGGGAAGATCGAAAAGTTGGAAGAAGAAATCTTACGTGACGTCTCCACATTCAATTCGCCTACGTATCTTCATATTGTTGGACATGAATCAGGCTAAGTTTTAGCATTTAGTCTTTTCATATAAAAATTTATCTATTTCATATATAATTTAACGATTTAATTTGGGGGTAATAGATAAATTTCTTTTTACAAATAATCTTAAACCTTGATTAATATATATTAGTTATATTATCAAAATATTGTGACTCTATGTGATTTTAATTTTATTTATAAATAAGAATTTGTTCAAGTTTGCTTTCAACTTATTTACTTTCAAAATAAAATTAGATTCTTGATAGAGAGGTGGACTAAATCGTAACAATTGATTTTATTTTTGTGATATTCTCTAAACAAAGTAGCTGGATCACTAGGCTTGGATATGATGATATCCAATTCTCTAAACAAAGTAACAATTACTTTTATTTATTGATATTCTTGATCGAGTATTTGTTATCCGGTTATGATATTTTTAAGTACGGTTTTTCTAACCTATGCCCTAAGGGCATAGGTTAAGATCCCATATATAGAAACTTTTAATTATGTGTTAATTTTTTAGTATATATTTTTTTTAAATGAGTTCACATTTCCTTTTTTAGGGTTTATATTCCTTAATAGGAATTCTTAACCTATGCCCTAAGGGCATAGGTTAGACAAACCGTTTTAAGTAATCTACGTATTTGAGACAATCTACTATATATCTACTAAACTATAATCTAATTACGTCACATGACACTCCCTCATTAAAACCGCCACATAGAATTTCATCATTAAAACCGCCATATGTCATTTTCTGCTTTTTTCAATTTTTTAAAATAAATCTAAGATTATTATCCTAAACTTATCACTCATTTTTTCCTAATTTAAATACAAATCAAGCACAAAGATTACAAGTTAATCACAAAGATTACAAATCCAAAATTTCCCAATTATATACAAATCTTAAATTTCCTAATCTACTATATATCTACTAAACTATAACCTAATTACACCACATGACACCCCCTCATTAAAACTGTCACATGGCACTCCCTCATTAAAACCGCAACATGTTATTTTCTGAAATAGAAATCGTGTACTTATATCGTATAGCCATATAACACAATTAGTTTTTAAGAATAACAAAGCAAACAAGTATAAAGCAAAATGAAAAGTTTATTATTGCAATGCACTGTATAAATACCGCAAGACAAATTATACACACAAAGTTTATTACTTTTATAATGTAATACTTATAAAAATTCGTTATAAGCATTTAACCAGTTTTATCTTTTAATTAATTATACATAATTAACATTCTCATTACTTAAATCTAGACCTGTTAATCGGGTCGGTCAAGTCGGGTTCAGGTTCGGTCATTTCGGGTTCGGTTGAGAACATGTCGGGTCAATTCGGGTAACAAGTCAAGTCGGGTCAGGTCATTACAGGTTAGCGGGCTGCTCGGGTTGACCAACGGGTCAAAAGCGTCATTTTTTAAATATTTTGTTCTCTATTAAAATATTATTAAATAGTTAAATACTAATTTAAACATGTCAAAATAAAATGAAATCAATTAAAAAATATTATTATTATTATTTATTTTAATAAATGGATATTAGTAGACCAAAATATTTTTTTAATTTAATTATTGATTTATATTATATAAATCACAAAAATTATATAAGTATAACCATGTTCTTTTAATTTAATTAATTGTCGAGTTCGGGTCTTACATTCTCGAGTTAGATTCGTGTTCGGTACATTCAGGTTACCAAATATTTCGAACAGGTCGGATCAGATCCAAATGTGGGTCGGTCAGGTCAGTAAAACGGGTTCGTTCACTTTTTGAGAACTCTACTTAAATCTAAACTTATATGTTTTGTTATTCATTTATTTGTATGAAATTCCTAATTTATTTTCCATTTTTATATACAAATTCGCCCATATACTTCAATTCTAATCATATAAAAACCTTATAATCATATGTATCAAGATATTAAACTTATAATTTATTATATTAGTATAAAATGATCTCGCGGCCCAGATCAAACGCACGTGTGCTTAAAATAAAAGGGATGCGGATTATTAATGAAGGAGCGTGTAGCCAAGTGGTAGAGACCTAAAGGTGGGAGTGAGAGGACGAGAGGTCATGAGTTCTACTCTAGAGGTTCTACTCTAATAATAATTACAGTTTTCACTATTTTTTTTAATTTTCTATTTTTTGTCCCAATTAATTACGATTTGATATTTAAGCATCTCAAATTGGTATATGAACCTCTACAATAGCGCTTATGAACCTTTAGAATAGCGTATATAAACCTCTAGATAGGGTTTACGAATATGTAGAATAGAGTTTATGAACCTCTAGAGTAGAGTTTATGAACTTCTATTGTAGGGTTTATGAACCTTTAGAATAAGGTTTATGAACCTCTTAAATAGTATTAATAACCTCTAGAATAGGGTATGAATAGGGTTTATGAACCTATGAATATGGTTTATGAACCTCTAGAGTAGGGTTTATGATCAAACCTCTAGAATAACGCTTATGAACCTTTAGAATAGCGTTTATGAACCTCTAGAATAAGGTTTAAGAATCTCTAAAATAGGATTAATGAACCTCTAGAGTATGGTTTACGAACCTCTAGAGTAGGGTTTATGAACTTCTATAATAGGGTTTATGAACCTCTTGAATAGGGTTTATGAACCTCTAGAATATATATGGTTTATGAAACTATGAATAGAGTTTATGAACCTACGAATATGGTTTGTGAACCTCTAGAATAGGGCTTATGAACCATTAGAATAATGTTTATGAACCTCTAGTATTAATTTTATTTGTTTGTGAACCTCTCGTATAAAGTTTGTGAACCTCTAATCAATCACACATTTGTGAAAGTAGGTAGATTCGTGAATTTTAAAATTTATGAACCTCTCGCATAATATGTATGAACCTAGGTACATTAGTGCATTTTACTAACGTATTAACATTCTACGTATAAGTTTGTTAACCACTAGCATAAGATTTGTCAAGGTTATATAAAGTTAGTTTGTGAACAACTAGTAAAAAGTTTGTAAACATTAAATATAATTTTTATAAACCTACACTATAAAATATATGAACCTATGTATTTTTAGTGTATTACTTTCCGAAACAAAAAAATAAATTCAAGAAAATAATACCACCGTTTAATCAGTCCGTATAGTCCGCACCGTAGAGGAGCTCACACTCTATTATAGCAATGCAATTGGAATAAAAATAATATATTCAAAATATAGGTCAGAAAAATTGTCAAACTAATTTACCAACTCAGCTCCCATATACCGAGTATAAAATTGAGTCGTAATCTTGATTATGGCGACATGCCTGGCTGCCCAATGCATTAATTCGCCATGTGCACATACGCATATGAATCGAGAAGCACACCATGAGAGATGCGTAAAATGCGTGAAAACAATAATAAATAGAGAAATTTACAGCAAACCATCCGTTATATACGCGTTTTTGCAGCAAATCACCCGTTCTATTCGAAATTATTTTAAACCACCCTTAACTTACATTCCGTTAGCAAATCACCATCCATGGACTTTCGCCGTCCAAATTTCTGTTAAAATGCGTGGAATGACCCTTTTGCCTCTTGTTTTTTTCCCAAATTACCGGTTTAGTCCAACTTTTTTTTAAAATACTCCAAACCCGACTAAAATTAAACCAAACCCAACTAAAAACCTAACCCGATTACATTTTTCCAAATGCTCCTCTGAGCCTTTGCTTCCTAGCGGCCATGGCAGTTCCTCAATCTTGGTCTCTGATGGGAAACCTTCTTAAACTTCTTAATTAATGGTGTCGTAGTCTTGTATATATCGGCAATAGACCTATACTTCTTCCGCCTTCTCCGATTCTCTTCTCTATCGCCGCAATGGTCATCGTTGTCCCCATCAAATCGTCTAAAATCTCTTTAATCTTCATCCTGGTTGTCGAGCAAGACGAAGAGATCTCGCTCATGTCATCGACATCCTTCACATCGTTTATTCCCCTGTTACAACAGTCACTGGTGGCGGTGGCTCAGCTAGCGTCGCTGTGGTCGAACCAGTTGAGCAACCACATCGACGCATCCCTTGACGCGAGCTGCTCGAGAGGGGGCCAGTGATTCACAATCGATTTATCATTTTCCGACTTTGCGTTACTGGAATTGGTGGTGTCGATTTGGGTATTTATGTGAAAATCATTGTTGAGAGGCTGCGATTTCATGGAATTTTTGCGTGTTTGAGGGTTTGTTTAGGGAAAATGGAGCACTTTGGAAGAATTCATCGATTTAGGTTTGGTTTAATTTTCGTTGGTTTAGATCGGGTTTGGAGTATATGAAAAGAAAGTTGGACTAAACCGGTAATTTGGGGGAAAACAAGGGGCAAAAGGGTCATTTCACGCATTTTAACGAAAATTTGGACGACAAAAGCCCATGGGTGGCGATTTGCTAACGGAATGTAAGTTAAGGGTGGTTTAAAATAATTTCGAATAGAACGGGTGGTTTGCCGCAGAAACGCGTATATAACGGTGGTTTACCACAAATTTCTCTAATAATTAAGAGCAAGTGTAATTAATTTATTAATTATTTCGTTCATTTCATGTATATGCATAACTAGTTTTACACGATAATTAAATAATCTAATAGTACAGGGCCGATTTCAAATTAATCGTTTTTAATAATGTGGAAGAACATGCTAGCTCTGATATTTCAACTTGAACAAGTATTCTAGAGATCTTTCATGTCCTAAACTTTGGTAGGCCCTGGGGCGAAATAAAAATCAAGGCCCTAACAAATATACCATATAATTATTTTTAAAATTTGTTTTATAAAAATGGGGTAAAAGTATGTAATTTGACTAAAATATATTGACCGACTCACAATAATATTCATAGGCAGATTTGTCAAGGAAAGGAAGTGATTTTTTTTATGTACAACTAAACTGAAAATTTACCCATATGCAAAACTAAGTGAAAAAAATTGAAAATAAAATGTGTGAGATATAAAAAATCTAAGGAAGATTTTTATTAAAAATCCTTATATATTTATACCATAAAACTAGCCCCACATTTACAACATTAAGTGAAAATTTTATAAAATTAAGATAGGTGATGTACAAACAATACAAGTATATAAAAACAAATTCTCTTGTATTTGTTAAGGGAATATACCAACAAATTAGTTAAAAAATTATATTAACAAACTAAAATATAGACACTGAAAGTTAAGTTTTGAAGAAGAAAAGAAAGAGGCCCATTCACGTTAAAAAATAATAAGAAATCAAAAGCTTAACAATATATTTTTTTAAATAAAAGAAAAAAGAGGGCCTATAATTTAAATTAAAAAATAGTAAGATATAAGGATTGAACTCACAACGTTCTTAATTATAAAGAAAAGACTCAAACTCCTCTACCATTGAACCAAGTATTACTTTGTGGACTAATATTAAAAAAAACACTCATAATAACAATTCAATATTAACTTTGGGCCCCCTTCTCCGATGGGCCCTAGCCCCTAGGCGATCGCCCCTTTTGCCCACCCCTTTGGGCCGGTCCTGACTGCGGCCGACTGTATTGCGAAGCTAGGGCAGCAGAGTTTTTTGGAAGACATTCAAGCCAATTTAGAATTTTTAGTTCTCATCCACAAGGATGCTATAGACTGAAAAATCGTATCATCTGTGATTTCCGGTCTAATTTTTACTGTATCAAAAAAAAAAAAAAACTTGAACAAGTATTTGGTGATTGGATTGTGGGTAAGAAGGTTTTCATAATCCTCAATTTAAGTTGTTCTAAATCCGATTTATAGATATTTCTCTAATTCAAGTCTTTTATTCTAACGCAATTTTATAATTCAATTTTCTACACGATAGGCCAAGGGTACGTAAAATTTTTAATACAATAATCTTATTAAATCCAGATTATCATTTGTTAACCTTTTGATGGCAGCCTATTGCTGATAAGTTCCAATATATAACATAAAATAAATACAATTATCAATCTTAGATTGTTCATTAATATAGTTCAGATATACCATTTTATAATTACATAATAGTGATGCTCAAGTATTCATGTCAGACTTAATTATCGAATTTATGAAATATTTAATATCTGCATGTTACTTAAATTTGCTAGAGACTAATTAGATATATATGAAAAAAGGAATATTAGGAAATATTTTAAGGATTATTTGAGTTATTTTTATTATTATTATAGGTAGATTATTTAGTATGATACTATCGTTATATTTTAGGTTAGTATTTATATTATCTTTGATAAATTTATATATATTACACAAATCTTGTTACTTCTATATAAACTTTTCAATCTTTTTCAATAACAATACAACACACAATCATATTCAGAACCCTAATTTCATATTCTCTATAAGAAGAGATTAAATAAGGATATACTTTTTTACGAACGAAACAAACTCAGAACGAGAGGCAGAGTTCTCAGAAGATTTATTAAAATGATCGACCAAAACACAATTACAAAGTTATTAAACAGAGAGTAGACCTACCCATAATATCAACATAAAGAAGCGAAATAATACCCACAAGAGGGTCATACAAAACATGACATCCAATTGATAAGAAAAAGCTAAGGAAGCAAGAGCATAAGTAACAACATTTGCTTTGCGTTAAACATGATTGAACTGGACATGCCAATCCATACGAATGAAGCTCTGGCATTGAAAAATCATGCTAAAAAGGGGTGATAACGATCCATAAACTTACTAAGAAATTGAATAATCAATTGAGGATCATATTCTAAATAGACCCTCATGTATCCGGATCCCATGCCAACTCTAAATCATGCTGGACACCCCAGAGTTCATCGATTGAAACATTACATATACCATTGTTGTAGATGTAACCAACCATCCATTGGCCATCACATTTTTCTCAAAACTCCCCCATATATAGTTATGCCTCCATCACGCACAATGCCATTAGTATTAAGTTTGATCCAATCTGCACCCGACCTCTCCCACACTATAAGGCACTCAGACCGATCTCCTCTTGATTATCACACTGGTCGGATAACATAGCAGAGAGATAGTGATGTGAACCGAGAACCCGTACCGCTAAAGAAAAACGAGGTATCAAATAAATTTCATACTTTTTGGATCCTTAGACAGCCTTTCAGTCTTTTGGTGTTAAACATTTCCAACAAATCATAATTGAAGATGCCAAAAATTGATGATCTTCTTAGCAGCAAAAAATCTAACGGATTTCTCATTACCCCTATTTTCATGACATACGTTTTTGTCTTCCAAGCAATGAAAGCCATATTTTAGATGAAGATCACACTAGTACAAAAGGAGGGCCCGGACCACGGTTGTTTGTGCACCATACACCGGTTTGGCAAATGAGGTTGTTCTTGATGAGGTAAGGGCTTCAGACCGCGTATTTTTATAACCGTGGTGCAAGAATTCACCGTGGTTCTTTTTAAATAACCGCTTTCCGCATCGTGTTTAGAAAAAAGAAACCCAAATCTGGACATCTGTTATATTAAAAAACTGAGGTCATGTTGAGAAAAAGACAACGGTTTATTTAAAAGAACCCGTTGTCCCAAGGTCTTTTTTTAAATAAAAAATCTTTGTTTATCACAGTTTTTCTTTATAGAACCATGAAAAAGGCAAATATCATCTAAACCTTTTCCCATCTAAAATAAAATGTAACCAATGCATTTGTACGATAATACAATCACAAAAAAATGAGGCCAATCATCTGTAATCGATCATTTAATCAAGAAAAAAGCAAAATATATTCCTTCAAAATAGGCACCAGCTTTTAGTAAAACAGAGATGTTGCAACTGACCGAGTGAAAGATTTACACTTTCAAACGGGGTGTGGAAGAGAGAAAACCAATAATTAAGATCACTTCATCGTTTAGTCTCAATTCACCCATCTCCGTTGGAAGCTTATGAACAGCATCATGGTAACTGTTGTCTTCTCTAACACCAAAGGCGGGCAACATCCTCAGTGAAGTGATTTGCTAGGTTGCGTTGCTCTTAAATCTATTTCTAATCTGATCAAGCAAATGAAATAAATGTATCAACACAAGTTTAAATACATATGAAACAAATGTCTTTAGCCTTTATCTTGGCAACTAATAATAATTTTTTAACTAAATTATAAGTTTCCTAATAGAACAACAAACGCTCAGAAAAAAAAGAGATGACAACCAAGGAAAACTTTCTCTAACCAGGGGGAAAAACATGCATTGCGACATGGATATAAGTTATGAGAGCAAATTTAAATTCCTTCTTCCATTTTACTAACACAAGGCTATTTCACTTATCAATCTAAGCTCACTCTTTTGATGTAATTCTCCACCAAATAACAAATTAGTAGGTAGAATCAGCAGAATCACTATAATTAAGCAATTCCAAAGTAAAGAAGAGACTTTCTCTAACCAACTGGCTTTACAAATTTATTGTACTCAACATATCACAATAAGCAGTATTATGTCATGTTCATCAAACTTTATATGCATGAAGTTTAAGTAAATCCATGTTTAGAAGTTAATGTAATTGTTTTTCATATTTGAGTCGCTTGTGTGATTAAGTAGCTACCTGTTAAAACTATTGTGGCATAACCTCTATAAACTTGCAGTTACATAAGACATAATAAGTAGGGTTTTAAAGGTTTCATCAAGAATAAATATAGATTACATAATTCATCGATGATAAGTATTAAAAATACCGATCATATTTTTGTAGAAAAGAATATGTTTACTTAGGTATTCATATCTTCAATGTAGATTACAGATTCACAGAGGATAAACAGTAATAAACACCAAGCATATTTTTCTAATAGGATAAGTTTACTTAGAACTTCATGTCTTCAATGTACTTACTAGAACAAAGAAATTGATTTAAAATTTCTGATAATAGTTTAGGTCAGAGAGAATGCCCCATAGTATACATAAAAAGTAAAAGTTGTTTGATTTTTAGGACTTTCTGTTCTATAAAAGTTCAAAATGTAGGTTGGAATGTTGTTTCAGGGAAAATAATCTCGCTTGTCTCTGTACTCAGGACTAGACTAATTCAACATGAAAAATCCCATAAAGGGTCTATTATCAGTATCCAGATCAGGTCCCTAAAGTGTTTAAACTTTATACCATATTATACATGATGGATGATGAACAAGAAAATTGTTCGGAAAGAAAAGGCGAGGTTTTTGTATGTTATATAGCACCTGGTTAAAATTCGTACGCATAAAAATGACAAAGTCAACACCACATTTCTACATTTCCTCAATGCAGCTAAACTATGGGATGAACTAGTGATTGAAGCCTACATCAAGCTCATGTCATAAGACATAACTAATTCCAAGTAGATTGCTTTTGGAATACCAAATACTATATTTATAAAAACTTCAAGGAGAAGAAATTAAGAAAAAATACAAGAAAAGGTAGAACGACTCCCTCACATTACCGCATCGTCTATTGAAAATCTTTTGGTCCACTTAATTAGAGTCTCAGAATTGATAGATGTTTGCATAACAGGAAATGAGAAGGTGAACCTGGTTTCCATGTCTCTGTTAGTATGAAAGCTCAAAATATCTCCTTCTTTGGCCACAAATTTCTTATGTTTTTCTGCAATATAGCCAAAAATCCTTGGAACCACTAGAGAAACCTAGAATTCATCAGTTACACAGACTTCTAAGCACAAAAAGCATTTACTTCATATATGTCAACCATCAACATAGGAGGTATTGAAACTTCGAAAAATTATTAAGATATAATACCAGCATCCTTCTCACCCAGCTGAACCAGCGGTACACATAAATTGGTCCACCAAGGTCCGATGCATAATACAATCCATATTCATCCCCGAAGCAACATGGGTGAAGCAGAATGCTTCAGTAAAAGAACAAAATGTAAATTGGTTCTTCCTTTTGCCTTAGTACTTACTTCATGCATTTATTTGGCATCACATTCTCAAATTGATTATTGTATATGAGGCCATTTTCACTGATAATGAAACTTTTCTAAAACAGAAAGTCCCAAAAATCAAACAATCTTTGACCCGAAAAGGAAAATACTACGGAGTACCTATCAAGTAAAAAACCCAAATATATTTTCAACTTAACAATTCAGAACAAGTTTCAAATTCATTTGTCCATGTATGGAAACAATTATTTGAAGAAGAAGCAAGTGTTTTGCAAATCAAAGGAGTTGTAGAATATCACAAGTTTGGCTTGCCTTTTGCACCACTCCAATGGCTGCCTGTAATTAGGGGTGAGCACGGTTCGGTTAAACCGAAAATTTTAACCGAACCGGACTGAAAAAACCGATCCAAACTGAAACCGAAATAGTTCGGTTCGGTTTTCGGTTTAGATATTTTTGGGTTTCGGTTCGGTTTAATTTCGGTTCGATTCGGTTAAACCGAAATTAAAAAATAAATGGGTTGTTTTGCTTATTGGGCCGGTTTAGGTTAAAACAAAAAAAGCCCAACAGGTGAAAATGACATCCGCTCTTAATTCTCCATTGTCATCGACTCATCGCCTTCCTCGTCCTCTTCACGGCGACGAGCGCCGCCGCGTCTCTGCTTCCGCTCCTCAACCCTCGGCCGCAGACACCCCTCGAGTCCTCGACAATCTATGGCCCGCATTAAATATGCCGGATCGATTCCAAATCCTGGAAGAAATGTCGGTGTCCAGATTAGACGACGCCGTTTTGTCGTCGGACTGGAAGAAGACGTCAGAAGACCACGTCATCTCCGTCGACGTGCCTGGGATGAAAAAGGAGGAGCTGAAGATCGAAGTGGAGAAGGACAGGGTGCTAAGGATCAGCGGCGAGAGGAAGAAGGAGAAGGAGGAGAATAGGGACCACTGCCTTGCTTATTTGGGCTGGTTTAATTCAATTTTAGTGCTTGAACTGTGTATAATGGAAGCCAGCGGTACACATAATTGTTCTGATTAAAGCCTTGGGTGACATCGGACAACAACGTCTGAGGTCACTGGCGTGTGGCATTTCCGACAATAAGTCGGGGGTGTTACAGTTATGGTATCAGAGCAACAGTTTTAAAATTCTTGGCCTATTGTTAGGTTTGAGAATTTTCGAAAATTAATTTCGAAACTATTTTCAACCTATTTTCTATTTAAAATAAATTTTGAGAGTTTTAATGTTAAATTTAAAAGTTTTAATTATTTCTTGGAATTTAATTTAAACTAATGATTTAGCTATTTAAACTTCAAAAGCTATTTATAATTGGTTTATAAAATGTCGTGTTATAAGCGATTAAACTAAGTTTATGGTTGTAACTGTAAAAGTATGATTTGGGTCTTAGAAAAGTTTGGTGATAATCATATCACTAGTTTTGAGAAACTAACTCCATAAACAACTATTTATATATATAAGGTTTAAAGATATAAAGTATGAAGTTGAAAGTATACGATTTAAGAGGTTTTTCAAACTTCTGCAATATTCAAGTTGTTACTTATTCCTTAGAGCCATTCTTAGGAATATCGTTTCTCCTTAGATTTAATGTCAGTTAAAGGTTGACATTTCTCCTAGAATTTCCACTTTCAAGAAAAGAGATGAAGGTCGTTCTGCGGTTAGTGGTGGTGGGCCGGTCAGACTGATATAGAGTTATTAGTTTGGACCCTTATAAATCGTATCATAACGTAATTGACTCAGTGTCAAGTACCAGTTGGAGAAGTTCTAAACTAACGTTATGGTTCACCAACAGGTGATGGACACCCGATCCACCAACCAAGCAGCTAGCGAGAGTCTTAGCAACGATTCTCGAATTCGGCTGAGGAGTGCTACTCCGCAAGGGAAAGACGCGGGATCCGGCTCATGTAGAAGTGACCCGACCCTGCGACAAGATGTTCATCAGGGACAAGCGGACCCCCAAGCTGATAAGTGCTATTTTGTAGCACATATCTAAGGATTATTATCAGGTTTGAGGCGCCATTTGGTTGGATTTTATGCACAATTGGAGATTATGAAGTTAGAGTGGTGAAGTGTGGTTTTGGTGGTCTGGAGGAGCTAATTAAAGACATCCAGAGGAAGAGGAGTTGACCACCTGAGAAGACGTTGAAAATCTATAAAGGAACCACATTGGAGTGTCACCGCCCCGCGCCAGAAGCCACCACGACCCGGCGGTGGGTCTCAGATAAAGTCGGCACCCCGCGGCCATCTACTGAAGCGAAGCAATTAATTAATGAAGCAGCGTGGTACTGGAATTGAAGAGATGGGCCGTGAAGAAGAAAGGCCCAACAAGGAGAAAGGCCCACGAAGAAGTGAAGCCTCGCGCGCGTGAAATTGAAGCAGGAATTGAAAGCGGAAAGTGAAGATTGAAGATACGGGTGATGTCACGCTGATGTCGACGTGATTGATATTGTTGTGGGCCGTGTTGCTGCTGCTTACATTGGGCCGAAGTTGGGTCATGGCTGCTGATTGAATGGAGACGCCGAGAGCTGTTGCTTGCACGAAACCGAATTACGGGATTAATTCCCTATTTCGTTTGTTTATTTTTGGCTATTAGTTTTATTATTATTTCCTTTTATTATTTTTATTACTTTTAGATTTAGGTTAAATACTCTTTTGTTAACCTAGTTGCAAAGAGTGACAATTCTCCTTCGGGAGACTTAGTTCGTTTTCATTCTGCCTCCAGGGTTTTCAACCCATGGAGAACTAAACATCTTTGTTCTGCTAGACGTTTGAAGCAATACAGTTGATTCGGTTGTGAGATTTCTATTCCTTGTTCTTATCCTTATAAGTGTTGGATTGATTCTCTTGGTTATATTGATATTGATTTCTTGTTGTTCTTCTTAGCCTGATCAACTAGGTTGAATGCTTTTTATCAATTGCTAGGATTGCATATAGGGGTTCCGAGTGCATATCTAGTGGCAAACACAATTGTGCGTATAGGGGTTCCGAGCGTACAATTGTGAGTGAGAATCAGTTGCATGTTAAGTAGGGGAGTGAGTACTTGTACGTCTTTCTACTTGCATGTATCCTATATCCTTGTGTGCATTGCTATTGCTTTGTTGGTGGTAAAGTACCCCGGTCTGGTACCGCGTGACTGGTGGTATTTTATCATTGACATAGTAATAAGTCTATCGACAACTGTGAGAATCGGTAGTACTTAAGATCGGGGTGGGAACAACCATAAGAATAGTAAAAGAACTTGGATTGAATAGATTTCTGTGATCAACTTATATCTCTGTATTATGGATCTCGTTCTAGTGGAACTACTTTCCCCAACCATATTCTCAAGTCAATTAAACCTGTTTGCTTTGCTCTGCTTGATAATCAAAACCCCCCTTTGTTACTTTGCATGCTCATAAATACTTAGAAAGATCACTTCCTTCATGTGGATTCGACCCTTGCTTGCCTCTACTACTTGTTTAGGTTTGTTAGGATTATTTTGTTAAGGTGTCACGACAACGCCTTATCAAATTGGCGCCGTTGCCGGGGAGGCAAGTTTTGATTTTTCTGTGTGTTTGTTCGTGTGTGTGTTACTTTGGTGTGGACCTATCTTACGGTCCACACCCGTGCTACTAATTTTTGTTTTCCCTTTTTGATTTTTGTTACAGATATGGATTCCTGTGGAGAGCCGCGATATGACCCATACTCAAACTCATACACTCCAGGGTGGAAGAATCATCCCAATCCGAGTTATGAGAGCCCTCAATATCATCCATATGATTATGACTACTAGGAGTTCTACCCGGGGCCACAATCTTTCTACCAGCAGGGTGCTCCATAACAGTACTATCCGGCATACGAGCATAGCCCACCAGTGTCCAATCCAAATTTGCCAACTGAAGAGATGCTCAGGACCCTGACTCAACACTTCGCCACTGGTGCTCAAACTAGGGAGTCAAGCATGAAGGATTTAGAAAGGCAGGTGGACCAGATGGTGGAGTCAATTATACGGATCGAGGCAAGGAGGTCGGGAAATCTACCATCTCAAACGGTAGTAAACCCGAGGGAAAACGTTCCTCCTAGTGCTGAAGAGGAGGACGAATATGAGATGGAGAACATCACCCACCGCCCCACGTCACCTCTTACCGCGACCCGGCGTGAAGTCCCAGTTATCTCACCGCCCCGCGGCGAGACTGACCGCGACCCGGTGGTGAGCCTCAGTAACTCCACCGCGACCTCACCGCCCCGCGGCGACGCCGACCGCGACCCGGCGGCGAGTCTCAGTTATCCATCCTCGTACCCACCGCTGCGGCGATGACCACCGCCCCGCGGTGGACGGAGTGCTTTCCTGTGAGATCTCGTCGCGACCCGACGTCCAAAATTCCAGTTATGCTGATGAGGTCTGGATAGATCCTTACGGGGTTGAATGGCCGGTAATTTCGGAAGAGGAGTACTTTTTGAGATTTGAGGAGGATTGGAGCGACGATGTGGAGGAGTACCGCGATCACGGAAATACTCCTGAGACACCCGTTTCTCTCAAAAATGCCCCGGCAGTCCCCAACCCTCTGGAGGCTGCCTATGATGAGTTTGTGCGTCTCAACTCCTTCCCGCTCGTCGCATCACACCCCGTTATACCCTCCCCTGAGGCTCTGAAGGACACCCAAAAGGTGGGGAGCGACAAAGGCTTATTTGACACCTTCAGTAGTCCCAAGGCAACCATCCCTTTGGTCCATCTGCCAGACAGCACCCCTCGTTGCAAGGAAATGTTAAAGGTGCTAGGCATGATCAAAAAGAAACCAAAGGGGAAACACAAAAAGGAGGCCTTGATACAAGTGGCTAATTTTTATATGCTGGATACAGGACAAGATACACATGAAGCCCCTGAGATGCTTGGTAGACCGTTTCTAAAGATGGCAAGTGCATTCATAGATATGAACAGCGGTCCAACCATCATGAAGTGCACAAGCATGGAAGAAAGGCTCAACAGGGAGTATACAAAGAGGCATCCCCCTGATATAGATCCCAGGTGTTCAGTTGCTTTGAGCAACCCAAGTTGAGAGTTTGGAGTAGGATGTCAAGCCATGACAATAACTAAGGCGCTGTCCGGGAGGCAACACTAGTGGAAAAAACCCTAATAGAGGCGGGCATTTGGACACTTATTGAGGCGAACACCGTTCGCTTCAAATGAGGGGGCTGCAACAAGTGGGGACCCTTTTTGAGGCGGGCAATATACGCCTCTAAAAGCCACTTATTGAGGCGGGCCTATAGAGGCCCGCCTCAACAAGTGACTTTTAGAGGCGGGTCTCCATAGACCTGCCTCTAAAAGTTATTTCAACAATTCGAGTACAACAACGCAACAGATTTATGATGCACCATACACACATTAAATTTGCAGAATAGATTCCTGAATTTATTCACAGAATAATATACAACAACACAACAGATTTCACCAGAGTACAGTCAGGTTCTCAACAACAGTTTACATGACAAGTACAAACAAGTTCAATCCGATAATAAATACTTCGATGTAAAATATTGTGCCCATTGCTCACGAACAACATCCATTTCTTCATAAGTATACACTGTCTTCCTCTTAGGATATAGCTTCATAAAAAACACAGAAATTATTGACACAAAACAAAAATACTATCAATATATAGTTAGTTAAGTTACATACCTTATCTAGTCGCTCATCAGAGTCCTCGAGTCCCGTGACTATCTCTAACATGAACTTCATGACATAATAGCCACACTCGGTTCCGCTGCTTTGTTGAGTGCACTAATTACACAACATAAGGGGGCTTTCTTAGATACAAGGCCTTTGATTATAAATAAACAAACCTAAAGCGTTTAAAATGCTATATGTACCTCTATATTGCAGACTCTCAACGTCTTACGTTTTCCTATTGATTTATCGCACTTCCCACCTTGATACTTAAACACTTGAAATGCCCTAGAAAATCAACATAATACAGTCACGAAACTGATATTGTTAATATTCCAAAAAAAACTAGTTCGTAAGCAAAATAACTTACAAATTCATGATTCCAGATGAATCAGTCGTTCTGTTGTCTGGACCTTTTAGAGAATCGAAAAGATAGACCTGTGCTTTAAATAAGTCTATCACGTACAGAGTCCAATGATTGCTGCATCATTTAAACGTAAATTGATAAACATTAATGATTGCTTAAAATACTAATTATATATGAAACTTATTGAAAACACTTACTCTTGATTATATGGGAGCAAAAACAATTTGGCACTGTTAGCATTGAACACACGTTGCAAGTAATTTGCTGGAACAGATGGATCGGCCTTGATTCTAGTACTTGACACCATCTCAGGACAAATGAACCCAATTCGAGAATTTTCAAATGCATATGTGTGATTGTCCAATAAATACCTGTACATTTAAAGAAAAAACGATTAAGAATGATAGTTGAACAATTAAAGAAAAAATGATTAAGAATGATAGTTGACAATTAAAAGATAAAGACTGATCAAAACATTTACATCATGTAGACTTGAATCACAGAAATGTTTAAGCACGCCCCCTTAAGGAACTCTTCTACATCGGATGCAGTGACGTATGTTTCTTGATCTGTCACATAATTCCAAACCGAGGCATCCAATGGGATGGGAGTACTATCATATATACCACCTGACGCCGAAGACATAACAAATTGCAACCACTTGCATGACTGGCCATGACCTTGAATTTCTTCGTTTTCTGCTTTCTTCCTTTTGGCGGCTGATTCTTCTGTTTTACGATCACAGCTACCAACCACCTCTTTGTTGGACTGAGACTTAAGAGTTATTTTGACATGAAATTTCCAAACAATAATAATGAAGTAACATTTGTATTATTGAGCACAAACAAGGAAGATTTAATATCATTTCTAATAACTATCCCGCCAAGGGCCTAAATTATGAATTCTATCCCGCCAAGGGCCTAAATTATGAATTCTATCCACCTTTTTAGAGAGAAATGACTTACCTTTGTATTTT
Source organism: Rheum nobile (assembly GCA_027886185.1). Lineage (NCBI taxonomy): Eukaryota > Viridiplantae > Streptophyta > Magnoliopsida > Caryophyllales > Polygonaceae > Rheum > Rheum nobile. The sequence goes on along the minus strand of WOAB01000211.1, from coordinate 1,316,489 downwards.
TGGCGCTGTCATCCACCTTTTTAGAGAGAAATGACTTGGACTTCTTTGTTGGGCGTGGAGTAGTATAGTCCTATATATATTAGAATTATAGATGAGCAAGAGTGAGTAATGTGTACATTATTATTGAGCCTAGATTTCTTACCTCGTCGTCTTCGAAAATCACTAAGCGGATCGGCCATTGCACGAAACTACCCTGAGCACCGCCTAAGTTAGTGAAACCATCACCCGTAGGCACCGGAAGAATATCATCATGATGTCCATCATAAACAAAATCAACTTGGACTTTGTAGTGATCAGGCTTCATCGGTGTAAAGTTTTGGGACGATGCACCGTTTGAGGGTTGTACCATACCATCCACTACGAGCACTTTGTTACCAGAATCTTTATCCTCAAGGGCAAGATGGCATGGAGTCCTTTCCTGCATAAGAGGTATTTTAATTCATGTTATAAGAGGTATTTGGACATAAAGAGTTCATGATAATACTCAAACTCAATCATACCTTTAGCTCACGTGGTTGCGGTGTGGAATTAGGACAAGTGGTATAGGGTGCATCAACATTAAGTTCAAGAACGGGAGTAGAAGTGAAGTTTGGTTGATTTATGTGTAACATGGAGCGTAGTTGCTTTTGGAGGGCCTCAGCAACCCTTTTATCTAACTCACCTTCAAACTTCTTTCTAACTTCAGCTCTGATCGATTCGATCAGATCTGATGAAGCTTCACTAGAACATCTTCTCCGTCGTTCTCTTGGACCGAAAGCAACTCTATAACCCATATTTCCACCTATTGCCTTGACACGACCACGATGATCTTTTTTCCCAATGGCTTTGGTGAGGGCATCCTTATCATCCTCGAAAGTAAGGTTTCCTTTTTCTTCTTCTTCTTCGATATACTCCTCCTATAATGTCAATTAGGAAAGTATAGATTAGTTCATATTTCCAAGTAAATTTAAGTAAATATTCATTAAAAAGCACTACTTACAACTTTTCTTGCAATTTCTACGGCATCCTTATCGTTCGGGCTAACTTCCCACTTTCCATCCTCAGTTCGAACTTGATGAGCCAAAACCCACTCCTTTGATCTGTATTTTCTAGCTCTAGGAACCGATGAGTTCACTGAGGAGCTACTTGACAGAGATAAAGCTGCTTCCTCTGGGAGTCGTCCTTCTTTTATCCACTCGTGGGCTGCACTTGCCTTTGCTTTCTCACTACGAGCCTGTCAAAAGTCAATTGCATTATTACCAATGATTTCCGCTAGCTGACTAGAAATCTTTAATACTAAAAAGAAATAGCATTATTACAAATGACTCTGGCCTGTAATATTCTTGAAGAAAAACTGACCAATCAGCCTCTGTAATATGGTGGTAGATTTCCCAAGGCATCTTGTTTCTAGGATACTTCGACGGCTTTTTCGTCTTAGTTATCCATCGAGCTACCAACTTGCTCTTGAAATCTCTAAATCGTTTTGCCACACAAGAATGGAAGTATTTTTCCCTTGATTTATTGACATCCTCAATGATGTGGAACATAAGCTGTGGATTTTTACAATAAGTTAGAATGATAGTTAATATAGTATATATTTAAAACAATTTAAAAAGACATTATACCTTGGTCTCCTCCCAAAACCCTTGCCTCGTCTGCTCATCTATCCTTCGGTATTCTTTCACGTTAATATTAATTCTTTGAGCACAACTCCCAACTTGCTTTCCGTATTGTTTCGACCACTCGCCATCAAGGACATTAAACTCATTAAACTCAAGGTGCATAGGCTTTTTTACTTGAACGCCTTTTGACGGACCACGCCCTTTAGCGATCTGTGTAATCGCGCTAACACCTTGTGATTCAGGATCACCTTGGGTAGGGAAAATAGCATTTCCACTTTCGTTAGACATAGTGGCTAGAATTCCTGCAACAAGCACACACAAAAAATTACTTATTGTAACATAAAGCTTATGCATTGTCACATGAAAATGAACTTCCTAAGAGGAGAACAAGGTATAATTAACGTCTATGTAATAAAGACTCTATCCCGCCAAGTAGGGGTGTTCATGGGTGGACCGGACCGGACCAGAAATGACCGGACCGGACCGGTAAAATTCCGGTCCGGTCTCCGGTCCACCATTTCCCCAAAATCGGTTTCCGGTCCGGTCCAAACCCGGAAAAAATCCGGTCCGGACCGGAAGACCGGAATTTAAAAAATTTTTTTTTTTTTTTTGTAATTTATATGTTTTATATATTTTTTTTAGAGATTTATATGTATTTTTTTGTAGATATTTTTTTAAATTTAATAAGTTAGGAGTATATATGTTTTATAAATATTTTTTTAGATATTTTTTTTATAGATTTTAAATAAGAATTTATTTTTTTTATTTTTTAAAATTAAATCTGGTCCAAGACCGGACCGGATTAAGACCGGACCGGACCTATCCGGTCCGGTCTTCGGTCCACATATGCCCAAAAATCCGGTCCGGTCCAGACCGGATGAACACCCCTACCGCCAAGGGCCTAAATAGATAATAATACGCAACTAAGCAAGAAAAAATACAAACTCAACTATCCCGCCAATGGCCTAAATTATGAATTCTATCCCGCCAAGGGCCTAAGGAATTAGGGTAGAAGTATTACCTTGACCCAATATCGATCCTTCAAGACAATGCCTCTATCAACCTGCAGAATGTAATTTCCCCAATTAAATAAACTGTAAAAATGTGATCCTCTAGTATATTACATCCTCATTGCCTTCAATGCACGAAAGCTGTAAAAATGTGATCCCGACGATGATCACCCTATGCAATCAAAAGGGCAGACTTCGAAGATCGTGTCCTCACCAAAGGGTAGCGATGCGCAATTCACCTTTGTGGATTTTAGTCTAAGGGCAGCATGTCAACCTGTATCGCCGATACTAGAGACCCGTATCGCTTCTTTAAATGCCATGGTTCAACTGGAGAGTGCCCTTGCGTCATCCTACAAAGCAGCCCGTCGAGCCGTTCATGATTACAAAAGAAAGCCAAAGCCGAAAGCTGTAAAAATGTGATCCTCTAGTATATTACATCCTCATTGCCTTCAATGCACGAGCTTTAAACACAAAAAATACACAAATTCGTACAAGCTTTAAACACAAAATACACAAATTCGAAATCAGTATTAGGCCCGCCTATTAGAGAAACGCATATTCATAGGGGCATTTCATCAAACACCTTCAATGCACGAGCTTTATACACAAAAATACACAAATTCGTACAAGCTTTAAACACAAAATACACAAATTCGAAATCAGTACATTAGGATTTGCTCGAATTTTACTTCTCCAAATCCGTACAAGCTTCAGTACTTATGATTTTACTTCTCCAATTACTTCTCCAATTCGGTATGAACCTAAATAAAATTGTAAATGTGTTGGATGAAATTAAAGTAAAATAGGGTGTTAGATGTGCTTACCGGCCAGCGGAATCGGGTGAGGAAATCGGAACTCTGGTGAAACCGAGTGCTCGGCGAAAGGAGAGGAAGTCGGAGCTCGGCGAAGACGATGATACGAAGATATGAACGAAGGCGCACACGGAGCTGAATGTTTTTAATTTAATTAGGGTAGACTTATAGAGGCGGGCCTAATATGCCCGCCTCTATAAGCTGAATGTAATGAGGCAATAGAGGCGGGCCTCTTTATGCCCGCCTCTATTGCATACATTTGTTGAGGCGGGCTATAATATACCCGCCTCAACAAAAGTTAATAGAGGCGGGCCTCTTTATGCCCGCCTCTATTGCATACATTTGTTGAGGTGGGCTATAATATGCCCGCCTCAACAAAAGTTAATAGAGGCGGGCGAAACCATTAGAGGCGGGCCTACATTTAGCCCGCCTCTAATACTTTAGCGGGAATATTTTTTCGGAAACTTTTTGAGGCGTATAATTATTTGCCCGCCTCAATAGATTTTTTTGAGGCGTATAAAATAATTATCCGCCTCAAAAACCTGAAAAACTGATTGCGTAGGTCGTTATTGAGGCGTTTTAAAATATGTACGCCTCTAAAAGGGAGCCTCAAAAAGTGTTTTTTCCACTAGTGAGTGACCAAAGCTTGTAACAGTCGATAAGGCCAACGTTCAACTCTATTAGAGAGAATTACGGAGGCTGTTGCACCCAACTCTCAGATACAAGTATACAACGTTCGCAAGTTTACATCTCAGAGAGTTATATGACATTTTATTTTATTTTTATAAGGTAAATATAAATTAGAAAGATAATACTTTTAAACATACACCATTTTTTAGACACTTAAAATTAGGGGTGTCAATCGGGCGGGTCGGGTCATTTCGGATTCGGGCCAATGTCCAATATTATAACAAGTCGGATCATATCGGGTCGGGTCGGATCGGATATTCATTTATCGGGTGAGATCGGGTATTCGGGTCAATTTCGGTCGGGTTAATTTGGATTTCGGTCAAACTTAGGGCTGTCAATCGGGCAAATCAAATCGGTTTAGGGTCGGGTCATTTTGGTTTCGGATTAATTCGGATCCCGGCTAATGACGTATTCACGCGTATTTTGACAACTCAATCCAATTCGGGTCGGTCGGGTCCATTGTTCATTTTATCGGGAGAAGTCAGATATTTGGGTCAATTTCGATGGGCTATTTCGGATTATGGCCGAACTAGATTTTGTGTAAATCATATTTCGGTTGAGTCGGAATTCATATGAATATGAGTTTGAATGAATAAGATTTCGTTTAAGTACGATCTCAAAAGAATTGCATTTCGTATAAATCGAATTGTGGTTGAAATGTATTTCGATGGAATCGGTTTTCGATTGAAGGAAAACATAATTACAATAAATATATATATATATATTCACTATAAAGTCTCCTATCATTGAAGTTCTATATTTAAGATTGGGTTTTGGTAAGGATGATTCTTACGGTAAATAGTGAGGATAAACTTAGACCTTTGCCTTTCTAATTTAACGATAACGAAAGTTTATGATTAAACGATAAAGAGAGTTTAGGATCAGGTGACATTAATTTTTTCTATGATTTCGGGCTACTGAGTTTTGGTTTTCATGTGATTTCGAATTACTCAACTTTGGATTTTCGGGTGATTTCGGATCGGACAACTTCGGGTTTTCGGGTGATTTCGGATCGGATAACTTCGTATTTTCGGGTGATTTCGGATCGGACAACTTCGAGTTTTCGGGTGATTTCGGGTCGGATGACTTCGGGTACCGAGTTGATAATGGACTAGCCCGTTCGGGTTATTTTTTGGGTTCGGACTAGTCGGTTTGGGTCGGGTCGGATTCGGATATACAATTTTTTAATTCTTTTCGGATACTAAACGGATTCAATTTCGGGCGGATCGGATGGATCATTCAGATCGGATCAAGTTTTGAGAGCCCTACTTAAAACCATCAAGCTCTGAAGCGATTAGAACACGGGCTCCCTTTTACTTGTAATTAATAACATCATTGGCGCCCTTTTCCATGCAAAACTCTCAAATCCGCACGTAGCTCCGTAGATGCTTTTTCTTATCATCATGTCCATAGTATTCCACATACTCCGTACTTAATTTGGAATGGAATATTACGCAAGTGAACATAGATTACATGAAATACTTGCATTGATTATTATCATGCATGAATGGAATCAAAGTAGACAATTTCAGTAGTTTAATCACCGACCGAAAAAGAAAAAGAAACTCAAATTTGACCAGTCAACGTATCCAAACCCAGCAAGATCGACGTACAATGCAAGATCCGATCCAATTAGATAAATTAGAAAATGGAAGCAAGCACAATCTTAACGTCCGTGATGACAACGGCATCGTTTCCTTGCTTGGGCACGAGAGTGACGACAACGCTGTCGTCACCCTCAACGTCCAACGTCTCGAGCAACTCCGTAAGCCCTAGCCTGAGCTTGGTGGTCATCTTCTTCATCTGTCCGCCGTGATTGTGCTTGTGTTTATGTGGCACGTTGACAAAGCTGCCGGCGAACTGGGCCTTGACGGGCTTGCCCGCGGCCGGGTCGTCGTCCTCGTCGTTGACTAGCACGTCAAACTTGACGAAGGCGTCGCGGGAGAGCTCCACACTTACCACTAACACCTCCTCCTCCTTGTCCTTCTCCTCCTTTGTCCGCGATTTCTTCGGCCTCCTGGCGTCCGTGACGATGGTTGACGTCAGCGGCTTCGGGAACCGGACGACCGGCACGTGCGGGGCCGCCTTGGCTTGCTTGGTGGAGGAGAAGAGGTTGCGAACCCTTGACTTGGCGGCGGTGGGGCGGGAGTTGAGCCACAGGAGCTCCACGTCCTGGTAGGTGTAGCCGAGGTTACGCGTGTCGAGACAGTCGCGTACCTTCACGCGCACCGCGTTCGCGTTCTCGTCGTAGAATAAGAATGTCGCGTCTAGCCAGTCTGGGTCTGTGTGGTCTGTTCTGTTTTTGCCACCTATCAAAAGTTTAAAAACGTAAAAACTTGTAAAGATGCGAAAAATGATTGTATCAAACCAAATACATAATTTTTTCAATACAATTTTATCCCAATTCCTTACCTCTTTTAATTATATAGATAGCTCACAATTTATTTTTCTCATCCCTTAATTACCTCCCTAGTTAGCTCATAATTCATTTTCCTCTTCATTGTTTCATTTAATTTGACAGTATTAATATAACTACACTTTCATAGCTAGAGTAACGACTTTTTAAATAAATAATTAAATGACACTTAGTCATCTCCTCATCGGCCATAGTTCCCTGCAACGAACGGTGGGGGTGCATAAAAGCATTACTCCATTTTGACAAATGGGCTCATAATTAATTTTGAGCAAAAAGCACCTCGATTTTAGCAATTGTTCTGGGGAAGTGGTAAACCAATACTCCTTATGTCTAGAACGACATTTAAAATAGATCAGAAAATTTAGCCTTGAACGACATCTAATTGTGATGGGAGGGAGTATTACTAAAGTCGTAATTATCTTTATTACTAGTCGTTCATCTAAGTATGTCACATCATTAAATAATTATGTATATTTATCTATTCATTCTTATTTTATTTATAATTTATTTTATTTTTTATTTATATAAATTTCCTAAATTATCATCCCAAAATATTTTTCATTGTACATGATAATTCTGCTCTTACTAAAAATATTATTATCATACTTAATCAGTGTCCATAATATAATATGTACGTTAATGGTCTGTAAACTCCATTATAAAGATATGTATATATATAGATAGTGTTCATGATTTAATAAGGGTGAATAAATTGTTCGTAAATTCCATTATAATACAATATGCAGTTTTATTTTAGTGCACTTTTTATTTTTAATCATTATATAAAATTCCTAATTTATATTTTCTTCTATTAATTTAAATTAACACATCTACTTTCAATTCTCATCATACAATACACCTTATAAATCATTCCAATTAAGAAATTATCTTTCTGATACATCATGTTAATTTTCCTATATAAATATCTTTTATATTTTACATACTATAAACAAATTTAAATTCGTTCTTAAAATATATGGTCAAACTCATGCAAGGCACGGGGACACATGCTAATGCAACGATTATATGTGACAAGACTGCTATGTCAAGGATCACGAAACCAAGAACATCATTCTCAGAGAAGTCAAATTTAAGGATGTCTACATTGTTGACAAGGATTTCAAGCCAAAGGAAGTTCTATGTTTTGCGTCTATAGCTGATGAGACAGAATTGTGGCATAGAAGGCTTGGACATGCAAATCTTTGACTAATTCACAAGCTTCATGCAAAGGAACATGTTTGTGGACTCCCAAATGTTAGATCAGAGTTCCATGGAGTCTGCGATGCATGTGTGAAAGGGAAACATGCCCGTTCCTCGTTCAAGCTAATACCCGATGTTACTACCTCTCATCCTCTGGAACTGATCCATATGAATTTTTATGGTCCCTTGAGGATAAGAAGTCATGTAGGGAACATGTATGTTTTCGTGTTTGTCGATGATCATTGTAGATTTACTTGGACAATTTTTGTTTCTTCAAAGGATGAAGTCTTCTCCGCATTTGAGACGTTTATCAAGGTGGAAACCAGTTTGGGTAAGAAGTTGAAAGCAATAAGGTACGACCATGGAACAGAGTTTGAGAACTCTATGTTTCTCAATTTCTATAAGGAACGTGGAGTTTCGCATGATTTCTTCGCACCTAGGATACCACAACAGAATGGGGTTGTGGAACGGAAGAATCGAACCTTGGAAGACATGGATAGAACTATCCTCATTGCAAGCAATCTTCCACTAATCTTTTGGGCTAAAGCTATCAACACCGCATGCTATATCCTCAATTGTGCGATGTTGTGTCCTTTATTGAATAAAACTGCTTATGAACTAATAAGGGATCGCAAGCCCAATATTTCCCACTTGCGTGCTTTTGGATGCAAGTGTTACATTCACAATAATGGGAAGGATAACTTAGGCAAGTTTGACCCACGAAGTGATGAAGGAATCTTTTTGGGATATGCAAAGGCAAGCAAAGCTTACAAGGTTTATAACAAGAGCACCCACAAAATTGAGGAAAGCATCCACGTGGTCTTCGATGAGAACTACAAAGGTGCATGTAGTGAGTTGGAGACAACGTTCCCAATTGACAGGTACCCAAGAATGCAGAGAGAGGACTCTAACGATGAAGGAGATGGCTCTCCTCCCCGAAGCAATCCAAATGGTGGGAACGATGGTGCTAATGCAGGTAGTCACCATTCTACTCCTCAAAGGACTCCTAGTTCAGATGCTTTCACCAGCAACACTGATGATACCAATAACTCTGCACAAGTTGCGGACATTCCCTCAACATTTACTGATGATTCAACTATTACGGATCTCAACAACACTGAATCAGTTACCATTGTTCCTCCTAGAACTTCTGGTGGTGATAACATTGATGACTCCATGAGTAATGTTGAAGGAACTATCCCAAATGAAGATGTTCCATTGCCTTCATCTTCAGCGAATGCTTCCGAGACTCAACCTGCAGACCCCTCCGCTATTGTGTCGAAGAGTGTTCGAGTGCAAAAAGCTCACCCTATTGACAACCTTATCACTCCCTTTGGTGAAATAGGTTTGTGCTCTAAGCTTACTATGTTATGTGCTTTCCATGCATTTATTTCTCTTGTAGAGCCCAAGACTATCAAGGAAACATTAAAGGAACCTGACTGGATCATAGCTATGCAAGAAGAGTTATATCAGTTTGAAAGGAACAAAGTTTGGCGCCTCATTCCTTTGCCCCGCAACAAACATGCAATTGGCACTCGCTGGGTGTTTAGGAACAAACTGGATGATTTAGGTGTGATCACAAGGAACAAGGCAAGGGTGGTTGCTCAAGGGTACAATCAACAAGAGGGGATAGACTATGGTGAGACTTATGCTCCAGTGGCCCACATTGAAGCTATTTGTCTTCTCATTGCATATGCTGCACACAAAGGATTCACACTATACCAAATGGGCGTCAAGACCGCATTCTTGAACGAATACCTTCAAGAGGAAGTATATGTGAACCAGCCCTAGGTTTTGAAGATGTCAGTTGTCCCTCTTATGTGTTTGCATTGTATAAGGCTATGTATGGTCTTAAGCAAGCCCATCGTGCTTGGTATGATAGACTTGCACAATTCATTCTTTCCAACAAATACAGGCGAGGAACAATTGACAAGACAATGTTCCTTTTGGAACAAAACAGTGAGACTCTGGTTGTTCAAGTGTATATGTTGATGATATTATTTTTGGTTCCACTAACCCTACTCTTGTAGACAAGTTCAAAAATCTTATAAGTAGTGATTTTAAGATGAGTATAATTGGGGAATTATCCTTTTTCCTCGGATTACAAGTCTCACAAACAAAGGAATGAACGAAGATCCATCAATAAAAGTACATCAAGGAGATGTTGAAGAGATATGGTATGGATTCCGTAAAACCCAATATGACTCCTATTTCTCCTAACACTTGTTTAGATGCAGACTTGAATGGAACAACAGTTGACCCTACAATGTATAGAGGAATGATCGGTTCCCTCCTCTATCTCACGGCAAGTAGGCCGGACATTCTTTTCAGTGTTTGTCTCTATGCTAGATTTCAAGCCAATCCTAAAGACTCTCACTTGATGGAAGTAAATCGAATCTTTCGATACCTCGAAGGAATGGATCATTTATGTCTATGGTATCCCAAGAACTGTAACTTCAACCGTGTTGAATTCATTGACGCTGACTTTGTTAGGCACGTTGTTGATCACAAAAGCACCTCTAGAATGACACAGTTCCTTGGTCCATGTCTTGTCTCATGGTGTTCGAAGAAGCAAAACTTTGTGGCCCTTTCCACTATGGAAGTTGAGTATGTTACCGCAACAAGTTGTTGTGCTCAGGTATTATGGTTAAAGCAGCAACTTGAGGACTTTGGTATGTCTCTTGGCACCGTTCATATCATGTGTAATAACACTAGTGCTATTAACATTTCAAAAAATCCAGTTCATCATTCACGTACTAAGCACATTGACATTCGTCATCATTTTCTTCATGATAATGTTGACAATGGTCTCATTAGAATGGAACATTGCATGACTGAAAATCAAGTAGCTGATATTTTCACCAAGGCACTAGACAAAGGCCCATTCGAGCACCTTCGGCTGCTTCTTGGCATGATCTCTCTAAACTGAGGAATTCCTTATCCACTACTCCCTTAATGCTTGGCTAAATTGATCACATGCTTCATGAAGTATATTACTTAAGTGATCTTCCTTGATTTTGCTATTTAATGATTTTTGCTTATGTTAGGGTTACTTCGTCTTAAGGTGCTTATAACCCCGTCCTTTGATTTGTGATGAATTACTTGATTGCATGCTAACATCTTATTTGAGACCCAAAACAACTGATTTGATGTCGATCTGATCCCTCATTACAAGCCCACATGATAATCAGTTGTATAGCTTACCTTAGCCTTGATTCAGGTAAACGTTATGTATGATCCTTCTTTGTTAAAACCTCTTACTGAGAATAATTATCTGAGTTGTATTTGTTCCTATCATATGTTTGGATATACTATATTTTGTGTGAACCCAACGTGAAATATCCAGACAAGCCTCGCTACACTCATGGTCTCAGGGGAACGAAGACTCCTGCTCAGATTAAGGGGGAACGTTGTGTGGAACATTGGTGATTGAATCAGTGGCTGGCATATATGTGGTTGCAGGTGAACGTTGGAAACAACTAGTTTTGGGATTTGACTTCTCTGTGTGTAGGAACAATGACATAGTAAACGAAGTAAAAAAGGTGAAAAGTGCCATTGACAGAGGAGAGAGAAAAGATTGCGTTTTATTGGATTTTGGAAAGTCGGTTCTGATTTGCTTGGAAAGATAATATTTCCTACAGATCCTTACCTTTCCTATAAATACTTACCTTTATCCCTCACAATCCCTCACCGCCATATTATCTCCAAATCTCTCTTACTCTCAAAATATCCCAAGCTTTTGCTCTCTGCCGTTACCCTAATTTCACGTCTCACCTCCTCCCTCGCCACAACTCCAATGACCTCTCCAAGCAATTTGCCTCCCACCTCCAAGATGACCAATGAAGAGATTGATGCCTGAATTCGCTCTCTCCAACATACGAAGGATGCCCGCGCCACTCCTGTTAAATCCGGCGTGCCCGCCTCCATCGTTGAAAATTTGAAATTGCTCAGGCCTCAATGGAACAGGTTGTTGATCCCTCTGCGCCGACATCCACTTCGGCGATGAATCTTTGTCGCCACTGAAAGCTCAGGATCTTACAACCGCCCTCGAGATTGTTCTTGTGGAGGATCAGGCTTCGAATGTCTCTGCTCATGAGGAAGAAGAAGTTTCCTCTCCCTCCAAAGATAGAATTGAGGAAGAGGAACGGTCTATGAAGTCTGTGGAAGAAGAGTTAGATGTCAAGGCTCCACCTTTGGCGATGCCTCAACCCAAGAGCATAAACGTAAGATGGTTGCTCTCTCTCTCTCTCTCTCTCTCTCTCTCTCTCTCTCTCTCTCTCTCTCTCTCTCTCGCTACTGAGGAAGATGACGACGATGATGTTCGTTGCTTGGGAACAAGGCGCGTTCCTACTGAGCACTCGACTCCAACCAAGTCGGGTGGTGATGAAATTGTTCCCAGGCCTCTCAAAGGTCACCTTGGTTCCGCCACCAATTCAGAGAAGAAAAAAGCAAAATTGGAAATGTCGGCCTCCGAGATGATTCTCGACTTCTCTGAGGGTAAACGCATCCTTCCTCCTCTTCTCATTAAGGAAAGCTTCTACTTTGAGCACAAGGTGAAAGAAATTTTGGATCTCCTCCGTTTCCAAGGATGGGAACGGATATGTTCAGCCAGAGCGACTATGAACGAGGTTTAAGTGCGCGAGTTCTACCACTACTACCATCTTTCAAAGGCTGATGCAATGTCCGGGTCCTCAAAGATTGATGGGGAGGATATCTCCTTCACATCCAAGGTACTATCCACTCTTCTATCTGTTCCTTTGGGTGGGTTCTATGAGGTTCCATCCATTGAAGTCAATGAGGAGAAGCTTGCTTGTATGCAAAGGCTGTTTGGTTCAACTACTGGGGAACTGCACACTGAAAGGCTAACTCTTACTCAGCGAATAGCATTTCACATCATCTACAGGGTTGTTGCACCTCGTCAGGAAAAGCGCAATATCATTATGTTGTGTGACCTGTTCCTTCTTGATCAGTTTCTGAGAAAGGAGAAGATTGATCTCCCAAGGGTGATTTTGTGTCACATGGAACGGTGCAAAGCCAAATCTCATTCTTTGGCCTATCCTGGATTGGTGAGGATGTTGCTGCTTCATGATGAGTTGTACAGAGAAGAGAACGAAGTGTATGTGGGTAGTGAGTTGGATTCCTCCTGTGTGGAGAAGATGAAGTTCAAGGGTAATACCAAGGGAACGGGTACTGGAACTGTGAAGAAGATCAATGGCGAAGGAACGTCAAGGGATAGCTCAGTACAACATCAAATCCTTGCTGAACTCAAACAGTTGAACATCATGATGAAACTACTTTTGAATCATTTTTTGAGAAAGGATGAGAACGTTGACGAAGAGCCCTAAGACTTGAGTGTTCTCTGTTAGTATCCAACCCGTATTCCCATGGCCTAGTGCTGAAGTAGAAACTTTTCAACAACGCTTGACCCACGTACACAGTCATAAACCCCGTTTCACATTTTTTAAATAAAAAAAGAATTGATGTGTATTACGGCGACTCTTGCATTTCAGTTTTTTTTATATTTCAAAATGTGTTTCAGTGTTTCCTATTTTTTTAAATAAAATCAAGTCGTGTGTAACAACAACTCTTATTTTCGTACCACTATTCTCATAAATACTTTTCAACTGGGCCTATTTTGAGAATTATGTTTTTCTTTGAGCGTACTTTTGGAAAAAAAGTTCTAATTACTTAGAAAAAAGGGCAAAAAATGAACTAATGAAACATTAATTATAACGGCGGACGGCTGTGATTTTTTTTTTGAGAAATACGAGTTTATTCTCATTGACTTATTAACTTCTAGTAATAAAAAATATTAGAAAGTCATTATATTCAATTTCAAAAACTATATACTCAGTAAAAATTAACTAGCTTATAAAAAGGCAGAGCCTCGGTCAGAGATTAACTAATCAGGTTGAACGGGGATCAAAATCTTTCCCCCGCCGGGAGCTCGATCTCTGTCGGGGATTTCCATTCCCATTTCACTACACATAATTTTTTAAAATTTTGTCTAAATTTATATATTATTACGATTTAGGTTATAAATGATTTGAGATTTATGGTTTAACGTCTAAAGGATACAAGATTTAGGGACTAAACAATATAAAATTTAGGATTTAAGGTTAAGAAAATCACAAAAATATTATATACGGCGGGGATCCCCACAAGTTTCCCCGCCGGGAACGGGACGGGGACCTCTATCTCCGTCCCGCTCCCCGTCCCCGCTCGGGGTTTAAATTTCCCCCGACCTCGCCCCCATCCCCGTTTAAATTTCCCGTCCCCATCCCCATAACAGAGATTCCCCACGGGAAATGGGAAATTCCTGCCCCATTGCCATCCCTACGTGGATTACTTAGAATGGTCATATATCTAGTTCAATGTACGTAGTATAGAAATAGATGATATATACTCCACCCGTTTAACGACGATTGTGATTTTAGATAGTAACACAATTATTAAATAATATAATAAATATAAAATATTTTTCATTTATGAAAAAAATACAATTAATAAATAGAATTTGAATGAAAGTAGTATGAGTTAAATAATCTAATTTTCAATAATAAATGTAGTAATTTATCAACCAACTATTATCTAAACTCCTACAATGAAAATAAAAGTGACAAAAGTTATGAGTTAGAATGACAGTTTTACCCATTAGAGGGATCATAAGGAATATACATGTATAAAAAAGAAAATTGTGTTATTAGATTTTCCTAATAATAATAAAAGAAATGAAACGAAACGAAGAGAAGAGAAGTTTAAATGAGTGTAATGTACCTAAGTTCTTCCAGAGGTACCACATGCGGTCAACGTTAGCATGGTGAGAGTAGAACAAGGGATCACGTCCAGCTGAGTAGAAGTTGCCCATGTCCTCCAGATTGGGCTGGCTCCGGTCACCTGACCAGATGTGGACCGGCCCGTGCGGGATGTTCTCGATGGACCCCGCACCCGGATCGGGCTCGTCCCCGGCCCTGTACGGGTACCCTAGGAACAGCCTTGGGCTCCTGGCGTTGGAGACCATCTGCCGGTACATGACGGTGAGGTTGGCCGCCACGCGGTCCTCGTCTGCCACGTCCGTCTCGTCCTCCCCCCCGTAGTTGAGGTCCATCACGGTGGGGGGCTGGTGGGCCGCGTCTCGCCGGGGGTCGTAGATGGCGGCGTTCGGGTCCGCGAACATGGGGGGCATCAGCATCCCGCCGGGGGCGTCCCAGTTCCAGTAGGGCAGCGCAAATGTAGGGTCGTCAATTAGCTTTCCCAGTATTCTCTCGTGGAAGTATAAGTAGTACCTGACATTTCCAACCAACTTCATTTTTTTTTCTCTCCTCTCGTACATATTTAATAAAAGACCGGCTAACGTCTAATTATATGGCCGGGGTAAAGCCATACCCTATAATATTATCTAATGACAAAGAAAAAACACTACACGATTTTGGTCAATATGGCCAAATTGGACAATGAAATTAATATGGAAATAAAAGTCTATTTGTCACAATGTGATAGAAGTAGTAGATAATGAGATGTGATAATTGATTAAGGTGTTATTCCGTGATAAAAAAAAATATTGATGTACTCCAAAATTAACAAATTATATTGTACACGTACTTTTGGATCAATCCAAATTCCTTAATGCATAAAATATTTCACATCGGCAATAGTTAATTATTTAATCGATTGGATTTGAATCCAAATGATTAAAAAAAATTTAATGAATTTTCTTTTCAATCGAAATGACATATATATTAGAGAGAAACTATAGTAAAAACTTTCCATAAGTGATCTAGTTTGGCAGTAAAGGGAGATGAAAACTAATTACGTACTGAGAAAATGCAATGCTGCTATAATAGACCTAACAATCGGGTCGGGCAGGCGGGTTCGGGTCTGAGTACTCCCGGGTTCTGGTACATTTCGGATCGGGTCATTTCGGGTCTAAAATTTACCGGGTCAAACCAGGTCGGGTTATTACGGATTTATTGCCGGTTCAGGTCAACTCAATGGGTCGAGTTATGTAATTTTTTGTTGCTTTTTTTATAAATTTAATTTGCGTTAATTTACGAAATACTTATATTAAGTTTTTTTTCGCATGACTATCTATAGTTCAATTTTAATCCCGATAAAAATAATGTTATCATAATGCCTTAACTATTAATTTTAACACTATATATTATAGTCTAAATTAACAATAATATGCACAAATCTAGCTTTATGTATGTTGTATGCACAAATTAAACAATAATCTGCACAAATTAAACAATAATAATGCCAATTCCTGCATAAACCATTGTTAATTAGCTTTTGATTTAAATTTTGGATGAACAATTATCTGCACAAATTAAACAATAAATCGTGTCAATTAAACAATAACTCTCTAGCTACTGTACCAACAAGGAATCAAGGATGAAACAACAACTAATTCAAGAGAACACTCAGAAAATTGGGACCCCTAAATCACTTGCTTAAATCATCTATAGAATTTAAAAATCCACAAAACATTGCACAATCTAACATGCAAAGAAGAATCAATGATGAAATAATCTAGCGCTTGAAGCGGTGAGGATTAAAAAAAAGAATCAATATAAGGCAAGTAAACTTGAAATCTTAATCTCCAAATCAAGAAAACCGGGAAAGAAATATAAAAAAACGAACATTGAAGTGGTGAGGATTAGCAGTAACGGGGAAGCCCTTGACAAGCGGAGCCGTATCAGAGATGAAGAGACGAACAGGGTGTTCGAACCCGACACCGATTGCGAACGGACAACCGATGAAGGGAGTTATCACGGCCGCTGAAGGTGCAAAGATGATAGTGGCGTGGTGGATCGGCGACGATGAGCGAGTGAGAGGTATGAGGCGAGGAGAGGCGCAGCCGCGCAAGGCTTGAGGCGAGGAGAGGAGAGGAGTTGCGCAGTGCAGGGTTGAAGTTTTGAAATAATAAACCCTAAAATTTCCCCGGGTGAGTGTTTTTTTAGTGAGCGGTATTTTTTTTCATTTTCCCGCCATTTTTTTGGACCCGTCGGGTTGACCCGACCCGACCCATTTTTTACCCGAAAAATTTCCGGGTCATCGGGTTTGTTTGAAAACGGGTTTCGGGTTTGACTTTACGGGTTATGACCCAGAAAAATTCGGTCGGAACGGGTCGAGTTACCGGATCGGGTCATATTTTACCAGGTCTATGCTATAAGCATTAATTCAAAGCTGTAATATATGTCGTTTCTAATTTATTAATTTTTATATAATTATCGAAATTTACAACTCAAATATAAATAAATCTCTGCAGTTTGGTAGAAAGTAACGCTAAAATGTAAACCTAAACCTTGTGTTTAGAGTGATTAATTTTCTTAACATTCTATATAAATCTGGTTCGGTTTTTTTACTACATGATATAATCTATAATTTTAATTAGAGCCATATATAACTAACTTTGTTTAATTTGTATTCGGATATAGAGTATTTGTACTATACGTTATGAGATGTCACTAAAATCTTTAACATATATATATATATATATATATATATATATATATATATATATATATATAAGATCTGAATTGCATTCGATCCCGAGCTAGCTAATACAAAAATGATACGTTAAGTAAAGGTAATTAAGTGATTAAGGTAGGTACCTGTGGAAGGGGAAGAAGAGCCAAGAGCTGTGGACTTGGAGATCAAGCTTAGGAAACCCAACTTGGTCATGCGCGCCGTCGCAGTAGGCGCAGTGCACGTTCGCCTGCTGCGTGAAGCTGCGCGGGTCGCTATCGGGGAGCGCCTTCATACGCGACACCGCCCTGTTGTACTTTTCTACGTAGTTGGCGTCCGCCAGGTGCGCCGCCGGCCGCACCCTCAGCGCGTTGGACTGCGGCGGCAGCTTGAAGTCCGCTATCTTCGTGGCTGGCGGCGGGCAGCAGTTCAGCCCGCTGGCCGACGCCGGGAGGTTCGCCTTCCCGCACTTGCTGAAGTCTGGGGCCGTGACCGGGGCCCCGCTGGAAGCCTGCGGGCCCCCCAGGGCGGCCGCCCCGTACAGGCCTCCCAGCCCTAGCAACACGTTTCTCCTATCCACCTTGTTTGGCGAATGCTCCTGCTCCTCGTGACTAGCGCTATTGCTGCTGTTTCTTGATAGTTTGCAGTTGACGCTGATCTTCTTTGTGACAATGGAGATTTGGGACGTGGATCTTGGAAACGGAAAGGGGTTTGGAGGGGCGGAGGAGATGCTTCTGGATGGAGTGGAGAGATTACAAGCAGCCATGGCCAATTGGTGCAGTAATGCTAAGTATTAGTTATGTGCTATACCAAGGTTTTTTTTTATTTATAATGGATGGATCAACGTACGAGCACTAAGAAACAGGATATATGTATATATAGTTTTATATATGCACGTACTTAGTCGTCTGACCAGAAGAAATTAATTAAGAGATTGAATTAAAACACTATAATCAGCGTCGTGATGCCCGGGAACACGATTCTAAATCTTGTATGAAAGACAAATAGCATGTGACAACATGGGATTAATTAAATATCATTTAACTTTAGCTTTGATCTGTACAATATATTAGATGTATCATGTATGTATACATATAGGGATGATTCAGAATCGCATATATTAATATTATGATAGTTTAGATAACTTATATAATTTTGAGGCAGCTGTGAAACCTCAATGTCATAGCCGTCGACGTGCTTTCTCATCACATGGAGTATTATAATGCAACCTAACATTTTATAGAGATTTTAAAACCACTTGATCTAATAACTTAAACTATAGTTTGTCAATAATTATGGGAATTATTCCTCTAACAAATATTCCAAATATTAATTTCTACATCCAGAAGCAAAGTGAACTTTAAGACAAAATTTAAAAGCAATCTATAGATCGAAAAACATTTTATGCTAGCTATACGTGGAGTTAAAGCAAACTTGGGTTAATTATGACCCTAAAAAGGATGAAGGACTAAATGACCCTATAAAATGGACAAAATTGTAAACAGAACCCAATAAACGAAAACTGCCGCGCCTTCCCAAAAAACCAAAACCTAATGACTCGCTTGCTTTTCTTCCTCACCAAGACAAATCATTGGATGCTAGCTATTAGAGGTACGTGGAGTTAAAGCAAGCTTGGGTTATGACCGTGAAGCGGCTAAATGACCCTACAAATGTTGAAACCCGATTCACGAGTCAACGTGGATCGTCAGCAACACACTTAGATCGGGTTCGAGATCTTCTTCCTTCTCTTCCACGGGACACACTTCATAGCAGTTGGGTGGGATCTTCGAGTGATTCTCTAGAGAGCTTCTCTGCGAACGGTCAGTGGGCTGAGCTTCGCGTGTACAGCTCGTCTTCTCCGGCTCAGATCGTCTTCCTCCTGTCCAGATCTTCCTCCTCAATGAATGTATTCTACTTGAAAGTCCCCGGAGATGGAGCCTCCGAGGAAGGGTTCTCCGACGCTCAAGTCAGTGAAGATCCTTAAGTGAAGAAAGAAAGAGGAGAATAAAAAGAGCTTCAACAAGCGGATCTAGATATAGTTTTCGGTGGGTTTTTGAGTTTTGCTTGGAGAAGAAGAATGGAGAAGCTGGAGCAAAAATGACATGCTCTAATTCTCTCTCTCTCCTCTAACAGAATTCTTGGGAACAGTGTGGAATGAAGGGGGAGAAATCCCCCCATGTCTTTCCTCTTTGGGGTATTTAATTATAGGGAGCAAATGTCTTCCAAAAATGGACAATTCTCATATGCTGATGGAGCTTTCCTTCCTGATCCGGCCCATAAAGCAAACTGGGCCTAAAGTGATTTTTTACTCCCATAACCAGCCCCCCAAGCTCTTCGTGAAGTGAAGCGTTAGCGAAGGCTTGGTCTGTCTACAGTCGCGGAGTTAGTTAGTTTTTGTGGCTCTTCACGAAGGATACTCGAGTGCTTCATCCAATCAATTCTTTCGCGTGTACAGAGTGGTAAGTATTCGCAAAGAATCTTCAGAGCGACACTTGAACTTCTAATTTTAAATTTCAAAAAGGTCGTTTCCTTTTTTTCTTTTAGGGTTTTGGTGCGTCTTTTCGTTATTTTTTGCAACGTGGTGGTTACCCATGACACCCCTTTTGTTGGGCCCTCTGAGGTTTATTTAAACGTCCTTCCAACTTTCTTTCTTCTTCATTTTCGCCTCTCTTTTCTTTTGCACTTGTCAGAGGGAAAACTCGCTCAGAGCTTAGCAGCGTTTCGAAGCTTCCATTGCACGCGCTATTTCTTCCAAGGTAACCTCTTTTTTCCTTTTCTTTCTTGTTCTTCTCTTTACCCTTCCCCGCTTCTTTCAAGCATACATTTTGGGCAGGGACAATCTCGAGAGGTTTTGTTCCGACTTGTCTTACCCAGTACGGATTCCATCGTTGTCTAGTGCACCACCGACATCGCTCTTTCTTAAGGTACTTTCTAGCGTATCCTTTTGCTTTAGTGTAGGGTCGATTCCTTTGCTTTGTGCTGATTTTCAATACTCTTCCCCTTAAAAAGGGCCTTTTTTTGCTTTTACTGTAGATGACGTTTGGGGTTTTTAAATTGGCCGTTTACATATTACTTTTCTCTTTTTATTTTGGTTGTGTGACACCTTGCGTTGGGCGAGATGTTTTCTGCCGAATGAACTTTAAGCATAGTATGATGAGTGACTCGGAGCATTCGACTGATTCAACCCCTACTCCTCGAGCTGAATCTCATTCAAAAAAATTGCACGACCATCCCCCTGAAGGGGCCGGGGAGGATTCATCGTAGAGCGAGTCTACGTCCAAGAGGATTCCTTCACCAACTGCGTCTGGCCTTCCGAGGCCCTGGATTTTGACGAAAAGAGTGAGGCGTCTCTATTTCGTGAAGAATACCGCTTTTAGAGAGAAGCACGTGGAAAAGAGCACTCTTACTCTCGAAGACTTGTAGCGAACATCGGAGGAGTATCCTTTCCCGGAAGGCTCAGTGCTAGCCCTTTCCGCAGAAGGGTCTCGTTCTCTTCATCACTTTCCCAATTTTATGGTGGTGAGCTGGCCGGGTTTGCAAGCGGGTTTTTGTGTACCGATACACCCTTTTGTTTCAAGACGTTTTGAATGCTCTTGGCGCAAGCCCCGTACAAGTTCATCCTAACACTTGGAGAAGTTTATGTTGCTTCTATTTTCATTGTCTAGGTCTCAACATGACGCCTACTTTTGAGCTCGTGAAGAATTTGCTCTCTGCGCGTTGTTTACCCAATGGGTACTAGTCCTGGAAGGTGGGGTACTCACAGAAAATTAGCAAACCTTCCAATGTCGATCGACACATGGAAAAATAAGTGGTTCCTGCTTAGGATGGTAGGTGATTACGGGGTGAATATACTTCCTCGTCTAGGGATAACTTTCTCATGCATTGTTATTGGGGCACAAAAGCAGAGGGAGAAGAAAGCTCTCGTGGAGAAGTTTAAACAGAAGCATAATATGGACTTTGATGAAGTCATTACTCACGCGAAGCTTGAGGAGATGGGGTTGAGTGCTCCCCATCAGCGCGATGGTGAGATTTTTTTCGTCGTTCGCGAGGAATGTAACAACAATCTTCGCTTAAGATCTCGTAGGGGGGGACTTGCTCTCGCTCCCAGGGATGGCTAGCCCCTTGGATTGCGATACACCTTCTTGCATTTCACTTTCCTCTTTGAGATTTTGCTAATCACTCACCTTTTACTTGGTTTTGCAGGTGTGTCTTTTGGCAATATGGTTAGACGCTTGGCTGATTTAGACGACCTTCTCCTTGTCGTGGATGAGTACCCTGAGGAGCAAGAGGACCAAGTGGTGGATCAGAAAGCCCCTAGCTCCATGGATCCTATGGACGAGGATATGCATCCTGAGAGTCTCAGCGAAGGTGTTGGTGATCACGAACCAATGGCAGAGGGGAACGAGTTGGTGGAGTATGCTGGTGTGAAGGGTCAACCGGATTTACGTGTTGTTTCGGCGAAGGTTGTTTCCTCGAAGACCAAGGAACCGGGAGTTCCCTCGGGGATCCCTATGGGGCAGATGAGTGTTGTATGGAACAGTCTGAACCGGTTAGGTTTTTATTCGTCTCTTACCGTACGTTACTTGCTTTTACTGTTTACTTCTCGTGTTCTTAACTAAAACAATTCCTCTTTTAGATTATTATAAACACTCGCGACGCGAAGGCCTCCCTTGAGGTACATGCTATAAGCGTCAACAATGAGAAGCGTGAGATTGAGGGACTCAAAAAGGAGATCAAAAAGCTTCGCAAGGATAACGCTTCAGTGGACCAGCTTTGCAAGCAGATTACTACTCTAGAAAGGAAGAGGGATGAGGTGAAGGCCGAGAGGGATGCAGCTAAGGATACCAAAGCCACAAAGGTTAAGGATAATGAGGAGTTGGCTAGGGACAAGGCAGTGCTCCAAGGGCGGGTGGACCACTTAGCAGAGGTTTGCAAGAAAACCAAGCAAGACGCGATTGACGAGTATATGAGTGGGTACCACTTCAAGGCTCACCATGAGTATTACGCGGAGACACAATACTGTTTGGGTGGTGTTGTCGGAATTAAACAAATGTCAGCTAAGCACGGACTTTCTCCGATTGCATTCAAACCAAGTTTGATGTACGACAACAAGCCTAAGGTTCAGAAGCCTTATCCTATCCCTCAGCTTGGCAAGATCAAGGATGATTGCGAGGGGGTTTTGGAGGCATGGAATGCCACCGCTCTGAAGGAAGGCGACCCCTACATGGATGAGGCAGCCCCCTCTAGTTCGACGCCTATTACTGGATGAAGAGGCATCATGAAGAGCCCCCTATACCTCGACTCCTCAAGTGTGACTTGCCCTTATCTTTCTCCCTCTTTGTGAATTCCACTGAACATGAGACATTTTATGTTTTATTGATGATAACGCCCCTCGTGGACAAGTTTATAATTAACTGTTTTTCTTAACGCAAAGTCTTTGCAAGGCGTTAACTGTTATTTCTACGCGATGCCATACTTACTCGGCTTTTTGCTATTTCTCTTTTATCTTTTCACTCATCTCGAGATTTGCTTTGATTTGATGGGCAACTAAGTAGTCTATAGTGAAATTGTCACTTCTTTAAGGTTTGACCTTGTGAGAAGCATTAATTGCGCGTCTTTTTGGTTTCTTTCATCTTTTCTAACGTTCTTGCACATATTCCTTTTATATATAATGTAAAATACAATCCTAGGTCATTAATGACCATCTCATTTATTGTAGTTTTAAGATATTCACAAAATCACACAAAAGTTAAACATCTATATATTTATATGTAAACATATATATTAGGAAAAATTACTCTAAATAATATCAACTATCAGCCTTGAACCAAAAATAATACGAACTTTAAAAATTGTAAAAGCATACCCAAACTATGTCAATATTAACCAAAAATGGTATAGACATATTTTCCGGTGAATTTTCCGGCGGGTTTGCTGATATGAAGCCGGAAAAATGAGTTGTCATATTTCCGTTTAACACATCAAATTATACCTCATTTATATAATAAAAAACTAACAGAAAAATACACAAACCAATATCAGTAATTCACATCTTACAGCAACACGAACAAAAGAAAATCGATCATATTTTTTGACATATCACTTTTTAAACAAACCAGTCATTATTATACAAATGAAGTGTAATTTAATGAGTAATTTTTTTTGAAAAATTACATTTTTGGCTCCATCTCATCATTTTACGTTAGAAAATTCACTAGGAAAATATGTTCATACCATTTTTTGTTTATATTGTCATAGTTTAGGTATGTTTTTGTAATCTTTAAAGTTTGTATTATTTTTGGTTCAAAGGTGATAGTGGGTATTATTTAGAGTCATTTTTCCTATATATTAAAGTAGCACTTCTCTCGATAAGTTTTGTATAATTTGATTGAATTTACATGAATTGTTATTTCAAATTTGAAATATATTATAAGGTAAATTTACAATGTAATTTAAGTGGGATTGACTCATATATAAATCTCAATATATTACAAAACAATGAATATGTATGTCATCAATTTTAATTATTATAATTATAATGTGAATATTACTGAATTGTCATTTCTCAATCACCCTTGAAAAATAAAATAATGAAATCATAACGTTCAATATTGCCAATTTTTTCTTTACAATTAGTAAAAGGATGGATATAAATGTGTTGACATACATAATAAATAACATACATGTAAACATGCAACATTAAAGGAATTAAACACCATCATATTGTATACTACCAATATTTTTTTAAATTTGAGAAACGTCCCATCCATGAAACAATTGATAATTCAGTTGTAAAAAAAATTGATAATTTTTAATGCCCATAAAGTTTTTTAGTACAAGTATTGATAAATATATATTGTGTTTTAAAATATGTTATAAATTTATTTTTATTAATTAAAAAAAATTACCTAATAAAGAATGACAAAAAAACCCATACTATATAAAAATTTCATATATGTAAAACATTATTGAAAATGTCTTATTATATGTAAGTTGTATCACAGACAAGAAATTATTCTCTCACCCCCCCCCCCCCCCCCCCTAATAAAAAAAAAACAATATCACCCAACTTTAAAACATTCAAACTATTGTAACACATGTCTTTTAAAATTTCAAACGCTTAGTATTCTTTTGAGCTAATCAATTCTATTGTTCAATGGCCACAATAATTTAATTCTGAACTCAAACAACCATGCACATTAAAAAACCCACAATTAAGTTCTACTAATATTTACATATACATAGCAAAGCTTCTTTCCATGCATCCACATTCCACATCAAAAGTACCAGAAGTCATATAAATAATCACAACCTAGATTGCATATCTTTGTCTAACGTATGGAGGAGCCACATACAAACTCTTATACACCAACTTGCTACAAGTTTGGTTGATGGAGTTATAATGAGAAGTTGTATCAATCATTTTTTCTTTCCATCTCTTTTTGTCTAATTATTTTCTTTGAATTTAGGGTTTTGCTATATTAGTCGTGAGATTGCAAGTGTTTGTAATCTAAAATAATAATTTTGAGCTTTTAATTATTATTTATTTGTTTGAGGGTTTCATGAGATGAGTTTGTTAGTATAAGGTATTTCGATTTGTTTTGCGATTATGGGCTTTTTCTCTTTGAGGGTTTTGTAATGGTGGAGCATTGTAATTTAAACATCAAAGATATAGTTATACTATGCCTTCTTTCTGTATTGTAAGCTAAAAAAAAATTAACGCCACGAACAATATAATTATATAAAAAGATAATTATAAAAAGGATTCCTTAAAAAAAGTCTCCCTTTTTTAATAGCAATTTTAAAGAGTTGAAAGTTTTAATGTCACTTCCAGATTTAAGTATGTAGAAATAATACTTAAGAAGAAAAACATCTACATCAAAGAGTACAAAGATTATAAGTAAAACCTATATTTAGATAAACATTTTCTTTTATGTAATTTTATTGACTTAAATTCCCATTTTATGCTTTAAAAGTTGGGTTGAGATCCGGTGAGGATGGGAAGGGAGGAGAGGAATGAGGACGCATGAGAGTCGTTGGATGGGAAGCAAACGGAGTGCCCATATCGCTTTTCAAAAATTTGGGGAAAATTCGACAAAAAATCGACACGGCCGAATTATTCACGAAAAAGACGGATTCGCGTGCATATGAAGTGTAGATTTGTGTGCATGCCAAATACATTGTTGTGTGCATGCCAAATATACTACGGTGTGCACGTGAAATTCATTTTTGTGTGCATGCATAAAATGTGTGTGTTTATATGGAATGAACAAAACATGTGCACATGAAAACACGATTGTGTGCATGCGAAGTGTACTATCGAGTGCATGTGAAGTATACTACTGTGTGCATGTGAAAATGGTTTGTTTGTGCATCCAAAATGCACTACGTGCTATGTGTGTATGTGAAACATGCATGTGTGCATGTGAACAACGTAGGTGTGCATGTGTGTACATGAAAATAACCTATATGTGCATGCAAAAATGACTCAAAGCGCATACGAAATAACATGTGTGCATACGTATAAAAACCAACAAAAATAACCTACGTGTGCATACAGAATGACTTGTGTGTGCACATGAAAACAACGTGTGTGTGCATGCGAAACAATGTATGTGTGCATACAGACCAAAATGCGTGTGCACACGGAAAGCGTTTTTTTCGCGAAAAATTTGGCCATGCCGAATTGTATCCGAATTTTTTCCTTGGCTGATCTAGACGCTTTTTTTCTTGACCCGACGGTTTTGGGGTGTTCTCACTCATTTCCTAAGCCTCCATCCTCACCTTATCTTTTTCCTTAAAAATTTAACAAAAAAAAATCATTGTCTTAATAGACGGTGAATCGATGATATATTTGTAGAAGAGTTAACAATATGTTCATATTACAATATCCAATAAATAAGTAAACAAATAAAATAATTGGAGAATAAAAGACAACATCTTTATAAACTACTCTCTTTCGTTTCATAATAATTGTACAACTAATTTATTACTTTCTTTTGTTACTTTTCCAAAATCGCAACTAATAATTTTTTTTATTTTTTATTAAAGTGCTAAAAATCATAAAAGGATATATGTAAAATGATAATTATTTTGAAGAATAAACACATGGTTAGAAAGGATAATTATTATAAAATGGATGGAGTATATTTTAAGATATAAGATAACTTCTAAAAAATTTAGTCTAAATCTGATGTCCTATGTACACACAAATAGAAGATTGGAGTATAAATGACTAAATAATTGATTAGTTTATATAAGAAAAATAATTAATTTGTAGTAAAAGAATACAATGGGTAAATTTGGTCAACTTTGGTTAAAATAGCTAAAGGACAAATAAAACTAAACAAAATTAAAAGAATAATTCAATCTTAACGGAAGGACTATTATATCATTTGAATAAGTATATTGTAATAAATGAAATACGAGTTCTTAGTTTAACAACATTGGTGAACTTTTAATATAAGAAGCTTGCTCTTTGATATTAATTTGTTTTCCACCAGAAAATGATGCAATACTGCTAAATTGAAAAATGAATAATATTCTTATACAATTAAATACTATTAAATTTTTTGAGAAAATATAAGCTAGCTAAAATGTAAGATATTTTATATTGAAATTTATAACCAATAATGAAAATTATAAACTTCCAACCTAAGGTATATAGTTGTTTGGAGTTTACAATAAACTACTAAGAATTCAAAATTTTTTTTTACGTGACTCAGTAGTGTTCGTAGCCTATTGTATATCTCTCTCAAAAATCACACAAAAATGGTTAGAAAATGGGATTGAACTGAGATAATAATTGAGTACATAAATGTACTTCTTTGCTCCCATTTTTTGTCCTTTTTTTTTAAACATTTTTTAAATAGTGATAGTTATAATATCATCATTGAAAATGTTATAATAAATTGCATTAATACTTTGTTTTTTTTTTTAAAAGCATTATCATTCAAATACTAAGGGATACTATACAATATAAAATTTAATTTTATCAGTTTTTATTTCCACTTCTTAAGATAACTTTACAAAAAATTAATATAAAAAGTAAGCCACAAGCCTTTAACATTCTAAATAAACAAACGGTTGTTTTAACTTACTTCTTCATGGTTTTCAAATGTTGAAATTTAGAAAGAGTCAATATAAATCGAGAGCATCACAGTTTTTGAAAATGACTGGTTTAAATATTCATTCACATTATGCCCCAATATATTTAAACTGAAACTTTCACTATGTGAAAATGATTGTTATATATATTTACATGCAAAGCATGAAACTCGATGAAAATGCATGCATTTAAAACTATTATAATAAAAAAAATATAGATGAGACCCAAATGATTAGTATAAAAGAACATGTGTAATGATATTCACAATCTTCACTCCAATTTTACAAAATCTAAAAATCTCTATTATAAATAATATTATCAAAAAAATGAGAGAATTGTTGTTTTGGATTTACTAGCCGGTTTTCGTTAATTCAATTGTTTCTTTGTCAATTATAAATTAAGCTATAGTATCATATTAATCACCTAAATTTTGGATAAAATAAATAATTACAAAAAATTAAACCTCATAATATTTAACGTCCGAACTCATACATAATATTTTAAAGAGAAAACAAAACAAAAGCTCCTAAGATAAAAATGAAAAGTTGAATGTAAATAATAATGTAGATTTATGCAAATATAACATGTAATATTTAGATTTTTCATTACAAAAGACACAAAAACATATATGATTATGACATTGTGCTAACTTTTTATTTATCCATACTGTTGTTTAAAGTATTATTTCATTAACCATTATATATATGCCCATAGGGTAAGTATTCAATTGTCAATTCAAGTTGTTATCCAAATATTTATTTATTTTTGAAATATGAATACTATGTCTAATTTGAAAACTTTCATTGAAAAATTAACACTACTAGCTCCTTTTTGTAATTATTTCCAACAATTATATAATGAATCATGAAGTTTAAAGCTTAATATATAATAAAGCATATTTATCATAGGAGGTAGAGTGTAAACATGATTTAATATGTATAAAGTAAAGATATTTAAGACATAGCAATTATATATATTAATAAAATATCAAATGAAATAAGTTCAATATAATTTAAGAAAGCATGTGCGTAGCACGGGCATATATTACTAGTTTCTTATAAATCTAACTGGCAAGGGCATTTGATGGACATGTTTTTTTATTTATCCCTGCTATATATATCTCTTATACTTGCTTGATCGTTTCATACATCATACTCTTCTTCTTGCTTTTCTTTCTTTCTAAAGAGTCTCTTTTTTACGTCGCTAAAAATGGTTCATCTTATTTTGGACGTTCACTGTGGCAATGGCCGGATTGTTTGTCAATGAGGAGACCGCCGTTTGGTTATCGTTCATCATTTTCCGGCAAGTATACCTCGGAGCTAGTGATCGGCAATGTCAACGAGGAGGTTGGAAGTTTTGATCTCCAAGTGTTGCGCACTCTTTTGTTCCCTGAGGCGGCCTACTACGGTGTATTATTTCCCGAAGCTGACGGTGAGTGAACGGCGACTATGTGAGGTTTGCAATAACCGTGATATGGTTGCGATCGCTTCGCTCGGGTGGGAGGGGCTTGTATCTATCTTTGTTCAAGAGCCCCCACCACCAGGGTTTCGGCCGCTCAGTCTTCGCTTAGCGGGGCTTTAGATTTCTAGTGTAGTTTTTACTATGTAACCCTCTACCCCCCATTCCCGTTTTAGTTCACGTACGCAAAGTTTTGTATTGGAAACGCGAAGTGAACTAAAAGAGGAATGAGAAGGGTTCGAGGAAGTTTTGCTTTCGATCGCGACTAGTCAATATTTTGTACACGAAAACTAGTGTTTTGCTCTTATCATTGCATGTAAATAATCTTCATGATAAACATCCAAATGTAGCTCAAGCAAACTCTTGTATTTACAACTCTAGGAATGAAAAAACGATATTGTTCTAGACTTCATCTCTTGCGATCTTGCTTTCTTCTTGCGATTCCCATAGGCATCCTTTGCGAACGTACACGAAGGGTGACCTGGTTATATTTGTTGTTTTCTTAGTTTCTTTCTCATTCTCGCGCATACTTGCATTGCATTACTTGCTTTCTCACAACTTGCTTTACTCGTGCTTACTCACTTTCACGACTTGCTTTCTTTCATGACTTGTCTACACATCACACACCATATTGCTTTTTAGATATTGCTCATCTCTTATCGCACATATCATATTGCTCAAACGTATTGCTCAACTCGCGTACCTGATAGAACAAAACCTGCCCACAAGCGTATGGGTCCAGTCATAGCTTTTCAAGTGCCGTTCCCAACGAGGACTATGTAGTATCGATTGTATCTTAAACCAGTAAGCTAAGCCAAAAGATTAAGAATTTTGTTGAACTAATAACTAAAATTAAGAAACAAATGCAAGTGATGATTGTAATCAATGAAGGGAAAGTTTCCAAGGCAAGGGATCCCCACAACTATGCTTCAGTAGACTTAACTAGATAAATGTCTGAATTTAGTCTGTCTTTGTTGAAGGTAACTATATTAGGTAATTACTACTTTCTCTCGGATGATACCAAATGTGCCTAGATTCAATTAACATCCACTCTCGCGACTTGCTAATCAAGATCTAGACCCTTTGGGCACTTAGAATCTAAGGTCAAACTGAATTAACATCCACTCTCGTGACTTGCTAAATCCAACCTAATCTTAGGGTTTCTATGATAGTTATTAATCCACATGAGAAATTAAGACGCTCTCGCAATAATAAATCTCAGGTTCAATTCCTAGGATTCCAATAGAAGTTATTACCTCTCGGTCTCAAACCCTATCTGACTACCTATTAACGTTTTTACCTATCGGTTGCAAATTAACCCTAATAGGATCCAATTCGCATAAGCTAATATGGCATAAAGCATCTAAGAATGAATCAACAAAGTTTCAGATTTCCATTCAGGCAAATATCAAACAAGTCTACCTACGCATAGTTGGGATCACATGAACCCTAGAAATATGGAAATTAGCTAGACATAATTACAAGATCAACCAAAGAATTCATATTAACGATGGAAATCCTAAACAATATTAAAGAGAAAGAGAAACTTAGTCTTGAATCCAGTAGAACAATCTCCAAAGTTGCAATCTTTCAAAGGGAGGCAAACAACTAGGTCTAGAGAATTAGAAAAAGTGGCAAAACATCCATAAAAAACCTAAAAACAAAGTATTTATAGTTTTACACACATACTAAAACTAAAGTCATTCGGGTAAAACGCAGGGCCCATGCCTTGACCGTGCGAAAAACGCACGGCCAAAATCACACAGGTATGAAACTGCACGGCATGTGCGAAAAACACACAGGAAAACGCACAGCCTTGTGAAAAATGCACAGGCAATCAGCGAAAAATCATCGTCTACACGGCCATGCGGTGGAACGCACGACTTCTTGAAGGGAATTCAATACAAAACGCATGGCCTCTTGTTTTAGTTCGCCTCCGGCCCAAGTTCTTCACGGTTCATCCCGTTAGCCTCCAGATGACATCCGAGGTTCCAGCAGCATCCTTAGACAGCTCCAAAAATCCACCCAAGTACTTGAAAACACACATTTCCTAGTGTAGACCTCATAACAAAGAAAACAATGCAACTAGCTACAAATGCAACACAAAATGCATAAAATAACTTAGATTAAGCACAAATGCATGTCCTAAACGTGTAACAAATTGGATGTCATCAAATTCCCCCAAGCTTAACCCTGGCTTGTCCTCAAGCAAGTACATAATCAATGAATCCACAAAATATGTCAAGGTTGTTTCTATCCAATAGACAAATGAGCAATGATCATGAGAGTTCAAACATAAGACAAGTGTTATCATAACATGCTTTGCAACCAGTGACAAAAACCTAGATAGTTTCTCAACTCCAAACCTCACCAGGATAAAGAAATAAATCACTCCACTCATGTTTCTAGGTTTGTGTTTCGCTCAATTCTCCACTTTGAATGCTAAACTACCATAGGTTTGCATCAATGTTCTTAATCTCCACTACTAGGGATCATGCACACAACAAAAATCATAAGGTCTTTTCAGGGTTGTAATAGGGCCAAGGCATAGGATCAAGGTATGGATATATTTAGGCCATGTGGTGCTAAATCCGGGGAAAAGAATTTCCAAGATGACACCAAGCTTAGAACAATCCTTCACTTCCAATTTTGTTCTTCAAACCCATACAACAAAACTCAGCTATACTAGATTGTCTCCTTGCTCCTCTTTATTTTATTTTATTTTATTTTTCTATTTTTTTTTTTCATTATTATTTTGTTGCAAGGAGAAAGATTAACTTAGGTTGTCTCCCAAGCAACGCTTGTTTAAGGTCGTGAGCTAGACCTTCCATCAATATCACGTACTCGGGTCAAGAAGATCTATGGAAACGATCTCCTCAACCGGATTTCCAGCTATTTATTTCTTCAAGCGCTGACCATTCACCTTAAATTCCCTTTTTCTTCGCTCCAGACATCAACTGCGCCATGGGGATATACCTTACGCACTTGGAAAGGTCCGCTCCACTTTGACCTCAGTTTGCCAGGGAAGAGCTTGAGCCTAGAATTGAAAAGCAAGACAAGATCACCTTCTTGAAAATTCTTAGGCACAATGTGTTTGTCATGCCATCTCTTGGTTCTCTCCTTGTAAATCCTGGCATTCTCATAAGCATATAATCTCAACTCCTCCAGCTCTTGCAATTGTAGTCTCCTCCTCTCATCTGCTTCTTTGATATCATAATTGAACAACGTAATCGCCCAATATGCTTTATGCTCCAACTCCACAGGGAGATGACAAGATTTTCCATAGATGAGCGTGTATGGTGTAGTGCCAATAGGGGTCTTAAAAATGGTCATGTAAGCCCAAAGAGCATCATCAAGCTTTAAAGACCAATCCTTTCGGGACCGGGATACTGTCTTCTCCAAAATGTTCTTAATCTGCCTGTTGGAAACCTCAACTTGACCACTTGTTTGAGGATGATATGGGGTGGCAATTTTGTGAGTTACCCCATACTTCTTCAGCAAAGCCTCAAACTTCTTCTCAATAAAATGTGATCCTCCATCACTAATCACAACTCTTGGTGTCCCAAATCTAGGAAAAATTACCTTGTTGAAGAACTTGGACACCACTCTAGAGTCGTTGGTTGGAGAGGCAATGGCTTCAACCCACTTGGACACGTAATCAACCGCCACAAGAATGTACTTGTTGCTGCAGGACGGTGGAAAAGGTCCCATGAAATCAACTCCCCACGCATCAAAAATCTCAACCTCCTGGATGTTGTTGAGAGGCATCTCATTCCTCCTGGAAATATTTCCTGTACGCTGGCAAGAATCACAAGAGGCAATGAATCGGTGCACATCCTTGAACATAGATGGCCAATAGAAAGTGGACTGGAGGATCTTGGAAGTGGTCTTGGAGGAACTAGCATGGCCTCCACAGGATAAAGAATGGCAATGAGCTATAACACTCTCTACCTCCTCCTCAGGGATGCATCACATGATAATCCCATCAGCACACTGCTTGAAAAGCAAAGGCTCATCCCAGTAATAATGTCTAACATCATACATGAACTTCTTCTTCTGCTGGTAGGATAACCCAAGTGGTAACTCATTGCACACCAAATAATTGATAAAATCAGCATACCAGGGCATCCTGGAATTTGCAAGAGTCCTGATCCGCTCAATAAGCCTGAAAAGATGGTCATCAGGAAAAGAATCATCAATAGAGGGCTCATCCTGAGTACTCTCCAGCTGCTCTGGAGTCAACCTGGAAAGATGGTCAGTAACCAAATTTTATGTGTCCTTCTTGTCTCTAATCTCTAAATCAAACTCTTGAAGGAGAAGGATCCAACGAATCAGTCTGGGCTTGGCCTCCTTCTTGCTCAAGAGATATCTAATAGCAGCATGATCAGTGTAGACAATCACCTTGGCACCAACCAAATAGGACCGGAACTTCTCAAAAGCAAACACAATAGCTATCAACTCTTTCTCAGTAGTAGCGTAATTCATTTGAGCTTCATCAAGAGTCCTGCTAGCATAGTAAATGGCATGAAGCTTCTTGTACTTCCTTTGCCCCAAAATATCTCCAACAGCATAATCACTAGCATCACACATGATCTCAAAGGGGAGATCCCAATCAGGGGACTGCATAATTGGAGATGAAATCAATGCCTCCTTCAACCTGCAAAAAGAATCAAGACATTCCTTCGAAAAATCAAAGGAAACATCCTTCAAGAGCAGATTAGTAAGAGGTTTGGCAATTTTATAGAAATCCTTAATGAACCTCCTATAAAAACCTGCATGACCAAGAAAACTCCTTATCCCCTTAACCGAAGTAGGAGGTGGCATCTTCTCAATGAGTTCAATCTTTGCCCTATCAACCTCAATACCACGATTAGAAACCAAATGACCCAAGACAATACCTTCCCTTACCATAAAATGACATTTCTCCCAATTCAATACAAGGTTAACCTCTTCACACCGTTGTAAAACTCATGACAAGTTAGACAAACAAGCATCAAAAGAAGCACCATATGCAGAAAAGTCATCCATGAATACATCCATAATGTCCTCAATAAAGTCATAAAAAATAGTCATCATACATCTTTGAAAGGTAGCAGGAGCATTACACAAACCAAAGGGCATTCTCCTATATGCAAATGTGCCATAAGGGCAAGTGAATGTGGTCTTCTTCTAGTCATCAGGGTGAATAACAGAAATGTGATCTGGAAAAATCCACTATAACCATCTAAATAACAGAAGTGTGAATGCTTAGCTAACCTCTCTAACATCTGGTAAATGAAGGGAAGGGGAAAATGGTATTTCTGGGTTGCCTTGTTCAATCTCCTATAATCAATGCACATTCTCCAACCCGTGACTGTCCTAGTAGGAACTAATTCATTCTTCTCATTCTTCACAACAGTCATACCTCCTTTCTTAGGCACAACATGCACTGGACTAACCCACTCACTATCAGAAATAGGATAAATAATGCATGCATCTAACAATTTCAGCACTTCTTTTTTCATAACTTCTTTCATGTTTGGTTTAAGTCTTCTTTGATGCTCAATAGAGGGTTTATGATCATCTTCCATCAAAATCCTATGCATGCACATTGAGGGACTAATTCCTTTCAAGTCATCAATACAATATCCTAATACTTTTCTATGCAATCTAAGCTCATGCAACAATTTCTCAACTTCATCATCACTTAGACTAGCATTGATAATCACAGGATATGTAGAATTGGGTCCTAGGAACTCATACCTCAAAGTGGGTGATAGTGGTTTCAACTCCACCTTAGGTGCATCTTTAGACTCTTGTGTAGAGTCTGGGTCATCTCTTTTCAGGACCTCAACAACGACCCCAGGGAACTCTCTAGCGGACTCCAAATCAAGAACCACATCAGCAAGTAGCTCAAGATTGTCAGCCTGGGTCACACTCTCAGTCAAGCAAAACTCCAAAGGATCGTTAGAAATAATTGACATCATAGATCCTTGAGCTTCCTGGTCAATTACATCTACCCTGCAACCATCATCCTCAAAAGCAGGCTGTTTAATAGCTTTGGAAAAATTCAATTCAATTTTCTCATCCCTAATAGTAAAGGAAAGAACACCCTACTTAACATCAATAAGTGTACTCGCAGTAGCTAGAAATGGTCTTCCCAATATAATAGGAACACGAAAATCAGCCTCAATATCAAGGACAATAAAATCCACAGGAATGTAGAACTTACCTATCTGGATGGGAATGTCCTCTAAAATACCTATTGGACGCGCAATGGATCTGTCTGCCATGAAAAGAGTCATCCTCACTGGTCTTGGCTCTCCCAAATCCAGCTTCTTTCATATGGATAGTGGAATCAAACTCACACTGGCTCCCAAATCACACAAAGCATTGTAGGTGCTATTGCCAATCACCATAGGGACATGAAAGCTTCCAGGGTCTTCAAGCGTAGGAGGCAATCTATTCTGAATTAGAGCGTTGTACTCCTGGCTCAGGAAGACGGATTGGTAGTCATCCAGCTTCCTCTTGTTGGACAAGATCTCTTTCAAGAACTTCACATATGCTGGCATCTGCTTTAGAGCGTCGGTGAAGGGAATGTTGATGTAGAGCTTTTTCAACACCTCTACAAATTTGCCATATTGCTGATCCAATTGGGCCTGAGCTCTCCTTTGTGGGAAAGGGAGATGAGGCTTGTAAGCTGGTGGTGGCACATATCTAGGCTCCTTTTCTAGCTCCTTCTCTTGGATCACAACTTCTTCAGGCTCTGCAACAACCTTGTCCTTCTTCTTGGCACCCACATCCTCAAGATCCTCAAGTTGTTTTACATTCCTTAAGGACATAACATTGATTTGCCCTTTGGGATTCGCTTTAGTCTGGCCTGGAAGTTGACCTTGCGGTCTAGGAGCATTTAAAGCGTATTGAGCATGCAAGCTTTCATGATGTTTCAACGTCGTATTCATTTTCTACAGCTCCTTTAATATGAGGGACATGTTTGGAATCTTCAGCTGGTTGAGCAGGAGCCTGGTTCTGCGGTGGGAAGGCTCTTTGTTGGAACCCAGGGGGTGATCTCTGCACAGCCTGGTTGTTCCCATAGGAGAAATTTGGATGATTCCTCCAACCAGGGTTGTAAGTGTTGGAATAAGGATCATTCCTAGGACCATTGTTGAAGTTGTTCATGTAGTTCGCCTCTCCCTGGGATTCACTCTGAGAAGCAAATAGGTGACAAGATGATATAGTATGGTCACCCTCTCCACAAAACTGACAGGCTACACCAGAAACAGCATGTGTAGATTGCATTGCACCTTGCGCTTGAGACTTTTGCACTAACAGATTTAGCCTCTTGATCTCTTGTGCCATAACATCTAGGTGTGTCTCATAACTAACCTCATACATCCCTGCAAGTTTCTTGGAACTTGTAGCAGAACGAGGATCATTGTAATAATGAGAGTGTTGAGCAGTACTCTCATCAAGTCCCAAGCATCATCAATTTCCATATTCATAATTCTTCCACCTGCTGAAGCATTAATGATTAGCCTGGTGGAGCTGTCAATAGCGTTGTAAAAGACATGCAGTAGGGTCCACTTTTGTTTCCCATGATGGGGGCACAGCTGCAGCAATTCCTTGAATCTTCTCCACCCTTCATAAAGAGACTCTTCATATTTCATCTTGAAAGCAATAATCTGATTCCTCATCTCAGCAGTCTTCTTTGGTGGAAAATATTTTTCGAGGAATGCCTTTGCTAGCTCATCCCAAGTTGTTATTGAGCCAAGAGGTAGGGCCTTGAACCAAGCTTTGGCCCTGTCTCGCAGAGAGAATGAAAAGGCTTGCAGGTGGAGCGCATCTTGGGACACTTCATGGATCTTCACTGTGTCCATCAACTCAACAAAGGTAGCCAGATGCCGGTGTGGATTTTCAGAAGGTAGACCTCCAAACTGATTCTTCTAAACCATGCTGAGCAGGGAAGCCTTCAGCTCGAAGTTACGAGCTTGCACAGGAGGTCGGACCACACCAGAAATAGGACCAAGGTGATTTGGCATCACATAATCACCAAGCGTCATACGTGACTCTTGAACTTCTAGAGCAGGATCTTGTTCCACTCTGTTGTCACCCATGGCTTGTTCTCTGGCTTCGCGTAGTTGTCTTCTTCTAGCACGAAGAGTACGCTCAGGTTCGGGATCGTAGTCGTTGAGATTACCAACGCTCAGGGCTCTTCGTATCTACAGAAAACAAGTCTGAAAGTAAAGCAACAAAAAACAAGATCAAAAATAAAACAAAGACTTAGTCGAATCAGTTATAGGAAAACAACTGATACTAGCAATAGTCCCCGACAACAGCGCCAAAAACTTGATAGGACAAAAACCTACCCACAAGCGTATGGGTCCAATTATAGCTTTTCAAGTGTCGTTCCCAATGAGGACTATGTAGTATCGATTGTATCTTAAACCAGTCAGCTAAGCCAAAAGATTAAGAATTTTGTTGAACTAATAACTAAAATTAAGAAACAAATGCAAGTGATGATTGTAATCAATGAAGGGAAAGTTTCCAAGGCAAGGGATCCCCACAACTATGCTTCAGTAGACTTAACTAGATAAATGTCTGAATTTAGTCTGAATTTGTTAAAGGTAACTATATTAGGTAATTACTACTTTCTCTCGGATGATAGCAAATGTGCCTAGATTCAATTAACATCCACTCTCGCGACTTGCTAATCAAGATCTAGACCCTTTGGCCACTTAGAATCTAAGGTCAAACTGAATTAACATCCTCTCTCATGACTTGCTAAATCCAACCTAATCTTAGGGTTTCTATGATAGTTATTAATCCACGGGAGAAATTAAGACGCTCTCGCAATAATAAAATCTCAGGTTCAATTCCTAGGGTTCCAATAGAAGTTATTACCTCTCGGTCTCAAACCCTATCTGACTACCTATTAACATTTTTACCTCTCGGTTGCAAACCCTAATAGGATCCAATTCGCATATGCTAATATGGCATAAAGCATCTAGGAATGAATCAACAAAGTGTCAGATTTCCATTCAGGCAAATATCATACAAGTCTACCTACGTATAGTTGGGATCACCCCAACCCTAGAAATATGGAAATTAGCTAGACATAATTGCAAGATCAACCAAAGAATTTATATTAACGATGGAAATCATAAACAAGATTAAAGAGAAACTTAGTCTTGAATCCATTAGAACAATCTCCAAAGTTGTAATCTTTCAAAGGGAGGCAAACAACTAGGTCTAGAGAATTAGAAAAAGTGGCAAAAGATTTATCAAAAACCTAAAAACGAAGTATTTATACACATACTAAAAATAAAGTCATTCGGGTAAAACGCACGGCTCGTGCCTTAACCGTGCGAAAAACGCACGGTCAAACGCACGGCCAAAATCACACAGGTATGAAACCGCATGGCCTGTGCGAAGAACGCACACGCAAAACGCACACGCAAAAGGGAAAACGCACAGCCTTGCGAAAAATGCACAGGCAAAGCACACAGTCAATTAGCGAAAAATCACCGCCTGCATGGCCGTACGGTGGAACGCACGGCCTCTTGAAGTGAATTCAATACAAAATGCACAGCCTCTTGTTTTAGTTCGCCTCCGGCCCAAATTATTCACTGTTCATCCCGTTAGCCTCCAGATGACATCCGAGGTTCCAACAACATCCTTAGACAGCTCCAAAAATCCACCCAAGTACCTGAAAACACACATTTCCTAGTGTAGACCTCCATAACAAAGAAAACAATGCAACACAAAATGCATAAAACAACCTAGATTAAGCACAAATGCATGTCCTAAACGTGTAACAAATTGGATGTCATCAGTACCTTGCCTTAACATATTGCTTGCCTCAGGCCAACACTTTTCACGGTATTGCTTTCATGTATTGCGGGTGTTGCCTATAGACAATATTGCTCGTGAAGGTATTGCTTTGTTTTCGTCTTGTTTGCTCGCAATTAATTAACTGAAAGAGAGAAAGTTCTCGAACGCATACCTGAGGTAGGGTCGTTCTTACGGATAGTACTTGCAAAGCCGCATCATGTTCCATGAATTTGGAATAGGATTGTCGGCGTGATCATTGAGGCGATAAGCCCCTGGTGCAACTTCGCGTACCACAATGCATGAGCCTTCGCAGTTAGGGTCAAACTTTCCACCCTCAGTCCTGCGGAGCACAAGGCCGCCTTTGGCAAAACCATTTGGTTTCACTTTCTTATTGTAATATGCGGAAATACATCGTTTGTACTCACTTTCGTGAATCTATGCCATTTCGCAAATCTCTTCTTTGAGTTGCAACTCCATTTGCATTCTCGCGGAGTTTTCTTCCTTGTCGTAATGCAACAACCTTTCATTCGGGAATAAGTGCTCAACAGGGACTACTGCTTCTATCCCATAAGTAAGTGCAAAGGGCGTCTTTACAGTGCCTCTCTTGGAGGTTGTTCTGTTAGCCCATAGCACAAGAGGCAAGACCTTTTCCCAGCGACCTTGGGATCGTGTAGGTCTCCTCTTCAAGTCGTAGAGGATCCTCTTGTTTGCGCTTTCTACTTGGTCATTGCAATGTGGGTGAGACACTGGGGAGAAGCAGAGATGAATGCCAAGACCTTCGCAAAAAATGATCATCTTCTTCGTGTTGAACTAGGGTCCGCGATCCGTGACTATGTCCTACGATAAGCCGAATCGACAAATTATGTTTTGCCATATGAACTTCTTTACTTGCTCGACGGTTGTGGAGGCCAGCGGTACATCCTCTATCCATTTGGTAAAGTAGTCGATGGCTACCAAAATGAACTGCAACTACCCTGGGGCTTTCGGGAATAGACCAAGGAGGTCCATTCCCCACTCGCAAAAAGGCAAGGTCCGTTCATGATTTGCATCTCGACGCTTGGCTGATGGGACGCTGGTGCATGGAGCTGGCAAGCTTCACGGGTTTGGGCTACGCGAGTATCATCTTTCTTCATTGTCGGCAAGAAATACCCGACTCTTAGAGCTTTAAATACCAGTGAGTGCCATCCAGCGTGGCCGCCACAGAGCCCCTCGTGGATCTCGAGCATTAAGCTATTCCCTTCTGCGGAGGTCATACACATCAACCTCGCCGTCATGTATCCCTTTTTATACAGGACACCTTCTACCATGTAGAACTGAGTTGCATGTACCTACAACTTTCTTTTCTGGTGGGGATCAGCTAGGCTAACCCTATTCATTAAATACCTTTGCATAGGAGTTCGCCAATCGTCTCGTCTTCTGCGAGACTGATAACCATGAGCTCTGGACTTACTACTTTAGCTGTTCGTATATCAAGCCATACCTGCCCTTATAATTTAGCTTGAGGCGAGCTTCGTGGGCTCGCCAGCCCTCATGTTCTCCCTCTGCGAGATCGA
Organism: Rheum nobile; assembly: GCA_027886185.1. Taxonomy (NCBI): domain Eukaryota; kingdom Viridiplantae; phylum Streptophyta; class Magnoliopsida; order Caryophyllales; family Polygonaceae; genus Rheum; species Rheum nobile. The sequence goes on along the minus strand of WOAB01000211.1, from coordinate 1,276,360 downwards.
CTGTATCTCAAAGTGATCGAGCGTGGCTGACAGCGTTTTTACTCTGACTTGGTAAGCAGGGAGATTGCCCGTTTTAGCTTCGTATATGCCATGTACTTATTTTACCACAATTTCAGAGTCGCTATAATAGGTCACTCTTCGAGCCCCATTGGCCAAAGCGAGCTCGACCCCCGCGAGGAGGGCTTCGTACTCGGCTTCGTTGTTGGTGGTTTTGAAGTCGAATGCGAGCGCGTATTCAAAATTTTCCCCTCTGGGTGAGGACAGTGTAACTTCAGCTCCATTTCCCTCCTCATTTACCGCGCCATCCACAAAGAGAGTCAATACCGCTTGGTTCTTCAACAGCCCTTCGGTACTCAGCTCTCTGAAGCTTACTTCGACGATAAAGTCCACGAGTGCATGTGCTTTGATGGAGGGCCTCGGCTTGTAATCTATGTAGAGTTATGAGAGCTCGATGACCCATTTGGTAAGTCTCCCAACACAGTCGGTCTGTGGAATAGGCTTCATAGAGGGAGATCGGAGAGTACTTGAATAGGATGAGCCTGGAAGTACGGGTGCAACTTTCTAGCTGACATAATAATGGCCAACGCAATTTTCTCTATTGACGGATACCTTGTCTCGGCCGAGATGAGTGCCCTGCTTACGAAATAGACGGGAACCTCATGCTCGCGAACCAAGACTGCGCTGATTGCTCGTGAGCTGGCTGCAAGATAAAGTTGGAGGTCTTTGCCGAGCACCGGGGAGGATAGAGTTTGTAGTGATGATAGGTGCTTCTTCAGCTCCGCAAAGGCTATTTCGCACTCTGGTGTCCACATGAAGTGTTCCGACTTTTTGAAGGTGGAGAAAAATGGTAGCCCCCTCTATGCGAGCTTCGAGCAAAACCGGCCAAGGTAGTTCACAAACCCTATGAACTAGTGTACCTCCTTCGGGCTTCACGGAGGAGACATCTTCCAAACTACTTCCACCTTCTCAGGGTTGACATCAATCCCTCGTGGGCATATCAGGAAGCCAAGAAACGTCCCGTCTTCACTCCAAACACACATTTTTTTCGGGTTCAGGCTCATACATTGCTTCCAAAGGGTCTCAAATACTTCGCGAATGTCATTCGCGTGGTCCTCTTCCCGTTTTCTTTTCACTATGATATCATCAATGTACGCCTTAACGGCGATGCCTATCTGCTCATGAAAGATTAAGTCGACCAAGCGTTGGAAACTGGCTTCGGTGTTTTTCTGCCCAAATGGCATCACCGTGTAGCAATAGGTACCTCTCTCTGTGATGAACGCAGTATGCTCGTGGTCGACTGGGTTCATCTTCACTTAGTTATACCCGGAATATGCATCCAAGAAACTCAGTGTTTCGTGACCAGCCATGGAATCTACGAGTTGATCGATAGACGGGAGCGGATAAGAATCGTTTGGGCATGCTTTGTTCAGGTCGGTGAAATCGACACACATCCTCCATTTTTTGTTAGCCTTCCTTACCATCACCACATTCGCGAGCCAACGGGCATGCTGGAGTTCACGGATGAACCCCACTTTCAGCAGTTTTGCTACCTTTTCTTTTGCCCTTTGGGCTCTTTCTCCAACATGCTTTCTCTTCTCTTGCCTTCGCGGCTTGGCGTCCGGACTGATGTTCAAGGAGTGTGTCATCAGGCTCGCGGGGATTCCTTTCAAATCTTTAGGAGTCCATGCGAACACGTCCCACGAGCCTGCTAGCATCTTCTTGATCTCTTCCTGCACTTCTGTTTTGAGGGTATTCCCTATATACAACTTTTCTTCTTCTTGCGGGAAGGGAGATATATTGCTTCATTCCTTCTCAGAGATAGTGGCCTCCAGTCGGTTCCTTACTTCAAGCTCTGCTTCTTCCTCTTGGGAGTTTAAACCACTGGAGTTGGGGCCCTCGACCTCTGATGTTAAAATCGGGACCTTCTTCTCGCTCAAAGCGGTGAGGTAGGAAGTTCGGCTCTCCGAGGACTGGCCCTTGGCGACTCCAGTTCCCACCTATGTACGAAATTTTAAAGCAAAGTGATATATAGATACATCAGCTTGTAACTTACATAGTGAGGTTCTCCCCAAGATGGCGTTGTACGCGGACGGGGGTTGTAGCACTATAAATTCGATCTTCTCTGATCTCCGCGGACTATGCTCATCTCCAAGAATCAAGTCCAGGGTTATGACTGTAATGGCCTTAACCTTCTTTCCCGCGAAGCCCACGAGGGTACAATAGGTGGGTAGAAGACTCGTCGGGTCTAAACCCATCTTCTAGTACACCTCCCAATATAGGATATTTGCAGAGCTTCCTGAATCGACTAGTACCCTCTTCACAATCTCCGTGCCTATCTGCACGTGTAGTACTAGAGGATCTGAGTTGGGGACAATAATTTCTGCAATGTCTGTTTCACTGAATACAAGTTGGTATCGCTCGCGAATAGGGTTGGAGATGTTCAAGACAAGCCTTCCAAGCGGGAGAGGGGTGTTCACGATTCTTCTCCCCTCGCACCTAGTAGGACCCTTGGGGACGTGCCTGCTGGTAATGGTACCTACTTGGGCATCTGGTCTTAAGAAATTTTGTCCTCCATGGGGGTACGACGGGTTTCTGTTCTGGGACGCCTTTTGCAGAACCGGCCCTTGTCCTATAGCTGCCCTCTTTCACGGAGCTCCATAGCCATGACACTCGTGACTGTCATGCTATGTATATTGGTGGTACGAGAATAAGTTTCCTCCGGTTCTCGCGGGAGGACATGGTGGGACGTTCGCGTGTGGAGGTGGCGGCCTAAACTGCGGTCCGGATGGATACATCCCTCCAGCCTCGCGAGAACTCATTTCAACAATTACGATTTGTCGCTTCGGGGCTTTCCTCCTGGTTGCGACTTGATGACGGCGGGGTTCCCATGTGACAGCATCTCGTTTATGGTTGTCATGCTTACGTCCTCCACTAGAGAGAGGGGGATTTGAGGTTGCTCCTCCTCGGCCAGTTCATCCGCTATAATGTGTTGGTTGGCCTTTTCCAAGAGCTTCGTGTACGACGTAGGCGGGTTTTTTGCATACGTGTAGCTTGAAGGCCATGTTCCTGATACCTTGGATAAAAGCCATTCGAGTAACCTTTTTGTCAAAATCGTGCGCATGTACAACCTCTGTGGTGAATCTCTTTACGAATGATGCCAGAGACTCTCCTTCACATTCATCACTTCATGCATGCTTAGCTTCCTTTTTTGACAGCATTAGAAATGTTTCAAGGAAGGACTCCTCGAGTTGCTTGAACCCATATATGCTCTTCGCGGAAAGATGGATCATTCAGGTGAGCGCAGGCCCCGTCAAAGTATTGGGGAAGCACTTGCACATGGTCGCTTTGTCCGCCTTACTCCCTTGGATCATCCTCTCCTATGTACTCCTTTATAGTAGGGAGTTTGAAGTCGTGAGGAGGTGACGCAAGAAGAATGTGATCCGCGAAGGTAGTTGCCCCGAATAGAGCCAAGGGAAGTTCTTGGTTTACTGGCTCAAGGACATACTGAGAAGCAGGGTCCACATACGGCCTACGCGGAGGCTCTTGTCACGGTATGCAACGGGGAGGCTCAGGGGTGATGGACACCTGATCTGTGTGAACAACCCCGTTGTATTCTTTGTGAAGCTCCTCTTGGGCTCAAGGCTCCTATTGGGCATGTTCTCGTTGACGCTATTCTTGCTGCTGTCTCTTCCATTTCTGAAATTGGTAGATTGCTCCAACTCCGCTTCACTGATCACCATCTTTCGTGGAGGAGGTCTAGGCACGTTCCTGTCTAGCTAAGTTGTTTGTTGGCCGCGGAGCTGGGACTGAACTTCGTCCGATCCGCCTGTCATCGTTACTTCACCGTCCATGCTTTGACGTTTCTCGACTCTAGCCGCGTGAGTGCATCCCCATGGTCTGTGCAGGTGTTGAAAACCGGTTCACGAGTCAATGTGGATCGTCAGCAACACACTTGGATCGGGTTTGAGATCTTCTTCATTCTCTTCCATGCGACACACTTCACAGTAGTTGGGTGGGATCTTCGATGATTCTTTGCGAACGGTCAGCGGGCTAAGCTTGGTCTTCTCCGACTTAGATCGTCTTCCTTCTGTCTAGATCTTCCTCCTCAATGAAGTTGGGCCAAAGCCTAAATGAAGCATGAGCCACATGGGCATGATCGAAGAAAGCTTGTGGAATGGGGTGAATTGGAGTCGGCGGCCCTTTAGTTAATAGAGGACATATTGAGATTAGTGGAGGAGGGAGTTTAAATTTTACGTAGGTTTAGCTTTAGTTAGGTATTTCTTTGTTTTGAGTGTTTGTCTTTTTTTTTGTGAACACTGCCACACGAGAGGAGAACTTAAAGAAGGGTTTTAGGCCTTTTGCACAATTGAAGACTTGGTATTATTGTTCTTGCCTTTGTCAACTTGGATTATTTTCTTGTTGAGATTAAGTTTTCTTGTCTTCTGCTATCATTGCATAATTATATGTGTTGATGGCTAGTTTAAATATGTTGTTTATGTCTTCAATCATGCTTGGCGAAATTCCTAGTTTTAGGGTTATGGTGATCTCAACGTTGCGTATATAAATTTAATTATTTATTTGCCTGAATTGAAATAGTATTTGATTCATTCCTAGATGTTTTATGCCCATAGTAGCTTATGCGAATTGGATCCTATTTAGGTTTGAGACAAATAGGTGATAACGTTAATAGGTAGTTAGATAGGGTTTGAGACCGAGAGGTAATAACTTCTATTGGAATCTAGGAATTTATCCCGAGATTTATTATTGCGATAGCATCTTAGCTTCTCTTGTAGATTAATAACTATCATAGAAATACTAAGATTAGATTGGATTTAGCAAGTCACGAGAGTGAATGTTAGTTCAATTTGACCTTAGATTCTAAGTGCCCAAAGGGTCTAGATTTTGATTAGCTAGTCGCGAGAGTAGATGTTAAGGATGGGCATCCGGTCCGGACCGGACACATAGGGTCCGGTCCGGACCGGCGGATCGTAAACTTTTTAATGTATGGACCATGGACCGGACCGGACCGATACGGTCCAGTCCTTTACGGTTCGGACCGAGAAGACCGGATTTCATAATTTTCGGCATTTAAATTGTTTGATTACGGTTCGGACCGCAACGTAAAAATTACGGTCTGGACCGGACCGTAAAAATTATGCCCAAAAATATTTTAAACCTTTTTTTAAATTTTTACGGTCCGACCGGTCCGGACCATAAAAATTATGGTCCAGACCAGACCGTGGACCGGGTCTTGGACCGGACCGTAAATTTACGGTCCGATCTGGTCTTACGGTCCAGTATACTTTTTCCCATCCTTAGTAGATGTTAATTATATTTAGGCACATTTACTATTATTCGAGAGGAATTAGTAATTACCTTAGGTAGTTACCTTCAAATAATTTGGACTAGATTCAGGTGAAGTGTAATTTTATTTACAGAGGCATTGTTGCGGTGATCCTTAACCTTAGACACATTTATCCCATTGATTTTATCCTTTTTATTAGTTATTATTCGTTACCTTAGTTATAGTTTTTCCCAATTCCATATTTTTACGGCCTAGTTCATTGATAGTGTTTCAATTAATATTACATTGGTCTCTGTAAAATCAAAACTTGTCTACTACAATTGATCTCGTATACTTGCGGGTAGGTTTTAACCACATCAAGTTTTTGGCGCCGTTGTCGGGGACCAATTTGTTAATATTAGTTGTTATCTCTAATGGTGAGTCTACGTCATTATTTTTTCTTTGATTTTTTATTTTTTATTTCAGGTAAAAAAAGAATTTTGAAAAAAAAAACACCAAAAGCTACCACCTTTCGCTGATGTCATCTGTTGTTGTTGTCCATCACATTCAGCTGCTCTTGTTGCTACTTATATGTATTCTCCTTCGGTGCATAATGGAAAGATGCCTGAATACCTATCCCTTTGGTGAGTTTAATTTCCTCTTTATTTTTCTCTACATTGGGTCAATGTAAGATTTAAGCTTAGGGAAGTGATAACTCCATGTGTAGCTCCGTTTGCATTTTAGCATTTCTTGTGTTTTATTTTTATTTTTATGTGTTTTTTTATCTTGACACTTCATGCATTGCATTTTAGGTGTTTGATATAATTCCCATGTTTTCCTTTGTTTATTGTCCTGCAAATATTCCCTTTGACATGCTTTAGTTGTTAATATTCTAATTGATTTTAAGCATGTTGATGAGAATTTTCATATTTGGTAATGTTTGAGTTGAAGTATGTATATAGTTATTGATTGAGACTTGATAGGTCTGAAATTCTAGACAAATAACCTGTGAGCTTTTGAGCCATAGGATTGTACCTAATCGAGTCCTCTTATTTCCTTTCATATGCGTGATTCTCACTTTGATTGATTTATCTCTAGAACTTGTGTTAGAACTTTTTTGAGGCTATCTTTTCGACTCTTGTGCATGATGTAAAAATGATTGAGGCATTATTTTGTATTAGCTTATGTATCTCTTTACCACCCTTACATGTTATTCCTCTGCTTGATGTCAGTCTAGACCTAATTAGACTATTTCTTTGGAAGGTCCACAAAAACATCTTGATCCTAAGGATTAGCCTTTTACCCATCCGGGAATTAGGATGATTTATTTGTTTGTTTATATGGTTGCGAGCCAAACTTGGGGGAGTCTACATGTATGGTGTGTTTTGCCGGAATTGTTTAGGCTTCTGGAAAAAAAAAGAGAAACAAAAAGTAGTTGAAAAAAAAAAAAGAATAAGGGCATTTGGTTGAAAAGAATGCTTTTAAGTTTGGTGTAGTCTTGGTTAGTTCATTTTTCCCGGATTTAGCACCACATGGCCAAATTGTATCATTACCTGTATTTTTACTTGGCCCCATTACAACCTAATAAAAGTCCTCTTGTTTTATGTCATGTACAAGATCCCTAGTGATGGAGATTTAGGACGCTGATACAAGCTTATGATAGATGAGTTTTCAAAGTAGAGATTTGAGCGAAACACTTATCCTAAACACATGAGTGAGAGTGATTCTTATTTTTTATCCTAACTGAGCTTTTAGTGTGGATGAACTAGTTAGTCTCTTTGATGATTATGTGCATGCTTTAATGATTACATTGTTAAATATTTAAGTTTTCATGGACTTGTTTGGATATTGATTGGGTAGAGACAACCTTTGTATTTCTTGTGGAATTTTGAACTTTGTTCTTGATTGAGGACAAACAAGGTTTAAGCTTAGAAAAATTTGATAATACATATTTTAGGAGTCTAGTTGCATAATAGATAATTATGCATTAGTTTACATTCGAAATCTACACTCGTATTTTTATTATTTCATGTATTTTAGATCCAATTTAATAGTGATGTGCAACTATTTCAAAGGACAACAAGCAAATGTGATTAGAGTTGGCCAAGGCCCAAACACAAACCCAACATGAAGTTGGGCCAAGGCCCAAATGAAGCACGAGCCACATGGGCATGATCGAAGAAAGCATGTGGAATGGGGTGAATTGGAGTCGGCGACCCTTTAGTTAATAGAGGGCAGATTGAGATTAGTGGAGGGGGGAAGTTTGACTTTTACGTAGGTTTAGCTTTAGTTAGGTTTTTCTTTGTCTTGAATTTTTATCCCTTTTTTTTTGTTTGAACACTGCCGCACGAGATGAGAATTTAAAGAAGGGTTTTAGGCCTTTTGCACAATTGAAGATTTGGTATTATTATTCTTGCCTTTATTAAATTGGATTATTTTCTTGTTGAAATTAAGTTTTCTTGTCTCCTACTATCATTGAATAATTATATGGGTTGATGGCTAGTTTAAATATGTTGTTTATGTCATCAATTATGCTCGGTTAAATTCCTAGTTCTAGGGTTATGGTGATCTCGACGATGCGTATATAAATTGAATTATTTCCTTGTCTGAATTGAAGTAGTATTTGATTCATTCCTATATGTTTTATGCTCATAGTAGCTTATACGAATTGGATCTTTTTTGGGTTTGAGACCGATAGGAAGTGGCGGAACCAGAAAAATTTAAAAGGGGGGGCCGGGGCACATTGCGTGGGACGGATCGGGAGAGTTTAGGATGTTCGATTGGATATAATCATCATTAATAAAAGAATATAAACTATGTAATTATTTTCATATATAGTCTTTAACATAACACATTAAAGTTATCTTATATATATTTACAAGATTTATTATATTTTTTAGATATAGATATAGTCCGATATTTAACTTTTCAAAAACATACTAAAACTAATCATGCTAATAATTTAGAGGGTATTGTTACATGTAGATGAGGCATTATCCATAATATATATTTCACATTGATTTTTATAAATTGATACTTATTTATAAATAGGGATTTTGATAGAGACCAGTACATCTTTGTTAAGAAATAAACTATTTTAATGTCAACCAATAATAATAAAACATTATAATTAATATACATTATTATAATGTACTAATTAATGATATACTTAATTATTGTATATTTAATAACAAATTATATATCTACACACCAGCTTAATAATTCATAAGAGAAGTAATGATGATAGATTGATAGCAAAAAACGTAAGGGATAAAAGTGAAGCTAGGAAGTAGGAAAAGAAAATTAAAGATGTTGGGCTTGAGGTTCGAACACGAAACCCATAGACCAAACAACAGAGACAAGACCACTGAGCTAACTCCCTTTTACAGAATATGAATACTACAATAAAAACATATACTCAACACTAAAGGTCAAGAGGGGGCACGAGCCCCCCCCCCCTCCCCCCCCCCCCCCCCCCCCCGGCCCCCCCTCAGTTCCGCCTATGCCGATAGGTGATAATGTTAATAGGTAGTTAGATAGGGTTTGAGACCGATAGGTAATAACTTCTATTGGAATCTAGGAATTGAACCTGAGATTTTATTATTGCGAGAGCATCATAATTTCTCTTGCGGATTAATAACTATCATAGAAATACTAAGTTTAGATTAGATTTAGCAAATCATGAGAGTGGATGTTATTTCAGTTTGACCTTAGATTCTAAGTGTCCAAAGGGTCTAGATTTTGATTAGCTAGTCGCGAGAGTGGATGTTAATTAAATTTAGGCACATTTACTATTATGCGAGAGAAATTAGTAATTACCTTAGATAGTTACCTTCAAATAATTTGGACTAGATTCAGGTGAAGTGTAATTTTATTTACATAGACATTGTTGCGGTGATCCTTAACCTTAGACACATTTATCCCATTGATTTTATCCTTTTTATTTGTTATTATTCGTTAGCTTAGTTATAGTTTTTCCCAATTCCATATTGTTACGGCCTAGTTCATTGATAGTGTTTCAATTAATATTACATTGGTTTATGTGGAATTGACACTTGACTACTATAACTGATCTCGTACACTTACGGGTATTTCTTATTTCAGGTAAAAAAAAAAGAATTTTGAAAAAAGACAAAACAAAAAAACCTACCACCTCTCGTTGATGTCATATGTCGTCATTGTCCATCACCTTTTGTTGCTCTCGTTGCTACTTATTTGTATTCTCCTTCGGTGCATAATGGAAAGATGCCTGAATACCTATCCATTTGGTGAGTTTACTTTCATTTTTATTTTTATCTACATTGGGCCAATGTACGATTTAAGCTTAGGGAGGGGAGGAGGGGGGGGGGGGGGGGGGGGGGGGGGGGGGGATAACTCCATGTGTATCTATGTTTGCATTTTAGCATTTCTTGTGTATTCTTTTTATTTTTCCATGTTTTTTTTCATGACATTTCATGCATCATGCATTGCATTTTAGTTGTTTGATCTAATTCCCATGTTTTCCTTTGTTTATTGTCCTGCAAATATTCCCCTTGACATGCTTTGGTTGTTAATATTCTAATTGATTTTAAGCATGTTGATGAGATATTCCATATTTGGTAATGTTTGAGTTAAAGTATGTATATAGTTATTGATTGAGACTTGTTAGGTCTGAAATTCTAGACAAATAACATGTGAGCTTTTGAGCCTTGGGACTGTACGTAATTTAGTCCTCTTATTTTCTTTCATCTGTGTGATTCTCACTTTGATTGTTTTATCTCTAGAACTTGCGTTAGAACTTTTTTAGAGGCCATGTTTTCGACTCTTGTGCATGATATAAAAATGATTGAGGCATTATTTTGTATTAGCTTATGTATCTCTTTACCACCCTTACATGTTGATCCTCTACTTGATGCCAGTCTGGGCCTAATTAGCCTATTTCTTTGGAAGCTCCACAAAAACATCCTGAACCTAATGATTAGCATTTTACCCATCCGAGAATTAGGATTATTTAATTGTTTGTTTTTATGGTTGCGAGCCAAACTTGGGGGAGTCTACATGTATGGTGTGTTTTGCCGAAATTGTTTAGGCTTTTGGAAAAAGAAAAAAAAAAGTAGTTGAAAAAATGAATGAAAAAAAGAAAGAAGAAAGAATAAGGGCATTTGGTTGAAAAGAATGCTTCTAAGTTTGATGTAGTCTTGGTTAGTTCCTCTTTCCCAGATTTAGCACCACATGACCAAATTCTATCCTTACCTCTATTTTTACCTAGCCTCATAACAACCTAATAAAAGTCTTCTTGATTTGTCATGTACAAGATCCCCAGTGGTGGAGATTTATGACGCTGATGTAAGTTTATGATAGATGAGTTTTCAAAGTAGAGATTAGAGCGAAACACTTATCCCTAAGCACATAAGTGAGAGTGATTCTTATTTTTTATCCTAAGTGAGCTCTAGTGTGGATGAACTATTTAGTCTATTTGATGAATATGTGCATGCTTTGATAATTGCATTGTTAAATATTTAAGTTTTCATGGACTTGCTTGGATATTGATAGGGTAGAGACAACCTTTGTATTTCTAGTGGAATTTTGAACTTTATTATTGCTTGAGGGCAAGCAAGGTTTAAGAATAGGGGAATTTGATAACACCTATTTTATTCATATTTTAGGAGTGTAGTTGATATTAGATTAGATCATTTTCATGTATATTTTATATTTTTAAATTAATTATGCATTGTTTTATATTCGAAATCTACACTCGTGTTTTTATTATTTCAGGTATTTTATATCCAATTGAATGGTGATGTGTAGACCTGTCAAAAATCGACCCAACCCGAAAACCCGACCCGCCCGAAAAATAGTGGGTCAAAACCCGAAAATTCTTAACTCGAACCCGATTTAAACCCGAACCCGATCAACCCGAATATTTTCGGGTCGGACCCGACCGGGTTGACCCGTCGGGTTGTACCAAAAAGTAAAAAAAAACCCTAATATCTTGTTCTCCTTCCCTTCCCGTCTCCCACAGTCCCACAAGAGCGCCTCTGTTCTCCAGTTCTCCTTCCCTTCCCGTCTCCAAGGCGAAGTCGCCTTCCGGTCTCCCACGAGAGCCTCTGTTCTCCTTCCCTTCCTGTCTCCCACGAGAGCCTCTGTTCTCCTTCGCATTGCAGTCGCCTTCACTGCGCTCGACCCTCGCCGGCTTCCTCTTCGACCCTCGCCGGCTTCCTCTTCGACTATTCTCCGGCATTTTCTTGAGGTATTTATCCTTGATTTGATTTATTTCTATTTCACGATTTATTTCTTCGACCCTCGCCTAGTCGCCTGCTTCCTCTTCGACGAGTCACTCGGAGCTTAGTTTATGAAATTGAAAACTGTAGCCCCAAATCACATATATCAATTACTTTGGAGACTGTAAGAGGGCTTGTTCTTGGGTCATGTGTCTGCTTACTATTTAGTTCCTATCATTATATATTGATATCCTCTGAAACTATAAACACAGTGTATTCCTTCGACAGCTTCTTCATGGGCTTTGGCTCTACATATCTGATTAGTCGGTTTTATCCTTTTATCAAATATTTTGACATTGAAAAGTAACTTATTGCATCAATGCTGTTACTTCTTATTCTCACACTAGCATGACTCATATATATGTGCATTGTGTACTGGTGATTGTCTAGTTTGATATACATCACTAATTAGTTATATTGTGGAATGTGGTGATTTTGAATATTCTTGTTCCGGACCAGCCTTACCAACCTGGATACACTGCTCCATCACCATCTGTTTTGAGTATTTCTCCGGTATGATACTTTCCTTTGCTGCCATGTTGGATCCTCGATATAAATTTCAGCTTATTCAACATTGTTTCAAAGAGTTAGATGCTGAAACTTTCACATCAAAGACTGAGCATGTGAAAATCCAATTTCGCAACTTGTTTGATGAGTACAAAACGCACGTTGGTCCCGAAGTAGGAGGAAGCATGAGTGAGGTTGAAGAACATCATGGAGAAGAAGTAGAGGTAATCTAGTTTAGATAATATATAGTATTTGGTTTGCTACAAATTAATTGTATTCATTATTGTTTGATTTTTGTTCCCTTTTTTATTAAATGTTTTTGAATATATGTTAATTCTTTTGTAGGGACTTGACTATTTTGATAAGTTAAGTGATAGCTCTGAAATAGATGCATATTTAGAGGCACCTAGGCTGAGACCCAAAGGTATTTTCAATGTGCTTGTATGGTGGAAGGATAATGCAGGTAAATATCCTTTGCTTGCTCAAATGGCAAGAGATATTTTAGCGACTCCCATTACGACCGTGGCATCTGAGTCCGCTTTTAGTATGGGGAGTAGAATTATTACGAGGTCGAGATCTTCTCTTGATACCGACACTGTTGATGCTCTTATGACTACACGCTCTTGGTTATTTGGGTTTGAAGTAGAAGACGGTAAAGTTAATTTCTAACATCATTTTTCTATTGAAAGTTTGTCAAAGTTTGATGCAAATCTTGTATAATGCAGAGGATCAAGAACTTGATGGGCTGGAATTTCAAATTTCCGCAGATCAAGACAACAATAAAGAGAAGGAATGATGTAGTTTGTAACTTTTGTATGATTTGAATGTTGTAGTGTTGTTTGACTTGTTTCATTATTGTTTGATTTGAGTGTTGTACTGTTGTTTGATTTCCATCTAAGTTAGACCTTTTGAATACTCTATTAGCTATTTAGCTATGACAAATTGAGTTGAATATTGGCATTTATGTGTTGTACGCTATTGGCTATATCTTTTCTGATTTATTTAAGTCCTCTGATATTTTATTAGCTTTATGTTGAACTTGTAATTTCTTTCAGAAATTTCATATTGCATGATATTCTTCTATATTACTAATTTGAAGACTTGATGCTTTTGCTTGTCCAAGGCCTAACTATATATCCTCCATTTGTAGGTATATTGTTTAGTTCCATCATTTTGCATGTTGAACTGCCACTGCGTTGCTTCCAATGAAAAAAAAATACATTTTTCTAATGCTTATTGGAGTTTTATTAAATTACGAACCATTGAATTTGTTGCAGGAACTTTGGTCTTTATTATTTCACTAAAGTTTCATCCTTATCTGTGACATATTAATCGTAAAGAAAGGCTGCATTGTTTAGTTTTTTTAGTCGTATTATATACATATTATTTTAGGTTTATTATCTTTAACTTGTCAATAATGTGATATTAGTTTTTTTTTCAAGAAAAAATGACGAAATATGGACCCGTTGGGTCAACCCGAACCCGAGCCAAACCCGAAAGTTGAAACCTGACCGACCTATTACCCGATTGACCCGAACCCGTTTTTTTACCCGAACCCGAATGACCTGAACCCGAACCCGACCCGCCCGACCCTTTTGACAGGTCTAGTGATGTGCAACTATTTTAAAGGACAACAAGCAAATGGAATTAGAGTTGGACCAAGGACCAAACACAAACCCAACATGAAGTTGGGCCAAGGCCCAAATGAAGCACGAGCCACATGTGCATGATCGAAGAAAGCATGTGGAATGGGGTGAATTGGAGTCGGCAACCCTTTAGTTAATAGAGGGCCGATTGAGATTAGTGGAGGGGGGAAGTTTGAGTTTTAGGTAGGTTTAGCTATAGTTAGGTTTTTCTTTGTCTCAAGTTTTTGTCTTTTTTTTTGTTTGAACACTACCGCACGAGAGGAGAATTTAAAGTGTGATTTTACGCCTTTTGCATAATTGAAGAATCGGAATTATTGTTCTAGCCTTTGTCAACTTGGATTATTGTCTTGTTGAGATTAAGTTTTCTTGTCTCGTGCGTTTAATGCATAATTCATATGGGTTGATGGCTAGTTTAAATATGTTGTTTATGTCATCAATCATGCTCGGCTAAATTCCTAGTTCTAGGGTTATGGTGATCCCAACGATGCGTATATAAATTGAATTATTTCTTTGTCTGAATTGCAATAGTATTTGATTCATTCATAGATGCTTTATGCTCATAGTAGCTTATGCGAATTGGATCATGTTTGGGTTTGAGACCGATAGGTGATAACGTTAATAGGTAGTCATATAGGGTTTGAGACCGAGAGGTAATAACTTCTATTGGAATCTTGGAATTAAACCTGAGATTTTATTATTGCGAGAGCATCTTAATTTCTCTTGCGGATTAATAACTATAATAGAAATACTAAGTTTAGATTGGATTTAGCAAGTCACGAGAGTGGATGTTAGTTCAGTTTGACCTTAGATTCTAAGTGTCCAAAGGGTCTAGATTTTGATTAGCTAGTCGAGAGAGTGGATGTTAATTAGATTTTGGCACATTTACTATTATTCGAGAGGAATTAGTAATGACCTTAGATAGTTACCTTCAAATAATTTGGACTAGATTCAGGTGAAATGTAATTTTATTTACATAGGCATTGTTGCGGTGATCCTTAACTTTTGACACATTTATCCCATTAATTTTATCCTTATTATTTGTTAGTATTCGTTACCTTATTTATATTTCCCAATTTCATATTTTTACGGCATAGTTCATTGATAGTGTTTCAAGTAATATTACATTGGTTTCTGTGGGATTGACACTTGACTACTACAACTCATCCCGTATACTTGCAGGTAGGTTTTAACCACATCATTGACACAGAAGAGGATTTCAGATGTTTCTTAGACATTAATGAAGCACCTCAAGTTTCATGGAGTTTGCCTTTATATGTGTCGTCAGCCATGAGTAGGAGCCAACACACTCGTGATACTGCGCAAAATAGTCTAGTGTCTCTTCAATCCAGTTACAATTTACAAGCAAACAACGACAATGTTGATCGTGGAGACAAAATCAATCTTGAAATAGTGCCAACGTCCGAGCAAGATAAGATAACTCGTAATGAAGTGAATACAAATTGTATTACCGTGGGCCAGATTTTTGGGTTAAAACAAGAGCTTAGAGATGTTGTGAAGAACATGGCATTGCGTGACAAGTTTGGATTCAGAGTCATGAAATCAAATCCTGAACTATATAATGTCATATGTGTGGATGCTCAATGCAAGTGGAGAATAAGATTTGCGGTATTGAAGGGTACTACTGAACTCTTTGAGACAAGGCGATTCATTCAAGAACATACTTGCTCTTTCAATGTCAGATGTGCAAACTCATATAAACCTTCATATAAAATGGTTGGAGACATGATGAAGACAATGTAAAAATCTACACCTAAAAATGGATCTATTATATACGTTGAAAATTAAATTTTATAACACATGTCTTGTCTTCAACACATGTTTAAAGGCGTGAAGAAAAGGGCCAAACCCTAAAATGATTTGCAATGACATGAGAAATGAGTTCTATCATAATATTAGCTATTGGACAGCTTGGAAAGCTCAAGAATGGGCACAAAACTTGATAAGAGGAACACCTGAAGAAAATTATGGAATGTTACTTGTCTATTGTCACAGTATTAAACAAGTCAACAGTGGTACATACACGTTCTTGGAGATTAGAAGTCATAATCGTTTCAAGTATCTGTTTATCTCGATTGGAGCAACAATCAAAAGTTTTCAAATAATGAGAAAGATACACAATTAAACTCAATTGGTGATGGCAGTTTATCAAGATACTACTTGTCATAATCTTAAACGGCCTTCGAACAATGCATTAGTAATGAATATTTACAACCGCCATCGTGAAATTCTTTGAAAAGTAATGCATGGGTGATGGAAGTTTCAACTTCCGTCAAAAGGCTTGTTTTAGACTGCCAACAAAGAAGCTTTGTGGCAGTTTGAAAACTGCCACCAAGGAGGTTTGATGGCAGCTTTCAAACTGCCAACAAATAAAAGCTTGGTTAGTTTAATGAAAGATTATGCAAGGGCATTTATGTGAGGTTATGTGTAGTCGCATATAATTATTACCCTTGTTTCTCGAATAATACTCGATAAACGGTATATAACTAATATACTTCAACTGAAACATAGGAAAATACATGATTCAAGAAGAGACTCCAATGAGACTCCAATGAAACTGGGTCTTATGGGAATTATATGTATTTGTTTGTGAACATTTACAATTGTAACACACCAAGATTTTTAAAACGACTCATTTGACTAATTGGGTCCTCAACCAACCTCACCACATGCATGTTGTGCAAATTCATATTGGAAAGAGGACTTACTTAGACTGGAGCCCGAGCGGTTTCCGCGTTGTACTTCTCGCCCGAAGTATATTAATTATGTGCATACAAGCACTTCTCTTATTTAATTCCAAAACGCACATTTACGTTAAATCGTTTAATCCACACCATCTCGATACGAGAATATCATAGGACGAATTCTGAATAACGGAACTAGCTAAGTGCACCACCACTTATATTCAAATAAGGGTACGGTCATGACTGAAAGTTTCCGATGATGTGCAAGATTGGAGTCGGGGTTCACTCCATTCTGCCAGTGGTAGCTCCATGGAGTTGTCAAAGCCTCCAACAACAACAAAATGTGCAGGCACCAGCAGAAAGGTTGAAGTGTCCAAGGTGTGATTCCAGAAACACAAAGTTCTGTTACTAGAACAACTATAACAAGTCGCAACCAATGCACTTTTGCAAGGCATGTAAGAGGCATTGGACTAAGGGTGGGAGGAAGAACAAGAGGCCCAAAACATCACCTACCACCACCAGTACTGCTAGTTATGTCATGTTCCCTCAAAACCATGACTTGCAATTCCCTTGTCCAAGCTTCATCACCTTGGATGAAAGTTTAATGATCAGGAGTGCTCCCTCAACAGTATTTTCAGTTTTCTTTACTTACCATCATGTTCTTCTTTCCTTGTGGGAATTGAACTTGTGTATACTTGTCATACTAAGAAAGTAATTCATCTGATCTGAAGCTGTTTGTTTTAGCTATGAGCTTCAAGCAAGTTGTGCTCATCACATTCTCGTTGTGATTTACTCTTTACTTCTGATCCGATGATAGAAAATACTAATACAACGCCAATTCGTTTGCCATTACGACAAAGGACCAATTAAGACAATAATAGTCTCAAAGGACAAGTTGGTAGGGGAAATGTCAGGAAGCATCTGGACCGGGATCTCCATCCAGCTATAGTGGTCTAACAAGTTATAGATTGAGAATTCTTGTGGATAAATTTTTTGCATGTTATTCAATTTAGGTGTCTTGAAATAAAGAACTTGCAAATGAGATTCAATTCATACCCTACAAATATTTTTATGGCCACCTGATTTGAGAATCAGAACTTTGATTATTAGGGCATGCCTTGTTTTCATAGGTTGCACACCTGTAAGGGGGCATCCAAGCACTGGAAATCTGCCTTTAGCAACGCAGAAAAGAGGAGTGGTCCTTTTCGCTTCCCACTGAATGCCCCAGTTGATCCTTAAACAAGTCCATTATGATGGGGGATGGGGACCAAAGATCAATTTTCATGGTCTGGGTTTGCATCATAGGACATGGTTTAATGGTTCTTTAGAGCATGCAACTTGCTGATCCAGATAATCACGTTCTTTCTGATTTTATGCAAGATAGGAAAGCACAGAACAAAATTTCCAGGGGGTGTTGGGATCGGCTGTTTTGGTACCTGTTTGGTTGTACAATTCAAGGAAGCAGTGGCTAGGTCGGAAATGGTGGGGGCGGTGGACCGAGCAGTGAGGAAGATGACTGCGTAACAAAGGAGACAAATGAGAAAGGAACTTGGTTTCATTCAAGTTGGTATAGCAGTAAAATCTTCAAACGTACACATTTACAGAATAATAAATAATGAATAAAACCAACAGATACCACATTTAGACCTAACCTACAAGGGAACCAGAGAGCGTGCCTCGCAATTTGAACAGTGTCTGCACTTAGAGATTCATCCAGAGAACCAGAGATTTGTTGTCCAGGAACAAAACTTTAGAGCCAAGCTCATTGTACTAATGGCAAAACAAACAAAATATTAAGGGTGATGCTAGAGTCGCTCTTTTTTTATTTGCTAATTACGCTAAAAAATGTCACACATACGCAAAGCGTGGGCGAGATTAGGTCACGATCACGCAAAGCGTATGCGGGACATTTGATTGGATATCCGATTTTACGAAATAAAAAATCACAAAAGGTGACCATGACTATTTTAATATAAAAAGATAATATTTTAAAAAAAAGTCACACTCACGCATTGCGGGAGCGTGACTTTTTTTTTAAATATTTTTAAATTAAAAATTAAAAAAAATTAAAAAATTAAAAAATAATAATTTTTTTCAACAATTTATTTTTTATTTTTTTACTTATAAATTATTTTTTATTTTATTTTATTTATATATTCAAGATATGAGATTTAGGGTCTTTGAGATTCCGAAAACAAGACAAGATAGGTTATGGACGCTCTAAGAGTTTCAAGATTATAGAGTATGAAAATAATGAGTTAAGTATAATGTAATCTTAACTTCATTATCGTATTATCCAAATTTCAGTTATACTAAGTATAATGTAATCAAAACTTCATTATCGTATTGTTCGAATATCGGTTACACTAAGTATAATATAATCACAATTTCATTATTGTATTGTTCGAATATCAAAGTATTGTGTAATTATAACTCCATTATCTTATTATTCAAATATTGGTTATACTATATATAATGCAATCTTAACTTCATTATCGATTGTATTATTCGAATTTCGAACCCTAAATTCCATACCCTAGAAAATCCTAAGATAACTAGACTTTCAGATTTAGGTTTTCAAAATAATGTTATTTTCATACCCTATCATACTTATAGCACATAGGGAGTTCATACCACTTTTTGTCTTGTTTTGGGGTCCTGGGACACCCTAAATCCCTACCCTAGAAAATCCTACGGTAAGTAGGGTTTCAAATTTAGGGTTTTCAAAACGATTTTATTTTCATACCTGTCATAGTTGTAGCACATAGGGATTTTATACCATTTTTCATCTTGTTTCAGGGTTTCGGGATACCTTAAATCTCATACCCAAGAAACCCTAAGGTAAGCAAGGTTTCAGATTTAGGACTTTCAAAATCATATTATTTTCATACCCTATCATGCTTGTAGCACATAGGTAGTTGATACCTTTTTTGTCTTATTTTGGGGTCCCGAGACACCCTAAATTTCATACCCTAGAAACCCTAGGATAAGTAGGGTTTCAAATTAGGGTATCAAAACCATGTTATTTTTAGGGTCCATCTATATGCACACGTTCCGTGAGCTAAATGCACACGAAATCGTGCGCTTAATGTAAGCGTACATGTTATGTGCGCCTACATTAAGCGCATAGGGGCAAAAGGGGATTAAAAAAATATCGGCTATTTGGTGCGCTTAATGTAAGTGCACCATACTAAAAAAAAATTGCACTTTTTTTTCCATAATCATGTATAGAATTTCAATACGAGTCCGTACATATAAAATTCGTCCAAAACGGACATCGTTTGCCCCTTCAAAAACCCAAAAAACGAAACCTTCCTACCCATTTTGTGGTGTTTTATGCATTTTTCTACTATAATTTTGTATAAAATTTTAATATGAGTCAATACATATAAAATTCATCCAAAGCGAATATCGTTTTCCCCTCCAAAAAGCCAAAAAACGGGAATAAAACTTTAGAAACTATAGTATTTAAGTAATATATTTTGTAATACTTAACTATAATACATAAAGTATAGTTATTTTTCCATAATCATGTATAGAATTTCAATACAAGTCTGTACATATAAAATTCGTCCAATCGGACATCGTTTGCCCCTCCAAAAACCCAAAAAACGAAGCCTTCCTACTAGACCTGTCAATTGAGTCGGTCGGGTCGGGTTTGGGACATGTCGGGTTTGGGTCAAATCGGGTTGATAAAAATTTTGGGTCGGTCGAATTCGGGTTGACCCGTCGGGTTTAACATGCCCTTTTTTTATGATTATTATTATGATTTTTAACTTTAATAAAATAATTATAATAATATAATTAATATTATATTATTATTTAATAAAGTATATTAAAATATTTAATATAAATAAAATATACAAAATAAAAGGGACCCGCGAGCTCGGATTTGCGTTCGGGTTTGGGTTCGGGTCCTTCGGGTTCGGGTCATTGACGTTCGGTTCGGGTCGGGTATATCATATAAGATATAACCATAGAATATAATATATGATATAACCATAGTATACAACTGTAGGATATAACGATATGATATAACCAAATTGGATATAACCATAGTATATGACTATAGAATATAACATATGATATAATCATAGTATATAATTATAGGATATAACGATATGATAAAACCAAATTGGATATAACTATACGTATAACTATCTGATATAACCATAGTACATAACAATAGAATATAATATAGGATATAACCATAGTATATAACTATAAGATATTACGATTATAACCATAAAATTATAACCATAGTATACTATGGTTATATCATATAGTTATATACTTTGATTATATCTTATAGTTATATCCAATTTGGTTATATCATATAGTTATATAACAATAAGATATATTATATGACCATAGTAAATAACTATAAAATATAAACAAATTGGATATAACTATAAGATATAATCATAGTATATACTATGATATAAATATAAGATATAATCATGGTTATATCCTATATTATATCTTATAGTTATATATTATGGTTATATCATATAGTTATATACTATGATTATATCTTATAGTTATATCCAATTAGGTTATATCTTATGGTTATATTTTATAGTTATATACTATTGTTATATCCTATAGTTATATTCTATAATTATAGACTATGGTTATATCATATCATTATATCCTATAGTTGTATACTATGGTTATATTCTTATATTACATCCTATAGTTATATACTATGGTTATATCTTATAGTATATATACTATGGTTATATCATATAGTTATATATATGGATGTAATATAGGATCTAACCATAGTATATAACTATATGATATAACAATAGTATATAACTATAAAATATAATATATGATATAACTAAAGTATATAACTATAGAATATAACCATAAGATATAACCTAATTGGATATAACTATAAGATATAATCATAGTATATAACTATATGATATAACCATAATATATAACTATAGGATGTAATATAGGATCTAACCATAGTATATAACTATATGATATAACCATAGGATATAATTATAAGATGTAAGCATAAGATATAACTATAGGATGTAACCATAAGATATAACCAAATTGGATATAACTATAAGATATAACCATAATATATATAGTTATATACTATGGTTATAACCACAGTATAGTATATAATTATAAATTATAATATATGATATAACTAAATTGGATATAACTATAAGGATATATATAGCCAAATTGGATATAACTATAAGATATAATCATAATATATAACTATATGATATAACCATAGTATTTAACTATATGATGTAATATAGGATATAACCATAGTATATAACGATATGATATAACTAAATTGGATATAACTATAAGATATAACCAAATTGGATATAATTATAAGATATAACTATAACTATAGGATGTAACAATAAGATATAACCAAATTGGATATAACTAAAAGATATATATCTTATAAGTTATATAACCAAATTGTATATAACTATAAGTTATATACTATGGTTACATTCTATAGTTAAATACTACGGTTATATCATATAGTTATATACTATGATTATATCTTATAGTTATATCCAATTTGGTTATATATATCCTTATAGTTATATCCAATTAGGTTATATCTTATGGTTATATTCTATGATTATATACTATAGTTATATCATATATTATATTTTATAGTTATATACTATTGTTATATCCTATAGTTATATTCTATAATTATAGACTATGGTTATATCATATCATTATATCTAATAGTTTTATACTATGGTTATATCTTATATTACATCTTATAGTTATATACTATGGTTATATCTTATAGCATATATATTATGGTTATATCATATAGTTATACTATGGTTTATAGTATTTAAGTAATATATACTTTATTATAGACTATCGAACCCGACCCGAACGTCACTGGGTCAAGAAGGACCCGAACCCGAACCCAAAGGACCCAAACCGAAACCCGACCCGAACGCAAATCCAAGCTCGCGGGTCCCCTTTATTTTGTATATTTTACTTCATTTATATTAAATATTTTAATATACTTTATTAAATAATAATATAATATTAATTATTTTATTATAATTATTTTATTAAAGTTAAAAATCATAATAATAATGTTTGCATCCATTGGCATCAAATCCAAGCTCATCCATGGGTGGTACCGCGTTACGAACAGGATTTTCATTATTTGTTGGATGATCTGATACATCTTGCATTTGATTGTGGGCAGTGACGTTTCCATCCATTGGCATCAAAGGTCTGCCACCAGAATCCGGAGTTGCACTAGCTGCAGACAACTATGCAAACTACCATGGGGAATTTCAGTTACTTTCGCTGAGTAAAATGGAAAATGATACACCTCATTCCATTTTACATTGCTTAAGGAGCACAAAGACACAGGAACAAGTGGCATAAAAGAATAAGGAATTAAGCAATAAAAATGAACCGTGGAACGAGATACAATTATGCAAACTCAAATACTCAATATCAACAGAGCAAACCGTACCTCCAGAAGGATATCTGTCACTCCGTTGGTCAATTAGAAGTTGTGCATCCGCCTCGTCAGTGTGAAGGCCTCTACAAGCTACATGTCCTGCCCGGTCGTCCTCGCCATGGGATGGTGGTAAACTAAAATCCGTGGGCTCAGTTCTCGTATTATGTGATCTTGTTAAATCGTACAAGGGGTTTGTATTTACAGGTGACAGTTTAGGGGAAGAAAGAGCCAAGGCAGCAGGTGGAGGAGTCGCCAAAGGGAAAAAGAGTAATAGCAAAAAGCCACTAAGCATATTGATCAATCACCTTCCTAAGAGCTTACAAAACCATCTCTTATGTATGTCCGAAATGCTTCACTAGCATTCTGGAGTTGAGAAAATATATCAACCTACAACAAGTCCATTTTCACTTGATGCAGGGGCTGGCCATCTTGAGAGTTCCAGTGGCCGCAATAAATTTATGAGAACCACAAAAGATGGTGTACGATCTGCATTATCCTGCATTCGTACCAACAAAGGTTGCATTAATATTCTCAAAGACGACATGAAAGGAGCACAACAAGCTGAGGAAGTTTACAATTCCATTGATACCAACCAGAATCTTAAGCATCAGAACATTCAGAGCTTTCAAAAGCTGCCCACCATCATCCATATGTGGGACTCGTTCATCCAAAAGCCAGATAAGCAGCTCAATGATAAGATTATACAGAGTATTTTCCTTCACAGCATGAGCAATCCTCTTGTTCTGAAATGTCTGCAAGAAACACCAAGTAACTGAATCAGCAACAGCACCCAAATGGAATTTATAAAAATTGGTACATAAATTGTCACGCTTTAATCTCCTGCAATGCCTCCCACATGTTATGGGCATTCACATATTTTCATCAACTCTTCAATTCTAATATGGTGTCCTCATTTGCTGAATATGCACAATTAGTGGTGGATACTATGGGTTTGGATGGGCTTGGAAAATTCTTAACGTTGGCATGGGTGTCCTGGACCATTAGGAATCAGGCGATTTTTCAAGGCCGATCGGGGCATGGACCGAGTCTGATGTCGGGTTTCAAGAAGATGGTGGAAAATCATGTTCACGATTCTGAGTCCCGGGCTGTGCAACTTTGCAAACCGAATAGTCCTGGAGTTTGGTCTCCACCTTGTGCTGGTTTTTTTTAAGGTCAACTCGACGCTGCTATTTTGGGAGACAACGGTGTAGGGCTTGGTGCAGTCCTTCGGGATTCATATGGTTTTGTAGTTATGGCTGCTGTGTCTCGCCTACCTTATAGTTGGTCTGCTGAAATTGCTGAGGGGCGCTGATTTTTTCTCTGCGTCTTGCACAACTTCATGGGGTGAACAATATTGTTGCTGAAACTGATTCATTAATGGTGGTTTTGGGCATACAAAATCAGGAGCAGAATCTATCTTACTTTGGGGTATTATTACAGGAGCTTAGGTTTCTTCTTGCTTCTTTCCATTCTGCTTCTTGTATTCATGTGGGTAGATCGGGAAATACGGCAGCTCATTTGTAGCTCGGTTATTACCTGTTTCTGGTCTCGAACAAGTTTTTACATTCAACCTTCCGCAGGGTATTGTAACCTTGGCGGAGATGGATATTCTGAATTAATATATGCTGTTTTTTCCTCTCAAAATGCAAGAAGTACCTACCTGCATGAGAGTGTTCAGGACATATTTACTAGACCTTGAAGAAGCTCCTGATAAACTGAAGTTGAAAGTTGTTGCAACCTGTCACACCAAATTGCAGATTTCGATCAACAATTCTAAGCAGGAACAGATACATGAAAACAAACCAATAAATTGTAGCCGTGCCTTATTTGCCAAGCATGATACAAGGCGATCAGCATCCTTGACAATATCATCCATAGCACTTCCTTCGGGATCATTTGTTACTTGAATCAGGTCATGGCATACAAGCTTCATCCCCTCCACTGACTACAAGTTAAAAGCATATATGCAACAAAATTACGAACTTTTATAGAGGAGACGAGGTGCAAAGTACAGTGTAACTTTTCTCTAAGAACTTATTAATCAGTCATCAATGGAAAAACTCGCTTCTGAAATAAATGTGAGCTCAATAACTAACAGTATCCACAAGATCAAACATATCCCCTATGCTTTAGGGGCCAAGGGAGTGCTTCGAGAGGACATTTTGGGTTGTGAAGAGAATCACCTGTTCAGGAGAACCAAAAGATATAACATCCAATGCTTCATTCCAGTCTGTTGGTCCAGCAACACCAACAATTGGCACTGGTAATATGTTTCTCTCAACATTAAGCTCGGGGTGATAATTATCCCTGCAGAAGACAACTGTCAGCATTACAAGACAGCGGAATACAACTTAAAAAACAAATATAACAATAATCAGAAATGGCCTGTAGGATCTAGAACCATAAAGAGAAGCATGAACTACTGATACGCCGTATTTTGTATGGCGTAGTTAGGGATTATTAGCACATTTATAGGAGACTTTGGCGGGGTTTTGGAGGTAAGTTGGTGTTTGAAGACGGAGCTCGAAGCCATGTAGGAGAGCTGGTGATCAAAAGACAGAAGTTGCTGGAGTGGAAACCGCGAGCTGACGCGACTAATGGCGACCAGCGGTTAACAGATTTCCAGCAGAACCTTGGGGAGCACAAACCGCGATCGCTACCACCCGCGGTTGGTCGCGGTTTTCTGAGCGACTGAACAACTTCCGGTTTTGCTTAATTAATAGGTATTTAAGGGGCTCGGATTAGGGTTTGAGGCTGGTTCAGACCTAGCCTCTTACCTGTTTTTTTTTTTCCTTTTTTTTTTTTGAACCTTTTTTTTTCCGAGCATCGAGTGGAAGGACGAACTTACAGTGGGGAGAACCGCGACCGGAAGCGATCGCGTGAGGTCGCGGTTTTGGCTACAGACTGCAGCTGAACCTGCGCTTCGGGCATCCTTCCCTAACCACAAACACACTAAAATGGCAGTTAAAATGAACAAAAATATTCAAAAAGAATTAAAGCATCACAAACTCGGATTGCCTCCCGAGAAGCGCCTTTTTTTAACGTCGTGGCTCGACTCAATGGTGCTCAACTCAAACCTCCATCTTGGGCACCTCCAAACGTGCCTCCTCAAGAACTCCATTGTCAAAGCCTTCATGATACGGCTTCAACCGTTGTCCGTTCACCTTGAAAACCTTGTGCGTCTCCCCATCATATAAATCCACCGCTCCGTGGGGGAAAACTTGGGCAACGACATACGGTCCCGTCCATCTAGACCAGAGCTTTCCTGGAAAGAGTTTCAGTCGTGACTGAAATAAAAGAATTTTATCTCCGACCTTGAAGTTCTTCCTCAGAATGTTCTTGTCATGCCACGCCTTAGTCTTCTCCTTGTAGATGACGGCGTTGTCATAAGACTCAAGACGGAGCTCTTCCAACTCATGCAGTTGTAACTTCCGAAATTCTCCAACTTCATCAGCCTGCATATTGCACCTTTTCACGGCCCAAAATGCCTTGTGCTCAAGCTCCACTGGAAGGTGACAACCTTTTCCAAAAACCAATCTGTATGGTGACATCCCAATAGGAGTTTTGTAAGCTGTTCGATAAGCCCACAGTGCATCATCTAATCTCAAACTCTAATCTTTTCTATTGGGCCCGATAGTTTTCTCCAAGATTGTCTTGATCTCTCTATTGGACACTTCAACTTGTCCATTCATCTGCGGGTGGTAGGCTGTAGAGATTCTCTGGGTGACATGGTATTTCCTCAACAGAGCACTCACGGTCTTGTTACAAAAGTGAGTGCCCCTATCACTTATTATAGCCTTCGGGATACCAAAACGAGCAAAAATGTTCTCCTTCAAGAAACCTGCTACAACTCGTGAATCATCAGTTTTGGTGGCCTTCACTTCCACCCACTTGGAAACGTAGTCCACCGCAAGTAAAATGTATAGGTTCCCGAATGAACTAGGAAACGGTCCCATGAAGTCAATACCCCAAACATCAAAAATCTCACAAAAGATGATCGACGCTTGCGGCATTTCATTCCTTTGGGACACATTCCCAAGTCGTTGGCATCTATCACAGGTTTTACAAAAGGCGTATGCATCCCGGAAGATGTGCGGCCAATAAAAACCTGCGTCTAACACTTTTCTAGCTGTTTTGTTAGCCCCGAAATGTCCCCCACATGCATAGGAATGACAAAAAGTTAAGACCGATTGTACCTCATTATCTGGGAGACAACGTCGTATGACTTGATCGTTACAGTGTCTCCAAAGATAAGGGTCATCCCACACATAGAATCTGGCATCACTTCGCATCTTGTCCCTTTGGGCCTTGGAATAGTTGGGTGGAAACTCTCCAATGACGAGAAAGTTCACCATATGAGCATACCATGGCTTAAAAGCTTTAAGTGCAAGAAACGTCTCCTCTCGAGCAACATCGGAATTCATATCAAGTTGGAAACCGCGAGGGACCGCGGACAATGACGATCGCGGTTTTGTGTTTTTTGCAGAGATGGAATCTGTTTGACATTCTAGAGAATAACCGCGATCGCGGTAGATCGCGTGGGGTCGCGGTTTTGCTGCTGCAGTAACTCCAAATAAAGTGTCGTCAGGGAAATTTCCCTGAATCTGCATTTGCATCTCAGGCTTGTCATCTCCTCCTACCAACCTGCTCAAGTGGTCAGCCACCAAGTTTTCGGCCCCCTTTTTATCTCTAATCTCAATGTCAAACTCGCTCAACAACAAGATCCACCGAATCAGCCTTGGCTTGGCATCCTTCTTCGTCAATAAGTAACGAAGTGCTGCGTGGTCGGTGTAGACGATTACTTTGGTCCCAAGAAGGTATTGCCTAAACTTTTCCAAGGCAAACACAATTGCTAGCATCTCCTTTTCGGTGGTAGAGTAGTTCCTTTGTGCTCCGTTCAAAGTCATGGAAGCATAATGAATCACATGGGACGCCCTTGCTTCCTTCTGTCCAAGAACTGCTCCTACAGCAAGATCACTTGCATCACACATGATCTCAAAAGGGCGAGACCAATCCGGTGCTTGAATGATAGGGGCGCTAGTAAGACGTGCTTTCAACTCATCAAAGGCCGCTTTGCATTCATTGCTCATCACGAAATCAACCTCCTTCTTCAGCAACTCACACAAAGGAGATGAAATCTTTAAAAAGTCCTTAATAAACCTGCGATAAAAACCCGCATGGCCTAAAAAGGAGCGCACTTCCCGCACGTTAGTAGGGTAGGGCAATGTCTTAATCACATCAATTTTGGCCTTGTCCACCTCAATGCCTTTAGCTGACACAATATGACCTAGCACAATTCCATGTTCAACCATGAATTGGAACTTTTCTGAGTTAAGAACCAAGTTGGTTTCAATGCACCTTTTGAGCACTAAAGACAAATGATCCAAGCACGCATCAAAGCTGTCACCATGCACAGTGAAATCATCCATAAACACCTCAATGAAGTTTTCCACATATTCAGAGAAAATACTCATCATACACCGCTGAAATGTCCCAGGAGCGTTACACAACCCAAATGGCATCCTGCGATATGCGAAGGTACCAAAGGGCATGTGAACGTCGTCTTTTCTTGGTCCTCCGGTGCTATGGCAATCTGAAAATACCATGAGTATCCATCAAGAAAACAATAGAAAGGGCGTCCGGCAAGTCGCTCAAGCATCTGATCAATAAATGGCAAAGGGAAGTGATCCTTTCTGGTTACCGCGTTCAGCTTACGGTAATCTATACATACTCGCCATCCTGTTTGTAACCGGATGGAGACCAGCTCTCCTTGTTGATTCTCCACAAGCGAAATACCTCCCTTCTTGGGCACAACTTGTGTAGGGCTCACCCACTGACTATCAGAAATGGGGAAAATCATACCAGCTTGTAGGAGCTTCAACACCTCCTTCTTCACCACCTCAGTCATTGGTGGGTTAAGTCTTTTCTAAGGCTGCCTGATTGGCTTAGGATCTCCTTCTAGTAGAATTCTGTGCATACATGTGGAAGGACTAATCCCTTTGATGTCTGCAATCGTCCATCCCAAAGCTATCTTGTGCTCCTTAAGCACCGCTACCAACTTCTCCTCGTGCTCCTTGGAAAGACTATTCGAGATGATGACCGGCAACGATTCCTCTTTCCCAAGAAACACGTACTTAAGATGCTTGGGCAGCTGCTTCAACTCAACTTCGGGTGCCTGCACAACAGAAGGTAGGAGCTTCTTGCTCGGCACTATTAGTTCCATGGGGCCACTGCCCAAATGAGTACGAGACTGCTTACCTTCAACATTCAAATGAGCCAAGACTACCTGCATGTTAGTGGATAAAGACAATTCTGCATGTGGATCCACTACATCATTCTCTATATAGATTGCAACTTATCACAGCAAGTAATATCAAACACATCTTGAACTAAGGGCTCAATCACATTAATAGAACACAAGGAATGATCATCAATGGGATGTTTCATAGCATCATATATGTTGTATTGCACTTTCTCCCCATCAAATTCCATTATAAGTGTTCCACTATTCACATCAATTTTTGTTTGTGCTGTTTTCATGAAAGGCCTTCCTAACAATATAAGTGCCTCATGCTCGTCATGTTCCATATCCAACACACAAAAATCAGCAGGAAATATCAAGTCACCTACCATGACAAGAACATCTTCAACTACTCCCTTCGGATACACATTGGACCTATCAGCTAGTTGAACAACAATTCCGGTCTCATGCAAGGGTCCTAATCCTAGGGATTCATACAAGGAGAAAGGCAAAACATTGATAGATGCACCAAGATCAAGCATAGCTCTTTCAATTCTTATATCACCTATCACACATGGAATGCTAAACATGCCTGGATCACCACACTTTTTAGGCATTCGCCTTTGAAACACCGCAAACACATACTCACTAACCTTGACCTTTTGTGTCCCTTTCAATTTTTGATTCCTTTTAATAGTGCAGATTTCTTTCAAGAACTTAGCAAACCTAGGAATACTCTTAACCAGTTTAAGCAATGGAATGTTTACCTCACACTTACTGAAGGTCTCGAATATCTCCTTGTCATTCTCCGGTTTTCTAGTCTCTTTCAACGCCTCAGGGAAAGGAGGGACCGGCTTCTGAGAGAATAGGGGTGGGAAGCTCGGACGGACATAATCATCAAGAGGATCCTGGTCAAAACCGCGAGTGGTCGCGGGTGGAGGCAATCGCGGTTTGTCTTTCAGACACTCGTCCAGATCTTCTGCAGAATCCAGTGGGCTTTCATCGTCAAAACAGCGATCGCGGTAGGGCGCGGCAGATCGCGGTTTTCTATTTTCACACTCTGTAGAACCGTCTTGCAATTCACCCTGTTGAGCAATAGGGCTTATATTCAGCTGCTTTCCACTCCTCAAGGTAACTGCACTCACATTCTCCCTCGGGTTGACTACCGTTTGTGACGGTAATTTTCCCGAATCGCGAGCCTCTATATTACTCACAGCTTGAGCAATTTGTGCCACTTGTTTCTCAAGATTCTGGAGAGATGACTTAGTTTCAGCCTCTTTCTGCATAACTGTCTGAGCCAATGACTTGATCATTTCTTCAGCTGACATGGATGGTTTAGGGTTGTATGGTGGCCTCGGTTGTTGTTGTTGCATGAGGTGAGGATTCTGAATATTTTGCTGATTACTCCACCTGAAATTTGGATGATCTCTATATCCTGGGTTGTAGGTGTTAGAAAATGGATCATATTTTGGTCTTGGTTGCCATCCTCCTACAGCTTTCACCTCAGCATTTGACTCCTGAAGCGTTGGGCATAGATCATTTGGGTGTCCTACTTCAGTACAAATTCCACATGGTCTGGCTTGTGGTGGAGTGCCATTGAGCATAAAGCACTTCATCATTTCCTTCAACTCATTCACATCGGATTCAATCTTGGACGAAGAACCCACAGCCTTGAGACTCTCTCTTTTGCTAAATTGCCTTGAGTCTTCAGATAGCTCCTGAAACATCTCAAAAGCTTGGGGAGGAGTTTTGTTCAGAATGTTACCTCCACAAGCGGCATTCACCATTCTACGCTCCTCATCCGAGAGGCCATTGAACAAGTAGAGGATGAGATCTTGATCACTGTAACCATGGTATGAGCAACTTGCACATAACCGCTTGAATCTCTCGTAGTACTCATACAAGCTTTCAGAACCTTGTTGTTCAATAATAGCAATGGCTCTCTTTAGACTATTCAGCTTTGTGGCCGGAAAGTATTTCTCAAGAAAATCTTTCTTCATTTCGGCCCATGTCGTGATGCTTCCCGGGGCGAGATAGTAGAGCCAATCATTTGCTGAATCCTTCAAAGTGAATCCAAACGCTCTCAACATGATGGTGTCAGCAGTAACACCTCTTGGCTTCATGCTAGAACATACCGCATGAAATTGTGCTAAGTGCTTGTTCGGGTCTTCTCCAGCAAGTCCATGGAAATGAGGCAACTCATGGATCAATCCTGCCTTCAGTTCAAAGTTCACTCCTTCAGCTAACTCAGGAATGGTTATAGACAAAGGTTGTTGCTCCAAGTTCGGGGCAGTTAACTGTCTCAAAGTCCTATCAGCCATCTCCGTTTGGTTCAGAAGTTCACGGGTTGCTCTTCGATTCCTGAAAAATGTCCGCTCAATTTCTGGATCACAATCAAGAATGGGAGAATCAGTAGCACGGGTGTGAACCATACAGAAGGTTCACACCAAAAGTTGATAAACAAACAATTACAAAGAGAAAGAACAATTATTAATTCCCCGACAACGACGCCAAATTTGATAACGTAGTTTCAGTCGTGCGCGCTATCAAAGTAATCCTAATATGCAACTAGAGTATATCATGCAAGTAAGGAGTCGAACCCAAGGGAATCAACACGTCAATTTCTATGTAATTACTAATTTATCAACTTTAAAGAACAAATGGGGGGGGGGGGGGGGGGGATTGGTTTTCTACTAAGACTACACAAATGAAATAACACCAAAATCAAGCTTAAGAAAATAAGAAGAAAGGGAGTTTCACCTAGCAAGTTTCGACACAGAAGTTAACCAAGTTGATCATTGATTCCTCTCATGTTCATATTCACCCTTTTGATTTGTTCATCTTCTGATCTTATTTATATTAACAAGCCAACCGATCCTGCTAACACTTACTAATTGATAATCCTAGAAAACCTCCTAGGTTTGGCTCAATCAGCAGCATGAAGTGTAAGATGTATGGATTGCATGCAAAAACTCAACAACGCAAGTACGCCATGCAAATCAATTTCCTTTTCACAATTGAATTCAATTTACCAATTTCATGCAATTGTAATCGCTACAAGTGATTAGGGATTCCACCGTATATCCCAAATCCAGCACCTAGATTACTATAGATTTAAACCAGGAGATCAATCTAGTCAAAAATATAGAAATCTGAAATATGCTCAAGGAAATTAATATCAAATCCAACAAGGGATGAACAAGAGAAATGAACCTTACAACCGAGTTAACTTTGTGCTTCCACGCTAGGCAAAACAGGAAATTAGTTCTGGTTCATGTTCTTCACACACAATTCAAATCCAAAAGAGACAAGAAAAACTAAGTGTTCTTGAGAGAAAAGAAAGGAAAAAAACCCAGGTAAGAGGCTCCGTCTGAACCCTAATCCGAGCCCCTTAAATACCTATTAATTAAGCAAAACGAAACAGCCAAGCAGTTTCGAGAAAATCGGAAGTTGTTCAGTCGCTCAGAAAACCGCGACCAACCGCGGGTGGTAGCGATCGCGGTTTGTGCTCCCCAAGGTTCTGCTGGAAATCTGTTAACCGCTGGTCGCCATTAGTCGCGTCAGCTCGCAGTTTCCACTCCAGCAACTTCTGTCTTTTGATCACCAGCTCTCCTACATGGCTTCGAGCTCCGTCTTCAAACACCAACTTAACTCCAAAACCCCGCCAAAGTCTCCTATAAATGTGCTAATAATCCCTAACTACGCCATACAAAATACGGCGTATCAAACTCCCCCATACTTAGACCTTACTCGTCTCGAGTAACTAAAGAAAAGCTACCCTCACCAATATATGCAATCCAGGTCTCAGGAAGTATGACGAACCTTGTCTAGAGATTACAACAGCTCAACAATAAACATTCCAACCAAATCAACAACCAAATAGAGCAATGCGAAAGACAATCAAAAAGAACCCAACTACACCTTATCCCTCCAAGTGGTGGCCTACCCGAATCCTCTTATACTCCGTCCACTTATGTCACCACGCCAAGCTAGAAAGTCCTAGATCACTCATACTCATTTTGCTTAGGCGCCTTTTCGGGTTTTCACCTAACCACTCATTTATTTATTTTTATAGATGGGCTCACCAATCTCGCATCACTCCAAGACTCATTTTTGCCTCAATCTAGTGTTGAGCGAGTCACCTTCTTTTTGCCTATGCGGTCCTTTCGGGTTTTTCGCATATCCAAGGATTTATATATGCCTTTTTCCATTTTTCTGGCTTTTTTTTATTAAAGAAAATGCAATGCAATGAGATATGTACAATGTAAAGTATTATCCCCTCCCCCATACTTGAATGACGCATTGTCCTCAATGTGATACAAAAAGGACCTGAAATGATTAGGGAAGGAAGACAAAGACTCACTGTGGTGGTGGATAGTAGGGGCCAGCACCCCTGAAGTACTCCTCCTGTGCTCTCCTCATTGCAGCAATGTCTTGCTGCATCTCCTCTTGGGTAGTCTGCACCTCTCTCATGCTACGCCCAAACTCAGAGAACTGGGCATACATATCCTCTTGCCTCAGCGACATACGGGCAAGCTGTGCAACCATGTCACCCCTCCAATCAGATTCCTCATAAGAGGATCCAGCGTATCCTCTGGAAGGGCCTGCCTCATCACTCATGGGGGCATGAACAGGCTCAACATGCTCCTCCTGCTCATCCTCCATCTCCTCATCAGCCTGACCTGGCTCATCGGCCCCAAGTGGATCTGATGGCAACGTGAAATCCCGGTAGCGCGGACCAAACGGCATCGGTCACGTCAGCCTCATCCTGTGAACTCTTCCTGCCAGGGAGAGCCATGTGTATCCTCGAGTAGAATTTCCCTCCAAAAGATGTGCACGCCTTAATGTCTCCAAATCATAGACATGTGAACCAGTCAAGGGCGCAGGAAACTCGTCAGCCCCGATACAAGCCCTAGCAATGAGGGTGATCATTCCCCCTATAGAAATCTTTCCAGCTGATCTCATCTTGTGCTTAAGGCAGCTGCAGATGAATAACTCGACCCAATCCGGAATGACGGTACTCCTCGGGATCAAGCACCAAAGAGTGGACAAATCCATTGCTGAGATCTTGTTTACCTCGCCCTGACCAAAGAACGTCATGGCGAGAACCTTATGAGCGAGCCTCAGTGGAGGATGAGTGAACTTGTAATTGTACTCACTACTTGATGGCTCAAACTCTTGCCCTGTTGCTGCGCGCCAGAAATTAAAATGACTCTGGATTGGGTCACTCCAATTTTCGGTACACTCAGCTGTGACACCAAAAATAGCTTTCAAGTTGGCGTAACTCAGTTTGTATTCCTTCCCCCTCAAATGAAACCGGATAGATTCATCATCAATGTTATCAACAATCGAGCACAAAAAATCATATGTGATCTCCCGATAGGTAGGAGCATTCCTACTCATGAATTCTCCCAATCCACCATGGGCAAGCAGCTGTAATGAACACTCTTCTAACCCGAGGACTCGCAAAGCATGAACATCAAAGAATTTTGTGACTAAAATCGGCTTTCTAGTGAGGGTGTCCCTAATAGCCCGTTCTCGGGTGCCCAAACTCTTGCGTACTCCTCTAACCATGATGACTACGGTAATAATGCGAGAGAAGGACAAAGAGCAACTCACAACTGCTGTCTGCGGAGGAAAACCGCGAGGGACCGCGGGCAATGGCGATCGCGATTTTTGGCTTGGTTCTGCTCGCGTGGAGTCGCCGGTCTCCGTGAAGGTTAGCTTGTAGCGCTCGCCGGTGGTCGTGGTGGATTATAAGCTCGGTGGAGGCAAGGTGAAATGAATCGTTTGTGGGAGGGGTTTTTGTGAGAAGGGGGGTTTTTGGAGAGTTCGGCAGCTGGGAATTTGAAGTGGGAGAGTGAAGGGTTAGGTTTGGGGTATGTGGGAAATGGAAGTTTGATGTTGTTTTGGGTGGAGATGGAGGATGAACAGGAGGAGCATGTTGAGCCTGTTCATGCCCCCATGAGTGATGAGGCAGCCCTTCCAGAGGATACGCTGGATCCTCTTATGAGGAATCTGATTGGAGGGGTGATATGGTTGCACAGCTTGCCCGTATGTCGCTGAGGCAAGAGGATATGTATGCCCAGTTCTCTGAGTTTGGGCGAGGTGCAGCAAGACATTGCTGCAATGAGGAGAGCACATGAGGAGTACT
Source organism: Rheum nobile (assembly GCA_027886185.1). Taxonomy (NCBI): domain Eukaryota; kingdom Viridiplantae; phylum Streptophyta; class Magnoliopsida; order Caryophyllales; family Polygonaceae; genus Rheum; species Rheum nobile. The sequence goes on along the minus strand of WOAB01000211.1, from coordinate 1,241,073 downwards.
TCAGGGGTGCTGGCCCCTACTATCCACCACCACAGTGAGTCTTTGTCTTCCTTCCCTAATCATTTCAGGTCCTTTTTGTATCACATTGAGGACAATGCGTCATTCAAGGTCCTTTTTGTATCACTTGCAACTTCTCCGCTTTGTTCTGCTATATCAGACCTAGAGAACAGATTAGAGATATATCATCAGAAAGATCTAAAAGATATGAAAGTCAATTCGTATTTGATGGATGAGACAGCCTAAGCATCTAGAAATACGATATGGTATAAGGATAGAATTCTGAAGATACAAAGTATAATTGTTACAGAGCACACGCATAATTTTCATACAATGACGCCATACAGCAATATACACAACAAAACATTAGCCATATGATATGAACGCAGCTAGAGGGTGAGCTGCCCATTTCTCAATAAAACGAACAAACCTTAAGAGTCTTGGACAGTACTGCTACTGCATTGAATATTTTCCTCCGAAAAAAAGCAATAACTATATCACCAAACATGTAGAAGTACATAGTGGAAAATGTATCCATTTACCCATTATCCCGAACTGAACGTCTAACCATGGAGGTTCTAACATCACCAGGACAGCCTTCTCTTCTCTTGTCCATTTCTCGTGCCTAAAGACACCGCAAATAAGAAAAATAAACAATACTCCAAAGAATTAAAAGGAAAGACATGTATATATACCTTGGATTTGAATTTTTCATCAATCATACTTCTTTGTGCATCTGTTAGCTTCCCTAAATATCTCCAGATGTCATCACCTGATTGCAAACAATGTGGTTTACATGTCAGAACTACAGAATACAATCTCTGCAGCTTCACATTTCTCTCTTGTGGAGGAAGAGAAGCTTAACCATCTTTGTCTAGTAAAAGCATCTAGAAATTAACACAATAATAGAAAATATCAACCAATCTATTACATACTCTTACAGATAGAACAGACAATCACAACAGATGAAAGCATGAGACCATGACAAAAATTGTGGTCACAATGGTGAATAAAATCATTATGAATCCTTTCTATACCTAGGATCTTATAACCAGTGGCCAATGTACCAAGAGCAGCTTTTCTGATGTCCCCGTCTCTTTCTGCTGTTAGGCTTGCAACAACTTGCAAATTCTTCAATTGCCCACTTACCTGAAGTTATGTTACATGGACGTGGTCACAAACAATGATTCAGATTCCTATTAACTGAACACAAATCGGAGGGTGCATAAGGGTCTATATATGAAATGAAAAGACTAACTACTTAATCCAGGTTTACCTCTGTTCCATTGTTATCAATGAGATAACCGCTGAGATCAGCACATTCTATCCTAGTTCGGTTATTTTTTGAGCGGAGACCCTCTATAACATATGGAAACAACCTTGCAGCTGGATAATTGTTTACAATCTGCCTCATTAATTCACGGATCTTCTCTCTTACTTTCTCCATGTTATGCCCAGACTACATGAAGACCATAATTGATATGCATCAAGGTCAGAAAGGATCACTAAAGCATCAGGCAAACATATTATGCAGTGCATCAAAACTTATTGCAAACAGAAACACATAAGAACAATCAGATAGCTTAACACAGCCTCTTTTGTGAGTTACACCGTATACAAAGAAACCTGTACAAATATGCAGCAACATATTTTATGTAGTGCATCCATGTATATCCAAAACCTAAACCACTACAATAGAGACTATAGATTGTCGAAGTGGACCTAGCACGGCATCAAATAACATTGCAGAGCAGATGAAATGAAATTTATCAAGCACATTTATTTGTCAATACCTAGGACATAATGAATACAACAAAACAAAAAGCAAACCTTCTCCATCAAGCATGGAAGAAAGATTCCTGCTTCAGACTCGGTCAGTGAGTACCCCTCATTTCTCAACTTCTCAAACAGTTCAGGTAGAAATTCCAATACCTATTATTAGAAGAAATTATAGATACAAGAAACATATCATAATATTGAAGCATCCAGGGATAATAACCAAATCCACATAAAATGAGCATACGGAAATATATAATATACCTTTAACAAGCACGTAGTATTGGATTCACAAATCCGCATGACAAACCATCTCAATAGTATATCTAAGACCTCCACCACTTCCTTTTCTATACTTGGAAGGCCCTATTACATTGAGAAGCTCACTCAGTGAAAAATGCTAGTGCATAATCTAAAAACATGTAATCACAAGAATTACCTTATGAAGCATTTCTATGCCATCTACATGCTTCTTGAAGTCTGTGCAGAGAAGCCTTTTACTCAAATCCTCTCTGAAATATTTCATTAAACCATTCTGCAACAAAAAGAAAAATTAAATGCCAACATATTGATGCAGTAAAACAATATTCTTTAGAGACCAAAAAGACAAACCTCAAGATCTAGAATTTGCTCTGCACGTAGCTCTTCAAATTTAAACCTGCGAACAACCAGTCTCTCCCTATCTTCCTGCAGATCCATGAAAAGGTATAATAACACATCTCAAGTACATGAACAATCAAGTGTCACAATGTTTGATGACAGTGAAAACCACCTTGTTTGAATCCTTCACATTTAATAATGGCTGAGACTGGACAGCGATGTCATGAACAGACGTTATAGACTCTGCCCTTGAGCTCCTCACTGGTGCACCTCTCTAAAAAGCCAAGCCTTAGTCATTAGTTTATTTACTGGAAAGAGATATTGTGAGGCTATTAGGCTAATGCTATGCATGAGATCAATGACTTACTGAAGGAACAACTTTGGTCCCATGTTTAGGCAAGCGTTCGCTGTTTGAAAGATTTTTTGCAACCCTAGAAGTGCTCTTCCCAACACCTCCATTTGAAACTCCTTGGCTAAGATCATGCAATTCTGTAATATAGTAACCGCACTAGTCAGTACAGCAAATATCTGTGAAACAATAACAGCAGAATACAGGCAAAATATGCACCAGAAAGAGCTTCACAAGGCTTCAATCGCTCCACAATGAGAGCTACTGCAGGGCCCTGAACATCCCTTAGATTCTTAGTGACCTGGAACATTTGCATAGCATGAGATACATAAGTTCCTTATTATTAACAAAATTGAGATAATAGAGATTCATCTGGGAATTAAGAAGCATACCACTTCAGGGGGGCAAACTCTTACAACTTCACCAATACATGCCTCTGAAGCTTTGCGTACATCAGCTGACTTATCCTACAGTTTTATAAACTTTAAAAAAAAGAACTGAAAAGTGTTTCACAAATAGAACATAATACCAGTGTCCAAGCTAAGATAACTATGTCAAAGAATACCATCATAGCAGTAGCAGCTGGTTTAAGCAGAATGATAGCATCAGGCAATTGGTTCATCTTCGTGAGATGTCTCGACAACCATTCAAAGAGATCCTTACGCCCTTCTGCGCCAAGTTTTTGGTCTGATAGAGCAGCCATGATGTACGGAATCTACATGAAACAGAAATATCAAGCATCAATGACATGAATAACAGGACTAGAATCACCAGAGACAAAATTGTTGCTAAAGAGGAAAAACCATTTTATCCAGACTGGCAGCAGCAACCCAGAAGTCTAGAGTTGCCAACCCAGATATAGCTATACAATATAACCATAATATATAATTATACGATATAACAATAGTATATAACTATACGATATAACAATAGTATATAGCTATAGTATATAACAATACGATATAACAATAGTATATAACTATACGATATAACAATAGTATATAACTATACGATATAACAATAGTATATAGCTATAGTATATAACAGTAGTATATAACTATACGATATAACAATAGTATATAACTATACGATATAACAATAGTATATAGCTATACGATATAACCATAATATATAATTATACGATATAACAATAGTATATAACTATACGATATAACAATAGTATATAATTATACGATATAACCAGTGGCGGACTTAGGGGGGGCTTGAGTGGGCGGCCGCCCCCGCTTCAACTCCGGTAACCTCCGAGATTAGCTAGAGATCCGGTTCGCCCAGCGCTCGAAGCCCCCTCATCTGCTGAAATTGGAGCACCATGTCCATGGCGGCGGCTGCTTCTGCATTATGGTTGAAGGGAGAAAGACGGGTTCAGTTGAACCCTAAACCCTTTTTTTAATAAAAAAACCAGTGAAAAAACGTCGTCGTTTTGCTATTTTTTTAACAAGTTTTATATAATATTTAAAAAAAAATCTCTTGCGAATTCCCCAAATACTGACCACATTCCACTGTTCACCGCCGGGCTCCCTTCTCCTTACGAGTTGCGAATAGTTGGACCGCCTGAACGCTCACATCTGGACGCCGGAGATTTCTTGTACAGACGCTGGCGGCTAAGTCTTCTTCTACTCTCCCCCTTCACCCACTGGTGATTTGTGAAGTCCCCCTGTTTGATATGATATATAACCAAGGTCAATTTTGTGTTTACTAGCCCTAATTTAAATTGCATTCAAATCTACAGAATTTTCAAAGTTGTCTTTGACTCCCATGCTTCAATCTCTTCTAGTGTAGTCAGTTCCCATACATTTTTTTATATTACAGTATGTATTTGACTCGTTTGAGAAATATAAATTAATTTTAGGGTTTGAATAGATTTTGTTTAATTGAATAATTTTTGGTTGAATTTGAATTGAATTGGTTTGGTTTAGGTTTGTTGTCTATTCATTTGCCTTGTTGATTGAATTAACTTGATAATTGGTTGAAAAGTGAAATGTGAGATTTGATTTTGTTTGTTTCAAATGTGGAATTGATATGTTCTTAGGATTATGGACAAATATGTTTTAGCAATCTACCTATAGAGTTTGCTCTTTTTGATGAATGATGATTTTCTTATTAATTGTCTAATGTATTATGTGGAAAAATATATTTTCAGAAGAATTGAAAATGAACTTATCATTTTCAGAATATAAGAACTTGCTAGATGAATTTACCCCATTTGTAGTTTGAAGAGTTGGAAGTGGTTCCATGACTTAATCATTTTCAATTTTTGTAATGAACTCTTTTCTTGTAATTTTTTGTAATTACATAAACTAAATATATTAAGCGATATGTATATTGAGTTATGCTTAGTAATCTCGCCCCCTCTTCTAACAATTCCTGGGTCCGCCACTAGATATAACAATAGTATATAACTATACGATATAACAATAGTATATACCTATAGTATATAACTATACCATATAACCATAGTACATATATAACTATACGATATAACAATAGTATATAACTATACGATATAACCATAATATATAACCATGGTATATAACTATAGTATATAACTATACGATATAAATTTGTATATAACCATAGTACTTTAGAATCATAATATATAATTATAGTATATAACTATACGATATAACCATAGTATATATATAACTATACGATATAACAATAGTATATAACTATACGATATAACCATAATATATAACCATGGTATATAACTATAGTATATAACTATACGATATAAATTTGTATATAACCATAGTACTTTAGAACCATAATATATAATTATAGTATATAACTATACGATATAACCATAGTATATATATAACTATACGATATAACAATAGTATATAATCATACGATATAACCATAGTATATAACTATAGGATATAACCATAAGATATAACCATAGTATATAACTATAGGATATAACCATAGTATATAATTATACGATTAAAAATAGTATATAACTATACGATATAACAATAGTATATAATTATACGATATAACCATAATATATAATTATACGATATAACCATAGTATATATATAACTATACGATACAACCATAGTATATATAACTATACGATATAACAATAGTATATAACTATATGATATAACCATAGTATATAACTATAGGATATAACCATAAGATATAACCAACTTTGATATAACTATAAGATATAACCATAGTATATAACTATAGGATATAACCATAGTATATAATTATACGATATAACAATAGTATATAACTATACGATATAACAATAGTATATAGCTATACGATATAACCATAGTATATAATTATACGATATAATAATAGTATATAACTATACGATATAACAATAGTATATAGCTATAGTATATAACAATACGATATAACAATAGTATATAGCTATAGTATATAACTATACGATATAACCACAGTATATAACCATAAGATATAACCAAATTGGATATAACTATAAGATATAACCATAGTATATAAATATAGGATATAACCATAGTATATAAATATAGGATATAACCATAGTATATATTTATACGATATAACAATAGTATATAAATGAACGATATAGCAATAGTATATATATAACTATACGATATAACAATAGTATATATATAACTATATGATATAACAATAGTATATAGTTATAGTATATAACAATACAATATATCAATAGTATATATTATACGATATAACCATAGTATATAATTATACGATATAACCATAGTATATAACTATTCATTAGAACCATAATATATAATTATAGTATATAATCATAGTATATAACTATACGATATAACAATAGTATATAACTGTAGTATATAACTATGCAATATAAAATTTGTATATAACCATACGTTAGAACCATAATATATAATTATAGTATATAACTATACGATATAACCATGGTATATAACTATAGTATATAAATGAAGGATATAGCAATAGTATATATATAACTATACGATATAACAATAGTATATATAACTATATGATATAACAATAGTATATAGCTATAGTATATAACAATACAATATATCAATAGTATATAACTATACAATATAACCATAGTATATAATTATACGATATAACAATAGTATATAGCTATAGTATATAAATGAACGAAATTATACAAAACTATAGTATTAAAATTTTATACAAAATTATAGTAGAAAAATGTTGAAAATACCAAAAATTTCCACTACAATGCGCTATATGATGGGTACCAAATTGTAAAAAAAATGGATAGGAAGGCTTCGTTTTTTAGGCTTTTGGAGGGGCAAACGATGTCCGTTTTGGACGAATTTTATATGTACGGACTCGTATTGAAATTCTCTACATGATTATGAAAAAAGTGCAATTTTGGAAAAAGAATATTTTTTTTAAAACGCAACTACGTAGCGTTTAAAACTTAATCGGCTCGATTAAACCGAGTTTATTTTAAACGCTACGACATAGCGTTTAACTTCGACCCGGTTTAATCGAGCCGATTTCATTTTTTTTAATCTCAATAAATCCAAAAAAAACTCTCATGCCATATAATAGCGTTTAAAAAAAAGTAAAAAAAAAAGTTAAACACTACCTCGTAGCGTTTAACTTGCGGTGTAAAATCAAAAAAGAGCGGTGCAAAGGAGAACCCCCTTTTTTAACGGCGAAAAACCGCGTACTCCGATTTTATCAACCTCGTACTCCATCTTGGATGGTACTTGATACAGTATAAAAAATCTGGTTTTCTTGTACTGCATTTAGGGGTGTTCATCCGGTCCGGACCGGATCGGATCTTTTCAAAAGTCTGAACCGGAGACCAAACCGGACCGATTTAGACCGGATTTTATTTTATTTTAAAAAATTAATTTCTTATTTAAAATCTATAAAAAAAATATCTAAAAAACATATATACTCCTAACTTATTAAATTAAGAAAAATATCTATAAAAAAATACATATAAATCTCCAAAAAAACATATAAATTATAAAAAATAATTTTTGTAAAAAAAATCCGGTCCACTGGTCTGGACCGGTTTTTTTCCGGGTTTGGACCGGAACCGGATTAAGGAAATTGTCTGGACCGGACCGTATTTTCACCGGTCCGGTCCGGTCATTTCCGATCCGGTTTTCCGGTCCGGGCCGATTTTGAACAGCCCTAGCTGCATTAGGTGCCGCCCAAGATGGGTTTAATTTTTTTTTAAAAAAAGTAATTAAATTTTATTTAAAAAAACCGGTTCGGCAATACGTGCCGCTCAGAAAATCGGTTCAGTGAACCGGTTTATTTGGGAAAAAGGTTTTCTGGGCGGCACGTATTGCCGTCCAAAAAAACCGGTTCAGTGAAACCGGTTTCTGGACGGCACTAGGTGCAGTCCAGAGAGTGTACGATTGAAATTTAACGGTCAATTTATGCTGCACATAGTGCCGTCCAAAATTATCTCGTTTTAGTCTAACGGTCATGTGGCCGGCTATATATATGGGATATGTAATAGTAGTTGAACCACCATTGAAATACAAAAAAAAATACTTCAAATCTATTGTAATTTTCTGGCTATATATATGTCGTCGTCAAGCGATCCTTGTTGGAGGGGGATGTCCGAGTCGTCTTCGAGCACGCCCACGTCTCTAGATGATGAAGTTGATTTTCAGTTGCCGATTTCTCCTCAGTACTTCAGGGTACATAATATTTTTAATTTTTTACAGTTTAAAGTAATTAGATATTACCTGTATATATAATATTTAGATAAAATAATTGTTTTTTCATAATAAATGTAAATACTAATTAGTCTCTGAAATGATTGTGTTTTCATAATAAACTATATGCATGTATGTATAATGTCTAGAAATAACATAGATTTATGTATGTAGAATGTTTAGAAATAACATAGATGTGTGTATGTAGAAAGATTAGAAATAATGCTTAAATAAGTTTTTTTTTTATAAATGTAATTATTAATTAGTCTCTAATGTACTATTTTTTTTATATAAATAGGGTGATTATAGTAATGATGAATTTCTAGCAATCGACTTCTCATCCCATTTTACTACTAATGAGATATTTCCGAATATGGAGGGTTTGAGGGAGTGGGTGAAAAAGGTCGGTTTTAGTCTTTTTATGGTGATCACTACTAAATCATCAAAGCCTAGAAGGATTATATTTCATTGTGAGAGATCCGGGTTACCTAGGTCCGACAAAAAGAAGAAGTTAGTCGATGGTAAAAAGGTCAGCCCGATACGAGTGAATAAAGCTAGGTCAAAGAAGAAGGATTGTCCCTTTTTGTTGCATGGTATTTTTAGTGAAGGAAATGGTAGTAGAGCTACTGGGTGGACCATATCGGTTGCTAGAGCATGTCATAACCATATGTTTTCGACCACCTTGATTGGTCATGCATTTGCTTCCCGACTTACGAAGGAACAACGTAAAAAAGTGATGATTGATACTGTGGCGGGTGCAAGACCCAAGATTATTTCTACACAAATTATGAATGAATATACGGGTTCAACGGTATCGAGGAGGCAAGTGTACACTGTTAGGGCTAAAGAGAGGTTGAAATCCCTGGGCAATCTGAATGTGACGCAATGGTCGTTGGGTTTTTTGAAAGACAGAGGCTATTTGCTGGACACCGCGACTAAAACGAGGGCAGATGGGAAGAAGGTGTTGTCGTGCCTGTTTGTTTCTCACCCAGACGCTCGACATTTGTTGTGTTTGTTCCCTAATGTCGTCATCATGGATTCGACGTACAAAACCAACAGGTAAACTCTACTCGTTTTAGTATTATGAGTAGATAATGATATTTTGGGTGGGTTTGAAGTATTTTTTGTGTTGCATTTATAGGTACGGTATGCCACTATTCCAAATTGTTGGGTTTACTTGCACCAACTTCACATATTGCATCGCTCTAGCGTTCATGGAAAGGGAGACGACAAGCCATTATACATGGGCATTGACACGATTGAAGTGGTTATTCGGGGGAAAAAGTCTCGTATGCATCATGTCTGATCGAGAGCTAGGACTATCAAGGCCGCCGATAAGGTGTTTTCGAAGGTTCGCCATCATTTGTGTCAGGTCCATATAGGCCGTAATGTGAAGGCATATGCTAAGTCGATGAACATTGACGAGAAGAAATTCTCGGAAAGTGTTCATCGGGTGATGAGGTCACACACAAAGGAGGAGTATGGAGAGTGACTTGCTCACTTTAAGGAGACATGGAATGAAGGCCTTGTGAGATATGTCGAGGAAACTTGGTTTAATCTCCATAAGGAAAAGCTAGTTGCGGCATGGTGCGATGATGTTCTCCATTTTGCCACAAGAACATCAAACATGTAACTTTCATACAAACATTTGCAATCAAGCTGGGTTTTAAAAGTCATTTAGTAAAACGTAAACTGTGTATTATTTTCAGGGTTGAGGGTCAGCACTCTATGCTTAAAGACATGATTGAGACATCCGTTGGAGGGTTCGACACAATTGTGCAACACATCGACAACATGTTTATTGATCAGCATCGAAAGATCCATTTTGAGATGACTAAGAACTGCACTGCCTTTCCCATGGAGATAGTAAATGGCCCTGAGTGGGTTAAGGTCTTCTTCAAGTGCATCCTTGAAAAGTGCTCTGAGAAATGCTTGAGAATGTTGTACGCCCAAGCTGTGTTAGCAAATGAGGGGGAAATTGGGGACAAATGTGATGATTTTTGGTGAAAGTCCACACTAGGATTGTCTTGCCCACACACAATTAAGGTCTATGTGGAGACGGATTACCCGTTGATGCCTGAAGAAGTTGATCTTTTCTGGAAGCAGATCAGATGGGAAGGGGTGGATGCTAAGGATCTTGATGTTGATGATGGTGTTGCAATCACAACGGATAATATCACTGTGCAGGACTTCTTTGAAGAGTTCTTTTGTGGGAAAGTTGATGGATTTAGGTTGAAGAAGATGGCGGAAAAGTGGCGTGAGATTGATGACCCTACATCATGCCAGATTGAAGACCCGCCACGTGGTGAGACCAAGAAGGGGAGGCCTAGGATGAATGCGAGAAAGACCGATACCAAGAGGAATATGGATTGGGACGAGCATGTGGATGCGAAAAGTAAGAAGATGAAGGAGAAACATAATATGAAGGATATGGATGAGGAGCTAGGAGTGGAAGAGGAGGATGCAGCTGCAGAGAAAGAGACGACCAATGTGAAATCGTCTACGGGATCAAAATCGTCTGTAGGATCGAAAGGATGTCCTTCTAGTGGAAGATCTCGCAGTGGAGTCTCAACAGCAAAGGAGAGTGCCACTAAACCTGCAAAGTCCAGATCTGCTTCAAACAAGTCCAAATCCGCTTCAAACAAGTCGCTCAAGTATCTCGGCTTCAACTGGGGACATGAGAATATTGACCTTTTCATGCTCGCATACATTTCTAGTGTACAAAGTGTCAAAGGTGATGGTCATTGCGGGTATCGTTCCCTTGCCGAGAAGAGGATTTCACACTCTTCTGCCATCCTAGATGATTCGGCCTTCTCTCTATCAAATATAGAATACACATGCTGCCAACGCTCGTGTCTCGGCTGCACTAGAGGGTTGAGAAGACATTTGTGATGATCGTACAAGCGGAGGAGCTACAGGGATGACGTTGCTGGAAAGTATGTCATATATATGTTTCCAGTGTAGCAAATTGCCACCACCTGCCTCTATAATGTCCTGAACAAACGCCTTGCCCATCGCCACACGCTGCAAATGAAAACAAACATTTTAAATATATGGATTTCCCTAAAATAATTATTAAGAACAAAAAATGGGACAAGAAACATACCCTTTGCAAGTTGATAGCCGGAGGTGGGCCTCTAGAAATATGAGGCTGGATTGGCGTATGCGGACTCACGTAAGGATGCGACACCTGTAGATACTAGTCCAGGTATGCGTCGTCGACATCCCAAGCCATCGTGGCAGGAGGACTCGTCAAGATGTAAGGGCAAAGATGATGCTCAAGCTGGTCCCACCTATGCCAATGCGAGTCAAAGTACAAGAGGTATCGCCTCTTCCCCTTAAAATCATGAGGACGCACTGCAACCCGAGGCTCTATGATATCGAGGGGCCTGCTCTGTCGATAATCGAACTGGCGGGTAAGCCTGTCCGGCATGTAGGGCTCCTCTACATCGAGAAAACGAATAGTCCCTCGATACGTGGAGGCCCTATGAGCACCTCGGAAATCAAGACCCTCATACGGCATCCACCGTATCTGCAAATAATATAAAAATACAAAACATATATTAATAATTCATTAAGCCTATCTTATAGTATATTAAAATGGAATAAGAATACGTACATCCTCTGGCCTATACTCGTCTAGTATCCATCTGTAGTATAACTGGTTGCCACTTAAACAAACAGGGGTCCGGCCAATGCAATATCGTGCAACGCGTCGAAGGTCATCGTCCGCACCTTTCTTGAGGTTAGGGATGCCCGAGAAGTATACAAAGTACGTCCAAATCCAAACCTATGTATGGAGGAAGAAAGACATTAGTTATAAACAATTAAACATCTTATATTAATGATTTAAATTACAATCGAACTATAATAAAGGTCTACCTCTAAGAGACGTGCGCAACCGGCCAACTGTACAGCTCCGCGTCAAGAAACCTCTCCGAGGTTTCTAAAAAGGAAAGCTAGAACCCCGGTGCCCCAAGCTGTATGAACGACACGCTCCCAATCCACAAAAAGAGGTAACAACGTAGTCCTCAACTCGTTCGTCGACTTGTCAACGAAAAGACTAGCCAACATGGTGTGCCACAAGAAACCAGTTGTTATATCCTCTGGATATGCACCCTCCTCAATCACCCTCTGCACATGCCTCCCTAACTGAAATTGCTTGTCAACGAAAAGACTAGCCAACAGGTTTAAGTCGTATCACCTAATCAATCAAATAAAATCCTAGCAAAACCTAAACAAGTAGTTAGGGTAAACAGGGGTCGAATCCACAGAGAGGAAGGGATTAATCTATGTGTTGTTTGCATGCAATAGTAACAAGAAGGGAGAGTTGTAGGTTGGTTGGTCACAATTAAGTCAAACACAGCAAAGTATATGATGAAAATATCAAAGAGAGAAAACACTTAGCCAAGTAATGTCCACATAAGTCATTCAAAGGTTGTTCCTTGATTATGCCCTATCTTCCTATTCGGTTATTCCTGTCCTGATCTTGTGTAGATTAATAGGGAAATCATCCCTAAGAACCCTTACCAATGAATAACCCTAGCACTACTAGTGATTCAACCCAAAGGCAGCAATGAACATAAGAATTAACCAGGATACACATAACACCTCAACCAGAAGCATTCAACATGTAATCAATTCCCTACATAGATAAATTCCACAGTGGCAGATAAGAATCTATGCTCGCTACTCGAACTAGAGCGTTAGCCCAACAGTTCCCTAGTATTAGCAATATGAATGAAAGCAATAAACCTAGGTGATCAATCTAGATAAACCAACAAACATCCAAATAAGAATTTGCTCAAGAGAAAAGATATAACTCAATAGGATAAGATAGATAGAAACAAAACCTCACAACCAGATGAATAAACGTATTCTTCCATTACCGGACTAAGCAAAAGAGGCTTATCTCCTCATAAACATGATGAACTTCAAAGGTATGAAAAGTGGCAACGATGAATTGAAATTGCCAAAAAAAAGAACTTGGAAAAACTCCTCTTTTTAAACCTAATGCTAAAGAGAGTATATATAGGGCCTCTAACAAATGACCTAGCCCAATAAGAAAAGAAACGAAATAAATTGGAAAAATAAGAAAAGAAATTAGAAAAGATAGACTCGGGAAAAGTCAGAACTTCCAGCGTCGACGACCCGCGATCGCAGCCCATTTACCGCGATCGCGGCCTCTTGTGGCTCCGCGCCCTTCACATTCCTCTGCGCCTGCGGAAAACTCTCGACTTGCTCGAGGAACCGCGATCGTGACACCCTTGCCCGCGGTCGTAGTTAATGCTTGGCCTTCACTCCTTGGCTTCGCCTCCTAACCTCTCGTCTTTACTTCCTTGGCGTCTTCTTTTGGTGGCTTCCTTCCTCAGTGTCTCCTATGATATCCAAAATAGCTCAAACACCTCCAAAAACACCAGACTTCACCCCCAAACGCCATGCACAAGAATGTATCTAAATCTACCTGAATGACACCAATAAAACCCTCTAATAACTCTTAGTTAAGCCCTACAAAGTAGTGCTTATCAAACTCCCCCATGCTTAGACCTTTGCTCGTCCTCGAGTAAACTAATAAAGAGTCTACTCCTCCAATGCAGCACCCAAGGTCTCAGGAAGCATGTCCTCCAACTAAGAGTCACCTAACCCATGCCAAGCTCCCGGCACCAATCTCATTTACAACACATCCACAACTCAACAAGCTTAAGGGGCAAGCAGAGTACTTCCCCTAAGCTTAACCCGAACATCCAATGGTGTGAGTAACCTCTAATCCTAGCCTCCATCTATGACTCCTTATGCCTCCCAGAGTGACCTACCCGAATTCTCCTTATATCACATCTTCTTATGTCACCATGCCAAAATGAGAATTCCTAAAATTCACTCTTCTTCTTTTCACTCATTTTGCCAAGGCGCCCTTTCGGGTTTTCACCAAGCCACTCATATTTTTTTTTCATAGATGTGCTCATAATATAACTCACATCACTCTAGACCAATTTTTACCCCAGCCTAATGCTGGTCCAAGCCACCTGCTTATTACCTAGGCCGCCCTTTCGGGTTTTCGACATATCCCAGGATTTCAATTTTAGCCTTTTTTTTTAATTTTTTGGCTCTTTTTCTTTTTCTCCTCAGCGACATAGGAAATATAAAACACTCCCCCATGCTTAAATATTGCATTGTCCTCAATGTAATGAAAGACAAAAGAATAAAGCACAGGGAAAAGAAGGGATAAGCTCACAAATGTCGCTGAGTCGGCATGGACACTTCCGTTGTTGCTGGCGGTCTTCTCAATAAATGCCCAGGTCTCTGGTGTTGGGCGGGTGCCTCATCAATTCCAGCATCATCTTCTACCGTGCAACCATAAGGTACCACTTGGTGAGTAGTGGTTGAACAGTGATAACGGGGTTGCACGACCTTCAAATACCACCAAAAATGGGCCCAGATATGAACGAGGTGTGGGCCATGAGTGGTCTTCCACCACAGCTGTCGACTGTGGGGCCGCCATCGTTGCCAAAAAATTGTGTAGCGAAAAACTTCCTCCGTTGGCAACATGCACACCCCTCTCCATGGTACTGCGGGACAACTCGTACCCGTACAACAACATTTTTTTTT
Organism: Rheum nobile; assembly: GCA_027886185.1. Classification (NCBI taxonomy): domain Eukaryota; kingdom Viridiplantae; phylum Streptophyta; class Magnoliopsida; order Caryophyllales; family Polygonaceae; genus Rheum; species Rheum nobile. The sequence goes on along the minus strand of WOAB01000211.1, from coordinate 1,226,049 downwards.
TTGCCCCCCATTTAAGGTTTTTTCGGGGGTGACTAGTGCAAGGACATGAGAGACTTACATTGGTGTGGAAACACCTTCTTCAATGAGCATGGGTCTCTTCCCTGCAGGTTAGTCAGAAAAAAAAAAACAAAAAACAAAAACAAAGCAAAAACACACCAAAAAATAATGCAAAACGAAGAAAGAAAGACAAAGGAAAAGATACATACATCGGGTTGCCTCCCGGACAGCGCCTTAGTTATTGTCATGGCATGACATACCGCTTTATCCTTCTCAATCTGGGTTGCCTCCTGTAACCGCGCTCTTCACTCTTGAGTCTGGGGGATGCTCCTGAATGGTCTCCAGCCTGTGCTCCATCTTCCTCCGGTCAAACTCCATGCTTACCGTACCTGTGCCCACGTCGATCTTTGTGTTGGAGGTCTTCATGAAAGGCCTCCCTAGCATTACTCGTCCTCCTCGTTTCCATGTGTTCATGACGAAGAAATCCGCAGGGAAGACAAGGGTGTCGACGCTCACCAAAATGTCCTTCACAACGCCCTCTGGAATGATGACGGAGTTATCAGCCAGTTGGATGACAAACTCCGTGCTTTCTAGTGGTCCGACATTGAGGGTGTTGTATACGGACAGTGGTAGGACATTGATTGAGGCTCCCAAATCCAGCAATGTCTCGCTGAACTCGGTTTCCCCAATCTTGCAAGGTACACTAAACATCCCGGGATCTTCACACTTTTTCGGGATCTTCTTTTGCATTACAGCCGAGACATCCTTCTTGACTTTCACCTTTTTCTCCGACCGCTCATTTTGCTCCTTCTTGAGCTTGCATAGCTCCCTCAGGAAGTTTGCAAAGCGAGGCATCGCTTTGCTCAATTGGGGGGTCACCTTGTAATTCCTGAATGTCTCGAACATTCCCTTCAGCCCCTCAATGGGTTCGTCATCTTCTAGTGCTGCAGGGAATGGCACTGGGATGTCAAAATATCCCTCCGGGTAGACATACCGCGTCATGAAAGTAAGTGGAGATGGCCCGTTTTCCGAAATTTGATCGCGGTTTTCACCCCGCGATCGCGGTTCTTGCACTGGGGCCCCACGGTCGCGGCTATCCTGCCCGCGATCGCGCTTAATCGGCGCATCTTGCCCATTCTCTTGCTCAACAGACCCGCGATCGCGGCAAATTGCCTGCGGTCGCGGTTCGTTCTCGTACTTCTTGGCTCCCATCTTTTCTTCTTCAAGCTCCCATTTGGGCCTTGACGTCATGGAGTAGACGTTTTGCCTAGGATTTATCTCAGTTTGAGATGGGAGTGCTCGTGACACTCTAGCTTCAAGCTTGCTAACTGTCTGGGAGATCTGCCCCACCTGCTTCTCTAGGTTCTGTATGCTGGACTTGGTCTCGTGTTGAAACTGAACCATGTTTTGATGTATGGTTCCCACGGTCTGCGCCAAAGTATTCATATGTTGTGCCAGTGTGTTGACCTGGTCCTCAAGATTGGTGATGCGGGCAGCTCCCTGTTCTTTTGGTCTTTGATCTGCTTGGCCTCCTTGAAACTGCCGCTGAGGGTACTGCTGAAAATCCTGGGTCTCATGCCCTTGATGAGTGTTCTGCTGGTTCCCGTATCTCAGATTTGGATGATCTCTCCATCCTGGATTATAGGTGATGGAGTACGAGTCATATTTTGGCCTTTGAGGGCCATATCCGCCAATGGCGTTCACCTCAGCAGTTGGTTCTTGCAGGGTGGGGCATACATCAGTTGGATGCGTCGTTTCATAGCATAACCCACATGATTTGACTTGCTGCAAGCCACCTCTCATCATACATCTCCTCATCATCTCCTTCATCTCAGCCATTTTAGCAAGAAGAGTAGAATTGGGCTGAGATTCTGCAGCTCTCACAAATTGGATGCCCGCCCTTTTACTGAATTGCCTGGACCCTTCAGAAAGCTCAAAAAAAATCTCAAAAGCTGCAGCAGGAGTCTTGTTGAGGATGTTCCCCCCATAAGCAGCGTTCACCATCCTTCTCTCTTCATCAAGAAGACCACCGTACAAATAAAGTACGAGATCCTGCTCAGAATAGCCGTGGAAGGGGCAACTGGATATCATCTTCTTGAACCGCTCATAATACTCATAGAGCGATTCACCAGACTACTACTCGATGTTGCTGATAGTTCGCTTCAAGCTGTTCAGTCTGGTAGCTGGGAAGTACTTCTCCAGGAAGGCTTTCTTCATCTTGACCCAAGTGTCAATGCTCCCTGGAGTGAGATAGTAGAACCAGTCATTGGCCGCATCCTTCAGCAAAAAAGGAAAGGCCCTTAGCTTGATCTGATCCTCCGTCACGTTCTTCGACTTCATACTGCTACACACCGAATGGAACTCAGCAAGATGCTTGTTGGGGTCTTCACCACTCATCCCATGGAAGTGGGGGAGTAAGTGGATCAACCCAGACTTCAGCTCAAAATTTACGCCCTCGCCCAACTCAGAAAACTGCACAGCCAGCGGTTGCTGCTGCATGTTAGGGGCGGTCAACTGTCTCAACGTCTGCTCTGCGTCAGCCATCTCGAACGCAGGATTATCAAAAACCAAAGCACGATTTATTCTGCGACCCTGGGAAAGGGTTCTCTCAATCTCTGAATTAAAACCAAGTAGAGGGGAATTAGTAGCACGAGTGTGGACCATAAGATAGGTCCACACCAAAGGAACACAACACACAGACAAACACACAGAAAAATCAACGCTTGCCTCCCCGGCAACGGCGCCAATTTGATAGCAGGTTTAAGTCGTATCATCTAATCAATCAAATAAAATCCTAGCAAAACCTAAACAAGTAGTTAGGGTAAGCAGGGGTCGAATCCACAGAGATGAAGGGATTAATCTATGTGATGTTCGCATGCAATAGTAACAAGAAGGGGGAGTTGTAGGTTGGTTGGTCACAATTAAGTCAAACACAGCAAAGTATATGATGAAAATATCAAAGAGAGAAAACACTTAGCCAAGTAATGTCCACATAAGTCATTCAAAGGTTGTTCCTTGATTATGCCCTATCTTCCTATTCGGTTATTCCTGTCCTGATCTTGTGTAGATTAATAGGGAAACCATCCCTAAGAATCCTTACCAATGAATAACCCTAACACCACTAGTGATTCAACCCAAAGGCAGCAATGAACATAAGAATTAACCAGGATACACATAACACCTCAACCAGAAGCATTCAACATGTAATCAATTCCCTACATAGATATATTCCACAGTGGCAGATAAGAATCTATGCTCGCTACTCGAACTAGAGCGTTAGCCCAACAGTTCCCTAGTATTAGCAATATGAATGAAAACAATAAACCTAGGTGATCAATCTAGATAAACCAACAAACATCCAAATAAGAATTTGCTCAAGAGAAAATATATAACTCAATAGGATAAGATAGATAGGAACAAAACCTCACAACCAGATGAATAAACTTATGCTTCCATTACCGGACTAAGCAAAAGAGGCTTAGCTCCTCATAAACATGATGAACTCTAAAGGTATGAAAAGTGGCAACGATGAATTGAAATTGCCAAAAAAAAGAACTTGGAAAAACTCCTCTTTTTAAACCTAATGCTAAAGAGAGTATATATAGGGCCTCTAACAAATGACCTAGCCCAATAAGAAAAGAAACGAAATAAATTGGAAAAATAAAAAAAGAAATTAGAAAAGATAGACTCGGGAAAAGTCAGAACTTCCAGCGTCGACGACCCGCGATCGCGGCCCATTTACCGCGATCGCGGCCTCTTGTGGCTCCGCGCCCTTCACATTCCTCCGCGCCTGTGGAAAACTCTCGACTTGCCCGAGGAACCGCGATCGCGGCACCCTTGCCCGCGGTCACGGTTAATGCTCGGCCTTCACTCCTTGGCTTCGCCTCCTAACCTCTCGTCTTCACTTCCTTGGCATCTTCTTTTGGTGGCTTCCTTCCTCAGTGTCTCCTATGATATCCAAAATAGCTCAAACACCTCCAAAAACACCAGACTTCGCCCCCAAACGCCATGCACAAGAATGTGTCTAAATCTACCCGAATGGCACCAATAAAACCCTCTAATAACTCTTAGTTAAGCCCTATAAAGTAGTGCTTATCAGCCACCATGTTGTAAACCGAGTTCCTAAAACTTTTAAAAAATATTTTTTTTTAAATAATTTTCATAAACCGGGTTTGCAAAGAAAAAATGTACGGCAGTACGTGCAGCACATCGTTGAACCGGGTTTTCGAAAACCAATTTTATCTGTGCGACAGCTAGTGCCGTCCAATCCCAAAACCGAGTTTTTGGGAACATTTTTGTGCGGCAAATGGTGCCGCCCAAGATGGAGTGCGGGGTTAAAAAAAGGGAGTGCGCGGTTTTTTCAAGAATAAAATAAATTATTTTTTTTAAGAACAGTAACCAAAAGCTAACATCTTTTACCGAAAACGCTCTCGCCCATGACCCCCCAAACCCTAAAATTTGAAAACTTGCCCCTCTATCAAATCTGGATCTCAATTTGCATTATCTCTCACTATGAATCCCATATCTCTCATACCAATCTTACCTCTAATCAGATCTATCGCCCCAAGCACCAACGTTGTTGCTTCATCTCCCCCGTTGAACGACGACTTCGCCGAGGAAATGGACCGATTGGAGCGAGAACTAGCCAATCTGCGACACTTCATGGCCGAGATGAAGCGGGTGGCGTGGGTGAATGGAAGGCTCCTCCGCTGACTGGTGTTGGAATCCTCGCCGGCCACGGCGTTGATCGCCTTTTCACGATTTTGTTCGAGGTACGCTCTCTGTTATAACCCTCAATTTTAGTAAGGGTATTTAAGTAATTTTCAAACTTTCGTTTTGTAAGCAAGACAGGTTAGGCATATTCTGTAACCTCTGTAAGAACCTTTTGAACGTATTAATATACGTTTAATGAGTTATATAGGTCTTAAATTAGTTGAGGAGTGCTAAAACGAGATTAAGCATGACCGCGATCAAGGCCCGGGAGCCGATCAAGGCCGAGAGCAACGACCGCGGCTAAGCAGCCGCAGGCGCGGCATTTCCGCGGGCGCGGTTTTGCCTATGGGAAAACCTCGATCGCGGTTTTGAAACCGCAATCGCGGGTCTCTGTTTCACCTTCGCCTTCCTCTTTCCCGAACGTTGTCGGTTGGCTTTTCCCCACGTTTTTTTCGAAGCGTCGGTGGAGGAGGCAAAGCGGTTGGTCTCCACGGAGTTAGGGCTGGGCTCCTCCTCCTTCCAAGCCTATAAATAGGCCCTCTTCCACCCTTCTCCTCCATCATTCTCAAGATCTCTCTTCATCTCAAATCACTGTTGCTGGAGTTGCTGTTCGTCGCTGGAGTTGTCGTCGGAGATCGTTCGTCGCCTTGTGAGCCTTAGAGTGGCGGTGGTGGTGCGCCTCGGTTCAGAAGCGAAGTACGAAGCCTCGTCGTCATCGGTATGACCTCGAAAGCTCGATTAAACTCACGATCCTGCCTGGGTGCAAAACCGCGATCGCGGTTATAAAACCGCGGGCGCGGTTATAAAACCGCGGGCGCGGTTATAAAACCGCGGGCGCGGTTATAAAACCGCGGGCGCGGTTATAAAACCGCGGGCGCGGTTTTGCCCAGCAAGGCCGCGATCGCGGCTATGCCATCCGCAACCGCGGTTCTGGTTTCCTTTCTTCGTTTCGCTTCGTCTTTTCGTATTGTATCTAACCTAGGGTCTTGTCATAAAACTCGTTGTCATAGGAAACAGTGCCCAAGTGCAAGTTTCCAGATCTCGGAACCCGATCCCTCGTTTGTCTAGACTAAGGCAAGTAGCGGTTCGCTCTTGCTCATTATTCCATGTTTCTCTTGATTATCAATTATTTGATTGTTAATTAAGATGGGATAAAAGTTGTTGTTTTATGTTTGGGAACAGATTTAATAAAACAATGTGTTAAAATATGAATCTATAATAGGTTGTATATATTGCTAGAAATAACGCTATTATGTATGATATTACCGTAATGGTTTTGGTGTGGATTTATGTATGAACTTACATGTGTAGTTAGAACGAGTATTCGTAGGAACGCTATGTACCTTGTGAGGTCTAGTCATTTCTTTATAACTGGTATTAGGAGGATTTTTGCCCTAGTACTTCTGGTCATGACTGTACCTTTACTCATGGTAGGTGCACTTGGCTAGTGCCAACATTCGGGATTCATTCCCAGAAATATCTCTTGTATCGAGATGATGTGGATTAAAAGCTATAACGTGAATGTATGTTTTGGAATTAAATAAGATAAGTGCTTTTATGCACATAATTAATATACCATCGGGCGAGGAGTACAACATGGAAACCGCCCAAACTCTTGTTAGAGTAAGTCTTCTTTCCAATCTGAATTCGCATTAGGCGGTGAGGTTGGTCGTGGACCCAAATAATCAAGGTCGTGTTTTAAACTTGTGTGAAAACTTAAATGTTCCCAAACACTTGTCATACGTTTCCCATAAGACTCATTTTCGTTGGAGTCTTCTTTTCGTTGCATATCTTTTTCTATCATTCCGTGAAAGTTCCAGGTTATGTATCGTTCCTTCGGTTATTATTCGAGGGACAATGATAGTAAACGGTTACGATCACTAGAACCATTTTGTTTTCACCCTTGCATAGTCTTTCATTAGACTAACCAACCGAGTTTTATTCCTTGCATGGTTGGCTGGTGTCATCCGTCCTATATGACACATCAGTGGTTGGTCCCCGGCGATTTGAAGTAACCAATCGAAGAGAAGGCTTGCAGTTGAAGTTTGCGTTTTAAGAAGTAATATTTTCAAGGCGTGTCTGTCTAATTTGAAATATATGTAATACATAGTCATGTAATTAGGACTATGTTTAAAAGTCTTCCGCTGTCATTATACTTTGTTGTAAAACCGTCCTTCTCATTTTACGAGAGGAATCTTAATAAAAAGGTGAAGTCTTATTCATTTAAAATGTCTTCCGTTGGTTATTCTTTCGATATTTAGTATTTACGTATGTATTTAAGCTTAATTGTTCCGATTAAAGTCTGGGATGACTTTGGGCGTTAACGTCTGAGGTCATTGGCGCGTGACACTACCAACATAAGTCGGGGGTGTTACACTCTCTACATCCCTGGTTCTGGATCTCTAGATTTTTTCAAAAAATCAGATCCAGGTGCACTCTTAACTCTCTTCTTTTATCCTTATGCTTCCTGAAAACTTAAGTCCTAAATACATCCTTTTATATGACAAAAATCTGGCACACTTGATTCCCCATTCCCAGTTTATTCTGTCTCGGTTCAATGGAACTTTCATGCTATCTTTACTCTCATACAAAGACTCTTTGAACAAAGATATATATTTGAACAAAATTGTTTCCACCAAAATGTATTTGTTGCGCTATGATAATACAAACTTTGAGATTATGCAGAATTGGCGTTTTACTGAAGGAAAGCACATCCAACAATTCGAAGATCAACCTCCTATGCTGAAACAAAATAAACACTTGAACCCTGACCATATGAACAAACAGACTGGGAGATTCATATCTTGGATATATGATCTCTTGGGACCAAATCCTGCCTTGACCAAAGACGCATGATTGTTTGAATTGCAGTATTTGTTTAGATTTTTTTTACTGAATCACCTTTTATCTCTAAATGTGAAACTGAAATTATTACCCTTAGTGTTGATGCACACTATGCTAATACAAGTCATTTTATCCCCTTCATAATTTACATTGTGATGTGGACTTGGAATCTTGATGAAAGAGTGGGAATTTGGGTCTATTGGCATGTTATGTGCTTGTTTACCTCTATTTCTGTTGAATTTTGCTATGACAGCAAACTAAATTCTTATGTAAAGCTATCTTTAAGATGTTTTCACCTCACCTCTTACCAATACTATGTGCTTATCAATTATGGTAACAAGTGCAAATGCTGGGATTGGTTTAGTTGCTTGCTTTATCAATCCAGAAATTCCACTGGTGAACCCCAGACTACCATTGATCCTTCATACTTACTGAATTGCTCTAATCTCAAGGTAAGTTACCTATCCCTGCACAAACAACTATCCTACGGTTTTTCTGATGAGTTGCTTGTTGTTTGTTCTCCTAGGACTCAGCGGACTGGACTACAACACTATCAACAAAGGAATCATCAACAATGCCAAAGAACCAAATTGGCACAAGGAAATAAGACAAAAACTGAACCCTTACCCCATGAACAAATTTTATGGAGTCTCAACTCCAGGAACAAGCTAGCTCTAAACTATGTGTGTTTGTTGCATTTTCTTTCTGCATTTTCACACTCAACTTTTACAGAAAATTGGGGGTGCTTCAGAAGCAATATGAACAATCATACCCTGAACAAACTTCTTTACACATCTTTATCCATGCTACATTGCCATCTCATTCTAAGGTGGTTTATGTATAGGTGTGAACAACCAATAATTTTGCTCAATCATTATGAAAACAGGTTATCCCTGGTGATGTTCTGTTGGTGCTTAAGTAAGGATCATCACTATCTAACTTATAATAGAAACTATCAGAGAATACAAATGTTTGTATGGAAATAAGGTTTTACTTCTAGAGGTTTATGCTTCACTGAAATTGAAGACTTATACAAGACCTTTGAACCTATCCTCTATACTTTATCATATGTGAACCACTTGAAGATTTATGCTATTTGTCATTACTGTCAATTAAAATAGGTTATATGGCATTTAAACTGCATACAAATGACCCTTGAACGAATCTATTTGAATCAGTTTGAACAAATTAAAATTCAAACTAAGATTCTCGCTGAAATTGTTCCCTCATGTATTGAGATCAATTTTAGTCCATCTAAACGTCTTTCTTTCGAGATTTTTTTTAGATTCGGTTGTGATTCTTTTATATCAAAACTAATCACGAAATAATACGATGACCTTAAACCACAAGTTACATATATTTTTTATATGCATCTTTGTTATAAAATTAGAAGCAAGTCCCAAGAATAATAAGAGGAATTGGAATTCATTTGCACCAAAATGCAGACTTCATGAACAAGGAAAATTTACTAAGACCCTTAATTGTTTTTGGACAAAGGGCAATAATCTTAATTGTTTTTTTATGAAAATTACAACATGAAATTGAAGGGGGATTGGGAAAAAAACACTTTGGATGGATATTGAATCCTTCTGTATAATAGAACGAATTCAATTACTAGCATTATTTGAAATAAGAACAAACAAAGAACCAAAATCTTTCAAATAAGGGGTAAAAAAGTTCCTATTGGGCTTTCTTGCATCTCTTTGATCATTAGCATATCCAATTTGCTCGTATTTGGATTATGTTTAGAGTTGATCTTTGAATCTTAAATCTCTTTCTTGACATGTTGATTCAAGCTTGATTGTCAATACTTGTTTGCAATTTTGGAGCCTTTCTTGTGTGGAGATCGAGTTATTCCGGACGTGGTTGGTCGTGTGCGAGGCTCTTGAAGATCCCCTTGATATGGGGCAACATCAAGGTGGTCGAGACCCCTGAAGATCCCTCATTTAGGTGAGGGCAACATCATTGTGGTCCATTCTGCACTGTTCTGTCTGACCCGTTGTCCGATGGCACATCTTAGTGTTTTACTCTCTTCTCTCCCATGATTGTATTAGGCTCTTTTTTTGCTTTGTTGTATTTTTTTGCTTGTTTTATTGTTCGTTCTCATGTCGGTGTGTTCGGATGCCATTTTTTCGGCCTATCGATTTACCTTATATTGTTATATGGGGTAAATCAAATTCTTACCTTATCAAAAAAAAAACTAACATCTTTTTTACAAGCTACCACCACCATCAGTTAAGTCTAATACTCTAATCTAATGACTCAAAATTATAGAATTTGGATTGGAATTTATTTATTTTTTAATAAATTTCTAGACCTAAATTAAAGTGAGTTTTTAAAATGAGATAAAGTAGAAAAATAAATTAAAAAACCTGGATTAAAAAACCAGTATTGTATGCTCTTAGTATTTGGATTCACTAAAATCATGAATATGTATGGCTTATTTCGCTAAAATCAATTTTATATAAGTTTTAAGTTAGAAATTTATAAAGGGTGAGTTTGGTAGAGCTTAACGTAAGATAAAAAATTAATTGCCAACTTCTCCCAACTCGATATATCTCGTTCGGCTGCTAATTGAAGCTAGATGGAGGTAGATGAATGCCATTTTCTCAAACTAGATAGAGGTAGATAAATATTGAAGCATGACTAGAATTTAAAAATATTATGGAGCAAACAAAGAAATTTGAAAATATTAGTCATTTAAGTTTAGTAGTGTTTGGATTCATTAAAATCATGGATTTGCAAGGCTCATTTCGATAAAATCAAGCTCATATAAGTTCAAGTTGAAGCTTATAAAGGGTGCGTTTGGTAGAGTTTAACGCTATTTGGAACAAAAATTCCAACTTCTCCCAACTCAATATACCATGTTCGACTGCTAGATGGAGGTAGATGAAGAGAGCTTGTTTTTTGCCATTTTCTCCAAGCTTGATGCTTCTCCAACAAGATGGATCTTGGGAATGGACAATTTGTACCCTTGCCTTTTCAGAATCGCCATTACTCCACATCACTCGTCTTCAACTGCAGGTGAGAACTCCATTTTTCTTAATTATTCTTCCTCCTCTTTCATTCAAGAAAACCGTAAAAATTGGCACTCTTTTCAAATTCAAAGTCGAAGAGCACTGCCATGGTGTTTTTCCGGTGAGTACCCCCAATCCTTGTTCCTTTTTCATTACAAAAAACCCTTAAAAACTTGTGTTGTGTCATATCCGAAGTCGAAGCGTATTTAAAGTGGTGCCAAAGGTAGGAGATTTGGGTGTTTTCTGGGTTTGGTTTCATTTCTCCATTACTCCATGTTTTCTCCCCATCCTAACACATTTTTTTTCTTTCGTGCACAAATCTAAGTGTGTGCGTGCTATTTGGAACATATCCAGTTCATTGGTGTATAGATCTGCCAAGGCAATGACATTCCATCCCAAACTTGAAGTTATTTATTGGTTTAGGGTTATTGTGTTTAATTTTATCGGTAATTCCTTGGTTGTTAATTGTCTAATTGTGCTTACATAAAATTAAACTCCTTGATTGTCTAATCACTGATTCTCTGATTGTCTAATTCTCCATGCACTGTCAATTTCAGAGTTAAAGCAAAACAAGGATCAAGTGTTTTTATTACGTTGTGAATGGTTGTTAAAATCCCTTGATGTGCTTACATAAAAAAGGGTTATTTCTAATCCTTGATTGTCTATTTTTTTTTTTTTATGTTTTGCATAACTCTAAAATTGACATTGCATGAAACTGAAATCCTAATCTAATTTGTAAACTAAAAACTGAATGCACCCATTAAAAAGGGTTATTTGTGTGAAAGTGGTGATTCCGATGCTTGAAGGAATTATGTGACATGCAAGGGACAATGTCTAAAACTGAGGAAGTCAATCACTGGACGGTTACAATCAGGAACGAATACAATAACTAATGTGATAGTGAATGTGAATCTTCTAGCCTTGGATCACTGGAAGAGTATGAATGATTCACAAGTCATGACCTAGAGCATGTAATATTCTTTGTTCTCTGTTCTTTTTATTAAACTGGTTTCTTTTTTTTGCAAAATTGTTTGAGACATTTTAAATTAAACAACTTTTAATTGTTATGCATTAGTACAAAAAGGGGGACCGGACCGCGATTTTTTTTTATAAATCAGACCGCGGTTTATGAAGCGTGGTTGTTCTCGGCGCGGTAAAGGAGTCGGACCATATAACTACAACAAAGACATCAAACTCGTCTATGAGGAATTCAGTAGTCCAAGGGCAATGAGACTTCGGGGTTTGGCACTCCGACAACGATACCGTATCATTGATCTCGATGACTTGTTCGAGGGGCATCAGGGCTAAATTGCATGCATGGAGCACGAGGCCAAGAGGCTCTACGATGAACTATCTTACATATCCGTGTTTGTTTTGCTCTGGATCAATTCAAGTTGATTGCCTCTACATAGGCCATGAAGGCACGATGCAGATTGATAGTCATTTTGTCCTTGAATAGGTGATTGTAGGTTTGGGTGTTTATGCCATTCTCAATTAGGGGAACTGTTGGAATCTTAAGTGTGGTGAACTTAAGAGTCTATGACCTCCTTAGTTTTGATGGTTACAAACCTCCAAGGATTAACGTGTAAACTAAGTGTTACAAGAACAGAGTACAAGACGCGTCGGAAGGTACTGAACGTTATCGAGATCAATAGAGTGATCGAGACAATGTGAAGTATACATAGGAGAGAAGTCATGGACGCTGGAGCTAGGTAGCTGGCACAACGGCTACATCTTGGTCAAACAAGAGACAAGTACAGCTGACCTTGGAGCTCAACATGGCTTGGGAAGAGCACATGATGGAGACATTAGGTGGTTCTGATAAAAGCAAAAGCGGAAGAAAACAAATGACAACAATCTTGAGAAGCGAAGAAAGGAAGAGAAAAAGATTGTCTGGCGCAGACGCAGAAAAACAGTCTTGTCCCTTTGCCGCTTTGGGAAAGTCTTGGAGCCTAAGGAGTATGACCCAAGAAAGTGGAGCGAAGACCATACCATGTATGGAGGTCGGAAGCGACGAGGAAAGAGAGACCTAGGAGGCTAGAGAAACAACCCTAAGAAGTAGTGTCGGGTCTGTGGTATAGAACGACGGTTTGGGCTAGCGACTATATAAGGGTGGAATTGCCTTATGTAAAAGCTAGTTCACTTGAAAGAGAGTGAACCAAAGGGATCGAAAAGCTCAGGGAGAAGAGAGTTCAAGTGTGACTTGATCTTAGAGATTGAGAGAAAGGAATGTGTGGGGGAGTGCGTAGATAGTAAGTGGGAATCTTCTAGTTTACGTCCTGGTCGCCTTTTGTAATTGCTCAAGAAATCAATAAGATAAGTACACTTGTTCTAAGTTTTAACACTCACGACTTACGTCGGTAGTGTCACACATCAGTGATCTCAGACTTTAAGTCCAAAGTCACCCTAGGCTTTAATCTGAACAATTATACTTAAAGACAATCATAATAAAGAGTAAATAGCGAAAGACGTTTGAAAAAAAAATATAATCTTTATTAATATTCCCCTCGTAAATTGAGGAGATCAATTTTACAAATGATACCGAAATAACAGCGGAAGACTCTAAATAAATTCCAATTACATGACTAGGTTACCTAACACTTATACCTATTACATTAATTAGAAAAGTAAAACTTATATTTAAAACAAACTCGAAAGTTCTTCAAAAACTAAACTTCAACTGCAAGCCTTCTTCTCTGTCTCGTTACTCCTAAACAACTTGAGGCAAGTCGACTGATGTGCCGTATATGACGGATGACACCAACCAACCATGCAAGGAAAAATAGTGGTTGGTTAGTCTAATGAAAGACTATGCAAAGGTATAAACAGAATGGTTCTTGTGGTTGTATCCAGTTACTATCATTGTCTCTCGAATAAAAACCGATAAACGATATATATAACCCAGATACTCTCACTGAAATGAAAGGATGGACAAAAGAGATATGCGTCAAGAGAATACCCGAAATGAATGTGGGTATTATGGGAAGAGATATGATTTGTTTGGGAACGTATTAAATTACACACAACATATATAAAACTCTATTGAATAATTGGGCCCGACCAACCTCACCGCATAATGCAAATCCAGATTGGAAAGACTACCTGCTTAAGCTGGAGCACGAGCGAGTTGTACTTCTCGCTTGAAGTTTATTAATTATATGCTCGCAACACTTATCTTATTTATTTCAACACATCACAATAATTCTTAAAACTTTTAACACAATCTCGCATAATAAGAGAACAAGTATTAGGGAATTATTCCGACTAATACCGAGTTATACAGATCATTATGCCTCGCAAGGCCATAACATCCCTGACACACGCGACTATTAAAGTTCATCCTTAATGACTATAAAGTCCATACATAACAAACAAAGTCCCCACACAATACCGTCATACGACGATAACAACAATAATCATATATACCTACATATAACTATATATATATATCAATAATAACTACCATCCTAGATACAAAATTATTTAAAGCACACAAGTGTTCCCAAACATTAATTAGGTTTTAGAAATTATCCAATTAATTAACAATTAATTTTAATATTAATTGTCGGTCAAAAGAATAACTGAAATGAAAAGAGCGAACCACCACTTGCCTTAATGCGTTTTGTCGATTAAAACGACTTAGACACGAAGTTGATTCAAATCAACGGCTCGATTCCTTCTTCAATTCCGATCCAAAAGCGATACACAAATCACAATAATAAATTATAATTAATAATTTATCTCGATCTATTAATATGGAGATCATCTTCCACATATATGTAATTCTATATATACATACATATGTAACGTATGTTTACATCACCATTTTTGAATAGTCACTTAGTTAAACTAAATCAAGTCTAATTAAATTATAATAACTCATTAGCCAAGCATGTTCATATCCGCACTACCCTAAAAGAGGGAGTTTGTCAAATGATATTACTATCTTCTTAGGGTCTTACTTCTACATATGTGTCAGTTTTTTTATAGGCTTTTATGTGTAGGTGTTTATTTGTAGTAGGTAGTTCATTTGCAATTGCATTGTTTGTTAATTTTTATCCTAATTTATTATCCTTTTTCAATTATTTTAGTTTTGGCCTTCCTATATTCATCTGTAGTTTACAAATATTTACCATATTGCCATATATGTATCTATAGTTATTTAAGTTATGTCTATCACACAATCTCTTCTCAAGCCAAATTCGCAAGTTACACCTCCTAATCTAGAGGTTAAATCCGCACTACCCTAAAAGAGGGAGTTTGCAAATGATATTACTATCTTCTTAGGGTCCTACTTCTACATATGTGTCAGTTTTTGATAGGCTTTTATGTGTAGGTGTTTACTAGTGTAATATCCGTGCCTTGCACGAGATTATTTTATTTTATTTTACATTTGTAAAAATTATATATTTTTATTATCGAATAATCATTGTTTTAATATATACTTGATTAGTTATTTAAATTAAAAATGACAAATTGACTAAACAAATTAAAGATATAAAAAATTACATTATATAAAGAGAGACGGTACTCTCCATAACTTTATTAATCGTAAAAAATGGTTAAGTAGTCTTACAAACATGCATATATAGCGACAGTCTTTTACATCAATACTTCTAAAATGATAAAACATAATAAAAAAGTCATTTAACTCTAATACATGAAAATGACACGCTAAACATAATAAATGGCACGATGTTCAAAATTGCTATAAATTATCAAAAACTTCCTTGTATACTACATTAGTTGTAGTATTATATCTCTTATTGTCTTTGTCACAAATCAAGATCTTCAAACCTTTCTTGCTAGTCATCCTTGAAGAAGCAACATAAAATTGACCATGACTGAAAACAGGGCGTTGAAGATACAAACCAACATTGGCAAGAGATTGGCCTTGGCTCTTGTTTATGGTCATAGCAAAACACACACTCAAGGGAAATTGTCTTCGTTGAAACTTAAAAGGAAATGAAGTGTCTGACGGTGACATTATCATGCGAGGAATCAAAACCGTATGTCCAATATTGTTGCCTGAAATAATTCTACCTTGTATGACATGACTGCCAAGCTGCGTGGTTATCAATCTCGTCTCGTTGCATAAACCTGAAGTCTGATCAATATTGTGAAGCAGCATAATAGGGACCCCAACCTTAAGTTTCAGTACATGATTCGGCAGACCAGAACATCTAATACTATTCAAGAAGTCATACGAATAAATATCAGCATCACTATCTTTAACAGAACCTGTCTTGCACAAACTATCGGAACTGAGATAGACCTTTTCATCACCAAGCAACGAAGACAATATATACTCATTAACTTTATCTACCTCTTCGTGTGTTGGAGCAAGAATTGCTCGTTCTTCAAAGTATGCCGGAGTCAACCGATCTTCCATAAGAGAGGGATAAACAGATTTGACAACTGTTGGAATTGGATCTAATTCAAAATCCTTCACCAATAGTTCATCGGTAATTTCAATTTACGCTTCCCCATCATTGTCAAAACCTACAGTCCCATCTCTGATGCTTAATACCCAAGCAGAAAATTTATTTGCCTCTTGGATCTCAGATTCAGATGTACCTTGTTGAATCCTCATGTTTCTTGTTAGAGTAAGAACTTTGCAATGATCCCACAAATAAGAGGAATTAATTGTAGCAAAAACAACATCTTGCCTGCTACCTTTTGAGATAACGGGTAGGATTTGCCTAAAGTCTCCACCAAATACTATGACTTTCCCTCCAAAAGGCTGTTCTAAACTAAGAGGATTTGTAGCCCGTAAAATATCTCGTAATGTCCTGTCTAAAGCTTCAAAAAATAACTTATTCGTCATGACAACTTCATCCCAGATAATAAGTTTGGCGGCACATATCAACTTAGAAAGTTCCGTACCTGAACATATATGACACGTTGAATCCTCATTAACTTGCAAAGGTATTTTAAACCTCGAATGAGCAGTTCTGCCGCCGGGTATTAGGAGAGCCGCATTTCCACTTGAAGCAACAGTAAGGACTATTTCACCTTTTGACCTTATAGCCGACGAAAGTGCCCTCCATATATAAGTTTTGCCTGTTCCACCATAACCATATAAGAAGAAGACACCCCCATTATTTGATATAACAGCATTCATTATCTCATCATAAACCCTTTTCTGTTCCATTGTAAATCTAGAAAGTAATTGAGCATGCTCCTCGGCTAGAATTGTCGTGTCATATCGAAGTTCATCTTGTATAAACTTGTTGACACCTTCACTAATAAGACTTGAATCTACAGGAGGCATGGTTTTGTAGTGACTCAAACTACTACCATTCCGTTGTAATAACTTGTCAATTTCGGCAAGTGCGTAGTTTTGTAGTTGCTCATCTGTTAGATGCAAATCTGCATATATATAGCATGCACGTGTCACAACAATTAAATGAATACAAAATCTGCATGTAAGAGTAAATGCGATTAACATTATGATCATTTAAATATTATTACTAAAATGCATACCCTCAATTCGTAGAATTCGCCTCTGTTTGTTGACAATATCGTCTGCTAGAAGCCTCCATGTTTATTCCCAAACAAACTCTGGTTGTGCCATGCTATCAGACAACAAAAGAAAAACATATAGACTCCTAATGTAGTGCACCGATCCCCAAAAACTTGCTTCAGTTATCCCATCGATGTACTCTCTGTCATCATCTAACAACCCCAATGCATAGCAAGCTTCTTTAAATGTAGAATAAACTATACCCTCAACAGTACGTAAATCTTCGTAGCATGTGGGTCCTTTAATATGATTCAACATAATTCTAAGATAGTACTTCTCGCCACTACCTGGAGGTACATGATAAATCCTTCCAATTGAACCACGTCTATCACGTTTTTTCCAATGTTTAGATGAAGGTACCCAAACAAATTTCTCTGGAAATTCAGAATATGTCAAATCTTTACCTTCTGGAAACTTCTTGTTAGACGTCATCCATTGGAGAAACAATGATTTTTCACTTTCATGATCATTTAAGACTGCATCAATAGGATCATCATCATCAAATAAAACGCTTTCCTCACCAGGAAGGTGCAAATTCAACCGTTGAACAGCAGGAGTCCTGTAATGAATATCAAAGCCAAAAATCCTCCAAACAGCTTCACACGCCGATATATAGCGGCAATTGTAGTAGTTTTTTATTTCGTCAATGCCACCATCACCCAAATTGTTTGCATCAGACCTTGTTATTGCAACAGTGATGCGATCATGCCCTTTATTTATGTACTTGAACAGATACTTGATAGAGCCCGATCGATTGCACCATTCAACGTTTATATGTGCATTGTACTTTAATAGAAGAAATGCATTGTAAGGAACCACATACCGATTATCAAGAGGAACTCCACTCTTTTCGATCGTTCTACCATCTTCACGCCGTCTATATACAGGGTATCCATCTTCATCAACAACCGTATGTTCAACAAATTATTTTGGAAAGTACTTTATACACTTTTCATCTGCCATACACGAAGATGATGGATTAGAAGCTCCGCATGGACCATGCATCATGAAATTTGACACCGCATTGTATAACTCAGCATCCTCTGTTGGGTGTGATATTCCAGCCGAGATGACCTTATCAATATCTGTAGTGGTTGGCAACTTAGATTCTTTATCCAGAAACAACAAAATATGGGCATGAGGCAAACCACGCTTTTGGAATTCGATTGTGTAAATAACTGCACAACATCCAAATGACTTAATAAATACAAATTATCAAATATATTAAAATAAATAATAAATTGAAAAATATATAGAGAAATTACCCGAATTAACCTTGCCAAATATTTGTTTAACTTTGAAATCTTTTACCATGGACTCCAGTTTCATGTGGAAGACTCTACATATAATGTCTGGACGATCCTCTGGATGTAGACACCTTTCTTCGCAAAACTTTACAATTTCAGGCCATTTTGAATTGCATGTGAATGTTATGAATAGATCGGGATAACCATGGTGTTTGCATATTGCCATTGCATCTTGATAGTTCTGCTGCATGTATCTCGGACCGCCTGTAAATGAAGATGGCAATATTATTCGCTTTCCAGATGAACCTGGTGCTGTCTGACCCTTGCTTGTTGTCGCTGAAAGATTTTTATATGAATCAGCCCGGATGGTATGCTGATTAGTTCGATGGTAGTTCAACCTCTCTGCTTCAATCATCATATAAACATCAACCAAGAATTGTTGATACAATTTTCTAGATAACCTCAAAGTCTCGGCTTCGCCTCGACGCTCGTGGATTCTAAACTGACAGAATTCTTTAAGCGTCACCCTTGTCCTCTTCCTTGCAGAAGTACTGCATCTTTCACTTAAACCTATGTCAATCTTGTAGCCATCCTCACCATAAGGGAATGCGAATGGATATTGAAGCGCAAGGTACGAAGGATGCAATTCGTGAATCCGTTGTAATTGACCAGACCTTGTCTGAAGTATAATGTCCCTGTGCGAGTGATTTGTATCAATATCACCAAGAATAAGAGCAGCAACCTCGGAGCAGGTTGGGAGATTATATCTCCGAGCATCAGTGTTTCTTGTGCAAAGTAGGCGCAACTTAAGATCTGCCACACCTTCATCCTTAAATCTATCTCGGGCCATTCTAAATGCCTTTGCATGGGGGTTGTGTTGATCTATCATCTTTCTCAACTCAGTCACAAGAGAATCATCAACTTTTTTGACCCTAGAGCTGTCATAATTAAACATCACAATAATATCTTAATAATAAAAATAATATTAAATAATCATCCATATTAACAAAATGAATATAAATATACATAATCGACATACCTAATGACACTGATTCTGTTTGAATCCTCGTTTTGAGTATCATATATATAGAGTTGCGAAAACTTTGGTTTTTCGCCAAGAATTGGTAACAAACTCCCTATTCTGTGGAAATTCTGGCCATGCATTCGATAACAATAAGGTCCACGACCTTTCTTGATGGGTATGACCTTTCCTCCCAAAGAGGTGAAAGCAAACATCATATTATAAGCTATAATATTCTCACAAAATTGTTTGCTTTTTGGATGCCTATTTGTCAAAAGATTCTTCAGCAACGGTGGTGGCTGTTGCAGCAATGGCAGCTCAAATTTTCCTTTCATGCAACATAAGGAAGATATATGACATATACCTTCGCTTGAAGGGTCTTGTATATTTAATCTTTCAGCATGCCACAGTAATGCACCACAATGTAGACATTCATACACAGCTTGACCGTGATCTAGGTATTGGACTACGAAATATAGATGAGCATTAAACAATATACAAACTAATATCACAAATTCACCAAATAATACACATGAAGTACCTGGTTTACCAGTATGATTTCTCATTGTTCTATTCACTTCTGCGACAGGAACTGTAGAGTATAATATTGTAATACCAAAATAAATGTCGATAAATCAAGTATTTAAAAATAACACACACTCCTAAACATTATAAATATTTTGAAATCAAGATAGGACATTATAACGTGTTAAACAATCTTAATGTAATACAGAAAAAAATGATTTTATCAGTACATAATAATACAAATATTGATATAAAAAATACCATTACTAATGTTTGGTAACGTAGATGAACGCCCTCGCAACGCAAACGAACTGGTAGGACCTGAAAATTACGTGAAAAGAAAATGACATATTATAAACAACATCGGAATTAATATAATATATGTATGTATAGCGATATATGCGACCGGAAAACTTCATAAGGAATTACCATTAACCGTAATTGTGATACCCCGTAATTTTGTAAGGTTATTTTGGGAATTATGGAATTTTCCCGAGTACCCGTTGTGTACGTCGGATTTAATTCAGGTAGCTTGAGACATTCTGTAATGTGCTCTGTATCTGTAATATTTTTCTCAGTGAAATAATATACAGACAAGGTGCCTTAGATTTTAATTGTCGTTTACGTACGATAATTTTTATCCCGGTTTAACGTCTGGTTCGTTCAAAGCTGAACGGGCGGGAAAAGGGAGAAACGGCGACCACCGTTCAGAAACGGCGACCGCCGTGGTTGGGCCCGAGGAGTCAGCGTGTCAGCTTCTAGCTGGCCGCGACAGACCTGACAACGGCGACCGCCGCATTTACGGCGACCGCCGCGTGCCCGCCGCAGGCAAAAACGGCGACCGCCGTGATTGTCCAGTGGGCATTGCCCGTTGGTCACCGACGGAAACCGAGGGCGCCGATCTTGCTTTCGGCCGCGTCTCAGGGTTTGGTTGAACGCTTCAGACACTTTGGTTATAAAAGGAGGTGTTGGGGGTGAGGTTTTGAGCCATCCCAGCACCAAACCTCTGCCAAATTCGCCTCTCCCTGGAGTTGTGTTTTCGCCGGAGTTTGAAGGTCTCGCCGGTGTTGTTTTAGTGTGGTTCCTGAGTGCCTTTGTGAAGCTTTTGGTTAGCCTTGGAGGTTAGAAGCCAAAGCAAGTCGAAGGAGGCCTAACCACTCGTATTTTGGGGTGAGTTTTCTCTCGTTTCAGTCGGCCGTGTTCTTCACGGTGACCGCCGTGTTCTTCACGGCGACCGCCGTGATGAATACGGCGACCGCCGCCAAGAACGGCGACCGCCGCCAGAGCCCAGAACGCCTTCGTGGCTTTGGCTTGGTTGGTTGTCATCGTGGCGTCTTTCCTTTCGTATTCTTTCGCCGTGTTTAGATTCGTACTGTTTATGTCGGATCTAACTTAGGATTCCTTTTATGGGTCGACTCGAAGGTTGTTGTACTGTCGGAACTATACCATGTCGAGCTCAGAATCCAGTTGACGTCGTTAGACTATTCTGCGGATTAAGGCAAGTGGCGGTTCGCTCTTGCTCATTCGTTCCATATTTACATTAATTATCAGTAGTTTATCTGAGTAATTAATTTGGAATGAATATTCTGTTTGTCTGGAAACGGTTTTGTTAAACTGTTTTGAAAATCATATAATAGGTTGTATATCTGTTAGAACAACGCTATTATCTATGATCGCCTTTCGGGCCTTTATGTGGATTTATCCAGTAACTGTTGTTGTGCTATACTGTTTAGTTAGCACTAGTGGCTAGGAACGCTATGTACCTTGAGGGGGTTTAGCTGTTTCTTTATAACTGATACTTGGTGGTTCATCCCCAATACTTTCTCTTTGGTCATGACCATACCCTTTCACAGGGTAGGCGCACTTCGCTAGTGCCAAATCTTCCAGGGTTCATCCCTTCGATATCTCTTGTGAGGAGATCTGATATCTCTTGTGAGGAGATCCGATATCTCTTGTGAGGAGATCCGATATCTCTTGTGTGGAGATGTAAAAGCTTATAACGTAATGCTCGTTTTGGAATTTAATAAGATAAGTGCCCGAGTGCACATGATTAATATACCTTGGGCGAGTAGTGCAGCTAAGTTCAGTGCAACTAGGAAAACTCGTCTTGACTTGAATGTAGTACGTTCTCTTTCCAATCTGGATTCGCTGTAGGCGATGAGGTTGGTCGTGAACCGAAGCATCTCAGTCAGTTTTAAATCATTGTTGTATGATCCTATAATCAATCCAGATTTGTCATATTTCCTTAAAGACTCAATCTCTTGGAGTCTCTTTTCGAGTCGATTTCTGTGAAGATGAAGTCTTCCAGAATCTTCTCTCATGCATACCTCTTGTTGTTATTCCGTGAAAGTGCCGGGTTATGTATCGTCCCTTCGGTTATTATTCGAGGGACAATGATAGTAAACGGTTACGATCACTCGAACCATTCTGCTTTTTACCCTTGCTAGTCTATTCAAGTAGACTAACCCATAAACTTTATTCTCCGCATGTGGGCTGGTGTCATCCGTTCGATTCGGCACATCAGATAGAGTGAAGATTTGAGGAGACTAGATTGACTATGAAGACGACGGTTGTTTTTGGATGTTTTAATAATTGCTTTTAATCAGGTTGAGATCCTTGGGTAGGTGATCATCACGATCACAACCCCGTTTGTAAAATCTTTTATTTGTCTTCCGCTGTACTTTGTTTGAACTCTGTGTTTGGCCTATTCGGGATTGGGTTGTAATCCCGTAACTCTTGTTTCCTCGACAATGTTATGTTTTGGAATTTATTGCTTATCTTTGTGTATCAATTGCATTTCATAAATTGTATTTATTTGGTAAAGCCTTGGGTGATCTCGGTAAGGAACACTGGGGTCACTGGCGGTAATACCTTTCCAAAAAGGGTTAAGTTTTGGGGGTGTTACAGTTGTGGTATCAGAGCCAAAGGTTTTAAAACGGGTTTGGGATTTTATAAATCATTTATCCGTTTTTGAAAATGCTTCAAAAGGGCTCTGAATTTTCAAAGTGAAAAGAATTTCAAAACACCGTTCATAGTCATGTCTTCTGTACAGTCTGATATAGTAAGCTTGCTTCTATGTCTAGAAAGACTAATTCCTTTCCCGTTGCCCCGTTTGATATGGGTGGGTTTCACCATCTCTAGCTAGGCTTGATTCCCAGTTCGCTCGTTGTGAGTTGAGGTTGTAGAACCTAGTAACTCGGTTCGAGTCCATCAATAGAAATTACCAAGTTGATCTATTCTAAGTTGATTTTATTACAATAATTATATCAAAATGATACTAAAGTGATAAAATCCTTGGAATTTGATCGGTAAACAGATGCTGAACACGAGGAACACTATCCGTACTGGTGATGGGCCAAGCAATGACCCCAGACTAAATCCGAGGAATGTTGCAGACCCATCAGAAGAGCGAGAGTCTGTCTTCCATAATAATCCTGGAGGCACTGACCCAGCTAGGGACAACGCCCAAGGATATTTGATAAAGCAGCTGTTGCAAAAATTCGGGGAATCGTCATGCAAGCGATTGCCGATGCGTTACGCCCGAATGTGCATCAGGCACAAGGAGTGCCATTATCTCGAGAAGTTCCGAGGTTTGAGGAACAAGAGAACCATGTGCTGCAGGGAGGGGTGATCAGGAATAGAGGGGAGTATGGCCGAGCCCTGAAGGCTGTTAACTCCATGAGGCCTGACAGCTTCGATGGGAAAGGAGAGCCAGTCAAGGTGGCTCATTGGTTTTCCCACATGGAGCGGCTATTCCGTAATGTTGAGTGCACTGAAGCGGAGAGAGTGCATATAGCCTCTCTTCAGTTAAAGGAAGAAGCCAGCGAATGGTGGGAGAGTACCGGCTTAGCTGATAGCCCGGTATTGACCTGGTCTATGTTTAAGACCAAGATGACTGATCGTTTCTTCTCTCGTGCTATGAGGGAGGAGAAACACAAGGAATTTCTATATCCGCAAACGGATCGATTGAAGGTGACCGAGCTTGCAACCAAATTCAATCATCTAATGCAGTACGCTGGACCTGAGATATCCAGTGAGGCACAGAAGATCTGATATTTCCACGAATGGATGAGTCCAGACATCAAGCCGATGATGGTGCACCACACATGCTCTACTCTGGAGCAGTATGTGGATACAGCCTACAAGCTGGAGGTGACTCTGGAGGAGTCGATCAAGAAGCGTAACAGCCAGAGGCAAGTGCAGTACCAGCCTCAGGCAAGTAGGTTCAAACGCCCCGCGCCACCATCAGATTTTGCCAAATCTGGCCGAGCAAGAACGAATAAGACTCATGATGAGTTACGCAACGTTCTGGCCAAGGCACTAATCTGATTCAGTGCTACAACTGCGGTACGCACGGGCACAAGAGCAATGAATGTCTGAAGGACAAAAAGACATGCTTTGACTGCGGAAAGGAGGGTCATATGCAGGCGTTCTGTCAGCGGAGGAATGTGAAAGGAGCTGAGTCACGGCAAGGGTCTGTTAATCAGAACAACCGACCCAAGTTCAGTCCGGTGGAAGCTCTTAGCCCTTCAATGCAGACGACTGCGCAGAACAAAGGGAAAGCCCCGATGGCTTCAGGAAGCCAAGGTCAACGCCTATACGTGATACGTGAGGCGGATGGACCCTATGCTCCTAATGCTTAGAGTACTTTGTATCTGCATTACACTTTTGTTAATGTGTTGTTGATGTGGGTGCTACCCATACTTTCATTTTGGATGGTTGTAAGTTAAGTGGTGTGTGCAACGAGGTTGTGAACCTTTTGTTGTAACTCTTCTTATATATGAACCTTTGGTTTATACCAAGTTATGTTTCGTTGCTTGTTGATGGGGTAAGGTCTCGTATTCGAGACTCACCAACAACCTCTGAGGAGATGGCTGCCTATTAATTAGGTGGAGCTACCAAGGATGGGTTGAGATGTATGGACAGCGGCTCATAACAACAGAGGACGTTGGTAATGGTTGGGCCTGGACTCGGAGCCACTAGTGAGTCGTCTGTGAACCATGTAGTGGGCTGGTCCAAGATGGTGACCATTTAGTGGGAACCAATCGTCTGTCGGATTGTCAATTACCATCAAGGGTAAGAAATTCAAAGCGATTTGACCTAAATAACCATGGTCCATACGATAATTATTCTCGGTATGGATTGACGGAAGCGTCACAAGGCAGTGATCGACTTCAGTTTTTGATATTTCTGTGGTTAGAGGATTTCCGGGTGTCTTTCCAGAAGATATTCATGGATACCCTGAATCGTGTTGTGGAGTTTGCAATTGATCTCGAGCCGAGTACCGCGCCGATCTCTGAGGCACCGTACCGGATGGCTCCTATTGAGACACAAGAATTGAAGAAGCAACTCAAGGATCTTCTTGACAAAAGTTATATAAAGCTGAGTGCATCACCTTGATTAGGAGTGCCCTAGTTTTATGTGTCAAAGAGAAAGATGGACCGTTTCGACTTTATTTTGACTTTCGAGAGTTGAATAAAGTCACGATCAAGAGCAAGTATTTGTTGCCAAGGAGTGATGATCTGTTGGATCAACTACAGAGAGCAAAAGTTTTCTCCAAGATCGACTTGAGATCTGGTTTTCATCAGCTCATGATTCGTGAGGATGATATTCCGAGGATTGCGTTTCGGACAAGAGATGGTTACTACGAGTTTGTAGTCATGCCATCTGGGCTTACGAATGCTCTAGGAGTTTTCATGAACCTAGTGCATCGATGTTTTAGACCAGTACTTGAATAAGTTCATAGTGGTCTTCATCAATGGCATTTTGATTTTTCCCGAGCAAGGAAGCTCACAGGGAACGTCTGCGGATTGCTTTATCGGTCCTTAGACCAAGTCGGTTGTACGCAAAGTGGGCTAAGTGTGATTATTGGATCTAGAAGTGGTTTTCTTAGGCCATGTGATCAATAAGAATGAGGTTATGGTTATTCCCCAGAAGAGTGAATCAGTAGTTGTTTGGAAGCGGCCTCAGGGTGTGAGCGAGGTGCGCAGTTTCCCAGAGCTTGCAGGACATTATAGACGGTTCATGAAAGGAGTTTTTCTAAGATCTCTCCACCTATGACCAGTCTGTCCACAAGGTCAACCAGAAGTTGTCTGGGATGACAAGTGCAAGACCAGTTTTCAAGAAGTTGAAACAGTGTCTGACTTTTGCACCAGTTTTGGCGTTGTCAGAAAGAATGATGGCTATATGGTCTATAGTTAATGCTTCGAGAAATGGGTTGGGATGTGTCTTTGATGCAGAAAGGCAAGGATATTGCATACGCATCTAGACAATTGAAAACCTATGAAGCAAACTAACCAACACATGACCTAGAACTAGCAGCAATAGTGTTTGCATTGGAAACTGAGGTTACTTGGGTAACCCAGAGGTCAGCAGAAGTTTCCACCAGGAGATTGTCCGTTACATGGCATTCCTAAGACCATTGTATCGGATCGAGATGGCCGATTTATGTCAAGTTTATAGCAAGAACTTCACAAGGCCATGGGAACTGAATTGAGATTCAGCAGCGTTTCATCCTCAGACAGATGGTCAGTCTGAAAGACCATCTAGACCCTGGAGGATATGCTAAGAAGTATACGTACTCGATCATCCGACTAGCTGGGAAGACAGCCTAAGTCTGATTGAGCTCACGTACGATAATAGTTGGCATGCTACATTCAAGATGGCTCCGTTTGAAGCTTTGTATGGTCACAGATGTAGATCTCAGATTTGTTGGGTTGAGTACGCCGACAAGATTCTACTTGGACCAGAGTTGGTCGAAAGGACAACTTCGAACATTGCTCTGAGTAGACAGAGGTTGTTGACCGCTCAGAGTCGACAAAAGTTTTACGCAGATCAGAAGTGTTAAAGTGTTGAGTTCGAGGTTGGTGTCAAGGTACTTGTCACAGTATCGCCACCCAATGATGTTTTCAGGTTTGGTAAGCGTGGGAAGCTTAACCCTCGCTACATGGGACCATTCAAAATTCTGAATAGAGTAAGATCTCTAACGTACCGTTTGGCATTGTCGCCATCGGCATACCCAGTGTATAATGTATTCCACGTATCATTACTAAGGATATTCGTGCCAAGATGAGTCTCGTAGGCTGAGCTATAAGGAAGTCGAGATTCAGGCAAATGGTACTTGAGAGGAGATGCCAGTGTGCATTCTCGAACGTCGTGTGAAGCGACTGTGCAACGAGATCGTACTGTTGGTACGAGTTATGTGGTCCAGGTCTGGGACTGAGGAAGTTACTTGGGAAACCGAGGCAGAGATGCTCAGATACTTTCCCGAGTTGTTTTTTTTGGCCAAGTTTCGGGGTCGAAACTTCTTTTAAGGGAGAGGTGATGTGATACCCCATAATTTTGTAAGGTTATTTTGGGAATTATGGAATTTTCCCGAGTACCTGTTGTGTACGTCGGATTTAATTCAGGTAGCTTGAGACATTCTGTAATGTGCTCTGTATCTGTAATATTTTTCTCAGTGAAATAATATACAGACAAGGTGCCTTAGATTTTAATTGTCGTTCGCGTACGATAATTTTTATCCCGGTTTAACGTCTGGTTTGTTCAAAGCTGAACGGGCGGGAAAAGGGAGAAACGGCGACCGCCGTTCAGAAACGGCGACCGCCGTGGTTGGGCCCGAGGAGTCAGCGTGTCAGCTTCTAGCTGGCCGCGACAGACCTGGCAACGGCGACCGCCGCATTTACGACGACCGCCGCGTGCCCGCCGCAGGCAAAAACGGCGACCGCCGTGATTGTCCAGTGGGCATTGCCCGTTGGTCGCCGGCGGAAATCGAGGGCGCCGATCTTGCTTTCGGCCGCGTCTCAGGGTTTGGTTGAACGCTTTAGACACTTTGGCTATAAAAGGAGGTGTTGGGGGTGAGGTTTTGAGCCATCCCAGCACCAAACCTCTGCCAAATTCGCCTCTCCCCGGAGTTGTGTTTTCGTCGGAGTTTGAAGGTCTCGCCGGTGTTGTTTTAGTGTGGTTCTTGAGTGCCTTTGTGAAGCTTTTGGTTAGCCTTGGAGGTTAGAAGCCAAAGCAAGTCGAAGGAGGCCTAACCACTCGTATTTTAGGGTGAGTTTTCTCTCGTTTCAGTCGGCCGTGTTCTTCACGGCGACCGCCGCCAAGAACGGCGACCGCCGCCAGAGCCCAGAACGCCTTCGTGGCTTTGGCTTGGTTGGTTGTCGTCGTGGCGTCTTTCCTTTCGTATTCTTTTGCCGTGTTTAGATTCGTACTGTTTATGTCGGATCTAACTTAGGGTTCCTTTTATGGGTCGACTCGAAGGTTGTTGTGCTGTCGGAACTATACCGTGTCGAGCCCGAAATCCAGTTGACGTCGTTAGACTATTCTGCGGATTAAGGCAAGTGGCGGTTCGCTCTTGCTCATTCGTTCCATATTTACATTAATTATCAGTAGTTTATCTTAGTAATTAATTTGGAATGAATATTCTGTTTGTCTGGAAACGGTTTTGTTAAACTGTTTTGAAAATCATATAATAGGTTGTATATCTGTTAGAACAACGCTATTATATGTCATCGCCTTTCGGGCCTTTATGTGGATTTATCCAGTAACTGTTGTTGTGCTATACTGTTTAGTTAGCACTAGTGGCTAGGAACGCTATGTACCTTGAGGGGGTTTAGCTGTTTCTTTATAACTGGTACTTGGTGGTTCATCCCCAGTACTTTCTCTTTGGTCATGACCATACCCTTTCACAGGGTAGGCGCACTTCGCTAGTGCCAAATCTTCCAGGGTTCATCCCTTCGATATCTCTTGTGAGGAGATCTGATATCTCTTGTGAGGAGATCCGATATCTCTTGTGAGGAGATTCGATATCTCTTGTGTGGAGATGTAAAAGCTTATAACGTAATGCTCGTTTTGGAATTTAATAAGATAAGTGCCCGAGTGCACATGATTAATATACCTTGGGCGAGTAGTGCAGCTAAGTTCAGTGCAGCTAGGAAAACTCGTCTTGACTTGAATGTAGTACGTTCTCTTTCCAATCTGGATTCGCTGTAGGCGATGAGGTTGGTCGTGAACCGAAGCATCTCAGTCAGTTTTAAATCATTGTTGTATGATCCTATAATCATTCCAGATTTGTCATATTTCCTTAAAGACTCAATCTCTTGGAGTCTCTTTTCGAGTCGATTTCTGTGAAGATGAAGTCTTCCAGAATCTTCTCTCATGCATACCTCTTGTTGTTATTCCGTGAAAGTGCCGGGTTATGTATCGTCCATTCGGTTATTATTCGAGGGACAATGATAGTAAACGGTTACGATCACTCGAACCATTCTGCTTTTTACCCTTGCTAGTCTATTCAAGTAGACTAACCCATAAACTTTGTTCTCCGCATGTGGGCTGGTGTCATCCGTTCGATTCGGCACATCAGATAGAGTGAAGATTTGAGGAGACTAGATTGACTATGAAGACGACAGTTGTTTTTGGATGTTTTAATAATTGCTTTTAATCAGGTTGAGATCCTTGGGCAGGTGATCATCACGATCACAACCCCGTTTGTAAAATCTTTTATTTGTCTTCCGCTGTACTTTGTTTGAACTCTGTGTTTGGCCTATTCGGGATTGGGTTGTAATCCCGTAACTCTTGTTTCCTCGACAATGTTATGTTTTGGAATTTATTGCTTGATCTTTGTGTATCAATTGCATTTCATAAATTGTATTTATTTGGTAAAGCCTTGGGTGATCTCGGTAAGGAACACTGGGGTCACTGGCGATAATACCTTTCCAAAAAGGGTTAAGTTTTGGGGGTGTTACAATAATAGATAAGGGTGTAGCTTCGGTACGTACAGAGTTCTCAATATTTCCAAGTATAACTCCTGCACAAATGTCGCTACTTGTAGGTTATATATTATTTTGTAATTGTCATTTACTACGACATATTTTATGCTTACTTGATTCAATTAGTGGTGTTCTATGCCTCTTATGCCTAATCGTATTCATTCTCACCATTCTCTTGCGTCGAGCTAATTTGTAAAAGAAAAATAATTACAAATATTGTACGGCAAAAAATATTTTTTTTTATTGAACAACATCATACCTTGTTCAACTTTTGTTACGTCAATTTGATTGGTAAGACTCGCGTTTTGTAACGGATCTGTAAATGATAAATAAATATATCATAGTATA
This sequence comes from Rheum nobile, assembly GCA_027886185.1. Taxonomy (NCBI): domain Eukaryota; kingdom Viridiplantae; phylum Streptophyta; class Magnoliopsida; order Caryophyllales; family Polygonaceae; genus Rheum; species Rheum nobile. The sequence goes on along the minus strand of WOAB01000211.1, from coordinate 1,196,041 downwards.
AATATTGATGTAAGATAAAATATAGTATAATCCTTAATATACATGACTTTATAAAACATAAATTTTTTACCATCATTTTCCTTGTCATTGAGGCTTATAGTTAGAAGCAAGTTTTTAGGAGTTTGATCCAGTAATGGTAAATGTAAATCTTTCGGCGTAACATTGACGCACACTGCATAAATACATGGATATTAAAATTTATCTTTGTAAATTAAACCTAATCGACGATTATAACATAACTACTATATTTAGTATACTTATAACTATAATTGAATACTACCATCACTTATATGCGGTACATTAGATGAACATCCTGACAATGTAGATGAATTTCTTGTACTTGAACATTAAAGTATTAAATAATGATAGATTAGTAATAATCTCAAACTTAAGATCATGCATGTCTACCCATTAAAAACTTAGAAAAACAATGTAGGTTAATGACTAACCATTAAATGAAATAGACAATGGTCTAGCTTGGATAAGTACGGAGTCGCTCATATTTCCAGGTATATTTTCTGCATAAAATTATGGTTACGCATGGTACCCTTGAGTGTTTTCCATTGTAATTAAATACAATATATTTTTTCTAACCTGATTCGATTAGCGGTGTTCCATGCCGCTTATGCCTTATCACATTCATTCGCAATTTCCTCCTCAATCGAGCTAATTTTAGCATGAAAATAAATATTAAATATTATAAATTAATAAATCACTCATTTCATACCACTTTAAAAAATACCATACCTTGTTCGACATTTTGCAGATGATTTTGTTCTGTAAGCATGACATTTTGCAATTGAGTTGCACCATAGTTTTCTTTGTCACGAACACTAATAGGTAAATGTGAATTATGAACGTTTTGATCAGTTCTGTAATGCAAAATCATCGGAGTAGATGAATTTCTTCTACCTGAACATTAAAGAATTAAATAACGATAGATAGTTATTTTTTATAAATAATCAAACAATCTAATCTAAATATTTTTTGTTCTAATTAAAAAAATGAAATTAAATTTATTTTAAACATTAATTTTTTTCTGACACAATGATATTATGTCTTCGAGGAATATCAAACACTAACTACCATATAAATGAAAAATTGAAGTAAATAGATAATCTACTGTAACAAACATTACTAACCATTTGAAATATCGGACATTGGGATACGATCATTAACATAATAATTGGGAGTACTTGAACATTAAAGTATTAAATAATGATAGATTAGTAATAATCTCAAACTTAAGATCATGCATGTATACCTATTAAAAAATTAGAAAAACAATTTCATTAATGACTAACCATTAAATGAAATAGATAATGGTCTAGCTTGGATAAGTACGGAGCCGCTCATATTTCCAAGTATATTTGCTGCATAAAATTATGGTTACGCATGGTACCCTTTAGTGATTTACATTGTAATTAAATATAATATATTTTTCTAACCTGATTCGATTAGCGGTGTTCCATGCCGCTTATGCCTTATCACATTCATTCGCAATTTCCTCCTCAATCGAGCTAATTTTAGCATGAAAATTAAATATTATAAATTAATAAATTACGAATTTCATACCACTTTAAAAAATACCATACCTTGTTTGACATTTTGCATATGATTTTGTTCTGTAAACATGACATTTTGCAATTGAGTTGCATCATAGTTTTCTTTGTCTCGAACACTAATAGTTAAATGTGAATTATGAACGTTTTGATCAGTTTTGTAGTGCAGAGTCGTCGAAGTAGATGAATTTCTTCTACCTGAACATTAAAGAATTAAATAATGATATATAGTTTTTGTTTATAAATAATCAAACAATCTAATCTAAATAGTTTTTGTTCTAATTAAAAAAAAAGAAATTAAATTTATTTTAAACATTAATTTTGTTCCGACACAATGCTATTATGTCTTAGAGGAATATTTGACACTAACTACCATATAAACGAAAAAATTAAAGTAAATAGATAATCTACTGTAACAAACATTACTAACCATTTGAAATATCGGACATTGGGATACGATCATTAACAGAATAATTGGCAGTACCTCCAAGTGTAGATCCTGCATAATTAGTATTTATATTAAAGTTCATATTACTATTTAGTAGACAAAATTTAAACAAAAAAATGCAAAATATTAACCTGATCCATTAGAAAATGTTTGTTGTCGTTTCTCTCTAATAACACGCAATCTCAACGTTCTATTATGTCGGGTTAATTCGTCCATAACAAAATCACCCTGACAAACTAAGATATAAATATTTAAATAAATATATCTACATAAGAATAATTTAATTTTCATCTTATTCAAATACATTAACATGTTTACCTACATAATTTATAATATTAGTTAAATAAGACATAGTATTTTACAAATCTAATATTGGATATTAAAAATAACAAATTAATACATGAAAGTACTTTTAACAAAATTATTCAACATTGCATTAATAAATGTCATTATTTATTTATTATTTTATTACTATATAATTGCAAAAAAAATTGTAAAAAAATTTATTGACTTATGGGCCGAATTTACTTATGGATAGATGAGTTATTAATACATCATTTTGCCATTAAACCAGAAGCCCACAAAATTAACATGTAACCCGGTCCAAAACTCACTCCCTCACTCTGGGCCACATTTCTCAACCAAGACCATTAGCCCAAAACCTTCACCAATGTAACCCGTGCCCTAACCAACAAACTTGCCTCATTTGTCTCGGCCTCAAACCCTAGCTTTCCAGAAACCTCTCTTTCCTTTTCTAGATCTCGTCACCCTGTCTCTCATTCCATTTCCAGATCTCGCCATCCATGGCGATTTCAATCTGAGCTGTCGCCATTTCCAGACCTCTCGTCATCCTCTCTTTCGCTCCATTTCCAGCCTCAAACCCTAGCTTTCCAGAAACCTCTCTTTCCTTTTCCAGATCTCGTCACCCTATCTCTCGTTCCATTTCTAGATTTCACCATCCATGGCGATTTCAATCCGAGCTGTCGCCATTTCCAGATCATATACCTTACTCTAGATAAAACCTAATTTGTTCGTTCCATTTCCAAATCTCGCCATCCATGGCGATTTCAATCTGGAAATCTCATTTTTTTCCTTTTCCAGAAACTCTCTCTTACTCTTTCTATTTCTCTCGAAACGTCAATGATCGCAAGGAAGCGCAGATCTGGTAGTCGGATGTTCTGCAGAGCTAAATAACCCCAAAAAACGTAAGATCTCTCTCTCTCTCTCTCTCTCTCTCTCTCTCTCTCTCTCTCTCTCTCTCTCTCTCTCTCTCTCTCTCTCTCTCTCTCAAAATTTCTCTCGTTCTAGAAATCCATGTATGTGTAGATCTGTAAATATATGTGTCTCATTCTCTCTATGTCGTTGTATCTACCCAATTTCCTCATGTTTTAAACCCTAAAACATAAATGATTTAATGAAGTGCGAAAAAAATGTAGTTTTAATCGTTTTCTTCTTGTTGCATACTGTTAGTACTTTGGATATTTTGTAGCATTTTAGGTAAATGAAGAATGTTAATGTCTGAAAACAATGATTAAACTACACTCTTAGAGTATGAAAACATTTATTAATCTATAATCTTCTTTATTCACTGTTCTTCGTATAAAAAAAATTATATGTTTTTAGTTTAATGGATTAATTAATATAATTGTATTACCTACAACAGGAATGACTTATGCTAATTGTTTAATGTTACAATTTATAATCTTAATACTATAATTTTTAAAATCAGATCTATAACTGTAGAAAAAAAATAAGTTAAATGTTTAATAAAACTATACTTGTTTAAACTTGACTATTATTGTTTGAAAACATCGATAATTTTTTTACATAGGCCGGCCCAAAATTGACTTTAGGCCCATTTAGTAATAACTGAAATTCTATCTTTCATATAACGACTTCGTGGCCCAAGTTTCTTATGGCCTTGATTAATTCCGGCCCAACATGTGTAACAATTTAGGCCCATCTACTCTATTTCTATCTTTCATATAAATGCAACTCTCTCTCTCTCTCTCTCTCTCTCTCTCTCTCTCTCTCTCTCTCTCTCTCTCTCTCTCTCTCTCTCTCTCTCTCTCTCAATCTCTCTCAAGATAAACAGAACAAAATAATACAATTAATGTAACATGTAGTTGCAACTTAAATATATACTGAATCATTATTTCATCTAGTACACAACTAACCTTTGCAATTACTCTACTCTATCTGAATGCAGGTAATCACTCCACGTGGTTCTGATAACAGCAGTCAAAAATAATAATGAATTAATAAAGTTCACTGAAGCTTTAAATCTGCAAGGTAGAACATTCGAAATTGGGACCATTTAATTTGTTAATAATATGAAATGTATTATTACTATTCTAGTATATATAAATCATGTACATTTAATGTATTAACCTTATTATTTTCCTTTATAGGTTTGAAGGAATCAATATCCATGATATCTGCTTCTACAAATATGGATCAATAATATATACACATGTATTTTTCTTATACAACTTACAATATATATAATTTGTTTATTACTTTTAATTCATATACTAATTAATGATTGCATATTGTGCAAGTGCAAATACTAAAAACCATAATTTGAACTGCACTGGAAGTAAGATAGCTCTTTGGGTGATATAATATTGCAAGGTATTATTATTTACACTGCAAGTTATATATTTCTTTTAGCTTTATTTTGATCATTACAATACAGAATATAATTCATATATTAATTAGTGGTTGTTCTACTTATTTCAGTTTAAACAACTTAAACCAGAAATTGATATGCACTTGAAGTGGAATGGTCTTCTTGTTGTTATAATATTTCAAGGTAATTGTAGTAATTTACATTGGAAGTTATACATTCTTTCAGCTTTATATTATTTATGTGCATACAAAATATTAACTGTATGATCCTATTCCTTGAAAATACAGGTTTTAGCATTGGTATCCAATCTACATATATTACTGGGTTTGAAGATAAACATTGAGGTCATGTCTTTATTTGTATACTTGTTCAAATTACTACAACTTTTTTAAATCTTTGAACTAATAAAGATTATTTAATCTTAGTGTAGGTTAACACTAATATTAGTAGTGTTTATCAAAGATAATAGATTAGAATCAATGCATGTTTCAGAAATCTTACAAAGTAGAAAGCAACCTAGATATTATACATGAACCCTAGACACCAAATACAATTTTGAAATAGAAATACTTAAAACACTAAAATACCTTCACAATCGAATCTCTGCTCAAAATCTCTAGGTTTCAGCCGTTTTCTTTGTTTTGTCTTTGTGTCTTGGTCTACAATCAGCGAACCTTATATACAACTCCATGATAATTCGATCAATAAAGGAAATTATAGAAATTGACTTAATTATACTTATAATCAACTATATAATCTGATTTGGTAGTCGTATATGGACTTAAATAATATATAAACTGATTTGGTAATCATATATGGACTCTAAATTATACTACACTGGATAAAGATTTATATAAGGCCCAAATATGTTACATTTATTAATGCTTAAATTTATTCGATCAATGGGCTTTAAGGTACAACTATGACATTTTCTAAACATTTATTCATTGGCTTAATGGACAGATTAGATTAATGGGCTTGTAAACATTTATTCATTGGGTTAATATATGTCTTTGTTTGTTTATTTCTTTTTCTCTCCTGGATCATATAATTCAAAAAACTAATGAAATACTTCATTTCATATGAGCAGATCTAGAGGTTGGTGAAGAAATATCAAACAGGACATATTCTGCCAAGCTCAAAACGTAAGCTATCTATGTCTATATATATATTTGCTCATGGCTCCCATGTCATATAGTAATGAAAATTATCAATATTTAAATGTGTTGCCATGTATATAGGAAATACATCTTTTTTAAAGTTGATAGAAATTTGTAAGTAGACAGCAGAATTGAAGATAAATGACATTGTTGAAAATTGAGGGGGTATTATTAGTCGGTGTAGAAGTTGCTCCGAGAGAGTATTTGTTTCATTGGCAAAAGGACTAATGTAATAGTCTCTCGGAGCATCTTCTACACCGACTTGGTAAACATGCCTCCTCATTAAAGAACAAAAATAGTAATAAGGTTACAAAACTGTAAAAAACATATAAGCATTCTCATCTCAATTCATATCTTATATAGAGGGGGTATTATTAGTCGGTGTAGAAGTTGCTCCGAGAGAGTATTTGTTTCATTGGCAAAAGGACTAATTCAATAGTCTCTCGTAGAAATTTCTACACCGACTTAGGATGTATCTGTATCTGTCTTTATTTTTTTCTACTTTGTTTCTCATTGTTACATCCTTTTTTTTTCTTCCCTTGATGAGGATGTCTGGAGGCTGGGAACAGATCATTGACTGTCCTAGTTGATTGTCTATGGAGTGGACTTTGAAGAAGAGGATGTAGTTATCTGCATGACCATGTATGTTCCTCTCTCTCTCTCTCTCTCTCTCTCTCTCTCTCTCTCTCTCTCTCTCTCTCTCTCTCTCTCTCTCTCTCTCTCTCTCTCTCTCTCTCTCTCTCTCTCTCTCTCTCTCTCTCTCTCTCTCTCTCTCTCTCTCTCTCTCTCTCTCTCTCTCTTATCGTAGAACATTAGTCATATATCCACCCTTGTTTTTTGATTTAGGTTAAGTAACAAAATTTCATTAAGCAAAAACAAAATCATGGATGCAAAATTATATAAATTAAACAGAATTCTGCAATAGAATAAAAGAAATAGTCTAACTTGGAGGAATTAATAAACATGAAACTTATATGAAAACTGCCATTCTGAACTTTAAAAATAAATGGTCATACGAAATAATGCAATTAAATCCTAATATGAAATTATTTATTCATCTAGCTTTTCCTCTTTCAATTTCTTGAATATAAGCCTCTTCCTGGTACTTGAGTGTTCCCCACGATTAACTAAAGGAAAAGCACCAGCTTTAGTAATCTCCTCTTCATCCGATTCACCATTCTCTCTCTCTCTCTCTCTCTCTCTCTCTCTCTCTCTCTCTCTCTCTCTCTCTCTCTCTCTCTCTCTAAATTCTATATTTAAAAAATAATAACTTAATATCAGATATAAAGGTATATTATTTTTAGATATTAGAACTGTTGGATTACATCTCTCTGAGGGTATTAGTTACTGCAGAGTAGGCTTGGAGAAGTTAATAGTTTCATCACCAAAAGGAATAAACTATAACTGCTATAAGCGTATTTTGCACTGACATTCAATTAATTATGCCTACTTGTAAAAGTCTGAAAACAGCAAGTGAAAAGAACAAACAAATTAACAAATCAAACTTCAGTAAATAAAAAGTGAAAAAAACTTAAACACGCATACTTAGTATTAATAATAATGTAATAGCTAAAGCAAACATAACTAAGAGTTAAATGATTTTAAAACACGACATACTGGAAATTAAAAACAGCAAAGTTTAAAACAAATAACACTAATGCTACTCTAATCTTAATTGCCTTCTTCTTCCTCAAATGGTTCTTCATCTTCATCGTCTGCTTGTTCAATATCTTCTTCTTCCTCTAAGTTGACTTGTTCTTCTTCGTCTCCTTGTTGAATATCGTCTTCTTCCTCTTCGTTGACTTGTTCTTCTTCATCACTTAAATTAATCACTTCCTCTCTCCCGTTTAAGTATTGCCAAGGTAGAAAATTAAGCCTTGCAAATTCATCCAAAGTACTCCATAGTAGAAGTCCGGATATTTCATTATCCACTTCATAAATACATGAAAGTTGCCACGCTTCAACAGACTTGCTATTGAATTTCAATATATAATCATTTCCTTCCCTGTCAATCCATATATTTACATCACGGCTGCGCCATGTAATGTAATTGTGTTCATTGTTGTATAATGAATCAATACGTATATAGCGGTCATGGCCATATGGTAAAAACATTTGTTCAAGAAGACTTTCTTCCAATTCAGCATGTGTAAGCACAATAATCATAGGATTATAGGATGTAAATGTTGAATGAAATCCTGCCAGTTGATTTGGACCGAAAAAACCTACCACATTTCTTATTGCAACATTCATATGAATGTTTGGGAATAGAATAGGATCCCTTTCATAAATAAATGGAGTATATCTCTTGTTCATTTCATCCAAAGCATCTTTCAACCTGCACATGCATAAAACAAAAAAAAACAGTTTTTTTACAATATTACATTAACACAAAACGACATATAATATTATTAAATTACAAAAAACAGTATAATAAAAATACCTTTGTGTTGCATTTGCTAGATCACTCGGCATAGTAACTGAACATTTTATGTAATGTTCATCGTCCGATAAATCAATTGGAAAGGAAAGTCCAATGTAAAAATTGTTTGCGATACTTGGAAACCTAAAAAAATGGCTTTCCGGTACAATATCTGTAAGGAAAAGCACCTCAGTGTCAATTGAGACATCATGCGAAATGGGATGCACCATACTAATTACTATAAAATGAGAGCCTGGAGAACTTAACAATGTTGAACGTGATATAAGACTTTAAGAATGTGGTACTTATAGTCTTTATTTAATGATTTGTAATTTTGTCCATATTTTGAGATAGTATAAAAATAAAAACAGGAAAGGAAATTTTTGCATAGTATGAAATCAGTAAATAAACTTTATGACCTAAATTTACTTAAACGAAATTCTGCATTCAACACGTAAGGAAATTTCTATTATAATGTTTCCATGTAATATAAATACTATATTATGTAAGTATGATATATACATATAGGGAAATTTATATACCAACAGCGTAATATGAAATAGCTATAATGTTTCCATTTAATATAAAGAATATATTATGTAAGTATATCAATATACATATATGAACCCCAAAAAAAGAATTTTCGTATGTTCTGCTTTATTAAATAAGGAAATTTCTGATTTCACAATTCTATAACTCATATTCATTAATACACTTGTATAAAACCTAAGTTGTTTCTCCATAGATAATATACCTTACTCTAGACACTAAACCCTAAATCCTATAACCTATATCATATAACTACATTCTATTGATTTAGTTTTAATTTTAATTATTAATATCTAAAATAATCAGACTTTACAAAGTAAACAGAACAAAAATAAAGAATATAGTTTTTGCTTCATTATGCAAAGGAAATTTAAATAATTTAATTTTGCTTGATTATTATAACTAATTTGACTTTTGTGTAACAGATTTTAACCTAACAAATAGGTCAGACGTACAACTGAAAACAGAAATTGATATGCACATTATGATAAATAATTTACAATGCAAGTTATACATTTCTTTCAACTTTAAATTGATTATATTTGCATACAAAATATTAACTGTATGATCCTAATCCTTGAAAATACAGAAATTGTTGTGTGAATTGCTACCAGCAGACAATTAGGTTAATATTATTATTAGTAGTGTTGTATCAAAGAAAATAGTTTTTCTTCATTGCATGTTTTAGTATCGTATAACCTTAGTCATATATCCACCCTTGTTTTTGATTTAGGTTAAGTAAACAAATTTCATTAAGCAAAAACAAAATCATGGATGCAAAATTATATAAATTAAACAAAATTCTGCAATAGAATCAAAACAAATAGTCTAACTTGGAGGAATTAATAAACATGAAACTTATATGAAAACTTCCATTCTGAACTTTAAAAATAAATGGTCATACGAAATAATGCAATTAAATCCTAATATGAAATTATTTATTCATCTAGCTTTTCCTCTTTCACTTTTTTGAATATAAGCCTCTTCCTGGTACTTGAGTGCTCCCCACGATTAACTAAAGGAAAATCATCAGCTTTAGTAATCTCCTCTTCATCCGATTCACCATTATCATCATCTTCGTCGATATTAATATAACGACGCTTACGGGGTGAAACCATTTCATTTGAAGAAACTTTTGACATAACATCCTTGTCTAGGGTGAACGATTCCAGATTTTCCTATCAATAAAAAAATTAAACATGTATTAAATTTGTGATTAGTAATAAAATAACTCATTAATATCATAATCTTAATTCAGCGAAAGATACCTCAGTTTCTTTGGTAGTTTGCTCAAATTTCTCAATGAGAGTGCTATTGTCGGTCATATTCATCACGGTATATGCAGAAGGTGTAGGAAGTCTACTGATGTTGAATTGCGAAATAAGAACTCTAAATAACATCTTTTTGTTCAGCAAGACATTTAACTCTTTCGGGATATTATTTATGTCCTCATCCTAAAAAAATAATAAGTTCAATAAAAACAGAAATTAATAAGTAATGCATTAAAATTAATGTTTATATACCTTATCCGTTGATTCGAGAATGCTGGAAACACTTTTCTTCAAGATTTGTGAAATTTCCCTATCAAATATAGTGAACTGAGCGGTACCAGATCCATCTATAACACTAACTTGAACACTAAATCTGCATATTAGAAAAAACTACAATATCATGAACAAACATTAAAATATCTGAATTTAAAGGACAATTTTTTATGAAAGAATTATGTACCTAGGGACTGCATAGTTAACCAAAGTTTCACATTTTTTACACCAAAACTTTTCCTCTTGCGATTGCACCTTACTTTTACAACGTTTGCAAGAATTATAGTACCATCCGTAGGAATCTTCAATATGATCAATGGTGGCAAGAGTAATAGCTTGCAAAACCTATAGTTTATATATTATATAAATATGTAAGATAGTGTACATAAATCTACATACTCTTTATTAACACATAATAAGCAAATGTACTGAACTAACCGTTCCCCGATCGTGAAGACGTTCGTAGAGTTCATCTAAAGTTTTTCTCTCTTTTCCGTTTAAGAAAAGGTCGGCTTGGGAGTAGGACGGCTCATTTGTCAATTGTACACAACTTTGGCCAGCTTTTGAGCATTCCTTTTTTGAGAAACTACAATATAAAGATATAGTATAGGATAATTAAAAAAAAATTAGACGATATTGGATATTGAACTGCTGCATATTTTATGTAATAATAATAATATTACCTTTTCTTAAATTCAGCAATCTCACATACGCTATCATCATCAAAAAAAATCCTTGTGCCATAATAACCATTTGACACATTAGGTGTATTATTCCATTTTCCCAGCTTTCCAAATTGTATAATAACTACGACCAAATTCTGTCCTGAAGCCCCAACAAATGGGCGACATAATTCGGCATAATCATCCCATAATGTACAATTGATGACATTATCCCTGCAATAGTATACAATATAAAATAAACACAACAGAATATAAGATAACATATTAAATTTTATTACCATGGAGAGATTAAAAAAAACATAAATATGATACGCGGTATTTTACATAGCGCAACTAGTAGTTATTAGCATAGTTTTGTGGAGATTTTGGCTCGGTTTTGGAGCTAAGTCGATGCTTGAGGTGCGGAGCTACATTATGATTATTTGGAAGCACTTGCATGTTGAGGACGAGGCTCGAGGTTTCCTTGGCGAGAAGACGCTCGAGGAGCCGGGCTGACATGAAGAGACGACGTTGAAGCTAGGAGAAGCAGCTTGACGCGGGCCATGGCGACCCACCGCGGTCCGACGCGGGCTGGGCTAGAGCTGGCTGACGCGAGCAGGCGGCGGCGGGTGGACGCGACTGGCCGCGAGTGGCGGCGGGCGGCGGCGATCGCCGGTGGTCGCGTTTTTGCTCCAGGAAGTTCTGATCTTTGGCGAGGCGAAACGGCGAGCGGAAGCGATCGCGTCCGGTCGCGTCTCTGGCGTTTCTGAACTTTCCCGATTTCCTTTTTGGCTTGACGTTTTGTTTTCCCTTAATCAATTCAGACGTTTTGTTTGTCAGTTTAGGTTAGATTAGCACGTTTTTTGGCAGACATTCATCGATCCATCACCATCCCCTCTCTCTCCTCTCATCATCTATCTTTTCCATCTCTTTTCTTTCTTTGTTTTTTTTTTCTCAAGAACGTTTTTCTAGTTTTCTCCATGGTTTTGGATTTCATGAAGAACATGAACCGGAACTAAGACCCTTGTTTTGCCTAGCGTGGAAGCACTCGATTAATTCAGTTGTAAGGTTTTATCTCTTGTTCGTCCCTTTGGATTTTTGTATTGATTTCCTTGAGCATAATTCGGATTTCTATATTGTTGGCTAGATTGACATCCTAGTTCGATTTTATAGTTTTCTAATTGCTAGAATAGGGATAGACGGTGGAATCCCTAATCACTTGTAGCAACCACAATTGCATGAAATTGGTATATTGAATTCAATTGTGAAAAGGAAATTGATTTGCATGTCATACTTGCGGTGTTGAGTCTTTGCTTGCAATCCATTATTTCTTATGCCCTATGCTATTGATTGAATCAACTTAGGAGGTCTTCTAGGTTTTCAATTAGTAAGTATTAGCAAGACCGGTTGGATTGTTAATATACAAAAAATCAGAATTGGGACAAATCCATAGGATTATGATGAACATGAGATGAACCGAAATTACAACTTGATTAATTGATGTGTGGAAACTTGCTAGGTGAAACCTCTTTCTCCCATTGTTTAATCTTGATTTTTATGCTATTGCAATTGAGTAGTTTTAGTACAAAACCAACCCCCATTTGTCCTTTGAAGTTGATAAATTAGCAATTGCATTGAAATTGACGTGTTACTCCCTTGGGTACGACTCCTTACTTGCATGCTATACTCTAGTTGCATTTTAGGATTTCTTTGATAGTGTACAACGACTGAAAATACCCTATCAAATTTGGCGCCGTTGCCGGGGAGTTATTTGTTCTTTTCTTTGTAATTGTTTGTTTGTCAACCCTTTGGTGTGAACCATTTGTATGGTTCACACCCGTGCTACTGATTCTTTGATTGTTGATTGTGATCCAGAAATTGAGCGGACATTTTTAAGGAACCGAAGAGCAGCCCATGATTTGTTGAACCAAACTGAGATGGGTGACCGGACGTTGAGACAGCTTACCGCTCCTAACTTGGAGCAACAACCTTTGGCTATCACCATTCCTGAGTTAGCCGAAGGAGTGAATTTTGAGTTGAAGGCAGGATTGATTCATGAGTTGCCTCATTTTCATGGTCTTGCTGGAGAAGACCCGAACAAGCACTTGGCGCAACTTCGTGCGGTGTGTTCTAGCATGAAGCCAAGAGGTGTCACTGCCGATGCCATCATGTTGAGAGCATTTGGATTCACCTTGAAGGATGCTGCAAATGATTGGCTATATTACCTTGCTCCGGGAAGTATTACGACATGGGCTGAAATGAAGAAGGCTTTTCTCGAAAAATACTTCCCGGCCACGAAGTTGAATAGCTTGAAGAAAGCCATTGCCACCATTGAGCAGCAAGGAGGCGAGAGCTTGTACGAGTATTATGAGAGATTCAAGCGGCTATGTGCAAGTTGCCCATATCATGGGTATAGTGAGCAAGATCTCATCCTCTACTTGTTCAACGGTCTCTCGGATGAGGAGCGTAGGATGGTGAATGCCGCTTGTGGAGGTAATATTCTGAACAAAACTCATACCCAAGCGTTTGAGATGTTTCAGGAGCTATCCGAAGGCTCAAGGCAATTTAGCAAGAGAGAGAGTCTCAAGGCTGTGAGTGCTTCTTCATCAAAGATTGAGTCTGATGTGAATGAGTTGAAGGAGATGATGAAGTGCTTTATGCTGAATGGCACTTCATCTCAAGCCCGACCTTGTGGAGTTTGCAATGAAGTGGGGCATCCAAATGATCAATGCCCTACTCTTCAAGAGTCAAGTGCTGAGGTGAATGGTGTTGGAGGATGGCAACCAAGACCCAAGTATGATCCATTCTCTAACACCTACAACCCGGGGTATAGAGATCATCCAAATCTGAGGTGGAGTAATCAGCAAAATGTTCAAAATCCTCATCTCTTGCAACCACAATACAACCCGAGACAAACCATGTCAGCTGAAGACATGATCAAGTCATTGGCCCAGTCGGTTATGCAGAAAGATGCTGAAACAAAGTCTTACATTCAGAATCTTGAGAGACAAGTGGCACAAATTACTCAATCTGTGAGTAATCTAGAGGCTAATGTGTCGGGAAAATTTCCGTCACAAACGGTAGTCAACCCGAGGGAGAATGTGAGTGCCATTACCTTGAGGAGTGGGAAGCTATTGAACCCTTATGCTGAGCAGGGTGAATTGCAAGACGGTTCTGAGCCGTGTGAAAACAGGAAAACGCGATCTCACGCGACCTACCGCGATCGCGGTTTCGACGATGAAGAATCACTGGAACAACGCCGGCGATCGCGGTCACCCGCCGTGACTCGCGGTTTCATTCCAGTGAGCAGCCAAGAGGAATCCATGGAGCCCCGGCGATCGCGTGGACCCGCCGTGGCTCGCGGTTTGAGCCCAGATCTTGTCGACGAGTATGTTCGCCCGAGCTTTCCACCGCTTTGCTCTCAGAAGCCGGTCCCGCCTTTCCCTGAGGCGTTGAAGGACACTAGAAGACCGGAGAGTGACAATGAGATGTATGAGACCTTTAGCAAGTGTCAGGTAAACATTCCTTTGCTAAAATTGGTTAAAAGTATTCCTAGATATGCTAAGTTTTTAAAAGAAATTTGCACTATCAAAAGGAATCAAAAATTAAAAGGAAAACAAAAGGTCAAAATTAGTGAGCATGTTTCCGCGGTTTTTCAAAAGAAAATGCCTAAAAAGTGTGGTGACCCGGGTAGGTTTAGCATTCCATGTGTGATTGGTGATACTAAAATTGAAAATGCTATGCTTGATCTTGGTGCATCTATCAATGTTTTGCCTTTGTCCTTGTATGAATCCCTAGGATTAGGACCTTTGCATGAGACCGGTATTGTTATTCAACTAGCTGATAGGTCTAATGTGTATCCTAAGGGAGTGGTTGAAGATGTACTTGTTATGGTTGGTGATTTGATATTTCCCGCTGATTTTTTTGTGTTGGATATGGAGCATGACAAAGATGCGGCCCCTATGCTGTTAGGTAGGCCTTTCATGAAAACAGCACAAACTAAAATTGATGTTAATAGTGGGAAATTGACTATGGAATTTGATGGGGATGAAGTTGAATTTAACATCTATGATATGAAGCCCGTTGTTGATTCCTCTTTGAACTTTGTTGATGTAATGACTCCTAACCCTTTGGATGAGTTACAACCTATGATTGAGGATTCTAACATGACAGCTTTATTGGATGAGAAGGGAGAGTCCCCTAACTCTCTTTTGGGCATTGGCCCCATTGTGCTAACTCCGAGCAAGAAGCTTTTTTCTTCTTCTTTTGTGCAGGCCCCGGAAGTTGAGTTCCAACACCCCCCTGATCCATCGAAGTATGGGGGGAAGGCAACCAAGAAGGTAAAGATGGAGGAGCCACCGAAGGAGTCAACTACCAAGAAGCATGGTCTAAGGTTTAAACATTTCCATGAATGGTTCAAGAAGGAGGTGCTCAATGAGAGGGTTCCTAAAGGACCCGATGATATAGATTGAGGTTGTGTGAGTAGTATGTCGAGCCACGACAATAACTAAGGCGCTTCTCGGGAGGCAACCCGAGGTTTGAGATGCTTTATTTTATTTTTTCTTTTTGTTTATTTTTTAATTGTCATTTTTAGTGTTTTTGTGGTTAGGGAAGGATGCCCGAGGCACAGGTTCAGCTACAATCTGTAGCCAAAACTGCTGTAAGTCTTTCTTCCTTTTTATCAAAAAAAAAAAATAAAAAAAAAAAAATAAAAAAAAAATCCTTGGATGTGCGGAAAACCCGCAAGGGCCGCATAGGTAATAAGAAGGTGACTCGCTCAACCCCAGGTTGAGGCAAAAATGAGTCTTGGAGTGATGCGAGATTGGTGTTCCCCGAAGAAGAGCTTGTGATTGTAGGTTGCAAACTACGATCACGGGTTTGTGCTTAGCAACCTTCCGGAAGTTGGTGATTTGCTGAATTCGCCATTCATTTTTCTTCTTCTGTGGATCTTCAATTTCGGCGTTCTTCCTTGTTACCCATTGTTTTGGATGAGCTGGACATTATTGGATCATCATTGAGCTCATCCCACTTCTACTACACCTTGTGCTTCATTGGAGGGAGACCATCCGGTCTCGTATGTGAGTCTTCTGTTTTCTTTATCCTCGTGCTTTTACCTTGTCTTTCATTCCATTGGGGACAATGTCATGTTTAAGTATGGGGGAGAGAATGTATTCACATGTTTTATGGTGTTGTGCACTTGTGTATGGCTGATGTGTATGAATTTTTGAAAAATTTGAAAAAGAAAAAGCCAAAAATATGAGAAAAAGGCAATCAAAATCCTGGGATGAGCTGAAAAGCTCAGGTAAAAAGCAGGTAGTCCGACCGACTCTAGGTTGGTGCAAAAATGGACTTGAGTGATGTGAGCAACATGTGAGATATCTAGCAAAATGAAATGAGTGGTTAGGTGAAAACCCGAAAGGGCGCCTAAGCAAAATGAGTGTGAGTGATTTAGGATTTTCTTGCTTGGCGTTGGTGTCATAAGAAGAGGTGTTATAAGGAGTTCGGGTAGGATCACTCATGGAGCGATAAGGAGATAGATTGGAGTTTATGCATTGCTCATTTTTTATTGTTTGGAGGCGAAGTGTTGAGTCTTGTAATTGCTAGTTTCATGTTCTTCCTTACTTCCTGAAACCTGTGTGCTGATTGGAGGAGTGAGTTTTCTTTTAGCTTACTCGAGGGCGAGCAAGGTTTAAGTATGGGGGATTTGATACGCGGTATTTTACATAGCGCAACTAGTAGTTATTAGCATAGTTTTGTGGAGATTTTGGCTCGGTTTTGGAGCTAAGTCGATGCTTGAGGTGCGGAGCTACATTATGATTATTTGGAAGCACTTGCATGTTGAGGACGAGGCTCGAGGTTTCCTTGGCGAGAAGACGCTCGAAGAGCCGGGCTGACATGAAGAGACGACGTTGAAGCTAGGAGAAGCAGCTTGACGCGGGCCATGGCGACCCACCGCGGTCCGACGCGGGCTGGGCTAGAGCTGGCTGACGCGAGCAGGCGGCGGCGGGTGGACGCGACTGGCCGCGAGTGGCGGCGGGCGGCGGCGATCGCCGGTGGTCGCGTTTTTGCTCCAGGAAGTTCTGATCTTTGGCGAGGCGAAACGGCGAGCGGAAGCGATCGCGTCCGGTCGCGTCTCTGGCGTTTCTGAACTTTCCTGATTTCCTTTTTGGCTTGACGTTTTGTTTTCCCTTAATCAATTCAGACGTTTTGTTTGTCAGTTTAGGTTAGATTAGCACGTTTTTTGGCAGACATTCATCGATCCATCACCATCCCCTCTCTCTCCTCTCATCATCTATCTTTTCCATCTCTTTTCTTTCTTTGTTTTTTTTTCTCAAGAACGTTTTTCTAGTTTTCTCCATGGTTTTGGATTTCATGAAGAACATGAACCGGAACTAAGACCCTTGTTTTGCCTAGCGTGGAAGCACTCGATTAATTCAGTTGTAAGGTTTTATCTCTTGTTCGTCCCTTTGGATTTTTGTATTGATTTCCTTGAGCATAATTCGGATTTCTATATTGTTGGCTAGATTGACATCCTAGTTCGATTTTATAGTTTTCTAATTGCTAGAATAGGGATAGACGATGGAATCCCTAATCACTTGTAGCAACCACAATTGCATGAAATTGGTATATTGAATTCAATTGTGAAAAGGAAATTGATTTGCATGTCATACTTGCGGTGTTGAGTCTTTGCTTGCAATCCATTATTTCTTATGCCCTATGCTATTGATTGAATCAACTTAGGAGGTCTTCTAGGTTTTCAATTAGTAAGTATTAGCAAGACCGGTTGGATTGTTAATATACAAAAAATCAGAATTGGGACAAATCCATAGGATTATGATGAACATGAGATGAACCGAAATTACAACTTGATTAATTGATGTGTGGAAACTTGCTAGGTGAAACCTCTTTCTCCCATTGTTTAATCTTGATTTTTATGCTATTGCAATTGAGTAGTTTTAGTACAAAACCAAACCCCCCCCCCCCCCCCCCCCATTTGTCCTTTGAAGTTGATAAATTAGCAATTGCATTGAAATTGACGTGTTACTCCCTTGGGTACGACTCCTTACTTGCATGCTATACTCTAGTTGCATTTTAGGATTTCTTTGATAGTGTACAACGACTGAAAATACCCTATCAAAATACCTTGTATCCATCAATTGTATATTGATCATTTTACCCTCTTTTCCGTTCCTATTAGTGAATGTAACAATGTTGTCTCCAATTCCAACCAATTGCCCAATAACATCTACACAATAAATAATATTATGTGTAAACTAAAATATTAAACCTACTGAAATAATAATTGTTATAATATAACAAATGTTAAATTGAAAGATTTACTAACCATACAGATATACTTGATCCAGTGACTCGTCGAGGATTTTTTTGAAATCAGCGAATTTGAATCCCTGAATAGGAATAGAAATTGATGAACTCCGCTTAATTGTAGTGTTGCGATAAAATATTATCTTGTATTTATGATTAGAGAACTTGAAAGGTATATCATAAAGAGCAACTCCAAAGTTTGAAATCAAATATACACCTCCTTCCTCTAATATTCCAAGATTCACCATAAAAGCTTCTTTAATTACTCCATGAATTTTCTCACCCTTGAGACAATGAGAAATTTGTGTTAGTCCTATACAAATATTATATATTAAATACAAATTAATAAAGAACTAAAAATTAATACCTTTTCATCCATTAAAATGATTTCAGTTGTACTGTATTGGGTACGATCTTCTTTCTTTAGAACCTTAAACAATCGAATTACTCGAACCTTTAGCTCATAATTTCCTCGGGTACCCGTAATATCATTTATTTCTTGTTGCTGTTTTGACATTGCTACAAATTTCCTAAACAAAAAATCATTATTATGTAAATGCAAAAAACCATCTGTAATTGCACATTATTTCTGTTCAGTATTTGCATGCTATGTAAATGAAAAATCATTAATGGACAAAATCCATACGAAAATCAGTAATGGAAAATGAGATCAATGTTGGTTGATATGTAAATGCAAAAAATCAGTGCAGATGGGGAAAATGTCCGAACCTTTAGCTCATTATTATGTAAATGCAAAAAACTCAGTCACAGTGTGAGAATATGTTTTTAAAATAACAAATTCTGAAATCTGTTCAGTATTTGCTGGTTTGAGAATATGTTTTTTATTGAACTTAATTACTGAAATTTGTTGTTGTACGAATATCCATACCTTTATGTATTGAAGCATATGTTCAGTTCATGATTCTATCAATGTAGTCCTTAATTGTTGAGAATATGTATTGAACTTACTTTCTGAAATATGTCTTTGTTTATTGTTGGTGTAGGAATACGTATGGGAAATCAAACTGGGGTTTCAAACAACTCATGCAGTTTCAAGATGTAAAACTGAAAACCTAAAGGTACGGATACTATACTAACATTTAGATGAACGTGACAAATATATATTCAATGTTGCATAGAGTAGACTGAATGAAAGCCTGAAAAGTAGTTATTCGATGTTGCATATAGGTCCTGAATTATTACCTTGTAACTCTGTTTTGAATTTCCTGAGTAACACTGAACCAAAGAAAATAAAGCAATATCAGTTATGTTTGCAATATATATTCAAAGTTGCAAAGAGTAAACTGAATGAAAGCCTGAAAAGTAGTTATTCGATGTTGCATCTGTTCAGTATTTCCTGGTATGTAAATAGAAAATCAGTAATGGACAAAAAACATACGAAAATCAGTAATGGAAAATGAGTTCAATGTTGGCTGAATTGTGAATGCAGAAACTCAGTGGAGATGGGGAAAATGTCTCGATATTGTTTATGCATGTGCTAGAAGTCAGAATGTTTTAGAACATAACTACTATGAATTGCAAAAACATACCTGCTGTCTCGATATTGTTTATGCATGTGCTAGAAGTCATAAAAGTTTTAGAACATAATTGAGGAAGATGCACTGTATTTATAAGGCATAAGTTGTATTAATTATATTATATTGGATGATTTTATTTGATTGTGCACATATTCAACTGCCATAATGGATGTAATTGATTCTGTACGTGTATTGTATACATCTTCAAATTGGAAAAAATCTTGCCTTGCAGATTACACAATGGAGAAAAATATATGCCTTGGGCCGAGATTGTTTATTCTTTATGTAATTGTTTATTCTTTATGTAATTTATGTACGTATGCCTATGTTGTTTTTTTAAGGTCATTTGAAGCAGCAACTCAGTGTTGTATCTTTGCATGAATGTAATTTTTATCATTTATGTGTTCTTTGCATATATTGTAGGTTTGTTTGCATGTTTCATGTTGCAGGTTGGGAATTTTTTATGGCTACCCTAATTGAATTAGGGTTGGTAAGATTATTTTGCAGGTTATTCTTACATTAGCAGGGATTTGCATGAATATTTAGACATTCATGTAGTACTGGTACATATGCTATTTTGCAGGTTATTCATAGATTAACAGGGATTTGCATGAATATTTATTCTGACATTAGCAGGCTGTGCAAATGTATATAAGGATGAAAAACGTGTGGTTTAAATTTATATTCGAAGCATTGTTTACAGCAATTTAGGTCGAGTTTTAGCCATTTTTAGTGTGCTTGTTTATATATTCAAGATTTTCCAAATATTTGTGCGATTCTGTAATATAATTTCCGAAAAAAAAATCACAAAAATAGAGTAGCAGATCTTAAGTAATCAATATGGAAAATATATTCTACAGATATTCTGGAAGATTGAGATTGTAAGATAGAAACGACAAAAAACGGAAAAACGAATGAAATGACATGTGGCCAAATTGCTGAAAAAATGACACGTGGCAGAAAAGAAACAGTGCATTATAGGAGCGCCACATGGCGTAGCCGGGCCTTTGCGTTTAGTAGATATATAGTAGATTTGTAGTAGGTGGTTCATTTGCAATTGCATTGTTTGTAAATTTTTATCCTAATTTATTATCCTTTTTTCAGTTATTTTAGTTTTGGCCTTCCTATATGCATCTGTAGTTTACAAATATTTACCATATTGCCATATATGAATCTATAGTTATTTAAGTTATGTCTATCACACAATTTCTTCTCAAGCCAAATTCGCAAGGTACACCTCCTAATCTAGAGGTTAAGTTGAACTTATTTGTTCTTAATGTTACGATAAGTGATATTTTATATGCCCTTGAAAAAAGATTATGACTTTAAAAGAAAATCTTAAATTGTATTAAGCCCATATAATAAGATTGATGGATTTAAAATTAGAAACTCTAAAATCATTTTAGGCCCTTCTCTTATATCACGAACATTAAGATTTGTGTAATTTGCAAAGTCCGGATAATGAGATCCATGGATTAAAAAACTACACAATTAAGCCTTTTTCTGGTCAAGGCAAATTAAGCTGATAGAATAGAAAGGTTTCAAACATGACACAAAGATTGCTATTTCAACGGATTAATATTAGATTATACATATGAATTTTTATATTTGATCAAGGAAGCACGTACTACAAAAGGTGTACGTATATGATAATCTATCTATCTATATTAAAGGTATTATGAAATATTGATTTATGTCTAAAAACTCCTTGTGCTGGGATAATATATAAGACTTTCCACTTTCTATTGCAATGTTTCGATATTCTAATTGGGTCTCTCATCAGCTCGTGACATTGGCTCACTTTCAACAACAAAAGTGTAGTGTTTTTTGAACTCTAAAGTGTGCTTACAACAATAAAAACAATATCATTCATTTAATCTTCTTTACAAAAATACATGTTACAAGACATTAGCATATTTTCTAAGAAATACTACAATTTTAACATGCATTTACGTTTCTCGTACAATCTTTTTCAATACTTCTAGCTGGAAGCTACAAAAGAAACAACTCTTACAATTATAGCATTACCAGTAATGACATATTATAACCCGTCTGTCACTTCTTACCTGTTGAGAAATAATAGAAAATTCTAATAAATTTAGGCTTTGTTTGGCATATAATGTTTATTATTTAAAACACTTTTTTTTTAAAACCTACTTTTATACATTTCGATAAACGTGTAATAAAATTATTTTTTTCAATACTCACACTTTTCTAATAAACTACACACATATCAATAAAAATCACATTTTTACCAAATATTTTTTTTTATACCATCCTATTTATCAACTATTTATAAAAAAAAAACTCTTTATAAACTCTCTAACCTAACAAACCCTTGATAATGATAGTTGTTCATCAACAAATAAATGTTACTCTACAATAAAACTCCATCAGCTCGTGCGAATGATCTCCTCTCAGTCCGGTGTTAGCTGATTTGTTCCTCAAACTGTGTCCGGTTCTTCCTCAACACCGGAGATTCCGGAAAGAGGGTTGCCGCCGCCGCTACTTCCGCCGCTTCTCGACGTCTCTCTCCTTGATTGCTCTGTTTAAGAGTTCATTAAGGAATCTGGATGTCTCTTCGCTGCTGTTCTCTTCGTCTTCAACTCCATTGTTGTGTACAAGCATCTGTTTCAACTCTTCAATGCTCTGCAAGTGAAGAAGAACTCAATAAACAAAACACGGACGAGCAAAATTGAAAAACATCGTAGGCATTACTCATTAGAACGTTGGCGTGGTGGCCTTGTAGCGAATTCCGGTGGTCCTCCACCGGTGTATGTGTATATATATGTTACAAGTTCTATATTGTCAAGCAACTTGCGATCAAAAAATCGGAGCCCACAAAAAAGACTTCAATTCTCAACAAAATTACAAGAACCGAACTGAAGAAATTCTCTTCAAATGAATTTTCAACAAATTGAGAAGCCATGAGGAGCACACGAAGATATAACTTACTTGGTACGAGTGGTAGTGAGCCACAAATGGAGACTTGGAAGCTTAGCTCTAGAAGATATGTAACTTACTCTGTGTGCCTGTAGCCCTCGATAAGTCGCGGATTAAGAAAGAGATGCCTTAAATCAAAGCAAAACAAGCACTGCCATCAAATTAGATGTTAATATTTTCCATGGGTTGGTTAAATTTGAATAATATATTAGTTGATTATAATTATATAAAAATAAACAAATTTATTAATTAGTACCTAAATCATTATAAAAACTATTTATACATTAAATTTATATAATAAAGTTACAAAAGTTAAATTAAATATAAAATCATTAGATTTCAATGTGTATACATCGATAAATAAGTAATACAATAATATTTTAGTCATTGTCTTCAAATTTTTTATTTAGTTCTGTTTATGAATGACATGCATTGAAATCGGGTTTGGCTTTCTTTGAATTTACAAACAAAAAATATGTAATTTTGACATATAATATCTTTAAATCAAATTAAATATCAATCTATCAAAAGAATTAATTTATATAATATAATATCTTTCAAAAAAAAAATTTGGAGATGTTAAATTTATTTGTATATGCCACAGATTAGATTAGTTTAATTTAATTTGTTAGATTTAATCATATCTATAAGCTTTTATTCTTATAAATTATGTTAATTTATACTTATTCCAAGTTTTTGACCTTATCTCTAATAAAATAATTAATTTTTATAATTTTTATAAAAAATAGAGATGTTAAATTTATTTATATATGCCACGGATTAGATTAGTTCAATTTAGTTTGTTAGAGCATGTGAATTGATATTATGAACATTGTGGATATTTTAAACTTTTTAATTTTTATAATATCTTTTTGAAATTTAAGTTGGATGATTTTTTAGTTAAATAAGTTTTATATATAATTAATCGGATTCACTGTTATAATTTTTTTTTAAAGATGAATGATGTGGCGGATTATGATTGGATGGGTAATGAGTCTAATGACACTTAGACGAATTGAATGTGAGGCTGACATGTAGAATTTAGATCTCTCCTTATATATATATAGATTAGTAAAAAGTGAAAATGTGTAGGAAGGAATCAGCAAATTGATACCCTGTTAATTATAAACTCTTGACAAGAGCTTGAACCATCTTTTCCCCAAACTAAAGAGTGGTTGCTTGATAAATTTACATTTCACCAAAAAAAGAGTGGTTGCTTGATTTCAACATGTCACTGTTGACAGCAAACCCTTGTCTTAAATATAAAGGGTGTAAACCCAAAAACCAATCTATGAACCGAAATGGACAATGAGAATAAATAAAGAAACGGTTTTTTCGCCTGATATCCTTGAAGTAAGGCAAAATTCGCGAGGCATCCCAAAGTTTTATTTATTTCACGCGATACCCCCGAGCTTTGTTTTTTTTCCACCAAATGTCCATTTATTAATTTTTTAATTAAAAAGGCTAAAAAAAAGAAAAAAAAATCCCAAAAAAATTTGATGGTTAGTACTTTTTGGTTGACGTCTCGCTATGGTAAGTAGTAACTCAAGTTTTATCCAGTCTCGAATTGTTTATTTTATTTGATGTTGCTCGATAGCTTCCTCTATTCTCTGATTTACACTTGATTTTGCTACACTGCAAGAACATAATTTCTGCTTGAATTTTTAAGTAGTTGAATGAATCAGCAGATCTGTATGATATACCTTGTTGTTTGTGACATATTTTAGTAAATTTATTCAAATACGAATCAGCATTGTAAATAGATTCAGAAGGAAGCATCATCTACATATAAATTTGATGGTTGTTTTGACGTAGAATTTAGCATTTGGGAGATATTATTTGATATAGAATCGGATAATCTAAGAAAAATGATCGGTTATACTGTGTCTATAAACAGTAGTAAAGTCTTTAAGGAATCACAATTTTTACATTCATATATCATTGGAAAAATAATTTTAAATAATATCAACTATCAGCTTTGAACCAAAAATAATACGAACTTTAAAAATTATAAAGACATACCCAAACTATGTCAATATTAACCAAATATGGAATGAAAATATTTTCCGATAAATTTTCCAACGGATTTGCTGTTGTGGAGCCGGGAAAATGAATTTTCATATTTCTTTTTAACACATCAAATTACACATCATTTATATAAAAAAAAGATACAAGAAAATAAAAGAAAAATACACAAATCAATATCAGTAATTGGCATCTTATAGCAACACGAACAAAAGAAAATCAGACATATTTTTTGACATATCACTTTTTAAACAAATCAATCATTATTATACAAATGAGGTGTAATTTGATGTAATTTTTTTTTGACAAATCACATTTATGGCTTCATCTCAGCATACCCGTTAAAAAATTCACCAGAAAAATATGCTCATCCCATTTTTTGTTTATATTGTCATAGTTTGAATACGTTTTTATAATTTTTAAAGTTCATATTATTTTTGGTTCAAATGTGTTAGTTGATATTATTTGAAGTCATTTTTCCTATATCATATCAAAATTATCCTTGAAGTACTACTGATACAAAGAATCTCATCAATTTGCCTACACTTGTCCATTAAATTAAGGCAAAAGCTATATGCAAACCAATTTATGTCTATATGCAAACCAAATTGTGCGCTTAATGTAAGCGTACTGATTTAGTGCGCTTACATTAAGCGCACAGGGGCATAATGGTATTAAAAAAAATATATGAAGGGATAAGGGGCAAAATGGGGGACGAAGCGGTGCGCCTAAAATAGGCGCATATCTGTGCGCCTAAAATAGGCGCATATCTGTGCGCCTAAAATAGGCGCATATCTGTGCGCCTAAAATAAGCGCACAGATGTGCGCTTATTTGACGACGCGCCTCGTCTTCCTCTTCCCCCCATTCGTTCAATCCAAAACCTCCCTCCCTCCTCTCGAACCAGCGGCGGCGACGAACCCTAAACCTCCCTCCCTCCCTCCCTCTTTTCTTCTCAATTAATCCCAAATCTGACGATGGAATCTTCTTCCCCTCCACTTGGCGGCCCAATCCGTGACTCCAGCGGCGGCGGTGGCGAGCTCGTGGCGACTCCAGCGGCGGCGGCGAGGTCTGGCGGAGGAGGCCGGTGATGCGCGGACAGAGGTGGCGGTAGATGGTGGTGATGCTCGGCCAGGGGTTGGTGGCGGTGGTGGTGGCCCGATTGGTGGCGGTGGTGGCGGTCTCGGCGGTGTATGGGTGGCGATGGAGGAGGAGGACGATGAAGAGGACTCCACAATCAGACGACGAGTGAGGGGTGGTGGCAGACGACCGGCAGCCCGATCGACACCCTTGCCAGACGTGTCGGTAGACGTTACCGTCACTCTCACACCAATAGGCATCCATCAGGTATAATTTTAATTTAATTAGATTTCATTAAAATTTAATTTCATTAGATTATTGATTTTAGAAAGAAAAAATATATAAATTTGTTAGAATTTAAAATATATAATTTGAATTACAAAATACAGTATTTTAGGAAATTTAGAATTGAAAATACAGGATTTTAGAATTGAAATTATATATTTGTTAGATTTTAGATGTGAATTTAGGTTGATAATGTTGTTAGAATTATGCAATCTATTTGAGATTGAATAATGTTGTGCAAATGAAAATTTTATTATTACCGTACGTAAAATTTTATTGAAGATACGCAACATTGAATTTAGATTATTAGGAATTAGATTTGATTAGAATTTAAAAATATGAAATATAATTTAATTTTAATCATTCTATTTCGATTGAATAATAATATATTCAAACAAATACGCCTTTAATATGAAATATAATTTATGTCATTCTAATTCGATTTGAAAATATGAAATATAATGTAGTTGGTACGAGAGTCTTTAGGAGGTTACGAGGGGATGACACATCCGGCTCCGATAGCGGACCGACGTGTCGTTCCTCGAAAACATATATCAAACACCGTTCGTCGGCGCGCTACTATGGTACGAGCCGATATCATAGGTGACGCACCCGCAGTTTCTCAGCCTCCTGTTCAGACTGAGGATGATACCATGGAGGATGTGTGTGTTGAGGATGCACCAGTTGATGAGGAGGCGCATCAGACGCAGGAGATGTTAGATGACGACGAGGACATCGAGGGAGAGTCCAGGGTCTCTTTTGAGCCGATTTTGTCGACGGATGAGGTCGACCCTCCAGCCGCACCCCCTCTTTCCCCTCTTGTTGCCCCCTCTCCTGTTGGTCCATCCCCGGTCGAGGCCGATGATTTTTTCCGCTCTCCAGTTGGTTCCCCTCTACCCCGCTCCTAGCTATGCACCTCCTCCTCCCGGTGCGCCCGTTTTAGGCCAGGCTGCATGGATGCCAGGAGGGCCACGAGTCCTTATCCTCCTACAGGGTTACACAACCCACATTGCCAGGGCAATTTGGGACGTGACCCCTCCTGGCCATATTGCTGCCCCATCCTCCCGATAAACCGATGCAGGAGAGGTGGAAGAGGTAGAGGATGTCGAGGACGTCGAGGACGTCGAGGAGATGATGCTCCAGAGGAGGCTGCACCGGGGGCTGTACCGGGGGCTCAGCGCTGCCAGGATTTGGTACGTATTTAGTGTGTAGTCCCGTTTTAATTGAAATTTTAATTTTTATAGATAACTTATACTGCTTGGTTGAATTTTCAGGACCGCAAGGTCTTGAAGGTCCACTTTCACGTCGGCTGGACCTCTCCCCTCGAGGAGTTTATCAGACATGGGCCAGACACATGGTTTCAGCTGGCAGAGCGTAGCGGTCTCACCCATCTACGCACTCTAGGCACTGGGGCAGTGGATCCTGTGTTGGTGTCTGCTTTTGTCGAGAGATGGCACCCTGAGACATCCTCGTTCCATTTTTCATGGGGAGAGATGACCATTACATTGCATGACGTTTATGAGATTCTTAGGGTGCCGATTGTCGGGAGGAGCTGTACGGGTCTGCTTGGTATAGATCTGATGTAGAGGGTCGCGCAGTTCTTTGGGCATTCCGACACGACACAAGTGCATAGATGGTACAAGGACGGAGGCATTCCATTGGACTGGCTTCAGACGGAGCTGGAGCGGAGGATGAGGGCGCCGCAGGAGGACCAGAGCGCCATAGCTACACTGTATCTGTTCCTCCTACTCGGCAGTACAGTGATGGTGGACAAGTCTACATCGGCGATCAAGCACAAGTGGTTGGCGTTGCTGTTCGACCACTCGACCACCGACCGGTACGCATGGGGAGCTGGTATATTGGCCTTGCTATACAAGAACTTAGGTCAGGCTTCCAGACGAGATGCACAGGGCATTTCCAGTTCTGGCATACTGTTGAGGGTAAGTAATGTCATTTTATTCTTATCGTTTTTATTGTAATGTTATAAATTCGTTTTTATTCTTATCGTTTGATCCTGATTTACAGTCATGGATATGGGCGTATTTTCCCCATTTTCGTGGATATTATGTCATGGACCCTGCTGCCATTGGCGCTGATGCTGCTGCTTTCAGAGAGGGCCAGGAGGTTCCACAGGGCAAGAACCCTGATCGTTTGGTATGTATGCGCCAGATTCTAGACAGCATCAGATATGAGGAGGTAATCTGTTTCTTTAAATTAATAGTTTATTTTATAATATATAATAACGTAAAATACTAATATTATATAAATTACATGTTACAGGTTCAGTGGTTTCCTTTCGCTCGGGTATCATTCGACCGGCCGGAGTACGCTCCTTCCATGTTCAGAGGTATCATCCAGGTCTGTGACGTACAGGAGCCTTATTTTCCAGACCGCGTCCTGCGACAGTTCAGGCACGTGCAGGGGATCCCAGTCTTACCTCTGCAGCCCATAGCAGTCACTCGTGCGTTCAACCTTCGTCATTATGACGTCACATTCCATGCTGATCTATTAGGGGGCGTGGGATGAGGATCCAAGTCCTCTGATCCGGATAGACGATCCACCAGCCACGCAGTATTGGGATGTGACGGATGACTACCTCGATTGGCTGGACGAGTATTCTCACGTGTTGGTGGATCCCAGATCCACTAGACAGGATCGTCCCGCCGACCCTGTCCATCCCACACCTACTGTGGACACTCTTGCGATATGTTTAATTTGCTTAATTCAATAAATGTTTATTATTATTATTAAATATTATATATACATTCTAATGGGTAATGTCATTACGAATGCAGCGGAACTAGTTGGTTGCAGGTGAGCTCCGTGCATATTTAGCCAGGCCGATGGATAGGAGCGTTATTACCGTCGAGGAGGTTCAGACATTCATGGGGCGTCTATTGCATATGTTGACTCATGACACTCCTCTGATGGCCGCCCCTCCACCTTGTGCATCTCAGTCACAGCTTTTTACGGATTCTACACACGAGGCTGGGGAGGGTAGTGGTAGTCAGTCGGGTGGCGATTAGGGTTCTTATGTATGGTCGCAAACTGTTATGTAGCACTTCTAAATTATGTACATTTTATATTATTTGATACTTTTCCTGGATGACTTATCGTAATTTATGTCGGTTTTCCACAAATCAAGATTTTTGGGTTACAGTTGTATATTATTTCGTATAAATTCTACTAAAAGGGCTTAATGTAACCATATTAAGAGTGCTGGCATTGGGCCCAAAATTAGGCCCAATATCTGTGCGCCTAGAGTAAGCGCACTTGTGCGCCTATATTAAGCGCACCTATGCGCCTAGAGTAAGCGCACATATTGGGCCTAATTTTGGGCCCAATGCATGTGTAACGGTCGACTACAACGGGAATAAATCCGATCGTTTATGCGCTTAATGTAAGCGCACAAACGGTCAGATTTATTCAATCTTATGAAAGGTGGCTATAAATAGCCCATTTCATTCTCTTTCTCATCCACACACAAATTGTAAATCCATTTCAGATCCGAAATATCAAGTTTATGGCTTCCACGTCGAGAAATGTTATAGAACTTAGCGGCGACTCCTCCTTTGATGATGATGGAAATGTTGGAGGTTCGGCATTAGACAGAGCTCAAGCCATGCCGCGTGATCCTGAGAGGAGCTTCATTATTGTAATAAATCAAACCATGCTCCACCCTGAATTTCGTGTGGTAAGAACCGCATCCTTTATTACGTAAATTTTTTATTCATAAGACTTCATAATATAAATTTTAAATGCACTTACTTATGTGCAGAGTATCCCAAGGGAGCATGCTCTGAGATTCTTGGGAAGAGCAACGGAAGTGACTTTGGATTGTGGAAATGCAAATTTAGGGGCGTCGATCGCAACGAGTAGGAATCGATTCTTATTTCATAACGGCTGGCGGGGTTTTGTATTCTGGCATAAAGTGAAAGTCAATGATGTATTAGTGTTTGAACTAATAGGTCAGCGTCCCCAAATCATATATCTTGTAACCATATTCAGAGCTTAGGGATGATATGTATTAGTGTTTGAATACTATAGGGTATTGTATTTCGGATGACATGTACTGTACTACTACGCATTAGAAATATAAATTGTGTTTGAACTAATAGGGTTTGAACTAATAGAGCTTAGGGACGATATGTATTAGTGTTTGAACTAATAGGGTTTTGTATTTCGGATTACATGTACTGTACTACTTCATTCTATAGCGTAACTGTAGAGTTCGATATAAAACTTCATAAGACTTTGTCATATCACATTATAACTTCAAATGACTCCGTCATTTTACATTAGTATATGATAAGAGTGATGACTTCCTAAGAAACAGTGGGCCTCTATCGTAATTCATATTATATGTTGTGCGCTTACATTAAGCGCACAACTGTTGTACGCTTAATGTAAGCGCACTGAACATGGGCCCAAATACAGCACGTGGGCCTGTATTTGGGCCCATACCTAACGAAATCTGACCGTTGTGTGCGCTTATTATAAGCGCACCAACGGCCATTTCTCAAACTCCACAATTTCCCGCCTATAAATACTGAAGCCAATTTTCATTCTCTTTAACTTACTTTTTCGGTGTCTTCGACTTTTCCGATCTCAAGTCGCGCTTGAAGATACATCTTTGGGTAAGCTTATTCTTCCAGTTTCTTTCGATCCTAATTTCTTCAAACGGATAAGATGCGTAGGTATAACCTCAATATATATAATGATGTACATCGTATAATGCCTTGATATCGTATCTTTTGTATAATGTTGTTTACGTACTATCAACTTTTGTAGGGAGCAAGCAATTTTATCAAAGCAGAGATATGATATACCGCGAACTTTTATCGGAGACTATCCTAATTTCTTCAAACGCAACTAGGCGATGTCATTTATTTTGTCTTAGGGTTTCTAAGTTTGTGAAGAACTTGTAATCGTTGGATTTGTAATGTAATATATTATGGTTATGATAGTTTGTGACTCCATAAGTTTGATGTCTTTTTCATTACGTAAGCCTTATTATGAAACCCACCAAAGCAACAATCATGAGGAATTAACCAAAAGAGACTCGCTCACATATAAAGTTATATTACATTACAAATTGCCTTAGAGTTTTACATGAAGTATATGATAAGAGTGAATCAACTAAGCCAAATAATCTGGATTCAGACCGGCTGCCTTGCGGCATTCCCTAAACTCTTGCAATTTCGAATCATACACTTGTTCCCACCACATGATTCTTGGATCGCAGTGTCTTCGCCACACATACGTAATGGGTGGTAATGGAGAGTCGGAACTGAGCATCACCTATACGAATACAAACAAAAAATACGAAATTAGTATATACTATTTTGCAAATGAAACATCAAAGTACGCGTACATAAACAAAACATTACCGGTATCCAGTGGTTGTGATCCCCTACGTGTGCTATCCCCGTCATTTGTAAGGGAGGTGTGCAACATGGTCCAAGCGGCCTAATTGGTAAGACAATAAATGGTACTGAGATATGACGATCACAACAACATTATACGCCGTGGCAAACACTAAACCCATGAATGGCATGTCAAGCCAATACTCCGGGCCACAAGGGCTCTTCACATAGTTAATTTGAACCATTAGATCGTCCCATGTCCCTGGTCGTGTAGCCTCTAGTATCGGCTCCCACATTTGTCGGTTGGCACGCAACTCTTTTTCCATGGCGCTGCGAATCAAGGGATATTGACCCTGACTCATCCCCATAAGCACAGCCAAAGACCGATAACCACAATGTCCGTCTGGATGTACATCCATAGCACCATTAATGTACCCAAACCAGAAGTAATCTATATTCCGAACCCCAAAGTCCACCCCATGATGAATCATGGGTTCTTCAGGCCACTCCTTCGATGGACGGACTCCAACATGGTCGGTCTCAACGTACACCTCCTCCTTTTGTGATTCCTCTGGTTCCGACTGGGTCGGCATGTCCTCAGCGTCGAGCACCACGACACTTTCTTGCTTTCTGGGATGACCTGGCCCTTTCACCTTCTCATTTGCCTTTTCCTTTGCCTTTGCCTTCTCGGACTTCAGTAGGTCTTCTCTTACGTGCTCATGCAGACTCTTTTCCCTAGTCGGCGACCCCTTTGCCTTGTTCTTCGCACCACTTGGCCTTCCCTTTGTACAGATGCCCGTCGGCTCCATAAACGTACTCTGTTCCGGATGCTCCAAGGCCATGTACAAATCACTCACTTGCCATGCCGTGGCTTGGCTCAAAGTTCGGCTTTCCAATCTCGACCACATCTCACGCAATCTCAACTCTGGAACGGACATCGGAACACTATCGTCAGCAAGCGCAAATGTTGTTGGATCCTCTTCCCAATGCAAGTCCTTCCAAAAGTCGTGAATGTCGTCTGGAGTGAGAGTTGTCCTCGTAATGATGGCGTTTGCAATATCGTGTACGCACGGCAATCCAAGGCAGTCTCTCACCCAAGGATCATCACATACTTCTGAATAGTCCTCCTTGACTAACTTATCATACATAGCCAAAACCAAATCAAAGAATTTATCTGACACTCTATAGAAGAGTCTTGAAAAGACCATTTGGGCAAGCGCTGGAAACCCTGGATCGTTGAACTCCATTGGTCTTGTAGACAGTGACTTGTTCATGGTCGCCTTAATCGTGTCGATTTGAAGAATGATTGCATGGTGGATCCTCACAATCACTCTATTAAAGCCGCCTCTGCTATACCCCACAATACCTTTCAAGACACGATGCATCCCCTCAACCCTATCAAAAAAAAAACATGTATTGCCTTAGCACGACATTGGAACTC
This sequence comes from Rheum nobile, assembly GCA_027886185.1. Taxonomy (NCBI): domain Eukaryota; kingdom Viridiplantae; phylum Streptophyta; class Magnoliopsida; order Caryophyllales; family Polygonaceae; genus Rheum; species Rheum nobile. The sequence goes on along the minus strand of WOAB01000211.1, from coordinate 1,163,060 downwards.
ATAAGTACAAACAATTAACTACACATTGTTCAAAAGATACCTGTTTGAAGTCCTCGTGAAGAAGTGAAGGGTGGAATCCGTCCAAGCTCTTACTATGTTTTCCTTGTAAGGAGTGAGCCATTCCCTCTCGACGTATCCAACAAGGCCGCTCTTCCACGACGTCCTCAATGCTCTGAGCCTCTCCTCGTAGCTTTCCTCGGTGGTCGAGCAAAAAAGACTCCAGCACTGGTTTGTAAACGTATCGACTCTGGTACTGTTTTTTATAACCTTGTCGGCATGTGCCTTGATGTTGTTTCTAATATGGACCCAACACAAGAGATGTCTTATCGGAACGTCTTTGAAAACTATCTTAACAGCTTTTATGAGAGCCTTTTCACAATCGATCATTATAGCCTTTGGCATTACCCCCAACTCGTCAAACAAGTTCCGAAGGGCCCTCAATATCCAATGGTAATGGAAAACTTTTTCTGCTCGGGTGAATGCGTACGCAATGTTGAACGTCTTGTGAGTGCACGTAAAACCAACAATCTCCACCAACGGCATTTCATATCTATTCATAGACATAAGAAATTAAAATAGCAATATTTAGTGAATATAACTAATCAAATTGTAGCACATACCAAACTATTAAAATGTATTACATACTTATTTGTCTTGTATGTGGCATCAATGATCACAACGTGAAAGAACTTCTTCAGCAACCGTATCGACTCCGGGTGAGCAAAAAACAAAATCTCTACCTCGTCCCCTTTCTTCACATTCCTAAGAGGATAGAAAAGGTACCCGTTGTCTTTCAAAAATTGAAGGGACCACTGAGTAACCGTCAATTCACCACGATCCTCGAAATGGAGCTTCTGCAAATAGTTGGCAACATGCTTCATTGATGTTACATTCCCCGGAAAGTCTTTTCTAAAATGTGAAACAATCTCTTTCGGAGTCTTCCGAGAATCGCCAAATTTCCTAGCTATGGCCTTCTCTTCCTCGGTCATTCGACCCATGAATGCATTCCCGTGAAAGCTAGTCTGAAGCTTGTGGTTGTGGGTGCCATGTATAACATCCAATACCCAGCTTGATGTAAGAAACCCGTGCTCGCTTTTCAAACGACACCCATACAACTCGAACTTACAATCGCACTTCTTCGATCTGCGTTTTCGAATCCTTGAAACCGACAACTCCGGATTTTCTACATTAACTTTCGGCCTCCCAGATCTAGGCTCACCATATCTATCGCATGTCAAAATAACTAAATACGCAGTTGAGGCACGTTTCACCAAAACTATCATTAACTCTTTTGCTCTAGCTCTCGCCCATTGAATCATTTCATCCATACTCTCCCAAATTAGGCCACTTTGAAAATGTCTCGTATAATCTTCACCCTATATTTATTTTTAATTTATGATTTATTATACTGTCTATAATTAGAACAAACTAATAATACAACAAATTTGCAAAGACACTAATTCATAGCAAATTTACATAGTTTAAAATAGAACCTATAGGTTATGAATTAAACACTAACCTTGAACAAATCGCAATCATCTCCTCCGTCTTCGGAATCCGAGTCGCTCCATTCTTCGTCCACTTCTTCGTCTTCTCCAGCTTGTATCCAATCTCGCACCTCATCATCAATTTGCAAATCCATTTCAATGTTGTGATGATGTGGAAGAATATGGTGTGGATGGAAGATGATGGTGTGGATAGTGTGGCAATTTATAGAGTAAAAATCTGGCCGTTGCAATCAGGCCGTTGGTGCGCTTAGTGTAAGCGTACCAACGGTCGGATCGTATTACCTTGTGCGCTTAGTTTAAGCGCACAAGATAGTACAAGGTTTGGCCTTGTGCGCTTATAATAAGCGCACAAGGTATCTCCTTATCCCTTCATATATATTTTTATACCATTATGCCCCTATGCGCTTAATGTAAGCGCACCAAAGCCGTACGCTTATATTAAGCGCACAATTTGGTTTGCATTTAGACAGAAATTGGTTTGCATATAGACTATGCCTAAATTAATTGTGCAACTACGACAAAGAATTTGAATATTGGTTTTGTAGATTTTGTGCATTTCTTTAGGCCCTTACTATTCGGCACATAGGCAATTTTGTCTTTCAGCGCATAGGCTCGTGCGTAACATTGGAATAAGCTTCCCACGTTACGCACAGGAGCAGACCCTTTCAAGCTCCACAGGTTACGTGTGGGACAGCTCCACACGTTACGTGTGGGATAGCTCCACACGTTACGTGTGGGACAGCTCCACACGTAACGTGTGGGACAGCTCTACACGTAACGTGTGGGACAGCTCCACACGTAACGTGTGGAGTGAATCTGGCTTTAAAAGACAGATTTCTCCCATTCGAAGCAATTACCTTAAAACGCAGCCCGAGCTCCCATGACTACAGTTGTATACAGCTATATACTACAATTGGTTATTAGCTGTCAATCAGATTTCTTCTTTTTGAGGCTGGTTATTAGTTGTCAAACACATTGCCTTTTCACTATATAAGAAGCATTAGGGTTGTTTGTTCACTACAACAATTCCAACACAAGCGGCGCTTGAAGATACATTTTTGGGTAAGCATCTTCTTTCACTTTCTATCGATTTATTAACCCTAATTTTTATATTAATGGATTCATGATATTTGTAGGAAACCAAACACTACAACAAATAATGGTATCTTCATCCAAATCATCAACAAACGCAGATAGGCTATGCTATTGTAATTTGAAAGCTGTTGTCCGAACTTGGGATTTGCAGTGGAACTACGGAATGAGGTATTGGGGATGCCCAGAAGTGGGGTGTCATTTCAGGGAGTGGATTGATCCAATGTACGAGGACATGGCACACACGGTTATTTGACAACAATGACAGGAAAAACAAGATCTTGTTAAGGAAAAACAAGATCTTGTAAAGAAAAATCAAGATCTTGTTAAAGATCTTGATAACATTCGTAGGTATAACTTCAATATACTAAATGATATACATAGTAGGTGATTAATGTCGTATCTTTTGTGTAATGTTGTTTATGTACTATCCACTTTTGTAGGGAGCAAGCAAATTTAGCAAAGCAGAGATATCATATGAAGCGAACGTTACCAGAGACTATCCTAATTTCTTCAAACGCTAAAGCAACGAACCATATATGTTCTCTTATTTTTTCTAAGTTTATGATCAACTTGTATTCTTTTCTGTATTGTGTGCTCAATGTGGTTGTGTAGTCAACCAACGTAATGAACAATTTGTTTTATCTTCTAGGTTGATTATTTTGTATTGTTTTTTTATAAAGATTAGATAAAAGTTGGGCAACAAAATGGGGGTAACCCTCCCCTAATGCCTATTTAGAAACAATAGTATGATTCATACACAACATTATAATATGATTCATACACAACATTGAAACACAAATAAATACTAAAAATAAACAATAATATGATTCATACACAACATTCATACAAAACATTATAATATACCAAAAACACCACACATAACGTGTCAATCAACTCCACACGTAACATGTGAAGCATAACGACACGTTACGTGTGGATCCGTACCACACGTAACGTGTGGAGCCTATGCGCTGAAAGACAATTTTGCCTATGCGCCGAAAAGTAACCGAGTTTCTTTATTTGTTCAATTAGACAATTTTCCAAGCGATTGTATACCTGCTCATCCTCAACGCTGCCGCCGCCTATGCTCCTTGTGACACTCGGTGCCTCAACGCCTGGCGCGCCTGTGTTGGGGGCCTCATTGCCATAGCGCCACAGTGCTCGCCGCCTGCCTTCATAGCGCCCGCCTCCGCGACACTCGCCTCGGCGCCCACCTATGCATGTAGCGACGCCTATCTTAGTACTTTTGCTATTTTGAGGTTATTTTGCTATTTGTGGAACTTTATAATTTTACTTAAGTTATTTTTAGCACTTTCTATTTTTGAGTGTGTGCTCTCTTATGCTTAAAAGGCCAGTCCATTAGGCTAGTTTGTTGCTTGTGGCCCATGGTCGAGACTCTTTGGCTATAAAAGGCCAAATCCTTGTATTATTTTGGTTACGTTGAATATTATTGCTTAAGCTTGCCGTTGAGACTCCTCTCTGCCCTTAGGCTTTCGACGTCACACCTTCCGATTGATTCCCGTCACGAATCACACCAAAATACACCCGAGCAATTGTTCGAATCCTCTCGTCCCAACTCGAGTCATTCGAGAGAAAGAGAGTTGTCAACCTCTACTTCGGTGAAGGTTGTCATTTATCCCGAAGAGAAGGAATCTGAAGACTCATTTTCTACCACAATCCGTCATCAACGCATAGTCGAGGGTATCATTATGCATCAGTTCCCCTGGGTTTTAGCTATTTCCCTCAACATGGACTCTGGTGTAGAGTTCTTAGATGACTGAACATGAGCTTGATTATGTGGTTAAGAGACTCTTTGTTGAGCCTCATCATTCTTGTAGGAGAAGTTTTGATGATTCCTCCACCTAGGATTATAGGTGTTAGAATACAGATCATTCCTGGGACCCCTGTTGAAGTTATTCATGTAGTTCACTTCTCCCTGAGACTCGTTCTGGGAAGCGAAAAGATGGCAGGAAGAAATAGTGTGATCACCTCTCCACAAAACTGACAGGCTACACCAGAAACAGCCCGTGTGGATTGACTTGCATCTTGCCCTTGAGACTTTTGCACCAACAAACTCAATCTCTTGATTTCTTGAGCCATAGCATCTATCTGAGCTTGGTGGTGTGTATCTAAACTTACCTCATACATGCCTGCAACCCTCTTGGAATTTGAAGCATAGTGAGCATCGTCATAACAATGAGAGTGTTAAGCAATACTCTCAATCAAATCCCAAGCATCATCAACCTCCATGGTCATAATTCTACCTCCAGCTGAAGCATCAATGATTAGTTGGGTATAACTATCAACAACGGTGTAGAAGACATGTAGCAGGGTCCATTTTTATTGCCCATGACATCAGCAATTCCTTGAATCTTTCCCACCCCTCATAAAGAGACTCTTCATCCTTCATCTTGAATGCAAGAATCTGATTCCTCATCTCAGCAGTCTTCTTTGGTGGAAAGTATTTGTTGAGAAATGCCTTTGTTAACTCGTCCCAAGTTGTTATTGAGCCTAGAGGTAGGGCCTTGAACCAAGCATTGGCCCTATCTCGTAGAGAGAATGAAAAGGCTCGCAGGAAAAATGCATCCTGGGATACCTCATGGATCTTTACAGTATCCACTAGCTCAATAAAAGTGGTCAAATGTTGGTGTGGGTTCTCAGAAGGTAGACCTCTAAACTGATTTTGCTGAACCATGTTGATTAGGGAAGGTTTCATCTCAAAGTTATGAGCTTGCATCGGAGGTCAAACTACACCAAAAATAGGACAAGGTGAACATAATCACCAAGCGTCATGCGTGGTACCTGAACATGCAGAGCAGGATCGTCCTCCTCTCTGTCGTCAGCCATTGCTTGTTCTCTGGCTTCGCGTTGTTGACTTCTTCTAAAGCGAAAAGTATGCCCAGGTTCGGGATCGTAGTCGTAGAGATTACCATCACTTAGGACTTTTCACATCTAAAGAAAGCAAGTCTGAAAGCAAAGCAACAAAAAACAAGATCAAAAATAAAACAAAGACTTAGGCGAGCCAGTTGTAGAAAAACAACTGATACCAGCAATAGTCCCCGACAACGGTGCCAAAAACTTGATAGGACAAAAACTACCCACAAGCGTATGGGATCAGTTGTAGTTTTTCAAGTGTCGTTTCCACGAGGACTATGTAGTATCGATTATAACTTTGACTGGTAAGCTAAGCAAAAAGATGAGAATTTTCATTGAACTAGTAACTAAAAAAACAAAAAACAAATGCTAGTGATGATTGTAATCAATGGAGGAAAGGTGTCCAAGGCAAGGGATCCCCACAACTTTGCTTCAATAGACTTAACTAGATAAATGTCTGAATTTCGTTTGTCTTTGTTGAATGTAACTATCTTAGGTAATTACTAATTCATCTCGGATGATAGCAAATGTTCCTATATTCAATTAACATCCAGTCTCGCGACTTGCTAATCAAGATCTAGACCCTTTGGGCTCTTAGAATCTACGATCAAACTGAATTAACATCCACTCTCGTGACTTGCTAAATCCAACCTAATCTTAGGGTTTCTATGATAGTTATTAATCCACGGGAGAAATTAAGATGCTCTTGCAATAATAAAATCTCAGGTTCAATTCCTAGAATTCTAATAGAAGTTAATACCTCTCGGACTAAAAACCATATTTGACTACCTATTAACGTTATCACCTCTTGGTCTCAGACCCTAATAGGATCTAATTCGCATAAGCTAATATGGGCATTAAGCATCTAGGAATGAATCAACAAAATTTCATATTTTCATTCAAGCAAATATCAAACAAGTCTACCTACGCATAGTTGGGATCACCACAACCCTAGAAATATGGAATTAGCTAGACATAATTGCATAAACAATCAAAGAATTCATATTAACAATGGAAGTCATAAACAAGATTGAAGAGAAAGGAAAACATAGTCCTGAATCCAGTAGAACAATCTCCAAAGTTGAAATCTTCAAATGGGGCAAACAACTAGGTCTAGAAAATCAGAAAAAGTGGCAAAAGATCCCCTCCAAAACCCTAACACGAAGTATTTATGCATAGGATAAAACGTTTCTAAAAATAAAGTCATCCGGATAAACGCACGGCCCGCATCCAAACTGTGCAAAAATGCACAGGGAAAAGTCTTCGTAGGTGAAAACGCACAGCCATGTAAAAAAACGCATAGGCAAATTGCGAGAAATCACCACCTGCATGGCGTGCGGTAGAATGCACGGCCTTTTGAAGAAAATCTGATCCAAATGCACGGCCTCTTACATGTCTTACGCAACTCTCGTTTTAGCTCGAATCTAGTTCGTCCCGTTAGCCTCCAGACGACATCCGAGGTCCCAACAACATTCATTGAAAGCTCCAAAAATCCACCTGAGTACCTGAAAACACACATTTTCTCGTGTAGACATCCATAACAAAGAAAACAATGCAACTAGCTATAAAAGCGACACAAAATGCATAAAACAACCTAGACTATAACACAAATGCATGTCCAAAACATGTAACAAATTGGATGTTATCAAATACCATTGACGGGTTTCGGATATACTTCTTGCCTTTTATGGACAAATTCGATCTTATCTTGGTTTATTCTTTCCGATTCCACAACGATTTTGTGCGTCTTGATCTCCTCTACGAAGCCCACGTTTTACTTGTCAAAGTCGCGCTCGAGAATGGGCCGCAATCCGCCATTAACGAGCTTGGTGTGCATGGCCGATAGGAGTATGGGCTGGGAAGGGATGATGAACAGTACCCTTGGGTCGGGCCCCCCGAATTTTGGGCTTTTTACATTATTTTGCCCAACTTTTTAAGTTGTGGCAAATATGCCCTCAAATAACTTTTCAAACATTACAAAATTTACCCAAACTTATTTAATTAATTATTCTAAGTTTATAATATTATTTTAACCCAAAATTAAGATGTAGAAAAATTAACTTAGGTTAAAGTGATGCTTAAGTTACCATTTCCTATAAATTTAATCATACTTAAACCCTTTTTAACACTTTGTTAAACTTGGTTCAAGTATTCTAAATTAAAATTGATAAGTTTATTTAAATTATAATTAACATAAGGTTAATCGTAATTTAGACCATCCATAACTTAATAAGATAACATACTTAAGGTATTTTTTATTTTATCCCTCCCATGGATAAACATAATAATTCTTATACCCTTTATTATTATACTTAAAATTCTAAAATTACATTTATTGTTATACTTGTTTATTTATTTCAACACCAAACTATTATAACTCATTTGATAATTTGTACCCAAAAATTATCATAACCCAACCTTTGCACTTAAGTTAATGAAAATTTAAATTACTCCTCTAAAAGAAATTCATAATTTTTTTTTATCAAATTAAAATTACCATATTATCCTTCTAATTTAAGTGGGATATTACATCTTCTGCATCATGTGTTGAACATTCCGAAATAGGGAATTGGGCATTATCACAGTAGTGACGCCTTCCCGTGCGATTCTGTTTCAGTTGTTGATGCCAACCAGATTCTCCTTTACAAAATAAAAGAGGATATTGTAACGAATCATAACATCCAAAGTACTGCATAACCTGATGGCAATGATATCGATGTGCGTGAACTATGATGTCCATTCTATGTATGCTATTCGTGGAAGAGTCATCAACCAAGATAGTTGCAACCTCTTCCGTTGTTGGAGCGTTATTCACGCGCCGATTGTTTACTGGATTGCGTGAAATAGAAATCATGAAGTCAATTGTAACTCCAACGGTCCATAAAGAACAGAAAAAACGGGCGTATGGATTGTGATCAGTAACTGTCATAAGCAATTGGATTATCTAAGGACTTAGATCACCAAAACCTCGCATGCGTGAATCAAGCTCCAAAGCGCCATCATAAAAATACATCGGTAGGAAATTAGGCCTTTATTCTTGAGGCAAAAGATTAGACAAGAAATGATATAACTGCCCTTACAAGTGGAGTGTGTGAATGTCGTCTCGCATAACTGATTTCATATCTCCACCCATAGAACTAAAGGCAAAGAATTTGTTGTAAACCTGAGACTATCGCCGAAAATCAACATTTTATGAGTCATCACGAGTATATAAATGAGTTAACACGACAAAAAGTTCCAGGGGTGCCAACATCACTTCGCCATTGCAACAACACATTGTCGGACTCTCGTATGCAATGATCTTAGCTCCACAATGCGAGCAAATTCGACAAGGAGGTAGCCGAAATGATTACGTGCCTACATAAAGGCATTTTTATCAGAGTCTTATACATGGGTCTTATGCATTTATTTCATTAAAATAATTCAAATGCTCTAAAAGCCCCTATCAGGGTCCCAAGAAATGGAGCAAAGATGGGACCGTCTTTTGAGGCAAACATAAAAGGCTATTTGGTGGGTAAAAAAAATTTGCCCCTACTTTAATGCAAAACGACATCGTTTTTAACCCCCCCAAACACAACCTTTGCTTTAGCTGCAATGACAGTGCCACGCGGCGCGGTTTCATTGGCGAGCGCTAGTGCGGCGCACGGACGGCCATGATTTATTTCTGGTCGTCCGTTTATTTTTTTTTAAATTGATTTAATTTAAAATTGGATGGTTAAAAAAAATTAAAAAAATTATCATAATTCTACTTATATTTTTCTTTATCCATAGACATCTATTTTGAATATATTTGGTATATTTTAATATATTTTTTGTATTATAGGTATCATTAAGTGAAAATAAATCATTGTATTATTATTATTGGTTGTTTAAAATAAAATAAATACCAATTTAATTTATTTATATGAAAATTGATCTATGCATCGCTTTTTTTAATTTTAATATCAATGTATGTTTGACTTAATTTTAAATAAATAATATAATTAAATAATTTCTTTGATATAGTAATTAATTGTGAAACACAATATATAAAAAGCGAGTTGTATAAGATAAGGGCATGACAAACGGTAAACAATCAAGCTGCAATAAAAGCACGAACACAGATAACGACACGAGGAAGCAGGGACACAATACCATTACATCAAGTAAGAGAAAAGACGACATAATGTAATCTAAAAAATTACATTAATGCCACATCAAATGCTTGTTACATGTCATGGAACAATCGAAATGAAAGCAAAAAAACCCACCGGAACGTATCATATAAAAGCGCACTTTTATTAGTTGCTCGTCAACTTTACAAAGTAGTAGACAAGTGTACATATATGACTGTAAAGCTTGTTAACGAGATAGAGACAGGGGTTACAACCCTTTTCCCATACGCAGTAGTCATAATGCATCAATATATGTATTCAATACGTCATGTAACATTGAAGTCTGTAAAGTTTGCATTCTATAAGAATACATGGCTAATTCTTTTAAAATAGAGAAAAGAGTACTTTGGAATGGAAAGAGCACACACGTACTTATCATCGACAGCGCCGCCGCAGCCCTTGCCGCAGTGACTGCAGCCAAATGAAAAACGCACAGAGTGGCGAATGGATTGATCGTTAGCGTTCGTCACGTTGGCGTCGATCTTGTACATCCCCCGGGGGTTGACATCGTTTGCCTACTAAGTGTGCGTTGATAGTTAAATGGACATAAAAAATGAAAATGGAAACGCGCATGCACATTTAGCACTGTAAATTTAGTCCAAATTATGACCTCAAGGGAAAGCAAGTACGAAACGGTTTGCGTCTCAAGAATTGGCCTAGAAGGCTTAATAACCGTTATAGTCTTTTGTCGTTCAAGAACAATATCAGTGTGTTCTGTCAGCCTGTTAATAAAGAGTAATATCAACAAAGACAAGAAGCGGAAATTGCCCGCAAAGACGTGTATGCCATAACAGAACATTGAACGAGTACTCCTCTGAGACAGTTTTAAAATTTGGGTAATTGGATGATACTTGCATTACATTAATATGTGGTCTAGAAAATACCTTTGAAGAGATTCTTGCGAAGACCATGAAATGCGATTACACCCCGTTCACTCGAGAACGTAGCAAATTTGTTGCCTTCATGAGCTACGGAACCCCAAAGAACAATCGCTACAACATCCTCACAACTAACGGAATAGGGCAAAACATACTAATTAGGAATTTTGTGTGCATTAAAGGGTAAATAGGGCTGATTTGATTTGCATGCAAAGTACATACCTGTCATTAGTGACATAAAATTTATACATGTCAACAGGCCGACCACTTCTTGTGTGCTTAGCTTCAAGGTTTCCTACTTGGACGACAATGGCCATAAGATCCGGAAAAAGGGAAAAAGCTAAAATAAAATAGGCGTCATAATCGGCGATAACATTCACAACTTGGTAATAAAAGGTAAAGCAGAAAATGCGTCGTCTTTGTAGTTAAACTTTTAAGAGGGAAACAGTGAGAACACGCACGACAAAAGCACCAGAATTGCATAACTTAGAGGCACACAAAAACAAGGTATGTAGGGACAATATTTGTACACTCATCAAAGCTTTCTTCTAAAGAATTAATAGCCTTCGCAACTGCAATTGGAGCGCGAGTCCTCGTTGTACACTGGCACAACATACGACGAATCATGTACATATATGATTTTTGTAACACCCCCAAAACTTAACCCTTTTGGAAAGGTATTACCGTCAGTGACCCCAGTGTTCCTTACCGAGATCACCCAAGGCTTTACCAAATAAATACAATTTATGAAATGCAATTGATACACAAAGATCAAGCAATAAATTCCAAAACATAAAATTGTTGAGGAAACAAGAGTTACGGGATTACAACCCAATCCCGAATAGGCCAAACACAGAGTTCAAACAAAGTACAGCGGAAGACAAATAAAAGATTTTACAAACGGGGTTGTGATCGTGATGATCACTTGCCCAAGGATCTCAACCTGATTAAAAGCAATTATTAAAACATCCAAAAACAACCGTCGTCTTCATAGTCAATCTAGTCTCCTCAAATCTTCACTCTATCTGATGTGCCGAATCGAACGGATGACACCAGCCCACATGCGGAGAACAAAGTTCGTGGGTTAGTCTACTTGAATAGACTAGCAAGGGTAAAAAAAGCAGAATGGTTCAAGTGAACGTAACCGTTTACTATCATTGTCCCTCGAATAATAACCGAAGGGACGATACATAACCCGGCACTTTCACGGAATAACAACAAGAGGTATGCATGAGAGAAGATTCTGGAAGACTTCATCTTCACAGAAATCGACTCGAAAAGAGACTCCAAGAGATTGAGTCTTTAAGGAAAAATGACAAATCTGGAATGATTACAGGATCATACAACAATGATTTAAAACTGACTGAGATGCTTCGGTTCACGACCAACCTCATCGCCTACAGCGAATCCAGATTGGAAAGAGAGCGTACTACATTCAAGTCAAGACGAGTTTTCCTAGCTGCACTGAACTTAGCTGCACTACTCGCCCAAGGTATATTAATCATGTGCACTCGGACACTTATCTTATTAAATTCCAAAACGAGCATTACGTTATAAGCTTTTACATCTCCACACAAGAGATATCGGATCTCCTCACAAGAGATATCGGATCTCCTCACAAGAGATATCAGATCTCCTCACAAGAGATATCGAAGGGATGAACCCTGGAATATTTGGCACTAGCGAAGTGCGCCTACCCTGTGAAAGGGTATGGTCATGACCAAAGAGAAAGTACTGGGGATGAACCACCAAGTACCAGTTATAAAGAAACAGCTAAACCCCCTCAAGGTACATAGCGTTCCTAGCCACTAGTGCTAACTAAACAGTATAGCACAACAACAGTTACTGGATAAATCCACATAAAGGCCCGAAAGGCGATCACAGATAATAGCGTTGTTCTAACAGATATACAACCTATTATATGATTTTCAAAACAGTTTAACAAAACCGTTTCCAGACAAACAGAATATTCATTCCAAATTAATTACTCAGATAAACTACTGATAATTAATGTAAATATGGAACGAATGAGCAAGAGCGAACCGCCACTTGCCTTAATCTGCAGAGTTTGAACGAAGTCTAACGACGGGATTCCGGGCTCGACACAGAGACGAATCTGCCAACTCCGGTACCTTCGGATCGACCCATACAGAAACCCTAAGTTAGATTCGACAAACAACAATACCGATCTACGAAAGAACGAAAGGAATCGAAGGAAACGAAACCCGAACGAAGGCTACGGAAGCCAACACCAACAACCCGGCCAACAACAACTCGCCGGCGGGCGCCACAACAATCACGGCGGGCGCCGCCCAATTCACGGCGGGCGCCGTCTCAACCACGGCGGGCGCCGCTCAACCACGGCGGGCGCCGCTCAACCACGGCGGCTGGCCTCCTTCATCACGGCGGTCGCCGTTCACCACGGCGAGCGCCGTCTCATGCCGGCGGTCGCCGTGTTCCTCACGGCGGGCGCCGTCTCATGCCGGCGGTCGCCGCCTTCGAGCCGGCGGTCGCCGTGATCCTCGCGGCGGTCGCCGTCGCGAACGAAAACAGAAATACGAGAGGAGAAAACTCACCCTCGACGATCGATTTGGCTCGTCTTTCACCTTGCTTGGTTTCTAGGCTTCTAAGGGCCTCCCAAGCTTCCCCTTGGCCACCGAGAACGACACTAAACGAGCTCCGACGATCCACTTAGAGCCTTCTCGAGAGAGAGCGTTTTCTTTGAGAGCGTTTTTTAGAGTCGAGAATCTGAGAGCGCTTCCGCGTCTTTCGCACCCTCTTCCACCCTCACCCAACACCTCTATTTATAGAAGAAATTAGGGTCCTTGCCTCTTGGACAATATCCAAACCCTTTTGCCCCTTGGACAATGGCTCTTGGACAAAAACCTTTGGATAAAGAATCTTGTACTATTGCCCATTAGATAACAACTCTTGGGCAATAAACTTGTACCAATCTTAATCCGCGTTAACGAAAGCCGTACACGAACGAGTATAAACTCCCAACACACCTCGACTGTATAATTCTTCACTGAGAAAAATATTACAAATACAGAGCACATTACAGAATGTCTTAAGCTCTCAGAATTAAATCCGACTTACCAAACGGACGTTGGGGAAAAATCCATAATTCCCAAAATAGCCTTACAAAATTACGGGGTATCACAATTTTTCCCTTATTAAAGTCGTAGTCGTTGTCTCTGATTGTGACATTTGAAACATCAAAGATAGTGTATTGATCAGCGCTACTTTGTAGGGTTTAACTAGGAGTTGTTACCGGTGTTTTGTGTACCATTTGGATGAGTTTAGAGCGTTATTGTGGAGTATGGAGTCGAGGAGAAGAAGTATGATTATGGTGGTTTGGAGAATCTTAAATGAAGATTATGAACATGGAGAAGAAATCCACGAGAGAAGACGAAGGAAGAGCTGAAGAGAGAAGCTACATAAGCTTTTCCACGGTCGCGGAATTCACCGCCGCGGTCGCGGAACGAAGACGGAGCGAAGAAGTGCAAAACCGAGAATCCGCGGTCGCAGAAGCCCAAGCCGCGGTCGTGGAAAAATCAATCAGCGAAGCCTTTACAGAGAGTTTTCCGCGGTCGCGGAAGCTATTGCCGCGATCGCGGAAAAATGCATCAGACGCGCGCCGAGGAATTTCTTCCGAAGATCTGTTTTTATTTATTTCCTTTTATTTTATTCTTTTATTCCGATTAGATTATTTTATTTTCCTTTTAGATTATGTTTGTTATCTTTGGTTTTTAGGTTTAGCTAGGTTATTTAAACCTAGTTCCTAGAGCCTCTTTTCATTATCGAAGTTTACAATTGTTTTTCCCTTAGAGTTTTTGTGTTTCAAGACTATGAAGAACTAAGCAACTTTTGCTTAGTCCGACGATTGAAGTCTTCATTTGATATATGGTTGTGAGATTATAATTCTATTCATATTCCTTTGATTATATCTTTTCTCTTGAGCTTATTCCTATTGATTCTTATTGATTTGACTGGATTGATCACCTAGTTGATATTAGTAATTGTCTATTGCTAGGATTTGGATATTTCGGGTTGAAATCCCTTATCTTGTGTAGCAACCATGATATTCTAGGACTGGTTGGACTAGTTTATTGTGAAGAGAATTGATTACGTGTTGAATGTTGCGGGTCGTGGTGTTGCATGTATCCTGGTTAATTCTTATGCTTACTGCTGCTGTTAGATTAAATCTTGAGGGTCTCTTGATTGTTTAATAGTTAGGGTTATCAGGACTGGTTGGACTGATAACTCTTTCAGAATAGGGACAAGAATATTCATAGGAATGAATATAGATAATCTAGGATCAACCAATCGAATGAATGGTGGATATTTGTCTGGCTAAGTACCTTTTCCCAATTGATTAAAACCTTTGCTTTTATTTTACTTACTTTGTTTACTTGCAAAACAACCAACAAAACCCTCATTTGTTACCTTTGGCATATACTTTTGCACTTAGAAAGATTAATTCCTCCCTGTGGGATTCGACCCTTGCTTGCCTACTATACTTAGTTAGGTTTTTAAAGATTATTTTGTTTAAGTGTCACGACAACGCCTATCACGTATTCATAAAGAACCGCGCTGTAAATTTCAATATTTTTGCCAAATGACATTAATCGAGCCTTATCACCCTACAAACATGTTAGAAGCATATAGTTATAACACAAGGTATAGAAACCGATAATATGGAAGTCTATATATCATGTAGAAAACGGGAAAAAATAATGCATTAAATGGGTGTCAATGGTGTCATATCGTTTCGTTTCGCAGAATAATGCATTATTTTGAGCTCGATCAAATTTCTTTGAGACCTGCTTGGAGTTCAAAGGAAGATCACGCAGAGAAACCCTCTCCTGAGACATTGGAACAACTAATTTGCAATGAGCCAGAACAAGTTTTGAAGATAACGCGCATGACAAGGAATGAGATGGGAAGATCAAAAGCATGTATTTGGGTATATCAACACTGAATGTTTAAAACAAACTAATAATAATGATAAAAGAATATACTGGAGTTCGAATAAAGACCGCGCCAAGATACCCCCCTCCCATTAATCAGAGTATGTGTCGAGAGTTTAATCAGAGCGACAAGGAACAGGAAGGAAATATCCGGAGTGACAAAACAAAATGTTAATTCAGGTTGAAGGTACTTTGCATAACAGTGCATTGTATTTATGCTTTCAATCCCATACGACATGGTAGAGCAAAACAAAGAGTGTGGAATCCATAGCGTTGGAAAAACATACGCTACTGATACTGCAGGTGTATAGGATCTTAGGAATTAACGATACATGTTTCACTTTTCTCGGGTCGTGTACACTTTGATTGTAATTAACCTCTAAGCTAACGAGTCAATGGCAATTACGAACATAGACAACCAATTAATCATGAACATGCAACATTAAAGCACCACAATTCATGGGAACACTAACAGGCGCATCTCACAGATAGAAATACAATTCAACAACAATTTACAAATCACGTAAACTAAACTCGAGGGCCATCACACATCAAAAGCTTACTCATATTGTAGAACAGTGGTAGCGGTCTTTCGTAGGAGGGCAATAATAGCGGCCAAGCAACGGTAACCTGGTATTAACGACAGAGGGAGCGATTGCCGGTGAGTGCATCAGCCTACAACAAAAAACGACTTTTTTTTTATAGATAACGGGTAGTAGGTCGGTTGTGAGGCGGTGCCGTTGACGTTGTAAGTCGGTGCTGTAAAATGGATTGGGTCGGTTTTCATCTAGCCCAACAAATCACCCCACAAACCGGAAAAAAAATTCAATAAAAGCGCAGACGAATAATTAGAGGGTTCATGTCAATTTCTAAATAATGATACATATGCAAAAACATGCATATATGCAAGCATTTCCTTATGCACTTTTATAGTAGTATAGATATTAAAGTCGGATTATGTGTTATCATGTGAGTCATGGCATGTGGGTGGATCTAATTAACTATTTACCCTTATATCCTTTGCATAATTTGATATTTACTTATTGTCTTCATTTTTTTAACATTTTAATTTAACTTACTTTAATTGTATGTATATTATGCTCTCAAAGATTGATACCAAAATATTATACCAAAATTTATGGAAAATCTACATACATAAAATATTATCTTAACCATAAATTTATATGTTTCATAATAAACACTCTATTATTGTAAATCTTATTAATTTTATTAAGAAATGACTATATCTTACAAGTAGTAGCCTATTTGATTAATTAATTATAAGTAGTAGACTAATTTTATTATTAAAAAATGGTTGATCAAATTTGAGAAATTCTAGTTTGTGTTCTTCAGTTTAAGGTTGTTCATGTCGGTGTCCCAAGGTTAATTTTTTTCCGATTGGTGCCCCCAAGGTTTCGGGTTTGTTTGCTTCATAACCACACTTTTCCATATACATATCATTCCGGTTTGATTTGATTAAATCCAATACCACTATGGTGTTCTTAGTCCTCAAATTAGTAGGCTTCAACTTCTAA
The DNA here is from genome assembly GCA_027886185.1 of Rheum nobile. Classification (NCBI taxonomy): domain Eukaryota; kingdom Viridiplantae; phylum Streptophyta; class Magnoliopsida; order Caryophyllales; family Polygonaceae; genus Rheum; species Rheum nobile. Next base: position 1,146,043 of record WOAB01000211.1, on the reverse strand, counting down.
AATACCCAAACCATAACCGAATATTCTCATAGGGAAAAAAAGGTCGAAAATGGGTTATTGTTTTGGAATCAAATCGAGATGGTTCGGGTATGGATTTGGGTATTCTAGAAGTCAAATCCTACTAATTTGAGCGAGTAACACATCGGGCTTGGATTTGATCAATTCGAACCGGAAGGGTACGAATATGAAGAAGTTTGGTTATGAAACAAAGAAACCCAAAACCTTAAGGTCACTAACTGGATTTTTTTTTTTATCTTGTAACACCAACAAGAATAACCTTAAACTAAGGGGTACCAACCGAAATTTTTGTTCAAATTTTAAATACTTTACACAAATTCCTTAATCCTAGACGCTGATATGGTTGATTATATTCATGGATCTTATAAATCCTATATGAATCCACAATATAATTTGGTTGGTACAAATTAAATAAATAATTTATTATGAAGTGTGTATATATATATATTCATGGAAAATGAATACAAAAAATGTAGTAAGTTTGGTAAATGTTCAAACTATTATTTATTGTTGATTTGTAATGAATTTTTAGTCAATTCTTTATAAAATTAGTAAGATGCACTAGATACAACTTTAGTTGTCAACATTTGATTCGTTCAAGACATATGAAACCTTAACTGACATACTACATACATCTCAGATGTCATCACTTGATTAGTAATTTTGTATCATATTTTAATTATCATTTCTCATCGCCTTATTGTTATTCGGGTAGAATCTTCGCACCCGTAATTTCTTGCGGCGTATCCCATTTTGGGCGCAACAAGGATGCGCCCAAAATGGGGGTAATTTTTATTTTAAAAAAAAATTTAATCTTGGGTGCATCCTTCTTGCACCCAAGATTAATAAATATCTGAACCGGGTTTAGTAATCCGGTTTAAGTTTAGCCGGTTCATGAATAAAAAAATAATAAAAATCTGAACCGGATTTAGTAATCCGGTTTACAATTAATTTAAAGTTTAAAAAAAAATCAAAATTTCAATTTTTTTTTTTTAAATCAAATATTGAATCTGGATCTGGGCGCAACATGGATGCGCCCAGATCCAGATATGGGCGCTACGTCGTAGCGCCGAAGTAAATGTTCTATTTACTTGGGCGCGACGACATAGCACCTCCTTCATCGTCTTCCTTCTTCGTCTTCATCACCTTCATCTTCTTCATCAATGGCAGATTCCGGCGTCGGCGAAGATTCCCAGGGGAGAGCGGCGGTGAGATCCGGCTTGAGGAGGGTGGGTCTTCCTTCGAGATCCCGGGGACAGCGGCCGAGAGCGGCGGCGGCGAGAACAGTGGTGAGGCTAAAAGGCGACGGCTTGAGGCAGAGGAGTGCTCGGCGGTTGCGGCGGATCTGGACAGAAATCCAGAATTCACGGCCGATTGGGCGACGTGGTTGGCGGCGGCGACGGCCGATTACTGATAAGCACTACTTTGTAGGGCTTAACTAAGAGTCATTAGAGGATTTATTGGTGCCATTCGGGTAGATTTAGACACATTCATGTACATGGCGTGTGGGGCGAAGTTTGGCTAGATTACATTAATGTCACGTGAAAATGGAATTAAAAGCCACGTGATTTTGGGCCAAGTTGAAGCAAGGAAATTAGGCCCATGAATAAGGCCCAATTGAAGGAGCCCAGCCCACGCGTGAAGTGAAGCCGAGAAGCAGCGGAAATTGGCTGGAGAATTGAAGAATTGGAGGGATGATGTCATACACGACATCAGCGAAGGCAAATTGGAGTTGGGCCGTGATGGGCCGCCGCTTGAGTTGCTTGAGGTGGGCCGAAGTTGCACAATTCCGACCGAGCAGCTGCTGGAGCGAGAATTCGAAGGCCGAGAACGGGATTAATTTCCTTGTTTTCGGTTATTTAATTATTATTATTTTATTATTTTCGTTTTAGGTTAATTTAGATTTTATTTCCTTTAGTATAGGAGGGTTGAAAAAGGCTTGTTTGCCTCTTATCATCGAATCGATTATCTTTTTCTTGGAACCCTAATTTTCTCTCTACGTATTTGCTATGAAGAACTAAGTCTCCCTGGCTTAGTCAGACGCTGAAGCTTTCGTTTGGATTTAGTTGTGAGATTCTTGTTCTTAATCTATTGCATGGTTTTTATCTTTCTCTTGCTTAAGTTGTTTATGATTGATATCGATAATCTCTATTTGGATGCAACTAGGGTTTATTGTTATTGATTGATTGCTAGATCTAGATTGTTACTGGTTGAGCATATCTATTTCAGAGTAGCAACTGCATCGTATTAGTAACTGGTTGTGCTAGTCTTACGCAGAAGAGAATTGATTTACATTCTAGGATAAAAGCTGGTTGTTTTATGCTAGAATTGTATCCAACTATATTCCTATCCGTAAAGCTGCTGTTAAACTGAATCTTGATAGTTTCAGGGTTGTTTAATTAGTTAGTGCTAATAGTATCTGGTTGTGCTATTAGTTATATCTGAAAATGAATTGGAATTTCCATTGCATGAGATTTTGAATGAGTATCTATGATCAACTTGTCATACGAATAGTGAATGTTGTTTGACTAAGTGCTTTTTCCTATCACTGATTTAACAACTCTTTCGCTTGTTTACTTTTGCATGCTTAGATTACTTAAACTCACAAAAAAACCCTTTGGTTACTTTGGTTTGACATACGAATTGCATATTAAGATAGAATTCGCCTCCCTGTGGATTCGACCTGTACTTACCTAGGACTACCGTCTAGGGTTTGTTTGGATATTTTGCATAGCAGTTTTTAGAACGACAAAAAAACCTGTTATCAAAGTACTGAGCAGCTGCATGTCGCCCCCTTAGCTGAAAGGGAGGAACAAATTTGTGAGACGGGTGCAGAATACAACGAGATATCTGCAGAAGAGAACCCAAGACCGCGAGAGGTATACCTCGACCTCGGTTCACCCACTGAGGAGATGGGTATTCCAGACGATATTTTGGACCGCGTTGTGCTTTCTGAAGAAGAGTATTTTTTGGGACTGGAGGAATTCAGCGACCAAGAGGAGGAGAATCGCGATCACGAAAACGATCCTGCGACGCTCGTTCCTCTCGAAAATGCCCCGACAGCCCCTGACCCTCTCGAGGCTGCCTATGATGAGTATGTGCGTCTAAACTCCTCCCCGCTCATTGCGCAGCACCCCGTTACACCCTTCCCTGAGGCATTACAAGATACTCAAAGGTTGAAGAACAACAATGAAATCTATGAGGCATTTCGTAACTGTGCAGAAACCATTCCTTTGGTCACATTGACAAACAGTATCCCTCGCTGCACAGAGTTTTTAAGGGCGTTGGGCAATATCAAGAAGAAACCAAAGGGGAAGCACAAGAAGGAGGACTTGATTCAGGTGGCAAATTTTTACATGCTGGATGCGGGGCAGAACAAACATGCCGGCCCTGAGATGTTGGGTAGACCGTTCCTGAAGATGGCAAGTGCATTCATAGACATGAACAACGGTCCAACCATCATGAAGGGCACAAGCATGGGGGAAAGGCTCAACATGGAGCACACAAAGCGGCATCCCCCTGACATAGACCTCAGGAGTTCAAGTGATAGGAGCAACCCGAGTTGAAGAGGTTGAGCACTATGTCGAGCCAAGGACAGTAAACAAGGCGCTGCTCGGGAGGCAACCCGAGATTTGGTAGTTTATTTTCTTTCCCTTAGTCTTTATTCAGTTGTTTTCCTTTTAGTTTTTCCTTTCTGTGTCGAACTTACCTGCAGGAAGTGCGAAAAAACGAAAATGGTGTTCACGGCGCCCGCTGCGAAGTTCACGGCGCCCGCCGTAAATGCCCCGCCAAGCAAGTTGGCAACGACCTAAAAACGGCGACCGCCGTTTAATTATGACGCCCGCCGCAATTACGGCGACCGCCGCACCCTTCACGGCGACCGCCTCACCCTTCACGGCGATCGCCGCACTTTCTCAGGTAAAAAAAAATTATCAAAAAAAAAAACTTCCCGAAAAAACCTTAAACGGGGAGCAAAAAATAATAATAATTAAAAAAAAAATTACCCAGCTGTCCAGAGTTCCCCACGGAGAGGTGCGCATCATGTTGCTAAACGGAGGAATACATTCACCCTATATTTATTTGGCAACGATGATGGCCCTGCAGTCGACAGCTGGAGAGGAGGAATACCAGGGCCCAACCACGATGACATCTGGGCCCATTTTTTAAGGCCATGCAACCCCGTTCCCTTGATTGACCACTACTCCCCACAATGGTTCCTTTTGGTTGCATGGTACAAGTTGATGGAGTTGAAGGCCGTGCCGCCCTGAGTTCCTGTATAACCACCGCACTTCACAGTGGTTTCTTATGGTTGCACGGTAGATGAAGATAATGGCGTTGATGCCAGACATCCATGACATGAGCTTTCATGAGTACACCGCCAGCGACAAGGAAGTGTCCAAGCCAATTCGGCAACGTTGTGAGTTATTTTTTGCTTTTCTCTGTGCTTTATTCTTTTGTCTTTCATTACATTGAGGACATTGCAATGTTTAAGCATGGGGTGGGGTTTTATACTTGCTACGCTGCTGAGGAGAAAATGAAAACAAATGAAAAGAGCCAAAATTTTGAAAAAAGGCTATCATTGAAATCCTGGGATAGGTCGAAAACCCGAAAGGGCGGCCTAGGTAATAAGCAGGTGACTTGGACCAGCATTAGGCTGGGGCAATATGTGGTCAAGAGTGACGTGAGCTTATGTGAGCACATCTATTGGAAAATGAAATGAGTGGCTTGGTGAAAACCCGAAAGGGCGCCTTGGCAAAATGAGCGAAAAAGAAGAAGAGTGATTTTAGGATTTCTCACTATTCTTGGCGAGGCGTCATAAGAAGAGGAGTCAAAGAAGGATTGTCGGGTAGGTCACTCTGGGAGACATAAGGAGCAATAGATGGAGGCTAGGATTAGAGGTTACTCACACTTTTGGATGTCCGGGTTAGCTTTGGGGAAGTACTCTGCTTGCCCCTTAAGCTTGTTGAGTTATGGATGTGTTGTAAATGAGATTGGTGCTAGGAGCTTGACATGGGTTAGGTGACTCTTAGTTGGAGGATATGCTTCCTGAGATCTTGGATGCTACATTGGAGGAGTAGATTCTTTATTAGTTTACTCGAGGACGAGCAAAGGTCTAAGCATGAGGTGGTTTGATAAGCACTACTTTGTATGGCTTAACTAAGAGTCATTAGAGGATTTATTGGTGCCATTCGGGTAGATTTAGACACATTCATGTGCATGACGTGTGGGGGCGAAGTTTGGCTAGATTACATTAATGTCACGTGAAAATGGAATTAAAAGCCACGTGATTTTGGGCCAAGTTGAAGCAAGGAAATTAGGCCCATGAATAAGGCCCAATTGAAAGAGTCCAGCCCACACGTGAAGTGAAGCCGAGAAGCAGCGGAAATTGGCTGGAGAATTGAAGAATTGGAGGGATGATGTTATCCACGACATCAACGAAGGCAAAATGGAGTTGGGCCGTGATGGGCCGCCGCTTGAGCTGCTTGAGGTGGGCCGAAGTTGCACAATTCCGACCGAGCAGCTGCTGGAGCGAGAAATCGAAGGCCGAGAACATGATTAATTTCCTTGTTTTCGGTTATTTAATTATTATTATTTTATTATTTTCGTTTTAGGTTAATTTAGATTTTATTTCCTTTAGTATAGGAGGGTTGAAAAAGGCTTGTTTGCCTCTTATCATCGAATCGATTATCTTTTTCTTGGAACCCAAATTTTCTCTCTACGTATTTGCTATGAAGAACTAAGTCTCCCTGGTTTAGTCAGACGCTGAAGCTTTCGTTTGGATTTAGTTGTGAGATTCTTGTTCTTAATCTATTGCATGGTTTTTATCTTTCTCTTGCTTAAGTTGTTTATGATTGATATTGATAATCTCTATTTGGACGCAACTAGGGTTTATTGTTATTGATTGATTGCTAGATCTAGATTGTTACTGGTTGAGCATATCTATTTCAGAGTAGCAACTGCATCGTATTAGTAACTGGTTGTGCTAGTCTTATACAGAAGAGAATTGATTTACATTCTAGGATAAAAGCTGGTTGTTTTATGCTAGAATTGTATCCAACTATATTCCTATCTGTAAAGCTGCTGTTAAACTGAATCTTGATAGTTTCAGGGTTGTTTAATTAGTTAGTGCTAATAGTATCTGGTTGTGCTAATAGTTATATCTGAAAATGAATTGGAATTTCCATTGCATGAGATTTTGAATGAGTATCTATGATCAACTTGTCATACGAATAGTGGATGTTGTTTGACTAAGTGCTTTTTCCCATCACTGATTTAACAACTCTTTCGCTTGTTTACTTTTGCATGCTTAGATTACTTAAACTCACAAAACCCCCCTTTGGTTACTTTGGTTTGACATACGAATTGCATATTAAGATAGAATTCGCCTCCCTGTGGATTCGACATGTACTTACCTAGGACTACGGTTTAGGGTTTGTTTGGATATTTTGCATATCAGTTTTTAGAACGACAAAAAAACTTGTTATCAATTACACGGCCGAAATTGCGGCATCGGCGACGGCGACGGGCGATGTTCCGGTGACGGCAGCGGCATCGAGAGAGGTTCCGGTGGGGTCAGAAAATGCGTTGGAGGTTGCCGCGGCCGTTGGTGTCGAGGCGGTGGCCCGGGTTGGAGAGGCGAGCCAACCCAGATTGCCCCGAAAATATATTCGTCGCGAACGACACGAGGTACGTATTTTTTCTTATTAAATTTTATATTTAATAATATATATAATTAATTTCTAGAAATATTTATATTTGTTAGAAAATATTGGAATTACGTAAAAATTAGTGTAATTATATTATTAGAATAAATTAGTATATTACAATTGCATATAGGTGAATTGCATATAATATAGTAGAATTGCATAAATTAGGTAATGTATAAGTTAGTATGTAATTAGAATATTAAATTAGAAATGTATTGTAGTTTTATAGCAATTAGAAATTTGTTTAAATTAGATATTATTTGGAAAAAACAGGATGTAGTCGAGAGAATCAAACGACAGATGCGGGGGGGTCGTATGGTGGAATCTCGACCCGTGACTGCTTTCGGTCGCAAGAACAGATACCTCCAACCCCCCCCCCCCAAGCGCAAGAGTAGAGTCCGGAAGGATACCGTTCCAATAGCAGAACCCGTTATTGTAACGTTATCCGATCCGTTAGCGGATCCTCGTCCTCACGTGTGTTCACCTCCGGCTTCGCAGAGTCCCGTCCTAGACACGGAGGAGGCGTTTGCCGAGACAGAGAGCTTGGACGACGTTGTTATGGAGGAGCCCGTCCCTCCTCCCGCACCCCAGGAGGCCGTCCCCCCTCCCGCACCCCAGGAGCCCGTCCCCCCTCCCGAACCCCAGGATGCTCCACCTGTCATAGATGCCCCCCCGTACGGGCTTGAGTTCCCTGATGTGCTACGGAGCTTCACGACTCACATTGTGCACCGGATTTGGCACGCTCCTCCTCCGCCTGTACCGTCCCACGTACGACGTTTGAGGGCTTATACTCGTCCGACCGAGTTCAGTGAGTGGAGTCCATACATTCCGGACGAGGTGGTTGAGGGTAGTTGGTATTGGCTGGTGCAGCAGTCCGGGTTGGCCGCTCTCCGAGATTTTCAGTTTGCTAGGGTCGACCACATGCTGATATCAACGTTCGTCGAGAGGTGGCACCTTGAGACGAGCAGCTTTCGTTTTCCGTGGGGCGAGATTACGATCACGCTTCATGACGTGGAGAGGATTTTGGGACTGACGATAGATGGGTTTTCATGCCGCGATCCTACAGTTTCTATGGACGCCGACCCCAAGGAGATTGACAAGGCGCTTAAGGCGCTGGGGGCAGAGATTTTCGGCTACATGTTCGGCGTTGGGGGTGAGATGCAGAGGGATGCCCTTAGAGGTCGGGTTTCGGCCTTTGATTTTGCTGAGCACCTGCTTCACATGATACGGGATGAGGACGAGGCCCACTCGATAGCGGCGGGATACCTATGGCACGTTCTCTCCTGCAGCATTTTCGTGGACAAGTCCACGAACCAGCTGGTGGTGAAGATGCTGCCGTTATTCGTGGATTGGGACCGAGTGGTTGGCACGGCTTGGGGGACGGGGGTGCTTGCTTTATTGTATAGAAACCTTGGCGAGGCTTCCCGGGGAGAGGTAAGAGGCATAGCGGGGTACACCTATCTGCTTCAGGTAAATGAACTTTATTTTCTATTTCGTTGCAGTAACTATTACATTATTTAAATTATTATTAACCAAACCTATTATTTATTTTGCATGTAGATATGGATGTACTTTGTATATTTTCCGGGGAACCCTAACCCCCTCCCCGGAATGGGCGACGACGAGCGACGCACTGCTCGGTATTATATCCAGCGCTCCGCGCTGCGTGATATCGACACCGGTCGGAATTACCGGCGTATTTTGGACGAGTATCGGCCCGAGGATGTAAGCACCCTAATGTGTTTATTACTTATTGGTCATCTATGATTAAATTGCTATTTTATTGTACTTTTTTTCGATTGAAGGTACGTTGGACGCCCTATGGAAGTCTAGATTTTGCTGGTGCTTATAGGGCGTCCACTTACCGAGGGACGATCGCATTCATGGACGTCGAGGAGCCGTACTGATGCGAACAACCCCTGAAGTATTGTCTGCAACGCAAGATCTTGGATTCCTCAAGCTTGGATTCGATTCTTCTCTTCTGTAGCCAACGTGATGGCTTTCCTAGGGCTAAAGAGTTAGCCTTCAAACTCGTTCAATGTGATGAACAAAAGGGATCAACGTGATGATCGACAATTGCTCGAAGCGACGAGCTACGGGATAAACGATCCGTGGGATCGAAGAGTTGACGTTAGAACTCAAGGGAAGGAGCATACTCAATTTTACTACTCAAATTCAACGTAAAGAATACAAACTAGGGTTTCAAGTCTTAAATAGTGCCAAAAGAAATAACATAAAATAATAATAAAAATTGTTCAGCAAAACGATGAAGATTGAATTCGCTGAAGCGGACCGAAAGTGGGAAAAACAGCGGTCGCCGTAATTAAGCGGCGGTCGCTACCATTTGCCGTAGGCAAATTCCTTGAGGAGTAAAAAACGGCGGTCGCCGTAAGTTTGGCGGCGGTCGCCGCCATTTGCCGTAGGCAAATTCCCCGAGTCTTCAAAAACGGCGGTCGCCGTAAGTTTGGCGGTGGTCACCGCCCCTCTGCTTCCGCGAACTCGTCGTCTGGCCTCTTCGAGTGCACTCCCGTTGTTCCCTCTTCGTCCTTCGCCGTCAATTAGTAACTGGTTGTGCTAGTCTTATGCAGAAGAGAATTGATTTACATTCTAGGATAAAAGCTGGTTGTTTTATGCTAAAATTGTATCCAACTATATTCCTATCCGTAAAACTGCTGTTAAACTGAATCTTGATAGTTTCAGGGTTGTTTAATTAGTTAGTGCTAATAGTATCTGGTTGTGCTATTAGTTATATCTGAAAATGAATTGGAATTTCCATTGCATGAGATTTTGAATGAGTATCTATGATCAACTTGTCATACGAATAGTGAATGTTGTTTGACTAAGTGCTTTTTCCCATCACTGATTTAACAACTCTTTCGCTTGTTTACTTTTGCATGCTTAGATTACTTAAACTCACAAAAACCCCCTTTGGTTACTTTGGTTTGACATACGAATTGCATATTAAGATAGAATTCGCCTCCCTGTGGATTCGACCTGTACTTACCTAGGACTACCGTCTAGGGTTTGTTTGGATATTTTGCATAGCAGTTTTTCGAACGACAAAAAAACCTGTTATCAAAGTACTGAGCAGCTGCATGTCGCCCCCTTAGCTGAAAGGGAGGAACAAATTTGTGAGACGGGTGCAGAATACAACGAGATATCTGCAGAAGAGAACCCAAGACCGCGGGAGGTATACCTCGACCTCGGTTCACCCACTGAGGAGATGGGTATTCCAGACGATATTTTGGACCGCGTTGTGCTTTCTGAAGAAGAGTATTTTTTGGGACTGGAGGAATTCAACGACCAAGAGGAGGAGAATCGCGATCGCGAAAACGATCTTGCGACGCTCGTTCCTCTCGAAAATGCCCCGACAGCCCCTGACCCTCTCGAGGCTGCCTATGATGAGTATGTGCGTCTAAACTCCTCCCCGCTCATTGCGCAGCACCCCGTTACACCCTTCCCTGAGGCATTACAAGATACTCGAAGGTTGAAGAACAACAATGAAATCTATGAGGCCTCTCGTAACTGTGCAGAAACCATTCCTTTGGTCACATTGACAAACAGTATCCCTCGCTGCACAGAGTTTTTAAGGGCGTTGGGCAATATCAAGAAGAAACCAAAGGGGAAGCACAAGAAGGAGGACTTGATTCAGGTGGCAAATTTTTACATGCTGGATGCGGGGCAGAACAAACATGCCGGCCCTGAGATGTTGGGTAGACCGTTCCTGAAGATGGCAAGTGCATTCATAGACATGAACAACGGTCCAACCATCATGAAGGGCACAAGCATGGGGGAAAGGCTCAACATGGAGCACACAAAGCGGCATCCCCCTGACATAGACCTCAGGAGTTCAAGTGATAGGAGCAACCCGAGTTGAAGAGGTTGAGCACTATGTCGAGCCAAGGACAGTAAACAAGGCGCTGCTCGGGAGGCAACCCGAGATTTGGTAGTTTATTTTCTTTCCCTTAGTCTTTATTCAGTTGTTTTCCTTTTAGTTTTTCCTTTCTGTGTCGAACTTACCTGCAGGAAGTGCGAAAAAACGAAAATGGTGTTCACGGCGCCCGCTGCGAAGTTCACGGCGCCCGCCGTAAATGCCCCGCCAAGCAAGTTGGCAACGACCTAAAAACGGCGACCGCCGTTTAATTACGGCGCCCGCCGCAATTACGGCGACCGCCGCACCCTTCACGGCGACCGCCTCACCCTTCACGGCGACCGCCGCACTTTCTCAGGTAAAAAAACAATTTATCAAATAAAAAAAAAAACTTCCCGAAAAAACCTTAAACGGGGAGCAAAAAATAATAATAATTAAAAAAAAATTACCCAGCTGTCCAGAGTTCCCCACGGAGAGGTGCGCATCATGTTGCTAAACGGAGGAATACATTTACCCTATATTTATTTGGCAACGATGATGGCCCTGCAGTCGACAGCTGGAGAGGAGGAATACCAGGGCCCAACCACGATGACATCTGGGCCCATTTTTGAAGGCCATGCAACCCCGTTCCCTTGATTGACCACTACTCCCCACAGTGGTTCCTTTTGGTTGCATGGTACAAGTTGATGGAGTTGAAGGCCGTGCCGCCCTGAGTTCCTGTATAACCACCGCACTTCACAGTGGTTTCTTATGGTTGCACGGTAGATGAAGATAATGGCGTTGATGCCAGACGTCCATGACATGAGCTTTCATGAGTACACCGCCAGCGACAAGGAAGTGTCCAAGCCAATTCGGCAACGTTGTGAGTTATTTTTTGCTTTTCCCTGTGCTTTATTCTTTTGTCTTTCATTACATTGAGGACATTGCAATGTTTAAGCATGGGGTGGGGTTTTATACTTGCTACGCTGCTGAGGAGAAAATGAAAACAAATGAAAAGAGCCAAAATTTTGAAAAAAGGCTATCATTGAAATCCTGGGATAGGTCGAAAACCCGAAAGGGCGGCCTAGGTAATAAGCAGGTGACTTGGACCAGCATTAGGCTGGGGCAATATGTGGTCAAGAGTGACGTGAGCTTATGTGAGCACATCTATTGGAAAATGAAATGAGTGGCTTGGTGAAAACCCGAAAGGGCGCCTTGGCAAAATGAGCGAAAAAGAAGAAGAGTGATTTTAGGATTTCTCACTATTCTTGGCGAGGCGTCATAAGAAGAGGAGTCAAAGAAGGATTGTCGGGTATGTCACTCTGGGAGACATAAGGAGAAATAGATGGAGGCTAGGATTAGAGGTTACTCACACTTTTGGATGTCCAGGTTAGCTTTGGGGAAGTACTCTGCTTGCCCCTTAAGCTTGTTGAGTTATGGATGTGTTGTAAATGAGATTGGTGCTAGGAGCTTGGCATGGGTTAGGTGACTCTTAGTTGGAGGATATGCTTCCTGAGATCTTGGATGCTACATTGGAGGAGTAGATTCTTTATTAGTTTACTCGAGGACGAGCAAAGGTCTAAGCATGAGGTGGTTTGATAAGCACTACTTTGTAGGGCTTAACTAAGAGTCATTAGAGGATTTATTGGTGTCATTCGGGTAGATTTAGACACATTCATGTGCATGACGTGTGGGGGCGAAGTTTGGCTAGATTACATTAATGTCACGTGAAAATGGAATTAAAAGCCACGTGATTTTGGGCCAAGTTGAAGCAAGGAAATTAGGCCCATGAATAAGGCCCAATTGAAAGAGCCCAGCCCACGCGTGAAGTGAAGTCGAGAAGCAGCGGAAATTGGCTGGAGAATTGAAGAATTGGAGGGAAGATGTCATCCACGACATCAGCGAAGGCAAAATGGAGTTGGGCCGTGATGGGCCGCCGCTTGAGCTGCTTGAGGTGGGCCGAAGTTGCACAATTCCGACCGAGCAGCTGCTGGAGCGAGAATTCGAAGGCCGAGAACGGGATTAATTTCCTTGTTTTCAGTTATTTAATTATTATTATTTTATTATTTTCGTTTTAGGTTAATTTAGATTTTATTTCCTTTAGTATAGGAGGGTTGAAAAAGGCTTGTTTGCCTCTTATCATCGAATCGATTATCTTTTTCTTGGAACCCTAATTTTCTCTCTACGTATTTGCTATGAAGAACTAAGTCTCTCTGGCTTAGTCAGACGCTGAAGCTTTCGTTTGGATTTAGTTGTGAGATTCTTGTTCTTAATCTATTGCATGGTTTTTATCTTTCTCTTGCTTAAGTTGTTTATGATTGATATTGATAATCTCTATTTGGACGCAACTAGGGTTTATTGTTATTGATTGATTGCTAGATCTAGATTGTTACTGGTTGAGCATATCTATTTCAGAGTAGCAACTGCATCGTATTAGTAACTGGTTGTGCTAGTCTTATGCAGAAGAGAATTGATTTACATTCTAGGATAAAAGCTGGTTGTTTTATGCTAGAATTGTATCCAACTATATTCCTATCCGTAAAGCTGCTGTTAAACTGAATCTTGATAGTTTCAGGGTTGTTTAATTAGTTAGTGCTAATAGTATCTGGTTGTGCTAATAGTTATATCTGAAAATGAATTGGAATTTCCATTGCATGAGATTTTGAATGAGTATCTATGATCAACTTATCATACGAATAGTGGATGTTGTTTGACTAAGTGCTTTTTCCCATCACTGATTTAACAACTCTTTCGCTTGTTTACTTTTGCATGCTTAGATTACTTAAACTCACAAAACCCCCCTTTGGTTACTTTGGTTTGACATACGAATTGCATATTAAGATAGAATTCGCCTCCCTGTGGATTCGACCTGTACTTACCTAGGACTACGGTTTAGGGTTTGTTTGGATATTTTGCATATCAGTTTTTAGAACGACAAAAAAACTTGTTATCAATTACACGGCCGAAATTGCGGCATCGGCGACGGCGACGGGCGATGTTCCGGTGACGGCAGTGGCATCGAGAGAGGTTCCGGTGGGGTCGGAAAATGCGTTGGAGGTTGCCGCGGCCGTTGGTGTCGAGGCGGTGGCCCGGGTTGGAGAGGCGAGCCAACCCAGATTGCCCCGAAAATATATTCGTCGCGAACGACACGAGGTACGTATTTTTTCTTATTAAATTTTATATTTAATAATATATATAATTAATTTCTAGAAATATTTATATTTGTTAGAAAATATTGGAATTACGTAAAAATTAGTGTAATTATATTATTAGAATAAATTAGTATATTACAATTGCATATAGGTGAATTGCATATAATATAGTAGAATTGCATAAATTAGGTAATGTATAAGTTCGTATGTAATTAGAATATTGAATTAGAAATGTATTGTAGTTTTATAGCAATTAGAAATTTGTTTAAATTAGATATTATTTGGAAAAAACAGGATGTAGTCGAGAGAATCAAACGACAGATGCGGGGGGGTCGTATGGTGGAATCTCGACCCGTGACTGCTTTCGGTCGCAAGAACAGATACCTCCAACCCCCCCCCCCCCCAAGCGCAAAAGTAGAGTCCGGAAGGATACCGCTCCAATAGCAGAACCCGTTATTGTAACGTTATCCGATCCGTTAGCGGATCCTCGTCCTCACGTGTGTTCACCTCCGGCTTCGCAGAGTCCCGTCCTAGACACGGAGGAGGCGTTTGCCGAGACAGAGAGCTTGGACGACGTTGTTATGGAGGAGCCCGTCCCTCCTCCCGCACCCCAGGAGGTCGTCCCCCCTCCCGCACCCCAGGAGCCCGTCCCCCCTCCCGAACCCCAGGATGCTCCACCTGTCATAGAGGCCCCCCCGTACGGGCTTGAGTTCCCTGATGTGCTACGGAGCTTCACGACTCACATTGCGCACCGGATTTGGCATGCTCCTCCTCCGCCTGTACCGTCCCACGTACGACGTTTGAGGGCTTATACTCGTCCGACCGAGTTCAGTGAGTGGAGTCCATACATTCCGGACGAGGTGGTTGAGGGTAGTTGGTGTTGGCTGGTGCAGCAGTCCGGGTTGGCCGCTCTCCGAGATTTTCAGTTTGCTAGGGTCGACCACATGCTGATATCAACGTTCGTCGAGAGGTGGCACCTTGAGACGAGCAGCTTTCGTTTTCCGTGGGGCGAGATTACGATCACGCTTCATGACGTGGAGAGGATTTTGGGACTGACGATAGATGGGTTTTCATGCCGCGATCCTACAGTTTCTATGGACGCCGACCCCAAGGAGATTGACAAGGCGCTTAAGGCGCTGGGGGTGGAGATTTTCGGCTACATGTTCGGCGTTGGGGGTGAGATGCAGAGGGATGCCCTTAGAGGTCGGGTTTCGGCCTTTGATTTTGCTGAGCACCTGCTTCACATGATAAGGGATGAGGACGAGGCCCACTCGATAGCGGCGGGATACCTATGGCACGTTCTCTCCTGTAGTATTTTCGTGGACAAGTCCACGAACCAGTTGGTGGTGAAGATGCTGCCGTTATTCATGGATTGGGACCGAGTGGTTGGCACGGCTTGGGGGACGGGGGTGCTTGCTTTATTGTATAGAAACCTTGGCGAGGCTTCTCGGGGAGAGGTAGCAGGCATAGCGGGGTACATCTATCTGCTTCAGGTAAATGAACTTTATTTTGTATTTCGGTGCAGTAATTATTACATTATTTAAATTATTATTAACCAAACCTATTATTTATTTTGCATGTAGATATGGATGTACTTTGTATATTTTCCGGGGAACCCTAACCCCCTCCCCGGAATGGGCGACGACGAGCGACGCACTGCTCGGTATTATATCCAGCGCTCTGCGCTGCGTGATATCGACACCGGTCGGAATTACCGGCGTATTTTGGACGAGTATCGGCCCGAGGATGTAAGCACCCTAATGTGTTTATTACTTATTGGTCATCTATGATTAAATTGCTATTTTATTGTACTTTTTTCGATTGAAGGTACGTTGGACGCCCTATGGAAGTCTAGATTTTGCTGGTGCTTATAGGGCGTCCACTTACCGAGGGACGATCGCATTCATGGACGTCGAGGAGCCGTACTGATGCGAACAACCCCTGAAGTATTGTCTGCAACGCAAGATCTTGGATTCCTCAAGCTTGGATTCGATTCTTCTCTTCTGTAGCCAACGTGATGGCTTTCCTAGGGCTAAAGAGTTAGCCTTCAAACTCGTTCAATGTGATGGACAAAAGGGATCAACGTGATGATCGACAATTGCTCGAAGCGACGAGCTACGGGATAAACGATCCGTGGGATCGAAGAGTTGACGTTAGAACTCAAGGGAAGGAGCGTACTCAATTTTACTACTCAAATTCAACGTAAAGAATACAAACTAGGGTTTCAAGTCTTAAATAGTGCCAAAAGAAATAACATAAAATAATAATAAAAATTGTTCAGCAAAACGATGAAGATTGAATTCGCTGAAGCGGACCGAAAGTGGGAAAAACAGCGGTCGCCGTAATTAAGCGGCGGTCGCTGCCATTTGCCGTAGGCAAATTCCTTGAGGAGTAAAAAACGGCGGTCGCCGTAAGTTTGGCGGCGGTCGCCGCCATTTGCCATAGGCAAATTCCCTGAGTCTTCAAAAACGGCGGTCGCCGTAAGTTTGGCGGCGGTCACCGCCCCTCTGCTTCCGCGAACTCGTCGTCTGGCCTCTTCGAGTGCACTCCCGTTGTTCCCTCTTCGTCCTTCGCCGTCAATGAGCGGGTCATGGAGCTATCAATCTCCCCTTCTTGGCTGCGAAGCGTCCCGCTTCGTCCTTGTCGTCAGAAGCATGAGACGTTGGAGGAGAAAGAGCGGCGATGTGGAAAATAGGACGCACACCATAGTCAGTGGTTGTAGGTGGCCAACCCACGGGCAGCTCATCCGGAATGACATCCCCAGGGTCCTGCAAAAGAGAAGGCACAGTAGTGGGTAAAACAACAAGATCTGTAACATTTAGAGAACACGCTAACGTAGTAAGTAAAAAGCAAGGACGACGTCCCTGAATGATGGGGGAGACAGCCTGAGACTTATCCAATAGAAGCCGGTCTTCACAAGATCCTTGAATGCCGGGCAAAGCTGGTGTAGAGGGATGTTTTGTTGCTGTCTTTTGTGGCTTCGCACGTTCAGCTGCTTGCAATGGATGCACCTTGGCTTATTCAAGTGCCTTGACGCGGTTCCTCTCAACTTGATCTTGCAAAATCCCCTTAGGGCTCATAGGAAGCAAGGTGACCTTCCTTCCATTGTGCATGAAGACGTAGTTATTGAGGGAACCATCATGAAGAGCTCTCTTGTCAAATTGCCAAGGTCGCCCTAAGATAAGGTGAGTGGCATCCATGGGCACGACGTCACAAAGCACCGAATCCGCGTAATGACCAATGCTGAAATGTATGGTGCATTGTTGCTTCACAACATTGGAGTCATCACCCTCGAAAATCCAGTGTAGACTATATGGCTGGGGGTGCGGAGTCGTATTGAGCTTGAAGTGCTTGATCACCTTGTCATTGATGATATTGCAACAACTCCCACCATCTATAATAACACTCAAAGAAGCACCCTGGACCGCACACTTAGTATGAAATAAATTCTCACGTTGATCAAGTAAGGTACCTTCTTTGGTGGTAAGAACTCGGCGTGTAACCAAGCTAAGAGGCACGGTGTCTGGCTCGTCCTTATGGCTGCATATGTATCCGTCCATGTCCTCCTCCTCCTCCTGTGCGTACGTGTCAAAGACTGGCCCAGCGTCGGGTGTGTCCTCATCAAAGGACTCTTATCTGGAGAGGTTCGAGAAGAGGACACGTTTGTTGTTGGGGCAGTACCGCTGTATGTGGCCATGTCCTTGGCACTTAAAACAGATCTTGTCCCGTGCCCTGCCATCGGAAGGAGGCGCTCTCCGCTGCGGTGGCTCATTGACGTGTGTCGGGGTAATGTGCGGTCGAGTGGTCGGCGCAGGCGTAGTAGTCGCGGGAGCGGACTGCGAAGAGGAATGCACATTAGTGGAAGGGAAACTTGACATAGGGTTAGAGCCATATCTTGTGTTAGAGTGAGACCAAGACACTCTCTTAGCCGCTTGAGCTTGCGACCATATCTCATGTGCCGTATGTGCGCACTTTTGGAGGTCCCGTATGTTGAGCACCCGAAGTTGGTTGCGAATAGGCTCATGCAGGCCATGAAGTAACATACTCCGAAACTCCTCGTCAATGTGATGGATACCTGCCTTATGGGACAACTCTTCAAGCTCAGCATAAAAGTCAATGGGAGAACAGTTACCTTGAGCCACTAGTTGTATCTTGAGGCGCATTTCGGAAGTAAAGTCCTCGGGGACATACTTTTTCCTCATGATCCACATAAGATGGAGCCATGAAGTGACTGGACGCTCGCGGTTATACGCACGGTCAGCGCTGAAACGATGCCACCAAGCCTTGGCGGCGCCGTCGAAGTGTAAAGCGACGGTAGCAACCCGTTCTTCTTCTGGGTATTGGTAATGATTCAACACATACTCCATGGACTGCTGCCAATCAAGAAACTTAAGGGGATCAAATTCACCAAAAAAGTTTGGGAGTTTTACCTTAATGTCGGGGCGACGTGGTCCATGGCGCCCGGGGCTCGGGCGACGCCGTTCCCGTGAGTGTCGGCGGTAGCCGCGATGCGTGGGGCGCAACTCCTCGAGGCGTTCCATCTCATACGCATCCTCATCATCAAATCCTTCCCGGGAGTGGTCTGAGGCACGGTCATCATCATCATCACGCTCGGACTCGGAATCGTCATACTGCGCGTGTTGTCGACCTCGTACCTGACGGTCCTTGGTGTTGACATATGGTAGGGGATCCTTGGAGGCGCGAACACTACGACGGGAGCGATCCGAAGTGTAATCCTCAACTCTCGGAGCAAAAGTGGGGTTGTATCGGACGCGGGAATCGCCGCGCTTAGTAGGGTAGCCTTCAATTTGAGAGCGAATGCGATCTTGTGGAGTAGACAAGACGCCTTTACCCTTGCGGTCCAGTGGTTCGCTTGTGGAGGCCGTAGGGTTCAGCAAGGGATCAACTGTGGGCAACGTCATGTTACTCACGGCCCGATGAAGGCGAGCAAGCTCAGCATCTTTCGCGACGAGTTGCCGGGCTTTTTCAGCATTCGAAGCGTGCAAGGTGTCATTCTCAGCATGAAGGGAGTCATTCGCAACATGAAGGTGATCAAGCTATTCATAGGCGGAGTCCATGTGTCCGGGGCTGCGGTTGCCCGTAGAAGGAGAGTGGCTGGGCGGAAGAAACTCCATAGTACCTAGACGAAGCATATAACACAAGGAGTAAGTTGCACCAAGCAAAAGAACAAGTCCAAGCCAAGTCCTTGTCTCAAAAGTGAACCAAGAAATTTTCCGCTGGGCGTACTAATTTTGGTTGCTCGTGAGGAGGGAGAGGCTTGAACGAAAGGCAACAAAGCAAGAACTAGCAAATCAAGTCCCAAAACAACACACAAAATTTCCAAGTGCAAGAAGAGAAAATCAAGTATCTCAGAATTAATCACAAGAGAGTTGAAAAGTTTTCTTTGCCCTTTTTAATGATAGTTGCATAGAGACATGAAAGAAGAGAAGATGGAGTATGACCGTATGGTGCGTTCTCTTGCCTATTCTTTGTATCTTTTGTTTTTGAGGCTTCCGTCTTCCCAAACCTTTCTGTTTTTGTTTGATGGAAGGTGAGAATAGTATGTTTGTTTTTGTTTATACGGTCACACTTTGTTTTGGTTTTGAATTGATATGATTGTGAATCAAGCAAGAAAGAACCACACAAGCAAGTGCAGGACAAGAAAGAAGAGACAAAGCAACTATGAGGGAATAAAATCTAACAACTAATCTAGCAATTAATCCAAAGATGAAGCAAAACTTGATCAACCAGGAACAAGGAAATCAAACATGCAATTAAGGAAACAAGAATTGCTAGAGGGTAGATTTTAGGGTTGTGGAACAAGGAACAAAAACCTAAGAGACTTAGGGTTCAGCCGTGAGGGTGGGGGAGGGCGGTGGACGGTGGTGGTGATTCCGGCGATTGGAGAGAGAGAAAAATTGCTAGGGTTTACAAGCGGAAAATTTCAAGAATCACAATAAGAGAGAAGAATAAACTTAGCTTGGAAATGGCTCTGATGCCAGTTGATGCGAACAACCCCTGAAGTATTGTTTGCAACGCAGGATCTTGGATTCCTCAAGCTTGGATTCGATTCTTCTCTTCTGTAGCCAACGTGATGGCTTTCCTAGGGCTAAAGAGTTAGCCTTCAAACTCATTCAACGTGATGAACGAAAGGGATCAACGTGATGATCGACAATTGCTCGAAGCGACGAGCTACGAGATAAACGATCCGTGGGATCGGAGAGTTGACGTTAGAACTCAAGGGAAGGAGCGTACTCAACTTTACTACTCAAATTCAATGTAAAGAATACAAACTAGGGTTTCAAGTCTTAAATAGTGCCAAAAGAAATAACATAAAATAATAATAAAATTTGTTCAGCAAAACGACGAAGATTGAATTCGCTGAAGCGGACCGAAAGTGGGAAAAACAGCGGTCGTCGTAATTAAGCGGCGGTCGCTGCCATTTGCCGTAGGCAAATTCCTTGAGGAGTCAAAAACGGCGGTCGCCGTAAGTTTGGCGGCGGTCACCGCCCCTCTGCTTCCGCAAACTCGTCGTCTGGCCTCTTCGAGTGCACTCCCGTTGTTCCCTCTTCGTCCTTCGCCGTCAATGAGCGGGTCATGGAGCTATCACGTACATGCCTAATCGGGCGGTGTGACAGTTTGGACGTCGGCAGAGCAGGCCATTGGATTGGGACCATATGCTGGCCATTCTATGCGGCGACGAGCTTCCTGCAGCTGCACCGCTTATCCGCACGTCGCAACTATTATCACAGTCGTCGGGTGGTGGTGCCGAGTCATCCTCAGCCGCAGAGCATCGAGCCCGAGCGGGGCGTGTCCCATCCATATACGAGAGAGGAGAGTCTTCCAGGGCCGCGGCTGTGTCAAGCGATGACGATATGTAGCTTTTGACATTATGACATTGTTTTATGTTTTGGCTTTGATTTTGTATCGACAGTATGGATTATGTACTGACATTTTGTGTATATATGGGTCGAGTTGGTGTTGACATTATTGTTTATGTATTGATATTTTGGATTGGATTTCAGGTACAACCACATTTAGCACACAATACAGAAAAGAAAACATATTGATCATAAACTTAGAAAAAAATTAGAGAAAATATATGACACTGCTTTAGCGTCCGAAGAAATTAGGGTAGTCTCTGGTAAACGTTCGCTTCGTATGCACGTTGTAAAAGATCTTGATTTTTCTTAACAAGTTCTTGATTTTGCTTAACAAGATCTTGTTTTTCCTGCCATTGTTGTCGAATAACCGCGTGTGCCCTGTCCTCGTACATAGGATCAATCCACTCTCTGAAAATACACCCCAGTTTTGGGCATCCCCAATACCTCCTTCTATAGTTCCACTGCAAATCCCAAGTACGGACAACGGCTTTCAAATTACACTCGCATAGCCTATCTGGGTTTGTTGATGATTCTGATGAAAGATGCCATAATTTGTTGTAGGGTTTGGGTTTAGGGTACCATAAACCCCTTAATATAGCCTTGTTACAACGGTAACTTGGTGGGCGCAACCAGGTTGCGCCCAAGAAGTTAACGTAAAAAAATGGTAACTTGGTGGGCGCAACCTGGTTGCGCCCAAGAAGTTAACGTAAAAAAACGGTAACTTTGTGGGCGCAACCTGGTTGCGCCCAAGAAGTTAACGTAAAAAAATGGTAACTTGGTTGCGCCCAAACTAGAGGAGGTTCATTTTAGGGTTTAGGGTTTTAGAGGGGGGTAATTTTCAAACTAAATCTGCAACAGCATATAGAAATTTGTTTGGGAATATTTAAGTTTTCTCTGATGGTCCTTCAGCAGAAGAGCTGCAAAAGCACATTAGAGCTACAAAAGCACATTAATTCTTCTTTAAATTCGCAATTCCCGTCTCATATATATTGATTATATAGGCTTAAACTTTACACCTTAATGACCCTAAACGTATGTAGGAAACTCGAAGTCATTGATTTTGTAAAACGTATGTAGGGAACTTGGAGATTTGTCAAAGTATTGATTCAGTGTCTTTTCAGTTTCCATACATGGATAGCGAGTTTTTCGAAACAAACTTGGACATCCCAAACATTGAACCCTAATGAATGCACCCTACCCACTAAAACCCTTCATGAATCTCAAGTCATGTATTGAGAAATTTTTACAACAAATAATTAATTAACTGAGACGTGACAAAATGGAGGATGACAGGATCATAAGTACATTTTTGGTTACGCCAAGAACTTCAAAATATCGAGGCAATATATACATATTCAATGGAGGTTTAGGGTTGTGGTTAGGGTTTAGGGTTTCATAGAACACATGTTTAGAATAGATATAGGTTAATTGACCCTAAATCTCAAACTCTAATTGGACGCAGTGTGTAGAGGCGATTGAGCTCATAGGGTTTGACTCTTGTATTGAGAAATATGCAACTCATTGGTTTAGAAAAATATTCTGTCCATATGTTGATATTGGGATCTTTTTGGTGAAAATAAATCATATAGGCTTAAATTGTACACTTTAATTACCCTAACCCCCAAACCCTAAACCCCAAAAAACCATATCCTAAACCCTCTCACAGCTAGTTGGGCACAACGCCGTTGCGCCCAAACTAGAGGGGGTTCATATGGGTGGGCGCAACGCCGTTGTGCCCAAACTGGCTGGGGTTAGTGTTCAGGGTTTAGGAGGGTTTGGGAGTTTGGGGTTTAGGGTTTAGGGTTTAGGGTTAATATTCACACTAAACCTTCAACATTAGCTAGAGTTTTCCCACCAGCAACAGTAAACCCTATCCTAAGTACCGCCCCAACTGCCTCTGCCACCTCCAACGCCTTCACGAAAAAAACTTCAAAATATCGAGTCAATATATACCTATTCAAGATATTTTATTCAAAAAAAACTTCACGACCCTAAATACAAGACCCTAACCAATAAAACCCTAAACCCCTAACCCTAAACCCCAAAAAAAACCTAAACCCTAAACCCTCTCATAGCTAGTTGGGCGCAACGCCGTTGCACCCAAACTAGAGGGGGTTCATATGGGTGGGCGCAACGCCGTTGCGCCTAACTGGTTGTGAGTAATTTGTAGGTTTAGGGTGGTTTAGGATTTAGGGTTTAGGGTTTAGGGTTTACGGTTTCAGATGGATTGATGGATAGAGCTCATTTCACTTTACAACTTGAAAATTTGAACTCCATACTCTCCTCCTTTTCTTCTTCTTGAACCAGCTTCAAGTAAGGGTCTTTTAATTTCTCCATACTCTCCAACTATTCCACACCATTTCAGGATAAAATATTTAACTTCACAATTTCAAACATGTACAATTTTACTTTACAGCTTGGAAAAGAAGTGGATTTACATCGACTAAACATATCCAACTCCATCCCATTCCAACATTTGGATACCCTAAGTCCTAGGTCTAAAGAAATATATCACTGTTACCACCCATCCTTCTTTGGATAACGTAATCTTGCATCCTATCCTGAAATGGTTGCTCCCATCCTTCAACGCTTGCATCTTTCCATCGGGTCTAAACTCCGGGCGGGGGTGGAATCGGACATAGGTCATCAACTAGCCAAACCCTTACAAATTCAAGGGTTAGAATACATTACAAATAAATAAAGGTTAATGATGATCGAATGTGGAAATGTTTACCGGTACAAAATGGTCATGGTTGCCTACAAGGGCTATCGCATGCAATTTTGTGGGAGGTTGTGCGCCTGGGGGAGCCCACATTGGGAGGCATGTGTGAGGTCCAGAATATGATAGCACAACAAGAGCCACCTGGTATCGTGTGGCAAATACCAAGCCAGCAATGGGAACTTCCATCCAGTGATCCCTCGTACACACCCCAGTAAAATTCACAGACCTGATGAGGTCCGATATGGGGGTTAAACTACAAGCCAGGGTGTACAACGCTCGACGTTCTTGTAGCTCCTTGGAAAGCTCCCATCGGACGTACTGATAATGGTCTTCGCCATGCCCTAATAGTACAGCAAGCGAATGGTACCCACAATGACCATCGCCCATTACATTCTGTACTCCTCCAATGTAGGCGAACATAAACGAATCAATATTATCTCGGCCCTAGTTGAAGCCGAGGTAAATAACGTCCATGTCGCCCTGAGGTGCTCTACAAGTGCTTTTCTTGCCAGGTGAAACTCCGCTGCGCCGCTTACCGCTCGGAGGACGTCCTTTAGATCCCACTGAGGAATTTTTCCGGTCCTCGGCCTTCTTCTTCTTTTCCTCGTCCTTCTTCCTTTTTTCTTCCGCCATGTGCTCAAACCAACTAGGGTCCCTCTTGGTAGCGTTCTTCTTCTTTTTAGGTCTCCCCTTCTTGGTCGAAGAGGTCGGGGGCTCTTCTGCGGTACACGATCTCGAGTCATGGAAAACTTTGTATCGGCGTGAAAAGTCGGTCTTCAGCTCTGGGTGCAATTCTTCGTTGCTCCACTCTCCAAACATGGAACCTAAGATGATATCTTCTTCTGAGATCAATACGTCATCATTCGGTGCGAGATCAGCATGCCCAACCCATTCCCACTTGATTTGCTTCCAATAACTATGGATTTCACTTGGACTCAACGGGGAACCGGCCTTTACATATTCTTTGATCGTGTGTGGGCAAGGCAGGCCTAGGGTGGCTCTCCAAAACACATCACGGCATTCTTCATCGGGAATTTTTCCTTGCATGGCCCTAACAACTGAAGGGTATAACATTCTTAAGCACTTTTCTGAGACCTTATACAGAATGCGCCTGAAAAATGTCTTCATCAAAGGCGGGCCGGTTACGATCTCTGTGGGCGCCTTAAAAGCACTCTGCTCCATATCACCCCTGATTTCCCGAATTCGATCAGCAAACATATTGTCGATTTGCTGCACGAGGGTCTCTAAGCCTCCAACCGACGATTCAATCCCGTCCTTCAGCATAGAGTGTTGACTCTCGACCCTAAAATGGAGAACAAAACTCAAGTTACGCTTAGTTGTATATATCAATTTAGCTTTTAGATGATCGCTTATTAATTTACATGTTTGATGATCTTGTGCCGAAATGGAGTACAGTGTCACACCATGCACAGACTAGCATCTTCTTGTATTCAGCAAGCCATACCCTCTTCACGTAATCCATCAGCCAGGGTAGCTTTTTCCACTTTTCCGTCAAGTATTCAAGTCGCTCATTATACACATCCTCAGTGGGCGACCTTAACAACCAACGAATATTACCACTAAAATGGTCAACATTGGGGACCCATTTCATAGCAACACCCTCCACGTTGCGGTTCACATGGACCCTACACAACAGATGCTTCGTGTTGGGAAATACTATATCCACGACTTTCACAAGACCGAGCTCTCGATCTGACATGATCGCCTTGGGTTCATGTCCCCCGAGAATGATCTTTAGGCGGTCCAACGCCCATGTGTAGTGCTCCGTCGTCTCATCATACATGAATACGATCGCAATACAAAATGTACGGTTGGTGCAAGTGAATCCAACAAACTCCAACAAAGGCATACCGTACCTATAAATGTACAAATTATAAGAAATAAGGTATGCAATTACATATTCAATAAGGTATGCAATTACATATTTTAGATGTAATAATAGCGATAATTGAACATATTCATACTTGTTCGTCTTGTAGGTCGTATCCATGACGACGATGGTGGGGAACAAACTCAACAAATGTATAGCTCCGGGGTGAGAAATAAAAATATCACTCAAAACCTCCCTCCCTTCTTCATTGCGACGCGTCTCATAGCTTGTATAATAACCTCTCGCGTCTAGA
Organism: Rheum nobile; assembly: GCA_027886185.1. NCBI lineage: Eukaryota > Viridiplantae > Streptophyta > Magnoliopsida > Caryophyllales > Polygonaceae > Rheum > Rheum nobile. Next base: position 1,120,566 of record WOAB01000211.1, on the reverse strand, counting down.
AAATCCAGCATGTACTGCGGCACCGTCAAAATGCCCCTACATTTCAGCCTCTCTCGACTCTTGTAATTGTAGAGTTGGTTCCTTGATGTCAAGCATTTGGGATCCTCGTGTAGAAATAGACTCATAATAGCCTTCGGCTTTATTCTGAAGGCTGACAAAACTTTCACACGCTCTCGTTGTTCCTGCGAAAGCCTCCCAGCAAATGCATGACCGATCAAACTACAAGAAAGCTCATGGTCATGCGATCCACAAGCGACAAATAATCTATTTGAGCCAATCTCCTTTCACAATCACCCCATGCAACTGAAACGGACACTCACTCTTCTTTGTCCTCGCATCTTAGCCCAGCTGATCATACTATCTCTATCACTCCATTCTTTATCCGTAGTAAAATGAGCAGAATAATCCACTGGCGAATATTCGCTATCACTACAGTCCTCCTATTTATGATAAATAAATAAATTATAAATTAGGTGTTTTTCTAAGGGAGTTTCTTACAATGAATGTATACTTTACTTCATGATCAATTAAAACACCTAAATAACAAATTACTTCGCACATAAACTTTCAGAAAATTATTTCACAACTATATAATACAATACTGAAAATACAACTATATTATCGTAAACATTTTAATCAACTATATTATCGTAAACATTTTATACAACTATATTATCGTAAACATTTTAATCAACTATATTGTCGTAAACATTTTAATCAACTATATTATCGTAAACATTTTAATCAAAGTTCTAAACTACAACAAACTACTGTAAATTACTACATTTGAAATAAACTTTATAGTAAATATATGCTTACCCCTAAATTATCAAGACCGAGTGCGTCATCCAAGTGCTCAACTGGACTAAGTGCAGCATCCATCCTCGACAAAGACATTATCTTCAATGGATAATGTCTTTGTCAAGGAATAGTTGCATATATATAGCAACACGATGGATAAACACGAAGAAGTTACCGTTGTAAAACGGTAACTTTTTGGATGCATCGTGGTTGCGTCCAAGAAATTGCGTCTAACATTTTTTTTAATAGCCTTTTTTTTTAATAGTTTTTTTTTAATTAATTTCCTTTTTATCGAACCCTAAAACGTAAACCAGTTTTTAATTAATTTTTCGAATTTCTCAAAACCGGGTACCAGCTCTTGGGCGCATCCTTGATGCGCCCAAGAAAAACTTTAAATTTTGTTTTTCCCATTTTGGGCGCATCCTTGTTGCGCCCAAAATGGGGTGCGCCGCAAGAAATTACGGGTGTAAAAAATAATCCCCTTGTTATTTCGTTACATTTCATTTTTCTTTTTTCCCATGTTACTTTGTATATAAATTAACTTTGAATAATTTGATTTTTGTATATGTTGTGTAATAGTTTACAAGAATTCCATGCATGACACAAGAACATATGCTAGTAAAAATCAATAGGTGAAACAGGCCGAGTGATGAGCTAAGTGATCAAGTCGGATGGGCCCCACTCCACCCTAATCGTCACCGGTTCATCCGTGCTCACCATCTAGTTAGATCAAAGGAAATTAAGGCTTTGTTCGGTAAATCGATGCTAATACTTATGTTTATGCTGATACTTATGCTGATGCTTATCCTGAATTATGTACTGATGCTGATACTTATACTTATTTTGGTTTATGTATGTTCGGTAAATAATACTTATAATTTTGTAAAAAATTTAAAAATGACCAAAAAGCCTAAAAGTTAGAATATATTACACCTACACGTGATGTGCACGTGATACCTTATTAACCCCACCTAATCCCTATACCCCGATATTTGTTGTCTTTGCATCTCCTTCCTCAAATCTCCTCCCTCGCCCCTCTTTTTGCCATCTCCTCCCACTGATAAATTTGCCAAGGATTGAGCAAGGTGTGCAAGGAAAGCGCTATGATTGTGGCTCGATTTATTCCGTCGTCGCTAGAAACGTGTTAGTGGAGGGAAGCTGTGAAGAAAGCCTACGTGTTGCAACCCGAGAAAAAAATCGCTCAAGGTTGGTTTTTATGTTCGCTTTTGCAAAGAAAGTATGAGTACGTAGTGATTTAAGATCGATTGTTTCATGGAAATTAGATTAAACGCATTATAATTGAAAAATTCGAAGGAGTTTGATAATTAGGGTTTGTCGACTGCGAAATCAGATTGGGGGTTTTGTGAATTAGAATCTGTTTTCTGGTTGGTTCGCTTGAATTCACTTGATTAGATTGGTTTGTAGACCTATGTATTGTGAATTGTGAAAATTAGGGTTTTAATTAGATTTATTGCAAATTAGGGTTTTTTTACTGGGAAATCGGATTGGCATTTTGGGTTTTGAGGTTTGAGTTAGCTGCACTGAAATTGATTGAATAGGTTTATGGCCAAATGGGTTTTCAACTATTCAAATTAAGTGTCAGGATATAATCAACAACATATATTCACATCCTTGCTGTAAATTCATGGAGTACGTAGTTGTATTCGATGGAATAATCATATCGTACTAACATATGGACGTACTAAGATTCTCCTTAAGGGTTACTTTCAGCAAACATAATTAGGAAATGTCATTGTTTTAGCTGAGTAATCATATAGTGCTTGTGTTACTTTTACTAGTTGAGCTAGCAAGCGTTGGCAAGATTTCAATGTATCTTTTATTTGTATAATGATAATAACTTTATTTTACTTTTCAAGATGTAAACTGTTGGAAGTATCAAAGTTTTGTTCAATGCATAGTTTTTGGTTCACTGCAATGATGGGAGATTGTGAGTTCGCAAAGAAGGTCCATCACTTGATCTTAAAATGGCTTAATATCCCTTGTTGTCCTGGAAACCTCCTTGATTGGCTTTACTTGGATGGGAGACACCAAGAGGAAGCATATCTTCATCTTCTAGGCAACTTGTGTTGCACTCACCAACTTCATATACTTCACATGGAAATGTTGGGAGAGCAGAACTTTGTAGGCAGATGAATGTGCTTTTGAGATCATTGCTATGACTAAACTTTACATTTTGTTTCGCTGGAATGCCAAGGACATGAATGCCACCAGCACCAGATCATGGTTTGACGCACTTCAAATTGAGAGATGAGCTCTTTAGAACATGTTCATATCCAGCTCTTAGGCATTTTGTTAGTAGCCATAGAGCATTTTGTCTAGGGGATTGGTCAATGATGTATAGCTGAGTGACTGGACTCTTATTCAGATTGTAAATTCTCCCCTTTGTAATCCAATTTAAACCATTCAAAAAAAAAGGGCGGGTGATTGTTTATAAATTAGTATCTACTTGCACTTGTTTTTTTAACCTATACAAAGCTCATTGATCATGAACTTGCTTGTACTTGTGGTGTATAGTGCATTTGAATCGTAACTGTTTCTTTTTGTGACCATCTTCCAAGCAGGTTGTGGACTGATTATTAATCAAAGGCATTGTTTTTTCTCTAGACAGATGTAGTTGATACTGTTGTTCAATTATTCATAAGTCATAACATATTCAGTAGTTATAAGGGTTTTTTTTGTGACCATTGTTCGGTGATGGATAATTTGATCAATTTGTTTGTGACTAATGTCCAGAAAAAGATGTGTTTTGTGGCATATAGATGTATGCTTTTTTTAGGGATTTTTCGCATGATATCCTTCAATTTATGCATTTTTCGTGATATACCCATATGCTTGCACTGTTTTGCGTGGTACCCCTCAACTTTGGTAGTTTTTCGCCTCATAACCATGTGTTAAGAAAACGTTAAATAAACGTTAAGTTTTTTTCTAAAAAAGAAGAACTATGTTTACGTTTATGCATTTTGTTTTCTCACCCGTTTGAGTGGCCAGACTCCAGAGAATGATTTTATTCGTCAATGTACACACAAGAATACAATATAATATTGAATGTTGCTTGCAATCTTGAATACATAATATATATATATATATATATATATATATATATATATATATATATATATCCCATCTAACATCGGCATAAGCTATGCTTGAGATTTTATATGGGTTTTTTCACTACAGAAGCTCGCTTAGTGAGTTTGTATTGGACCATCCTTACAATCTTATAGAACCAGAATGTGCATACAAGCTGCAAACCTAGCTAATCTCATTGCCTGGTTCACAAACACAAAACAAACACACAATTGATTAGTGCTTCGGCGAAACAAGGGGGCGCAAACTTAATTAGATCAACTAGGAATTGTGTTGTTTACCTTTATAAGAAAAGGGTTGTTAGCAGATAGTGTGACATATGTGAGATATGGTCCACCCACCATCCTCGCCATAGAGAAGGTGACTTCAAATGCTACCTAAAAACAAATGGTACCTTGGTGTTGGATTCTTTCAAATGCATTAATATGCAATGGATCAATACTTAACATGATCAAGTTATAGGTAGAATCATTGGTACAGGATTCATGAATATGTGATCAACTTATATGATGAATGTTTATTCTTGAGATTATATACATAGATTAATTAGGTAAAAATACTTACATAGCTGCCAAATTGAGGCCAATGTCACTGTAACCAAGCTCCTTGAAAAGCTCCCTCAACTGCAAAAAAAAGTTGTACATAGCTCTGTTATCCAAAGTGCAACCACTATCTCTGAACCATACTACAACATTTCAAACAATAAAAAAACACACAAATTAAACAGGGTTGAATTTTACATATTTCAATCTTTCTTCCCTCTTTATATATTCATCTTTTTATTATGGCATATAGATATATGATTTTGATCAAGAGCCACATACGTTGTACCATTTAAAAGTCCTTGCCAAATTTCAATATGTCCACTATATAAATATATTTCATATTCAACAATATAGCCTCTCTCAATTCTAGTATTCAGACATTGAACAAGTAAGAAAGAATATACTGAAATAGCACTATATTCATATACTAAGGCCTAAGTCATTAACACCAAAGCTACATCAATAGTAACAAATCAATAGTGCATTAATGTCCGTCACTCTGCTTGGTGGCTAGCAACTACAAAGCTGTATGACAAGTGACAACCAAAGAAAGAAATTATCCAAATTAATGTGCAGCTGAGTTTTGTATTTATAATCTCAATGGCTAGTAAATGATTCACACAAAATTCAATTTAAAAGGAAGCATTCAAGCATACAAGAATCACACTATTATACCATTAGATTTCTAATCAGGGAAAATAATTATACTAATTAGAGCTTTGTATGTATGGCAATTGGCAACCAAAGAAAGAAATTATCCAAATTAATGTGCAACTGAGTTTTGTATGTATGGCAATTGGCAAAGAAAACACCTTCATAATTTCACACAACATCAGTTTAAATACACACTTCCACCATTGGAACAACACCAATCTATGAACCTTCTCCTTTCTGAACCCATACCAAGCCATTTTCACTCCTTGCTCTCTCTTTTTTCAGCATAACCCTGCCCTCAATAGCTGCCTAACACCAATCTACGTACCTTCTTCTGCTGTTTCGTTGGATCAACAAATCTGGAAACCCTAATACAACAGATCTGGAAATTGAAAGAAAAATGAGGAGCGGGAAAGAAAGAACGCTTATGAAAACCATTCAAAAACCCCCCAAATCTTCAGATTTGGGTCAAACGATTTTTGAAAGAAAGAAAAGTCGAAGAATAATCTAGAAGAGGTGAAGAAAAGTCGAAGAACACGTACCCCTTCTTTCTACCGGTGTTTCGTTGGATGGGGAAGCAGTGAAGAGTCGAAGGAGAGCAGTGATGAGTCGGGAGTAGTAAAGACACAAATTTATTGATAAGTAGCTAAAAACATCGACATCCATCTTTTGTTTTGGCCATTTTTGAGTAAGTTGGAGTAGAATGGAGGACACAGGAGTAGTTAGGAGCATTTTTCAGGAGGAGAAACCGAACGCGCGTGGTGTGCTTAATTATGGGGAAAAAAGGAGACGGGAGTAGGAGAAGTAGAAAAAAGCAAAAAATAATGGTCAACCGAACGGAGCCTAAGACTCATTTTCGAATTTCCTCTCTGTCAAATTAGGTATTTCTAATATTTTCTCGAAAATAAGAATTTGACCTTTAATATTCCTTTCTTTCTTTTCTTTTTCTTTTGGTGAAAAATATTCCTTTCTTTCTCTACTAGATGGAATACCAGCTTGCGAATGGGTACCAATGTGAATACTTTTGGAGGTTTTGGTTACAAGTTATAATTTATATGCGTGACTGGTTTCATCCTAGCCACTAATCCTTATCTGAGTACAGGAAGGTTCATTGTGATAGTCCAGATCTGAAGGTATAGAAAACAAAACTCAGGTCTTAAACAGAGATGCATTTGCACCAAACCAAAAACAGCAGCATTGCAAGTTGCTATCCTGAAACTGTTCGTTCTTCTGTAATCTGTATGGTGGGACTCCAGCAGTCAACCTCTCCAGCTCATATAAGGTTCCTCTTACCACTTTATTCACATCTACTTTCATCCCCCACAGGCCACAACCCCCTCTTGCAAGAGGAGCATAACAAGTTCCCAGGACGAGCTTGCACTATTGATAATTCATTGTCCAGGACTGAACTCAAATATGGATGGTGACGAGGCTTCTCTTACTTGCACTTTGTCGAGGCCCATCTCCAACGCGTCCTCATAAAGCCTTTTCGACTGCTGCACTAATCTCACCTTATCTTTGCTATTTCTCGGTCTCAGACGCGATCTTTGTTGCAACACCATTGCCCACCTATATAGAGCTGCAGCGGAAACACATGCTGGTCAGGAACTACACAGCCTAGTAATGAAAAACCCTATATGCCACCAGGCCATTGCTTTCGAAATGCAATGCAATGCAATGCCTTCTAGTAACAAGTCGGTCACTGAACTCGTTTTGGAAACCTACAAGGTTCCTCTTTGTAAGCACTGGTCAAGAGAGAACTTCAAATCTACATAATTATGAATTATAGTTGACTACATCATATACAGAAACTGCTGAAAAATGATATCGAGATGCATGAAACTTGTATTTGTAATGATTCTTTATTCACTCTCAATAGTGAATGGCTTTTTTCTATGAAATGAAGTGCGTGATCTTTAGTATTCAATGAGTGACCATGTACTTGTCAACATTAGAGTGACCATGTATTCAATGACTGATGCATGAAACTTCCTTATTTTTCTTTCGTGTGTAAGTTTAGATAACCCATCACTGCTAACGAAAAAATGGTTGAACGTTCACGTAAGCAACAAATGAAGCAAACGGGCCAAAAGTGGAAAGCATTTCCCACCTCTCAACAGATATACAACAAATAATTATTCAAGAAAATAAAACAAGATACTACTTGTCAAATTGTCAGATGGAGCCATATTGTCATCATCTTTCAAGTTTCAACCTTTGTTCCGATATATTTCACACCCTATCTATACTAAATCAGTTGATATGCTAGATAGTCGTAATTGAAACACTAAAACAGTATATGGAAGAAGCTGAAGAAATTATCCATGAAAGAAGAAATTAGCCCTACCATCTGGTGCATAAGTTTTGCTTCTGAACATCATGGCATCGAATTTGTCAATAGCCGCCAAGAATAACTTGTCAGCATCAGAAGCTGCTTCCTAATAGTTGGAAAAAAAGAAAAGGAAACTACAATCAAATTCCACTCACGCTAGGAAATTCAATTGTTAGAGAACATACTAGTGTCAGCTGGAAATTATTAGGCCAGTTCCAATTTGTGACTAACCGGTCCAATATCAGCAATCAGCTGGGCACGAAATGAGAGTGCTACACCCCAGTTATACAAGGCTCTGACATCACTTCCGTCAATTGACATAGCCATTCTGTATTTCCTTCCAGCTTCAGCAAGAAGCTCTTCACACTCTTCACACACATCTATAAGCCGACTTACAAGTTTATCTCTGGCTGGCAGTGGCTCATCCTCTGAGACAGGTATACTATTTAATCTATCAATACCCGAATCATCACTTCCAGAAATCAGACATCTCAACTCCTGGCTAAATCTGAGTTTGAGCTCTCCATGAAGCAGATAAGTGTTTCCTAGTAGACCCGTTGCCAATAGACTCATAGGCTTCAAAGAGAGAGCTCTTGAGAGTAATTTGGCAGATTCATGTAACATTTGCTCCACAGGCATTTCGTTATCTCTTACCCTTAAACATTCCTTGGCTTGTTTCAGAAGACTATAAGCTTCAGTCAGGCACTTATCAAATAGAATGTCATCCGAAAGTACCGGAGATGGAGAAGAAGCAAATTCCGTCTCCTGACTAGATTGGTCATTATTTTCCAGAAGATTCCCTTCCATATCTGTTTTATTTCCGTACCCATTGCTATAGTTTTCATATGCTCCCTCCAATCCATAAAGAGAAGACTCAAAGGCTCCACCAAAATTGTGATGTAGTTTTGCATGCCTGGAGGAAACATTCCTTGAGTGGCTTCTAAACACTACATCATCATTGAAAGCATCATGAGATATCCCATGTCCAATATCATCATACTCTGACATCCTTAATGTTACCTGATGATCATCTGTGTATCTTACTCTATTACTTCGGAAATTAATCTCCCTACCACTATTGTCAGTAAATCTTTCATTGATCCTGCTCTGCAACAGCTCTCTGCTCTTGTTCACCTCCATAAAACTGAAATTCCCATTTCGTGCAACTCCATCCATTTTTTGGCTTTCATAATCTGACCTTGTTTTTCCATTGATATCGCAAGGTTGATAAAAGTACGCATTGTCCAAATCCCTCCTACTTGGTCTCCTAGTAACACTAGCATACTTAGAATTCATCACTCTCTCTTCATCTAGCAAATCATCCCGGGCCGGATTATTTGCATGTTTTAACTCGGTTTTAATTCCCTCTTTCTTCATACTAGACTTCGCAACAGCTGCAGTATCTTGAAAAAACCTGAAAACATGCTGAAACCAATTGAAGCCACTGTCGTCAGACTCTTTTCTTTTCCTGTTTGGTCTCTTATTCAAATTCCTATCCACCTCATGGTTCTCAACTGAACCTAAATCAATACATTCATCAACAACATTTCTAGCTTTCTTAACACACAGCCCCATTAGCTCTACAGCGTTAACATAGCTTTTCAGATCGTCAACTCCGACTTTCTGATTCTGAATAGCTTCACTAATATGAACCTTCAGCTTGCCAACCCTACCATCGAAATCGTCAAGCAACTTCGTGAGATTTCTTAATTTATCACCAGAAACCCTCAAATCCGACTTCCTCTTACCCCCACCGGAATTGACCCGGCGAGGTCCGCCATTAAGAAACCCAAAAGAAAACCCGATTACAAAAACTATAGCAGCAGCGGGAACAACTACAATCGACGGAACCCTAACCCTGGAAATCGCCAACGCGCAGACAAAACCAAGTATATACACAATCACGTACTTGTTATCGTCAATCCCGAGTGAATTGAGATAGCTACGGATCAGATTTGACTCACCCGGGTCAGCTCGAAGCCTCAAATCATCCCAGCCGTTAAGAGCCGCAGAGTCCGCTGGCGATGGAGCCGCGACGCACCTCGGCGCAGAAACTGGGAGCCGCAGTAGGCGTACAACGTGCGGAGAGATAGTATAGGCGGGATGGTTCCGCCATTGAAATTGAAGGGGTTGAGATGAGAACAGTGGATGAGAATGTGAGAGAAGAATTCTCATCTGAAATCGGTGGGTGGCAGCTCTGTTTTACATTTTTCCGTTTATGGAGGTTCTCCGACTCCCTCCTAAAGGTACAAGTTGTTTAGAAATGTATTGAGTTAGAAATAACAACGGTTGCTGTGGTGTAGTGGTTATCACGTCAGTCTTACACACTGAATGTCCCCAGTTCGATCCTGGGCAGCAACATTTTCCCTTTTTTCAACTACACTGAAGAAGCATGCACAATTTTCATTCTCTGAATCAAATCCATGTTTAAAGCCGCAAGATATCTCAACTCTCAAGCCGCAACACATCATCACAGTTAAAAGTGCCCTCAAACTAAAGAGTCTCTCTCACACTATTTCTCTGTTTTCTTTCCTGTTTCTCTTTGGCTAGGTATATGGCAACAGCTAATTCAAATAAAAGAAGTCAGTACGATTTAATTTAATTGTCAAGCAGAAGTCAGTGGCAAACCATCATCTGGATGTGTTTGTCACCTAGCAACCTTCCCCGGCGACTTTGGCCGTCTGTTTGGGTGAACTCCTTCGGCGACCTCGGCTGGAATGTCAAACTGCAGCATGTTTGTACACAATGAGCAGAAAATTACTTCCAATAACAACACTTGACCCTATAACAGAAAAGTACTTAATTTCTTTCATTTTTCTTACCCATTTCTTGAATGATTCACAGTTCAAAATGTTTAGCAGGTTATTTCATCTTACTCTTTCCTATGGTTTTGAGTCATCAGAACACGCAATTCAATGGCGGGGCGGCGATTTTAGTACTAGTTTTGTTTCCACCTTCATGGATCTACATTTATATTAATATGTTAAAACTACAAAAAATATGACATCAAACTTTTAAAATTTGACTAATTTATACTATACGTACTCTATTTTTCCGCATTTTTAAAAATTATTTTAAATAATGTAAGATTTATAATTTATTTTTAATAAAAAAAAAGTAAAACATGAAAGAAAAAATAAAAACAAACGAGAAATAAATATGTTTAATAAACTTAAAGATTTTAATAAGGTCATTAAGACCCAATTTTTTAATAAAAATATAAAAGATTAGGATGGATTGAAGATTTGAACCCATAACCTCTTGCTTTTTTTACACAAGTTTCAAGACAAAATTCATTAGGCCAATATATTTTTCTTATTATTTACTTATCATTCTATGTATACGTAATAAAAATTAAAAATTCAAAGGGAGCTTAAACCAACAACTCGACATATTCTAAGGGGTTCGTCGGGGGAAAAGAGCTTACACAATAAATCCAAATGCACATATATCATAACCCAAATGCACATCTAGTTATATCTAAATGCACATCCAATTATATCTAAATGAACATCTAGTTATATACAAATGCACATTCAGTTATATCCAATTGCACATCCTACAAAGTCCAAATGCATATCATGTTTTAGTAAAATTAAGAGTTAAGAAAATATTCTATTTGGCCAAATATGTCATCTAATTAAATCCAAACACTAATGGTAATTCTATTTGGTATTTAATTTATAACTTAAGAAAACCCAACATCTATTTACTTTGTAAATTTTATATTACATTTTTTATATACTCTCCATACTATAATTGATGTTTATATATTGGACGGTCAAAACCTAATCTATTTAACCCAATTTTTTTGAAAGGACAAAAAGTATTGATTATCTAATTAGTTATAAGTTATTGATTAATGAAGGAAATAAAAACTTATATACTCTCCACTTCGTACTACATATTATTACTAACATTATTGTGATTATGATACGTATTTAATCTAATTAAGAAACATGCGAAGGCTACCTAAAAATAAAGCTTATTATTATGACCCTCAATATAAGGGCATAAAACCGGTTAGATGGCCAACGGCCATACACAAAAAAGTACTTCGTATGAGTTAAGTACGCAACTAATGACCTGAATATGAAACGAAATGGATTTTACTTCAAAAAAGCGCCTATAGCATTAACTTGGAAATTTTATTTATAATGGCATTTAACTTTCCTATATTAAGAGTCGAGATGCACTATATATAGCTCTCAAAATTATCAAAAGGTCATATGACAATTCATAATTCAAGTACGTTCAAGCATAGCTATCTAAACGGAATGTTGCGGACATGCTAGGTGATCTAAGATTATATAGGGTACATATGTGATTCATATACTATAATTTAGATAAACCATTACAGGTGGCAAATTACGACAATGATAATAACAAATTCCAAAGCTATGATGCCTTAAATATTTCCACGTGTGTTCATCCTTTTGTTCATATATTGCCAATTATATTTACTATTGTATTTTAAATTGATCAGTGGTAGGAAGTGATGTATTAGTACTTTTCAAATAGTAAAATTGTTTGGTGTGTGTCGACAATATATCAAATACACAATTAAATCTATATAATAAGTATAATGTCAATTAAATATATATTTCAGAATGAGCGATATCAAGATTTTCAAATTTTCAAGAAATATTGACATTCCAAGTTTCTTCATTCTACTTACTCAAAGGCATACCTAATGTATACCCATCTACATATTAAATTACAAGACAACAAATTTCGTAGTTATCTACCAATAACGAAATTTACGCATTTGATAACAAGTATGATATTGATAGAAAGTTAAGATATCTTTCACCCAAACGTTCTCACAAAGGTGAGAGTCATCATATTATTATGTTTTTCATCAAAAAAAATCACTTATAATTTATCTATTTAATTAGTGATTGGATTTTCATGTTGTAATATAAAAAGACAAACAAAGAAAGATTATTAATTTGATTTTGATACTTTTAGAGTAACATGTTTATCTATAAAAATAATATATATAATTTATACGGATAATATCGAAATTTATGAAATTAAAAGTGAACTATGAGTCTATGCCATATTCAAATGAGTATAACTTTCTCATAATATATTAAAGTTTAAATCAACCAATGATAAGATCACTAAAAATAATAGTACTATACAAAAACAAATGAGAAAAATTAAAAACAAATAAACTATAACTATCAATAGAAAAAATAATAAAATTATCCATATAAATATTTAATACAGAGTTGATAATATTAAATTCCATATTTATCTAAAATTCACAATAGTTATGAAAAAAAATAGAATTTTGAGGTGCAATAAAAATTTATACTTGAATTTTCTCTTTCCAATTTTGTATCATTTGCATAAAGTTTTCATATTGTCTCTTTTCTTGCTGAATTATTTTTGTTTTTTTATATTTTTTCATCTAAGCATCTGAAAAGATCATGATATACAAAATAAAAGACAAATTAGAAGTGGGTTTAATTACTATGTTTAGTGAGGCGACAATTAGTACATGAATTATTGATTTTGGGTTTTAATTTTATAAGAATAATAATCAAGGTTGTTGTTTTTTTATTAAAAGGAATAAAATAAGGAATGTTAAGTATTGGAGAATTGAAGTGAGTTTAATTACTTAAAAATGTACAAGCACCATTTTGAAATCATCTAAACTAATTAAACATTGTATACTAGTTATAAAAACATATATATTATATATTAATAGTATCGGATTCCCGGATATCCGGTAAGCAAAATACCACGATCCGTATCCGGTCCAAGTATCCGGAAAAATCACCCGGATCGGATCGGATTCGGATAAAAATTAAACGGGTTTTTTTCGGATACGGACTTTTAGGATTCGGATTGGCGACTTATAATTCTTTACAGTATTCTGTAGTCCTCAATTCTATTGCTATTGGCATTGATGTTGCTCAAAGGAGTAAAAATAATAATCAAGATGATACTAACAATAACCTCAATTTCTTTTGTAGATTTTTCTCATTTCACAACTTATTCTGTTAACCACATTTTCTTGGAATGAGGTACAATGTCAATCAATATTTGGTTGTTTCCTGGTATTTTTTGGTGTTATTATTACAGTAGAAAGATAAGTAGTCAGATCTGGATAGTTGATGCATAATTCTTCACTTCATCATATACAAATGTCTTATCAATCTTTGTAAATGAAAGGGAGTTACATCTTGAATAGTTTAAAGAAGTATTAGCAAAAACTACCAGATTTCGAAACGCCGTTTGCAGAAATATCATGTTTTAGAAAGTATTGCAAATATGTCATAAAGCTGCAACACTTTTGAAAACCAAAAAGGTAAAATCAAAATAAGTAAAACGGCCTAAGCTGCAGTTAAGTGTTAAACGGGTATATGAGTAAGCCTAATTATATACATGTTCAACCGGTAGCACATCTCATCTTCCCCAATTAATGTTCTCCGTTGAACAACTTTTTTCCTTTCATCCCTAAACTCTTGAAGCGTATTCCTCACAGTAAATTTGAAATCCCCAAAGGCGAGAAGCCCTTTCTCCCTTTGTTCAGCCCTTTGTTAAGCCCTTTTTGAAGCCCTTTCTGAAGCCCTAGATCGACAATGGTGAGGACCAGAGGTTTGCAGTCTGCGAACGACAGAGTGAAGAAGCAGAAGCCGAATGGTTCTACAGAGTCGAAGAAGGGTTGAGGAGAGCGCGAATGCGAAGGCGGCTCCAGTGGCGAGGGGCCGAAAGAAGAGAGCCTACAGTTCGTCAGAGGAAGAAGAATCACCAAGTCCAGTTGTTTCGATGCAGAAGAAGAAACCGAGAATGGCTGAAGAACCAAAAGCCAAGAGGTCGAGGAAGGAGCCATCGAAGTCGGTTGGCGGGGTTAGTGATCTTCTCTAACTCTTAATTTTCTTGAAAAAAAAACAAATTTTGTCTGAATGTAATGCATGCTAAAATTAGGCTTATGTGAAAATGAGAACATGATTTGCTCTGTGATAAACAGAGCACGGAGAGATGTGCAAAATTTATAGTAGCCTAAACTGTTACATCCATATGGCCTGACAAGCGAAATTATTGTCTGACGAAATGAATTATCTTACCTGACAAAGTAAGTTTTAGGGTTTATGTGAATATGAATGTCATGTATTTGTTTTGTGGTTAGAATGTTAGAATGTCATAGTATCCTGATTCATGTTGATACAAAGGTGTAAGTTATACTATAGGGTAAAGACTTATCCTCAACAACTTCCATTTGTCCTGGCAAACCGCAATGTAGTCTGACAAGTTATTTTGTATCCTGAAAACATATATCTTTACCTGACAAAGTAAGATGGTGCCTCTCTTTTATGTGAATATAAAAGTCATTCTTACCTGTCATGTATATGTGAATGTAATTCATTACAGATAAGTTACAAGTGGCATTCTGAGGAGTTGTTTTTCGGTCGGATAAATCAGAACTCATGGCTTTAGTATCTTTCTCTTATCGAGAACACACTAACTCGAAGAGACTGACAGACAGTTATGCAAGGGCCCTTTGGCCCAATAATCAAAATAATGAAAAACATGAAACTGTCTGCACAACTGATTCACCATGTCTTGTTTAGGCAACTGGACACAAAAAAGCAGTTTGAGACATGGTATGATCTTGGTGGACAACCATGTAGGTTTTCAATAAAGGAGGTTAGGCTAATAACATGACTGAATTGTGGGATGTCCGATGAGGAGGACAGTATGCAGGATAAGAATGCAGTGTTTGAATTTTTTGGGGTGAGGAGTATTACTATTGCTAACCTTTTAAACAAGTTCTTATCCTATCGGGAGGATAATGTATATAAGATGAAGATGGCCTTGTTGTTAATTCTTGAGGGTGTTGTACTTGGGGGTGATAAGAAGAGGAAGGTCAGACCCTTTCATGTCAAACTGACGGAAGACTTAGATCGTTTCAATAATTTCCCATAGGGTAGGAGTGCATATCTTGACCTCCATCAAAGTCTGGCTTCTGCTTTTGACACAAGAATGGAGACAGTTCAGGCTGCACTTGCAGTTTCAGACAATGCCAGAGCAGGATACACCATACGGGGTTTCTCGATGGTGTTTCAGGTAATGTGTTAGTAGTTGAGTATGTAAAACTGAGAAAGGTTAATGCCTCTGTTCATAATTGTGGATTAATTCCAATTCTGTTTGTTTCAGATATGGTTGTATGAGGCAGTGCCCCATATTGGCAGAACATTTGCCCAAAAGCTTACTAAAGTTGTGCAGCCCCGAGGTGTGAGGAGGCTTAAATCGAGTAGGCCAAGCTTGGATGCGATTTCTGATGCCCTAGAGGGGAATTTCCCTACTAAACAGATCCTTGTTGAGGAGGACGGAGAGGACTTGGGAGAAAGTTGTTATTTCCCGGAGGAGGAAGGACACAAATCCTTGGATGAGATTGTTAAGCACTTGAAGCCCAGAAGGAAAAATGCTGGTAAAAAGGCCAAGGGAGTTGGTAAGGGAGGGCAAGCTGGAAACATTGAGGGTTTCGACCCAAGGCAAATTATGTGTTGTTTGAATGAATTGCATGAAATGATGCATGCTCTAAGGGGGGAATTTATTGAGTTAAACAAGTTGATAAGAGCCAAAGCTCCTAGAACAGGGGCATCTTCATCCAGTGATCAAGACATCAGTACACACCAGGAGCTCTCTGGGGAGGTTAACAGTGATAATGAACCCAACATCCCCCAACACCAGCAGAGCATGAGGGAGGCAAAGACGGAGTCTGAGGCAAATGATGAAGAGGAAAATATGGAGTCTGAAGATGACGAAGACAATGACTCCAAAGAGGGAGAGTCCGAAGAGACTGAGACTGATGAGGTATGTATGCCCAAAACTTTTAGTTATTATATGTACAGTTCAGTCCACATGTACATATTTCAGTCCATTTGTGCACATTTCAGACCATATATCATCGTTTCAGTAAAAAGTTCAGTCCATATATGTATTCAGTGCATATATGCACATTTCAGTCAATTTGAGCACAATTCGAAAAATATTTGCTTATTTCAGACCTTATATCATCATTTCAGGAGACAATGGATGGAGAGCCAAATGCTGGTGAAATAGTTGTGTATGATGCAGGTAATGTAGGTGGTCAGAAAGAGGCGGGTGAAGATGTCACAATAGTAGATGAGGAAGAAGAGCAAGGGGATGCAACAGATCCACTGTCAGTTCTTGTCCAAACTTGTACAATACTACATGCAGATGAGAAGCTGGTTAATGAGGCAACACCGCAAGATGTGGAGGGACTCATCAATGAGTTGGTTAATGACGAGTTGGTTAATGATGGGACTGTGGTGGCAACACAAGTTGAGGTGGCAACAAAAGCAGTGTCTGATGAGGGTGTGCATGACGGAGTTGTGGAGGAAGTAAAGGAAGCTGTTGTGAAGGGAGGAAGCAAGGTTGATGACGGAGGTATTGATGTTGAAGAGGTAGCAAAGGGAGCTGATGTGGAGGGAAGGACCAAGGTTGATGACCAAGTTGTGGAGGAACCGAAGGGAGATGTCGAGGGACAAAACACTGTTAATGAAGGAGTTATGGAGGAATCAACGGGAGATGTTGTGGAGGGAGGGACGAAGCTTGATGAGCTAGGTGTTGAGGCGCGGACTGAAATACAAGGTGAGAAGGTATCACAGGCTGATTTTGATGACGTGGGGGGTGATGAAGGGGAGACCAAGGAGTCCAAAGTGCCGAGGAAGGGCAGACCAAGGAAGGGTAGCCAAGTTCCGAACAAGACATATCCAACTCGCACTCGCGAAGTTTCCGCCAAGGCAAAATCACCCTACCGCAATGTGGATGAGCAGAAATTGGCAAAAAAGATTACCAAAAATAGCATGGTGGAAGGGATGACAGAGCTGGTAAAGTGGATGCAGAGTGAGAGGTTAGTGACTTATCCACTCTACTCAATAAGGAATTGATGAAATGAATGTCAAAAACTTTTCTGGCCTGACTTCTAGAATTCTTATCGGAAATTGATTCTTTGTGGACTGACTAACTTATATATAGCCTGTATATGTACTAATATATATATATCCTTGTTTAATATTCAAATGAATATGTACCATCATGCAGTATTGAACCCCGAACTGGACCGGTCGGGCAATCATTGGACAAGGAGTTCTTTGAGATATTGTTTGCCCCAAAGAATTGGTTGGGCGGTTTGGTAATATTCCAATGCATTATTTGAAAATAGTATGCATGTGTAAAATAGTTTCGAGTTGATAGATTAACATTGTTGCACCATTATAGCATATGGAGCAAATGATGTTCCTTTATCGTCAAAGGATTTCAGAGGATCCACAGCGGTTTTCGAAGGTGGTTGTGCTTGACCCATATTGGCAGAACTATGTGCAACGGGAATTCGAGTGCTTCCAGATAAATTCTCCACGTAAGGGTAAGGATGAAATGTTGTCATACATGATGGGTTCATGTCCGGGAGAGTATGGGAAGAGATGGGATGATGCGGAACGCATATATGCGTGCTTCAATATCGAAAGGAAGCACTGGTTTGCCTTAGAAATTGATCTATGCGACTGGTGTGTGACGGTTTATGACTGCAATGTGGATCTGTACAAAGACAAGGAAATTTTCTATATGATCCGCCCCATCGTTGAGACTGTTCCAAGATATGTCAAGATGTACGAGCCACTGGCAAAGAGATGTGAACCGTTATTGGACAATCCAATGTCGGTGTCCCGTCGTCATAACCTTAAGCAGAACAAGCGCGGATAAGTATACATGTATTTATGCCCAAATAAATCCTTATCAAACTGCAATTGATATACATTCTAACGTGTTTTGTACATCGTGCAGAGGAGATTGTGGGGTCTACACCTTGAAGTACATTGAGTTATTGATTCTCGGCATGTCAAACTTGGATCTGTCGTCGGACAAATTCATAGATGCACATAGAAGTCAAATGGCTCATAGTATTTTTAGATGTTGTTGGTGATTGCATTGTGTTGTTGGGAAACATTTGGCTAGGAACACGACTTATAATTGTATTTGAATTTCAGAGATACTGTTTTCAGCATGTTTACATGCTTGTGATGGTGTTTATGTCAGCCAAGATATTGGTTTTACATCAAAAGGCACCCAGGTGGGGTTAGATTTCGAATGTTTTCAGCATGTTTTCAGCATGTTTTCATTTAAAATGGTGGGGTTAGATTTCGATAAAAACCAAAGAGGGGGGGAAATTGTGACTTAAGTCAGGCCAGATTACGGATTTACAGTACATATTCACATTTGTCAGGTTGTTTTGATATATCTATTTCAAATTCATCCTTTCCAGTTATTGCAAATCATCGTACAAAAACTCTCACATTGAAACCTAATATTTCCTACATTTAAAGGGTTTGGAAATCGAAAAATAGCCTGTAAAAAAGGGGGGGGGGGGGGGGGGGTAAAGTACACATTATAAATTTACAGTACATATTTAGCTTTGTCAGGTCATTTTTTAGAAATCTTATTCTAGGTCATCCCATGACTTATGGCGGAACTGGAAGAAACATCACAATGGTAAATAACCGTAGGAAAAGACAACGTTTTTAAGTGGTTTTGAAACCGAAGCTTTGTTCTACATATAAATGGTTATGAAACCGAATAAAAACATGGTACAAAAACAGTTAAAAAGGGTTACAGGGTTTATTATTTGAAAATAGCCTTGAAAAAGAGGGGGGTTAAAGTACACACTAACCTAAATTTGTGCTACATGTCAACGGTTATGAAACCGGGAAAAAAAGGTACGAAACCGGATAAAAACGGTAAAAAACAGTTAAAACCGGTTTTCACCGCGGGGTTAGTTCTTGCGACCATATTAATTTTGGTTTTTTTTACTTACGTCAGTCAACAATATTGACTTACAGTACGTATTTAGCTTTGTCAGGTCATTTTGTAGACATCTTATTCGAAGTCATTTAATGGTAATTAACCGTAGGAAATCTTATTCAAAGTCACCATTTCCAATGCATATTCTTATTTGTCAGGCGAGACTATGGATTTACGTCAGTCCACAAAAGCGAATTACAGTGCTTATTGATGTTAGTCAGATCATCTGTAGAAATCTTATTCAAAGTCATCCAATGGTAATTAACCGTAGGAAAATCTTATTCAAAGTCATCCAATGACATTATCGTCTTCCCACTTGACATGAAATATTAATTCCTGCGACATTAACATACCATACCAAATATACTATCTCATAACCTACTGACTATATATAGTCACTATATGCCATTATCATCTTCCTAATTGACATACGTATCATAAAACAACAGAACCTCCTAAATACTACACTGTATTACATTGTCACTAAACTAGATTCCTTCATCAGATACTAATTATGTGCGGAGGAGACAGATGATTCCGGGCCGTCACGCTGCGGAAGTTCATCAACAACATCTTGGGTGATAAATATGTTGATGAGAGCAACGGTTCTACCTTGGGCGGCAAGGGTGACAGCGTCTCCGCGACGCTGTAAGGCCCTCAAGGTACGAGGCCCGCCATGGGGGGGAACTACTTCGAAGAAGTAAGAGGCGCCTAGATCGGAATCGTTAAAATAAAATAGTTGGTTTAGTAACCCATGGATTTCCCGTACCCTTTCAGCATGGGCCCTCCAGTTTTGCCTCCGTCCGCCTTGGTAGACATGGGTGGAAATCATGGCATCTTGTCCCCTTGAAGGGATGAGTCTCCCTCCGGTGTGGACAGTTGTGTAAACGAAGTGATCATTAAGGTCCCATTCATGGTTGTCAGGCTCATAAGCCATGGAAACAAAAGAAGCACGAGAACGGAAATTAGAGTTGTTAGGGTGATTCGAAGATGTTTTTGGATGAGGAAATTCGAAAAGTTTTTGTAGCGGATTGTGGATGAGGAAGAATGTGGATGAGGGGGTATATAAATAGTTGTTTGGGTTGGTGGCGGTTAGGGTTACATTCATGAGGGTGATTAAAAAATTTGAAAAATAAAACAACAGAACCTGTACAAAAACAGTTAAAAACGGTTAAAAACAGTTAAAACAGTTTATAACCGCGGGGTTAGTTCTTCAGACCAAAGCTTTATTCTAATTGTTAAATAAGTCAGTCCACAATAGATATTTACAGTACATATTGATATTTGTCAGGTCAATTTGTATAAATCTTATTCCAAGTCATCCCACGACTTATGGCGGAACTCGAATAAACATCACAATGGTAAATAACCGTAGGAAAAGACAACGTTTTTAAATGGTTATCAAACCGAAGCTTTGGCAATAAGCTATTTTAAAGATGGGGTTAACTAGTTTTCGAATAAAACCAAAGCTTCGGCAATAAGCTTTGTCAGGTTCTTCTACTCTCTTACAGTATGTAATATCTTTTGTCAGGTCATGATGAAGAAATTTTATTCAAAGTCATCATTTCCAATGCATACCCGATTTGACCCCTCTTAATTTTTAATTAAATATCGTGTGATCCCTCAACTACCCGTCATTAACTCCGTTATCCACTCATCCTTGTGTATAAATAGCGTTCTTGCCTTGTCCCAACCCCTCACATTTCCTGTCTCAAACTCCTCGCACTCCTCTCTCATTTCGAAAAAAATCTCTTGCAACATGGCCGACTCGAACGTTTTCCTGCAAGTGTACTGGGATGGGAAACTATCGCCATCGACCGGGGTGATGGCCCTATTGACTACGCACGAGTACAGGGGAAGGAGAACCCAACTCCTCAAAGTTCCAGCCAACAAGATGGACATCTGGTACGTCCATGGTCAGATAAGCATGCTCTCTCCCGGTTCAAAATCCTTAGTTTTTGAACAGGTCCCATCAGCCGGCCAACGGTTTCTTCAACCGCTGCAGACACAGTCCGACTATGACGACCTTGCCCGCCTCGGCGAGAGGGTCGCCGGCGTCAAGGTGTATGTGGTGCTGGACACTCCAGATCTTTCTCTGGCCCAGTGATGATGGCCGTGGGGATGTTTTGTAATTTTTTTTGCTGTTTTTTATGGTGTTTGGTATGGTTGTTTAGGGATGTAATGCTAGCATTTCAGGACAAAACGTTTATGTTTGTTATGGTTGTTTTGTAATGAAGATCCTAAACGTTTATGTTTGTTATGGTTGCCCGTAATCTCGCATTTACTACTTTTGACTATTTTCATTTCAGGACAAAACGTATCATGGTCATACTAAACGTACTATTGTTCAGGGCAAAAAGAGTAAAATTTCAGAGCAATAACATCGAATATGTGTACATGAATATTCATGACAAATGAAATATATTCAGGAGAACCCGCGTCTAATGGCAGAGTACTAACAACATGTGGTAATTGTATTTGAAATTGTGATGACAATTCAAGGATGTTTTCAAGGAAATTGGTGATTAATTCAAGAAATATTCATGTTTTACCTGCAGAAAACCCTCGTTTTATAAACAAGGAACCATAATACATTGTCTTGGTAAACATACGGTTATGAGTAGTTATCATAATTTAACCAACAAGGTTACAAATTGGACAACGAAGACAACAAGTAACACCACAAGTACCACCACACCAAGTACAACTTTCGAAACGAAATTTTCTGTTTTGATATTCATAATGTCATTCATTGAAGTCGGTTCTTGGTAGATAAGATTTTGCCGAGTGGTTGCCCCGCGTTCTTCAACAACTCTTACGCTTTGAATGGACTCATTGGCGGGGTTATTATAAGCTTGACCATCCACCCATTTGAAGTATTTGCAATCGTGCCCTGCCTAAGGTTTCATACAAAATTCAACCAATCAACTAATTTAATTCTAAATGAAATCCCAATTTAAAAGCATATGTCGCACGAAATTTGACATTCAACAATACCTTCCATAATGGACACCCATAGAACTGTTTTCCCGAATTTTGAGTGTGTTTGCATGTTTGTATTGTTGCAGGGAAGCCATGGAAGCATTTTTGAGTTGATGATTCACCAGCTGCGTGCCCTCTCCTCCACGAATTTGAATTGGCAGATGATCTTCCTTGTGTCCAGCCGTTTGTCATCCTACAATGTCGGGCAACTTTTCGAAGATGGTGTTCCTCTTTCGACTCTGCGCTGTTCTTTGTTTTTCCTTCTGTGCCAATTTTCGATGATGACGGTGTTCCTCTTTCGTGCCCTCTCCAAAAGAGGATATTCCTTGTGCCCATACTTTGTTTTTCTTGTTTTTATTAAAGAAAGAGAAATGAAATGAAAGTTCAATGCCTGATGTGATGTGTGTCAGGTCAACATCTTTTTCTTATATGCAGAGTGCAATCCAAAAAATTCAAGCGTTGTTGACACTGTTTACAAATACTTAAAAAACTGTGTACAAGCTTCCACCTTAAACCAAAAGAGTATGAAATGGGTTTTTAAACTGTACAAAAACTTCCACATTTACAGTTTTTCAAAATTAAAGGGACCCTAAAATGAAAATTTAATTGGGTTTTTAAACTATTTCAAGAGGGATAAGATACTCTCTATTATTTGCAACTACGGCGGCAACAATTTGACGCAGTCAGGCAGTATTAAAGTCGTACAAGACGTTTGCTGCTTTGTCAGGCCATAATAAGTACACAACATAGGCTTTTGAATAAATCTTCAGTTGACGTCATCCTTATCCTTTCCACTCTAGGGTAAGTTTTCAGGTTGTCACTTAATAATATAACGGTGCCAATGAGTTATTTTGAATAGGTAAAATAATAACGGGGCCAATTTTACTTAATAATATAACGGTACACAACATAGGCTTTTGAATAAATCTTCAGTTGACGTCATCCTTAATATTTGCAATGAGTTATTTTGAATAGGTAAAATAATATAACGGGGCCAATTTTATTTAATAGATTTTATTATCAGTAAAAATAATCAAGTTTTTTCAATGAAAATAATTAATATTATTGAATATAAACAATTAATAATAGTCAATTATTTAGTAATTATGAGGCGCATTAGCAATTTTCGATTAAGAGGAGCGATTATGAAAAAAATAAGTAGATCAATTTTGCTGGAATGGATGAAACGTTGGGTTTTAAGATGGAATGAAAATGTTCCTTCAGCTTGGAATGGCCCATTACACAAGGAGTGAAATAAATTTTAAGTTTTCAGATTGACATGAAAATCGTACCAAACGAGGTCTTAATGCTTTTCCCAGGCTCTGGAGCAAGGTTCTTAAAAATACTTCGATGCTCGCACTTCCTTCTCTACATACTCAAAATTTGCCCTGACAACGTAGTTATAAGCCTTGCAAACAACCATATGTCGACTGACGATTAATGCTTGTTCTGTTTCTGAGATATGTAACATCGTACATAGTTTTTACCTTTTCGGGTTTCTCGGGCATTATACAAATTGTTACAGTACGTATTCAGGTTTGTCAGGTCACTTTGAAATAAGAGGGTAAGTTTGAAATTTTTCATTCCGATTTGACCCCTTAAAAATTTCACTAAAAGTACACCCTTACTTGCCCAAATCTTTTCTACCAAGTCTCTTCAAATACTCACCGGTCCATTACCAAAGTTCTCTACCAAGGATCTCCAAACACTCCCACTTTCCCAAATAGTCCCACTCCCACGTTCTTCAAATAATCCCTCTCTATACTCTAAATTCATGGCGGGAGAACATCACATTGTGACTAGGACATACTTATACGTAAATGAACTGCTTCAATCTGCCCGTGAAGTGAAGGATCATGTTGGAGGCCGGAAGATGACCGAGGCCGAATTCCAGGAGTACAATCGCAACATTGTGGCCAGAGATTTGGAGTTGGTAAGTTTAATTAAGGATTTGCGCCGCCTCGGGCAGGAGCTTACTGCTGTGAGTCCGGAAGGGGCTCAGACCGAAGAAGAAAAGGCCCGGATCAAGCTAAAGCTTAGACTGGTAAGGCTTTTGTTGTATATTTTCTTCCTATGTGCAAGGGCCGTGCCTACGATGTTTAATTTGTGTTTCTGCAGACTGAATGGGACACCACCTTCACTGAGCTCAACATAAAAAGGGTGTTGGACCATGCTCAGTCGCTGGAGGGAAAGCTGAAGTCCCGATATCTATCTTGATGGGATAATGTTTTCATAACAGTGTAGTTTCTGAGTATGAGTGCATAAGTGTTTTTAATGTATGAACTTTGCAATGCTAGTTTTTTTGTTCTTTTGTGTGTGGGAATGCCATGTGAAGGGCACGTTTTGTTTAAAGTTGAACAACGTAATATAATGCTTCTGTTTATAAGGTTCAGACCATGTTGGAGTTTTACAGGACGTATTGTGAATTTACAGGTCGTATTTATGTATTACGTTTGTCAGTACAACTTCGCACCTGATTCTAGGGTTCTTATGAAGGTTCATTTATAGACTTCGCAACTGAAATGGGTTCGCAGATGATTGTGTTTATTCACTAGGTTTTGTAGATTCCTTTGTCAGACCATGTTAGGCGTTTACAGGACGTATTGTGGCTTTACATGTCATTTTGTATGTATAAGGTTTTCCTCGAGCAAATGAGTATGTGAGGACATAAGCGTTGTTTTACACGGTGTTCTACAGTCTTATGGGTTGTCATTTATAGGGTTTAACACTGACTCATGATGAGAAGTCATCAACTCTTAACCCAAAGATGATGACAGGACAAAATGCAACGTTTGCAGAGAACCTAAGAACTTTGTCAGTACAACTTCGCACCATGATTGTGTTTATTCATTCGGTTTTTTAAATACCTTTGTCAGACCATCTTAGGGTTTTACAGGACGTATTGTGGCGTTACAGGTCGTTTTGCATGTTTTAGGTTTTCCTCGAGCAAATGATTATGTCAGGACATATACGTTGTTTTACAGGGTGTTCTACAGTCTTATGGGTTCTCCTTGTGAGGAGTTTACCACTGACTCATGCTGACAAGTCATCAACTATTAAGCAAAGATGATGACGGGAAAAAATGCAACGTTTGCAGAGAACCTAAGAACTTTGTCAGTACAACTTCGCACCTGATTCTAGGGTTCTTATGAAGGTTCAAGATGACAAGTAAATCTTAAGCAAAATATTTAATTTATGTACTTTGTATATCATCCAAAAGGAAGCCCCCACAAAAAAGAGGTGTGGTTTACGCCTATATAGACTTAAACCATACATCTTTTCCATGAAACACCCAACAACAACATTTACTAGCATAAACACCCAAAAACAACAACATGGTGACAATTGTAAACCCAAAAAAAAACTAACCCATTCTCTTCCTATGATTGTCCATCATCAGTCCTTCTCCTCCTACAGTACTGCTTGTTGTGGCCTTGGTTGCCGCAATACGAACATCGCCTCCTCCTAGTATAGTTCCTCTCCCACGTCGCCCTGTATCGGTTAATTCGTGGCCTTCCAAGAGGACATTTTACATTTGGTGGACAACATGGAATGGATGACACGGCTTCAGGAATTGACCATCGGCCTGTGGGAGGAACAAGATGCACAGTTTCCTTGTACACTTCTCTCACGCACTCGTTCTTGAACATGGGATGGACGAGATCAGTGAGTCGCACTCCCCTATCACTTGCAACCGCTATGGCATGAGCACAAGGAACTTTATCAATCTGGAACATGTTACAATCACATGTACGAGCATTAAGGTTCACCGAGTATCTACAAGTTCCTACCATGACCTCCGCTTCAAACTGGCTTAGTCTTCGAACACTCATCTTTGCTGCCCTTCTGTAGTTCACCTCTACCAGCGTGTACACAGAGGATGACAAGTATTGGTCCCAGTTTGAGGCCGCTTCCCTTCTTTGACAAAACCATTTAGAAATGGTCTCAACAATCGCATCAAACAGAGCAAGAATAGGCCACTGATGCTGTGTTTTCCACAAGCCATTGAGACACTCGGCGTTGTTGCTTGTCATGATGTTAAACCTGTTCCCATGAAAATGCGCTCTCGCCTAGTTTTCAACTCCAGCTTCTTTTAGATATTGACCAATCTTTGGAGATGCAGCTGTTATTTGAGCAAACTGATGATTAAACTCAGCTACTGTGTAAGCATGAGCAGCTTTTTTGAATATGCCGAAGAGGTCTTGCCTACCAAACTTCCTCTTGAAGTTTTGGTATATGTGATATATGCAATATCCATGCTTGGCGAAACGATAGCTATTTCTCAGACCCTTCCCAATGCTAAGATGACGATCAGACACGAAATACAACTCGGGATGATCAGGAACAACAAGCCTCAATTCACTGAAGAAAAATGACCATGCATCATCGTTCTCACTATTAACAACGGCAACAGCAAGGGGATATATTTGGCCGTTTCCATCTTGTGCCGTTGCCAACAGAAGTATCCCCTTGAACTTGGCTGAGAGGTGAGTGCCATCAACTGATATTACCTACACACGCAGAACTATTTTCTCAGATGTTGCCCTGACAACAGAGTTATAAGCTTTGAAACTACGGTATATAGCCTGACAAAATGACAAATTGACTATTTCTCAGATGTTGCCTTGACACACGCAGAACTATTTTTCTGTTTGTCACATATTCAGTCATATAGTAGATTTACCTGACAAAGTAACTATATCTCCTGATGTAACAACATCACGACTGAATACTGACCTTTTTCAGATGTGGCGCTGCCCTTATCCATGGACCTAAAGTCCAGAAGACGTACTTGAAGCGTTGCTCAGCATCTCTGACTATTCTCGTGTATGTTCCCAGATTAGATTTCTGTAACATGTGCATGTAAGAGTACATTGCCTTGTAGCTATCCGCAGCTGTACCATGTGCCATGACCTGGGCGAAGAGCCGCGCTCGATTGGCTTTGTAGTAGCTTGTCCTTATCCCTTGCTGTAACATGAAATCCTGAATTTCTGAAGCAAGTAGGCCTTTACGGCCGTTTAAAAACCTGAGATGTAACGAAGTGAATCAATACATGCATTCATATTGGCCTTTGATCACAAAAATATATTCAAATGCAAGAAAACCATACTTGTGAAGTACTTTATCGGCAATCAGCCGAGAAGTTGCTCCTTTGTGGTGATTGTGGTTTACTCTCATGCAACAGGTATGATCCGCAACATATTGTCGCACCATAAACAACGACGTTTTTCGATACAATGAGCCACGACAAAAAAACTTGCATTTGTCGTCAACGCACGCAACTTCATAATTGGACTTATCGGACCTCTTCACACGCATCTCATAGAAGTTTTCCATTGCCAGGGAGAAGAGTGCGGCTTTGAACTCTTCCTTACAATTGAAGAGTTGACCAACCTTCATTGTTGGATATGAGGACTTGTTTGCACTTGTTTCCTCATCTTCAACTAACATTTCCATCTCCGCTGGATAGTACCTCTTTTGAAGCACTCTAAGCATGTCTTCATCAACATCAACCTCTTCTTCTTTATCATCCTCTATTTGCTCCTCGTTCTGTGTTCCCTCAATGCCATTAATTTCTTCCCACACATCATCTAGACCAACTGTATTCACATCATCCCCTGAAGCATACCCTAACCCTTCCACACCATCAACACAATCATCATCACCTGATTCATAATAGCCCTCATAGTCAAAGCCATTTTCTATTTCATCCTCCAAAGAAACTCCATTGTTGGCATAATCAGTCATAGCCTGCTTCCCTTTGTTTCTGGATGTAGCACCTTCAATGTCCTCATCATCGTTGCTCAATGATATAATGTCTTCCACTATCAGGGGACAATTTCTCTTGTATTTTCCTCTCACTTCATCCCTTTTTAATCTCCTTAACTCTGCATCGTTGTCAGCTTCAATAATTTCATCAATCGACCTGACATCTGTGTGAGGTGCTCTGTCTTGTTTAAAAAATGACATGAAAAAGTCTTTATTATCTTGGCTCTGGCTCTGAGTTCGTGGTGGAGCTGTTGAAGGAAGAGTACGATATTCAGCCCTTTCACTTCGAATCTCTTCCTTCTTTAAAAGGTTGGTGTACAACGCAATATTCCACTTTGCTGAATTTTCTCCACATATGTTCAAGAACTTGAACGCAGCAAGATCGTCGTCATCATTTATAAAGATGGGTGTAAGTTCTGGTTTATTTTCATAAGCGTATTGCACAATCAATTTTTCTTCATCAAATGGGTTCTTCTCAGTCCATTTGTTGCGCAGTGTAGCCAAGTCCATGTCAGGGGAAAGCAACATGGCTTTCACTATTCTATCACCCTCATACAACCACCTTTTCCCTTGTTCTTTCCATTCTCCACCACTGATGAACGTCACATACACTAGTTTCGAACCTACAAATAAATAAGGTTTTTGAACTTCACGTATACAGAACAGAGGGGGAAAATTAATTGTTTTTCAGGAGAATTTACTTACCCATTCAAGCTGTATTTGCAAGCGTCAGGTGTTAAATATCAGGTGCGAAATATCTCACGTGTAATAACTGGTCAGGCTGCTTTTAAGTTCTCCAGGAATATTCAGGGATTTTTTCAGGGGAGGTTAGCTGGAGGGATTAAAGGTTGAGAGAGGCCAGATTTTTTGGAGGGAAACTTGCCCGCCAATTCAAAGTCCACTTTGCTGAAATTTTTTCATACTGATGTGATGCCTCTGTCCACCGGCGGCTTCAACCTCATTAAGAGAGATTAACCCTTTCTTTTATATTTTTTAGACATAATATTAGCCAGCTTTTACCCATTTTCTATTTAAAACAAAAGCTAAATTCCACACTCTACAATAGCAAGAATGCCAGAATCCGTACAGAATTCTGATACTTTTGCAATTCCGTTGAAAATCTTGGATTTCTGCAACTGGCAAAAGCAAATCTGGTATTTTTGCTAATACGCCTAGTTTAAAAGGTTTACAAATATCTAATTGTAGTTAGAAGTTAGAATTAGTTTAAATTATATCAAGGTTCGACATTTCATGTGTCAAAAAAGGTGAACTATACTCATGCTCTTTGCTATCTACAGTGGTTTTATTGCGGAAGCTAGTCTTTTTTGGAGTAAATTAATGGTAGTGTTATTTTTGTGACAAGTTACAAATATTGTATTGAATGCACTTGTAGTTTGAAGGTTGCTGAAATTCTTTCAAAATTTGAACATAATGTATAGTATTTTTCTTCTCATAAATGCAGGAAGTATACTTGGATGTTGTGTGACAGACGTGTTAGATGGCAAGGTACACAACATAGCAAACATGGCAGCGTCACTATGGACTGATACAGTAGAGAAGCACCTAACCCGTCCTCAATCACGACTCTTGGTTCCTACTGCTATTTAGAATCTGTGTGCAACTTTGATATGTTCCTCTGAAAGATTGTTGTGGGTCTGAGCAAATGCATCTCATATTATCTACAATCTCAAATCTGGTATTTGATCACAGTGATGTGTCTCTTTGTTCAAGTAGATGGCTGTTGAATATGCATCGAGTGGAAAACTGAGAAGTCTGGTGTGTTTTCATTTGGAGTATGTTATTGGAATTGATTACTGGTCATAAGCCTATCATCAATCCCAGCCACTGGGAGATGAGAACTTCGTTGAATGGGTAAGCTATAAAGTGACCAACTGTGTTACATGGACGCGGCAATTTGGGCCGCATACCCGGGTCGACACGACCCGACACGGATCCGGGTACGGAATACGGCCCGGATACGTCAATTTGGCCTCGGACATGACGCCAACAAATTCCATAATGGGCTCAACATATTCGGAGCCCAAATGAAGAAAGTTGGGCCAATTTAAGCTTAAAACCTAATAAATCCGAGCTCAACTTATTTCGAGCCCAAATGAAGAAAGTTGGGCCAATATAAACATTAAGACCCAATAGACTTAAGCTGATTTCATGTTCTTTTATATATACATACATGAGTTGAATCTTTCCAAAAATTGTCGATGTGGGAAGCAAAATGCATGACTTTTATACAGCTTTCATCAGCAGGCAAGAAGACTCCGCTTGAGATTGTATTTTAGTTATAATCTATCTATATATATATTTTTCTTATAAATTTTTTATTGCCGTATCCCCGTATCCGTGTCCAAAGTTAGGATGGTGTCCCCGTATCCTAAATTTTCAGAAATTACGTATCAGACATTCGGATCCATACCAGTATTGGATACTCGTACCTGTTGGAACTCATTTTTGAATGTGGCGCCGGGTACTTTTCCGGGCACAATTCCGGTGGGCTCCGGCCATTGTCAACACCGGAAAGTGGAAGCATTGGCTTCCTCTACGCGAGCACATTCTCGTAGTGTACTCATACGACAAAAATGATTTCCGTTTGAATGAGAAATGGATGCCCAAAGTAGCTTGCATGAAGTGCAAAACTTGGGAATATGTGGGGGACAAATTACTTGTCCCACATTGGAAGTTTGGAGGTAGAAATACCACCATATATAATGGAGAAATGGACTCAAGGTTGTGGCCTTGGGTCATTACCCATTTTCAATGGGGAGAGGACCTAGCTCATCAAGCCCACACGCGGGCCGGGCCGGGCCAGGCTTGGGCTTGCACCTATCTTTTTGGGCCAATCCGGAAGCCCATTAGTGGGCTTTGACAGTTGGGCTTTGATCTGGTACATGGAGAGATCTCGGGCTACAAACCTAATCTTCCTCCATTAATGCCGAAAGATCTGTAACGTCCTCCACTAATGTCAGAAGATCTGTAACGTTCAAAAGAAGATTTGTAACGTTCAATAACAGATTTGTAACGTTCTCTTCCCTAAAGCCTTCTGAAGCTCTATATAAGAGTGGTATGCCTCTCATTCGAACACACACGACAGAACACAACAATGTCAGAAGATCTGTAATGTTCAAAAGAAGATTTGTAACGTTCAATAGCAGATCTATAACGTTCTCTTCCCTAAAGCCTTCCGAAGCTCTATATAAGAGTGGTATGCCTCTCATTCGAACACACACGACAGAACACAACAATTCTCTTCTCCTTTCTCTGTATTCCGAAATTTTGAGTCTGAGAGTACTACACAATAGTGGTTCGTAGCCTTCTGGATTTTTGGTTGCGCAAATCCGAAGTCGTCTTGCAGTTGTATCCTGGGATTCAGAACGCCATCAAACCGTCGCAATACGGGGCGTTTTCAGAATTAAGGAGAGAGATTTCGTTCTCGACTCTGCATAGTTCTTAAGTTCGGTATAATTTCGTTTATTCATTGTGCGATTTCTACTTGCAGTTTACATCTCGATATTGCATTCCTACAGTCTTAATTCTGAAAACGCTTAAACTGCTTTATTCGCACTAACGAAATTCTTGCTTCTGAGTGCATACGGTTTTTTTTTATCCCTGTTCATATCTAACGATCTGTCGCAGGGAATCTTCGGAGATCATTTCCGAATTCATTACAATTTATTTCGAATATAGATCTGCGCTTCTAATCTGTTTTTCCACAGGAACTACATCCGAAATTTTTGTTATCTATTTCTGCATTCGAATCTGATTTCTGTGCAGGAAAAAATTCACTTTTGTAATCTGTTTTTTTATCTGTTGTTTGTTAATTTGGTTCTGCAGTTCGTGAATTTATTCTGTTGTTCGTAAATTTTCTGTTCTGTTGTTCGTGTATTACATTCTGCAGTTCGTAAATTTAATTTGCTGATTCGTGAAGTTGTTTCTATTTGTTGTTTTCGGTCTAACAAAGTGAAGCAGGCACTTCTGTAAATGAAACAGAAGATGAACCTAGACAAAGCAAAATAGCAAGAAAGGAAACAGAAGCTGAACCTAGACGAAGCAAAAGAGCTCGAAAGGAAAGAACCTTTGGGCACGAGTTCATCACGGCCTTTCTTTTGGAGAATGAGCCTAGAACTTTCAAAGAAGCCATGTCTACACCTGATGCACCTTCATGGAAGGAAGCAGTTAAAAGCGAAATCGACTCCATTATGCAGAATCATACATGGGAGTTAGTTGATTTGCCACAAGGGTGTAAAGCACTTGAGTGCAAATGGATTTTCAAAACCAAATTGAAAATCGATGGCTCAGTAGATAAGCATAAGGCGAGGCTTGTGGTGCAAGGATTCCGACAAAAAGAGGGCTTGGATTTCTTTGACACTTATTCTCCAGTTACGAGAATAACTTCAATAAGAATGCTAATAGCAATAACTGCATTATGAAACCTCAAAATCCATCAAATGGATGTGAAAACTGTCTTTCTAAATGGAGAATTAGAAGAGGAGATATATATGAAACAACCTGAGGGTTATGTTGTTCCTGGACAGGAACACAAGGTGTGCAGACTTGTCAAGTCTCTATATGGACTCAAACAAGCTCCAAAGCAGTGGCATGAAAAATTTGACAATGTCATGATGTCAAATGGCTTCAGCATCAATGAATGTGACAAATGCATCTACTTCAAAGACACTCCAAATGGTTACATTTTGTTGTGCTTGTACGTAGATGACATGCTCATTATTGGAAGCAACAAAGACATGATCAACCAAACTAAGAACATGCTTAGTGGGAAGTTTGACATGAAAGACTTGGGACCAGCAGATGTCATACTAGGGATCAAAATCACTAGACATTCTGAAGGAATTATCCTGTCTCAAGCTCATTATGCTAAAACAGTACTTGAACGATTCAAGAACTATTCAAGCGGGACTGTAAAGAGTCCCATGGATCCTCATCTCCACTTGACCAAGAACTCGGGGGATGCAGTATCACAATTGGAGTATGCACGTATGATTGGAAGTCTGATGTACTTGACCAATTGCACAAGACCTGACTTGGCGCACTCAGTCAATGTACTAAGTCGCTACACAAGTAATTCAGGACACAAACACTGGATATCAGATTCCAGAAACTCAAAGTCCACAAGTGGATATGTGTTTAAACTTGGTGGTGCAGCAGTATCATGGAAATCTTCCAAACAAACACTATTGGCCAGATCCACTATGGAGTCTGAGTTCATTGCTTTAGATAAAGCAGCAGAGGAAGCTGAATGGCTTCAGAATTTATTGGAAGATATCCCGATGTGGGACAAACCAGTGCCAGCAGTAGGTGTACACTGTGATAGTCAATCGGCTATAGCTCGGGCACTGAGTCGTTTGTACAATGATAAGTCACGTCATATAAGAAGACGATATAAAACCATTAGACAACTACTCTCGCATGGTATAATCTCAATAGATTATATCAAGTCGGCTGACAACCTAGCGGATCCGTTTACTAAAGGTTTGTCACGAGATCAAGTTGTAAAATCATCAAGAGGAATGGGTTTAAAGCCTATGACTAAAGAGGATGCTTGATGGCGAACCCTACCTACGTGACTGGAGATCCCAAGAAGTAGGTTCAAAGGGAAAACTAAATCAAGTTGAATCAAGATGAGCACTGGGAGACTTAAGTCTCCTCTCAGTTCCTAGGATGATGAACAGTGCTACCTGTATGAGTTAAGGTTAAGCTTGGCTTTTAATGATTCCATAGCTTTGAAATAAAAGTGGGGTATGACAGGATACTCTTTATGGCAATCACCTTATGAGTGTGAAATGGGGCCATTTCTAGGAGAATTAAGAGAGGCTAAATTCTCCAAGTTCACTCATGAATAATCAAGGATGTTCAAGGCCAAAATGAACACAACAAGAGAACCTAGTTCTGTGAGAAGATGAAACTGTGTGATAGTTATTGTCTCGGTTTACATCAAAGCCCGGGTGGTTTAAGACATCATGTTCACTACCTGGTCGAGTAAATTCGATAGCTACTCACTATGGGTGGTTCAAAGCTGAAACACGCTACCAGCCCAGATGCAGTGATTTTTCGACTGTACTCTCAAAAGTCTTTCTGTTTTTAACCAATGTTTAGAATCATTTCTATTCATGTGGGGGATTGTTGGAACTCATTTTTGAATGTGGCACCGAGTACTTTTCCGGGCACAATTCCGGTGGGCTCCGGCCATTGTCAACACCGGAAAGTGGAAGCATTGGCTTCCTCTACGCGAGCACATTCTCGTAGTGTACTCATACGACAAAAATGATTTCCGTTTGAATGAGAAATGGAGGCCCAAAGTAGCTTGTATGAAGTGCAAAACTTGAGAATATGTGGAGGGCAAATTACTTGTCCCACATTGGAAGTTTGGAGGTAGAAATACCACCATATATAATGGAGAAATGGACTCAAGGTTGTGGCCTTTGGTCATTACCCATTTTCAATGGGGAGAGGACCTAGCTCATCAAGCCCACACACGCGCCGAGTCGAGCCGGGCCGGGCCGGGCTTGGGCTTGCACCTATCTTTTTGGGCCAATCCGAAAGCCCATTAGTGGGCTTTGACATTTGGGCTTTGATCTGGTACATGGAGAGATCTCGGGCTGCAGACCTAATCTTCCTCCATTAATGCCGAAAGATCTGTAACGTCCTCCACTAATGTCAGAAGATTTGTAACGTTCAATAGCATATCTGTAACGTTCTCTTCCCTAAAGCATTCCGAAACTCTATATAAGAGTGGTATGCCTCTCATTCGAACACACACGATAGAGCACAACAATTCTCTTCTCCTTTCTCTGTTTTTCAAAATTTTGAGTCTGAGAGTACTACACAGTAGTGGTTCGTAGCATTCTGGATTTTTGGTTGCGCAAATCCGAAGTCGTCTTGCAGTTGTATCCTGGGATTCGGAACGCCATCAAACCGTCGCAATACGGGGCGTTTTCAGAATTAAGGAGAGAGATTTCGTTCTCGACTCTGCATAGTTCTTAAGTTCGGTATAATTTCGTTTATTCATTGTGCGATTTCTACTTGCAGTTTACATCTCGATATTACGTTCCTACAGTACCCGCGTCCATGTAACATAGGTGACCAATAATTAACTTGTGCATTCTTCTAATATATGGTTCTATTTGCTTTTTTCTTTTTATGATGTTCATGTTCTTACCTCCCTACTCATCAGTGAGGCTCTTAAGAACACGTGCATTTCTTCCCTCTTCTCTGTGCAAGTTACAGTTTGGTAGGAGACCATTGGAAGCGGGAAAACTATGGCTTATGCCCTGCCAACAGTATAGAGGCTGGAAAATCCAACAGTGAAATGTATGCGAGCTTTGGTGGTGGTGCCCACTCGTGATTTGGCCCTACAGGTGCATCATAATTAAAATCCGTCATTACTTTACTTATGGTATATAAGTTCTTGATTTTTAAATCTCTTGCTCTGCATCTTCATCAAGTTTAGTAATCTATTATTATTATAGACGAGTGTATCTATGTATGAAAATGGACTTTGGAATGTGCCAAAAGGCAGAGGAGAATTTGTTTTATAATGAAACACCATTTAACCCCTCTTCTATATTTTTTTTGATATATATATGCAAACCCTTCTTCTGCTTGATCCTGCCTTGTAATAATAGATTTTGAAATCACACACCTGTTTTGGTGTAGAAAATAGATTCTCTTATTTTTTTCTTGAGAGGGGTGAATTAGAGTAATAAAGTGGTGATTATAAAAAACGTTTAAGCTTTGGATCAGTACTTTGAATAATATAATCCTGAAAAGTCAAAAACCATAGAAAAGCTACTATACCCGAATCCGCCAAATTTGGTCGGATTGTACATCGTCAATCCAATTTGGCTATTCAATCTTATCTGACGAATCAAAGAAACTACTCTATTCAGAAACTATGAGGCGCAATCTTGTAAGTAGATAATTGTATATAATTTAAAATGCTTGAAAGTATCTTAAGTTCATGAAATGTCGTACATTCCCTCACTTTGGACACATTTGGCACATCTATATATATAGAGTCAGGCTCGGTGAAACGGATGCTTACGGTGAAACGTGAGGAGGAATGAGAGCCAATTATTTTGGGACAATGAAAGGCTATGATGGAACATCTATCATAGCAAACATACACCCTCTCACACACAATCACACCCCATGGTCAACATCTGACCATTGACCGGTCAATGATCAACGGTCAACGTTGACCGGTCAAACTGACTTTTGTCCTTTTTTTTTTTACAATTAAATTTTTTTAAAAATATATTTTTTATTCTTGTTTTTATACACGTTTTTATCATAAAATTGTCATTAAAAAAGTTGAACAATTCCTTATTAAATTTGAACAATTGTATATCAAAAGTTGAACAAAGTTTTTTGAACAATATATAAAGCTGAACAATTGTACAAACAAAGTTGAACAATTGTATCTTAAAGTTGAACAATTTCATTTTTATGGTTAGACGACTGTTTCACTAAGCAATTTTTATTTTTAATTTTTTTGGGCAAGTTTTTTTCTTCATTTTTTTTATTGTTTTTCTACACGTTTTTATCATAAAATTTTAATTAAAAAAGTTGAACAATTCCTTATTAAATTTGAACAATTGTATGTTAAAAGTTGAACAATATTTTTTGAACAATATATAAAGTTTAACAATTTTATTTTTATGGTTAGACAACTGTTTCAGTAAGCAATTTTTATTTTTATTTTTTTTGGGCAAATTTTTTTCTTCCTTTTTTTCCTTGTTTTTCTACACGTTTTTATCATAAAATTATAATTAAAAAAGTTGAACAATTCTTTAATAAATTTGAACAATTGTATGTTAAAAGTTGAACAATGTTTTTTGAACAATATATAAAGTTGAACAATTGTACGAACAAAGTTGAACAATTGTATCTTAAAGTTTAACAATTTCATTTTTATGGTTAGACTATTTCACTAAGCAAATTTTAGTTTTTTTTCTTCCTTTTTTTCTTGTTTTTCTACACGTTTTTATCATAAAGTTATATTAAAAAAGTTGAACAATTCCCAATTAAATTTGAATAATTGTATGTTAAAAGTTGAACAATGTTTTCTGAACAATATATAAAGTTTAACAATTATACAAAAAAGTTGAACAATTGTATCTTAAAGTTAAACAATTTTATTTTTATAATTACACATTTGTTTTGACTAAGCAATGGTTAGTTTTGTTTTTTGTTTTTTTGGCCAATTTGTTTTCAGGATAAAACATTTTTAATTTTTTTTCTATTTCCTTACACGCTTTCCTCATAAAATTGTTTCTAAAAAATTGAAAAATTCTCTATTAAATTTGAACAATTGTATCATACAAGTTGAACAACTTTTTTAACAATATATAAAGTTAAACAACTGAACCAGAAAAGTTGAACAATTTAGATTGCATGAAAATTCAAACTTATAACAAAAGATAAATTGGGCAATACTTCATTAAAATTTTAACAATTGTCAAATAAACTTGAAGTTTTGTTTATAACGTAATATAAACATAATACAACTAAAAAATATTCAAAACATAAACCCTAAATCCTAAATGTGTAGATAAATAAAAATAGAAAATGGCAAAACGGCCATGCACAACTAAAAAATTATTTAAAAAATGAAATTGTTCAACATTGAGAGACAATTGTTCAAATTTATATACATAGCGAATACAGTTGTCGAACTATAAAAATGAAATTGTTCAACTTTAAGATACAATAGTTCAACTTTTCATATACAATTGTTCAACTTTAATATTGTTCGAATTATAATTGTGCAATTTTAAACATACAATTATTCAACTTTAAGAACTAATTGTTCAATTCTGTTCATATAAATTTTATAATGAAAACGTGTATAAAAAAAATTTAAGAAAAAAATTAATTTTTTTTTAATAAAAAAAAAAAAAAAAAAATTGACCGTTGACCGGTCAACGCTGACCATTGACCGAGATTGAGTGTGATAGGTTGTATGATAATATTAAAATGAATGATCTAGAATGCTCCTCACGTTTCACCCTAAAGATGCTCCTCACATGAAGCTAACTCTATATATATATATATATATATATAGAATCTGGATCTGATAAAACAGCTTCTTAAGGTAGAACGGAAGTACAAATGAGAGCCATTTGATTAGATTTAAACTAATGGTCTAGATTAAAACTAATGGGATGTAAATTAATATGGTAGACGGCATATACACTAAATTATTTATCCTCTCCGTAATTTTAGGGATTTTTGTACCAAAATCGTATCCACGTTCCTTTTTAAAAACCGTCTCTCTGATTTTACGCAAATCGTCTCTCTGATTTGCTCCACGAATATTTCTTGGTCAGTACTCCCACCGAATTCTCCGCCGTCGGTAGACGAGTCACAACGGAGAGCCGAGTCAACGATGACTCCTCCACCGTCGGACTGGATAGCCTTGAGGAGCGACGGCGAGATCGAGAGCCGCTGACCGCCGACGGACTGGAGGATCCACCGAGCCGCGCGATCCACGGATTCGACCTCCTTTGGTCCTCCCTCAATTCCGGCGGCCGGACTCTCTCCCTCGAGGAGGACGCCTCTTGGATCAAGCAAATCGCTCCAAATTCCCCGGTCTTTGCTCCCTCCACGTTACATACATATCTTGGTCGTTCAAGATCTGCATCGACGGCCTCCAATCGCCATCGATGGCTGCGAAGAGATCCACGGCGGTGAAGATCCGACTGCTCTTGACGTGAAGAAGTGGGTCGGGGTCGATGGCAGTGGGCCTGGGCATCTCGGATCTGGGCACGCGGGGGCATCTCGGATCTGGGCACGTGGGTCGGGGTCGATGGCAGTAGGCGTGGGCATCACAGATCCGACTGTTCGCCGGCGTGAAGAAGTGGGTCGGGATCGATGGCAGTGGGCATCTCGGCGGGGGATGGTGAGATTTGGGCACTTGTGCAGCTCCGTCGACGAGGCTAAGTGCGGTGCCGCCGCCGCTTCCTTTGGTCGCTGCCACTGCTCCAAACGAAGGTATTGTAATACCCCTCAATTTTAGTAAGGGCATTTGTGTAATTTTCTCAACCTTCGTTCAAATTAATTATTTCGCTTTCAGTGGAGTTCGGATTTTCCGTAACATCCATGATCTCCGAAATAATTTCTTGAGTGGTATAAAATACATTCAATGTATTTTCGGGACTTGTTATATTTGTTTGGATACAAACATATAATTTCCGGGGTTAAAACCATGCCCATATATTTTTTCCCGGACAAAAAGGCACTAAGGCGGTCGACTGTTCAGAACCGCCCTTCGCCCCTTTGGCGTGGCGTTGTTTCATTGAAGGAGGAGGGAGGTGCATCTGCTGGGATCGTCGGCTGGAGGTCGGCTAGAGGAGCCTTCGTTCCCATATAAAGGGAGGTAAGCCTCCATCTTCATCCTCATCCCAAGCTCTCTCTCTCGTTCCCTCTCGGTCGTCTTCCCGCCGGCAAACCAGAATCACCGCCCTTGCTGTGGTTGCCCTTCCGCCACCACCCCTGCTACTGCTTCTCCCCGCCGGCGTTGCTTCATCCCCGGCGTCGAAGACGGTGGAAGCCCGGATAGACCCGGACCACCGTTGCCTCTCTTCCTCTGCCCAGCCCAGCCTTCCTGTTGCGGGTGCTGCGTGGCTACAGGGTGGTGGTTGTGGTGGCTGAGATCGCCGACGACGAGAACCTCCCCGGCGTGTCCATGGTGGAAGCCGAGCCCCTGTTGCTCTGTTTTGCTGTTGAAAATTGTTACGTGAGTTTTGGATTGTTTTGATTTGGGAAGATGGATGAATAGTAGCTGGTGGGGCCCCCTTGCTTGTTTTGCTGATGGTCGTGTTGGCCCAAATCAATTTCAGTCCAGATTTAACCCGAAATTATACGAGCGGTATAATTTTGATTCTCTTTCATCCCTATTTTTTTATAGGAAAATTTAATAAATATTTTTATGATTTATAATCATAAAAATTTATTAAATTTAATTCCTTAAGTTCGTCCAGGCAAATTAATTGATAATTAATTAATTTGTTAGTTAGAACGTGATTCGCTGGATCGCGTGTGGACTCGTAATCCGTTGGAGCTATCTGAAGCTTAGGCCATATCCTCGGGAATGATATAATCAGTAGTCGTCTCGTCTAGATTCATCGCCGAATCTACTCCAGGCAAGTGACGGTTCGCTCTTGCTCATCATTCCATATTTCCATTAATTATCAATGGTTTGATTGTTAATTAATTTGGAATGATTTACTGTTTTGTTGAGAACAGTTTTGATAAATGATATGGATTAAAATATGATATTATAATAGGTTGTATATCTGTTAGAACAACGTTATTATAAATATATATGAGGATTGCCGGGAGGGCAACAATATGAAAAGAATATGATATTATAATAGGTTGTATATCTGCTAGAATAACGCTATTATAGATATATATTTATGATATTAGCCTGGAGGGCTTTGATATGATTATTACTGTGTTGAATTATTTAGTTAGCACGAGTATTCGTAGGAACGATGGACTATTCGAGGTCCAGTCGTTTCTTAATAATGATTAATGGTGCAAAGGGTGATAAACCCAAAAACCATTTGGTGGGTCATGACCGATCTCTATACTCGGGTATAGAGATGGTGGCACAAAGCTGGTGCTACAAATCTTGGGATTCGTCCCATTCAGGAGTATGTCCCTCATGGCGAAACATATGTCCTATATGTCCCTCATGGCGATACATATATTTAAAAGCCTATAACGTGATGCGCGTTTTGGAATTAAATAAGATAAGTGCCGTCGTAGCACATGATTAATATACCCTTGGCGAGTAGTGCAACTAAGTAAATAGTGCAGCTAGGAAAGCTCGTATTGACTTTTGATCAGAGTACGTTCTCTTTCCAATCTGGATTCGCTGTAAGCGATGAGGTTGATCGTGAACCGAAACATCTTAGTCAGTTCTTAAATCATCGTTATGTGGTTCTGTAAGATTCAGACATTGATGTGATCTGTTGATGTGTTTAACTGTTTAGTTAACACTTGAGGCTTTGATGTGATTTGTTGATGTGTTTAACTGTTTAGTTAACACTTGAGGCTTTGATTTGATTTGTTGATGTGTTTAACTGTTTAGTTAAAACTTGAGGATTTGATGTGATCTGTTGATGAGTTTAACTGTTTAGTTAACACTCGAGGGCTTGATGTGATTTGTTGATGTGTTTAACTGTTTAGTTAACACTCGAGGGCTTGATGTGATCTGTTGATGTGTGTAACTGTTTAGTTAACACTCGAGGGCTTGATGTGATT
Organism: Rheum nobile; assembly: GCA_027886185.1. NCBI lineage: Eukaryota > Viridiplantae > Streptophyta > Magnoliopsida > Caryophyllales > Polygonaceae > Rheum > Rheum nobile. The sequence continues at coordinate 1,079,229 of WOAB01000211.1, read as the reverse complement.
TGTTGATGTGTTTAACTGTTTAGTTAACACTTGAGGCTTTGATGCGATTTGTTGATGTGTTTAACTGTTTAGTTAATACTTGAGGCTTTGATTTGATTTGTTGATGTGTTTAACTGTTTAGTTAACACTTGAGGATTTGATGTGATCTGTTGATGAGTTTAACTGTTTAGTTAACACTCGAGGGCTTGATGTGATTTGTTGATGTGTTTAAACTGTTTAGTTAACACTTGACGGCTTTGATGTGATTTGTTGATATGTGGAGCTGCTTGTGTCAGCATTTGTGTGAATTAATTGTTAATGTTTTCCGCCCTTGCTTAGTCTATTCATTAGACTAACCCCTTGTATTTTATTTATCTGCAACGTCATGGTGGTGTCGTCCGTCCGTTTCGGCACATACAGGTCCAAAAAGGCTAGATCGACTATGAACATGAACGGTGTTTGAAAATGTTTTAATCAGGCTACGATCTTTGGGCATTGACTACTGAGGTCAATACTCTTGTAAATTATTTTAAGTCTTCCGCTGTATTGTAATGACTCTGTATTTTGTCGTCTTTGGAATTATGTTGAAATTCCGCGACTATGTTTTAAATGAAAGTTATGGTAATTTTGTACCATAATTGTTCTTTATGATTTGTGTTTAAACCGGTAAAGCCTGGGGTGGCTTCGGTGTGGAAACCGAGGTCACTGGCGGTAATACATTTCCAAATGGGTTATAAATTTGGGGATGTTACAGGTATAATTCCCGAATTTACCCCTGTTCATCATATAATATAATTTCACATTTTTAATTAAGAGATCTGAATGTTGATTATGTTTGACTAAAACAGGAAATCAAGGGGGTGCATTGTACTGGTTTGTTGGTGATATCAACAAAGGTATATGGTACTTGCTCTGTTTTTTCAAATGGCTGTCAATTTTCTTTACAAAGTCTTCGTTAATTTAATCATTAATATAGTAATCACGAGTTCATTGATTCTGTAGAATTTGAATTGAATCATCCTTCTTCTTCCTTTTTTTTTTTTAAATTCCGTAGTGTTGATTTTGCATTTCTGTGGTAATAATCGCCCCCCCACCCCCCAAAAAAAATTTATTATTGAAAATAAATCAGAACCGATTTTAGGTTTTAAATTTTGAATAATTATATGTTCAAACTTTTTTTTCTCATGTTATTCATGGTAACAGTATTGTTATTCACAGTATTACAATTTATGTGTTTTGATATTTATGTTTTAGATATTGTATATATGATATTCAGTTTTTTTTCTGTGGTGTTATTCATTATATTAATGTTGATATTCATGTGGGTTCAGATTGCTTGTTGATGGTGTTGAATGAGTTATTGATCATAAATATTCACGTTTTTATATGTGATATTCAAATTGCTTGTTAATGGTGTTTTTTGTACTGTTTTCAATTGATATTCAAATTATTTGATGTGATATTCACTATAATGTTGTTCATATTCATGTGGTTTCATGCATGATAATCGATATTCAAAATTTATGATGTGATATTCAATATAATGTTGTTGATATTCATTATCATAATGTTGTTGATATTCATTATAACAATGTTGATATTTAGGTTGATCGTGCGATTGTGCGACCCAAAATTGACGCGACAATGTCATTGTTAAACCTTACCGCCGTGAATCAAAGCTTCGAAGATATTGGGTGGTGATATTCGTGTAGTTAGGTGATGATATTCATGTACTTGGGTGGCTATATTAATGTAATTGGATGGTGGGCGATATTCACAAAATGGATAGTGATATTCACAAATTGAGTGGTGATATTCGTGTAACTTAATTTGATATTCATGTGATTAATTGAGATATTCATGTAACTTAGTATGATATTCATATTATCAAGTGGTGAAATTCATGATTCAAGTAATGATATTCACATTTTTAAGATATTAAATGTTCACTTATTAAATAAAAATCGATATTCAACCAAACATGAACGATATTCATTAACAAATGATCGATATTCGTGAACACATTAAGTATATTCACGAACGCTGGAAAATCATTAAACGAACAGAACGAAATTAAATCTAAACTAATTTAAAATAATCTTCCCATTTAAATTTTAAATATTTGAAGATTCTCATTCTCTCTCCAATTACAAAACAACTTCCTATTTTGTAGGATATTAATTACGGTAATTCAATAAAGAAGGCAGATTATTCAAATTCGGTACAATGCACCCCCATGTGGCTTATTTTGCTCCATCAAATCCAGCCCTCCAATCTCTTCAATCCAACGCTCCTTATTTGTACTTTCGTTTTACCACAATTTCCGTTTTACCGGAGCGCGCCTCTATATATATATATATATATAGCTTATGCAATTAATTTCCTAGAGTTTGTACCCGTGTTTGTTAAGAAGAGTGCTTTTTTGCCAGTCATTGAGTTCAATTGTTACTTGAAAGCAATAAATTCACTGCATAACACAAGACAACTTTATTTCCCTGATAATAGCAATTTATACACTGTACAAAAAAAATCTAAGAATTGGAATATGCTCTATCTTTTCTCTTGTGCTTTGAAGTTTGAAGTCTACCCAAAATCTTCTTAATTGAGTTATGTTGAAATTTTTGTTTTCATGTACTCAAAATAAATTTGTGGGTACCCTCCGGATGAATAATTAAAGAGTCATAACCAAGTCCCTGATGCGCCATAGAAGAGTAGGAGGCTAGGAACTGATATCACTTATTTTGCCCTACAAGCCACAAGATGTCCATGCATTGGAAAAAGATAGGATGTCACTCAATTAGTTAGGTTGATCTGGACATGATCATATTTCCTTTAAAATCCTTTGGGTTAAGATATAAAAAAATGAATTTGATGTTTTCTCTTCTAGGAGTTGTAGAAGATGTCATTATTGTATTAATTCGCCTATTGAGATAATAAATTAATGTTGATAGATTAATCATTTCTGAGTTATGCTATTTATCAAGAAGACCCATAAGATGAGGCTTGATAATGATTTATCATAAGATCTTAGCATTTATTGGAATCTTGCTGGTAAAAGATTTACATCGTGCGTTAGAATTTTAGTTCTTCATTTGCTCCTAATAAAAGATTTGTCTTTTCACTCATCATAAGAGAACTAGCTTCCTGAGTTAGGAACTATGTGTTCAATATGAAATATTGTGCAGTTATGCTGCTACAAAGTGTCTTATTTGACTCATATAGCAATATAAAAATTACCAATTAACCCAAAATTATTGTTTGACATTAAAATATAATTCTGAAATATATTTATTTCTATTTTATCACATTCCAATCATGTATGAAAGAACAAAAAATATTATATCTTGTTGAGTTATGTAATTTCCAAAGTCATATGTATTTAGGTTTTACATTCTCTCTTAGACTAAAGCTAGCACATCTAGGTCTTGCCTCTCCTAGCAGCCTCATCCCTGGTGCAAGAAGGCATGGAGCCATGGCTTGAGCCCTTGTGTCGGATGGTGGCTCGGAGAGGTGTGGGCCAATGGGCCCATGATGGTTGACTGAGGCCTTGATCCTGATCCTTCACTTACCTGCTGCATTATGGACTTGTATGCCAATATTGGGTTTGTCCTTACCAGCTTCTGTGTGGCCCATTCTCCTTTGTAATTCTTACTGTTGCACTTCTGTACTTCCTGAGTGACTTGGCCTTCAACGCTGCGTTTCACTTGCGGAGCTCTGGAGTATATATGCAGATGAGAAACCCTAAAGGAGAAGTAGACTTCACTGTTCCGCCGCTCTCCATGTTCTTCTCCAAAAGCTCTGCTAGGGTTTCACCCTATCTGATCTTCCATGGCGATTCCGATGGAGGCTGAGTGAAGGATCTCGGAGCGACCTTGTCGGAGAACGTACTGGCAGCCATCAAGCCAAGCTTGAGCTTAGGGTTGCAGAAAGAGGGAGTGTCCTCTTCTCAGTTGTTCTTTGATTGTGTTTTTTGTGTTTTAGCTTAAGTCTAAGAACTCGATTGCCCCCTTTGTATCTTTGTTACTTAGTGGATTGGACCATCATCTTGAGGTCCCGAGGAGTAGGCTTGTCCGAACCTCGTAAAAACCTCGTGTTCTGGCTTGCTTTACCTTTGTTGATCTGTGCATGCTTTTAGTTTCATCTTTTAGCTGCCTTCGATCCAAATAAAATCGCTTCATATCTAATAACCCGTGCAGGTGTTGTCTTGTGTTGTGGTAGGAAATATGGAGGCTGCAAGGAATCTTTCCATGAGTGCTATAAAGCACTGTACTTTGAAACATGAATCTGTCGTAAAGCAGTTCCTCATTTCATCAATGTTTGGGGACAATTGTTCTTCAAAATGCCAAATTGACTATCATGAAGCTATCCTCGATTTTTATCGATGTTCTCTAGAGAATCTGAGATCCTATATGGGGTTGTGCCCTTACTTACAGGAGAGCTATTGGTAAGAGTTGAATCATTGACTTGGTGCTTCATATTTGGTGTAAATTGATAATACGTTGTGCCCTTGCCCAGTTTGTAACAATTAATGTAGAATTTTTGTTCGACATTTAGGCATTAATAACTTGCTTATTGTGCACCTTTTCTCATAAATTTGCCGCAGTATTATCACTGATATGTACTATTTTAGCGTCTCCTCTACTTGCATTTATTTCAAGTAAAAGAACAAGGTAATTCAAGGTTCGAATGCACCTCTTATTTGCTTTTTGTGTGTGTCAAGAAACAGGGCTAGAAATAGAAGCACGAGCTAATCTCAATTGATCTCAGTTGCAAGTAGAATCTGATTCCAGGAAAATGCGGGTAAGACCCAATTGAGCAGCCAACCATAACCCATGAAGAAGTTCCTGAATTTCTGTAGAAAGAGCTGAGAAATGGCCGCACCAGAATGAGAACATGCGAACAAAGGAGCCCATCGAGTCCCTAATCAACCCACCTCCAACTGCAGCGCCCGGGTTGCCTTTATAGTATAATGGAATCTCTCAGCCTTACAATTGACGGATACTATTTTGTACTGATGAGATACATCACACATATCTTTATTCTTTATTTTTATTTCACAAAACTTAATTCTCTAAAAACTAATACAATGATTTTTTTTTAAATATAAAAAATGAAGAGCAAGCAGTAACATTGTTCATTGACATAACACATCTTATGACTGCAATGCATAAAAGGTCAAGGTAATTTTTGTATGTGCACTTAATATATATGAAAATAAGTAAAATGAGAAAGTTACATCAAGTAAGATCCATGACACGTTTACAGTCACACAAGTTGTTGGTAAAAGCAAACACCACACAACTCAAATCCAATACCTGGCCAATTAGGTGAGGAGAAACATGAGTAGTTACTAATGGTATACTTTCTCCAACTGACCAAGGTAATCTTTCAATAGAAAAAAATGGCTTATAGCTACACAAGACTATAATGAACAAAGTAACAAACACATTTGTCAATTAAACAAAATTCTGTAATGGCTAACTCATATATTAACTAATAAATTGTATTCAGTGTGTGCGAAACTTCACTACATCTTAATAAGCATTATGGACTAAGATTGGTTCAAAACACACAAAAAATATATTTTAAGCTGTCTTTTTCCATGCCTAAGCAAATTGCTTTCATCTATTTTTATGCTCAGGTTACGGACTCTTCACTGAGGGATTTCAAACATAAGCAAGTATACGAGTGTATATTTTCTTACGACACGAATAGGTCCGATCCGATCTCCGGTCCAGATTTCTGAAAAAATCCAATCCGGTCTGGACCGGATAAACACCCCTAATTATAACCCTAATTACTCATCACTTTATACCCTAATATCATTATACACTTACATTACTCCCGAAAGACTATTAAAACCAACTTTTAACTTTTTAAAGTACGGTCGGGTTCTATCAAAAAAAAAAAAAAAAGTACGCTCGGGTTGCTTCAACCCAAAAAAAAGTGCGGTCGGGTTGGAGTTAATTTCATAAAGTTGGTAGTTGGGTTTATAGGTACCCAGCCCAGCCAAGCCCAGCCCCTCTGCCCTGCGGCTTTCAGTTTCTCGATTGCCCCTTCGGTTACCTCTCGATGACATCCTCCGATCACCACCGATCTTCAACTTCCGCCGCCGGTCCCTCCATCAGACCAGTCGATTCCGGCTCCAATTTCTCCGCCGCGATTGAAGAGGAGGAGGGGGACGAAGAGGAGTACGAATTCGAGTACGAGGAAATAGAAGTCGAGGAGGAAGTTGAAGAGGAGGAGGAAATTGAGGTTGAAGAAGACGAAGATCCAGAAGAAGATGAAGAATTAGCCGTGGAAGAATTTAAGGAAGAAGAGGAATTAACCATGGAAGAACTGAAGGAAGAAGATGAGGAAGATCCACAAGAAGAGCAGGAGGACGAGGAGGAGGCGTCGGAGGTAGAAGACGATGATGATGAGGAGGAACAGGTGCACCGTGCTCAGGAGGAAAAAGATACCGGCGCCCCAAATTCATCAATTGCAGCCCCAAACGAAGGTAATGGTGTTATCAACTTCCGACTGTACATTTTATGATAAAAGCCTAATTTTTATTCGGATTCACGTGAGGTTTGCGAATTTTGGCTGTTTTATCTGATTGTGTACCGTTGGTGATGTTGAATTCTGTGTTTTAGGTTTAGTCTGCATTACTTGTTAAAATGGGACTCTTTGTTGATATTTTTATAGAGTTTGCTGTTACTTTGACCCCCAACTGGTATAAGCGTGGATCCAAGCCTGTCACGAGACAGACATGTAATTCTGGAAGGACATGGCTTAATTCCTTCATTTGTTGGTAGATAATTACGGCTTTTGTAGTGCAATGTTCGTTGAACCTTAGCATCTATGTCACTTTCTTATCATGAGTGAGAAGCTTCAAATGGGGCTAACAAGATCCCATATTCTTTAAATGCATATGAGCACGGAAATTCCTTCTTTATAGTCTTAGGAACAACCTGTGGACTCTTGTGAATTTTGTACAGAGTTGGGTTTGTAAGAGATGTTCTGTGTTTGCTGACTCTTGCAGTGTGTTTGGATGGGGGGTTTTAAAGAGATTTTAAGGGGAGGGAAATAGATGGGAACAAATGTTTTTGTTTGGCTAATTTTACGGAGGGGTTTGGAGAGATTTTGATAGTAAGGAAGAAAAAATTTAGAGGGAAGGGGATGGAAAATGGAGGGGAATTGAATCCCACCAATTTGGTGGAATTTGGGTGGAAAATAAATTGAAACAATTCAACAACCTTTCAAAAACGTAATTTTCCTCTCACTCCCCTTCATCAAACCAAACAAGAAAATAACTTTTCATTCCTTCATCAAAACAAACAAGAAAATCACTTTTCATTCCTTCTACCCAATAACAAAATTTAAATTTCGCTTCCCTTCTCCTATCTTCTTTCCCTTTCTTTCTTAAATTCTAATTTCTCTTATTTTCTTCCCCTTCCTTCCTCCTCAAAACCTAGTATCCAAACAGGCTGTTGAAGTTAATCTGATTACTAGCTCTCCACTTTATGGTCTTGAAGAATTGTTAATAAATCCGGGAATGATATACTTTGAAGAGTTATAATCTGTAGCCTTATAATACAGTTGACAAATCCACCTTTCCGAATTACCTGGTTGATACGAAATGCTTACATCATTAAAGGAACCATATACGGTAAATGCTATTAAATCTGATCATGTGTATTGCATCTCTATAAGAGATAATGGTGTAAACGCGTCTTCTTTATCATTAGCTGATTTTTTGGTTGAAAAATTGAGCTATCGAGATTTGATTTATCATTAGCTGATTCTGTTGGCTATCTTAGGTATGGAATTTCCGGATCACCGTTCAATTCTTGCTCTAGAGATATGTGTTGTTCTCGATTTTCTTTGTCCTTTCTCTGTCTTGTCTGCTCCTCAGTCCTCTTGGTTTGGTCTTCGAATGCCAAATTATCATGTCTTCCCCCCCTGCAGTGGTTCTTCATTAGAATCAGTGATGAGCAACTGGTATCATTTCTCAAGAAGTATGATGTACATTAATAGTATCCAAAGTACTCATGCCTAAATAAGAAATGAACTTATTTAAATAAAGATTTTCCACTCTATACAAATGGCTAAGCCATCAAACTACTTCTGCAAATCGATGTATATTTATAATTTTTTTAGTATCAACAACAGCAATAGCCAACCCAACCTCCCGCAAATAAAGGTGTATTCACATCTGTGTTAAATTTGATTGCCTGTATTGTTAAAGAATCTTATGTTTCTTTCATTCCTGCCTAGCTGAGTAGCATGGTCTTATTTAGGCAAAAACAAATTCCAAAATCGATGTTGTAACCATACTCATGCAATAACATTTCTCACAAGTCATAAACATTAACGACAAATCTCGTCCAAGTGTGTCAAAATTGATGTTGTAACCATACTCATGCAATAACATTTCCTTGTGAATGCTCTCTCAAGGCGGGATATCTTTTCGAATTGTGTCAAGTACACTATTAATTCAAGGAAAGGAAAATGGTTAATAGAAAAAATGGTGGAGGCTTCTTTGCTTACCGGCATGTTGTAGGCTCCTCCACCAGCTGGCCACCAAAGAAACCACCTCATCTTGTTTATCTCCCTCTCTCTTTGTTTTTTCTTCTTCTTTTGGGGCCCCTCTTGTTTTTCTCTCTGCACCAAAAATTCCACTTTTCTGCTTACATCTTCATTTTTGCGGGGAAGGTAAAATTTTAGGTTTCCTTTCTGGTCCAAGGGGTTTTATTTTTGACAGGTGACGGTTTTTATGCAGGAGTTTTTACTTTTAATGGGGAATGAGCTTTATGTGTTAGGGAAGTTCCTTTTTTTAATATCATTATTAAATCTGTTGTTTTCCAATGCAAGAGTACATCTGTACAATGAGAATTCACTAATTGTATAATCTGTATTCGCCATTAAAAGAAAGTATTCTCATCGTATCTAGAAAACTAGTAGTATTTTGGATTATTATTTGAGTTTTTATTGTCAGTTTTTTTTCCCAGTTATAAAGACTAATTTTTAGAGTCTTAAATATTAATTGTATATGTTTCTAAATGATGTATTTATATTTTTTATGTCGTGTGTTTTTGGACTCCCTTAGTCTGGTTCCCGAGTCTATGCTACTTCTAAGATAAAAAATACAGAAGCTGATAAAATACTTCAACTTAATGCAGAATACTCAAAAGGTTAATAAATTAAGTGTTGGTACTTATTCCTTGTCCAAATATGCTTCCAGAAAGGAATGGATTTGGCGCTGTCTACTTGTATCAGCAGTGTCCATCCAAGGTTTATCCCAAAATCAAATAAAAAATCTCACTAAAGTAAGTTTTGAAAGACATTAAAGCTACGGCAACATTTAGGTGGTATCACGGTCTGCTAAAATCTGGCTTACTTTTGTTAAATATTGTAAAGTGTATTTGCCAATATTATGTATGAAGGACTTGCCTTCTCTTTTTGTTAATCATGTCTACAATTTTATATTTATCTTAAATATCTTGTTTCATTAGAAGTGTACAGCATCTTTTGTGCTGGACTATAATAGTGCAGGCAAAGCCACAAAGGCAGCTAATCCAAAGAAGTTTCACCTTAAGAAGCACAGGAACACCACTATATGCGTGTTTTCATGTTTAAGAAGCATTTCACTTTTTGAAATGCACATGTAACAGACGGGGATGAAGGCAATGCCCGTAGGTGCCTTTTTGGGTTTAAGAAGTATCTTGATGTTCGAATGTTCATATCAAACCTAGGGTTAAATTTCACCAAGAGAAATGTTTGAAAAACTAACCTTAGACACGCTTAAGGGCTAATGATCAAGGTTTCCTAACCTAAATGCTTCGCTTCAGTTAAGCTATGCCTTTTTGTCAATGCTTTTGGAAGCCAAGTGAAGCAGATTGTTTGTGTTGTGATATGTTAAGAAAAAATTGCAATCACTGTAGTAAGATCGCCCAAGAAAGTGAAGCTACATTTCTTGATACATATCTAGGTTATAAATATATTTTTTAGCTAATCTTAGTATATTTTTTGTATATTTGAAGTTTAGTTCCATTTTAAGAGTCATGTGCTTAAACGCTAGAACCCCTGTGGCTTGTATGCACTTCAAGCCCTAAAAAAGGTAAACACTTGATAAGAGACATCTTGCTCCATCTATAGCCCTGAATCCTAAAACTTTTTTTTTTTCTCTCCATGTCACACCTCAGTGACTTGTTGCACCCAGCATTTCACCATGGGTGTTGCTATACGCCACAAGCTAAATGCCACAGCTCCACACATTAAGACAACTTTACCCTTAATTTAAATAGCTACATGATCTTAATATGACAATGTTATCATGGTACATCTAATGTGAGATCTAAAATTTTCAAAATGCCACAACAGCTATTAGCTGTGGGTAACATTTTATTTTACTAACCCATTAGACTTTCAATAATTTGAAGTTTTTTGTTTACAGTTTCATCTGATTTTTCGGTTCACTGAATTTTGAGGAGAGCTACCACTTATCATAATAAAAAGAGTGGTTTATGAGGAATAAGTAAACAAATATTCAGATGAATGGTAAGATATGAGTTAATCAAACATCTGGAGGCGATCTGTATAATGGTTACTTTATAAGAACTTGATTTGGGAAATATGTCTGCCATATGTATTTATTCTGCTTTTTTCCTCTCTTGTAGATGCTAGCCAAGATTTATTTCCGAAAAGGCATGATGACTTCTCTCAGTCAAACCTTTCAAATTATATGATAAATCATGAAACAATGGCTCCATCGAAGTCTGATTCTGAAGTTGGTAACACGACCGACGATAAAAGCTCTGGCCCACTTGAAAGACTGATTAAGAATGTTGAGTTAGAAAGTGATGATCAAAGTGCCAGAAAATATGTTCTCATGTCTAATGGTTGCCAACTTGAAGTACATGCTGAAGGTGATAAGGATGTTGATCTTGCTCAGACGGTAAAGATAACCCACATTGATTTTCAACAAGAAGACTGTTCTGGTGATATTGGTGCTAAGCTAGATAAGCTTATGGATGTGAAGAATAGTCAAGTGCCTCATCTAAATGAGAAGAAAATTACTTCAGAAAGTTCATTTAAAGGAGACACTGGTGGAGAGATAAACCCTGTTTCAGATTCTATGGAAATAGATGAGCAATCAGATATGCAGCCAATGGATGAAATTAGCAAGACTGCATCAAGGTTAGCTAATATCTTTTCTTAACATAAAGTTCTATAGACTGAATTGAGCTTATTTGATATTGACCACATCAATTCCTTTGCACTTTAGTTATTATATTGCTCAGTCTCTGGGTCAATGACAAGTGATGGGTTTTCCAGATTTTCTGCTCCACTCACAAGGTCTAGGAGTGTTTCCCCTGAAACTGAGGGTATTGATAGAGAGAAAAGGCCAGCTCTCATATGCGAGTTTTTTGCTAAAGGTTGGTGCATTAAAGGGAGTGCATGTAGGTTCCTTCATAAAAGAGACAATAATGGTAATGCAAGCCAAATACTTGGGGGAGACATTGCTTTGCAAAACAGTGGAGGTACTTAATGTTTATACTCTCTGGTTAGCTTTCTCTAGTTTGATGTTTTTAAATTCTAGTAAGTATCTTGGGTTTATCAGGTTCTCGAGGGCATGCTGAATCACCTTCTTCTCCAGATGGTTCTGGATTCGTCACTTCAAGCAGGGATATCACAGGAGGTGTACTAGAACAAAATATCTCGTCAGATATGCCAACAGTTAGTAGAAGCCGTTCAGAAGTCCACCATAACTTCTCTGAGCATGAATCTGTGTTTAGGGGTTTTGGGTTATCAATAGACTCTCGCAATCAATCGTCATATCACCCAAGTGTGGAGGAAGCATCTCTAAGATCTGGCGAATACCTGCTCAATGATCGTAGTGCATCAGGTGTGGGTTATTCTGTGAATAACAGCCGAATGCCTCACTGGAGAAGCATTCTTTCGAGTCACTCTTCCATGAGACAGGATTGCTTGGCTCCTCATAAGACATTCTCTGGTGACAAAGGAGATGATGGCCTTAGATCATTATTGATCCCATCTTCAGGTTCTGGCATGGGAAGATCATATCATATCAGTACTTCTAGGGAATCGCGATTCTCTTATGGTTACAAGTCAAAATTCGTTCCATATAATTGGGAACCATCTGCCCCTTTTCGATTATCTTTTTCTGTTCCCTCATTGAGTACATCATCTCTTGGATGTCAATATGATCCTATTCGTGATAGCATTGAGCAACCCAATGAGGACACTTCAGTCAAACCTTCTCCTGGTGATGGGTTGTCATTTCATGGTAAATCGTATTCTTGGAATCCTGACAAAAGGCAAAGTTGTAGTGATCAAAAAGATATTCCTGTGATGGAAGCAGAATCAGCTTCCGCTTCTGCTACTGATGCACAAGCTCATAACAGCATGCCTAAAGATGTGAAATGTGGTAGTAATCATCAAAATAATGCAGCAAGGCATAGGATTGAGCAAAAAGTAGAAAAGGAATGGCAAAACAGTGAAGTGGACTTAGATCCTGTAGAATGTGAAGCCATTCATAGGGAGTCCAAAGCTTTGAAGCATTTTCGAGCTGCTCTTATAGAATTCGTCAAAGACTTGTTGAGACCTATGTGGCACGAGGGTCTCTTAACAAAAGATGCTTTCAAAATTATTGTTCAAAAGGCAGAGGAGAAGATTGTGAATAGCTTGCAGACAAATCAAATTCCGGCCACCGTGGAACAGATTAATCAATATCTTTCTTCATCGCAAACAAAAATACTGAAGCTGCTTGAGGTAAGAGTTGCCACCGGACATTTTAACACCCAAATTTCATTAAACCTTTTCCTGCACTTGACACATTACATCTTTCAATTTGTAGGGTTATGCAGTGAAGTACAGGAAGTCTGTGAGCAGCCAGTCAGTGGTTTAAGTTATGTAGAAAGATCCCTTCTGTTTATTGCAAGAGGAGAGTTATAGGGTATCTCGAACTTGCATTTTGTTGTAAGTATTAGTATCTGAAACCAGTACTCTGCTTTCACTGAGAAATTTTCTTTTGGTTTACATCTTGGGAGATACCATCACGTTCATCTGTGCTTTTATGTTTATAACATTATCTAGTGATAACTGATAAGAAATGATGAAAGATGTTCTGTTCCTACACAATCTTGGATTACCTGACCTTTTTACAAAATCTGACAGTTCTTTCCCATATGAACTTCCTGTGAAGGATGCCGGTGTTTTTGTGCTATATGGTCAATGAGCTTAAGTGTGTTCTTGGATGGAAACCAAAGATGAGATGATATTTGTAGATTTTGTGCCCTTTTTTGGGGAACAATACAATTTTATGTTTCTTTCTTCAGAGAAAGAAGTTAGTTTGGGCACACAAAATTTGTATATGGTTATGCTAATCTAATTGTCATTCTCAACTGCTTATGTTTTAGGTCAAATTGTGATGTGTTCCAAACCTGTATATGCTTGGATGAAGGTTGATTATGGAACACATACTATGCAGGATAGATTCGTAAAGGTACTTAATTCTACTTTATGTTTTAAGATTTCTTGGCTCGCAAGATATATTTCCATGCTTATGAGAAATATTTTTGCCTTACCTATATAGGGCTCTCCTGTAGGTATTTTGAGTTCAGTCTTGCAGTGTAAAGGATATTCTATGTTGAACTTTGGAACAAGTAGGAATTTATTTCTTCTGATTTTTGGCATAACTCTTTGACGTGCAAGCAAATTTTGTTGTAAAAGGAGATTAATTATGCTTAAAAACTTGATGGTACAAGCTGACTGGAAAGAGGGAATTAACTATAATTGTAGAATATCATCGTAAGGCATATGTTCCTATCCCAAATATAAAGTCATTTACCCATTGTCCCTTCAGATAATGGAAACAACACTCGTCATTTTCCCTTTTTTCTATATGGAAACAACACTTATCATGGATATTACCTTCCTAAACAACTTCCACACAGTGCTTGAGGAAGTCTAGAACAATTTTCGCATGCTAAGCAATTCCATAGTGCATGCGGCAACTCGTTCTTTTTGATAATCAAACGCTACATCCAATCATGTTCCAATTACCCAACTAAATGAACTTATAAACTTCAATATATGTATTTGTCTTAATAGTTTTGAATCTTTAAATGGAGTTATATTTTTGCAACCTGATGTTATATTTACATGGAGATTTACTTTAGGAGAAGGTAGTTGAGCTGAAACTGTAATCGTGTACTTGGCTTGGCCCGTGAATAGGCAAGATGGGAAAGAAAAGGAAAGAAAGGGATGGATCTTAGAAGGAATGGAAATGGTTCTTAACTCCACATATAGCCAAAGAAAGTCTTCTACCCTTTCCAAGTAATTCCAATTCCTTTTTTCTGTAGGAAGCTGCATCCCTGAAGATTTAACTTACTGGGTTTTTTAAATAAAGAAAGTGAACCAAATGCATGTATTTGAGGATACATGCGAGGATTTTGTACATCACAACATGTTGATAGCAAAGCAAACGAGCACTCTATAACAAAAAAATTGCAACCTTGCTATCTTTCCAGAAGTGAATGATAACAAAAACCAACAATTCTAAGCTGTACATAAATCCCTTAACAGAAACCAGCATGTTGGTATCACACAAGTCTATCTCTTGCCTTTAAGAAGCTAACATTGACAAAGAGTCCAAAGTTATAACTTTGGAGTAACCCTTCGGAGTTGAGATGTGGCTTCTTTTGTAGGCTCCCTGGCCTGTTGGCTTGTGTAGGTATATCAAATTCTGAAACTGGCTGAAGCAAAATCCCAGAAATAAATGCTTGAGAACATTGAGATAGATAGTCAATAGCATACTTTGTTTGAATTAAATTATTTCCAGGAGGAGAAAGCTTACAGAAATGACCTTGTCTGAAGTTGAATCTGGAATTCACTCCTTTTAGAGTTTCGAAATCCAGTGGTTGCTGTTCATCGGATCCCTGAGCTTCCAAAGACATCAATGAGTTTATCTTAGAATGCAGCTCTTTTACTGGCAGTATTCCGACTTCATCAGCTTGCAATTTTTTTCTGTAACGAAAATATTGCTGAGATTCAGGCAGTAGAAGAGAACCTGAAGCTATGAATCAAGATCCCTCTGAGAACAGTAAATGGAAAGGTAAGGTAACAGGTTCCAGACTAAGCACTACTTACAAAGACACTCCTAGAACAAGAGATCAAGTCATAACCTCATCACTCTTGTCCATGTTCTAAAAGATCTTGTCCATGTTCCAGACTATTTGGATATTTTGCGAAAAAATTTAAAACCTCAGAGTTATCATGCGAAATATGCCAAACTTTGGTGTACCGCATGAATTAAACGATACCTTCAAGGTTATCACGCGAAAAAACCGAAAAAGTATTTATAAATACTATCACCAAACAAATCCTTTTTCATACAAGAATCATTCAATTGTCTCGGCTAAAATTTGAACCCTTCAACCGGTTGACATGAATTGAGACGAGACAAATATTCATTTCATGTAACACGACCTTTTTTAGCATTGTTCTCGTCTCGAAAAGCTTGCTCTTGTATTGGGCAAAACCCTTGAAATGTCACAAGTATTGCTCAAATTATTCGGCAAGATGCAAGCGAGTATTGTAAGTTTGTAACTATTATATATTTGACACCAAAAGAGAAGAAAATGTCAAGTGAGAACATAAAAATAGTCTGTAAATGTTACCTAAACATATAGGGCATTGAACTTCTTTGTATACTAACTTTGCTAGCACGAATTTGCGGGCTGTGGCTAGAGGTGTACTCGGTTCTGGCACCAGCGACTTTGGTTTCATTGGAACCGGCCAAGGCCGGTTTTGGTTCGGTTCTAGTTTTGACCTTGTTGACATAAAAATATAAAATAAAACAAAAACAAAAAAAACAAAAAAAAATAAAATGAACATAAAAAACAGTATATGAAATACTTAATGAAAATAATTAATTTGTATTAATATAATAATTTTGACACAATTTAAAATGTAAAAATATAAGAAAATGTATTTCTTTTAATTAAAAATAGTTAATAAAATATAATTATAAGAAAAAAAGTTGGAAAAATAAAGGGCTTGAACATAATATTATACTTATCCTTTCCGGATTAGAGGAATGAAAGCCCATTTAGTTGTCTTACATTTATTATGGAACCCCACTTACCTAAGACGGCTACCCTTTGGATCCACTCGGATTCGTTGTTGTGTCTTCTCCAATCAAATCGTCCAATGAAGATGAAACCTTCAGCGTTTCTAGTTTCCCCTTTTTCAAATCGTTAATTCATACATGAGCTTCAAATGCATTGAGTCATAATCTCAATCTTTTTCCGTCTAGAATGTCTCCACCTTGGCTAAAATTTTGCTCCACTGCTATCGTTGAGGTGGGAACGACGAGAGCTTGAGCCGCAATCTTTGTTAGTATTGGATATGCTTTCCTATGTCGCTTCCACCAATTCCAAAATATCAAAATCTTCTTCAGCAAATTTAAAAAATGTAATTAGATACATCTTGAGCTCCGAATGTGAGCTCGAATGCCTTGGTCTCTTAGTAAAAGATTGTAGAAACCTAGATCCTCTCGTTGAACTAGTATCCAAGGATGATGGCGGAGGTAATTGAGACGAAGGTGAATTAACGGTAGCACGAAAATGAGTATACAATTTTTTTTTTGATAAAGGCAAATATTAGGATCCTTTCAAACAGAAAGGCTATCCTAAAGGCAAACATTAGGATCCTTTACAAATTGAGTACCATAATTATCAAAAATAGAGTTCAGACTGATAAGCTCATATCTACTCTGAGGAAGAGAATCCGCATTAGGAGTCAGATTAAGAGGAGAAATGAGACGCTGAAAGGCATGAAGAGCAGAAGGAGGAACAAAATGAGTAGCGAGGAAGTCTGCTGCTTTTTTAGCCTCGCGAAAGCAGTGGTGTACCTGAAAAGATGCAAAAGAAGAAAGTAAAGCAGTAATATCATTAATAATGTTGTGGATTTCCCATGGAACTTTCCAAGTGGCTCTGATGGAATTAATGATGACAAGATTGTCACCCTCAAGAATTAGATGTCGAATCTGACGCTGAGCGACACATTGTATAACCAAATAGCGCAACCAGAGCTTCTGCTTTAAGGGCAGATGTAGATGGAATTTGTTGACGATGAAAGGAGAGAACGTTGCCGTGGTGGTCACGTAAATGGGAGGAGTCGTCCTATTTTTTAGATCCATCGAAATTTAATTTGACCCATTTAATGGACGGTTTCTTCCAGGTGCAGTTCATGGGGCGTAAACGATTACATTTAATGGGTGCTTTGGTGATACCTTTAGTTCAAAGAGTCCAGTCTTGAAGGTGGAAGAGTGCTTGTTGTACCGGACAACTGTGCGAGGTATGCAGGGTATGACTATCAGTTTTGAAGATCAGATTGTTTCTATGGTTCCAAAGAGACCACCATAGAAAAAGTAAAGGAGTAATGAATGTATTAGAATGTCTGAAATAATCAAAATTAAATAGGAAATCAGATGTGAACTGAAGTGAAAAAGAAGTATGCAGTTTATTTTCCAGCTTAGAGATCATATGTTGTGTAAAAGGGCAAGTAAAAAAGAAATGGTTCAAATCTTCAGTATTACAATGGCAAAGGCTACAAGATGCAGGAACTCTGGAGAAATGACGGTTGAGGCGCTCAGTGGTAGGTAAAGCATCAGCCATGGCATTCCAAATGAAGTTTTGGATTTTAGGCGGAATTTCTAGTTTCCAAATCCATGAGAAAGTTGTAGGCGAGAAGTGTGGTAGGTTGGAATGGAAAATAGAACGAGTTGATTTGACAGAGAACTTACCGTCTAAGGTCATTTTCCAGATCAGGCGATCCTCAAGAGGGGAAGAAGGAATGTGAACCTTGAGAATATGATTAATTGCAGAAGATGGTAGAAATTGTTGAAGTAGTTATAAATTCCATTGATGCGAGGTTGTTATGAAGGAAGACATTGTAATATCAATGGGAGTGGAATGGTTGAAGTAAGAGAGAAGAGTACCTTTCAGAAGCCAGCAATCAGTCCAGAACTTGATCGTTTTCCCATTTTCGATTTCCCAGTAGAGACCACTGTGAAATAAGTCACGGAGATGGAGGAGGTGGGAGAATTGCCACGACTGCTTGGGCTTCTTCTTGTAAGAAAAAAGGTCATGTAGGCGAATATATTTTTCAACAATAATACGACACCACAATGATTCCTGATCAGTTAATAATTTTCATAGTAATTTCAGTTGAAGTGCTTTGTTCATATCAGATGCTTTATATAGGCCAAGACCACCAACATATTTTGGTCTGTATATAAAGTTTGAACATGGGTTCTAACTCTAATAATGATTTATGTAACATTACAATCAACATCATTAGAATCTATTTGCAATAATTCATAATATTAATGTAAAAGCGCTTCTAATGCATCAAATTTAAATCTATGATCTAAAATAAAAGCAACGATATAAGTTTCAGGAGTAATCTTGTAATAATGCATCCATTTAGTACACATGCTATGAATAACATCCTTAAGTTCGGGAATCTAAAGCTCGTCACTAAAAGCACCACTGCATTCAAAGCTTCGTAACAAAATGAATGAGCACGCAATGTATATACATGATTAAAAGTATAAGTTACATCATTAAAAACTTTTGAAACATTCAAAATTGTAAAATAAGTGTTCCAACGATGACCACATGCTAATAAATTTTTTTCTTAATCACTTGCTTATTCATAGCATGTGTACTACGAATCATTCATACCAACATATTCATTAAATCATTCATACCAACATATTCATTAAATCTAATTCTAAATGATCACACTAATAGATTTAGATGAAGCATAAATACTACATTTATGATTATAGCGAAATAATTTAGAAGAATGAGAAGAAGAAGAAGATGCAAACCCAACTAATTGTATTTTTCCTCGCATCATTCCCAACTTGTCTTGGTATTTATTCTGGATATGATTCTACAAAGTTCCATAGCCTCCTTCCTTGGCCAAGTCTACTTGGTGTTACAATAGCTACAAAAAACATCATATTTGTTATTATCATGCAAACTTCCATTTTTAAAATGTTTTGTAAAAGTATTAGAACTAATAACTATCACTCCTTCCACTTGACTCGTTTGGGACGAGTTTACTCCACCCTCATTTCCTTGGGTGGTGAGATAAGGAGAGTTTCACTCTCTTGCATTCCAAAATGATTTTAATATGCTCATATTTGAATATAAATAACAAAGCTTGTATTAAACAATTAAATAAACAATAATCGATACAAATAACAAATGAATAGTGTTATTGCAATATAAGATAAACAAATTCTTATAAGTATTTATTATTTAAATACTATAAGAATTAAGAATATATGTAAATAAAGATATAGAGAATTTGAGAGAATTGTTGGCTTTGTAATGCTTAGTAGAGAGAGTTAAGAGAGAATGAGATTGGTGTAGAAAGAAATGAAGGTGAGATGAGGGTATTTATAGGATGGGACGGTTAGTTTTAGGAAATATGGGGATTTGTAAAAAGAAATTACAAAAAAACATCCCTAAGGCCCAACGGCTAGCCATTGGCCGTCGATTCTGCCTATCCAACCGTTTTTTTCAAAAATTGGAACCGACGGTTCCGACCATTGGAACCACAAGTTCCACCCCACTTTTTCTTGAAAAAATTTAAAAATAAATATAAAAAACACGGAACATTGGAACCACTGGTACTAGTCCTTGTTCCGACCGCTTTAGTTCCAGTTCTGACCGATTTTTGAACTGTCAGTTCAAATCAGAGGCCATCTCTAGTTGTGGCAAAGAAGAAACATCAGAACCTTATTATGTTTATACATCCAAAATTTGATTAGAAAACATATAAACATGTTTTTAATTATTTCCTCAAGAAAGAAATTAGGGAGGCAAATGTGACTGTATTTTGTTTACAATCAACTATAGACCAAAAAGTATAGCGCAAAAAAAGTAAGATAAAGATATTAACAACCAACATGTTTGATACCATTGAGTCATTGATACATGAATTAAGGTTCCATAGGCTAGAGTTTTACAACCAAATTAACGCTTAAATTAGTGCTATGATTTTTTCTTGATAAATAATGGTAATAATCTCAAACACTAAGCTTATGGATAAAAGTTTGTTATCAAATAAAGTATGAGGCTCCAAGACCATCCCCATAAAAAGACCTTTTGAAAATGATGTTCATGTTATAAAACCAATGTAAATTATGTAGAGATTGATAGAGTGTAGAGAAGATTGTAGAGAAACAAGAGAGAATAGAAATGTGTATATAAAATAATCTTTTTTTCCTCTTATTTTTATCTTGTACATGGCCATATATATAGGGTTTGTTTGGTAGAATATGAATAAAGACTTTATTTTGAAAAACTACTTTTTCCTTCATCTACATGCTTTCCTATATCACTCAAATTTCAAAATTTCTAAACTATTTTTCAGCAAAAAGTACATTATAAGAAAACAAGTCTTTATAACGAATTCGGCTAAATGGAGCATAGGTCATTACACTGTATACAATAGGTCAAAGAAGCATTCAAATGGTGGTGTAAATAGGAGTACTTAGGCATATAATGTGGATAAGCATCTAAGAGCATCCTATGTGTAGGTGTACATCCACAAATATACATTCAATATTTATAACACCCCCTTGGATGTACACTTCTATTTTACAAGATATCTCACAAAAACACTACATGGAAGAACCCTATGGGCCGAAAACCAGAGCTAGGGAAAAAGGAACAGTTGGAAATTGTTGTGCCATCAATTTGGCAAACATCTTTTGCATGCTCGAACTACAGGTCAAATCTATCTTTAATAGTTTAAATCACCTATCACATATGCCTAATCAAGTTAGGTGCTTGTTAGATCTCTTTTGGAGTTCCGAATCGTTGGTTACACGAACAACCTCATAAAAAACCTTAATTGGGAAAAAATCCTAATGGGATAAAAACCAAAGCTACAGGAAATGAGTGCAACCATAGAAAGTAATTTATGTGAACCGACCTAGGATCTTCGTGCAATATCAAGGAAAGTTCAACCAAAACAAGCCCAAGTTGTTGATGGAGAACAATGCTCAATAAAAGGAATTTCGGGACCGTATTTGTTTAGTTTGGAACATAGTTTTTATGTAGAATATTTTTGGAATTGAAAAAGGATAAGTGATCAAGATAATCAAGGATATAACACACCTATTGAATCTTGAACAAAGAATAAGTGAACAAGATTTTTGTGGATATAACTAGGGCTGAGCACGGGCCGGAACCCGACCCGAACCGAACCGAACCCGAAAAGCCCGAAACCTGAACGGCCAAAAATCCGGGACCGAAGACCGAAGACATCGGTTCGGGTTCGGTTCGGTTCGGGTTCGGGTTCGGGTCGGGTTCGGGCTAAACAACACTTTTCGTTAAAAAAACAGGCTAAATTACACTAAAAACCCAAACCCGACCCGAACCCGAACCGAAACCCGAAACTCTGATTTGGTCGGACCGAAACCCGAACCGAAGGCATGTCGGTTCGGGTTCGGTTCGGGTTTTTCGGGTCGGGTTCGGTTCGGGCTTCAGTTTTCTCGGCCCGTGCTCACCCCTAGATATAACTCACCGCTCAATCTTGAACAATATCAAATACAAGAGATATGACACACTCAAGTGCAAGACCAAAAGGGTTGAATCACTTGTGGATATGACTCACCACTCACAATACAACAGTTATTGGATAAACTCACCAAGAACAATGAACCTAGGGCTTGGAATCTCTCCTAGGGTTTCAACTTGAAAATCTATGTTTTAAACTGAAGGTAGGCTGCCTAAACAATGGCACAAAAGCTAGCTTAAATAGGAAATGAAAAGTGCAACCCTAATACAAATCCTAATGTCTTCGAGTGGTCCCCATGTAAACTTGTGAAAACTAAACATAAAATATCATATTATATGAGGTGGGTCCATATACCATGTCATACTTGAAAATAAAAAGAAACATAGAAGGAAAACTCAAATGCCCCCAGTTGGAGTTGAGGGATACTTGTGGCATCGCGTCTAGTTGGCCAAGGCTTGACAGGGGATCCTATTGAAACTTCAGGGGAGCTTGGCGACCGTTCAGGAATGAGCGCGACGCTTGGGAACAACCTTGGTGGCCCTTGTATGGTCCTTGGTGAGCTTGATGAAGCTTGTTCTTGATGTGGCACGAGCATGATCACATCATCCCCCCTCTCTCGAAAAGGATTCGACTCCGAATCAACCTTATCGTCCATGGCTTCACTATCTACAACAAAAAGGCACGACACCAACCACATTAATCTTGTCATGGACTCCATACTCACCTAACAATTCAACATTTCCAAGGTTTAAATGATACACAAAGTGCATGCACACGCTAAGCTACTTTTCTTTTTATGCCTATGTATGTGCTTAATCATGCTACTAGCAACATAACAAGCATACTTGAACATGAGGATAACACTATGGTCTAAATGCAACCTACATGACATGCCTTGAAAAAAGAAACCATGATGCATGCAAGAATGTCTAGTGCTATAAGCAAATGCAACATGCCATAATGAAAGTCTACCACCAAATGTATGTACAAAAGTAAGCATGCATGGTAAAACAAAGCATGAAGAAGTAAAGGGTTCTTCCATAATATTTTGACTCCTTGGGCCCCGTTCTTGTGACATGCTCTCCTCAGAAATGGAGCTCTCTTTGACTTCATCAAGGAATGGCTTGGGGTCTTCCTTTCTCGATACTAAAATAGAAGGATTAGTGGAAGTGTCGGCATGACATCCAACCATGGAGTGTCTATAATGTTGATGAAGCTAGGGAAGATGGAAGATGTAGAGAGTAATGATGATTGCTTGAGAACTTTAACCACCTTTTCTTGTGCTTCTTCCTTTTCTTCAAAAGGACATGATCATGGAATCCTTCCTTAGGTTTCTCATACAAAATAAGTGGCTTATCCCATGGATGGGACACTTCTTCAAAGATTGGATTATACCACCAAATTGGCTCTTCATCATAAATAGGCGGACCGTCCCATGGAATTGCACGTTCCACATCTTTGGCTTTGGCCAAAAGCAAGTGATTGGAGGCAACTGTGGTGGTGCCTATGGTCATCTTCTTCTTCTCTTTTCCTTTAAAGCTCCTTCTTTGTACATTAGCAATATGATCAACCATGGTCTCATGTGAATCCAAAGGGTGAAAAGTGATTCTCTTTCCCTCCATATGAAAGAAGTACTCATTTGTGACTCTTTGGTGAATCACCCCTTGGTCGTATTGCCAAGGAATTCCAAGCAAAAGATGACAAGCCGTCATAGGAAGCACATCACATAGCACTTCATCTTTGTATCCTTCAATGGAAAACTGAACCGTGGCTTGCTCTTGGACCTTATAAGGAGTGTTGGTATTTAACCAACTCAAAGTGTAGGGTTGGTGGTGAGGAGTTGTGTTGAGGTTGAATCTTGTCATAACTTCTTGATCAAAGATATTGCAACATGAACCTCCATCTATCATCACATTGCACACCTTCCCTTGTATGGAAAAGAGTCTTACGATGTGCTGGCAAAGTATATGTATCATTGGCCACAAGTGTGCGCTTCACCACAAAGCACTCACCAACTACGGTCGTGCCATGTATTTCTTCCTCCTCCTTGGTTTCTTCCTTCAACTCTTCTAAGTGTTCATCCTCGTACTCATACTCCCCTTGTGCATTGAGAAACACTTGCCTTCTTGTGAGGCAATTACTAGCAAGGTTCCCTCGTCCCATGCACTTGTAGCACTGCACATCTCTAGTGCGAGATATGTCTTTATTCTCGGGAACATGGTTTGTTGTTGGTGCATCATGCCATGGTTGAGTCTTTGGTGGCTCACTTCTTGGATCTTGACACCTAGGGGGCTGAGATGAAGAGCTAGAAGTTGGACTTGAACTCCACGACCGTGAGGTGTTTCTTGCCTTCCTTCTTTGCAAATTTTGGTGCACTTGGTTGGCATAGTGTATCACTACTTCAATTTGAGTCCCAGGGCCAAACCTTTGCATTTCTACATAAGAAGCAATGTCAACATTTAAGCCCCCAATGAACTTAGCAATGACATACCATTTGGGGACGTGAACACCCGATCTAAACACAAGCTGCTTGAGCTCCTTGTAGAACTCATCCAAAGTCTTGGTTCCTTGTTTGATTTTTTTTTTCTAATTTGACTTGGATCCTACCACCATAGTCCTCCGGCACAAATTTGAATTTGAGGGCTTCCTTGAGCTCCTCCCAAGTGGTGATGGCAGGGTAGTTATTGTGAGCCCTCTCCTCCTTGTCCTCCTTCCACCAAGCATAAGCAAAATCTGTGAAGTGGATGGTGGCAATGTCAATTCTTTGAGCATTGGTATAGCCATAGTAGTCGAAGATGGACCCGGTCTTGGATTCCCAATCATAGGCTTTCACGTGGGAGGTACCGACAAAGGGTTAGATGGTAAGGCTGACACCATGGTGGTGCTCCCTCTCTTGTGGCCAATCTTGTTCATCATATCCATACCCCCAATTACATACATTTGGCCCATTGGTGGCACACCTCAAAACCTTGCTCTCTCATGGTGGTCTTGGGGACCAAGAGGCACACGCCTTGGCATCATCATGGGACCAGTTGGAGCTTGGAAAAGAAGCCTTGGCATCCTCTCAAAGACAGGGCATGTAGTAGGCCCTTGAAGCCGTGAGGGAAACCTAGTGGTGGCCTCTGAAACAAAGGCGTTTTCCAAGTCTTCTTGAGGGAACATCGGGGCTCTTGATTGCCTTTGAGTCCAAGAACTCTCCTTGGATGGTTGGACGGCCCGACATCATGGAAGCTCTATTGGAAATCATCACCATGGGGTGATCCAAATGGCTCCTCAAAATCGCTGTTTCTCCTATTCACCCCTAGCCTTTGGTCAAGTTTCTCGTCAATGGCCTTGAGGAAGAATAGGCGAGTGCACTCAAACATAGCTTGTAGGTCACCCAAGTTTAGTTGCCTATCTCCCTCTTTAGGGCTCTCCATTGGTTCTTTTCCTCTTTCCTCCTGTGACATCAAAGAAACA
The DNA here is from genome assembly GCA_027886185.1 of Rheum nobile. Lineage (NCBI taxonomy): Eukaryota > Viridiplantae > Streptophyta > Magnoliopsida > Caryophyllales > Polygonaceae > Rheum > Rheum nobile. The sequence goes on along the minus strand of WOAB01000211.1, from coordinate 1,054,176 downwards.
CTAAAAAAGAAAACAGAAAAGACACCTTAGACACTCACAAAACAACAAACAAGTGAGGTTAGAAGAAACCAAGGAAATTCACTAAAAACTAAGGACAAAAATACTACCTCCAAGTGAGCACAAGAACCACAACCTTCAAAAGAAACAAGTCATGGACAAATGTTGACTAAGTCCAAGAACTTCACAATCCAAGTTAGTTCAACACAATAATATCTCACAACTAACAAGGCAAGACCAAAGAAAGTTCCTGAACTCAAAAGTAGGAAATGGAGTGCTCGACTGTGGTAAGGATTTTGGCTATGTGTTTGGTTTGAAGAAGGTTGTACCACATCTAAGTATGGAATTATGTCCCTAATATAGTAAAGTCTAGACTTTACTTAGCCGTGATACAAGACAATTTTCAGTCCACACAGACAACACAACTATGGTCTTGCTCTACTTCTTTTTCTTTTTCGTGGAGTCCAAGTTTTCCCATGCTTGACCTCTTTTCCTTATCCTCAAGTCCAAGTTGTTCTATGCTCCACCTATCTTTCGTATCATTGAGTCCGATTTTTTATATAATATGGTCAATAACAAATGAAATAACAAGGAAATGCAAGACTAGACAAGGAACATATCATTTTTTTTAATAAGTTAGGCCAAAAACTATAAAATAGACATAAAATATGCAAGACAAAGCATTAACCAAGGTACAATAACAAAGCAAGTGATGGCTAGGTTCAGGATAAAGTAACTACTTGGGATGCAAGGTTAAAAGTACACCTTGGGGAGCAAGGCACAATAAAAGTCAAAGAAAAGCGGCCCAGTCAGGACGATCTTGGGTAGCCGTCATACAGTTTTCAGATTATAGTCAACCTTAGAATTACGGCCAAGCAAATTTCTAGAAATTGAAATGTTATGAAGGATAGAGCTTGACGAGCAAAACACGTCCAATCTTGGAGATCAAGCACAAGCTTTTGGTTTAAAACTAACCTTGAAAGAGGCTTTGATACCACTTGATGTGAACCGACCTAGGATCTTCATGCAGTATCAAGATAAGTTCAATCAAAACCGCCCAAGTTGTTGATGTAGAACCGACGCTCAATAAAGGGAATTTCGAGACTATTTTTGTTGAGTTTGGAACTCATTTTTTATGTAAAATATCTTTGGAATTGAAGAAGGATAAGTGATCAAGATCTTCAAGGATAAAACACACCTATTGAAATCTTGAACAAAGGATAAATGAACAAGATTTTTGCAGATATAACTCACCACTCAATCTTGAACAACATCAAATACAAGAGATATGACACACTCAAGTACAAGGCCAAAAGAGTTGAATCACTTGTGGATATGACTCACCACTCACTGTACAACGGTTCTTGGATAAACTCACCAAGAACAACAAACCTAGGGCTTGGAAGCTCTCCAAGAGTTTCAGCTTCAAAAATCTACGTTTTAAACTGAAGGTAGGCTGCCTAAACAATGGAACAAAAACTAGCTTAAAAAAGAAATTAAAAGTACAACCCTAATGTCTTCGAGTGGTCCCCATACAAACTTGTAAAAACTAAACATAAAATAGCTTATTATGTGAGGTGGGTCCATATGCCATGTCATCCTTGAAAATGAGAAGAAACGCACGAGGAAAACTCAAATGCCCCTAGATGGAGTTGAGGCATGCTTGTGGCGTCGCGTCCGGTTGGCCAAGGCAAGGGGAGCCTAGTGAAACTTCAAGGGAGCTTGGCGACCCTTCAGGTGAGAGCGCGACACTTGGGAATGACCTTGGTGACCCTTGTATGTTCCTTAGTGAGCTTGATCTTGATGGTCTTGATGTGCCATGGGCGTCATCACATCAGTAGTACCCCCCTAAGCTAAACATACTTTTCATTCAAGTAAATATATATCATCATGGGACTTTTGCATAAGATATTGTACTTCTAGACCAACTATATATTCTTGTTTTCTTAATGACATGAATAACACCTTTTCACATCTAATGACCTTATTAACATAATTTTTTGAGGAGGAAAGTACCATTCTGTTGCATAAACTAACAAGTCTATATATTATTTCCCTATTGGGTCTCTTCTAGGACACCAATTTCATAATTCGATTGTCTCATTTTTGGTAAATGTATGAAAACCACAAGATTTTTTACAAATCACTTTTTTTACTGAATACTCAAGAACACATGCATTAATAGTTTTTACTTCATATAGAAGCATTCATAATTTAAAAGAGTACACAAAATATGTTATTTCTTTTATTCTTTAAGCATTTTCAGTCCTTCAAGGACTTTATATACATGTATTGAATGTCCTCTATTAATATGAAGTAACATATCTAAAACCTTATGAGGAATAACTTCCATTACAGGTGAATCCATTTTCATTAGCTAGAAATCTATGAACAAAATTCCTTGCAAATGTATAGAGTTCAATGCACTTTAGTCCATACTTTTGTGTAAAGTCTTATGTGACTAATATGTCAGATCACAATCATGACATTTTTATGCGGCTGGCTAATTTCCTGCTTTCAGGTATTTGAACTACTGGTACAAAAATCATAATGTTTATTAAATGAATCTAGCTTTCTCATATTAATTCATTGCAACCTATGCAATCATTACAATGTCAATGTTCTTTTATTATTGTTTGAGGATCATCATCCTCACTCGACACTTCTAGTGTTGTTGTAACAAAAAAAGAGTCCATAAAGAACTTTGTTATCGATACCATCCGAAAATGGCTCTCGAATATGTGAGTTTGCCACACTATCTTGACACTAGTAAATATATTTTATAGCATGTTAGTTATACGATTCATTGAACTTTTAGTTCATTCCTTTGAACAGTTGGTTCATTCCCTTGAACTTATGGTTCATTTATCCTCGGATCTAAAATATTAAAATTGCTTTTCATACTAGTCTTGTTTCCTTCTCCCCTTAAATTTGGGATTTTCATCTCGTCAAAGTGATAATCTTAATACTGAGCAATATATGGATCACCTTCTCATAAGCTCTAGGTATTTAGTAAACCATAGGGAATCAAACCCCTTGTATAATCCCACCTTTTTTTTGTGAAATTACTTTAATATATAGTGGGAGGTAAATGGACGTATACCGCATTTCCAAAAAACTTATAGTTATCTTTCGGAGATAAGTTTAAAATATGAGAATTGTGAGGGGTTGGTTTAAGTCAGATTTAAATTATCGACATCCAAATATCATGATTTGATATGATGAACGACTCTTCCAGGTCGTATATGTCATGTATAAGCATTTTTCTAGCTATCCATTTTGACCGTATTATTAATGATACTACTGGACCGTTTTGTGAATGTGTAGGAGCTATGCAATGCTCAATCACTAAAATAATTGATTAATCTCATTCTCCAACTTAATTTGTGTGTCCAATGTATTGAGGCATCTATAAACATCATAAAATATATGATAATTCACATTGGTCCACATGCCGGTGTACTCGGTCCTTACATATCTCTTGAGCTAAGTCAAGAACCATAGAAAACTTTGCATACATGGTCACCCTTAGCCCTTCAGTTAGAAACTTCATGTCTCATGATCTTCTGGTCATATAGTATTCATGTGAATATTTAAGGACCATGCATATTCACTTGGGTGACCGAATCTATCATGCGACACAATATTTATCGTCAACCAACTTCTAGTTTGACATTAGTTTTAATCTTACCGGTGTCCATCTGAACACCATTTTGTCAAATATATCTTTAAAACTCAAACACGTTTCTCTACGAGTTGTAAAAGATAAAGCATCTCTCGTGTAAAATTCTTGTTTCTTTAGGTAATAAGATAGTCATTCTTCTAAAGTCGTCTATGAGATTGCTCATGTCGAACGTAATATCCACACCAAATTTGGCATTCAAATGATCGTGAAAAACGTCTGGTTTTTTCAAATGATATGTGATACTGATACCATCGACAAATATGATGTCTACCATTGAAAATTTGCAGCACATGCGTGATCCATTCATAATTTGGAAGATCATCCAATCAAAATCAAGAAAATCGTTATCTTGATTTGTAGAAGGAAAAAATGATGCCTCAAAATGGATGCATTCAGAACTTCAATTTAGATAAGATTAATCTCCACACCTATACGCATAAGATGTGGTGTCGTACATCATGTACTAGACTAATGACCAACTACGTTATTTATTAATTGTCCCTTATCTGTTTTCCAAGGCTCTAAAATACATTAGAATTAACCCACATAAACCTATGCTCTAGCGCGGCTATAAACCATAACCATGACTATGGTTGCACGCTTAACTATAACCTCTTTCACACCCTCTACTAGAGGAGGCATGCTTCAATCATGCTAAAGGCTGTCAAGGTATAGTCTTCAACTACTAGATTGTGCTTGGTGGGTGTTTATAAGTAGTTCTGAATATGACAAACCCACTTTTCTTGCTCTACTACAAAACTACATGATTTGGTATAAGATCCTCTAACTCTTCTAGATTTTATAATGATCTCTATTTGTCAAAACTCGAGTCTTCAAGCTCTCATGTAGTTGATGATAATTGATTAAGATCATAACATAGAACAATTCTACGTGTATTTTAGTGCTGCATGTTTCTCCAAAATATTCATTAGCCAATGAAAGTAGGCATTAAAATCTCATAACAAGTTTATTCTTTTGGAAACATTTAGAGTTTTTGAATTAAAAATTAACAATCATCATAATGTAAGAGGAGAAAGAAAGAAATAACAATAAAATACAATATATATGAAACATAAATATAATGGTATATACTAAATTTGTATATAAACGATAAGCATAATAATTTTATTTGTGCAATTCAGGTGACAAATAATAGATGATTTATCATTTTCTTCATGAATGAACTTTTCATGAAATCTCAACTGTCAACTTGGATGACAAGTTGGTAACCATATACATTTTCTTTCAATAACTTTCGTCATCTATTACGAGAGCTGATATATTAATATGCCTTTCATAATCTACTACGGGGATTATTTTTTCACCGATAATATTCATTTCTAGAAGTGATAAGTTATATATATATAACTTATCACTTCTAGAAATGAATATATATATATATATATATAGTCCTGACTCAAGGAAAAAGACCATATCATATAAAAGAAGGGAAAACGATATATATAGGGTCCATCTATATGCACACGTTTTGAACGCTAAATGCACACGAAATCGGGCGCTTAATATAAGCGTACATGTTCTGTGCGCTTATATTAAGCGCATAGGACTGTACGCTTATATTAAGCGCATAGGGGAAAAAGGGGGATTAAAAAATATCGGCAGGAAATAGCTACTGTATATATGCGCTTACTTTAAGCACATAGATCTATTTTTTTTTTTACAAGTTTATATGGTTTGCCTACTTAAGCGCACCATACTAAAAAAAAAACCTTGTACTTTTTTCCATAATCATGTAGAGAATTTCAATACGAGTCCGTACATATAAAAATCGTCCAAAACGGACATCGTTTGCCCCTCCAAAAACCCAAAAAACGAAGCCTTCCTACCCATTTTTTTACAATTTGATGTCCGACATATAGCGCATTGTAGTAAAATTTTTTGGTATTTTATGCATTTTTCTACTATAATTTTGTATAAAATTTTAATACGAGTCAGTACATATAAAATTCATCCAAAACGAATATCGTTTTCCCTTCCAAAAAGCCAAAAACGGGAATACAACTTTAGAAACTATAGTATTTAAGTAATATATTTTGTAATACTTAACTATAATGCATAAAGTATAGTTATTTTACCATAATCATGCATAGAATTTCAAAACGAGTCCGTACATATAAAATTCGTCCAAAACGGACATCGTTTGCCCCTCCAAAAATCCAAAAAAAGAAGCCTTCCTACTAGACTTGTCAACTGGGTCGGGCGGGTCGGGTTCGAGTTCGGGTCATGTCGGGTTCGGGTCAAATCGGGTTGATAAAAATTTTGGGTCGGTCGGGTTCGGGTTGACCCGACGGGTCGAACATGCCCCTTTTTATGATTATTATTATGATTTTTAACTTTAATAAAAAAATTATAATAATATAATTAATATTATATTATTATTTAATAAATTATATTAAAATATTTAATATAAATGAAATAAAATATACAAAATAAAGGGGACCCACAAGCTCGGATTTGCGTTCGGGTCGGGTTTAGGGTTTTTCGGGTCCTTCTTGACCCAGTGACGTTCGGGTCGGGTTTGGGTCCTTTCGGGTCGGGTTGGGTTTTCGGATTGGGTCGGTTTTTTACAAGTCTACTTCCTACCCATTTTTTTTACAATTTGGTGCGTGACATATAGCGCATTGTAGTGAAAATAATTTTCTACTATAATTTTGTAGAAAATTTTAATACGAATCCATACATATAAAATTCATCCAAAACGGATATCGTTTTCCTCTCCAAAAAGTCAAAAAATGAGAATAAAAACTTTAGAAACTATAGTATATAAGTAAATTAAGTAATATATTTTGTAATACTTAACTATAATGCATATAGTATAGTTATGCATTATAGTTAAGTATTATGAACTTATAACTATAATACATATAGTATAGTTACGAACTTAATACTTATATACTATAGTTACACATTATGGTTAAGTATTATGAACTTATTACTTAAATACTATAGTTATGTATTATAGTTAAGTATTATGAACTTATTACTTATATACTATAGTTAACTTATTACTTAGTATATAACCAAATTGGATATAACTATAGATATAATCATAGTATATAACTATATGATATAACCATAGTATATAACTATAGGATATAATCATAGTATATAACTATATGATATACACATAGTATATAACCATAGTATATAACTATAGAATATAACTATATGATACAACTATAGAATATAATATATGATATAAACATAGTATATAACTATTGGATATAACGATATGATATAACCATAGTATATAAATATAGAATATAACCATAATATATAACTAAATAGAATATAACCATAAGATAAAATCATAGTATATAATTATAGGATATAACGATATGATATAACCAAATTGGGTATAACTATGAGATATAATCATAGTATATAACTATCTGATATAACCATAGTATATAACTATAGAATATAATATATGATATAACCATAGTATATAACAATAGAATATAATATAGGATATAACGATTATAACTATAAAATTATAACCATAGTATATGACTATAAAATTATACAATGGTTATATCATATAGTTATATACTATGATTATATATTATAGTTATATCCAATTTGGTTATATATATTCTTATAGTTATATCCAATTTGGTTATATCACATAGTTATATAACTATAAGATATATGATATAACCATATTATATAACTATTAAATATAATCAAATTGGATATAAGTGTAGAATATAATCATAGTATAAAAGTATAGAATATAACTATAAGATATAATCATGGTTATATCATATATTATATTCTATAGTTATATATTATGGTTATATCATATAGTTATATACTATATCTTCTAGTTATATCCAATTTGGTTATATTTTACAGTTATATACTATGGTTATATCATATATTATATTCTATAGTTATATACTATGGTTGTATCATATAGTTATATCCAATTTGGTTATATCATCGTTATATACTATAGTTGTATACTATGGTTATATGACTTATATCCTATATTACATCCTATAGTTATATACTATGGTTATATCATTTAGTTATATACTTATGATTATATCTTATAGTTATATCCAATTTGGCTATATCTTATGGTTATATACTACGGTTATATACTATGTGTATATCATATAGTTATATATTATGATTATATCCTATAGTTATATACTTTGGTTATATCATATAGTTATATACTATGATTATATCTATAGTTATATCCAATTTGGTTATATACTAAGTAATAAGTTAACTATAGTATATAAGTAATAAGTTCATAATTGTGATACCCCGTATTTTTGTAAGGTTATTTTGGGAATTTTGGAATTTTCCCGAGTACCCGTTTAGTACGTCGGATTTAATTCAGGTAGCTTGAGACATTCTGTAATGTGCTCTATATCTGTAATATTTTTCTCAGTGAAATAAAATACAGACGACGTGCTTCAGATGTTTATACGCGTTCGCGTACGATAATTTTTATCCCGGGTTAATGTCTTGCTCGTTCAAAAGCTAAATGGGCGGGAAAAGGCAAAAACGGCGACCGCCGTACAGTAACGGCGCCCGCAGTCGCTGGGCCCGAGGTCTCAGGCCGTCGTCTCCTACTCTGGGCTCGCCAGAGCTAGGAACGGCGACCGCCGTAATTACGGCGCCCGCCGCGGCCCGCCGTAGGCAAAGTTGCGGCGCCCGCCGCGATTACCCAGAGGTCATTACCCGTTGGTCGTCGGCGAGCTCTGGCCGCGCCGATCTAGCCCTGCTCGGCCTCGTCTAGGGTGATGATGATGCTCCCATTGCTTTGGCTATAAAAGGAGGTGTTGGGGGAAGGGTTTTGAGCCATCCCAGCACCGAATCTCTGCCAAAATCTCGCCTCGTCGGAGTGTTAGTTTCGCCGGATTTTCGGAAGCTTCGTTGGTGTCGGTTGGTGGTGTTTCCAGAAGCCCTTGTGAAGCCTTTTGGTTGCCTTTGGAGGTTGGAACCCAGGCAAGGCAAAAAGGGGTCGAAACGCGCATCATTTGGGTGAGTTTTTCTCTCGTTCTGTCGTCGGAGTTCTTCACGGCGACCGCCGTGTTCTTTACGGCGCCCGCCGTGATGAATGCGGCGACCGCCGCCAGTGCCCAGAATGCCTTCGTGGCTTTGGCTTGGTTGGTTGTCGTCGTGGCGTCTTTCCTTTCGATTTCTTTCGCCGTTTTTAGATTCATACTGTTGTTATGTCGGATCTAACTTAGGGTTCCTTTTATGGGTCGACTCGAAGGTGTTTGTGCTAGCGGAGCTATACCCGTGTCGAGCCCGGAATCCCGTCGTTGTCGTTAGGCTTGTTTCTATTCCGCGGAATAAGGCAAGTGGCGGTTCGCTCTTGCTCATCGTTTCCATATTTACATTGATTATCAGTTGTTTATCTGAGTAATTAATTTAGAACGATTATTACCGTGTTCTTCTGGAAGTGATTTATAAACTGTTTTGAAAATCATATAATAGGTTGTATATATGTTAGAACAACGCTATTATCTGTGATCGCCTTTCGGGCCTTTATGTGGATTTATTCTGTAACTGTTATTGTGCTGTATCTGTGTGGTTAGCACTGTTAGTTAGGAATGTACTCGGACTTCGTCCGGTCGTTTCTTTATAATCTGGTATCGGGGTGGCTCGTCTCCATCTGGTACTATTCTAAGATCATGATCGGTCTCTTTCACAAGTGTGTAGAGACAGGACACTTAGCTGGTGTCACAAACCTTCCGGTGTACGTCACTCTCGACGAAACGTATACTAATATGTGTCGTCCCAATGGCGGGGTACACATGTAAAAGTCTAATAATGTGATGTGTGGTTTGTAATATAAATCAGATAAGTGCTACTCGACGCACATAATTAATAAACCTTCGGCGAGTAGTACAGCTAAGTTATAGTGCAGCTAGGAAAACTCATCTCGACTTTGATTATAGTACATTCTCTTTCCAATCTGGATTCGCTGTATGCGATGAGGTTGGTCGTGAACCGAAGCATCTCAGTCAACTTTTAAATCATTGTTGTATGATTCTATAACATTCCAGATTTGTCATAATTCCTTAAAGACTCATTTCCGTTGGAGTCTTCTTTCGAGTCGATTTCTGTGAAGATTCAGTCTTCCAGAATCTTCTCTTGTGCATACCTCTTGTTTATTCCAGTAGGAGTATGATGGTTGACTATCGTCATCGGTTGTTATTTGAGAAGCGATGAGTCTAACCTAATACGACTGCTTCAGACCATTCTGTTTTGTACCCTTGCTAGTCTATTCAAGTAGACTAACCCATGAACTTTGTTCTCTGCATGTGGGCTGGTGTCATCCGTTCGATTCAGCACATCAGTTAGAAAGTAGCTCAGAAGGATAGAAGGACTATGGAGTCGACGGTGATTTTTGAACGTTTTAGTTATTTCTTTAATCAGGTTGAGATCTTTTGGACAATGACTTTGGTTGTAATGTATTTTATAAGACTTCTGCTGTACCCTACTTTATAAGACTTCCGCTGTATTTGGTTTAAACTCTGTGTTAGCCTATTCGGGATTGGGTTGTAATCCCGTAACTCATGTTTCCTTGACAATGTTATGTTTTGGAATTGAATGCTTTGATCATTATGTATCACTTGTATTTCATAAATTGTATTTAAATGGTAAAGCCTTGGGTGATCTCGGTAAGGAATACTGGGGTCACTGGCGGTAATACCTTTCCAAAAGGGTTAAGTTTTGGGGGTGTTACAGTTGTGGTATCAGAGCCAAAGGTTTTAAAACGGGTTTGAGATTTTTATATCATTTATCCGTTTTTGAAAATGCTTTTACAGGGCTCTGAATTTTCAAAGTAAAAAGAATTTCAAAACACCGTTCATAGTCGTGTCTTCTATATAGTCTGATGTAGTAAGCTTGCTTCTATGTCTAGAAAGACTAACTCCTTCCTCGTTATCCTGTAGAATGGATGCGTGTTTTTCTCTTGATAGAGGGTCAGAGGACGCTAAGACGGACCCGCCGTCTCCAGGCCGGCTAGATTTTCCGGTTCCTCAGCGATGTTTCGAGGTTGGAGGCCCGAGTAGCCCGCCCGAGGACATCAAGTATGTGATTCCCGAGTCTGTTGTCCTTACGCCTAGGGATGCAGTGGTCACTGTAGCTGCACCTGTAGAGCCACTCAGGGAGGAAGCAGTGCAGGAAGTGGGTGAGTCGTCTAGATACGCCTTAGGGCATTACGATGACGATTACCAGATAGAGATAGATCCTGTCGAAGACGAGGATCTGATCGAGATTGATCCCGAGGATGAGGATCCCATCGAAGATGATCCTGAGGAGGACCCCGAGATGGACCTGGAAGAGCAGAGCCAGGAGCCAGACAACTTGAGGCACTTGCTAGTGGACAGTCAGGAGCCGGGGGTGCAGTTTATTCCCCCCAGCCCAAAACTATCACCAGTGTCGGCTTATGCACTCATGACTGATGCTGATTGGGAGGCACTGTACACTGAGCACGGTATTAGGAGGAGATCAGAGGCTGAGTTAAGAGAGATCCTTCGCCAGAGCGAAATGAACTCTCATATGGAGCAGCAGCAGCAGATGGATCAGGCGATCGCTAGCGCTCAGAGGAGAGCTGGAATTGGAGGACCTCTTATAGACGATCCTTTCTTTTCCGCAGCTGAGATTGGAACTGAGTCACCAGAGCCGTGTGACCCAGGACCAAGCAGGGTGCGAAGCTCATCACCAGAGCAGGATGGTGAGCCAAGCCCGAAGAGGCCTTGCATGGATAGCCGGTCTTACAGGAGACGTCTTGGAACGCCTTAGTGTGGTTTGGCGTTGCCTAGTGTCGTAGCTTCTTTTGCTAGTGTTTCAGTTGTGTTTGTGTTTTGTTTCAGTGTTTCGGCTAGTGTCTGTGAATTTTCTAGATTTCCGAGCAAGTTCTGTTTTGATTCTCGAAGATTTGACTCATGTGTTGCTTGTGTAAAAGTTTGAAGGTTCATCTATAAAATGCCAAGTTGATCTATTCTGAGTAATTTACTTACGTTGGTATATTGCATAAGTATATTGCATAATATTAATGTATTGAATGCTTGGAATTGGATCGGTAAACAGATGGTGAACCCAAGAAGCACGAGGAACTCAACTCGAGCCGGTGCTGGGACTAGCCAAGATCCCAGGCCAGCAGGAAGAGGTGTTCAGGATGAGCACAAGTCAGAGTCTCGCGTCCAGCATAGGCGTGAAGGTCAGGATCAGACCCAAGCGCCGGCACTGTTTGATGCCGCAGTTGTTGAGGCGATTCGCGGGATTGTGAGGCAGGAAATTGCAGATGTATTGAGACCCAGTGCGCCTCAAGCGCAAGAAGTGCCTACTCACCCAGCGGTTCGTGATGCTGTGGAGCCTGGAAACCCTGTGGTTCAGGAGAATGCCGTCAGGGCTAGAGACAGCTATGGTCGCGCTCTTAAGACCATCACTTCCATGAGGCCCGATTGTTATAACGGGAAAGGGGAGCCAGTAGCAGTGACTCATTGGTTCTCCCATATGGAGAGGTTGTTTCGGAACGTAGAGTGTACTGAGGCCGAGAAGGTCCATATCGCTTCTCTTCAGCTGAAGGAGGAGGCTAGCGAGTGGTGGGAGAGCACAAGTTTGGCTGAGAGCCCAGTGTTGACTTGGTCGATGTTCAAGACCAAGATGGTTGATCGCTTTTTCTCTCATGCTATGAGAGAGGAGAAGCATAAAGAGTTCTTGTACCCAAATACGGATGGTCTGAAAGTGACTGAGTTGGCATCTAAGTTCAATCATCTTTTACAGTATGCCCCTGCCGAGATTACCAGCGAGGCCCAAAAGATCTGGTACTTCCACGAGTGGATGAGCCCAGATATCAAGCCGTTAATGGTGCACCACACATACCTTGGAGCAGTATGTGGATTGTGCCTATAAGCTGGAGGTAACTCTAGAGGAGTCGACCAAGAGGCGCAATCGACAGAAGTCGATGCAGAACCAGAACCAGGGAGGTGGCTTTAAGCGCCCTGCGCCACCGTCTAACTTTGCCAAGTCCGGCCGAGCTAAGACGGAGATGACGCAAGGAGGATCGACTCAGCAGTCAGGGCAGACCAGAAGTTCAGTTCAGTGCTATAACTGTGGCGTTGCTGGCCACAAGAGCAATGAGTGTCAGAAGGAGAAGAGATCGTGCTTTGGGTGTGGACGTGATGGTCATCTGCAGAAGTTCTGCAAGCAGGGGAAGCAGAAGGGAGTAGAGTCGCAACAAGGGTCAGTTCATCAGAGCAACCGACCTAGGTTCAAGCCTGCCGAGACTCATAGCCCGTCAGTGCAGACGACTGCTCAGAACAGGGGAAAGGCCCCAGCTATTTCTGGAAGTCAGGGCCAACGATTGTACGAGATGCGTGAAGCAGATGGACCCAACGCTCCGATTTCTCAAGGTACTTTATACATTCACTCTACTTCAGTGTGCATTCTGTTTGATTCTGGTGCTACGCATTCCTTTATTTCGGATAGTTGTGTTAACAAGTTAGACTTAGTGTGCAACGATTCGTGCGACTCTTTCGTTGTTAGTCTTCCTAATGGAGAACGTTTGGTGGGAACCAAGCATCTGTCCGACTTTCCGATTACCATTCAGGGTAAGGAGTTCGAGGCAGATCTGATCTGTATAGCCATGGCTCCATACGACATAATCCTCGGTATGGATTGGCTGACGCGTCACAAGGCGGTGATCGACTTCAGTTCAAGAACGGTGACGGTGTCATCTGGGGGCCAGTTCGTGTGCAAGTTCAAAGGTCGGAATGACGCTGATAACGGCAAGCTGATCAATGCGATGGCTGCGTTTAAGCTCCTACGACAAGGATGTGTCGGGTACCTTTGCTACTTGGATTCGCCCGCGAAGGATGGACCTGAGGTTCTTGATATTCCTGTGGTGAGGGAGTTTTCGGATGTCTTTCCGGAAGAAATTCCTGGATTACCCCCGAACTGTGACGTAGAGTTTTCAATTGATCTTGAGCCTGGTACGGCGCCGATTTCCAAATCACCGTATCGGATGGCTCCAGCTGAGATGCAAGAATTGAAGAATCAACTTGAAGATCTTCTTGACAAAGTTATGTCAGGCCGAGTGCATCGCCGTGGGGTGCTCCGGTATTGTTCGTCAAAAAGAAGGACGGATCGTTCCGACTTTGTATCGACTACCGAGAGTTGAACAAGGTGACGATCAGAACAAGTATCCTCTGCCTAGGATTGATGACTTGTTGGACCAGTTGCAGGGAGCAAAGGTTTTCTCCAAGATCGACTTGAGATCCTGATATCACCAGCTCAGAATTCATGAGCAAGACATTCCTAGAACTGCGTTCAGGACCAGATATGGTCATTACGAGTTCGTAGTGATGCCTTTTGGGCTTACAAATGCTCCAGCTGTCTTTATGGATTTGATGAATCGATGTTTTCACCAGTACTTGGACAAGTTCGTAGTGGTCTTCATAGACGACATTCTGATCTACTCTCCGAGTGAAGAAGTCCACGAGGAACATCTGCGGATTGCTTTGTCAGTCCTTAGACAACATCAGCTTTATGCTAAACTGTCCAAGTGTGAATTTTGGATGAAGGAGGTGGCTTTCTTAGGCCACGTGATCAATGAGAATGGGGTTATGGTTGATCCCCAGAAGATCGAAGCGGTGGCTAATTGGACACAGCCCTAGAACGTGAAGGAGGTGCACAATTTTCTTGGGCTTGCCGGGTATTATAGACGGTTCGTGGAGGGGTTTTCGAAGACCGCTCTACCTATGACCAATCTACTCCGCAAGGTTCACAAGAAGTTTTTCTGGAATGACAAGTGCGAGGCCAGTTTCCAGGAGTTGAAACGACGGCTGACCTCGGTATCCGTGTTAGCACTCCCAGAGGGGAATGACGATTATGTGGTCTATAGTGATGCTTTGAAGTGTGGTTTGGATTGTGTACTGATGCAGAGAGGAAAAGTTATTGCTTACGCATCTAGACAACTCAAGACTTACGAAGAAAACTATCCGACCCATGATCTTGAGTTAGCAGCGGTTGTCTTTGCGCTGAAGATTTGGAGGCATTACCTCTACGGTATAAGATGCCAAGTCTTCATGGACCACAAAAGTCTCAAGTATATATTTACTCAAAAGGAGCTAAATATGAGACAACGCCGCTGGCTAGAGTTACTCAAAGACTACGACATGGAGTTACTGTATCATCCGAGCAAGGCTAATGTAGTAGCTGATGCACTGAGCCGGAAGACAACGCACGAGACTGTAGTTGCTCTACTTACTACTCAGACCAAGCTAAACCAAGAGTCATGCGACGTTGAAGTCTTGTATGATCAACGTAGAGGGTACCTGAGTATGCTGGAAATTCAGGCTACACTGCTAGATCAGATCAAAGAAAAGCAAGTCGATGACATCATCTTGGTGAAGTTAAGTAGTAAAGTGATGGACGGGAAAGCTCCCAGTTTTGTGATTCAGGATGATGGATCACTTTGGTTTCAGGATCGGATATGTGTGCCAGACACAGAGGGTCTTCGTCAGTTGGTGATGAGAGAAGCTCATTCATCTTCTTATTCTGTGCACCCTGGTTCTAGCAAGATGTACAAGGATCTCAGGAAGAAGTTTTAGTGGCCAAACATGAAGTGGGATGTAGCAGACTTTGTGGCAAAGTGCTTAACTTGCCAGAAGGTCAAGATCGAACACCGCAGGCCAGGTGGTGAGTTGCTACCTCTCCCAGTGCCAGAATGGAAATGGGAGGACATCGCCATGGACTTCGTCACTGGGATACCAAATACTCAAAGTCAGAGAGATGCTATCTGGGTAATTGTGGATAGGCTTACGAAGAGTGCTCATTTCATAGCCATCAAGACCACATGGGAAACCCAGAAGTTAGCAGAGGTCTACCAGAAAGAGATTGTTCGTTTACATGGTATCCCTAAAACCATCGTATCAGATCGAGATGGCCGTTTCATGTCAAGGTTCTGGCAAGAACTTCATAAGGCTATGGGGACCGAGTTAAGGTTTAGTACAACTTTTCATCCTCAGACAGATGGCCAATCTGAAAGGACCATCCAGACTCTGGAGGATATGCTTAGAGCTTGTGTGCTCGATCGTCCGACTAGCTGAGAGGACAGCTTGAGTCTGATTGAGTTCACATACAAAAATAGCTGGCATGCTACGATCAAGATGGCTCCGTTCGAAGCTTTGTATGGTCGCCGATGCAGATCTCCGATTTGTTGGGACGATAACGCCGACAAGATTCTGCTTGGGCCAGAGTTAGTCGAGAGGACAGCTTCAGACATTGCCTTAATCAGACAGAGGATGTTGACCGCTCAGAGTCGACAAAAGTCCTACGCAGATCGGAAGCGCAGGACTGTCGAGTTCGAGGTCGGTGACAAAGTGTTTGTCAAGGTGTCGCCCTCGAAAGGAGTTTTCAGGTTTGGTAAGCGTGGGAAGCTTAACCCTCGCTACGTTTGAGATTCTGGATAGAGTGGGATCTCTAGCGTACCGCTTGGCGTTGCCGCCATCGGCTCATTCAGTGCATAATGTGTTCCACGTCTCTTTGCTCAGGAAGTATGTGCCAGATAAGTCTCATATGCTGAGTTATGAGGACATCGAGATTCAAGCTAATGGTACTTATGAAGAGTTGCCCGTGCACATTTTGGAGCGTCGGGAGAAGCGTTTGCACAACAAGATCGTGCCGTTGGTACGAGTGCTGTGGTCCAAGTCAGGGACCGAAGAAGTTACTTGGGAGGCGTGGGAAACCGAGTCAGATATGCTCAGGCGTTTTACCGAGTTATTTTCGGCCTAAGTTTCGGGGTCGAAACTTCTTTTAAGGGGGGGAGATGTGATACCCCGTATTTTTGTAAGGTTATTTTGGGAATTTTGGAATTTTCCCGAGTACCCGTTTAGTACGTCGGATTTAATTCAGGTAGCTTGAGACATTCTATAATGTGCTCTGTATCTGTAATATTTTTCTTAGTGAAATAAAATACAGACGACGTGCTTCGGATGTTTATACGCGTTCGCGTACGATAATTTTTATCCCGGGTTAATGTCTTGCTCGTTCAAAAGCTGAATGGGCGGGAAAAGGCAAAAACGGCGACCTCCGTACAGTAACGGCGCCCACAGTCGCTGGGCCCGAGGTCTCAGGCCGTCGTCTCCTACTCTGGGCTCGCCAGAGCTAGGAACGGCGACCGCCGTAATTACGGCGCCCGCCGCGGCCCGCCGTAGGCAAAGTTGCGGCGCCCGCCGCGATTACCCAGAGGTCATTACCCGTTGGTCGTCGGCGAGCTCTGGCCGCGCCGATCTAGCCCTGCTCGGCCTCGTCTAGGGTGATGATGATGCTCCCATTGCTTTGGCTATAAAAGGAGGTGTTGGGGGAAGGGTTTTGAGCCATCCCAGCACCGAATCTCTGCCAAAATCTCGCCTCGTCGGAGTGTTAGTTTCGCCGGATTTTCGGAAGCTTCGTTGGTGTCGGTTGGTGGTGTTTCCAGAAGCCCTTGTGAAGCCTTTTGGTTGCCTTTGGAGGTTGGAACCCATGCAAGGCAAAAAGGGGTCGAAACGCGCATCATTTGGGTGAGTTTTTCTCTCGTTCTGTCGTCGGAGTTCTTCACGGCGACCGCCGTGTTCTTTACGGCGCCCGCCGTGATGAATGCGGCGACCGCCGCCAAGAACGGCGACCGCCGCCAGTGCCCAGAATGCTTTCGTGGCTTTGGCTTGGTTGGTTGTCGTCGTGGCATCTTTCCTTTCGATTTCTTTCGCAGTTTTTAGATTCGTACTGTTGTTATGTCGGATCTAACTTAGAGTTCCTTTTATGGGTCGACTCGAAGGTGTTTGTGCTAGCAGAGCTATACCCGTGTCGATCCCGGAATCCCGTCATTGTCGTTAGGCTTGTTTCTATTCTGCGGATTAAGGCAAGTGGCGGTTCGCTCTTGCTCATCGTTTCCATATTTACATTGATTATCAGTTGTTTATCTGAGTAATTAATTTGGAACGATTATTACCGTGTTCTTCTGGAAGTGATTTATAAACTGTTTTGAAAATCATATAATAGGTTGTATATCTGTTAGAACAGCGCTATTATCTGTGATCGCCTTTCGGGCCTTTATGTGGATTTATTCTGTAACTGTTATTGTGTTGTATCTGTGTGGTTAGCACTGTTAGTTAGGAATGTACTCGGACTTCGTCCGGTCGTTTCTTTATAATCTGGTATCGGGGTGGCTCGTCTCCATCTGGTACTATTCTAAGATCATGATCGGTCTCTTTCAAAAGTGTGTAGAGACAGGACACTTAGCTGGTGTCACAAACCTTCCGGTGTACGTCACTCTCGACGAAACGTATACTAAGATGTGTCGTCCCAATGGCGGGGTACACATGTAAAAGTCTAATAATGTGATGTGTGGTTTGTAATATAAACCAGATAAGTGCTACTCGACGCACATAATTAATAAACCTTTGGCGAGTAGTGCAACTAAGTTATAGTGCAGCTAGAAAAACTCGTCTCGACTTTGATCATAGTACATTCTCTTTCCAATCTGGATTCGCTGTATGCGATGAGGTAGGTCGTGAACCGAAGCATCTCAGTCAACTTTTAAATCATTGTTGTATGATTCTGTAACATTCCAGATTTGTCATAATTCCTTAAAGACTCATTTCTGTTGGAGTCTTCTTTCGAGTCGATTTCTGTGAAGATTCAGTCTTCCAGAATCTTCTCTTGTGCATACCTCTTGTTTATTCCAGTAGGAGTATGATGGTTGACTATCGTCATCGGTTGTTATTCGAGAAGCGATGAGTCTAACCTAATACGACTGCTTCGGACCATTCTGTTTTGTACCCTTGCTAGTCTATTCAAGTAGACTAACCCACGAACTTTGTTCTCTGCATGTGGGCTGGTGTCATCCGTTCGATTCAGCACATCAGTTAGAAAGTAGCTCAGAAGGATAGAAGGACTATGGAGTCGACGGTGGTTTTTGAACGTTTTAGTTATTTCTTTAATCAGGTTGAGATCTTTTGGACAATGAATTTGGTTGTAATGTATTTTATAAGACTTCTGTTGTACCCTACTTTATAAGACTTCCGCTGTATTTGGTTTAAACTCTGTGTTAGCCTATTCGGGATTGGGTTGTAATCCCGTAACTCATGTTTCCTTGACAATGTTATGTTTTGGAATTGAATGCTTTGATCATTATGTATCACTTGTATTTCATAAATTGTATTTAAATGGTAAAGCCTTGGGTGACCTCGGTAAGGAACACTGGGGTCACTGGCGGTAATATCTTTCCAAAAGGGTTAAGTTTTGGGGGTGTTACAATAATACTTAACTATAATACATAACTATAGTATATAAGTAATAAGTTCATAATACTTAACTATAATACATAACTAATAGTATATAAGTAATAAGTTCATAATACTTAACCATAATGTGTAACTATAGTATATAAGTATTAAGTTCGTAACACTTAACTATAATGCATAACTATACTATATGTATTATAGTTAAGTATTACAAAATGTATTACTTAATTTACTTATATGCTATAGTTTCTAAAGTTTTTTATTCTCGTTTTTTGGCTTTTTGGAGGGGAAAACGATATCCGTTTTGGATGAATTTTATATGTATGGATTCGTATTAAAATTTTCTACAAAATTATAGTAGACAATTGTAAAAAATATCAATTTTTTTCACTACAATGCGCTATATGCCACGCACCAAATTGTAAAAAAATGGGTAGGAAGTAGACTTGTAAAAAACCGGCCCAACCCGAAAACCCAACCGACCCGACCCGAGCCGAAAGGACCCAAATCCGACCTGAACGTCACTGGGTCAAGAAGGACCCGAACCCGCAAACCCTAAACCCGACCCGAACGCAAATCCGAGCTCGCGGGTCCGCTTTGTTTTGTATATTTTATTTCATTTATATTAAATATTTTAATATACTTTATTAAATAATAATATAATATTAATTATATTATTATAATTATTTTATTAAAGTTAAAAATCATAAAAAAAAAGGGCATGTTCGACCCGCCGGGTCAACCCGAACGACACAAATTTTTTATCAACCCGATCGACCCGAACCCGATTTGACCCGAACCCGACATGACCCGAACTCGACCCCCCCGACCCAGTTGACAGGTCTAGTAGGAAGGCTTTGTTTTTTGGATTTTTGGAGGGGCAAACGATGTCCGTTTTGGACGAATTTTATATGTACGGACTCGTATTGAAATTCTATACATGATTATGGAAAAATAACTATACTTTATGTATTATAGTTAAGTATTACAAAATATATTACTTAAATACTATAGTTTCTAACGTTTTATTCCCGTTTTTTGGCTTTTTGGAGGAGAAAACGATATCCGTTTTGTATGAATTTTATATATACTGACTCGTATTAAAATTTATACAAAATTATAGTAGAAAAATGCATAAAACACCAAAAATTTCACTATAATGCGCTATATGCCGGACACCAAATTGTAAAAAAAAAATGGGTAGGAAGGCTTCGTTTTTTGGGTTTTTGGAGGGGCAAACGATGTCCGTTTTGGACGAATTTTATATGTACGGACTCGTATTGAAATTCTACATGATTATGGAAAAAAAGTGCAAGTTTTTTTTTTTAGTATGGTGCGCTTACAATAAGTACACCAGATAAACTTGTAAAAAAAAATATTTTAGATCTATGCGCTTAAAGTAAGCGCATAACTACAGGCGCATAGCTATGCGCTTATTGTAAGCGCATAGCTACAGTACCTATGCCCCTCATCATATTTTTTAAATCCCTTTTATGCCCCTATGCGCTTATTATAAGCGCATAGAACATGTACGCTTATATTAAGCGTACGATTTCGTGTGCATTTAGTCGATATAACGTGTACATATAGGTTTTCCGTATATATATATAAATCTACTTCGATTGATATTGTGCATACAACTTGTAACCGCCATTTCCAGTGTAATATATTTAAACTAATAATTTTCATTGTCGACCTCGGGTGACAAGAACTTCAAAAAATTCTCTTAGGCTTTTTATCATCTAGTATGAGAGATGAAGTCTCTTTTTAATTATACTTCAGGTAGAAAATACAAACATATACTTTAGGAGATGGTTTTTATAACATCGAGCTGAAAAATAACCAGAAATAAACATTTAACATATAACATACATGAGTCTAACATATGAAACAATCATAATTATCCAATAACAAATGTAGGACGTGCACAAAGTTAATAGTATAGGAAGTTACATACACCAAAATTGCACAGTACTTAATAGTATAATGCAAATAAATCCACCAAAATATATCAGTATAGTAAAAGCATGAAAACGTGGGATGTAATATAACTTATAAAACCAATATGATTTTTTTTCATTACTCACTTCCAGGAGCAATATGTTTAGCTTCATCTACTTCAAAGGATAAATATCATTACTTCTAGAATGTAATATAATTTATACAACTTATATATTACAACTTTTTATATTTGTCTCAATCTTGTATACATGTCTATTTCAGGAGATATATATGCATATCATTTTACAATTTAATCTATGATTTTCATCTTTATTGGAAAATACAATTCTTATGTTTCATTCATTTCAAGGAACAACTTTTATCATTTACACGACAATATTTACCATTTTTGGAAATAAAACTTGTCATTATCGAAATTGTCTCATATGTACATCCTCTTTGGGGGATGACAAGCATCGCTTCGGGACGAGGACACAACATGTCTCATGTGTACATCCTCTTACGGGGATGCCACTCATCACTATGAGAATAATATTCGTCACAACAAGGACATCATTTGTCTCAAGAGTACATCCTTTTCAAGGGTATAAACTATCACTGCCAAGATGATATTTCATGTAAATACATCCTCTTTATGGAATGACTTTAGTTTGTCTCTTTGGGGACAAATAAGATTTATTTGCATATATCAACTTCAGGGGATGCTACTATATTCACACACATTCACTTCATGTAATTAACAAAAACTTTTATTTTCATAATATAAAATCTATGAATGTAATAAACTCTCATACCTTTATATTAGACCTATATTGTTCACAATTTGCTTGTTAGAATTTGAATAGAATTAAGCCATCCATGCAAGAGTTAAGACTTCGCTTGAGCAAGATACAAAGCCATTAGTATCGAACCATAATTATAAGGGTTGAGCAATTCGTACTAAAAAAACCAATGTAAATCGATTGATAGTGTCTAAGATTGCAGAGAGACAAGAGAGAAAATAGAACGTGTATACAAAACAATCTTCTTGTTTTTTCTGTTATTCATCTCTTGTACAAGGCTATATATATAGGCAATTACATGGAATACAATTGGTCAAAGAAACATTAAAATGGTGGTGTAAATAGGAGGAGTAATTAAGCACATAATGTGGATTAAAATCCTAAGAGCATCTTATGTGTAGGTGTAGATCGACAAACATTCATTTCAACATTTATAACAGCTTAGGGGGTGTTTGGTTATCCGGGTTGGGAAATGAGGTATCGGGTTGTGGAACGGAAACCCGATATCTAGTGTTTGTTTGGCACTTAAAATTTTTTGAACCCGATTCCTCATACCCGCAAGTATTGGGTTCTCATACCTCTACATAGGCTCAAGTTTCATTTTTATTCCCACTCTTACATGGTTCATCGTCTTCAACCTCCGTCTCCCCTTTCATTGTCTTCAATCTCCCTCTGTTGTCCTTGTTCTCCATATCCTACTACTACAACCCATCCTTCTCCATTTTCATTGTCCTTGAGCCCAATTTAAAGGAAGAAGAACAATTCTTCCAAACTTATGAGTTTGATTTCCATGGCAATAAGAAGGAGATGAATGAAATTGAAGGGCTGAAAAATCTGAAATTGAAGACGAGATCGACTCAAAGTAATATGTAGGAATCAAATTTGGGCAAACCGACAAAGGAAGAGGGATAGAGGAGGATACACTCATAGGTTTGATGTTTTTTTTTTGTTGACTAGTGGTTTGCAAACGATGAGGATGAAGAAGAAAGAGATAGAAGAAAATGGGCTGAGAATATAGAAACCCTAATTTCATTCAAATTTTTTTACCAATTCAAACACTTTAGAAAATCAAATCTCGACCCCATATCAGTATAACCCGACTTCTCATTCCAATCCCATACCCAAATCTAAATCAAACACACCCTTACCATATATTGAACACATTCATGTAAAAATTTGTTACATGATAAAGTAATTTATAGGTTTAAACAAATGAATGATATACTTATTTCAATCATATGTCCAGAGTTATATTATTTCCAACGAAATCAAAGATACGATAGTGCTCAAAGTAAAATCATTGGTTTTGGAAGTAGTATTCTTTCATATATATCTGATCATTTTTCAGTTGATCATAAACTGGGAGTAATTAATGCCATAGATGGGCCTTG
Organism: Rheum nobile; assembly: GCA_027886185.1. Classification (NCBI taxonomy): domain Eukaryota; kingdom Viridiplantae; phylum Streptophyta; class Magnoliopsida; order Caryophyllales; family Polygonaceae; genus Rheum; species Rheum nobile. Next base: position 1,031,075 of record WOAB01000211.1, on the reverse strand, counting down.
ATTTGGAAAACTGGGCCCAAAACTGCATTTTTTTTGTTTTCTTCTCTTATGCCGAGTCTGGGGGGAGGATGAATTTTATGTGGCCGGCACAATTTCATCTCTAGTTATTTTTTGGGTCTTGTTTATGATTTGTCCGGTTTGACCGACTAGTGTAGCTCTATGTTCAAATTGCATATTTTGCTATCTCGTTTAGCAACATACCCTCTCAATATTAGTTTCTCCATATATGCTGCAAGAGGATTCGATTTACAGGGGATTCCACTTTTCCTATGCTAAAATCAGATCTCCTAAACAACACTTAATGAATCTAGCACCACCTTACCACTAGCATATTTGAGTATCATTAGTAACTCTAGCGGGATTTGAATGTTCATTTTAAACCAAATTATAAAATGGACTTATAGGATAAGATTTTATGCTATTTGATTCTAAGTAAATTAATTGTTAATTTCAAAATATTCTCTGACATTTTTATCTAATTAATGTTAATGACTTTACTCTCAATACGACAAATTATATTATATGTGTGACATAAGATGGTACTTGATGCGCGCGGGAAGTACATGATATCTTCATCGCTTAATAAGAGAATATAAAATATGTGAATAAATGTGTTTGTATATGAGATATATGGAACATAAGATAAATACATGCACGATATATATGGGAGTGGGACATGAGAAGTTGAGAACACAACTCGTAAATATTTTATAGAACAAATGAGGCCCACTGTTCTTTTTTTTGCATCAATATATGAAAAATGCCCCACCTAAAAAGTTTCTTAGCAAAATGCCCCTTATTTAAACCTTCATGTTTACATTTTATCTTTCCTTGCGTGGTTTACAGTTTTAGCTTTTTGAAACGTTCATTTTTTTCTCCCGATTGATGTGCTTACTCTGTTCGAAAATGTAACCATTGTCTCACTTATTCTTGTTCGTTTGTCTCTTTGAGCCGATTTCTCGCTTTCTATTCGCGCAATCAACTTGTTTCATCGTCTTCATCGTTTTTCCTTCGTTGCGCTCTTCGTTCGGTAAGCTTTCGTTTATTTTTTTTGATCTTTCGCAATTTCTATGGCTTGTTGTAGTAAATGTATTGATTTTGTATTGCTTGTGATGTTGTACTTCTTTGTTTCATGTCTTTCCTATTTGTATTCACGTGTTTAATTCGGTTTTTGCAGTTAGGTTTGACGTCGATTACATGATTTGATTATGAATTTTGCAAGTTGTTGATGTTGCTTTTGTTTCGTGTTTGTGTTATATGTTACAAGTGTTTAAAGAATCTGGATTACTATGGTTGTTTGAGGTTGTGTTAATAGTAGCGTGTTTAGGCTCTTTTTAGCGATGACAATTTATGTAAGTAGTATTAGTCTGTTAGAACTACCATAAAGATGTTATTGGTGAGAATATACAATTGTCACCACGCAATGGATTAGCATAAACACTATCATCACACATAAGTATGTTGGATGACAATGTTTATGTTGATGATTTGGTGACGGTATACAACTTTCACCAAGCAATGGTTTATGAGAGTTATTGGTGACAATAGTAGTAGTGTGATGACATTGTTTTGCAAGTGTGATTACACATTTGTATGTGTGATGACGGTAGTAGTAGTGTGATGACAGTGTTTTGCAAGTGATTACACATTAGTATGTGTGATGACATTAGTAGAAGTGTGATGACATTAGTAGAAGTGTGATGACATTGTATTACAAGTGTGATTACAGATAGTACGTGCGATGACAATAGTAGTAGTGTGATGACCTTGTTTTCCAAGTTTGATTACACATTTGTATGTATGATGACAATGTTTATGTTGATGATTTGGTGACAATTGTATACTGTTATTGGTGATAGTCGTATTATGATGACATTGTTTTACAAGTGTGACTACACATAAATATGTGTGATGAGAATGTTTATGTTGATGATTTGGAGACAGTATACCACTCTCACCAAGAAATGGTTGATGATAGTTATTGGTGACAGTAGTAGTATTGTGATGACAGTGTCTTGCAAGTGTGATCACACATTAGTATGTATGATGGCATCTTTTATTTTGATTTTACATTGCTATTGTTGATGAAAGTATGTGTAATTACTGTTTGTATGTGTGTTGATAGTTTTTATTTGCTTGTTATTTATTGATAGGTTACGGATCAAAGAAAATGCACTTTCATTGTCCCTAAAGAGATACATGGTGCTTGAAAGTTCAATTATTACACACAGATGGATATCATCAAACTTATTGAGGAACATCTTCCCGTTACTGATTGGATGCGTATATGCAAGGCAATTCTTGGTCCTATTTTGACATGGGGAGATAGTATGAAGTTTTTGGCTCAATTAGTTCATTACTTCTTTCTCCATGAGCTGGAAATTGAGAAGAGGCATTAGATGTGGCTTAATGTGGGTGTAATGTATGTCAGTTCTCGCTTTATGAATTAGGTACATTGATTGGAATGAATTGTGCTGAAACGTCAGATTATGTTGTGCCTGATATCGACATGAAGGAGAAGCTTAGTGCTCAACCATGTACGTTAAAATATCTTATTGATCTGTTTGTTATAGAGGGTGTCCTGAGAAGAAGTTTATGCTTGCACATTTGCTACCTGTTGAGGCTGTTTTGCTCCCTCAACGTCATAGTTCAATTAGAGATGAGTATTTTAGGTTTACTATTGATATGGAATAGTTTTCGAAGTATCCGTGGGGTAGGATAGCATAATCTGCTACTATCGAGTATCTTATGAAGGTGAGTAGGACAATACATGAAGAGACAAGTGCGCCTCAGTATGATGTTAGGGTTGGTTAGAATTTGCATGGTTTCCCTCTCGCTTTCCAGGTATAGTTTTTTATTTTATTTTTCATTTTTTTTGTGTTAGTTAAATTACACTATTCTCTTATTTGTTTATTTTCCTTAATAGCATGTATGAACTTTAGAATCCTTCCCACAACTTCGCCATGTTATGAATTGTGTTAGCTCTGGTGAGAAGGGTCGTATTGTCTTGGTTCCATACTATTCGTAACTTGGTTGAGGACAACAAATTGCCATGCTTTCTTATATATATATAATATATAATTCTTCTTTATTTTAAATTTAATTTTTGGAAACATGTTATGTGAATAACATATGATTGGTGACAGTTTCTATCTGCCACCAAAGTGTTATCGAGGACAATTTGTAATTGTGATTAAGCTATTTAATGACAATTCTTAATTGTCATCAAGGTATTTGTGATGATAGTTTCCGACTGTCACCAATTATTGTAGATGAAAGTTGGTAAGTATCACTAAGGTATTGTTTGTGGAAGTTGACAAATGTCACTGAGGTTTTGTTGATGACAATTTCTAACTCTCATCAAAGTGTTATCGATAATAGTTTCTAACTGTGATTAAGCTATTTAATGACAGTTGTTAATTGTCCCCAAGGTATTTTTGTGATAGTTTTTTACTGTCACCAATTATTGTAGATGACAGTTGGTAAGTATCACCAATGTATTGTTTGTGAAAGTTGACAAATGTCACTGATGTTTTGTTGATGACGGTTTTTAACTGCCATCAAATTGTTATTGATGACATTTGGTTACTATCACCAATTAATATTTTATGACAATTTCTAACTGTGACCAATGCACTGTTGATGACAGTTGCCAACTTTCTCCAAGCTAAATATCCTCCATATGAAGATCATCTACAGTTCCACGACTTGTATTTATGAGATGAAAGTGAAGATGCTTTATATAATGAGTTTTCTGAATGGATGTATTCTCATTCAGAGGAGCAAGAGGTAAAAAGAGACAATGTGTCAGCAACAAAAGATGATCTGGATAATTTTGCTTTGGTTCCAAAGAAAAAAGAGCAACAAGTTGGATCAAAGAGGAAGAAACGTGTTGTTGTTTGGAATAAGATTGTTTCATGAACAAGGCATCGTAGGGGTAACAACAAGAAGGTTGTTAGAGAAAATAAGCAAAAAGCAATCAAAGTAAATGATTTGTTAAGGTATATCAGAAGAAGGGAATAAGATCTAAAGAAGTTGTAAAATCAAAAAAAAGGTGAGTTGGAGAACGATAATTCCCTGGTTTCGTACAATGAAAATGTTGATGTTTCATAAAAGGTTCAAGAACAATGTGTCAGCAAAGGTTCAAGAAAAATGTTGATGTTTCATCAAACGATAATTCCCTGGTTTCGTACAATGATAATTCCCTGATATTCTCATTCAGAGGAGCAAGAGGTAAAAAGAGACAATGTGTCAGCAACAGAAGATGATCTGGATAATTTTGCTTTGGTTCCAAAGAAAAAAGAGCAACAAGTTGGATCAAAGAGGAAGAAACGTGTTGTTGTTTGGAATAAGATTGTTTCATGAACAAGGCGTCGTAGGGGTAACAACAAGAATGTTGTTAGAGAAAATAAGCAAAAAGCAATCAAAGTAAATGATTTGTTAAGGTATATCAGAAGAAGGGAATAAGATCTAAAGAAGTTGTAAAATCAAAAAAAGGTGAGTTGGAGAACGATAATTCCATGGTTTCGTACAATGAAAATGTTGATGTTTCATAAAAGGTTCAAGAACAATGTGTCAGCAAAGGTTCAAGAAAAATGTTGATGTTTCATCAAACGATAATTCCCTGGTTTCGTACAATGATAATTCCCTGATATTCTCATTCAGAGGAGCAAGAGGTAAAAAGAGACAATGTGTCAGCAACAGAAGATGATCTGGATAATTTTGCTTTGGTTCCAAAGAAAAAAGAGCAACAAGTTGGATCAAAGAGGAAGAAACGTGTTGTTGTTTGGAATAAGATTGTTTCATGAACAAGGCGTCGTAGGGGTAACAACAAGAAGGTTGTTAGAGAAAATAAGCAAAAAGCAATCAAAGTAAATGATTTGTTAAGGTATATTAAAAGAAGGGAATAAGATCTAAAGAAGTTGTAAAATAAAAAAAAAGGTGAGTTGGAGAACGATAATTCCCTGGTTTCGTACAATGAAAATGTTGATGTTTCATCAAAGGTTCAAGAAATTGATCAGAAATTGCAGAGCCTATTGAGTGTAAAAAACATCCTCCGAATGTTTTTGTGAAGGACGATCATGTTCTTGTTCTAACAGTGAGAAAATTGTCAATGCTGAAATGGATATGCCTACAATGGAATAAATGGTAGGAGTTGAGGGTGATGTAGGGAATGATAATCCGAAGGATATGCCTACAATGGAAAATGATGTAGTATTTGAGGGTGATGTAGGGAATGGTAATCCGAAGGTTATGCCAGAATTGTCCAAGCGAGCAAGTGACGGGCCACAATGGGCGAAAGAGTTAAAGAAGAAATTGCGTGTTATGTGTGGTATTATAGAAGAGGTTCAGAAGGTTAATGATCAAGGTTTGCAAATATCTGATGTGTTCAAGAAGCTTTATGACATTAATAGTGTGATTAAAGTTAGGCTTTCAGCTTAATTGACTGAGGAAAGAAAAGGGAAGGATTGTGAGGAAGGATTACACGGTGGTAAGATTATTGATTCCCCGACACACTATGGAAATGAGATGAAGGATGGTAATGTACCAATTGTCTCCAATTCGAAAGTTCTAGAGGATACTTGTGAGATCATGTCTGTGCTTGAGAAAGTTGTTGAGGAAAGTGCACATATTCATGAGACCACTGAGGGAATTGTCCCTCATTCTATGAATCCATAAATTGTAGAAGAAGCAGTTGAAGTTCATTCATCAAGTCCTAAAATGATGGAGAATGTAGTTGAAGATGTTGCTTTGAATGATGAATTTAAAGAGGAGGTATAAAAGCCAGATGTTGGGAATGCTGACATAACCGAAGCTCTATCAAGTTGATGGTAGTTTGAATCTTGATGTTAAGGATGGTATACTTGATCATGATCATTTGAAAACTGAATTCAAAGAGGAGGCACGTGAGCTTGATCTTTTGATGTTGACATGATTGACTCTAAAGGAGAAATAGGTGAGGGAGGATTGAGTGAAGATGAGGAAGTCTTGAAAGAGAATGAACAGCTAAGGAAATCCACCAGACCAACAACGGTGAGTTCTCACTTGACGTCTCCATTGACCGCTGGGAAGAAAAAATAGTATTTGCCTCCAAGACCGGCTTATTCTTTCTACGAGTATGATGATTGTATAGAATTCTATGATTGGTTTCATAGTATGTATGCTGATATTTTAATTTGTGTTGACAGTTTACTCTGTTGTTGACAATTATTTTAGATGTCGTCATTGTTATATGTTTTGGTATTGTAGTTTTGTGTTGATGTGAAATTGAACATTATGTTGACAATTTATCATGTTGATCTCAATTTAAATATCACGATCACACTTGTTGACAATTTGAACTTGCTTGTTTCTTTTTGTAAAACTTGATGACAATTTGATCTTTTTGTTAACAATTTTAACAATTCGATGATTTTTTTGATATATATATATTTATAACTTTCTTGTTTTTTTTGGATTTGTTTGATTTTTAAATTATATCTTAGGCATTCTTATGTAACTCTTTTTGGTATTTAATTAAAGGATGACAATTTGATCATGTTGCTTTTATTTTTCTTCTTGAGTGTTGATGACAAATTTTTTGTTGTTATAGCGATCTCAAGGCTACGTCCCTGACCATGATATTCCTCTAGACAAGGACTTCTTCAGAAAACACGTGTACAAGAATAATTGGACTGATGATGTTGTAGATATTTTTTCATTGTTTTTTAACTTATAATTTTTTCTGAATTTAATTGCATTTTTTCCCTAAACGAGCAAATAACAGAAGCTTTATTTCATATGAGGACGCATATTTTTGAAGAAGCTGAGGCTTTCGAGGACATAGTCATCATGGGTTGGGTTTGATATGATACATTCAATGATGCAATGGTAGAGCTCTCCAAATTTGAGGATTATCAAACTCCAAAGTCCTATCTTAGCTATTTTGCTGGTGATATCCAAAAGCCTAGGGAAGTCATGGTTTGATGGTATTACCAAGGTATACACCCCGTTCAACTTTATTGGTTGGCATTGGGTCGGCTTAGAGATCTACTTGGTTAAACGTCATGTGAGAGTGCTCGACTCCATGATCAATCTCTACAGTGATGCCAAGTTTTAAGAATTCTTAGGCCCTTTATGCACCACACCTTGCTTCCGCTTTTAATGAAGAAATCAAACAAATTTTTACACATGGGCTCATTTGATGAGGATTTTACCATGAGTAGAGATGCTACTCTTCCTAAAGATATTCAAGGGTAACATTTTATTTTCTTTGTGCAATTGCTCAATATGTTTTCTGATTTTTGTTTCTAGTTTCTAATGCTTTGTATTTTATTGTTTCTTTTACAGAGGCAATCGTGGAGTTTACACAATATAATATATTGAATCATTTGCATTTGGTGGTAATCTTGATGATTTGGATGATCAATGTATCAAGGCACACAAAGAAAAAATCAACATTAATTTGTTCAAGCAGACTTGGGTTTTCAAGCCATTACCTCATACACAAAAATGAATTAAGTTGTAATTATTTTGGAATTCTATGTTCTATAAAACATTAGGTCAATTTTCATTTTTTTGATGTTACTCTTGAACAAAATTTCAGTTGTGTTTAACTTTAGATCAATTTGATTGTAATTTTTGTTTTGATGACAATTTGAACAATTTTTTTTCTCATGATAATATGTTGATGACAGTTTAGCATTTTTACATGTGAAAACAATCTTCTATGTTTTGACTATAAAAATGTCATAATGTTTTATATACTTTTGATGTTGATGTCAACTTTTGTAACGGTTGATGACTCTTTCATCATATTGATGACATTTCATACAAATTGACGACTATCAATCATTTTAATAACACTCGAACATGACAATTTGAAAACTTTCTTTAACACATTTGGTGGGTTGATGACATTTTGAAAACTCTGATAAACTCTTTTGTTTGCTTGATAGAAGTTTGATTACTGTTATCAACAGTTTTGTTTCTTCTTGAATGATAGATAACTATCAACAACATTCAATTTCTCTTATAAGTTTGATCAACACTTTGATTTTTTGATGTCATTTAGTTAAATGCCATCAGTACTTTGTTAGATGATAGTTTGAAAACGTTTAATAAATTACTCTTGTATGGTGATGTCAATATGATAACTGTTAACAAATGACTATAATGTGTTGATGACAGTTTGATAACTGTCATCATTAATTTGATTTCTTTTTATAAGTGTTATCAACACTTTGATTTCTTTCATGTCAACAACATCCATTTTTCTATTTCTTTGATGACACTTTGATAACTAACATACAAAAACCTATGCACATTGTTCATGAGACCTTTGTAACTGACAACAACACTTTGATTTTTTGATGAAAATTTATGAATTATGAATTTGATGACACTTTTATTAATATGTTGATGATGACAATTATTATATATCATATTTTCTAGTCTATAAAAGCATATGAAAAGTAACCAACCATTTGTCTATTCATATGTTAAATGAATCATCAAAAGAAAACAATACTTGTTGTCTATAAAAACATTCAATAAGTATTATGTCTTGGTGTACTCTACAAAGGCTAAAACCACTCCACTTGCATCACATTGCAGCTGCTGCTTGATGATTTGTTTTGACATGAACTCTTGTTGTATCTAGTACATTCACAAATGCTGCACTTTTCAGGCTTCCTTGATGTTTTTTGTTGACAATGCTTGTTAATTCACCTATAGAAGGCAACCTTCTTTTTATTGTAAGGCCACTCCTCTTTGCCACAAGCGGTGGAGAGCATGCTATGTTGATTACATCCTCAAGGATAATGTACTCTGATTCTCTAGGCACTAGATTTATGGTTTCTCGATATGCACTGTACCAAGACTGGAATTGATAGTTCTTTCTAACAAAATCAGTTATATTGCACGTTTTCTTTTGAACAAGAGCAATTGCATGTGCAGATGACCTGTGATCCAGATCAAACACTTTGCAACTACATTTTCTTGTTTGCAAATCGACCACACCACAGAATTTGCCACTGAGTACTTGAAACTGAATTGAATTAAGCATTTTCACCCCACATATCTTTGATAACTTGTATCTCTCCTCTAGTATTTTTTCCACATTTGGTGGCAATTTGTTCAAATTATTTTCCGCCCTTTTCCGCCGCTCATTAAACCGTTTGGGTAACAAATCTCATATGTACTATAGGAGGGAAAAAATCTGGTATGACCGAGCTTCTCTCTGTACCAAGTTTATTGTCTCTAAATTATTTGTAGTCATAATATTGCATCTGTCTCCCTTGCAATGTGCTCTAGATCATTTCTCAAAATTTTCTTCGTGTAGGTACCTCTCCATCTCTACATTGATGCTGGAACATTTATGAAAATTTTCCTCAAATTCCCTTATGGTGTAACTTTCAACAGCTTTTGTGAACAATATGTGTAGTCCGCGATCCTTGAACCTTGTTTTCAAATTTTGCTTTAGGTGTCGTATGCATACCACATGTTTTGCAAAAGTGTACGCCGACTCCACAACTTTGTCAATGCTCAACTATCCTTGAGAGACAAATATCAAGTTTGTTGAAGAATGAATGACATTGAGCAATTGTTGAAAAAAACCATGTTCAAGAGTTGTCATTCTTAGAATCCACCACAAGCATACACAATAAGGTAAATCTGTTGGTTTCCATCTTGTGCACTTGCGATCAAGAGGTTCCCCTTTACTTTCCATGTAGGCGTGTGCCATCCACCATGATCACCTTTAAAAGAAAGTGTGATGAACATTTTTTTGTTCACCTATGTGTATATTATCATCAAATGTATTGTTTTAGACAGTCAACAATTGTCACAAGGAATTAGTTGATGGTATTTTACAACTGTCATCCCCAATGCATTATTTGTGGCAATGAACAACTATCACGAGGGATTGGTTGAAGACAATTGTAAGATGGCAGCTTACAAATGCCATTACCAATGCATTTTTTTTACAATGAACAACTGTCACAAGGGATTCGTTGATGACAATTTACAAATGCCATCACCAAATGCATTGTTGTGAGAGTTTACTATTGCGAACACCAATGCATTGTTCGTGATAGTTTACAACTTCCATCACCAATGCATTGTTCACTGTCATAGGGAATTTGTTGATGACAATTTTCAACTGCCATCATCAATGAAGTTTAGGGGTGTACCTTTCTAATTACTTGAGAACCTCTGATTGATGCTCCAATTGAGATAAACACGTACTTGAAACAATTATGATTTCCAATTTCAAGGAACGTATATGTACCATTGTTGACTTGTTGGATCATGTGACAACATATAAGTAGCATTCCATTATATTCTCCCAATGTTCCTCTTATCATGTTCTGTGCCCATTATTGTACTTTCCAATAGCTTACATCTTGATAGAACTAATTTCTCATATCATTGCGAATCATCTTAGGGTTTAATCCCTTTTTAACACCTTCATAACTATGTTGAAGACAAGAGATGTGTTACAGAACTTAATGTTACCTTGTCTTTATCTTATTTCCTACCATTTTGTATGTAGGTTTACATTCGTTTGCGCAACTGACGTCGAACGAGCAAGTATGGTCTTCAATAATTATCCTTATGTCAAATAATTACTACCCTTCAATATTGTAGCTTTTATTCTCCACGTGCATTCATCATCCACACATAGGACTTTATACAACTCAAGTGTTGATTTCCTTACTCTAAATCCAAAGTTATCACACATTGCCATGTTCTTCAGAACATTTTTCAACTCTTGTTTTGACCCAAAAAAATTCCATACGTGAAGAAAATCAATAGCTGCTTTATTATGACTTATTTCATCTTCCTCAGATTTTTGCACTATTTTAGTTTGTTTCTATCATCAAAATCAACAGTGGTGTTGTTTCCTTGGAAATTATAATCAGATTGTAATGCAACTACAAAGGCCATGAAACTCACCCTCTTAGTTGATGACACATATAACGACAAAGGCCATGAAACTTGAGGTGCCTCAATAATATCTAAGAAAGATATGAACTCTTTTTTTTGTCAGCCATGTATGGATTTCTCAATTTCTGGAACGAGTTCAAATGAGTGAGGCTAATGTCACCAGATGTTGAATTGGTCTTAAATCTTTCCATAATCATTTGTTTCACAACTAGTAGCTGCCTACTGTCATCAAGTACAAGGGCCATTGAAATCACCTTCCCGACATATGCATTAAATCCATCCTTTATCTTACATTCCCCTCCATATGAACTAAATCCATCCTTGATTTCCATCTGTACAACACCAAAATGATGCAACATTGTCATCATGATTGTTTATTGCTCATAACCAATGTTGTTGATCATATATGATACTTTTTTTATCAAGATACTATTGATTACAATTTGTGACTTTCAATTAACTAATTATCAATCACTATGATGAATAAGTATCATCATTTCCCTATTGTTCATATCAAAGTTTCATAAAAAACTTAAAGTATTTACCAACTTCTATCAACCAATTATTAGATGCATAAAACCGTCATCATAACTTGATATCTACTATGAAGTCATTAAACTATGATCAACTAATTAATTTTGTCCACTAAAGTAAACAAATAAGATTTTGTTCATCAAACTGTCATCAATTATGTATCATTATCGTCAAAGTGTCATCACAAAGACCTTAAAATTTATAAACTGCCATCAAATAATTGTAAATTGGATAAATTGTCATCACAAATACGTCAAATAGTAGCATGACAAAATTCTAACCAAATGGTCATCACATATTATCTAATACATTTATCAACATATGTAATGTGATAATGTTTCATGTGTTTAATAGATTGACTGTCATCAATACTAAATTCAACAAATTTTCTCATTTTGTAGTCTCAATTGTATTTAGATCATCTAAGCTTCAAGTTTTTTTTTTTCCAGATTGAGATCAATACCTCAATCGAATCTTCTCTATGGTGACAGTTGTAGACGAATCTCGTTTTGATTTTACTCAATTTAGTTGTTAGAATTCTTGCGTGTTGTATATTCGACGTCATTTATTCAATTCGTCGAAAAGTTCAATGGTTTTTGTTGTGGTGAAATGAACAAAGTTGCCATCAAGTTTTGGTTGTCTCGGCAAGTAAGCAAGGTCGTGTGCGCGTAGAAGGTTGTTAGGATTAGGAGGTCATGCGACAATTTTGGCAAATTTGGGTGCATTAGTTTAATTTCACCCCTCTTAGAGGGTCACTTTCCAAATTCAGCCATTTTTATAAGGATGAAGGCTAAAAACATTTTCTAATGAAAAATAAAACATTATTGCAATACAATTTTGTTAATAAGGAAAAAATTAGGGCTCCTAGACACGTGACGTAGGACACCCTAGGGCATATTTTTGGACGAGATCACAAAGAATTTGTTCTTGATACACTTTAGAAATTGAGGTATAGTGGCTCAAATGGGTCAGTTAGTCTGCCACCCTATTCACCTCTCTAAAAGGATGAAAGATCTGAACATGCAAGAACATCCGGAGGTTGCAGAGGATGTTAGCTAAAATCATCTCGATCTTTCAAGGACAGATCCAGCTCCCTTTCACTGCATTAATAAAACATAAATTGTCACCTTCAATCAAAATGGATTTAAGACCCATATTGATTGTTGTTGAGATACATTTTCTCATAACAATAGTTGGAGTTACTAGGATAGAGTTTTTGCCACAATTTAGAGACTCCATATAAAATGGTTCCGCTTTATGGTTCTTATTTATGAAGCCAATAGATGCATAACAATTTTAAAGTTTTGACCCATCAAAGTTAATTTTATGGTAGTTAGTTGGAGGGCTGCTCCATTTTATGTTCTTTTTCTTTCTGTGTTGGGGGTTGTTATTTCTTGATGTGGATTCTTCCTAAAAGTTCAACTTTTTGGTCTTTCCCATTTATTTAATTGGGTTTTTGTGTACAAAGTTAGGTCTTTTATTTACGGAAGAATTATGTACACTACAATTTTTTTCTGGATACACTACAGTTTGAAACGCAGAAATCTTGCTTAAGCAAGATTTATGCGTTTCAAGGCAAATTGTACCCAGAAAAGGCATTTCGGTATAAATTTGAAACGCAGGTATTTTGCTTAAGCAAAATACCTGCGTTTCAACCAAATTTTTTTTAAAAAAAAAAAGCTGAAACGCATGAATCCTGCTTAAGCAGGATTCCTGCGTTTCAACCAATTTTTTTTTTTAAAAAGCTGAAATGCAGGAATTAAGCAGGATTCCTGCGTTTCAGCTTTTTAAACATATGACCGTTTTGAAACGCAAGCATTCTGCTTAAGCAGAATTCTTGCGTTTCAAAACGGTCATATTTCAACGGTCGAATTTAGCCTTTTATAAGAAGTCCCCATCACTTGTTGTGGGAATACACCACCAAATCCGAGCATAAAATTATTTCGTAAATGTCTAGTAGTGAAGAAGAAGCGGATTATAGCACCGAAGAAGAGTTCGAATTTGAGAGCGACCACGAAGATGAAAATTTGCCCGATGACAAAGACGATCCAAATTTCGATATTTCAAACTTTCCGGTTAGTAATGCGTTATATTATAGAATGTGTTTATAGTTGGAGCATATAGATTTCGATATGAATATTATAATTGGAAATAAGTTTAAATAAATGTTTACTTTTGTAGATATGAATTCGTATTTGTAGTAGATATGATCTTGTACGTATTTGTAGATTTAGATATAAATAGTAAAGTTTTTATATATTTCGATATAATAGGTAAATTTGTTTGTGTATGCAACAATTAATTGTTGGAAATGGATAAAATAACAGGGGAAATTTTATGGAAAGGAATTTGCCACTAATCAGAAGTGGAACAGTCGAGAGGAGTTGGTTGACTGGGCTAAGAATTTGGGAAAAGAATTGATGATGTGTTTAGTTATTAGGCGAAGTAACGTGAGGCATGTTAGTTTGACTTGTGAACATTTTGGGAAGCAAAGAATTAGAAAGGATAAATGTGATTTAGAAGATGAGGAGGCTCGGGAGATTGATGTTGATAGGCGTCCAGGAACAAATTCGAAGAAGTCAGGATGCACATTTGAGCTTATAGGTGTCCCAGAGAAGAAGAAGAAGTATGAGACAGAGAGTCGTAAATGGATATTGCACGTATTGAGTGGTGTACACAACCATAAGTTGCCGCTTAGCTTCGAAGGCCATGCAATCATTGGTCGATTAGCCGATGAAGAGAAGATTTTGGTGTGGAATTTAGGTGAGTCATTTGTCCCCCCCCTCTGCTATTTGTAAAGCGTTGAAAAAATCCTTCACAGGAAATGTGACATCGGCAAAACAAGTTTCCAACTACCTATAAAATTTGCAATTCGAGGATCGTGGGGATTTGACGGTCACCCAATGGACACTCAATTTTATGAAACAACACAAATATGAAGTGTTTCCATTGAGGGAGAAGCTAACTAATGAGGTGGATGTCTTATTTTTTGCCCACCCTGACTCACTGAGGCTTCTTAAGAGGTTCCCATATGTTATCATCATCGACGCCACATACAAGACAAACAAGTATGTAACTTATTGAAGCAATAATTGTAATTATGAATATGGTAGGAAATTTGGATATGCACTAATATTTTGTTGCCTTTGTCGTTAGGTATAACATGCCTTTGGTGGAGATTGTCGGTTTTACGTGTACTCACAAGACCTTCAACATTGCCTATGCATTTACGAAGAAAGAAGAGATTGTGCATTACACTTTCATCATGAAGAAGCTGCGTTATTTGTGTGAGGAGGCCAAAGTCATGCCAACGGCGATAATGACCGAACGAGAGAAGTCCCTCATCAATGCAATCCATTTGATCTTCCTAGAAGTTAAACACCTTTTGTGTTGGGTGCATATAAAGCACAACATCGAGGCTTATAGTTCCCCTATTTTGAAGAGTAAAGTAAAGGTAAACGCTTTTTGCGGGCAATGTTGGGGATTGTTTTGCTCAACCACAGAAGAAAGCTATGAAGAGAGGCTTGTAGCATTGAAGAAGTCATGGAAGAGTGGGTTGATTAGATATGTTGAGAAGCAGTGGCTTACACCTTACAAGAAAAACATAGTTAGAGCGTGGACGGACCACCATCTCCACTTTTTCACAAGGACATCTAACAGGTATCCCAACTTCAAATCTTATAGATATTTGCATAAGTGATCTATAATATATTAACCTCGTTGTTATATGGTTTGAAAGGGTTGAGGGTATGCACAAGGTGTTGAAAAAAATTGTGGATTCAAGTATAGGCGGATTTAATCGAATGTCGGTGAGGATCCACTCAGCGATTGAGAGCCAAGTTTGCAAGGTTAGGGCAAGCATGGAGATGTCAGGGATCGAGATGCCCACATGTTACAACCGTATGGTTCCAACAGTTCGGGTTGTGTTTTCTAGGCTATTCTACAGAGTGTCGGATCGGGCCTTGAGGAAGTTGTATGCCATGTATCAACAGCTACTGGATGGTGATTTCAAAGATGAGTGCGATGATTTCTGGATGAGAGAGTGCCTTGGCCTACCGTGCATCCACACAGTTGCATTTGCTATCATTGATAAGAAGCCAATCATGCCTTCTGAGATACACCGCTTTTGGAGGCAGATCGAATGGGATAGGATAGTTTGTTCCGACACAGACGATGTTGTTTGTGACAACGTCAATATTACAGTTGCAGAGATGAGGTGCATCGAATTTGGAGAGAGGGTGAAGAGGCGTGAGTTACCGAAATCAATAGTAGATCATATGTCGGAGGTTTACTATGACTTGGAGTATCCGCATGAGTCAACCCTGCGGCAACCCACAATGATCAAGGAAAAAGGAAGACCGGTGGGGTCGTGCAAGTATTCCACCGAGAGAGATCCGATTAGGATTGAGTATGCAAGGGCGGATCTTGATAAGCTAGAGAAGGAGAAAGAGCAGGAGAAGGGCAAGCAGAAGGGAAGCCAAGGAAGAAGTCGGCCTAGAAAGGGCCAAGAAGAACCTGTTTTTGTTGATGTAGAAGAACATGTTCATGTTGATCAAGAACCGTGTGGACCACAGTTTCCCGGGGAACCCATCAATCACATGGGAATGGACTTTGGAGTCAACAACATTGACTACTTTTGGTATCCGTTCATTAGGGAGGTGAGGAATGTAGTTGGAGACAGACATTGTGGCTACCTCTCACTATGTGTATTGTTGGGCGAAGATGAGGGGAACTACAGGAGGATTCGATTCAATTTGGCATCTCACTTGGTCGACAACAGAGCCTTGTACGAGCCCGTGTTGGCAAGACTAAACCCTGGGAAGTCATTTGAGCAATATGCAGTTGAGGTGAACTACTTCTTTAGTCCTTGTGGACCGAGGTTCTGGTGCGACATGCCCATGGTCGGTCTACTGTTTGCCACGGTGTATCGGGTTGCTTTGGCATTCTTGTCTTGGAATGGTCCGTGCTTATGCTTGCCAATGATGAGATCGCAATCAAGTCTCAACGGTAATGGGATACGGATATTGACCATGGCTCAAGTTGGAAATCGAGACCACTTCATACCGGTATGTCTTATTGTTTTAAGCTTCTTTACATACTTATATAAATACGCACAATTTACTAATCTTTGCATTTTTTTGATAAATGAAGTTATGGCTAAAGGATGGAAGTCCTCTGCCTCCAACTCCGTATGCTTGGCGCGAATTCAAACATATAAGTGTCGAAGGTTGGGATGCACCATTTGCTTCAAGGATTGCAATGTTTTGGGACTTTCGCATAGCATATGGTCGTTCATCCCGTACTATGGTTTAGGGAGATGTGATGGGATATGAGTTGTGATTGTAATATTTCAGTACTCAAATTAATGCAAGTTGTGATTGTAATATTTCAGTACTCTAATTAATGCAAGTACTCTAATTGAAAAAATCTAAAAATTTGGGCCCAAATAGGGCCCAATCGAAAGGATTATAGGAGAAACGAGTGAAAAGCTAAAATTACTGAAATTGGGCCCAAATAGGCCCAATCGGAAGGATTATAGAAGAAATAGGTGGAAAACTAAAATTACTGAAATTGGGCCCAAATAGGCCCAATCGGATGGATTATAGAAGAAACGGGTGGAAAACTAAAATTACTGAAATTGGGCCCAAATAGGCCCAATCGGATGGATTATAGAAGAAACGGGTGGAAAACTAAAATTACTGAAATTGGGCCCAAATATGCCCAATCGAATGGATTATAAAAGAAACGGGTGGAAAACTAAAATTACTGAAATTGGGCCCAAATAGGCCCAATCGGAAGGATTATAGAAGAAACGGGTGGAAAACTAAAATTACTGAAATTGGGCCCAAATAGGCCCAATCGAATGGATTATAGAAGAAACGGGTGGAAAACTAAAATTACTGAAATTGGGCCCAAATAGGCCCAATCGGAAGGATTATAGAAGAAACGGGTGAAAAACTAAAATTACTGAAATTGGGCCCAAATAGGCCCAATCGGAAGGATTATAGAAGAAACGGGTGAAAAACTAAAATTACTGAAATTAGGCCCAAATAGGCCCAATCGGATGGATTATAGAAGAAACGGGTGAAAAACTAAAATTACTGAAATTAGGCCCAAATAGGCCCAATCGGATGGATTATAGAAGAAACGGGTGGAAAACTAAAATTACTGAAATTGGGCCCAAATAGGCCCAATCGGAAGGATTATAGAAGAAACGGGTGGAAAACTAAAATTATTGAAATTGGGCCCAAATAGGCCCAATCGGATGGATTATAGAAGAAACGGGTGGAAAACTAAAATTACTGAAATTGGGCCAAAATAGGCCCAATCGGAAGGATTATAGAAGAAACGGATGAAAAACTAAAATTACTGAAATTGGGCCCAAATAGGCCCAATCGGATGGATTATAGAAGAAACGGGTGGAAAACTATAGTTCTACTTTATATTTCATGTGATATAACCTTATATAACTTATATACTATAGATCTACTTTATATTTCATGTGATATAACTTATATACTATAGTTCTACTTTATATTTCATGTGATATTACTTATATCCTATAGTTCTATTCATTATTTCATTTGATATTACTTATATCCTATAGTTCTACTCAATATTTCATGTGATATTACCTTATATACTTATATCTTATAGTTTTACTTTATATTTCATGTGATATAACCTTATATAATATAGTTTTACTTTATATTTCATGTGAATAACCTTATATACTATAGTTTTACTTTATATTTCATGTGAATAACCTTATATACTATAAGTCTACTTTATATTTCATGTGATATTACTTATATCCTATAGTTCTACTCAATATTTCATGTGATATTACCTTATATACTTATATACTATAGTTTTACTTTATATTTCATGTGATATTACCTTATATACTTATATCTTATAGTTTTACTTTATATTTCATGTGATATAACCTTATATAATATAGTTTTACTTTATATTTCATGTGAATAACCTTATATACTATAGGTCTACTTTATATTTCATGTGATATTACTTATATCCTATAGTTCTACTCAATATTTCATGTGAGATTACCTTATATACTTATATACTATAGTTTTACTTTATATTTCATGTGATATTACCTTATATACTATAGTTTTACTTTATATTTCATGTGATATAACCTTATATAATATAGTTTTACTTTATATTTCATGTGAATAACCTTATATACTATAGTTTTACTTTATATTTCATGTGAATAACCTTATATACTATAGTTTTACTTTATATTTCATGTGAATAACCTTATATACTATAGGTCTACTTTATATTTCATGTGATATTACTTATATCCTATAGTTCTACTCAATATTTCATGTGATATTACCTTATATACTTATATACTATAGTTTTACTTTATATTTCATGTAATATTACCTTATATACTTATATCTTATAGTTTTACTTTATATTTCATGTGATATAACCTTATATAATATAGATTTATTTTATATTTCATGTGAATAACCTTATATACTATAGTTTTACTTTATATTTCATGTGAATAACCTTATATACTATAGTTCTACTTTTTATTTCATGTGATATTACTTATATCCTATAGTTTTACTTTATATTTCATGTGATATTACCTTATATACTTATATACTATAGTTTTACTTTATATTTAATGTGATATTACCTTATATACTATAGTTTTACTTTATATTTCATGTGATATAACCTTATATAATATAATTTTACTTTATATTTCATGTGAATAACCTTATATACTATAGTTTTACTTTATATTTCACGTGATATAACCTTATATCCTATAGTTTTACTTAATATTTCATGTGATATAATCTTATATAATATAATTTTACTTTATATTTCATGTGAATAACCTTATATACTATAGTTTTACTTTATATTTCATGTGATATTACCTTATATACTATAATTTTACTTTATATTTCATGTGAATAACCTTATATACTATAGTTTTACTTTATATTTCATGTGATATAACCTTATATCCTATAGTTTTACTTTATATTTCATGTGATATTACCTTATATACTTATATCTTATAGTTTTACTTTATATTTCATGTGATATAACCTTATATAATATAGTTTTACTTTATATTTCATGTGAATAACCTTATATACTATAGTTTTATTTTATATTTCATGTGAATAACCTTATATACTATAGTTTTACTTTATATTTCATGTGATATTACTTATATCCTATAGTTCTACTCAATATTTCATGTGATATTACCTTATATACTTAAATACTATAGTTTTACTTTATATTTCATGTGATATTACCTTATATACTATAGTTTTACTTTATATTTCATGTGATATAACCTTATATAATATAATTTTACTTTATATTTCATGTGAATAACCTTATATACTATAGTTTTACTTTATATTTCATGTGATATAACCCTATATCCTATAATTTTACTTTATATTTCATGTGATATAACCTTATATAATATAATTTTACTTTATATTTCATGTGAATAACCTTATATACTATAGTTTTACTTTATATTTCATGTGATGTAACCTTATATCCTATAGTTTTACTTTATATTTCATGTGATATTACCTTATATACTATAGTTTTACTTTATATTTCATGTGAATAACCTTATATACTATAGTTTTACTTTATATTTCATGTGATATAACCTTATATCCTCTAGTTTTACTTTATATTTCATGTGATATTACCTTATATACTATAGTTTTACTTTATATTTCATGTGAATAACCTTATATCCTATAGTTTTACTTTATATTTCATGTGATATAACCTTATATACTTATATAAAAATACGAATTAATTTCATTACAAAAAAGACATACAATCTACGTGTCATACGTAAATACTAATCTGCCTAAGGGCCGCTATCTCTAGACTGCTCCTGTGCCGTACTACCAGATCCCTCCTCGTAATGAGAATCGTGAAAAACAGGCTGAGGAGGAGGAGGAGGCGCACCACGTGGAATGGGAGGAGGACGAAGCGGCCTTGCACCCACCATACGCAATGCAAAATCAATCAGCTCCTCTCGTATGTCATCGGGAATACCAGCTCTCTCTAGAGCATACGCCTTCAGCTCGGCTGATACCACCTGGTTACACTATTTTCAAATAAAAAATGTTATTAGATACACATATGTAATGAATGCAAAATAACATACCGTGATCAGGTCGCTGGGAAGCAGTGGCGGAAGAGGCACGTCATCATCTACTGGTGGTGGTGCTGAAGGATCCTGCCTCGATGATCGATAATCTACGTATGGATGAGACATCTGCTCCCACCAATCCAGATACTCTGGCCGACAATCCCAAGGGAAACTGGCATCAGGCATGACACCAAGCTCTATCATCGGCCTCAGATCGGCTCCCCACTGACATGCATCGTCCGGGAAACTAACGGTGTAAGTCGCACGCAGACTCGCAGAACGTACAACTGCGGTAGGAGTAAGGGGCGCTTCTGGTATGCCCTGCGTACGACCAAACTGACGCATAACTCTATCAGGCAGGTACGGCTCGCGGATCTCAAAGCACTCAATCAATCCCCAAAACCTCGATGGAGCGAGACTCGGGGAGTCAAAGTCCAACTGCCCCCAGGGCATCCAACGAACATGTAATATATTGAGAATGTCAAACAAATGTATCATGTCGAAGGAAATACTTACTTACGAATAATGTAACATACATCTGCATATTTGTACTGATCAAGGACCCGTCGTAGGTTGATCAGACGCTGCCGATCCGCGCCCTGCGGTGCCTCTGCACCATCACGTGCAGCAGCGCGACTGTCACGTAGAGCCTCGAGATCGGAAGACGCGTGACCTCGAAACGCGTGAAAGTAGGCCCAGATCCAAGACTGAAATAAATCAATGTAAGTATAGTTTCTCGGTGTAAACGTAAGACAAATAGAGTTGAATGCGATAGATTACCTTCAGCAGAAGCGTACAACCGGCAATAGAAGCTGCTTGACCTCGCGACGCCTTACCTAACTGGCGGTATAGGTACGCCAGGGTAGCGACTCCCCATGCGTACCCTCCAGTCTCGTCGTGATCAAAGAGGACCGCTAGATACTCAGGCTTGCATTTCATCCCCGACTTGTCAACGAAGAGAGTACAGCTCACTAGTATCGCAAGATACAACGTAGCTATGTGATGCTCGTTCCTGTAAAGAACGATTATTATTTAACATTATATTTTAAAAATAACTACAGTAATTTTCTAGTTTTAATATTATTCAAAATACAACAGAATGTCACCTCTCCTCGGCTATGCATAACTCCTTAGCCCGATCCTTCAACATCTTGTTAGCTCCATAACCGCCAGCTGTTTAGAATACAACAAAATTTTATCAGTTTTCAATAATATTAATAAACTATTTGTTATAATTTCGATTTATTTACCTATCCCAGTAATCTCAGCAATACGCGGATCTACCCCCAAAATCGGAGCCAAGGCCCCCCACATCGCTGCATCAGGCATAGGAGAAACCACCACAGCACCGTCAATCGGAATCTGCAGAATCTGCACAACATAGTGCAGTGTGATGGTAATCTCGCCCCAGGGGAAATGGAAGGAGTTGGTCTCCGAATGCCACCTCTCGACGAATGCTGATATGAGAACCGAGTCCATCCGTCGAAACTCCAACGTCCCCAATGCAGTCAGCCCGCTGCGCTGCGCCAAAGTCCACCATGACCCATCCTCGTCCGTCCTATACCGGTGTATATCATCATAGTGTGGATGACGAACGAAGGTCCTGAGGATCCTCCTCATCTGAAACAATAAATTTTGTGTATTTAAGATTAATGTACATATTTTTTGTTGGTTTTCCAAACATTTGAAAATTTTAAAGAAATTTTTTATACATACCGGATCCTGATGCGGGGGAAAGTGTACTGGGGGAGCCAAAATGTCTATGGCTACCCCTGCCTCCTGCTGTGTCGCCATCCATAAAAGGGGTGCGATGTGGGTAGGATAGGATGGGATCAGGTCTCTCCGACGAGGACCTCCTGGCATCCAGTTCCCCTCCTGCCCTAGAGGTATAGGGCCAACAAGGGGGGCAGGATGGGGGGCAAGAGGGGGGGCAATGTGCTCCATAATGGGTGGCCCCTCTGCCTCAGGTGGGGGAGAAGGTGCCTCAGAAGTCTGCGTCGCACGAGGAGGGGGCATGTCGTCAACTCTATCAGCATCTGTGGAGGGCTCAAATGTCTCATGCCAGCCTTGCTCTGTCGCCTCAAAAACTGGAGAACGTGTGTACTCATCCTGGCCAATATCAACCTCATCGTCCGAAGATGACGACTCAGACTCAGTCGGATGATCCTCGGGCTCAGCAGACTCGGTCAGATGATCCTCGGGCTGCCCAACATCTCTCTGTAATGCAACGTCTACCTGTTTGCTCAGCTGAGATGTAGAACCACATCGTGCAGAAGCTGTGATCCCTCGTTCTTTCGGCTTACGAGGACCACGACGCTTCGCTCTAACAGATCCGCCGCACGCCTCCAATATGCCCTTTATTTTAATTATTTGTTAATTCTTAATAATTCCTATTAATGTTTAAATTCTATTTCTATTTGTTTTTATATAGAAAATAATCTTAATATTCTTTATTTTGACATTTAATTTATTTCTATTCTAAATAAATTATGTATTTCTAAAATTAATTGTCAAATTTCCTAAATCATATCGTTATCTTCGGACGACAAGGTTTTAATTTCTAATTTTTTTAATGTTTTATTTCGATTAGATCACTCGTTATTATTTTATATTTTTATATTTTAATTATTTTTTATTTCTTAATAATTATTAATAATGTTTTAAATTCTAATTCTACTTGATTTCTAAATTACTTGTTAATAATGTTTTAATTTCTAATTTTTTTATTGTTTTATTTCGATTAGATCACTCGTTATTATTTCATATTGTTTTTAAATAAATTATTATATTTAAATTATTGTTTATTTCTTAATAGTTATTAATAATGTTATAATTTCAAATTCTAATTGTTTTTATATAAACAATAATTTCTATTGGACATTAATATTCATATTCTTTATTATGAAATTTATTTAATTTCTATTCTAAATTACTTGCTAAACTAATTGTTATTTTGGTAGTTGTTATTTAATTTGTATTCTAAATCATATAGATCGTGCTATTAAAATCATGAATTTAATTTACGCAACCATAAATCATGCTATTAAACACATTTTAAATATATTTTAAATTTTAATCACTTTTTATTTACGCAACCATAAATCATGCTATTAAACACATTTTGATATTCATGCTATTAATTCATGTATACGGATATTTATATCATATTAAACACAATTTAAAATTTATTTAAAATTTAAAATATACGTGTCGAATATCGGTAGAAGAAGATACTATCGGTGCATCTGGTACGGTAGACGAAGAGGCTACCTTGCGCTGCTTCCGAGACTTTCCCGCGTCGCGGCCTTTCCCGTGTTTTCGGGTCACCGGCGCTACAGTACTTCCGGCGGCTTTCCCGGCGACTCCATCTTTCCCGGCGACACCTCCAGTACACACGCCGGCAAAAGCATCCAACGCCAGCCCAACCGCCTGAACCACTGCCTCGTCCCCCACCGCCGTTGCCCTCTGCTCCGTCGCCCTCTACTCCGACTGAGCATCAACACCTTCGCCCTCTGCTCCGACTGCTGGCGTTGCCGCTCCATCACCTCCCCCACCGCCAGCCAAGCTCTCGTCGCCAGCCAAGTTCACTGTTGCCGCCGGAGAAGACGATGAGAGCGCCACCGGTTGTCTTCGGCCGCTATCGTCTTCGTCTCCGGCTCCACCATTTTTTCGCCCCAAATCCATTGATTTGTACAGATCCAAATCCAAATAGGAAGAATCAAAATCAAAATCGAAATAGGAAGAAGAAGGAAGAATAAGACGATGGAAGAAGAGGGATGAAGGCGCCGGGGAAGTTGATGGCGGCGGCTGACCTAGCGGGGGAGGGCTGAAATGCGAGAGATGGAAGACGACTGAAACGCGAGATCTTGCGTTTCATTTCACTTAAAGGGGGAGGGCTGAAACGCAATATTTTTGCTTAAGCAAAAATATTGCGTTTCAGCTTTTAAAATAAAAATAAAAATGGTTGAAACACAGGAATCCTGCTTAAGCATGATTCATGCGTTTCAGCTTTTAAAAAAAAAAAATGGTTGAAACGCAGGTATTTTGCTTAAGCAAAATACCTGCGTTTCAAATTTATACAGAAATGACTTTTCTGGGTACAATTTGTCTTGAAACGCAGAAATCTTGCTTAAGTAAGATTTCTGCATTTCAAACTGTAGTGTACCCAAAAAAAAATTATAGTGTACAGAACCTTTGCCTTTATTTAATCTGCTTGACAAGGGTAAAAAAGATTTAGATTTCTCTCGTGTTAGAGGCACCACTAGAAAATAGATAGTTCAATAAGCTCAGCCTTACTAAACTTATCCTGAATGTTGGTGATGTGAAAGTTGTGCCTTGATGTGAGATTGTTTCCAAAATCGCAGCGCAACCTTCCAGTTTAGGTCCCGTCTTTGGCGAACCTTAACTTTCTACATAAAAGCCCGATTCTAGAAATTCCAAAGCGAGAATCTTCTATGGTAAGTATTATGCAATCCCTCAACATTTGAAGGAAAATACACGAGTAACAAATATTTTGACATGGTGACACTTTCAAATTCACAGTAGAGATTCTGTCGCGAGTTAGGGTTTCACGAACCCGATTTGTGTTTGATGATTTCTCGAACAATATGAATGTTTGAATGCAAGAAAACTAATACGTTGAATGTTTTGGACTGTATAAAACTCAAGAATTATTATGCCAAGTTATTCATGAGTTCCAATCTAATTTTTCATTAAGCAAAGAAAGAGTTTAAACAACAAAGTGTAGGAAATCTATCTAACTCAAACTAGAAAAAGTGACTATAAACAAGGCTGGCCATAGGAGATTCTAACTAATTCTATCTCTAATAAAAACATAAAGATAATGTTTCAAATGTATAAAGTATAAAAGAGCAACTATTCTATCGTGTCACAACTTAA
The DNA here is from genome assembly GCA_027886185.1 of Rheum nobile. Classification (NCBI taxonomy): domain Eukaryota; kingdom Viridiplantae; phylum Streptophyta; class Magnoliopsida; order Caryophyllales; family Polygonaceae; genus Rheum; species Rheum nobile. The sequence continues at coordinate 1,005,514 of WOAB01000211.1, read as the reverse complement.
GTAACCGAACCTACTAAATTCGGCCCACGAAACTTAAGTTATAACACGAATGTATAAATAAAGTAACTACTAAAACTTTAGCAAACTAAAATAGGCATGCAAACAACCCTTGCATGTGGGTGAGAAAACGTAACGTAGGACTCCTTTGGTTAGTGCATGAAGTAGGGGTCTTCATGGCTAGCTTTGCACGTACTTGAGTCTTCCAAGAACCTCATGATCCTCTTGACCTCCAATGGTCCTGGAATCACCTTCTCCAAGTCCTTCAAAATCTATGTTGGCCTTGGGTAATTAGTTGGAGAGTAGTTTCCAAGGTTTTATGTTGTCAGTTTTGAGATTTTTAATGTATTGTGGTGTTGTGCTATTTATTTGTGTGAGTTGTTTAATTGTAGGAGCGTATATTATTAGTAAATGGTAGAGGTCTTCTTGGGGATGATTACAGAGACAACAATTTCAGGGAACTGCCACATTCTTTTCTTGTAATCTCGTTTTTATTGGTAATCCATTATGGGCCATTTTTCAAATGAAGTTCTCCACTTTGGGGTAAGTGTCCAAATTGCATATCCAGGAGATATCCATTTGGATGTGTTCTCTCTATATAGTTAGAAGGTTAACGATAGAGCTAGTGGTGAACCGACCATTATGGCTTGGGCTCCAATATAATCATTCTAGTAATAAGATTGTAGGAATGTGGATTTCTATGATTTGTTTCAAGGTTTCTTTGTCTACTACTTTTTTTGTTTATCAATGTCCCAAGTGCCTTCATATTTAATAAACTCTTTAACTGTAGTGGTTAGGTTAATATCATTGCGGTTTGTGGCTTTTAATTTAAGATATTCTAGTTTCATCCAGTTATCAGTCCCAAATTTAATTGTTTGTCTGTCACTGACCTGCCACTTCAGGCCACTATGAAAGAATTCTCGGAGTTGGCATAGTTTTGCGCATTGCCAGAATTTGTTTGATTTCTTTTTATGTTGAAAAATGCCATCTTTTCATAAGTATATTTCCTTAATAATATTGACCCATAAATTGTTAGCTTCAATGATTATTTTTCATAATAGTTTCATCTGCAAAGCGTTGTTCATATCTTTTGTCTTTCTGATTCCAATTCATCCACTTTTGTTAAATTTACAAATTTATCCCATTTGATGAGAGGTTTGTAGTTACTATCTTCGTTCTAGAAGAAGCCTCTGTTGATTCTATTTGAGTTCATTATGGATAGATGTAGGTAGCATAGAACTTGCATGATAAAATTAGGTCGAGCAACTAGATTGGATTTAATGAGGGTAGATCTACCTGCTTGAGAGAGAGTGTTCACTTTCATTTTGAGAGTTGGTTTTTGGAGCTAGTTATAATTTCATTAAATGTATCATGGTTAATATTGCCGCTAATGATGGGGCATCCGAGGTATTTTTCTAGGTTGTTAGTGTAGCTTATGTTGAGCGTTTGTTGGAGTTGTTGTTTTTGTGCATTGGTTATGTTTCTTGTGATCTAGAATACAGATTTATGGTGGTTTAGTTCTTGTATATAGACTGCACAATATTCCTCATTAATGGTTTTAACTTGGATGCAAGCTGATTGGTTTACTTTTGTAAAGATCATGATATCATATGCAAATGCGAGGAATGGAATGAGGGTACAACTTCTTGCTAATTTAAAAGTAATTTGTTTTTTTTTTTGCAAATTACTGTATTTCTAAAGGTTCTGAGCAAGGATTTCAACACCTAGAATATAGAGATAAGGAGACATAGGGACTCCTTGATGGATGCCCCGTTCTAGGTAAATCAGGCCAGTCAGTCCACTGTTCACGAGCATAGAGAATCATACAATTTTAATGCATTCTTCAGTCCACCCTATGAATTTGTTACAAAAGCTAAATATTGTAAGAACTTCAATGATGAAATCTCGTTCAATTTTGTGATATGCTTTTTCCATACTAAGCTTGATGGCTATCCAACCTTCTTTGCCTTTTTTAGCTCTAAAGGAATGAAAGATTTAATGGGCAATGAGAATGTTGTCTTGTATAAATCTAGTTGCTACAAAAGTACCTTCAAGTGGGTGGATGAGTTTTTCTATTACCTTTTTCATTCTCCCAGTGATTATTTTGGATATTGCTTAATAGATGGTTGAGCATAAGCTATTTGGTATATAGTGATTTGTTATACTCGGGTTGTCACACTTTGGGATTAGTGTTATAAATGTGTGGTTAATTTGTCTAAGGATCCTTCCATTTTAAAAAAAGCTTTTAATAGATTTTACAACTGTTTGTCCAACAATGTGCTAGTATTTTATAGAATCCAGCAGACACGACGTCCGGTCGTGGAGATTTATTATCCCCAATGTTAAAAATTGTGTTTTTAATTTCAGAGCTAATATTTTCCATTTGTTTCTTGAGTATTCCTTGGTTGTTCATGCCTTTTTTAGTTCTCCTTTGAAAGTCTGTTTTACTTTCATTTATTATATTCTCTTCTCCAATTCTAGAAGTTCCTTCATTAGTATTGATTTGTTTTACTTTTTCCCGCTTCTTTTTCCATTAGTCATGCGATGGAAGTAGTTTGTACTTACATCTACAGATTGGACATGATGTGTTTTAGTTCTTTGGCCCCAAATATTTTGGAAAGAGAGGAGTTTTTCCTTTTTATTTTATAGTCCGAACTATTTGTCAGTTAAGGATCGGTTTGGTATTCGACTGACAATTATTTAGATAGTTATAAGTTGTTCTTCAATTTCCTTTAGTTGTTTAAATATGTTTTCAAAGGTTTTTCATTCCATTTTTTTGCACTGGATTTTAGTGCTTGGGGTATTTTAGCTAGCGTATACATGTTTGATTCCTCAACATGAACTCGCCAAGCTTGTTTGACAATATTTTTTAAATCATGCCGCATCATCCACATTTTTTTAAACTTGAAGGGTTGTCCTCTTGTGTTGCCTTGGTTATCAAGTTGTACTAATATAGGGCAGTGCTATGAATATGAGAAATCATGTTTTTTACATGTGATTCCAGGGAACCAGGTTAGTAACTGATTGTGCACTAAGATTCTATCTAATTTTCATAAGTGTTCTTTACATCCGTTATGTTTTTCCGCCATGTAAACTCATTTCTAGAGGACGGGGTATCACATAAATCACAGTCATTTTTTAAATTTCATTAGTCTATTAAATCTGTTAGGGTTAGGGGTAGACTCCCAACTTTTCATTTTGATGTTGAATTTCATTAAGGTCACTAATAATCAAATATGGGATCGGAGCTAGTAGTATTAATAGAGTTAAACTTTCCCAAAAAATGATTTTTTTTTGCTTCATTTGGAGGATCATAAACAAAGATAAGGAGTGTGGTGTAGTTTTTATATAGTGTTTCATATTTCATGCATATCCATCTTTTGTTTGGTTTACTAGTTCAAATGATTCAGTCTGAAGCTGGTATGATATCTATAAAAGACATGTTCCACATGACCTTCTTATTGATGGTGAAAAGATAAGATTGTTAAATCCTTCTTTTTTACAAACTAGTTCTTTTGGTTGGATATCAGTTTTGAGCTCAACAAGAGCTATAGCTTGAATTCTGTCGATTTTACAAAATGTTTCAAATACAATCCATAGATTTTCCCCACCAATCCCATGACAAATCCTGAGGCTTATATTCATATTATAACATATTTTTGTGTTTGCAAGAGAGTTGTTTCTTACTAGTACATAATAGGGGGTCATACCACGATTTGTTTTTGTGAACCGAACCACAATATTTTGAAAAACATGGTTGTTTTCGGCGCAATAAAGGCCTCAAACTCCTCTTTTTAGTAACCATGGGAAAAAAGCGATCCACAGTTCCTTATAGAGAACAGAGTTTCGACTTGTTTTTAAAAATAAAATAAAAGGATAAGGACATCGTTTTCACGATCAATATTACATTTGAAATAAAATACAATATCTTGGACAACGGTTTTGCCTTGTCTAGTATTTTTCTTTTGCAAAGAAAGAAATACAATTACACATATCGGGTATGCCTTTTTGCAAGATATGGATCTTATTCCTTGTGGCAAGAATTCCGTCAGAATGTATTGAATTTTTTCAAGATATGGAACTTATTCCTATGACATTAAGAACATTTATTTTAAGAATTCAAAGCCACGATTATCTTAAAAAATTGGACAATTGATGAGACATTATGTAGCAAGAAGCAACTTGTTGTTTTACCTATATTGCAAACACAAAGATAGTTCATTTGGCTAACAATTCTAATATCAAATAACAACGTTGGAAGAAGGTAAGATGAGTATAGATACCTATGGTAGGAAAATACCAGGAATTGGACTAATAAAATTTAGCAACTAAATTTGATGAGAATTACTTACCAAGTTGGAGTGCTTCACTTCTCTTCTAGGTCCTAGTTTTACCACAACATATATCAACCCTTGTATAATTTATATCCCCAATTGTTGTCCAGATGTTGACAACTTTGTTTGCTCATGATAATTGATCTTCAACACCGCTGAAACTAAAAATGAAACAACTCAACATAATTATACAACCTACATAAGTCAAGAACTCAAAATACCATTCACATAATAAATAGAAGATTTGATGTTTGTTTGCATTTAAAGCATCACACATGGGAGGGTATATGCAACATAGAAGCTCATTAGAATCATTAATTCTAATATAAGTGGTAAAAGAGATACAGAGCTATACATTGTGGAGTTTATACCTTTTCTTTGGTTCGATCGCAAGGTTGTAGCAGTTGTCACACTTCAAATAATTCGCACTGGAAATATACGAAGAACGAGTAGAAATGTTGAACTAGAGGTAGGTGGCTAGAATTGATAGAATTTATTCTGAGTTACCTTAATACACTAACCAATGAGGCAAATTGCTCAACATAAGAGTTTATATCGAAACGTGATCATGACAAACTTGACATGTGAAAACCCAAGATGATAGGATAAATGTTGTCAAATTGGAAAGACAACAATTACATTTTTACAGTTTTGTGATGTTTATCACCTTCTTTGCTTGCTAGCCCTTTAAATTGATATAGCCAAAAAATCACTATGAGAAGCCAATCAATGAAGGCAAATTAACAAACCAATCAAGATAAGAAATGTTGTGATTGGAAGGATCGTTGATGCGTCGGTGCTTCAAAGTTAACCTTGGGAAGAAGAATTGTTGAACTCCTCTTGAAACTCTATAGGAATTTTGTAGGGAAAATAAATCAACGTCCCTTTTGATAGGCTCCACCAAATGAACTTGAGCAACTTGAACACGTCTTTGATAGGCTTCACCAAGGACGATCAAGGTTGAACTTAGATGGAAGAAGGATAGGTACCACCTTCAACGATAAGAGCTCGAGGTTGATTTGTTGGATTGGGTAGGTACCACAAAAGGAACAAATAAATGAAAAATAAGAACATGTAAAATTAATTAAAATTAGGCAAAATTGCGGCAAACCACCTGTTATATACGCCATTTTGCGGCAAACCAGTCATTATATATGAAATAATTTTAAACCACCCATATCTCTATTTTCGTTAGCGATTCGCCACCCATGGTCATCTGCCGTCCAAATCTCCGTCAAAATGGATAAAACGACCCTTTTACCCCTTTAGTTTTCCCAAAATTACCAGTTTAATCCCGATTTTGTTATTCAATTCCAACCCGAAAAAATTAACCAAACCCGATAAAAAAACCAAACCTAAATTGCTTCTCCCATCTCCACCACCGTTGTGGCCGGCTGACCATTTTATCGCCGTCGACGCCAATACCAACACCACCCCTGTCAACTCCCTCATCATCATCTTCCTATCGACTCTGCAACCTTCTCCCGACGGGGCAATTGTAGAGGCGGTGAAATCGAAACACTAGATCTACAATGTCGGTAAAATCACAGTGGTCTTCCCCAGAAAACACCGAGCATGGAGATCAATAACTTCAACTTCGCCGAGAAGTATGTAATCGATCCAATTGGGTGTGAATTTGATGAAACCCCAAATTTGGGAGAATTTGAAACCCTAATTTATGCAAACACAATTTGAAGTGCATATTTATTTGGTGAAATTACTGTATGGGTCTAGTCGAGTATCATTAGAATTAGTGTTTTACATGTTATGTGTAGTGAATTTGTTGATGAAATTGGGGAATCTTGAATGTGTGGTTAGGTTAAAAAATGGGTAGAACAAAAGAGCCCTTTCGATATGGTGTTGGTGTTGGTGGCTAGTGGTGGTGCGTGGTAGTCGGGACAGGGGTGAGCTTACTTGTTGTTCCCATAGAGGCGCACCATCACAGCAAAGGTCGCAAATTGCTCCTCGATGTAGTGCACATTACATACAACAACCTGAATCTTCAAAGCAGTGCAAACACATGGGGGAGAAGGAATGAATTGCTTTTTATTTTTTAAATTAAGCATTATAATTCAGATATATAATAATTTGACAAAAACATGAAACCAGATATCCATATCTGTAGAGAACCCATAAATTTTAAAGAAAAACAAGGACATAAAGGTCTTTTGCACATTTTAACGGATTTTTGGACGGAATATGAGATGGGTGGTGTTTTGTTAATGTAAGACTTATTATGGGTGACTTAAAATAATTTCGTACACAATGGTGATTGATACGCTCTACTTTATAATGCGTAACTATGAGCTGTTACTAGGTTATTAGACATCATCTGTATGGGTTTAAGAGACAATTTAGGATTATGGAGTAGTAGAGTAGAAGTGGTGAAAAAGAGCTAATTTTAGTGAAGTGTAGGAGCTAAGGAGGAAGCAACAACCGCGGCTAGGAGAGCAAGGCGCGGCATAGGAAGAGACCGTCAGGAAGCGGAGAAGGCAAAACCGCGATCGCGGTTTTTGAAGGATTTGATGGAGTGCTACGAAGTGTAAACCGCGGTCGCGGCCATGTATGCCGCGGTCGCGGTTTTGCAAGTCAAGCCGACGCGGAGGATCTTCGACGCGGATTTCTATGTTTACTTTATTTTCTTTATTTTATATTTTGTTATTTCGGATATTATTATTTTAGAAGATTTAGTTAGGTTAAAGTACTAAGTATCTTTAGGTTTTTATTATCATCATTCATTCTAGCATATTTTGGAGAACGACAGTTTTAGAGTATTTTTGTGCTTTGAAGACTTTGAAGAACTAAGTTTTCTTTGCTTAGTCAGACGATTGAAGCCTTCGTTTGTTTTGGTTGTGAGATTACAACTCTTGTTTTATTCCTCTGAATGTTATTGATTCTCTTGTGCTTCATCCCTTTGAGTTTTAATGATTATACTAGCTTGATCAACTAGTGGTTATTAGTATTATTCTTGTGCTAGAGTTAGACTATTTCTGGTTGAAATACCTAATTCAGAGTAGCAACTATGATATTATAGCAACTATGATACATGCACATAAAACTGGTTGTTTTATGTGCATGTATCTTGCGGAATTCTTGAACTTACAACTATTGTTAAATTGAATATGGATAGTTTCCTGGTTATTTGATAGTTAATATTCTCAGGGTTTGGTTGTCCTGTTAATAATTTAAGAAAAGGAATAGAAATATTCATTGGTCTAAAGAACTAGAGATAATCAAGTATCAATCAATCAAACTGAAGTGTGGATATCTGTCTAGCTGAGTACTTTCATCAATATCTGTTTACATCATCATTAATTATGTTAGTTAATTTCATAGTTTAGAACAAACCAAACAAAATCCCCCTTTGTTAATGTTGGTGAACGATTTTTGCAAACAGAATAGATAACTTGATTCTCTGTGGGTTCGACCCTTACTTACCTGACTACATTAGTTAGGTTTTTAAGGTTATTTGTTAGGTATACACGACTAAACGCCTATCAGTGATTTGCCGCAGAATGACGTATATAACGGGTGGTTTGCCGCAAATTTCTCTTGAAATTAACTTTAAACAAACCTTAATGCTTATGGTATGATCAAATCTTGTCTACCTAAACAATGAGGAAAACCAGGCCTTATATAGGACAATGAAAATCTTTCAAATGTCCAAGAGTTTTAGTAGGCATGTGACCCTTGAAATGGAACCATGAATGATAAGTTTTAAAAGCCAAACTCTGTATATATCCTTTATGAAGTATCTTGAAGACAAAACCCTTCCAATATCCCCACATGTGGATAAAAGAGGGACTCTTGGCGTGGCACTAACTCAGAGACTTTCGGTGTGGCCCTGGGATTTGTCGTCGACCTTGTAGCCTGACGCCACGACGTGCACAACACTTGTGGCCTCCTCGAGCCATATGGCAATCCACTCATGCATTTGAAATGAAACTTGGTCAGAGCTTTCCTCATGGTATAAATTGTCCAGTGGACCCAAAAGTGCTCAGGTAAAATTGGCTCGAATAGGTAGATAGGCGGGGTCTTCTTCACTGGCGCGCGCATAAGAGAACTTCCAAGCACATGACTAGGCAAACGAGCTCTAATGGTGCACAAATTTGGAGGGAGATTTCCTTTTGTGCCAAGAGGACCTAATATATTGCCATACCTCAGATTGTAGAATCTTTTATCAGGGTAAATTTGTTGCCCTAATTTATTACGCCCCTGTTGAATAGCAAGGCCGGCGCTGGCTTCGCCTCCTTGTGCACGAGCGTTGTCTTTTCCTAACGTGTTGTTGTTAATGTGAGGCAGAATAATTTCATCATCCCCTTCTTGATGAGGGTTCGTCCTTGAATCCGAGGTACCTACAACAACAAACACCAAGTAATTAGCACGCACAAATACAAAAGTGAAGGGACTCCCCTTCTTATGCCTAAGGATATGCTGAATGATGTGGTAATCTAGACAAATAGCATACTTAGACATAGAAAAAATTGATGAACTATATGCAACTTGTTTGACATGAATTGAGACGTTGAACTGTAATGCAAAGAAGAGAACATAGTTATAACAAAATAGCTACTTAACACATCAAAGCTTGTAAAACTAGATGCATGTTCATCACTAAGCAATTGAATAAAAGAGTAAGGAGGAAAGGGTTCTTCCCCAAAGGGTGGTCTCTTCATGCCTTTGTGAAGAAGTGGGGTAGTGCTAGAAGCTCTATTGGAAGATCTTTCTTAATTGGAGCGACACCTATCTAGAATTCCATAAAGGCAAGTTTGATAACTTCCTTGTCCAACAAATGGAATGGAAAAAATGTAGGACGTTTCGGGGTAGCATCCAAACATGGAGTTGTCATAGAATTCAAAAAGCTAGGAATGGGGAAAGTGTTATGCTCATTCTCCGTTTGAATTGATTTTGTTGGAGCTTCAATGGATTTCAAAATAGCCACTTAGGAATGATAATCATTGTTTGGGGCCTCAAAGGTTTGGAGGGAATATATGATACAAAAATGTCTTCATACAACTTGTTCAACTCCTCCTCAACTTCATTGAGCACTTTTTCTCCTTGAGGCAATGGAATTTTCCCTATCTTCTCACTTTCAACAATTTCAACCAAATTTGAACCTTCATTATAGGGTTTCTCTTGAGAGGTTTCATGTGTTTGAAAAAATGGATGTGAGAAATCTGCATTATGGGGGCAAAATGTTGACAACATCGCACCATCCTTGCTAGTTGTCTACGCGGCGAGCGGCCGACTCCTAACTCCTGAGGCTTCCATTACTACTCGTTTTTTTTCTTGTGTCTCTGTATCTCTTTTCTCCACTAAGGGTAAGGTTGGTTATGGAAAATTTTGAATGGTTTTGGAGGTGTTGCACCTAGCCACCTTAGAGGCCTTAATTGCCTTCGCGTTGTGGGCGTTGTGCTCGATGCGTGTTGTGTGTGTGCCATAGTTGGAATTATGTAATAACCCGTTAAATTTTAGATTTTAAATAATGTTATTATTTTAAATGTATTTCATTTTTAAAGATTTATAAATGTTAGTTTGTATTAACAATTGAATTATAAAATGAAAAAAGCAGTTTTGCATTCTTAAATAATATTTTGACAGTTTATTTAATAATTAAATTTGAAAGGAGACAAGGGTGTCTAAGTTCATTTTCTCTTTTCTATGCAAATCAGTTTTAGTTAAAATGGAAACAAGAATATTTCTCTTTCCAAAAATAAAATGACATCTTATCTTAATTGATCTCCTTTCTTATCTATAAATAAGGCGTACTTTTAACATAGAATCACACAACTCTTTTTCTCTCCTCTTCTTCTTCACGCTGCTCTCTCTCTCTTAATCCTGAAACTCAGTCACCTTCCTAACTCCGCCGTTTATACGTCCGGTGTAGGCGATCCAAGTTGCATTATCTTCTTCTCTTTGTCTTATACATTGTCATATGACGCACATCTCCTGAAGCCAAAGGACACGCCCTCACACGCTGTCGAAAGGCTAGGTGGTCGAAGCTCTTTGTCAGGAATTTCTGGTCGATAGTGTTAAGGCTTTTAATTGTTAAAAATAGTTCTAGATCTTATTTTTATTTGAACTTTTGACAGTGTGTTTTAAACATATATATGTAGTTGTATATGAAAAATCGTAGGTTTTATATGTCATTAGATATTGTTACAACTTGTTGAAAAAGAGCAGTCGGGTTGTTGTTTTCATTTTGAGTTCATGAAACGTTTTGCTTATAACTTGTCAATGGTTTATCATATACTATTGGGTATTTAATATGATAAACTAGGACATGTTTATGAATGTTTGGAACTGGTTTGATCCCTAAAAGATTTGTCTTTGATTTTGAAGTAGATTTACAATATGTCATTGTAGATTCTATGAAGCTTAAATAAATTGTTAACGTCATATAAGAGTAGATATTTCGTTGATTCTAATTGGAGGATCTTATTAACTTTTGGAACATATGAATGTTATTTTTATTTTATTTATTATACTGAAAAAATAGTATACGTGGATTTAGTTCTAAATTTTCAGAAATTTGAAAGAGATTTGGTTTTGAGTTTCTATGTTTCATAACGTCAAACTTTATTCATACAATTTCTTTGAATTTTAAATAATTTTTTGGACTAGTTAATTTTCTAGAATTACAATAGGGAATCTAAGAAAATTTAGGCTTTTGAATCACTCGATTTTAGGTTAGAATAAGTTTTATATTATTTTTAGAAAATCAGTGCGCATGCTGTGCGATACTCACTTTGTTGATTTTTAACGAAATATTTATAAATGATTTAGGGTTCATTATACTTGGATAATTACCTAGACTCATTCATATTTATTCATATCATCTTGTTCTTAATTTTTGTATTATTTTAGATCGAGTTATAGTTACGTTTTTGAATAGACAGTAAGTTGTCGAATTTCAAAATTTGAATTGTGAAACTTAGGCATTTATTGTGACATCATTTGCATCCTAAGTAATTGTTTGAGGATATATGATCTTGATTGATACCTTTAAAGACTCGATGTCATTAATAAAGCACGTTCCCATACTATCTCGGTTGGTCATTTGTGTGCTTGTTTGAATAATGCTTTATGCTTGTAATATTTGTTATAATAAATGTTTGTGTGAGTTTGTTGATGCATATAATGTTATTGTGACTCATTCATGAAATATTATATAATGTTATATTATGAACTCTGAATGACTCCATGTATGTGCTTGACTTGTTCGTTATATGAATGACTTGTTCATTTTTGTTGCAAAAATGTGTGTTGTCATTCATATGAGTGGCCAAAAGAAATAGTGATGACATCCTCCATGTGGAGGTTGCATGCGATTAGGATGTGGATGCACCACCCTCCAAATTATGGGCGAAGGTGACCCCGAGTATGGGAGTACAGTAGTGGGTGCATACCTTAGAGTATGCCTTCGATGGGGTATGTACGACCATACTGCAAGCTTGAGGTTGTGGTGTTTGTATAGACGTTGGCTTCCAATATGAGCTCGAATTTGTCCAATATCCATAGTGTGTGTGGTTAAGGTTGCTGATAGCACTTATTTTATACATATTTTAGGAGTCTAGTTGCATATTAGATTAGATCATTTTCATGTATATTTTATATTTTTATTAATTAATTTTGTGTTATTTTGTATTTGGAGTCTACACTCGTATTTTTATTATTTCAGGTATTTTAGGTTTAATTTAGAGGATAATACAATACTATTTTCAATGAGCACTACATATTAGAAGATGGGCCAAAGCCCAAAATACAAGCAAAGGATGAAATGGAGCTTGGGAAGCCACGTGACTCTCGGCCTTGGAAGTCCATGTGGGCCGACGTGAATTCTACATAGGAGGCAACAAATCAAAGGGGGGGGGGGGGGGGGGGGGGGGGGGAGGATTTTCGGTTTTTGTTACTTCTTTTTTTGGGTTTTGAATAGATGAGGTTGGACTTTTTGGACTTTTTCTTTTGAGATCACATAGCTTTAGTTTGATATATATCAGCTTTAGGTTTCCTTTAGCTGGAGTTTTTATTTTTGTTTTCTTTTGTTTTAAAACCGCTGCATAAGAGAGAAATTAAGGAGGGGATTTTGGCTTTTAGCATATTTGGAAGAATTGGTATTATCGTTCTAGCCTTTGTCAAATTGGATTATTTCTATGTTGAGACTACGTTTTCTTATCTCCCGTTTTTATTGAATAATTCATATATGTTGATGGCTAGTTCTAAGGTTTGGGGGCGATTTTCGGTTTTTGTTACTTCTTTTTTTGGGTTTTGAATAGACGAGGTTGGACTTTTTGGACTTTTTCTTTTGAGATCACATAGCTTTAGTTTGATATATATCAGCTTTAGGTTTCTTTTAGCTGGAGTTTTTATTTTTGTTTTCTTTTGTTTTAAAACCGCTACACAAGAGAGAAATTAAGGAGGGGATTTTGGCTTTTAGCATATTTGGAAGAATTGGTATTATCGTTCTAGCCTTTGTCAAATTGGATTATTTCTATGTCGAGACTACGTTTTCTTATCTCCCATTTTTATTGAATAATTCATATATGTTGATGGCTAGTTCTAAGGTTTGGGGGTGATTTTCGGTTTTTGTTACTTCTTTTTTTGGGTTTTGAATAGATGAGGTTGGACTTTTTGGACTTTTTCTTTTGAGATCACATAGCTTTAGTTTGATATATATCAGCTTTAGGTTTCTTTTAGCTGGAGTTTTTATTTTTGTTTTCTTTTGTTTTAAAACCGTTGCACAAGAGAGAAATTAAGGAGGGGATTTTGGCTTTTAGCATATTTGGAAGAATTGGTATTATCGTTCTAGCCTTTGTCAAATTGGATTATTTCTATGTTGAGACTACGTTTTCTTATCTCCCGTTTTTATTGAATAATTCATATATGTTGATGACTAGTTCTAAGGTTTGGGGGCGATTTTCGGTTTTTGTTACTTCTTTTTTTGGGTTTTGAATAGATGAGGTTGGACTTTTTGGACTTTTTCTTTTGAGATCACATAGCTTTAGTTTGATATATATCAACTTTAGGTTTCTTTTAGCTGGAGTTTTTATTTTTGTTTTCTTTTGTTTTAAAACCGCTGCACAAGAGAGAAATTAAGGAGGGGATTTTGGCTTTTAGCATATTTGGAAGAATTGGTATTATCGTTCTAGCCTTTGTCAAATTGGATTATTTCTATGTCGAGACTACGTTTTCTTATCTTCCATTTTTATTGAATAATTCATATATGTTGATGGCTAGTTCTAAGGTTTGGGGGTGATTTTCGGTTTTTGTTACTTCTTTTTTTGGGTTTTGAATAGATGAGGTTGGACTTTTTGGACTTTTTCTTTTGAGATCACATAGCTTTAGTTTGATATATATCAGCTTTAGGTTTCTTTTAGCTGGAGTTTTTATTTTTGTTTTCTTTTGTTTTAAAACCGCTGCACAAGAGAGAAATTAAGGAGGGGATTTTGGCTTTTAGCATATTTGGAAGAATTGGTATTATCGTTCTAGCCTTTGTCAAATTGGATTATTTCTATGTTGAGACTACGTTTTCTTATCTCCCATTTTTATTGAATAATTCATATATGTTGATGGCTAGTTTAAATATTTTGAGTATGTCTTCAATTATGCTTGACTAAATTCGTAGTTCTAAGGTTGGGGTGATCCCGACGATGTGGATGTAATTAGAATTATTTCTTTGCATGAATTGAAATAGTATTTGATTCATTCCTAGATGCTTAATGCCCATAGTAGCTTATGCGAATTGGATCCTATTAAGGTTTGAGACTGAAGGGTGATAACTTTAATAGGTAGTCAGATAGAGTTTGAGACTGAAAGGTAAGAACTTCTATTGAAATCCTAGGAATTGAACCTAAGTGTTATTTGTGCGACAACAACTTAATTACTCTTGAAAATTAATAGGCTATCATAGATGTTCTAGGTTTGAGTTGGATTAACGGAGCGCGATAAAGAATGTTATTTTAGTTTATTCCTAGACTCTAAGTGCGTTAAAGGGTTTGGATGAGATTAGCTCTGTGCGACATCGATTGTTAGTTTAGTCCAGACATGTTTACTATCGTCTGAAAGGAGTTAGTAGATTACCTTAGATAGCTTACTTTTAAATAATTTGGACTAGATTCAGGTGAAGTGTAATTTTATTTACTGTTGCATCGTTACGGTGATCCTTAACCTTAGACACATTTATCCCATTGATTTTTATCATTTTTTATTTTTTTAATTAGTAAGCTTAATTATAGTTTTCCCCAATTTCATATCTTTTTGGCCTAGTTCACTGATAGTGTTTCAATTAATATTACATTGGTCTCTGTGGGATCAACACTTGACTACAACTGATCCCATACACTTACAAGTAGGTTTTAGCCACATCAAGTTTTTGGCGCCGTTGCCGGGGATCGAACCCTAGTCACCTGCGTGACAGACGGGAATACTTACCACTATACTACAACTCGAGGTAACCCACAAGCTACCTACAAGCGTATGAAATAAGCTAACCTTGTGTGTGTGTGTGTGTGTGGTGGTTAACGTTGCAATTAAGCTAACCTTGTGTGTGTTAAAAAGGTTTCAACGATGCTGACCTTATGTGTGTGGTGTGGATGTGTGTTAAAAGGTCTCAATTTAGTTGACTTTGTGCGTGTGCCTGTGTGTGTGAACAATCATTCATTTTTATTTATGTGTTGATGTATGTGTTTGATTTTAATGTTCTTTATGATATGATATATGTGCTGATACATAAAGTAATCTTAATTGTATTATTCTTAATGTGGTTAAGTGTTTTGATTATAATTAGTCAACGATTGTTTAGTTATCTTCTACGTCTTGTTTATTTGCTAGACATGGTATTTCTTATATAGAAGTTGTGACTAGTATATGAGGGTGTGCTTAGAACTATAAATAGGAACATGTGCTTCTTTGATAGATATAAGGGGGCAGAAATGTGTAATGTGGATTTGAATTGGGATGCGCAAAGTTATGATTATAATTGAGTTAAGTATGAATTGTTTGATGTTTGTTGGGACGTTAGAGTTCTTTTTAACTCGATGATATTGGTGATATTTTATATTCGGGGAATATAGATTGAGTTGTGATGTTTCTTGGAAAGCTTGAGTTTCTAACTTGATGATATTGAGGATATTTTATATTCGGGGAATATAGATTAAGTTGTGAGGTTGGTTGAGTTCTTGACTCAATATTATTTTGGATATAGATTATGAAGTGGAAATTCTAAGTTGAATTTATTGAATGAACTTAGATGTGAAAGTAAGACTCAAGATCGAGGAAGTGCATGATAATTGGAATTAATGGTTGTAGGATATTAAGTAAGTGGTTGATTAAGTGATCTTGTGCTACTTATATAATATCTGGGAATTTTATGATTAAGGAATAAATATCTTGGTATATGATACAATTTACCTTATTGATCTTTGGGTAATTAATTAGCATTTGTTGATTGAGAGGATACATGATATTTAAAGGGACCTAGTACAATGATTTGGGAAATAGGTGATGATTCAACCATATTATATTTTGGTATTAAGCTGTATCGAAATCGATATGGTTGACGTAGATAATCTTTGATGAGGTGTTAGGAGTGTTGCTAGTTAGTGTGTGTCCATCTCCTTGTACTCATGATTAGTTATTACCTATGATTGTGCACCATGCTTATTAATGATATGTTTCAATGTGAGTACATGTTACCCTGTACATTTAGTATGAGTCAATCAACTGACCCAAATGAGGGCTGTCTACTTGTTGTAACATGTAATTCTTTAAAAATATCAATAATGTGAGATCAGTCAAGGTTGAATGGGTTCCATGATACCACATGAAACTGTAATTGCAATTTGGAGATTTACTATTGGTAAATGTTTAATCCTATGCATTAGAGTTTTCATAAGTCTTCCACTATACTTAATTTGTTTATGTTTGTTAAAACTAAATCTTCACACTTTATAAGGAGAGTTTATATAAGCTGTTGTTATTTAAAAAAGGTTTCCTCTATTGTTTTATTCGTATCATTTTATTACATGTTTTACAAAACATTGTTCGATGTTAAGTCTTGGGTGACTTTGGACATCAAAGTCTAGGGTCACTGGCATGTGACACTTTGGACATAAGTCAGGGGGGTTACACATTACTCCTTTTATCTTAAATGAAGCTTCTTCTTGATGATCTTGTTCTCCTCCTTGAGACATACAACGCCTCAAACTTGGCGGCAAGATTCCGCTCCATTTCTTGCATCATTTCTCTCATAGTTGCCTTAAACTCGCCCTTAATCAAGAATAAAGTATCGTCATCTTTGGCCACATTTTTTCCCTTAAAATCCTACGTAGACATGGCAACATACATGACCATGCAAGCTCTCGCTAGTTCTCAGAAATTTAGCAAACAAGTCACCAAGAAACAACAAACACAAGGTAGCAAAACAAGCACAACAAAGTAAGCACTAGTGCGAATGTTTAGCAACCAAAATATTATACCAAACAATGCTCAAACTGTAAAGAAAATTGAGGCAAGGACTGGATGAGGTTTATTGTGAGGATAATGTGACTTTGGTGCAGCTAAAGCCTTGCACTTCAATCACTTAGCACACAAGACTTCTAGACGTACAAAAGAGGAGAAAATAAGAGAAGAGAAGTTGCAAGGCACTTGGATCTCTTTTGTAGGGATGCTGATAAGCACTACTTTGTAGGGCTTAAGTAAGAGTCATTAGAGGTTTTATTGGTGCCATTCGGGTAGATTTAGACACATTCATGTGTATGGCATTTGGGGGCAAAGTTGGTGTATTTTGAGGTGTTTGAGCGGTTTTGGATATCATATGAGACACTGAGAAAGAAACCACATGAGAAGACGAGGAAGAGGAGTGCAATGAAGAGTAGAAGAACCATAGGCTGAATTCAATTGGTTCGTTCTCTCTACTCCGATGTCCAAATGGAGTGATTCCAATTCGAGGAGTTAGATCTTGAAGTCTACTGAAAGTCCTCAAAATAGGAGCGCAATCCGAGTTGGGAATAAAACGTTATGGCGTTTCTACGGAAGTGTCGCAGGAGCTGAACCGAAGAACAGCGACGGCGCCCGCCGTGAACATTACGGCGACCGCCGCCGCTGTCAGAAGCCCGCCGAACGTCTTTTCCATATTTGTTTTATTTGGATTATTTTTATTACGTTTTATTATTTCGTTTTAGGTTAATTTCAGATTTTATTTCCTTTAGTATTTAAGGGAAAATAGAGGCATATCAATATATTATCTTGAAACCCTAATTTCCCTTTCTACATTCTACGTTATGAAGAACTAAGCCTCCCTGGCTTAGTTAGACGCTGAAGCTTTCGTTTGGATTAAGTTGTGAGATTCTTGTTCTTAATCTATTGCATGGTTTTTATCTTTCTCTTGCTTAAGTTGTTTATGATTGATATTGATAATCTCTATTTGGACGCAACTAGGGTTTGTTGTTATTGATCTATTGCTAGATTTAGATTGTTACTGGTTGAGCATATCTATTTCAGAGTAGCAACTGCATTGTATTAGTAACTGGTTGTGCTAGTCTTATGCAGAAGAGAACTGATTTACATTCTAGGATAATATCTGGTTGTTTTATGCTAGAATTGTATCCAACTATATTCCTATCCGTAAGGCTGCTGTTAAACTGAATCTTGATAGTTTCAGGGTTGTTTAATTAGTTAGTGCTAATAGTATCTGGTTGTGCTATTAGTTATATCTGAAAAGGAATTGGAATTACCATTGCATGAGATTTTGAATGAGTATCTATGATCAACTTGTCATACGAATAGTGGATGTTGTTTGACTAAGTGCTTTTCCCCATTATTGAATTCATTCATCTTTAGTTTATTCTTGCCTTTGCATGTTTAGAATTTACAAAACAAACAAAACCCCCCTTTGGTTACGTTTGATTGACATACAAATTGCATATTTAGATAGAATTCGCCTCCTTGTGGATTCGACCTTTACTTACCTAGGACTACGGTTTAGGGTTTGTTTGGATATTTTGCATATCAGTTTTTAGAACGACAAAAACCTGTTATCAAATTGGTGCCGTTGCCGGGGAGGCAATAATCTATTTTGTGTGCGATTTGTGCGTCAACTTTTGTGTGGACCTATCTTACGGTCCACACCCGTGCTATTGATTTTTGTTTTTCCTTTTTGATTTTGTTACAGAGATGGATAGATTTCCCCACTTCCATCAGGAACCGCAATATGACCCATACTCATACGCATACACTCCAAGGTGGAGAGATCACCCTAATTCGAGTTATGGGCATAATCCAAGTCCCTCCATGTCATTGGAGGACATGTTTCGATCTTTCAAACAGAACACGATCCAACTTGAACAACAAATAAAGTCCAATATCCAGATCATTGAGAGGTAGACGGAGCAAATTGTGCAATCAGTGAGCAGAATGGAGACCATGACGTCGGCATAACCACTATCTCACCCAGTGGTACACCGGGAAGAAAATGTCTTCTCGATGACTGATAAGCGGTATTTTACATAGCGTAACTAGTAGTTATTAGCACATTTATAGGAGATTTTGGCTCGGTTTTGGTACTATGTTGATGCTTGAGGTGCGGAGCTACATTATGATTATTTGGAAGCACTTGCATGTTGAGGACGAGGCTCGAGGTTTCCTTGGCGAGAAGACGCTCGAGGAGCCGGGCTGACATGAAGAGACGACATTGAAGCTAGGAGAAGCAGCTTGACGCGGGCCATGGCGACCCACCGCGGGCCGACGCGGGCTGGGCTGGAGCTGGCTGACGTGAGCAGGCGGCGGCGGGTGGACGCGACTGGCCGCGAGTGGAGGCGGGCGGCGGCGATCGCCGGTGGTCGCGTTTTTGCTCCAGGAAGTTTTGATCTTTGGCGAGGCGAAACGGCGAGCGGAAGCGATCGCGTCCGGTCGCGTCTCTGGCGTTTCTGAACTTTCCCGATTTCCTTTTTGGCTTGACGTTTTGTTTTCCCTTAATCAATTCAGACGTTTTGTTTGTCAGTTTAGGTTAGATTAGCACGTTTTTGGCAGACATTCATGGATCCATCACCATCCTCTCTCTCTCCTCTCATCATCTATCTTTTCCATCTCTTTTCTTTCTTTGTTTTTCTCAAGAACGTTTTTCTAGTTTTCTCCATGGTTTTGGATTTCGTGAAGAACATGAACCGGAACTAAGACCCTTGTTTTGCCTAGCGTGGAAGCACTCGATTAATTCAGTTGTAAGGTTTTATCTCTTGTTCGTCCCTTTGGATTTTTGTATTGATTTCCTTGAGCATAATTCGGATTTCTATATTGTTGGCTAGATTGACATCCTAGTTCGATTTTATAGTTTTCTAATTGCTAGAATAGGGATAGACGGTGGAATCCCTAATCACTTGTAGCAACCACAATTGCATGAAATTGGTATATTGAATTCAATTGTGAAAAGGAAATTGATTTGCATGTCATACTTGCGGTGTTGAGTCTTTGCTTGCAATCCATTATTTCTTATGCCCTATGCTATTGATTGAATCAACTTAGGAGGTCTTCTAGGTTTTCAATTAGTAAGTATTAGCAAGACCGGTTGGATTGTTAATATACAAAAAATCAGAATTGGGACAAATCCATAGGATTATGATGAACATGAGATGAACCGAAATTACAACTTGATTAATTGATGTGTGGAAACTTGCTAGGTGAAACCTCTTTCTCCCATTGTTTAATCTTGATTTTTATGCTATTGCAATTGAGTAGTTTTAGAAGAAAACCAAACCCCCCCCATTTGTCCTTTGAAGTTGATAAATTAGCAATTGCATTGAAATTGACGTGTTACTCCCTTGGGTACGACTCCTTACTTGCATGCTATACTCTAGTTGCATATTAGGATTACTTTGATAGTGTGAACGACTGAAAATACCCTATCAAATTTGGCGCCGTTGCCGGGGAGTTATTTGTTCTTTTCTTTGTAATTGTTTGTTTGTCAACCCTTTGGTGTGAACCATTTGTATGGTTCACACCCGTGCTACTGATTCTTTGATTGTTGATTGTGATCCAGAAATTGAGCGGACATTTTTAAGGAACCGAAGAGCAGCCCGTGATTTGTTGAACCAAACTGAGATGGGTGACCGGACGTTGAGACAGCTTACCGCTCCTAACTTGGAGCAACAACCTTTGGCTATCACCATTCCTGAGTTAGCCGAAGGAGTGAATTTTGAGTTGAAGGCAGGATTGATTCATGAGTTGCCTCATTTTCATGGTCTTGCTGGAGAAGACCCGAACAAGCACTTGGCGCAATTTCATGCGGTGTGTTCTAGCATGAAGCCAAGAGGTATCACTGCCGATGCCATCATGTTGAGAGCATTTGGATTCACCTTGAAGGATGCTGCAAATGATTGGCTATATTACCTTGCTCCGGGAAGTATTACAACATGGGCTGAAATGAAGAAGGCTTTTCTCGAAAAATACTTCCCGGCCACGAAGTTGAATAGCTTGAAGAGAGCCATTGCCACCATTGAACAACAAGGAGGCAAGAGCTTGTACGAGTATTATGAGAGATTCAAGCGGCTATGTGCAAGTTGCCCATATCATGGGTACAATGATCAAGATCTCATCCTCTACTTGTTCAACGGTCTCTCGGATGAGGAGCGTAGAATGGTGAATGCCGCTTGTGGAGGTAATATTCTGAACAAAACTCCTCCCCAAGCTTTTGAGATGTTTCAGGAGCTATCTGAAGGCTCCAGGCAATTTAGCAAGAGAGAGAGTCTCAAGGCTGTGGGTTCCTCCTCAAAGATTGAGTCTGATGTGAATGAGCTGAAGGAAATGATGAAGTGCTTCATGCTGAATGGCACTCCGTCTCAAGCCCGACCATGTGGAGTTTGCAATGAAGTGGGGCATCCAAATGATCAATGCCCTACTCTTCAAGAGTCAAGTGCTGAGGTGAATGGTGTTGGAGGATGGCAACCAAGACCCAAGTATGATCCATTCTCTAACACCTACAACCCGGGGTATAGAGATCATCCAAATCTGAGGTGGAGTAATCAGCAAAATGTTCAAAATCCTCATCTCTTGCAACCACAACAACAACAACCGAGGCCACAATACAACCCGAGACAAACCATGTCAGCTGAAGACATGATCAAGTCATTGGCCCAGTCGGTTATGCAGAAAGATGCTGAAACAAAGTCTTCCATTCATAATCTTGAGAGACAAGTGGCACAAATTGCTCAATCTGTGAGTAATCTAGAGGCTAATGTGTCGGGAAAATTTCCGTCACAAACGGTAGTCAACCCGAGGGAGAATGTGAGTGCCATTACCTTGAGGAGTGGGAAGCTATTGAACCCTTATGCTGAGCAGGGTGAATTGCAAGACGGTTCTGAGCCGTGTGAAAACAGGAAAACGCGATCTCACGCGACCTACCGCGATCGCGGTTTCGACGATGAAGAATCACTGGAACAACGCCGGCGATCGCGGTCACCCGCCGTGACTCGCGGTTTCATTCCAGTGAGCAGCCAAGAGGAATCCATGGAGCGCCGGCGATCGCGTGGACCCGCGTCCACTCGCGGTTCAGCGCCAGAAACCACCAAGGAGCCCCGGCGATCGCCCTCACCCGCGTCCACCCGCGGTTTGGCGGCAGAACTCCCAGCTCAGGAACGGCGATCGCGTGGACCCGCCGTGGCTCGCGGTTTGAGCCCAGATCTTGTCGACGAGTATGTTCGCCCGAGCTTTCCACCGCTTTGCTCTCAGAAGCCGGTCCCGCCTTTCCCTGAGGCGTTGAAGGACACTAGAAGACCGGAGAGTGACAATGAGATGTATGAGACCTTTAGCAAGTGTCAGGTAAACATTACTTTGCTAAAATTGGTTAAAAGTATTCCTAGATATGCTAAGTTTTTAAAAGAAATTTGCACTATCAAAAGGAATCAAAAATTGAAAGGAAAACAAAAGGTCAAAATTAGTGAGCATGTTTCCGCGGTTTTTCAAAAGAAAATGCCTAAAAAGTGTGGTGACCCGGGTAGGTTTAGCATTCCATGTGTGATTGGTGATACTAAAATTGAAAATGCTATGCTTGATCTTGGTGCATCTATCAATGTTTTGCCTTTGTCCTTGTATGAATCCCTAGGATTAGGACCTTTGCATGAGACCGGTATTGTTATTCAACTAGCTGATAGGTCTAATGTGTATCCTAAGGGAGTGGTTGAAGATGTACTTGTTATGGTTGGTGATTTGATATTTCCCGCTGATTTTTTTGTGTTGGATATGGAGCATGACAAAGATGCGGCCCCTATGCTGTTAGGTAGGCCTTTCATGAAAACAGCACAAACTAAAATTGATGTTAATAGTGGGAAATTGACTATGGAATTTGATGGGGATGAAGTTGAATTTAACATCTATGATATGAAGCCCGTTGTTGATTCCTCTTTGAACTTTGTTGATGTAATGACTCCTAACCCTTTGGATGAGTTACAACCTATGATTGAGGATTCTAACATGACAGCTTTATTGGATGAGAAGGGAGAGTCCCCTAACTCTCTTTTGGGCATTGGCCCCATTGTGCTAACTCCGAGCAAGAAGCTTTTTTCTTCTTCTTTTGTGCAGGCCCCGGAAGTTGAGTTCCAACACCCCCCTGATCCATCGAAGTATGGGGGGAAGGCAACCAAGAAGGTAAAGATGGAGGAGCCACCGAAGGAGTCAACTACCAAGAAGCATGGTCTAAGGTTTAAACCTTTCCATGAATGGTTCAAGAAGGAGGTGCTCAATGAGAGGGTTCCTAAAGGACCCGATGATATAGATTGAGGTTGTGTGAGTAGTATGTCGAGCCACGACAATAACTAAGGCGCTTCTCGGGAGGCAACCCGAGGTTTGAGATGCTTTATTTTATTTTTTCTTTTTGTTTATTTTTTAATTGTCATTTTTAGTGTTTTTGTGGTTAGGGAAGGATGCCCGAGGCACAGGTTCAGCTACAATCTGTAGCCAAAACCGCTGTAAGTCTTTCTTCCTTTTTATCAAAAAAAAAAAAAAAAAAAAAAAAAATTCCTTGGATGTGCGAAAAATCCGCAAGGGCCGCATAGGTAATAAGAAGGTGACTCGCTCAACCCCAGGTTGAGGCAAAAATGAGTCTTGGAGTGATGCGAGATTGGTGTTCCCCGAAGAAGAGCTTGTGATTGTAGGTTGCAAACTACGATCACGGGTTTGTGCTTAGCAACCTTCCGGAAGTTGGTGATTTGCTGAATTCGCCATTCATTTTTCTTCTTCTGTGGATCTTCAATTTCGGCGTTCTTCCTTGTTACCCGTTGTTTTGGATGAGCTGGACATTATTGGATCATCATTGAGCTCATCCCACTTCTACTACACCTTGTGCTTCATTGGAGGGAGACCATCCGGTCTCGTATGTGAGTCTTCTGTTTTCTTTATCCCCGTGCTTTTACCTTGTCTTTCATTCCATTGGGGACAATGTCATGTTTAAGTATGGGGGAGAGAATGTATTCACATGTTTTATGGTGTTGTGCACTTGTGTATGGCTGATGTGTATGAATTTTTGAAAAATTTGAAAAAGAAAAAGCCAAAAATATGAGAAAAAGGCAATCAAAATCCTGGGATGAGCTGAAAAGCTCAGGTAAAAAGCAGGTAGTCCGACCGACTCTAGGTTGGTGCAAAAATGGACTTGAGTGATGTGAGCAACATGTGAGATATCTAGCAAAATGAAATGAGTGGTTAGGTGAAAACCCGAAAGGGCGCCTAAGCAAAATGAGTGTGAGTGATTTAGGATTTTCTTGCTTGGCGTTGGTGTCATAAGAAGAGGTGTTATAAGGAGTTCGGGTAGGATCACTCATGGAGCGATAAGGAGATAGATTGGAGTTTATGCATTGCTCATTTTTTATTGTTTGGAGGCGAAGTGTTGAGTCTTGTAATTGCTAGTTTCATGTTCTTCCTTACTTCCTGAAACCTGTGTGCTGATTGGAGGAGTGAGTTTTCTTTTAGCTTACTCGAGGGCGAGCAAGGTTTAAGTATGGGGGATTTGATAAGCGGTATTTTACATAGCGCAACTAGTAGTTATTAGCACATTTATAGGAGATTTTGGCTCGGTTTTGGTACTATGTTGATGCTTGAGGTGCGGAGCTACATTATGATTATTTGGAAGCACTTGCATGTTGAGGACGAGGCTCGAGGTTTCCTTGGCGAGAAGACGCTCGAGGAGCCGGGCTGACATGAAGAGACGACATTGAAGCTAGGAGAAGCAGCTTGACGCGGGCCATGGCGACCCACCGCGGGCCGACGCGGGCTGGGCTGGAGCTGGCTGACGCGAGCAGGCGGCGGCGGGTGGACGCGACTGGCCGCGAGTGGAGGCGGGCGGCGGCGATCGCCGGTGGTCGAGTTTTTGCTCCAGGAAGTTCTGATCTTTGGCGAGGCGAAACGGCGAGCGGAAGCGATCGCGTCCGGTCGCGTCTCTGGCGTTTCTGAACTTTCCCGATTTCCTTTTTGGCTTGACGTTTTGTTTTCCCTTAATCAATTCAGACGTTTTGTTTGTCAGTTTAGGTTAGATTAGCACGTTTTTGGCAGACATTCATGGATCCATCACCATCCTCTCTCTCTCCTCTCATCATCTATCTTTTCCATCTCTTTTCTTTCTTTGTTTTTCTCAAGAACGTTTTTCTAGTTTTCTCCATGGTTTTGGATTTCGTGAAGAACATGAACCGGAACTAAGACCCTTGTTTTGCCTAGCGTGGAAGCACTCGATTAATTCAGTTGTAAGGTTTTATCTCTTGTTCGTCCCTTTGGATTTTTGTATTGATTTCCTTGAGCATAATTCGGATTTCTATATTGTTGGCTAGATTGACATCCTAGTTCGATTTTATAGTTTTCTAATTGCTAGAATAGGGATAGACGGTGGAATCCCTAATCACTTGTAGCAACCACAATTGCATGAAATTGGTATATTGAATTCAATTGTGAAAAGGAAATTGATTTGCATGTCATACTTGCGGTGTTGAGTCTTTGCTTGCAATCCATTATTTCTTATGCCCTATGCTATTGATTGAATCAACTTAGGAGGTCTTCTAGGTTTTAAATTAGTAAGTATTAGCAAGACCGGTTGGATTGTTAATATACAAAAAATCAGAATTGGGACAAATCCATAGGATTATGATGAACATGAGATGAACCGAAATTACAACTTGATTAATTGATGTGTGGAAACTTGCTAGGTGAAACCTCTTTCTCCCATTGTTTAATCTTGATTTTTATGCTATTGCAATTGAGTAGTTTTAGAAGAAAACCAAACCCCCCCCCCCATTTGTCCTTTGAAGTTGATAAATTAGCAATTGCATTGAAATTGACGTGTTACTCCCTTGGGTACGACTCCTTACTTGCATGCTATACTCTAGTTGCATATTAGGATTACTTTGATAGTGTGAACGACTGAAAATACCCTATCAATGACCCTACAAAGTACTGAGCAGCTGCATGTCGCCCCCTTAGCTGACAGGGAGGAACAAATTTATGAGACGGGTGCAGAATACAACGAGATATCTGCAGAAGAGAACCCAAGACCGCGGGAGGTATACCTCGACTTCGGTTCACCCACTGAGGAGATGGGTATTCCAGACGATATTTTGGACCACGTTGTGCTTTCTGAAGAAGAGTATTTTTTGGGACTGGAGGAATTCAGCGATCAAGAGGAGGAGAACCACGATCGCGAAAACGATCCTACGACGCTTGTTCCTCTAAAAAATGCCCGGGCAGCCCCCGACCCTCTTGAGGCTGCCTATGATGAGTATGTGCATCTCAACTCCTTTCCACTTGTCTCGCTGCACCCCTCCACACCCCTCCCTGAGGCAATACAAGATACTCGAAGGCTGAAGGAAGACAAAGAGCTATATGAAACCTTCAGTATCTGCGAGGCAACCATTCCCTTGATCGAACTGGAAAATTGCATCCCTTGCTACATAGAGTTCTTAAGGGCGCTGGGCAATATAAAGAAGAAACCAAAGGGGAAGCACAAGAAGGAAGCCTTAATTCAGGTGGCAGATTTTTACATGTTGGATACGGGGCAGGACATACATGCAGCCCTTGAGATGTTGGGTAGACCGTTCCTGAAAATGGCAAGTGCATTCATAGATATGAACAGCGGTCCTCCCATCAGCAAGTGCACAAGCAAGGGGGAAAGGCTCAACATGGAGCACACAAAGCGGCATCCCCCTGATATAGACCTCATGAGTTCAAGTGATAGGAGCAACCCGAGTTGAAGAGGTTGAGCACTATGTCGAGCCACGGCATTAACTAAGGCGCTGTTCGGGAGGCAACCCGATGTTAGGTAGTCTATTTTCTTTCCCTTAGTCTTTATTCAGTTGTTTTTCTTTTTGTTTTTCCTTTCTGTGTTGAACTAACCTGCAGGAAGCGCGAAAAAACGAAGATGGAGTTCACGGCGCCCGCCGCCAACCTTACGGCGACCGCCGCAATTGCCTCGCCAAGAAAGTTGGCCACGACCTAAAAACGGCAACCGCCGTTTAATTACGGCGACCGCCGCACCCCTCACGGCGACCGCCGCACCCCTCACGGCGACCGCCGCATTTTCGCAGGTAAAAAAAAAAAAATCAAAAAAAAAAAAAATCAAAAAAATCAAAAAAAAAAATTGGGCCCCGAAAAAACCTTAAACGGGGAGCAAAAGACGAAAATAAGATATCCCGAAAAGACCTTAAACGGGGAGAAAAAGTCAAAAAAAAAAAAAAAAAATTTACCCATTTGTCCAGAGTTCCCCACGGAGAGGTGCGCACCATGTTGCTAAACGGAGGAATACATTCACCCTATATTTATGTGGCAACGATGATGACCCTACAATTGACAACTGAAGAGGAGATACACCAGGGCCCAACCACGATGACATCTGGGTCCATTTTTGAAGGCCTTGCAACCCCGTTCCCTTGATTGACCACTACTCTTCATAGTGGTTTCCTATGGTTGCACGGTAGATGAAGATAATGGCGTTGATGCCAGACATCCAGGACATGAGCTTTTTATGACTACACCGCCAGCAACAAGGAAGTGTCCAAGCCAACTCGGCACCGTTGTGAGTTATTTTTTGCTTTTCCCTATGCTTTATTCTGTTGTCTTTCATTACATTGAGGACAATCCAATGTTTAAGCATGGGGTGGGGTTTTATACTTGCTACGCTGCTGAGGAGAAAATAAAAATAAAAATGAAAAGAGCCAAAAATTTGAAAAAAGGCTATTATTGAAATCCTGGGATAGGTCGAAAACCCGAAAGGGCGGCCTAGGCAATAAGCAGGTGGCTTGGACCGGCATTAGGCTGGGGTAATATGAGGTCAAGAGTGACGTGAGCTTATGTGAGCACATCTATTGAAAAATGAAATGAGTGGCTTGGTGAAAACCCGAAAGGGCGCCTTGGCAAAACGAGTGAAAAAGAAGAAGAGTGATTTTAGGATTTCTCATTATTCTTGACGAGGCGTCATAAGAAGAGGAGTCAAATAATGATTGTCGGGTAGGTCACTCTGGGAGACATAAGGAGCAATAGATGGAGGCTGGGATTAGAGGTTACTCACACTTTTGGATGTCCGGGTTAGCTTGGGGGAAGTACTCTGCTTGCCCCTTAAGCTTGTTGAGTTGTGGATGTGTTGTGAATGAGATTGGTGCTAGGAGCTTGGCATGGGTTAGGTGACTCTTAGTTGGAGGATTTGCTTCCTGAGACCTTGGATGCTGCATTGGAGGAGTAGGCTCTTTATTAGTTTACTCGAGGACGAGCAAAGGTCTAAGCATGGGGTGGTTTGATAAGCACTACTTTGTAGGGCTTAAGTAAGAGTCATTAGAGGTTTTATTGGTGCCATTCGGGTAGATTTAGACACATTCATCTGTATGGCATTTGGGGGCGAAGTTGGTGTATTTGAAGGTGTTTGAGCGGTTTTGGATATCATATGAGACACTGAGAAAGAAACCACATGAGAAGACGAGGAAGAGGAGTGCAATGAAGAGTAGAAGAACCATAGGCTGAATTCAATTGGTTCGTTCTCTCTACTCCGATGTCCAAATGGAGTGATTCCAATTCGAGGAGTTAGATCTTGAAGTATACTACAAGTCCTCAAAATATGAGCGCAATCCGAGTTGGGAATCAAATGTTATGGCGTTTCTACGGAAGTATCGCAGAAGTTGAACCGAAGAACAGCAACGGCGCCCGCCGTGAACATTACGGCGACCGCCGCCGCTGTCAGAAGCCCGCCGAATGTCTTTTCCATATTTGTTTTATTTGGATTATTTTTATTACCTTTTATTATTTCGTTTTAGGTTAATTTCAGATTTTATTTCCTTTAGTATTTAAGGGAAAAGAGAGGCATATCAATATATTATCTTGAAACCCTAATTTCCCTTTCTACGTTCTACGTTATGAAGAACTAAGCCTCCCTGGCTTAGTTAGACGCTGAAGCTTTCGTTTGGATTAAGTTGTGAGATTCTTGTTCTTAATCTATTGCATGGTTTTTATCTTTCTCTTGCTTAAGTTGTTTATGATTGATATTGATAATCTCTATTTGGACACAACTAGGGTTTGTTGTTATTGATCTATTGCTAGATTTAGATTGTTACTGGTTGAGCATATCTATTTCAGAGTAGCAACTGCATCGTATTAGTAACTGGTTGTGCTAGTCTTATGCAGAAGAGAACTGATTTACATTCTAGGATAATATCTGGTTGTTTTATGCTAGAATTGTATCCAACTATATTCCTATCCGTAAGGCTACTGTTAAACTGAATCTTGATAGTTTCAGGGTTGTTTAATTAGTTAGTGCTAATAGTATCTGGTTGTGCTATTAGTTATATCTGAAAAGGAATTGGAATTACCATTGCATGAGATTTTGAATGAGTATCTATGATCAACTTGTCATACGAATAGTGGATGTTGTTTGACTAAGTGCTTTTCCCCATTATTGAATTCATTCATCTTTAGTTTATTCTTGCCTTTGCATGTTTAGAATTTACAAAACAAACAAAACCCCCCTTTGGTTACGTTTGATTGACATACAAATTGCATATTTAGATAGAATTCGCCTCCCTGTGGATTCGACCTTTACTTACCTAGGACTACGGTTTAGGGTTTGTTTGGATATTTTGCATAGCAGTTTTTAGAACGACAAAAACCTGTTATCAGATGCTCGACTACTTCTTCTTTTTGGTCGAATCTGTACTTTTACCTCTTTCAAAGGAATGCTTGACTTCTTTTCCATTTCACTTCTGTCGAGTTCAACTATTCTCCTTTGATTTTTTTTAAAATGCAAGTACAACTCTTGGAGTTTAATGGGGGAAGAGTAAGATAAGAAATGGTCCTAAATTTTTATTGGGGGATTTGGAAAGGAAAAGACATGTTTTAACAATGAACTTTGATAATTAATTGGCCAACTCAAATGCTTCTTTTAGGGGCTTTTCGTGTAACTTGGAGGAAGGTGAATGGAACCATGTTGGTGGGAGGTTTAAGATGAGTGCTAAAGGATGATCAAGAATGGTGTAAGTACGACCAAACTCAATTTCAACAAAATTGAGCAAAGTAATGGAAAAATAAGTGGTAATAATTCGTACCCACCAGTCTTGACGAACTTACTTCAAAGCTTTTGCTCTGATACCAAATGTTGTGATTCGAAGGATCTTTGATGCATCGGTGCCTCCAAATTAAGGATCTTTGATGCACACTTAAGTTCAAAGTTATTTGTCCTCATTTGAACCCTAAAATGGAAGATCTCTTGTTGATATGGGTAACACTTCAATCCTTATATACCAATTCAAGTTGAGGTGTTACAAACTCCGCCACTTAAACTATTGACGTCCTATTCACGCCCCAAAGACCACCCTCTAGGTCGAGTGACCACCCTCCAAGACAACTCAACTAGTAATTCAAAGTCGGCTCTAATACCATTTGTAAGACCCAAAGCCATAGAAGTGTCATCCCATTCCAACCCGAGGATTTCCCATTAGGTCACCCGTCATGGTACTACTCTCTCCCTAACACGCTTAACTTCGAAGTTATTTGTCCTTACTTGAACCATGAAAAGGAAGAGCTCTTTTTGAATTGGGTAGTACTTCAATCCTTATAAAAGAGTCTCATGTCCGGGTGTTACAGAGCTCGAATACAAATAGGAAAGGTGCCACCTTCAACGATGAGAGCTCGAGATTGATTTTCTGGATTGGATACGTACAGGGCCGACCAATGAAGACTCGAGGCCCTGTATAAATATAAAGATAAGGCCCTGATAAAAGGCTAAAATCAACAACTTATAGATGAAAAGTAAAACTTCTTTCCGTAGAGTAGTTGATTTGGATTAAAAATTGTATTTAGAAAAATTGTCCAAAACAGTAGCCGAAAATGACTTCCAGTGTCTTTTGCTACGAAAAACAACTTGTTCATCTTCTTTTTGCTTATTGAAAAAAATCCAGCAAATTCAAATTGAAAACCTCATAAATATTAAGATTTAAACACAAATTCTAAACTTAATCACAACTCACAACATTTACAATCTTAACAAGAATAACAATTATTTTTAAAAAGACAAATAGTGAGGGGAGGAGAAAGCTCTTGACCTTTGAATTAAAGCACTAGAAGTCTGATACCGGAGCAGGAAATTAGGCAGAAATTTGCTGATAAATTACCCAAGAACAATAGATCACAACACCAAAATTGCCCAAAATTACCAAGGACATAGAATTAGAGATATCATATATGGAAGAGAAATGAGAGAAGTCTCAAAGACGAGAAAAGAGAATTGTGGAGAAATATACACTAAGAGAACTAAGGGGCGGAATGAGTCATGTAACTGATAGACCGAGGCGCCGATGAAGTAATTAGCATTAATCAATTCTGTAGCTCCATATCTCATTTATGGTTTGAGAGTTTCAGAAAGTTAAAGAAGATGAAGGGTTTTTTATTGCTTCATTGTAAACAGCA
The DNA here is from genome assembly GCA_027886185.1 of Rheum nobile. Lineage (NCBI taxonomy): Eukaryota > Viridiplantae > Streptophyta > Magnoliopsida > Caryophyllales > Polygonaceae > Rheum > Rheum nobile. The sequence goes on along the minus strand of WOAB01000211.1, from coordinate 974,276 downwards.
AAACATGCTGACGCATTCTCTTTTTCTATAGAAGTCTAAACTGATAGGCACCAGGATTGTTTGTTTTACAATAGATATTGTGCCTTTGCGCTTTAATATATAATGGGCCTTTTGCATATGGAGGCCATGTGCAAGTGCTCACCTTGCACCTGCTCATGGTCGGGCTTGGATAGGTACCACCATAGCTTAATGCTTTGGGCTTGATCAAATCTTGTCTACCTAAACGACAAAACATGCCTTATATAGGACAATGAAAATCTTACAAATGGACAAGAGTTTAAGTAGGCATATGACCCTTGAAATGGCACCATGAATGATAGGTCTTAAAAGCCAAACTCTTCATATATCCCACATGAAGTATCTTGAAGATAGAAGCCTTCCAATATCCCAATATGTGGATAAAAGAGGGACTCTTAGGGCGACACTAACTCATAGACTCTTGGCATGGCCCTCGGTTTCGTCGTGAGCCTCATAGCCCGAAGCCACGACGTGCACAACATTTGTGGCCTCCTCGAGCCATCTAGCAATCCACTCGTGTGTTTGGAATAAACTTGTCGAGAGTGTTCCTCATCGTATAATTCCTCCAATGGACCCACAAGTGCTCGGGCAAAAGTGGCTAGAATAGGTAGATAGGCACGACCTTCTTCGCTGGTGTGCGCACTCGAGGACCTCCACGCACATGACTAGAAAAATGAGCTCTAAAGGTGTCCAAATTTGGAGGGTGTCCTCCTTGAGTGCCAAGAGTACCTAAAATGTTGTCATATCTCAGATTCTAGAACCATTGGTCGGGAGCAATCGATTGCCCTAATTGTGACGCGCCGAGTGAGCGACGAGACCGATGTTGGCTTGGCCTCCTAGTGTGCGGGCATTGGCTTTTCCTAACGTGTTGTAGTTGATATAAGGTAGAATCAAATCAAATAATTCAACATATCAGTTTTAAAAATACAGATAAATTAAAGAAAATCATGATCTACTGCCAAAAATCACAAAATTATAACACTTAATTCGGAAAGGAAAGCCAACAAAAAAACTTCTATCTCATTCGTAAAGTTTTTCTCTACTTCTATTGCATTTCAAGATGAATGATTTCCATCTTTAGATTTACCTACAAGATGATGTAAGAGAAACGTCTTTCAGTGTTTCGGTCTTGTCTTTGGCAAGCTTAACTTGATCTCAACACGACTTTGGGACCTAGGACAGTCCAAGATCAACATGGCTGGAGAAGAGAAGAACAAAAAATAGAATTTGGTCCAAATGAACACACACAATCACAAGCACCTTTTAACTAGATCACACAAACACTTGTTTATTCAAATGAATTAAAGCAGGGGCAAAAAGATGTTTTGGATATGAAAAACTTAAGAATAATCATGTAAAGTTACTCCTAAGTTAAAATCTGAATTTCATTAAACATAGAGCAAGAATATATGTAGGAAAACTTGGAGTGTTGAGCAAGAGAAGTGACTACCACAAGGCCGACCCTAAAGCTTCTATTTTGACCTAATAAAAGTCCTTAGTTATAAAACTATAGTCTAATGATAAATTGATGAATACAAAATATCTTACAACTTTTAATCAAGCTTACTCCTTTCAGCCCTCTTAAATTAAAATTATAACAAGTTTTTAAATCAGGTAAGTACTAATGAAAACAAGTAGATAAGCATGCAAACAACCCTTGCATGTGGGTGTGAAAACACAACTATGGATCTTAGAGATGCTGCATGAGCAAGGTGATGAGAGGAGGCTCGCTTGGCTCGCCAATGGTGGCTGCAAGCCTAACGAGAAGTGAAATCGAACACTTCTTGATATTCATGGATCTTGACATGGTTATGGGACCATGAAAAGGCACTCAATTCAACTCATCTATGTCCTCCATAGTCATGGATCGAAAAAACGTGTGTAATCACTCTCCTCCACTCCTGGAATCGTTCTCGATTCGTTGTGCTCACAGTCATAAAAAATGTAAGGGTATAAGTCATCCACATTGAAGGTAGAATGAACACCATACTTTCCTCTTCACCACTCGAAAAAGGACCATATCCTCTATGATCAAGCTTGGATTTCCTGTTGGTAGGAAACCTCTTCTTCCTCAAGTGTAGCCACAACATATCTCCTTATTCAAAGATCATATTATTTTGGCCCTTATCAGCTTGGAACTTGAATTGGTATTCTTGTCTTTCCAGCTGCAAATGAGTCCTCTCATGGAGCCTTTGCACAAACTCAGCCCACTCCTTAGCCTCAAAGATCTCCTTCTGCTTCATGAGAATTGACGTGAAGTCCATGGGCGTGTGGGGAATGCGTCCATACACCACTTCAAATGGTGTCAACTTGGTTGCACTACGAATGGACCTATCATAAGCAAGTTCCGCAAGAAGGGAAGCACTCTTCCCAATGTTTGAGGTTAGACTTAAGTACAATACGTAGTAATATACCTAAAGTTCGAATGGTTACCTTATCGGTTTAGGGGTGACAAGGAATAGAAAACAATAATTCGTCCCCAACGTAGACCATAAGTGATGTGATCGCGCTTATGATCATTCAAGACGCCCAAGATGACATATCACAAGTGCCTTTTCCAACTCTAAGTTTCGTTGACATTCCCTCAATTACACCCTCCTCGAGTGCTATACACACAACTTCGCTGAGTGATATGCACACACACCCTCTCTGAGTGCCGAGCCACAACAGAAGCGTGGCAACTCATCGAGCCAGTCTGGTCCAATCATTAAGCCATCTTCTCCACAGGTTCCTAGGGTCTAGACAATCCCATTGGGGTCACCACCGCTCATTCCAACCCGCAGACCAGGAGTTTCGTCTATGCCTCCTTTCACCTCCGCATGCGCCGTGGCTAGGGTTTCGTCCAAGCACCAAGGAGTTGACCCACCTCTAGGGGATATGACTCGATCCCGAGCATGTCAACTTTCTTAGACCTCCAAAGAGGACTAATAAGCCAAGGTGCGCCTAGCAAAGTTGAAGCTGGTATGGTGATGTTGATCCAAGTCCAAACGAGTGTGCAACCTCTGATCACCTCTCCATTCACCAAGGGTGCATCTGTTATTCCCACATGCATTTTTCCTCAAATTTCATTGTGACGTAGAACATGGAATCCCCTTCATGAAATTCTAATCCAAGTTCGGAACACCAGAAGTTTACTTGAAGATTACTCAAAGGCTATTGATGGGTTATGTCCTTGTTAATGCTAGGCTATGTCAAGAGTTTTTTCTCTACCATTTCCTTGTTCATTTAAGCTCGTCTTTCTATTATTTAGGCAACTTATCAAGAAAGAAAACCTTGAGTTATCTGCTGTTTTCTACTTGGAGGGATTCCAATAACAGAGTTCTTTCTTGGGGAGTTTATCGAAGTTGTAGTCTTGTTGATTGTGGTGCGCTTATCCAAGGCCAATCTGACGAATTGTTCAAGACAAAGGGGTGTTGTTCATCCTCTCTATCTTGTCCACTTATCCCCTTAAAAAATCTAGAAAAAATTCCTAAAAAACATATGATCAAATCGTCCCCAAAACTCTACCTCTAAATCACCTATATTGAAGATCTTTTGGTGTTTCGGTGAAGATCAAATCTTGGAGCCAAGGAGAATACTCCATTTGCATGGAGGTAGAAGCATCAAGCAACCATTGACACGTTGAAGGGCCGGTTATGCCACGCCCTACTCTTATAACTTCCTATTTTTCTAGAACGTTTGAGGTAGAGTGTGATGCTTTCGGACATGGCATTGGAGGAGTGCTTTTGCAAGATAGGAAGTCCATTGTTTTTTTCAGCAAGAAGCTAAGTGGAGCGTAGTTGAACTATCCAACCTATGAAAAGGAGCTATATGCCTTGATTAGGGTGTTGAAGACTTGGCAACACTACTTGTGACCTAAGGAGTTCATGGTTCATACAAATAATGAGGCTTTGAAGTACCTTAAAGGCCAACACAAGCAAAACCGCCATCATGCGCAATGAGTAGAGTTTATGGATATGTTTCCATATGTCGTGAAGAAAGCAGTAAAGCGGAACATAGGTGAACAGTAATACAAAGTTTTTACGCGTGAATAGTAATGTACAGTGACTTTTGAACAGTAACTTATAAATAGTAAATAACTAAGAACAATGAACAGTAAACGTAATAGTGACTATTCTGGAAAACTTAATAATTAAAGCAGGGAGAGAAATATGAACTGAAAACATAGGACTTTTATAAGATCATAATAAACTTACAAGGACTATTGTCGTAACTTGAAATGATTTCCAAAAGCTTGAAGGAGCTCCAGAGGAAGGCTTCTAAGCTTCAGAAGTTTTTGTGAGTTTCTCAACACATGAGAGTCTGAATTGTGATGCCTCAAAACAAATGAGGGCTTTGCCTTTTATAGAGAAAGGGGGGAGTCTGATTTTCTTTGTCCGTACCAATTTTTGGTACTATTTCTTCACGGGTGGAGTCTCCTGTTGTGAGTGGAGCACTGAGTTGGTTTCTTCTGTCTTCTTGTCTTGGGTGGAGTGCTGAGCTGGTCTTTTATCTTCTTGTCTTGAGTGGAATGCTGAGCTGGTCTTTTGTCTTCTTGCATAAAAGTGGGCATGTTCTTCTGATGGGCCTATCCTTCTGATGGACCTATTCTTCTTTCCTTGTTTTTGTAATGGGTCAATAATCCGTTGTGTCTTGATGGTGGGCCTATTGTCTTGTGATGGGTATTTGAGCCTTTTGATTTGTTGGGCTCTTCTTCCTTCTTGATGATGGGCCTATTGTCTTATGAGATCTTACTACTTGAGTCTTTTATCAAATTAACAAGATGTACAAAGGAGATAATCTTAAAACAGGCTAGATTACCCCCTGAAATGAAAACATAAAATGAAAACATAAGAACTTTCTTTTTCTTTTTCTTTTTCTTTTTCTTTTTCTTTTTTGCTGAACAGATAGAACTATTTTTGTTTACCTTAGCGTAGGGGTCTTGTGCTAGGTGTCTCTATGAGTGTCGGGAATGCTTATGTCATCCCAGTCTTCGGTGTCAAGCATATCTTCATCTTCTTGTTTAAACTCATCTTCCAGGGAAATGAATTTTCGCCAATCCGCAAACTGGCCATCCCCGCTGAAAGGTAGCCATATTCTCCATTTATCTGGAACCCAGATTTGTGTATAATGTCCTTCTGCTGCCAATCTACACGCCTTCCATCCACTGTAGAGGTATGCATTTTTGTAGAAGAAGGAAACGTCTTGGTGGCGCCTATAGAGCTCATGTTCCTCGTGTATTGTAAAGTTGGTGGGTAGCAGACCTACCCAGTCTCTCCAGTCTTCATCCTTTGAAACACCATGGGAGAAACATATAACCTTTTTTGACGGAATCATGGTGAATTTCGTTACTTTTGGGAGGGTAGCTTGGACGTAGGCAACTGTTGGACCAAGAGTTGCCATGTTACTTCCTATTAACAAGAACTTTTCTCCAAAAGCTTGCAGGATCTCTTCTATTCTTCCTTCAGTATTGGGTAGGAAACTGATACTGTGGACCATACCTAGGTGGAAGAATTTTAGGATAAGGTCTTTGGGCATGGTGCATGTGTTTAGGTAAAGGAGGATCTTCAGAAGTCCGCCTGTCATCATTGTTGGGCCCCCTGCTATTGGTTTAATAGTAGAGAATTGCCGAACAGTGACTCCCTTGAATTTCCACCCTGGTTCTCCGAAGTACATCTGGATAAGCTCTTTCTGAGCTTGTATTAGATCTGCCAAATGGCCTTCTTCTGTTTTTTGTATTAGAACCTCTTTTCCCTGGGGCCAGGCATCAAGGAGTGGTGTAAGTGCTTCTTGTGTTGGTGTGTCGAGGAGACGAGTTTGGAGATTCTTCCAACGTCTACCTGTAGCAATGGTTAGTTGTTCACCCAAATCTTTTTCCCTTTTTTCTTTCTCTCTTATCACATTTCCATTTTCGTGGAAGTGGATACTGAGTGTATTTAAGGATTGTACTTTTTTCTTGGCTGCATGGGGCATAGTAGGAAGCCTCCAAATGTTATTCAGCAAACCAAGTTGTTCTGTGGAGAGCAAAAGTCCCTGTAGCGGTCTGAAGTTGCTTTTGGCTGTAACTTGGGAGGAAGGTGAAGGTAAAACCTTTTCCTTTCCTTTGCGGGAGGGAGATCTCATTTTAAAAACCTGAAAACTTAAACACAAGTTAGAAAACACTGTATGTCTGTGACTCTGTAGAGATTTGAAAGAGTTTAATGTTACAAGTTCTTTTGTTATAATATTTTAGGTTCTGCTAACGGATGCAGACTGTAAGGTAGATATATCATTATGTTCAACCGCAGCAATGAACTTAAAACTAATCCTTTTTTCCATTACTGTTGTATGTAGGCCAAACCTATCAACAGTGAACGGACAGATTTGTGTCAGGAAGGGTGTTCCTAGGATTATTTGCTGATTTAAGCCTTTTATCAATATGAAGGAGTTGTCGAAACAATGTTTCTCATTACAAATAGAGGCTTTAGGGATCTTGTAACTAAGGTTCATACGACTACCACTAGCATCAAGAACTTTTTCGTGACTCTTGTGGTAATACTTTGAAGGGATTATTCCTTCACAGATGCAGTTTAGATCTGCTCCACTGTCGATGAGAGCAACTGTAGAAAGAGTGAAGTCTTCTATTTTTATGGTAATATGAACATACCATTTTTGAAAGTTGATCTTGTTTATGGCCGCAATAAAAGAATCTTCAATGACGGGATGTTCTTCTTCATTTTGTTGAGAACGGGGGCTGGAGTAGGGTTTTTTAGAAAATTCTAGATGAGCTATTCTAGCTTCAAGTTCAAGATCTTTGGTCTCATTTAGTAATAACTGTTGGTTAAGGGATCCTATGTCTTTTTTGATTTTATTGACTTCAGTTTGTAGGTCTTTCAAGGTAATGGAGGAAAATATCTTAGTAGGTGATTTTTTATTAATAATTTTGGATATGCTAAAAGGTTCTTCAAGTAGGGGTTGTTGTTCTTTAAATATTAGTTCTTTTAGCTTCATGAAATATTCTCGTTTTATTTGAGGATCTTCAAGGGTATCGATAAGCTCTAAAAGGGCCTCTCTTTCATCACTTTTGGTGATAACATTGCAGAATTGGGTTGTTCCTGAATCCTCAGTTTCTGAAGTATCAGGGACATAAAATTCATTCTCAAAATCCTCCAAAAGGATTTTAGTGAGTCTATCTTTTAGGGTACTATCATCTTGACAGATTTCATTGATCTTTTGTCTGAGACTGCAATTGTCTGCCTTGTGGCCTGGTTTTCCGCATTTAAAACAGATAATCTTTTTATTAGTCTGTCTTGGTTGGAATTTCCTTCTGGGTGGGTAACTAGGCCTTTCATAATTGTTATCAAACTTTATGTGTTTATTTTTATGACCCTTTTTATGTTTATAAGAAGGGGGTTCTATTTTGGCAAGGCCAAAAGCCTCACAGAAGTTACCTAGTTCTTTTCTCCTAGATCCTTTTTCTCTACCATATTTGGCCTGGATTTTTAATTCGGAGCAAAGGGCTAACCCTTCTTTTTTGACAAAAGCCGTTAATTGGCCATAGGTCATGTCTTTCCAAGGAATTTCTTCTGTTTGAATTTCATCCTTAATTTTCTGGATTATCCTATCAGCAAATAAGTTGGGAAGACCAGTAACAAATCTTTCTTTCCAATATCCCTTATTGCAGTCATTTCTTTTGTAGACATAGGACAGAAAAACATCTTTATACCACCTATAGTCACTAAGGGTCTTACATCTTAGATTAGAAAGGATCTCTCTATTGGCTTGAATTTCCTCTCTAGGGTTGCCTATGAAGTGCATACTTATGGTGTATATAAGTTGGTGGACAGGTTCTGGTTCACCATTATCATTGGTAAAATCTAGGATCTCTTCTCTTTGAAAGGAGGATAAAGCATTATCCCACCAGTTTCTAAGCTGTCCTGTAAATCCAGTAGTTAAAAGTGAGAAACAAGTTTTGGGGTCTTTTCTACCAACTGTATAGGCTACATTAGCCATACCCATTTCTTGTAAGGTATTAAGTATTTCATGTTCGGATTTTCCATCTATATTCCATTCATAGATAGATTGTCCATTATAATCTGTGGATCTAAACTTAGATCTTTCTTCATATTGAAGGTCAGGAGGAGTACGTCTAGGATAAAAGTTTCTAGTGTCTGTGTTCCTAAATATTTTTCTGTGTGCCTGAGGCCTATCATGGTTGTTTCTAATCCTGTTAATGGTAATGGGATTTTCCTCAAAGCAGGTTTGTAAGGTTTCAATTGCCTTATCACCAGATGGGCAATCTTCTCTTTCAGAGTTGTCTGAGGAACTGCTTGAGTCAGTGTTGGAACAATTGTTACAGTCCTCGATACAATTAATCGTAACATTTTTTAATTTTTGATCGATTAATTCTATGAGACTAAGAGAAGGATTAAGAGAAGTGTTACTAATGATCTCCTTTTTTATCCCCTGAATTTGAAAATGAGGTCTAGAGATGTCTTTAGGGAATTTGATAGTTTCCGTACTGATTTTATCATGTATTAATTCAACTTGTTCAGCTATTGTGTGGAGGATTTGGTTAGAATAGTTGTGTTGTTGATGTATTTTCTTAACATCTTCTAAGGTAGCGGGACTGTTATCTGAAGTACCAATTCTAGGATTTTTAAAGGGTTCAGCAGGAACGTCCCCATCTTTTGTAATAATTTTTATCCCTTGTAGAGGAGGATGGACACTTTGTGTAGATCCTGAGGGTAAAAGATTCCAGGTCTTTGTTAACCTTGTTTGGACATATATGGATTTCTGTTCTAAAGGGTTTTCTATTCCCTGAATCTTAAGGTAATTAGGAAACCATATGAAGAACAAGATGTTGATCCTATATTTTTCCATATCAGAATACCATAATTCTCTTATTTTATCTCTGACTATTTTGTCTATTTTCATGAACCAAACTTTCTTGATTCTATTTTCAATGGAATCAAAGTATTTTCTTAGATAATCCTTGTCTATTGTAAAGTCCATTCTAGTGATAACATTTATGGAGGAGTATCTTCCCATATCACTCTGAGTAGGTGAAGAGGGAAAAGATTCGTCTGACTTTTGTTCAGTAACAGGGTTAGGAATGAGACTACTAAATTCAACCTTAACTGAATAGTCTTTTATAGAATGGTCTCTAGCAGTATAGAGGGACTCAAAGAAATAGTTTCTTGCAGGGAAAGGATGGGGATTTCTGGGTATAGGTCTAAAAGATCTAGTGGAATTGAATCTTATAAGGACCCTACCATCACCACTTTCTTCTATCTGGGAAATTTCTGTTTTTTCGAGATCTTCCGGAGGACAATCATGTCTTAGTTCTAGAGCTTCTGGTATAGTGATGTCTTCCCATTTTATCAGTTTGGGAGTGAAGGTTGTAGATCTTTCGGCTTCTAGTTGTAGGAGGATAGTCTCTCCTCTAGGGACATGAGGAACTATACACTTAGGATCTGTGCAGGAACTTAGGACTCTGTAGTGGAGTCGGTAGATAATGACAAAGTTTTTAGAAAGGTTTTTGAACCCCTTTTTAAGGAGCTTAATATCAAGAGTAAGAGTACTACTGATTCTAGGGTCTGTCATATCAACTGTAAAATTTGGAGAACAGTTGAAGAAGATTGGGCCATTACAGATATTGGTTTGAATAACAGCAATTAAAGAGTCTTTGTAAGAAAGGAGTCTGTCGTCTCTAAGGGCAATAAAGACTGGGGTGTCTATGCCTAATCTGGCTAAAGGCTTAAGAGCAACTTGAATTAGGCCTATGTGGATATATCTATAGTTCTTTTTTAGATATTCATCAATAGCTATGGAGGATAATAATTGAAGAGTCAGTTGTTCTTTGTCTAAACTGAGTGTTTCTTCATGACTTTTAACACTAAAAGCTGTTTTAAAGTCTGTCCATCCTATTCTGTAAATAGATTGTATAGACTGTTGTGGTATGTTCCAATCATTATTATTTTCTTCGTACAGATTCTCATTACTATGGACGACTGGGGTGCTAGATGAACTAGAACCTCTATGCAGCATCCGCCTAAATTGTAGAGCCATAATTAGTTACGTTTTAGGAACTATTTATCTTAATCGTATGTTTTATTGTTACTAAATGGCGTGGGACCATCGGCCTGGAACACCCTGGGACTACCTCGTCAAGCGGGCTTACCAACGAACTTACGACTAAAACCAAACACGCACGGTCTAGTAACAGTAAAAAGTTCGACCTTGGTAAATAGTAATTGAAGGTAGAATGAACACCATACTTTCCTCTTCACCACTCGAAAAAGGACCATATCCTCTATGATCAAGCTTGGATTTCCTGTTGGTAGGAAACCTCTTCTTCCTCAAGTGTAGCCACAACATATCTCCTTATTCAAAGATCATATTATTTTGGCCCTTATCAGCTTGGAACTTGAATTGGTATTCTTGTCTTTCCAGCTGCAAATGAGTCCTCTCATGGAGCCTTTGCACAAACTCAGCCCACTCCTTAGCCTCAAAGCTCTCCTTCTGCTTCATGAGAATTGACGTGAAGTCCATGGGCGTGTGGGGAATGCGTCCATACACCACTTCAAATGGTGTCAACTTGGTTGCACTACGAATGGACCTATCATAAGCAAGTTCCGCAAGAAGGGAAGCACTCTTCCCAATGTTTGAGGTTAGACTTAAGTACAATACGTAGTAATATACCTAAAGTTCGAATGGTTACCTTATCGGTTTAGGGGTGACAAGGAATAGAAAACAATAATTCGTCCCCAACGTAGACCATAAGTGATGTGATCACGCTTATGATCATTCAAGACGCCCAAGATGACATATCACAAGTGCCTTTTCCAACTCTAAGTTTCGTTGACATTCCCTCAATTACACCCTCCTCGAGTGCTATACACACAACTTCGCTGAGTGATATGCACACACACCCTCTCTGAGTGCCGAGCCACAACAGAAGCGTGGCAACTCATCGAGCCAGTCTGGTCCAATCATTAAGCCATCTTCTCCACAGGTTCCTAGGGTCTAGACAATCCCATTGGGGTCACCACCGCTCATTCCAACCCGCAGACCAGGAGTTTCGTCTATGCCTCCTTTCACCTCCGCATGCGCCGTGGCTAGGGTTTCGTCCAAGCACCAAGGAGTTGACCCACCTCTAGGGGATATGACTCGATCCCGAGCATGTCAACTTTCTTAGACCTCCAAAGAGGACTAATAAGCCAAGGTGCGCCTAGCAAAGTTGAAGCTGGTATGGTGATGTTGATCTAAGTCCAAACGAGTGTGCAACCTCTGATCACCTCTCCATTCACCAAGGGTGCATCTGTTATTCCCACATGCATTTTTCCTCAAATTTCATTGTGACGTAGAACATGGAATCCCCTTCATGAAATTCTAATCCAAGTTCGGAACACCAGAAGTTTACTTGAAGATTACTCAAAGGCTATTGATGGGTTATGTCCTTGTTAATGCTAGGCTATGTCAAGAGTTTTTTCTCTACCATTTCCTTGTTCATTTAAGCTCGTCTTTCTATTATTTAGGCAACTTATCAAGAAAGAAAACCTTGAGTTATCTGCTGTTTTCTACTTGGAGGGATTCCAATAAAAGAGTTCTTTCTTGGGGAGTTTATCGAAGTTGTAGTCTTGTTGATTGTGGTGCGCTTATCCAAGGCCAATCTGACGAATTGTTCAAGACAAAGGGGTGTTGTTCATCCTCTCTATCTTGTCCACTTATCCCCTTAAAAAATCTAGAAAAAATTCCTAAAAAACATATGATCAAATCGTACCCAAAACTCTACCTCTAAATCACCTATATTGAAGATCTTTTGGTGTTTCGGTGAAGATCAAACCTTGGAGCCAAACTTGCCATGATACTGAGCATCAACCTTGTTGGGGTTACATCAAGTCGATCAGATCCTCTTCAAGGTAAGTTTTCAAAACCAAAGTCATTTAATTGTTCCATATTTTTGGACTTGTTGTGCTAAAAAAAGTCTTGCCAATTTAGCCTTGAAATTCTGAAATTTTTTTTCCATATTGAGTGCGTGTTTTTGACTGAAATTATGAGATTCAAAAGAACCCTTGAACTCCTATGAAACTGCAACATTAACTTACAAAAATTGGCCAAAAATTTTGAAAAGTTGTCGAGCCAAAATTAATCCAAATCTTCATGTACCACCACCTTGCAACCCCTCGGATTTCTGATCCAAAACGGACCCTTCCTTGAACTTTTTGTTACACCTTGGATTATATATATGCCATTTTATTTTTAATACATAATTTAATTATGGTCCAACCTAGGTCAAAAGTTCTGAAAATTGTGACTTACTTTCTGTTACGCAACATTGAGTGCATCTTGTAACTCTTGCAATCTCTTGTTGTTCTTGTAATTTTTTGGCCATAACAATTTAATAGAAGAAGTCGGACTCGACAAGAAAAAAAAGTTTAGATCAGAAAAATTCGGACTTGAAAGTAAAAGAAAAAAAAGTCGAGCTGAAAAGAATTCGGACTCAACGAGAAAAAGAAGTTGAGCTAAGGCCATTATTGTGTTATCTTTGTCAAAACTGAATTGTTGATCAAGTTCTACGATTGAGTGAGCTTTGATTTTACTATATTTTGAACTTAGAATGTATGCTTAAAGATTGGCCTTGGTGCAACCCTGTTTGCAATCCAAACACAAGCTAATTCCTTGTCCAAGTAGAACACTTCATTTCTGATCTGGGTATCAAGATCTTGTCTTTGGTCTTGCCTTTGTTAGAGGTGAGCTACCTTTGTATTGATCTAACCTGGTTTGTGTGAGGTTCCTGGACTAAGTCAGAAGCATGCACCTCTTGTTCCTTGAAGATTATGGATCTTGTCCGTACTTAGAGGTGCTATTCCTGAGCATTGAACTTAGTGAATTATGTATGATTTTTACTAACCTCACGACTTTCTTTTTTTGTAGTACTTTTTTTCGTTCTTTCTTTTTTCTTTTCTTTGGCATTTGCTTTTGAAGCAGGAAGAGAAAGGTAGGATGATTTTGAAGTAGGAAGATGAAGGTAAGAAGATAATGTCTAGTCCAAGGAACGAAGAGAAGCCAACCACTTTGGCCGAGATGAAACAACTATGGCACCAAATTTGTGAAGAAAGAAGAGAAAAAGGTCTGGTAAATGCTAGAGAAGCCAATGAAAGATTTAGAGAGGACCTTATGCGTACTTTGGATGAGATCTTTGAACAAGGACTTTGTGGATCAAGAGTCCATACCTTTATGATGATCCACCAAGGTGGGATGAACTAAGGAATGACGAGGAACCAATTTGGTGGATTGAGCCGACATATGATTATGCGTCAACTCCCTGGAATGTGCCAACATATGAAGGTTTGTCACCTCGATGGGATGAACCAAACATCAATGATGAATATCCCGATGAAGGATCCTACAAGGATTCTATAGTCATATCGCTTGAGGAAGACGAGCTAGAAAAAAGAGAAGAAGGTATTCTTTGAACAACTTCTTCTTACCACCCCATTGAGCAATCAATATTTTGTCACTATTCCTAAGTGGGTTGTTTTTCACAAATATCCCAAGGACCAAGTGACACAACCTACCATTGTTTCGAGCTTCCTAAGCATCATGGCCACTCCATGGATGGATGCAACTCCAATGGTTCATTCATGCTTACCATTATGGATGCATGAAGATGAAGTTTCCATGTGTTCTTTCTCGATCAAAGCCATATTCCAAGGAAGAAAATGGAGTCCCTTCTTCTTTTATGTATTCCCATTCGCTTGTACATTTATTTGAGCATGTATTATCACAGAAGATGCATTTTGCTTGTTCTTTATGGTATAAGTCAAAGCATGCTCTTATGATATTCAGTAGTAGACTAATGTTGAATAAATTTATGTTTAGGGCTAAGAAGGGAAGTTCATGGTGTTTTACATTCATTCATGAACGATTTGATTTTCATCATGGTTCTCTTATATCAAAGGTGTATTTTTGTGAAACATGGAGACTCTAATGTCTTGTCTTTGTTGTAAGCCATATCGATTTGATCGAGGTTGAATCCCTTTCAAGAAAGGAAAGATGATGTGATCATGCATATGATCAATCAAGAAACCCAATCTGACTCACCACAAGTTCCTTCGCATACTCCAAGTTTCACCCACATTCCCTGAATCAGACCCTCATCTAGTGCACACACCCTTGCCGAGTGTCGAGCCACAACACAAGCCTCGCAACTGATAAAGCCAATCTGGTCCAATCACTAAGCCTTATTCTCCACATGTTCCTAGGGACTTGACAAGCCCATTGGGGTCACCTCTGCCCTTGCCAACCCCAACACCAAAAGTTGCGCCCATGCCTCCTCTCACCCACCTGTGTCGCAACTAGGGTTTCGTCCAACCACCAAGGAGTTGACCCACCTCCAGGAGCTATGTCTCAAGCCCGAGATTTCCAATCGTATTTTGACATCCAAAGAGGCATAATGATCCAAGGTGCATCGAGCAAATTTGAAGTTGGTTCGGTGATGTTGATCCAAGTCCGACCGAGTGTGCAGCCTCCGAACACCTCTTCATTCACCAAGGGCGCATATGTGATTCCCATATGTGCTTGTCCTCAAACTTCATGGTGACGTGGCACTTGGACTTCCCTTCATGAAATGCTAACCCAACATTGGAATGCCACAAGTTTACTTTGAGATTACTCAAAGTTTATTGAAAGGTTACTTGCTTGTTAATGCTAGCCTATGTCAATAGTTTTTTCTCTGCCATCTTTTGGCTATTTCAACTCGCCTTTATGCCATTGTTTAGGCTACTTATCCAACAAACAAACCTTGAGTGATCTACTATCTTTTACTTGGAGATATTCCAATAAAATCCTCTCCCTTCGTGATATTCCAAAAATGCACTATCAAATCGTCCCCAAAACTCTAACCTTAGATCATCTAAATCAAAGATATTATTGTCCTTCGATGAAGATAAAACTTTGGATGCCACTAGCCTTGATACTGAGCATCAAAGTGGCTAGGATTAAATCAACAAGGTATTCAAAAAGTAGCTCAAAAACATAGCATCACAATCAAAAGTACTAGTGCAAGGAATACCATGTAATCTAATAGTTTTCCTAAAGAACAAGTCAACTAAATGAGATACATCATCAGTTTTGTGAAAAGCCATGAAATGAGCCATCTTAGAGAATCTATCAACAACCAAAAAGATGAAATCTTTCTCCTATCTAAGTCCTAGGTAATTCCACTATTAGATCCATAGAAATGTCCTCCCAAGGGGCGGTGGGGGTTGGTAGGGTGGTGTAAATACTGTGGGGATTCAATTTAGATTTCACCTTAGCACATGTAACACAACTATTGCAAAATCTTAGCACATAATTAGTCATCTTAGGCCAATAGAAGTGTTTTTTAAAGCATGCAAAGTCTTTTCTACTCCTCTACGTCCTCTACTCGTGTGAGCCTATAAAGTAAGCAACCTAGGTATAGATGAAGTTGGAATGCACAATTTTTCAAATATAAACAAGAAACCATAGTCTAAGCAATAAGCGTTCCATTCTCCCTTAGCTAAGCAATGATTAAAGATATCCCTAAAGAAATCATCCATCACATAAAGTTCTTTAGTCATAGCAAAATCAAGTATCTTAGCATCACACTGAGAAAGAATGACATACCTACGTGATGGAGGATCAACTACCATGTTTTCTTTCCCTTGTTTGTGCTTCACGACATATGGAAACATATCCATAAACTCTACTCATTGCGCATGATGGCGGTTTTGCTTGTGTTGGCCTTTAAGGTACTTCAAAGCCTCATTATTTGTATGAACCATGAACTCCTTAGGTCACAAGTAGTGTTGCCAAGTCTTCAACACCCTAATCAAGGCATATAGCTCCTTTTCATAGGTTGGATAGTTCAACTACGCTCCACTTAGCTTCTTGCTGAAAAAAACAATGGACTTCCTATCTTGCAAAAGCACTCCTCCAATGCCATGTCCGAAAGCATCACACTCTACCTCAAACGTTCTAGAAAAATAGGAAGTTATAAGAGTAGGGCGTGGCATAACCGGCCCTTCAACGTGTCAATGGTTGCTTGATGCTTCTACCTCCATGCAAATGGAGTATTCTCCTTGGTTAGATTGTACAATGGACCAACTATGGAACTAAAATCATGCACAAAACGCCTATAGAAGTCAACGAGTGCAAGGAACGAGCAAACCATGGTGGTGGTAGTGGGTTGTGGCCACTCAACTATGGCCTTAACCTTGTCTTCGTCTACCTTTAACCCATCCTTAGAAACAACAAATCCGATAATAATAGCAGAAGAAGGGTAAAAAAGTACATTTCCTTAGGGTAGCATAAAGTTTCTCAAGTCTAAGACATCCCTAAGTTTTTCAACATGCTCTTTCTTGGATTTGCTGTAAACAAGGATATCATCAACGTAGACTACAACAAATTTTCCTAAGAAGGCTCTAAGAACATGGTTTATTAATATCATGAACTTACTATATGCATTTGGTAAGTCCAAAGGGCATAACTGACCATTCATAAGGGCCATACTTAGTCTTAAAGGTTGCTTTCCATTCATCTCCCTCTTTTATCCTAATTTGATGGTAACCACTTTTAAAATTAATCTTAGAAAACAAAGT
The DNA here is from genome assembly GCA_027886185.1 of Rheum nobile. NCBI lineage: Eukaryota > Viridiplantae > Streptophyta > Magnoliopsida > Caryophyllales > Polygonaceae > Rheum > Rheum nobile. The sequence continues at coordinate 957,672 of WOAB01000211.1, read as the reverse complement.
AGCACCATGAAATTAATCATTCATATCATAAAGACGAGGGATAGGGTGATGTTATTTCACCCTGATCTGACTTATGTCGCGACAATCCACGCACATATGCCAAGAACCGTCCTTCTTTGGCACCAAAATAACCGGAACAACGAAAGGGTTGAGGCTCTTTCTCATGTAGCCTATATCCATGAGTTCCTGGACTTATCTTTGCAGCTCCTTAGTCTCCTCGGGGAGGCTCTATATGCAGCCCGGTTATGAAGAGAGAAACCAATTTGGTGGATTGAGCCGACATATGATTATGCATCAACTCCTTGGAATGTGCCAACATATGAAGGTGTGTCACATCGATGGGATGAACCAGACATCAATGATGAATATCCCGATGAAGGATCCTACAAGGATTCAATAGTCATATCGCTTGAGGAAGATGAGCTAGAAAAAAAGAAGAAGGAATTCTTTGAACAACCTCTTCCTACCACCCCATTGAGCAATCAATATTTTGTCACTATTCCCAAGTGGGTTGTCTTTCACAAATATCCCAAGGACCAAGTGACACAACCTACCATTGTTTCGAGCTTCCTAAGCATCATGGCTACTCCATGGATGGATGCAACTCCAATGGTTCATTCATGCTTACCATTCTGGCTGCATGAAGATGAAATTTCCATGTGTGCTTTCTCAAAGCCATATTCCAAGGAAGAAAATGGAGTCCCTTCTTCTTTTATGTATTCCCATTAGCATGTACATTTATTTGAGCATGTATTATCACAGAAGATGCATTTTTCTTGTTCTTTATGGTATAAGTCAAAGCATGCTCTTATGATATTCAGTAGTAGACTAATGTTGAATAAATTTATGTTTAGGGCTAAGAAGGGAAGTTCATGGTGTTTTACATTCATTCATGAACGATTTGATTTTCATCATGGTTCTCTTATATCAAAGGTGTATTTTTGTGAAACATGGAGACTCTAATGTCTTGTCTTTGTTGTAAGCCATATCGATTTGATCGAGGTTGAATCCCTTTCAAGAAAGGAAAGATGATGTGATCATGCATATGATCAATCAAGAAACCCAATCTGACTCACCACAAGTTCCTTCGCATACTCCAAGTTTCACCCACATCCCCTGAATCACACCCTCATCTAGTGCTATGCACACACCCTTGCCGAGTGTCGATCCACAACACAAGCCTCGCAACTGATAGAGCCAATCTGGTCCAATCACTAAGCCATCTTCTCCACATGTTCCTAGGGTCCAGACAAGCCCATTGGGGTCACCTCTTCCCTTGCCAACCCCAACACCCGAAGTTGCGCCCATGCCTCCTCTCACCTACGTGTGTTGCTACTAGGGTTTTGTCCAACCACCAAGGAGTTGACCTACCTCCTGGAGCTATGCCTCGAGCCCGAGATTGCCAACCATATTTTGACCTCCAAAGAGGCATAATGATCCAAGGTGCATCGAGCAAATTAGAAGTTGATTAGGTGATGTTGATCCAAGTCCAACCGAGTGCGTAACCTCCGAACACCTCTCTATTCGCCAAGGGCGCATATGTGATTCCCACATGTGCTTGTCCTCAAACTTCATGGTAACGTGGTAATTGGACTTCCCTTCATGAAATCCTAACCCAACATTGGAATGCCACAAGTTTACTTTGAGATTACTCAAAGTTTATTGAAAGGTTACGTGCTTGTTAATGCTAGCCTGTGTCAAGAGTTTTTTCTCTGCCATTTTTTGGCTACTTCAACTCGCCTTTATGCCATTGTTTAGGCTACTTATCCAACAAACAAACCTTGAGTGATTTACTGTCTTTTACTTGGAGATATTCCAATAAAATCTTCTCCCTTTGTGATATTTCAAAGTTGCACTATCAAATCGTCCCTAAAACTCTAACCTTAAATCATCTAAATCAAAGATCTTTTTGTGTTTCGATGAAGATAAAACTTTGGATTCCACTAGCCTTGATACTGAGCATCAAAGTGGCTAGGATTAAATCAACAAGGTATTCGAAATGTAGCTCAAAAACATAGTATCACAATAAGATATAATAGTGCAAGGAATACCATGTAATCTAGTAGTTTTCCTAATGTGTGTGAAGTGCGTTCTTTTCTAATGTGTGTGAAGTGCGTTCTTTTCTAGGCCATGCAGGTTTTTATCACAGGTTTATTAAAGACTTCTCAAAGATCTCATCACCCCTATACGAGCTGTTGAAAAATGAGGTGATGTTTGAGCTTACTGAAGAGAGCAAGAAGGCGTTTGATGAGTTGAAGGCACGCCTAACAAGTGCCCCAATTATTCAAGCACTAGATTGGTCTCTCCCTTTTGAGATTATGTGTGATGCCAGCGACTATGCTGTAGGTACTGTCCTCAGTCAGAAGGAGGCATGAGCTTCCCATGTGATTCACTATGCATCTATGACTCTGAATGGTGCACAGAAAAATTACTCCACAACCGAGAAGGAGTTGTTGGCCGTTGTTTTTGCTCTGGAGAAGTTCTGATCCTATCTGCGCGGCACGAAGGTGATCGTGTATACAGACCATGCAGCACTTCGTTATTTATTGATGAAGAAAGAGGCCAAGCCGTGATTGATTAGATGAATCTGCTGCTGAGTGAGTTTGACATTGAGATAAGAGACAAGAAATGGGCTGAGAATTTGGTAGCTGACCACCTTAGTAGGCTTGTTCATGATGAAGACACACTGCATGCTCATCTGCAGATCCAAGGGACGTTTCCTGATGACACTTTGTTCGGAATTCAGGCTTTTTAGCTATGGTATGCACATTTGGTGAATTTTCTGGTTTCTGGTGAGTTTCCTCCACACTTTACAATGGCCCAGAGAGACAAGCTGTGCAGTGAGGCGCGATTCTATGTGTGGGATGACCCTTATCTTTGGAAGCATTGGTCTGATCAGGTAATCCGTAGATAATGAGGTAACTTCTGTCTTAGCTTTTTGTCATTCTCATGCATGTGGTGGTCACTTTGGGGCGAAAAAGACAGCTACGAAGGTGTTGGATGCAGGATTTTATTGGCCTCACATCTTTAGGGATGCATATGGTTTCTGTCAATCCCGTGATCGATGCCAGAGAGTTGGGAATATGTCCTAGAGGAATGAAATGCCTCAATCACCTTTAATCTTTTGTGAGATTTTTGATGTTTGGGGCATAGACTTTATGGGATCATTTCCTAACTCTTTTGGGAACATTTATATCTTGCTTGCGGTGGACTACGTTTCCAAGTGGGTGGAAGCGAAGGCCACCAAGACTAATGATTCTAAAGTTGTGGTAGGTTTCTTCAAGGAAAACATTTTTGCCAGGTTCGGCATTCCCAAAGCTCTAATCAGTGACAGAGGAACTCACTTCGGTAACAAGACAGTGAGCGCGTTGTTGAAGAAATATCATGTCATGCAGAAAGTTTCCACTATATACCATCCACAGACAAATGGACAAGTTGATGTATCCAATAGAGAGATCAAAACCATTCTTGAGAAGACCGTAGCTCTAAACAGAAAGGATTGGAGTCTGAGATTAGATGATGCACTATGGGCTTATCGTACAACTTACAAGACGCCCATCGGTATGTCGCCTTATAGATTGGTGTTTGGGAAAGCTTGTCATCTTGCAGTGGAGCTCGAGCACAAGGCTTTCTAGGCTGTGAAGAATTGCAACATGCGGATTGATGAGGTCGGAGAATTCCGCAAGTTACAGCTGCAAGAATTGGAGGAACTGCGGATAAAAGCTTATGACAATGCAGTCAACTACAAGGAAAAGACAAAAGCTTGGCATGACAAGAACATTTTGAGGAAATACTTTAAAGCTGGAGACAAAGTCCTACTATTTCAGTCTCGCCTACGTCTTTTCCCGGGTAAACTCCGATCCCGTTGGGCAGGCCCGTACGTTGTTGCTTGCGTTTTTCCACATGGTGTGGTAGAAATGTATGATCCTGCGACTCAAAAGATTTTCAAGGTGAATGGTCAAAGGTTGAAACCATATCATGAAGGGTTCAACAAGGAAGCCATAGAGGAGACGATTCTTGAAGAACCATATGCTGAACATTGATATACAAGGCACTATGTCGAGCCACGACATTAACCAAGGCGCTTCTCGGGAGGCAACCCGAGGTATGAAGTCTTTTCTCGTCAGTTTTTCTCCTTCTGTTGTTATTGTTCTTTGTTTCGTTTTCTAGACTAACTTGTAGGTAAAGATGCTTTCGAAGTGAAAGCCGCGGTTGCGGCCCAAAAACCACGATCGTTGCCCTGCCTATACATGAAGCATGCAATTCAATTGCACACCAAATACCGTAAGCCCTCTCTACCTTGAAAAAAAAATGAAAAACGAAAAAAAAGACTAAGTTTGTTTCGGAAAGAGATCCGCTACCGCCGTGGAGATCCGCGAGCACTGCTTACACATTTGCGCCGGTTTCTTTCGGTTTGTGGTGAGTTTCTTCACTATCCTCTTGTGTTGATTTCGAAATTGAAGGTTGGAGATGTCCGGTAGAGGGTTGAAAAGGTTGAACAAAAGGCAAATGAAGCGTTGGAATGCACTTTGTCATCGTGAAATAGTGCAAACCCGCTTCCTTAATGTACCTACTTTGCATACTTTGGGTCTATTGGACTGCACAAGGCTTTTGTTTGAGCATGGTGGTTCGGATGCTTTTGTTCCTATGGGAGCTCCTACCTATCCTCTCTATGTGTTGGAATTCTTGGCTACATTGGAAAGAGATGGGGATAGAATTACGTTTCATTTGAATGATGTGGATCGAACTTTGTCATTTGATGAGCTTAGATAGATTTTTGGAGTTTCCGCTCCACCAACTGAGGGGTGGAAGCTGTGGGCACCCGACACTATGAATTTTGGCAGGCAGCTACTGTTTAGATTTTCAATCCTAAGAAGGGGGAGTACAATTACAAGATTGTGCATCCATGCCTGAGATTGGCCCATAAGGTGATAGCAATGGCATTCTTGGGGCATGGTGAGGTCAACAAAGTTTCTGCTCCTGATTTGTCAGTTCTCTGGTGCATGAATCCAGAGAGTGAGTCTGTTCCAGACTGGGTTGCTCTGTTTGTAGCCAGTTGTTTCCGGGTCCGCGACAAGGAGTCCGGCAGGATAGCTATGGGTGGGATGATCACTCTAATTGCTAGAATTTGGGGACCGGAAGTGCCACAGAGTTATCAGCCGTTGCCTGGCGCATATGTCTATGATGAGCACTCTCTGAAAAAGGCGGGATTCTTGGTTTCTACACAGGGACAATATTTCTGGAAGGCAGGGAAGAGTGGCATCCATCATCTTACCCTACCTCATTTCATTCCCTTTGGACCTATGGCTCGGGATTTTTGTATGGTTGATGATGATGGTGATGAGGATAAAGCAGCTGCTGAGGAGGAATTTCCAGGGACGACTACCGATATGATGATGGATATGGGGCTCCATCATGAGGCCGTTGACACGGATATGTAGTATGAGGCGGGCACTTCGAGTGGTCCTACAGGCCATTCCGGTGCATCTAGTTCTTGGCAGGAGCAGATGCTAGCTGCTATGTCCAGCATTTCTATTCGACAAGAAGAGATGGCTTACCGCCAAGCTGAGATGGACATGACGATTAGAGAGATGGCTGCAGATCAACGGCATATTCTGGATGAGCAGCATCGGTGTGCCACTCGCTTGGAACATATGGCTACTGATGTCGCTGACATCAGGAGCAACCAGGCTCAGCATGGTGCGTGGATATCTAAGTTGGATGAGGATGTTCAGCAGCTCTGGGATCAACAACTGGTTTCGAGCGCTTACGGCCGACAGTGGGACGAGTTTGCTCGCGACGAGTGGGAGCAGTATAGGGGGAGCTCGAATTCCTTACCACCCGCCATGGAACCAGAGACTCTTGTTACAATGACTTTCCACCGCCACGCCAACCCCGACACTCGAGAGGGCGAGGAGGACGACCACCTCGGCGACAATAGTGAGTATTTTTCTTTCTTCCCTAGATTTATTTTTCCTCTTTCATTACATTGAGGACAATGTAATATTTAAGCATGGGAGAGAGATTTGTACTGCTGGTTGTAAAAAAAAAAATCCTAGCTAAGCTGAAAACCCGAAAAGGCGGCTTAGGCAAAATTCAGGGGCCCAGACCGGCATTAGGCTTGGGTAATAAGAGGCTAAAGAGTGTTGTGAGGATTGGTGAACCCATCTATGAAAAATGAAATGAGAGCCTAGGTGAAAACCCGAAAGGGCGCCTAGGCAAAATGAGTGAAAAGAAAAGAGCGACTATTAGGATTCATTCATTCTTCTGGCGTGGCGACATAAATGGTGAAGCTATAAGGAGGTTTCGGGTAGGTCACTCTGGAGTTATAAGGATATAGATTGGAGCTAGAACTAGAAATTCTCATTCACATACTGGAGTTCGGGTTAAGCTTGGGGGAAGTACTCTACTTTCCTTGATGCTGGTGTGCTGCGTTGTTGTGTTGGTGTTGCTGGAGATTCATGAGTACATACAGTTCTTAGTGGAGAATTTTGTTTGTGCTTACTGAGACCTTGGGTATTTCATTGGAGGAGTAGGTTTCCATTAGCTTACTCGAGGACGAGCAAGGTCTAAGCATGTGGGAATTTGATACGCTCTACTTTGTAGTGTGTAACTAGGAGCTTTACTATGTTATTAGGTACCATTTGTGTGGGCTTAGGAGATAATTTAGGATGATGGAGCAGTAGAAAAGAAGTGGAGAAAGTGTAGATTTTAGTGAGTTTGGAGCGTCAGAAGCTGAGGAAGGCAAAGCCGCGGGCGCGGAATGAAGGCAACGGGGGCAGCCAAGGAAGAGATCATTGAAGTGCCAAGAAGGGAAAGCCGCGGGCGCGGCCAGGAGGCAGCGATTGCGGCCTTGCAATTCAGGAAGGACGCGGAAGATTTTCACATGCAGATTCTCTTGTTATTTTATTTCCTTTATTTTATATTATTATATTTAGGTTATTGTTATTTTTAGAAGATTTTCTTAGGTTAAAAAGACTAAGTTTCTGTAGGTTTTGAACATCATGAGCACTACGACAGTTTAGTTTTTAGAGAGTTTTCTTGTGTTTGGAAGATTATGAAGAACTAAGTTACTTTGCTTAGTTAGACAATTTGAAGCCTTCGTTTGTTTTGGTTGTAAGATTGTAACTCTTGTTCTACTTCTTTGAATGTTATTGATTCTCTTGAACTTAATTCCCTTGTGTTTTGCTAATTGGCCATTGGTATTACTTTTATGCTAGAGTTGGATTATTTCTAATTGAAATATCTAAGTCAGAGTAGCAACTACGATATTCTAGAACTAGTTGTGATAGTTTATTGTAGAAGAGAATTGATTTGCATGCTAAGTAAAACTGGTTGTTTTATGTTGCATGTATCTGCTGAAATTCCTGAACTTACTGCTGCTATTGAATTGAATCTCGATATTTTCCTGATTGTTTGATAGTTATTATTATCATGGTTTGGTTGTCCTGTTAATAAACTTAAGAAAAGGAATTGGAACATTCATTGGGTTAAAGAACTGGAGATAATCGATGATCAACCAATCAAACTGAAGTGTGGATATCTGTCTGGATGAGCTCTTTCGTCAATATCTGTTTACATCTTTGTTACTTCTGTTAGTTAATTTTGTAGCTTTAGAACTCAAACCAAACCCCCCCTTTGTTACTGTTGATGATTGGTAAACGATTTCTGCAAACAGGATAGATAGCTTGATTCTCTGTTGGTTCGACCCTTACTTGCCAGACTACATTAGTTGGGTTATTGAGGTTTATTTGATAGGTACATACGACAAAAGCCCTGTCAGTAACAAAGCAACATTTATCAAGGATTCAATGTATACACGACTAGAAGAAAGAGGCTTGTGATGCACATTCCAGATTTGGAGGCACGATAAGCAATCACACAATGACCGTACATGCATAAACTAGTAACTCAATCACCCTAGATGAAATTGTAATCCTAGTCTAAAGCCTTTGGCTTTGAAGCCAATGTATTTTGCAGGCCTTCGGCCTAACATTTTTTTGTAGACTAAATGTTCTAAACAAGACAAGAACACACAATCTGTTTTTTTAAAAATATTATTTTGATAATCATTTAAAAAACATTGACATGGCACTCTCGACCCATTGGGTCGACCACAACCCGTACTCGACCCACATTCGACCGGTACATTTTGACCCATAAATGACCCGACCCGATGTGCTTAAACTCGAACCCAACCCGCTTAACCCATTTGATAGGTCTAGTAGGTATATATTGTACAACATACTAGGAATTGGATTGAAATTCATTTGATTAATTTCATCAAACCCATGCGAGTGTGGCATCAATTATTCCACTTTAATCCTTGCACTAGAGCAACTCACACTTTTCATGATCATACTGTAACACCCCCAAAATACCTTTGGAAATATTACCGCCAGTGACCTCAGATTACACACCCGGGGTCACCCAAGGCTTACCGTTTTTATAACAAATGATATAATGTTGTAATCTTTATTAAATAACATGAAAGTTGACCAAATCATATTCAAACCGACGTCATAGGTTACAACTGATACAAAACCATATACAAAAATCTTTATTACAGCGGAAGTCTTTGAAATAAATAAACGCCATAAAGGGGTTGAACTGAGCGATCTCACGCTAGGATCTTTAACCTTGGGAAAACACTTAAAATATCAACTGCCTTCAACGTCGGAATCTGGCCTTCACGGATGAGGAAATTTACCTGATGTGCCATATGAGATGGATGACACCAGCCAACCATGCAAGGAATAAAAATCGGTTGGTTAGTCTAATGAAAGACTATGCAAGGGTACAAATAAAAAGGTTCTAAGTAGTCGTATTAAGTTACACCCATCGCTTCTCGAATAATAGCCGATAAACGATAGTGAACCCCCATACTTCTACGGAAACACAAGAAAAGGCATGTCTGAAGAGAAGACTCCAAAGGAATTGAGTCTTATGGAAAACGTATGAAAAGAAGACTCCAAATGAATTGAGTCTTATAGGAAACATATGACAATTGTTTGGGAACGTTTAGTTTTCACATAAGTTTAAAACACGACCTTGATTATTTGGGTCCACGACCAACCTCACCGCGCAATGCGAATCCAGATTGGAAAGAAGACTTACTCTAACAAGAGTCCGGGCGGTTTCCACGTTGTACTCCTCGCCCGAGGGTATATATTAATTATGTGCGTAAAATCACTTATCTTATTTAATTCCAAAACGTACATTCACGTTACATCTTTTAATTCACATCATCTCGATACGAGAGATATTTCTGGGAATGAATCCCGAACGTTGGCACTAGCTAAGTGAACCTACCCTACAATAAGGGTACGGTCATGACCAAAAGTACTAGGGCAAAATCCTCCTAATACCAGTTATAAAGAAACGACTAGACCTCGCAAGGTACATAGCGTTCCTACGAATACTCGTTCTAACTACGCATGTAAGTTCACACATAAATCAACACCAGAACCATTACGGTAATATCATATATAATAGCGTTGTTTCTAGCAATATATACAACCTATTATAAATCCATATTTTAACACATTGTTTTATCAAATCTGTTCCCAAACATAAAACAATAACTTTATCCCATCTTAATTAGACAATTAAATAATTGACAATCAAGGGAAACATGGAATAATGAGCAACAGCGAACCGCCACTTGCCTTAAGCTAGACGAACGAAAAGATCGGGTTCCGAGATCTGGAAACTTGCACTTGAGTATGGTCCCTACGACGACGATGAGTTTTATGACAAAACCCTAAGTTAAATACGATACGAAAATACGAAGCGAAACGAAGGAAAGGAGTCAGAGTTGCGGTCGCGGATGGCATAGCCGCGATCGCGGCCTTGCTGGTCGAAACCACGCTCGCGGTTTTATAACCGCGATCGTGGTTTCGCGCCCAGCCGGGGATGCGGGTCTCTACCCGGCCGCGGTCGCGATGGATGGAGCCGCGGTTGCGGGACTCCATCTCGATGCGAACTTAACTAGAGTTTGAGCCATACCGACGACGACGAGGCACAACCACTTCGCTTCTGGACAGATGAGCACCTCCAACACTCCAAGGATTCCCCCACGACGATGATTTCGGCTTTGGCGACGATGACTCCGACGAACACAAGAACTTTTACGAGAGGAAGAGAAAGCTTGAGATTGATGGAGAATGAGCCAGATCCGAGCCCTATATATAGGCTCAGGGAAGAAGGAGTTCACCTCAGCACCGGCAACCCAACCAATCCAACTCCCCACCGTTCGGGCACGAGGCGAAATTCCGAGCGTCGGCCTTCTGGAAGCAGGGGAAGAAGGCGAACAGAGATACCCGCGACCGCGGTTTCAGAACCGCGATCGCGGTTTACCCATAGGCAAAACCGCGCCCGCGGTTTCAAAACCGCGGTCGCGGCACTGCGCGCTCGCATTTCTGGGTCCTTGGTCGCGGTTCTTGCTTGAGGTCATGCTTAAATTTATTTTTAGCACTCCCTATATACTTTAAGATCCAATATTTTATTAAACGTATATAGTCACGTTCAAAAGGACCTTACAGAGGTTACAGAAATTGCCCAACACGTCTTGCTTACAAAACGACAGTTGGGACTTTTAGGGGTTATTACAATACCCCCCCCCCCTTAAAAAAAAGTGTCGACCCCGAAACTAGGCCGAAAATAGCTCGGGAAAACGACTAAGCATATCAGACTTAGTCTCCCAAGTTTCCCAAGTCACCTCCTCAGATCCTGACTTGGACCAGAGGATTCGTACTAATGGTACCACCTTGTTCCTCAAGTGCTTCTTGCGGCATTCGAGAATACACTCCGGTCTCTCCTCGTATGTACCATTCGCCTGAATCTCGATGTCGTCATAACTCAGCACATGAGACTCATCTAGCACATACTTCCTCAACAGGGACACATGAAACACGTTATGCACAGGATGTACCGACGGTGGCAATGCCAAACGGTATGCTAAAGATCCGACTCTGTCAAGGATCTCAAACGGTCCCACGTAGCGAGGGTTGAGCTTCCCACGCTTGCCGAACCTAAACACACCCTTGGATGGCGACACCCTGACAAACACCTTGTCACCAACCTCAAACTCGACATTCATGCACTTCAAATCAGCATAAGACTTCTATCGACTCTGAGTTGTAAGCATCCTCTATCTGATCAAGGCAATATCTGAGGCAGTCCTCTCGACTAACTCTGGTCCGAGCAGAATCTTGTCGGCATTCTCATCCCAACAAATCGGAGATCTGTACTTTCGACCGTACAAAGCCTCGAATGGAGCCATCTTGATGGTAGAATGCCAGCTATTATTGTACGTGAATTCAATCAGACTCAAGTTGTTCTCCCAACTAGTCGGATGATCCAGAACACAAGCTCTCAGCATATCCTCCAGTGTTTGAATGGTCCTCTTAGACTGCCCATCCGTTTGAGGATGAAACGCAGTACTGAACCTCAACTCAGTTCCCATGGCCTTGTGGAGTTCCTTTCAAAACCTCGACATGAATTGGCCATCACGATCCGACACAATGGTTTTTGGCATACCATGCAATCAGCCAATCCAGTGCTCTCCCACCACTCACTAGCCACATCCTTAAGTTGAAGGGAGGCAATGTGCACTTTCTCAGCTTCAGTGCAAGCGACGTTCCTGAATAACCGCTCTATATGTGAGAACCAATACGCCACCCTGACTGGTTCTCCAGTACCGTCATAGCTATCAGGCCTCATCGAGCTAATGGTTTTCAAGGCCCGACCGTAGTTCCCTCCATTTCTAACGGTATCGACTTGAGGTAACAGGTCCACTGATTCCTCAAATTTAGGGACAACTTGAGGGACTGGTACACCTTGAGCTTGCAGTACAGCGGGCCAAACTATCTCGGTGACCGCCTGCACAACAATCTTACGAATGGCCTCTATGGCCGCAGCATCGAAGACAACCTGAGGGTTAGCCTGAACATGGCTATTGCCAGCTAGGTTATTGTGAGAGGCTGATTCGCTCTCATCCCCCTGGTTAGCGGCACTTCTCAGGTTCACCCTTGGGTTGTTACCTAGCCCAACACCAGCACGGGTTGTGTTCACCATCTGTTTGCCGATCAATTATTAAAGTACTCCATAAAATTAATATAACATTTAAAGACGCACAATAGATGTAATTGATTCGGAGTAGATCAAACTAGCAAACTCTATTGATAAAGGAACTGAAACCATGTTTCACAAGTCTTACAATAACCTTCCTAAATGACAGGACAAAACTGTTAGGAGGCTAATGCTCTAAAAACAACGAAAGTTAAAACAGTGAGAAAAGAACACTTCGACATGCTACTGTCCCCCTCGAGGTGCCTTGACGAGATTCATGTAATCATCAACCCTATGATATCTCTTCGGAGGTGATCTGTCCTCGGGTTCCGGAGCCGGTCTTCTCGAACTACTAGGACCCGGAACACTTGGCTCCTCCCTAGGCATTGGAACACTTGGCCCCTCACCAGGAACAAGTGGATAGCAAAATCGGTCCAAGAACCCTGGGCGAAAATCCGCCACATTCAGCACATAGTGCGGGTTAACCAGCTGCTTGGCTTGCCTGATGTTCTCCTGAAGCTCGTGGACATCATCCAACATGAGAGAGAGACTGGACTCAACATTGTAAGCCCGCTCCTCCATAGTGTACATCGAGTCCATCCACTCATCCATGTGCTCAACTAGCACTCGGGGCTTGACCCTTGCCTGCTGAGTGGGAACATCCACATGAGCCTCCCACGGCCTCGCTCGCCTACGAGCTTGCTCCGTCATCTCTTCCATTTCGCGACGAGCCTCGGTGGAAGCCATCTCACTTTGAAGGTGTACGTGATGAGACACAGGGCTCATCACCGGCTCTCTAGGTACGTGGGTAGGATACGGACCCACTGGTGCCTCCAATGGCTCATACTCATCCATGTCAGCACCGGACACCCTAAGTGCCTCCCAAGTAGTATGAGACAAAGGTGTGTACTCTGGAAATGGTGGCATCTCCGGGCTAGGGAAGATGAATTGCATCCCCAGATCTTCTCCGTCCACAAGCAGGTGCTCCAGACCCAGATCAGTATCATAATCCTCGAGGTCCTCTTCAGGGTCCTCCTCAGGATCCTCTTCGGGGTCCTCTTCTGGGTCTTCCTCAGGATCCTCCTCGGGTTCCTCTTCGGGGTCTTCATCGGGATCCTCCATCTTGTCGAATATGAGAACCACCGACTCCTCGAGAACGGTTTTCTCCTCCTCTTGAGGACTAACTGGAACCCCGACCTGAGCACACTCTAGAAGAATAGGGGACTCAAGCTCGGCCTTAGGTGGCGAAGCTACCTCAGCGTCCTTCCTTCCCTTCAGTTGAGACACGACAGCACCCATTGCCTGCGAGGTGACGAGGAAGAATTAGAACTTTCTAAATATAGAAGCTAACTTTCTATATTAGACAGAAGAAGAAGGCACGACTAGAACGGCAGAGGTTTCAAAGTATAAAATTTTACTCAAAAGTATAATCTTGTTTAAAACATTGACTTGTCTTTTTGAAATACCCAATTAATTTCTCTACTATAAACGAAGAACGGTTTATAAACTTTTGTTTTAAATAAACGATTTGAAAACTTAAATCATTTAAAAAAAAACTTTTAGCTTTGATACCAAATCTGTAACACCCCCAAAATACCTTTGGAAATATTACCGCCAATGACCTCAGATTACACACTCGGGGTCACCCAAGGCTTACCGTTTTTATAACAAATGATATAATGTTGTAATCTTTCTTAAATAACATGAAAGTTGACCAAATAATATTCAAACTGACGTCATAGGTTACAACTGATACAAAACTAAATACAAAAATGTTTATTACAGCAGAAGTCTTTGAAATAAATAAATGCCATAAAGGGGTTGAATTGAGCGATCTCACGCCAGGATCTTTAACCTTGGGAAAACACTTAAAATATCAATTGCCTTCAACGTCGGAATCTGGCCTTCACGGATGAGGAAATTTACCTGATGTGCCGTATGAGACGGATGACACCAGCCAACCATGCAAGGAATAAAAACCGGTTGGTTAGTCTAATGAAAGACTATGCAAGGGCACAAATAAAAAGGTTCTAAGTAGTCGTACTAAGTTACACCCATCGCTTCTCGAATAATAGCCGATAAACGATAGTGAACCCCCATACTTCTACGGAAACACAAGAAAAGGCATGTCTGAAGAGAAGACTCCAAAGGAATTGAGTCTTATGGAAAACGTATGAAAAGCATACTCCAAATGAATTGAGTCTTATAGGAAACGTATGACAATTGTTTGGGAACGTTTAGTTTTCACACAAGTTTAAAACACAACCTTGATTATTTGGGTCCACGACCAACCTCACCGCGCAATGCGAATCCAGATTGGAAAGAAGACTTACTCTAACAAGAGTCCGTGCGGTTTCCACGTTGTACTCCTCGCCCGAGGGGTATATATTAATTATGTGCGTAAAAGCACTTATCTTATTTAATTCCAAAATGTACATTCACGTTACAGCTTTTAATTCACATCATCTCGATACGAGAGATATTTCTAGGAATGAATCCCGAACGTTGGCACTAGCTAAGTGCACCTACCCTGGAATAAGGGTACGGTCATGACCAGAAGTACTAGGGCAAAATCCTCCTAATACCAGTTATAAAGAAACGACTAGACCTCACAAGGTACATAGCGTTCTTACGAATATTCGTTCTAACTACGCATGTAAGTTCACACATAAATCCACACCAGAACCATTACGGTAATATCATATATAATAGCGTTGTTTCTAGCAACATATACAACCTATTATAAATCCATATTTTAACACATTGTTTTATCAAATTTGTTCTCAAACATAAAACAATAACTTTATCCCATCTTAATTAGACAATTAAATAATTGACAATCAAGGGAAACATGCAATAATGAGCAAGAGCGAACCGCTACTTGCTTTAAGCTAGACGAACGAAGAGATCGGCTTTCGAGATCTGGAAACTTGCACTTGAGTATGGTCCCTACGACAACGACGAGTTTTATGACAAAACCCTAAGTTAAATACGATACAAAAATATGAAGCAAAACTAAGGAAAGGAGTCAGAGCCGCGGTCTCGGATGGCATAGCCGCGATCACGGCCTTGCTGGTCGAAACCGCGCCTGTGGTTTTATAACCGCGATCGCGGTTTTGCGCCCAGTCGGGGCCGCGGGTCTCTGCCCGGCCGCAGTCGTGGTGGATGGAGCCGCATTCGCGGGACTCCATCCCGACGCAAACTTAACTCGAGTTTGAGCCATACCGACGACGAAGAGGCACAACCACTTTGCTTCTGGACAGATGAGCACCTCCAACACTCCAAGGATTCCCCCACGGCGATGACTTCGGCTCAAGCGATGATGACTCCAACGAACACAAGAAATTTTACGAGTGGAAGAGGAATCTTGAGATTGATGGAGAATGAGCCAGATCCGAGCCCTATATATAGGCTCAGGGAAGAGGGAGTTTACCTCAGCGCCGTCAACCCAACCGATCCAACTCCCCACCGTTCGGGCACGAGGCGAAATTCCGAGCATCGGCTCTCTTAAATCAGGGGAAGAAGGCGAACAGAGGTATCCGCAACCGCGGTTTCAAAACCACGGTCGCGGAACTGCCGCGCTCGCGTTTCTGGGTCCTTGGTCGCGGTTCTTGCTCGAGGTCATGCTTAAACTTAGTTTTTTAGCACTCCGACCCCAGATACTTTAAGACCCAATACTTTATTAAACGTATACAGTCACGTTCAAAAGGAACTTACAGAGGTTACATAAATTGCCCAACACGTCTTGCTTACAAAACGAAATTTAGGACTTTTAGGGGTTATTACACATACAACAAATTATAAACTCATATCTGCTAAGAACACTCAATCAACACAAGTAAATTAAGCCAACAAATCAGTTATAAAATACAAAGAAAGGAAAATAAAACCATGATCTACTGCGTGAAATCTCAACAATATGTCACCAAATTAGGAAAGGAAAGCGAACAAACAAATATCAATCTTATTCAAAAAATGTTTTCTCTCCTTCTATAGCAGTTCATGCCCCTAGGATTTAGCTAAGAGTAAGGCCTTGGCCTTGTGATCTCACTTATAATTTGGTGAAGGGAAACTAATAAAGAGATCTTCCTACTAGCAGTTGTTTTGGGGCGAAAAGACCAGACGATCTAAATCGCCTTAGACGGGGTAACTAGTCGATCGAATAGTAGAAATCAAACCAATTCAAATAGATAATCAACCAATAGATAAGAAATGCAAGGAAACAATGTAATTTTATTAACGCGTTGATGATTGAAACAAGTCGGGTTACAACTTATCCTTAGAGAGAAGTAGGTCGGAGCAGACTCGACCGGGGATGATGATGTTCGACCGATGGACGTGAAACGGCGTTCCGGCCCGAGTAAGTGGTGGCAATTCAGAGCTTATATGTGCGTGTGTTCAGAGTTCATTATGCATGAGAATGCGCTGTGTCCCTTTTTCCAGCTTGTGTTCCTCTCTTATCCCCTCCGAATCCAAATATGGTAAGTGCATTTTCTGACCGTTTTCTTACGATTTGGCCATATCTTGCCTTCAATGCCTGGAGTGATTGCTGGGATTCTGTACTTGATTACTGTCATTATTGTGTTATTTTGAATGATGTGGTTGTTGCCTCAATCAAGCATTTAATGCTCGGTATGATCTTCGCGATCTGGTCGGGAAGCATTCGACTGCGGAGGTTATGACGATTCTCTCGACTTTCTCTTATCTTCCGACTTGTCTTGGATCTGGGCCCATCTGGCTTGGTCTGTCCTCCTAGGAGAGTGTTGGGCCCAACAATAGCCCCAAGTTGTTTTGGGCTTCGGCGAGGCTTGATGGATGGAGTCCAAACAACTTCCTACGCCACGATCTCCACCATCCGTTTTTGATGCATCAGACGAGGGCTACATGGGGAGATCATGGAGCTTGATGTGACGTTTCGGCAGACCTGCCTTCTCCCTCCATAAATTTGAAGCAGGCCTCGTTGATTTGACTTCATCTTCCTTCTTTTGCAAGCCTTACCCGGTAGGTCTTCTTAGCCTCTTCGCCATTGCTCTCCGATTTCCTCTCATTTTTGTTTTTAGAGATGGTTTCTAGTGAAGCCTCCGAGTCGTCGGTGACTCATTCGGACCCGCGCAAGGATGAAGCTCCTCCCCTTTTCATTATGAAGGAATCCGACGCTCTGACAAGTACTCTGTCGCAGGCGGAGCTAGAGCAGGTTCTCCAAGTCGGGGGTTTTCCTCCGGAGACGGTTGCGAGATTGCCTCACCCAGATGAGAGGGCTGACGCTTGATACGAGGGCTGGGTCTGCTTCTACGCTTATCTGTTTCGGATTGGTCACAAGTTCCCCTTTTCTTCCCTTGTCAGGGATTTTTTGGCTACTTTGGCGTTGGCGCCGTGTCAGATGATGCCTCAGGCGTGGAGGATTCTTAGGGTTCTGGATTTGGTAAACGTTCAATCTGGGGCTGGCTTTGATTTCGACGCCCTGTGGTACAATTACTCCCTTGGGTCGAAGAGTTCTTCCCGCGTTCAGCTGCGCATTCGACAGGGTCGAAAGCCTTTGGTGCTTAACCTCGATGTGAACGACCGCGGATGGGGGTCAAAATTCTTTTTTGTCGAACGTTCATCTTTGGAGAAGGGGGGAGATTGTTCGTTCTTGCTGCCGGAGTGGCGAATCGAGAGTATGTGTTTGTACTTTCTTTGCACATTTCCTGTGTCTTAACCTCTTGTCTTAACTTTTCTTTTTTGTAGTTCCCGAAGCGGAAGATCTGGAAGTGGATGCTCAGTCGGAAGGCTTGTCAAGGGTTGTTCTTAGTGTTCCTGTGTCGGAGAGGAAGTTCGTCAACGTCAACCTGCTATTGACCTCCCCCGCTACTCAAGACGATATGTCGACTGTCTCATCGTCTCGTGCCAAGTGTAAGTTTTCCCCAGTGTTCTTTTTTTTTTGTCTGCTTTGTGATCTTTTCACGTTTATCTGTCGTGTTAGCTTCTCCTGGTGGTCGAACAAGTGCTCGCTTGAGAGGAGTGTCTGGAAAGGGTCTGATTGAGCAGAGGAGGGCGGCGGCCAAAGTCGCATCGAGCAAGTCGATTCCGGCGGACTCGGCGCCTCAAGTCAAGGTTGGTTCCAAGAGGAAAGCAGGCGTTCCTTCTGGCGACGTCAAGGTGGAGGAGGTTCCTAGAAAGAAAGGGGCGGCCGCTGAAGGGATCGACAAGATCGGCGCGGTCGGTCGATCGATTGCTGATCTCTTTCATGCCCAGGATCCGACTCTGAAGTCGGAAGTCGACGACATCTCTCCTTTGGATTGCATTGGTAAAGCGGGGTGCTCCGCGTGGAGAGTGAGTCATCTCTGCTTGTGCTTTTCGTTTTCTTTCCTTGAGTCGACTGAGTTTCCTGACTGTTTTTGTATTTTATTTTTCAGACCTTTCAGTATCTCTTGGGGGCATACTCCGGCGCTAAGACGATGGTTGTCAAGGCCGAGGAGAGGGCTGCTAGGTCAGAGTCTGATCTCGCGTCTCTGAAGAGTAGGTTGGAGGGAGCTGAGAGTCGTTGTTGAGAGGCTGAGCGCCGCTTTACTAGGGAGCTGAAGAGTTATCAGGAGGAGTTAGTTGTATGCCGGAAAGAACTTAATGAGAGCCGATCAGGTATCGAAGAAAGGGTGAAGCAGGCTCAGATCGCAGCTGGCCAGATCGCAGGTGACGTCGGCATTTTTTATGCGTTGAAGTCGCGTGTTGAGATGATGGAGGAGTTTGATGAATGCAAGCACGAGCTCTGGGATCTGAAGGCGGAGAAGGAGACCTTGGACTCCATGTTCTCAAAAGGAAACCCTGTTCATGAGCTTTTCCAGTTGGCCGGCGTTGGAGAGGAGATTGCGGATGGAGATGTTGGCGAGGATGAGGTCCACTCCGGCGATGTTGAGCCAGATGATCCTCAGCTTCCTCTGGAGCCAGCCCCTATCGAAGGTAGTGTTGCTGCCCTTGACGCCTGATGTGTATTTTTTTTATGCAGTCTGACTTGTTGCTCCACACGTGTATGGGTTTGGATATTTTGTATTTTGGCGACCCGTCTACCATCGCGGGTCGCAGACTGTGTAGTAGATGTTGTTGAAGTCCTATGTGTATGTAGGCAAACAATCTATTTTGGTGACCTGCCTACCATCACGGGTTGCGTATTCGTATAAAAAATGCTTAGACTTTTATTTGATGCAATCTGTTTCTTACAAAGGATTATATGTTTGTTTGTTTCGTACATGTCGTCAGACTTTTCTTAGAGAAGTTTGTCGATGACGCTTTGTGTTTTGTATGTCGGTTTCGCCTGTGTGCTCCGTCGAGTGGGGCTCGCCGTATGTTTGTGTTTAAAGGAGGCCTGCAAATGTATGTGTATGTGTTAGTCATGACTTTATGCCGGGGAGGTAAGAAATATGTCTCTATTGCGTAAATGTAATAAGGTGTCATAACCTTATGTATTGTGTAAGGCAGGCGGTGTGCCGACGTGCCTGTGTTGTCCATCTCTCCATGTTCCGACCGATCGTGTAGATGTAATGTAAGCGCTTTTCATGGATGACTGGATCCAATGTATGTGTCAATGATGTTCCGCATTCATGTTTTTGTAAGGAGGAGGTCCTTACTTAGTGTCGAATGCTAGTTTTTTAAAGAATTTGAGATGTGTATGCGATAATAAACGATGTATGAAGTTATGTGATGCCTTACCTCGTTTGGTTCAGAAATGGTATAGCTTCAGATGTGTTGCGTTCCAACTTCTTGGGATTGGTCGTCCGTCTTTGTCTTCTAACTGATATGCTCCTTGTCCGACTACTTCGGTGATTAAGTAGGGTCCTTCCCATTGTGGTGCGAGCTTTCCGTCGGATGGACTTTTGGTATTCTGGAACGTTTTTCTGAGGACCCAATCTTCGACTTTGAATGCTTTGATCTGGATGTTCTTGTTGTAACTCCTTGCGACCTGTTGTTGGAACATGACCATCCTAATTCGGGCTCTTTCTATGATCTCGTCCACCGTGTCTAGGCTGTGTGCTAGTTCGACGTCATTTTGCTCGTTTGTCTGAAGGTTGCAACGGGCGGTCGGAACCAATAACTTGGCCGGAATGACTGCCTCACTCCCGTAGATGAGAGAGAAAGGTGATTGTCCGGTCGCATTTTTTGGAGTAGTCTTATCTGTCCAGAGAATGAATGGGAGTTCGTCTGCCCATTTGCCTTTAGCCCCAGTGAGGCGTTTCTTGAGGTTATTGATGATGATTTTGTTGCTGGATTCAGCCTGTCCGTTGGATTGTGGGTACCGAGGTATGGACGTGACCAATTTGATGTTCCATTGATCGCAGAAGGCTCGAGTCTTATGACTAATGAATTGGGAACCATTATCGCATACGATTTCTGATGGGACGCCAAATCTGCACAAGATATTGCGTTTTATGAATGAAATGACGTGTTGATCTTTTACCTCTCTGTAGGCTTCGGCTTCGATCCACTTAGAAAAGTAGTCTGTCATGGCAAGGAAGAAGACTCTTTGACCCGACGCGGGTGGGAGCTTCCCGACAATGGAGGAGCTCTGAAGGTTGATGATAGACGGGCGCGTGTCGCTGATAGGCGTCGCATCTCTTGGTGTACTCCATAGCGTCTTTGTTCATCGTGGGCCAGTAGTACCCATTTCGCAGGGCTTTCCCTGAGAGGCTTCGTCCGCCGGTATGGTTTCCACATTCTCCTTCGTGTAGAGATTGTAAGATGCATCCGACTTCTGGAGTCTTGAGGCATCGCAGGAGTATTCATGTGACAGACCTTTTGTACAAGATGTTATCTAGGATATCGAAAGAGAGTTCTTGTACCTTGAGCCTCTTTGCTTCTGTTTTGTCGTCGGGCAGGATGCCGTCTTTTAACCACCTAACATAGGGTAGTATCCAATCATCGTTGGTGTTGACAATGTCTTCTTCTGGTCGGTCGCCTATCTCCATGGCGACCAACTCTTCTAGTGGTGTAGTTGGTTCGACGGATGTTCTTGGGACGGCTGGTGTCATGATGTGTGCCAATGGTATATATGGAAATTCTTTCGGGTCCAAGGCGGATCCTAGGTTGGCAAGTGCGTCGGCTTGGGAGTTAAGATCCCTTGGTACCTGTCTGATATCGAATGCTTGGAACTGGCCGATCAACTTCTTAGCTACTTCGAGGTAGGCTATCATTCTGACGTCTTTGGCGCTGTACGACCCTTGTATCTGGTTCACGACCAGTAGGGAGTCGCAAATGACTTCGATCTCTTGGACCCCTAGGTCGTGAGCTAGGATGAGTCCGAATATGAGTGCCTTATACTCAACTTCGTTGTTAGTTGCGTCCCACTCACATCTTACGGCTTGGGCTATCTTGTCCCCTTGTGGCGATTTCAGCACGACCCCTAGCCCCGATCTTCTAGCGTTCGATGCACCATCGGTGTGGAGTTCCCATGTGCCTGTTTCTTCTGTTGCGAGCAGTTGTGTTGCTTCTCTTGTGGCTTCTTGCTCTAGGGTCGGGCTGAAATCTGCTACAAAGTCGGCTAAGGCCTGCGACTTGATTGCCGTCCTGGGTTCATACTCGATGTCGTAACCGCTGAGGTGTATGGCCCACTTGGTCATTCGTCATGTGAACTCGGGCTTCCTCATGATCGCTCTCATGGGATGATTAGTGCGGACAATAATAGTATGGAATTCGAAATAGGGTTTGAGTTTGTTCGAGGCCATTACCAATGATAGTACGAGCTTTTCAAGCGACGAATACCTTGTTTCTGCCGGTAATAGCGTCCGACTGACGTAGTATATCAGTGACTGCTTGCCGTCTTCTTCTCTGATCAGTACTGTGCTTACGGCCGATTCTGACACTGCTAGGTATAGAAATAAAGGCTCGTCGCCTTGGGGTTTGGTCAATAACATGGGACTGGCCAGGTACTCCTTCAAGTTCTGGAATGCTGCTTTGTATTCTTCCGTCCATTGAAAGGACTTGTTCTTCTTGAGAGCGTCATGAAAGGGTTTGCACTTGTCGGACGACTTTGAGATGAATCTATTCAGGGCTGCTATCCGACCCGTAAGTTTCTGTACGTCCTTGATGCATCGGGGGGATCGAAGGTTGATGAGAGCCTTGATCTGTTCTGGGCTGGCTTCTATTCCTATTTTTGTCACCATGTACCCCAAGAACTTTCCTGAAGACACTCCGAAGGAACACTTAGTAGGGTTTAGTTTCATGTTGTACCTTTTTAGCACCTCGAAGCTGTCGCGAAGGTGGTCTATATGATGTTCTTTCCTTTTTGACTTGACCAACATGTCGTCTATGTAGACTTCCATCGTGTCCCCAATCTAGTCTTTGAACATTTTGTTGACTAGTCGTTGATACGTAGCCCCTGCATTTTTTAGACCAAATGGCATTACTTTGTAACAATAGATACCTTGGCTAGTGATGAACGCTGTCTTTTCTTGGTCTTCTGGTTCCATGAGGATTTGGTTGTAGCCACTGAAAGTGTCCATGAAGGTAAGCATTTTGTGTCCCGCCGTAGCGTCAACCATGGCGTCGATGTGGGGTAGCGGGAACGAGTCTTTAGGACAAGCTTTGTTGAGATCTGTGAAGTCGATGCAAACTCTCCACTTGCCATTCTTCTTCTGGACTACGACTACGTTGGCCAGCCACTCGGGGTAGTGGACCTCCCTTATCTTCCTTGTTTGTAATAAGCTTTTGACTTCATCGTCGACTATCTTGTTCCGCTCGGGGGCGAACTTCCTGCGTTTCTGCTTGACGGGGGGATGAGATGGATCTACATTTAATTTATGAGTAATAATATTTGGAGATATTCCGACCATGTCCTCATGTGACCATGCAAAACAGTCGGCATTGGTCTTGAGAAAATCGAGGAGTTGTTGCCTGGTCGAGTCATCCAGGTCCGACCCGACCCTTACCGTTTGGTTTGGCTTTGAAGGATCTAGTACGATCTTGTCGAGCTTTTCCATTTCTGGTTCGACGTACCGACTAGGTCCCTCGCCGCTCTGTGGTTGCTATGCGGTCATTTGATCTCCCTTGATTTCTTGGACTCCCCATTCAGTGGGGAATTTGATGACTTGATGGTACGTCGAGGGTACCGCCTTCATAGCGTGTATCCATGGCCTGCCAAGAATACAATTATAGGGAGACGGACAATCTAGGACTAAGAATTTCACATGTTGGTTGATTCCCACAGCGTATGTGGTTAGGATGATTTCGCCAGTCGTATGTTTAACCTCACCGTTGAACCCGACCAATGGAGTTGATTTTTTGACTAGGTCGTTTTCAGTCAGACCCATTTCTTTAAGGGCGTCGAGGGTTAAAAGATTGGTTGAACTCCCTGTATCGATTAGTACTCTTCGTATTAAGCAATTGCCAATGGACAAAGATATTACCAGACCATCGTGATGACCTTCTGATCCGTCGGAGTCGGACTCATCAAATGTGACCGTTGGAAGGTCGGGGACCTTTCTTGGCTTGAATTCCGACGCTTCGGGCTTATCGCCCTTGCTTTCCTTTGCATGCCGCTTAGCCGCAGAGTATGTGTTTCCATATATATCCGAACCACCTGAAATAGTGTTGACAACTTTCATATGGACAGGAGATGGGGGTTTGTTTTGCTTTAACTGATCTCGTCGTTCTATGGTGGCTTTTGCTCGCTCCGAGATTACGTCGTGCAAGAGCCCCTGCGCGAGTAGTCTAGCGACCTCCTTTCGTAGGGCGATGCACTCGTCGGTCGAATGACCGTGGTCGCCGTGGAATTCGCACCATCGGCTCATGTCCTTCTTGACGTCCAGTCGGTCGCTCTTTCGGGGCCATCTTACCTCTTTCCCATATTTGTCGAAACTATTGACGAGCTCCGACACGGAAACATTGAAGTTATAAGATTGGACCTTGGGAGGCAACGCCGGACCGTCTCTCCAATCTTGTGATCTGTCAAAGATAGAGTTTACCTGGTTCGGCTCGTTTCGATTACGAGAATAGGGATGATGACGTCTATCTCGACGGTTGTCGAAGGGGTTTTTATGATCGGATGGATCAGATCTGTGTGAGGCTTTCCGTGACTCACGGTCCTCTTCCAATCTTACCTCGGCCATGGTTTTGGCCTGGACATCTTCGAAACTTCTACACGGGTACTTGGTGATCTTGTTGTAGAGATTGTTGTCTTTGATCAGACCTTGTCGGAAGGCTTCGATGGAGGTGGTGACGTCGCAATGGGGGATCGCCACTTTCTCTTTATTGTACCTGTTGAGGTAATTTCGGAGAGGTTCGTTATACCTTTGTGTGACTCGGTAGAGGTCACTTGATTGTCTCTCGAGCCTCCGACTGCTGGCGAACTGACTCTTGAAAGAGTTGACCAGATCTGCGAACGATTCTATCATTCCCTGAGGCAAACGCATAAACCAAGTTATTGCGGGACCCGCGAGGGTTGTGCTAAAGCTTTTACACATGACAGCCTCGCGGCTCTCCCTTGAAACGGATGCAGCCATTAGTTTTTGTTTATAGAGAGAGATATGGTCATCTGGGTCGCTGGTGCCGTCGAATGTCGCCATGTTGGGGAGATGAAACTTCTTGGGAATCTCGACCCTAGCGATTTCTTCGGCGAACGGGGATTCTTCGAATCTGCCGGATGCTTCCTTTTCGATTGGTTGCGGGACCCCTAGAAGCCTGGTGAAGCGATCGTCGATCGTCTTCATGTGTCGGTCGAGTGTCTGCTGGACAAGAGCGAGGATGTCTGGTGGATTGGTAACCTGCGGCTCATCGATTCGGGTCCCTGCCGACCCGATCGGTGTGGAAAAAGTGACATTGTTAGTCGAAAACGGATTAGCAAAATGAGTTCGAGATGTACCCTCTGTGTGTCTGGATCGACATATGCTCGGAGGTGTTGGCCCGATGCTATCCATGTCGAGGCACGTTCGGACGCTGTTGTGGATAGGCATGTTCCTAGACCCTGATGCCATTGATTGTACCTGCGACTTAAGAGACTCATTTTCACGGGTTAGTTGTGCGATCTCGGCTTCGGATTGGGCCGACAAGGTGGCTAGGGTTTCGGTCTTTTGGCGTTGCTGGGCTAGTTCCTCTTGGAGGGCGGTCATTTTCTGGGAAAGCTCTTGGAATTGGGTTGGAGTAGGATTTCCGGTAGGGGTCATGTTTCCTTGAGCTTGGATGTCGTCCCCGAGGCTTGGCTCTTCGGTGTTGGTAGGTGGGTCGATAGTCATGTTTGAAAGGTTTCAAGAGAGTGATCGGCAAGTTGCCCCACGGTAGGCGCCAAATTGTTTTGGGGCGAAAAGACCAGACGATCTAAATCGCCTTAGACGGGGTAACTAGTCGATCAAATAGTAGAAATCAAACCAATTCAAATAGATAATCAACCAATAGATAAGAAATGCAAGGAAACAATGTAATTTTATTAACGCCTTGATGATTGAAACAAGTCGGGTTACAACTTATCCTTAGAGAGAAGTAGGTCAGAGCAGACTCGACCGGGGATGATGATGTTCGACCGATTGACGTGAAACGGCATTCCGGCCCGAGTAAGTGGTGGCGATTCAGAGCTTATATGTGCGTGTGTTCAGAGTTGACTATGCATGAGAATGCGTTGTGTCCCTTTTTCCAGCTTGTGTTCCTCTCTTATCCCCTCCGAATCCAAATATGGTAAGTGCCTTTTCTGACCGTTTTCTTACGATTTGGCCATATCTTGCCTTCAATGCCGGGAGTGATTGCTGGGATTCTGTACTTGATTACTGTCATTATTGTTTTATTTTGAATGTTGTGGCCGTTGCCTCAATCAGGCATTTAATGCTCGGTATGATCTTCGCGATCTGGTCGGGAAGCATTCGACCGCGGAGGTTATGACGATTCTCTCGACTTTCTCTTATCTTCCGACTTGTCTTGGATCTGGGCCCATCTGGCTTGGTCTGTCCTCCTAGGAGAGTGTTGGGCCCAACAGCAGTTAAGACACAAGTGTTCTCTATGTCCCGCTTAGCTGCTAGTTTGTCAAAATAAAAGTGCAAAATGACTCAAATTGAATCTCTAATTTTCCTAAAACCTACCAAAAACCAATCATGTTCAAAATTGTTTCCTAATTATAAACATATACATGAATTTCAAAGCAAACACCAATTCAATTAGACCCACAATAAACAACATGATAAGAGCCAGCAAACATACCACAACAAAATCATTATTGCTTTAACTTCTCAACCCAAAATGCCAACTATGTATCTAAACAAAATAAAAAAGAAAGAAGTGAAAGGAACAAACCAAGTGGAACAAAACACAAGCTTTGACGGGGAACTTTCTAGCTTCATCCCAATCGTCGCTGGGTTGAACTCACAACTCATCATTCCGATCAAAATCATCGACCCATCGGTAATCGACCGTCTCCAAACGCAACATTTGACGAAGGCATGAAAGAAAGTGCCCTAGAATAGAAAATTTTGGGCCCCGAACACCAAAGACAAGAATGATTTCTTGAAAAATAATACAATTGGAAGTTGGGTCGAGAATGACCATTTGAGAGTTGCAATAGAAGCCAAATGGAGAACGCAACGACGCACAACCAATTATTGTTGAAGGTGGCAGCGTTAGTGTAGAACTTTGCATAGGTCGAGGAATCTAGGGTTTTGTCGATGAGCATCTCTTGCATGTCGAGCAACACCGAGAAGATTAAAGTATTCTGAGAGTAAGCTAGCAGTATCAAGATCTAAAGGAGAAGATGACGACGATGAGAATGGAACTTAAGGTGCTAGGCGTGAATGGAGATTGCTTAAGTGTTGCGAAGGTCTTCTGTCTTAGGTTAGGGAAGAAGGTGGAAGTTGTTGGAGTTTTTTTTTACTTCGGGGCCGTAATTATTATTAAACAATTGCAATTCATAAAAAAAGCAACAACAAAAATAGAATAAAGGAAATCATTCTCATCGCGGTTCTAATATGAAAACCGCTTTGCGAACTCTGATTTTCCTAATAAAGGGCTTTGCTCCACAATATTTCTAAGAAACGCAGTGTGTGTCTTGCATTTACCACATTTGGTAATTTCCGCTCCAAAATTTATGCAAAGAATGACAATTTTTGTACTAATTTGATCATTTTTTTGAGATTGATTATTGAGCTTGATTG
Organism: Rheum nobile; assembly: GCA_027886185.1. NCBI lineage: Eukaryota > Viridiplantae > Streptophyta > Magnoliopsida > Caryophyllales > Polygonaceae > Rheum > Rheum nobile. The sequence goes on along the minus strand of WOAB01000211.1, from coordinate 930,505 downwards.
TCTGTAAAACGTTTCCTTACTCGAGGATAGCATTTGGTCTTTCTAAGTTGGAAATTTACCAAATATTCAGTAAGTTTTTATTTGGTGTTATGTTTGATGTTTTGGGAGAAAAAGATCAAACCGACCTGAATCGCTTAAAGAAGGGCAACTAGACAACAATTCGATCGAATATATCTAGATAATCCAAATCAAATAAAAGAGAGAATGTGACGAGTCGGGAGTATCGTGTGAGCTGGCCTGGCCCCTCCGTGTAGAGGGTCGATCGAATCAAATATGAGAGCTGTCGGACACTTCAAATGTTAGAACAACAACTATGAACCGATGAATTTAGATGAATATAGAGAGGGAGATGTAGTTGATTGTATTATTTCTAAGAGTACTTGTCCTTTACAATGATCTTTAGAAACCCTTTATATACATTCAATCCTTAGGAAAATTTGGGCATTTACTCATCCGTGATCTTCGCTGGTCGACTATAGTTGTCGGATTTGCCATAATCTTATGGCATTTATGAATCGATCTTGCAGGCTCGTAGCCATTGTATGGGATCTGGACTTTTTCATAACGCTCCCGATCATGGTGTTGTCTTGTCTTTGGCTCCTATCGTCTGATTTTAGTCTCTTCATCGTCTGGTTGTTTCATCGACTGGTCGCTTCAACGAAAATAGATATCTTTGCGTTTTGGGCCGTTTCTTCTGAAGGCCCACTAAAATCATGGCCCAACAATTTCCCCAAGGAATCGAGTTGGGTCGAAGATGGCAATTTGAGGGACGGTTGGATTCCTTCCTCTCTGGGACGTGATCTTCTTTTGGCAGATTTGTTGCAGGAGATCGATGACGTGCCGCCTCCTTATTGGTTTTCTAGGTTTGACTACGGTTTTAAACAGTTTCCCATAAATGGCCATCACTTCCCTTTCTTTTCATCATCATCTTTTTTGGACTCTCGAAAGGTCTTTCCGATCGAAGGTAAAAGATCTTTTTCCCAGTTTGTTTTCCTTTGCATTTATACTATGTCATCTTCGAAGTCGAGGAAGTCCAAGGCCTTGCCTTCCGGCGTCGTTGGAAAGATTAGCGATCTCTCCCCCTCAAACCTCCTCAGTACAGAAGATTTTTTGGCCGGAACCCTAACCCAATCGGAGTTGGAGGTGATTCTGGAAGTGGGTCAATTTCCCTCTGAGACGGTGGCTCGTCTTCCTCTGCCCCAGGAGCAGGCCGACTAGTATCGTGATGGTTGGATTTGCTTCTTCGAGTACCCTTTCAGGATTGGTCAGTCTTTTCCTTTCTAGAATCTGGTGAGAAATTTCTTGTCTGTTCTCAACCTTGCTCTGTGTCAGGTGATGCCGCATGCATGGCACCTTCTTAGGGTAGTTGATCTTTTGGTGTCTAGTGTCGAAATTGACTTTGATTTTGATGGTCTTTGGTAATTTTACTACTTGAGTAGTCGAGGCTCTTCTCGTTTTCAACTCCGCCTTAGACCGGATAGGCAGCCAATTGCTTTAAACCTCAATGTCAATGACCGTGGATGGAGGTCACGTTTCTTCTTTGTTGAGAAAAAATCGCTTAAGGGGGGTTTCGATTGCTCTTTCTTGCGTGACGTTTGGAGGACGACAGGTATTTAGTCTTTGTTTTTCGTGTGCTTTGGCGCCTTTGTTAACCGGCGCTTACGTGTTTTCTTTTTCAGTACCTAGTCCGAAAGAGGAGACAAATTCTGATTTCGCCGCTGTCACTGGGGTTTTGCTTGCTTTCTCTAAGGCCGATCGATCATTCAAGAACGTGAACTGCTTAGCCCTTCCTACAAATATGGCGACTCCATCTACTTCTGTTACCAAAGGCACGTGTTTGTTCTCTAAGGTATGAATGTGGGTGGCCTTTGTAGCAACCATATGCTTATTCGTTTGCACTTGCCTAGCAGTATCTCGGGGGGCGAGGTCGAGTGCTCGCTTGTATGGGAAGAGTCTCTTGGATCAAAAGTTGGCAATGAAGGCATCTTTGTCGGCTAAGTTAGATGCTAAGATCCCCTCGTCGGCTAAGATCGTGGCTTTGGACTCGCCATCGTCTAAAAACTCAGGGGCAAAGAGGAAGGCGACGGACGTTCTGGAGCTTCCTGTGGGCATGGTGAAGAAGAGAGATCTGGGAGATTTGCTTCATACTCTGGATTCCGAGGCTAAGAAGGAGATTGGTGACTTGCACCATGTCGATTGTATTGACGAGGCTGGGGCTGCCGTCTGGCCGGTAAGAAAAGAAGACAACTTTGTCTTTGAAGTGTCTTCATAATGTGTAAGTGTTTTAACATACATCTTGTTGCTTTCGTAGGCTCTTCAGTATTCGCTTGTCGCTTTTTCTACTGTGCAAGAGCTGAGCGATGGTGCTGAGAAGCGTATTGCCGAGGTCGAGAGCCGGCTAGAGGTGGCTAATGGACGTGTCAAGGCGGCCAAGATCAAGCGGGCGTCGGCTAAGAAGAAGCTAGTGGAGACCGAGAAGAGTTTGGTCGAGTCACAGGCCCGTTTTAGGGAGCTAGAGCGCAGTGCCGATGATGCTCGTATGAAGGATGCCCAGGTTGCTACCGACGTTGGGACATATTTCTATCTTAAGTCCCGTATTGAGATGATGGAGGAGTATGCCTCAGGGGGTCAGTCATCTTGGAACATCGAGGATGCGAGAGCGAATATGGATCTTCTGTACCCTGGCGGCAATCCCGGCAATGAGTTGTTCAAGCTTATGGGACTTGGTGAAGATGAGCATGGAGAGGAAGCTGTTCCCGTGGTGGTCGAGGAAGTTGGCGGAGAGGCGACGAAGGAGCTCCTTGAAGCGGCCGAGGGCCAGGATGCCGCTCATGTTGAAGTTTATGAAAGGTCAGGCGAGTCTTGATCTTTGTTCTAGGCGAAAGACATCGCTTCCCTTTGTTGTTTTGTGTATGTTGTGCCCCATTGTAGAGATGGGATGGACAATATTTTGGCGACCCGTCTACCATCGCGGGTTGCGTGTTTTGTAAATGATAACATGTTTTCGTCGTGTAAAAACTGCTATGCAAAGTATCCAAACAAACCTTAAACCGTAGTCCTAGGTAAGTACAGGTCGAATCCACAGGGAGGCGAATTCTATCTTAATATGCAATTTGTATGTCAAACCAAAGTAACCAAAGGGGGTTTTTGTGAGTTTTAGTAACCTAAGCATGCAAAAGTAAACAAAGTAAAATATGATGAAATCAGTGATGGGGAAAAGCACTTAGTCAAACAACATCCACTATTCGTATGACAAGTTGATCATAGATAATCATTCAAAATCTCATGCAATAGAAATTCCAATTCCTTTTCAGATATAACTAATAGCACAACCAGATACTATTAGCACTAACTAATCAAACAACCCTGAAACTATCAAGATTCAGTTTAACAGCAGCTTTACGGATAGGAATATAGTTGGATACAATTCTAGCATAAAACAACCAGCTTTTATCCTAGAATGTAAATCAGTTCTCTTCTGCATAAGACTAGCACAACCAGTTACTAGTACGATGTAGTTGCTACTCTGAAATAGATATGCTCAACCAGTAACAATCTAGATCTAGCAATCAATCAATAGAAACAAACCCTAGTTGATCAGACTAGAGATTATCAATATCAATCATAAGCAACTTAAGCAAGAGAAGAGATAAAAACCATGCAATAGATTAAGAACGAGAGTCTCATAACTGAATCAAAACGAAAGCTTCAGCGTCTGACTAAGCCAAGGAGGCTTAGTTCTTCATAGCAAATACGTAAAAACTAATTAGGATTCGAGAGAGAATCCAAGATTGGCAAACAAGCCTTTTTTCAACCCTTAAATACTAAAGGAAATAAAGCTAAGTTAACCTAAAATGAAATAATAAAAAGTAATAAAATAATGCAAAATAACATATAAGGAAAATCGGCTCGGCAGACTTCAGACACGCACGGCGGTCGCTGCAACCTCCATGGCGGGCGCCGTAATCGCGGCGGGCGCCGTCTTTCCACGGCGGGTGCCGTAATTACATCATAGTCAATGTTGTTGGATGGGAATTGGCGGCGGTCGTCGTAAGTTGCACGGCGGTCGCCGTGAACTCGTTTCTTCCTCCTTTGTCTCTTCAGCTCCCGAAAGCGTGTCTTCAGTACCTCCTCGCCAATACTTCATAACTCCTTGGCGTCTACTACTGGTGGCTTCCTCCTCAGTGTCTCATATGATCTCCAAAATAGCTCAAACACCTCCAAATACACCAACTTCGCCTCCAAACGCCATACACATGAATGTGTCTAAATCTACCTGAATGGCACCAATAAAACCTCTAATGACTCTTACTTAAGCCCTACAAAGTAGTGCTTATCAAACCACCCCATGCTTAGACCTTTGCTCGTCCACGAGTAAACCAAATAAGAGTCCACTCCTCCAATGCATCACCCAAGGTCTCAGTAAGCATATCCTCCAACTAAGAGTCACCTAACCCATGCCAAAGGTCATGGCACCAATCTCATTCACAACACATCCACAACTCAACAAGCTTAAGGGCAAGCAGAGTACTTCCCCAAAGCTAACCCAGACATCCAAAAGTGTGAGTAACCTCTAATCCTAGCCTCCATCTATTGCTCTTTATGTCTCCCAGAGTGACCTATCCGACAATCCTTCTTTGTCTCCTCTTCTTATGACGCCTCGCCAAGAATAATGAGAAATCCTAAAATCACTCTTCTTCTTTTCGCTCATTTTGCCAAGGCGCCCTTTCGGGTTTTCACCAAGCAACTCATTTCATTTTCCAATAGATGTACTCACATAAGCTCACGTCACTCTTGACCTCATATTACCCCAGCCTAATGCTGGTCCAAGCCACCTGCTTATTGCCTAGGCTGCCCTTTCGGGTTTTCAAGCTATCCCAGGATTTCAATGATAGCCTTTTTTCAAATTTTTTGGCTTTTTCTCTTTATTCATTTTTCTCCTCAACGACGTAGCAAGAATAGAACTCCACCCCATGCTTAAACATTGCATTGTCCTCAATGTAATGAAAGACAAAAGAGTAAAGCACAGGGAAAAGCAAAAAATAACTCACAACGTTGCCGAGTTGGCTTGGACACTTCCTTGTCGCTGGCGGCGTACTCATGAAAGTTCATGTCCTGGATGTGTGCATCAACGCTATAACCTTCATATACCGTGCAACCATAGGAAACCACTGTGAAGTGCGGTGGTTATTCAGGAAATCAGGGCGGCACGGCCTTCAACTCCATCAACTCCTACCATGCAATCAAAAGAAACCACTCTGGGGAAGTAGTGGTCAATCAAGGGAACAGGGTTGCATGGCCTTCAAAAATGGGCCCAAATGTCATCATGGTTGGGCCCTGGTGTATCTCTCTCCAGCTGTCGACTGCAGGGCCACCATCGTTGCCAAATAAATGTAGGGCGAATGTATTCCTCCGTTAGCAACATGATGCGCACCTCTCCGTGGGGAATCTGGACAGCTCGGTAAAACTATTTTTTTTTGTTTGTGTTTTTTTTTTGTTTGTTTGACTTTTTTTTTTGACTTTTTTCTCCCCGTTTAAGGTCTTTTCGGGGTATTTTATTTTCGTTTTTTGCTCCCCGTTTAAGGTTTTTTCGGGGCCCATTTTTATTTTTTTTTATTTTTTACGAAAGAAAACGAACCTAAAAATGGCGGCGATCGCCGTAATTAAACGGCGGTCGCCGTCATTTGCCACAAGCGAAGTGTCGGAGAAGGTGAAAACGGCGGGCGCCGTTTGGTGGGCAGCGGTCGCCGTAAGGATGGCGGCGGTCGTCGTAAGTTTGGCGGCGGTCGCCGCCTCTCCTTCTTCGCTTTTTTTTTTTATACTTTTTTTTATATACTTCCTGCAGGTTAGTTCGACACAGAACTATAAAAACTACAAAAGTAAAAAAATCAAAAGAAAATAAACTAAGGGAAGGAAAAGAAAGTACCTAACATCGGGTTGCCTCCCAAGAAGCGTCTTGTTTACTGTCGTGGCTCGACATCCTACTCAATCCTCCTCAACTCGGGTTTGTCCTAGCACTTGAACTCCTGAGATCTATATCAGGGGGATGTCTCTTTGTATACTCTCTGTAGAGCTTTTCCCCATGCTTGTGTACTTCATGATGGTTGGACCGCTGTTCATATCTATGAATGCACTTGACATCTTCAGAAATGGCCTACCCAACATCTCAGGGCCTGCATGTTTGTTCTGCCCCACATCCAGCATGTAAAAATTTGCCACCTGAATCAAGTCCTCCTTCTTGTGCTTCCCCCTTGGTTTCTTCTTGATACTGCCCAGCGCCCTTAAATATTCTGTGCAGCGAGGGATACTGTTTGTCAATGTGACCAAAGGAACGGTTTCTGCATAGTTACGGAAGGCCTCATAGATTTCATTGTTGTTCTTCAACCTTCGAGTATCTTGTAATGCCTCAGGGAAGGGTGCAACGGGGTGTAGCGCAATGAGCGGGGAGGAGTTTAGACGCACATACTCATCATAGGCAGCCTCGAGAGGGTCGGGGGCTGCCGGGGCATTTTCGAGAGGAACGAGCGTCGCAGGATCATTTTCGCGATCGCGGCTCTCCTCCTCTTGGTCGCTGAATTCCTCTAGTCCCAAAAAATACTCTTCTTCAGAAAGCACAACGTGGTCCAAAATATCGTCTGGAATACCCATCTCCTCAGTGGGTGAACCGAGGTCGAGGTATACCTCCCGCGGTCTTGGGTTCTCTTCTGCAGATATCTCGCTGTATTCTGCACCCGTCTCACAAATTTGTTCTTCCCTTTTAGCTAAGAGGGCGACATGCAGCTGCTCAGTACTTTGTAGGGTCATCGAGAAGACATTCTCTTCCTGGTGCACCACTGGGTGAGATAGTAGTTCTTCCGATGTCATGGCCTCCATTCTGCTCATTGCTTGCACCAATTGCTCCGTCTGCCTCTCAGAGTTCTAGATATAGGACTTCATTTGTTGTTCAAGTTGGATCGTGCTCTGATTGAGAGATTGAAACATGTCCTCCAATGACATGGAGGGACTTGGATTGTGCCCCATCTCATTCTCCAAGGTCCGGAATAAATCCGCAGTAGACTGTGAGACATAGTAATCTGGATTGGACACTGGTGGGCTATGCTCGTAGGCTGGGTAGTACTGCGGTGGAGTACCCTGCTGATAGAACGACTGTGGTCCCGGGTAAAACTCCTGGTAATCATGACCATAAGGGGGATAATGTTGGTGCCCATAACTCGAATTGGGGTGATCTCTCTACCCCGGAGTGTATGCGTATGAGTATGGGTCATATTGCGGCTCCTGATAGAAGTGGGGAAATCTATCCATCTCTGTAACAAAATCAAAAAGGAAAAACAAAAATCAATAGCACGGGTGTGGACCGTAAGATAGGTCCATACAATAGTTGACACACAAATCGCACACAAGATAGATTATTGCCTCCCCGGCAACGGCGCCAATTTGATAACAGGTTTTCGTCGTGTAAAAACTGCTATGCAAAGTATCCAAACAAACCTTAAACCGTAGTCCTAGGTAAGTACATGTCGAATCCACAGGGAGGCGAATTCTATCTTAATATGCAATTTGTATGTCAAACCAAAGTAACCAAAGGGGGGTTTTGTGAGTTTTAGTAACCTAAGCATGCAAAAGTAAACAAAGTAAAATATGATGAAATCAGTGATGGGGAAAAGCACTTAGTCAAACAACATCCACTATTCGTATGACAAGTTGATCATAGATAATCATTCAAAATCTCATGCAATGGAAATTCCAATTCCTTTTCAGATATAACTAATAGCACAACCAGATACTATTAGCACTAACTAATCAAACAACCCTGAAACTATCAAGATTCAGTTTAACAACAGCTTTACGGATAGGAATATAGTTGGATACAATTCTAGCATAAAACAACCAGCTTTTATCCTAGAATGTAAATCAGTTCTCTTCTGTATAAGACTAGCACAACCAGTTACTAGTACGATGCAGTTGCTACTCTGAAATAGATATGCTCAACCAGTAACAATCTAGATCTAGCAATCCATCAATAGAAACAAACCCTAGTTGATCAGACTAAAGATTATCAATATCAATCATAAGCAACTTAAGCAAGAGAAGAGATAAAAACCATGCAATAGATTAAGAACGAGAGTCTCACAACTGAATCAAAACGAAAGCTTCAGCGTCTGACTAAGCCAAGGAGGCTTAGTTCTTCATAGCAAATACGTAAAAACTACTTAGGGTTCGAGAGAGAATCCAAGATTGGCAAACAAGCCTTTTTTCAACCCTTAAATACTAAAGGAAATAAAGCTAAGTTAACCTAAAACAAAATAATAAAAAGTAATAAAATAATGCAAAATAACATATAAGGAAAATCGGCTCAGCAGACTTCAGACACGCACGACGGTCGCTGCAACCTCCACGGCGGGCGCCGTCTTTCCACGGCGGGTGCCGTAATTACATCGTAGCCAATGTTGTTGGATGGGAATTGGCGGCGGTCGCCGTAAGTTGCACGGCGGTCGCCGTGAACTCGTTTCTTCCTCCTTTGTCTCTTCAGCTCCCGAAAGCGTGTCTTCAGCACCTCCTCGCCAATACTTCATAACTCCTTGGCGTCTACTACTGGTGGCTTCCTCCTCAGTGTCTCATATGATCTCCAAAATAGCTCAAACACCTCCAAATACACCAACTTCGCCTCCAAACGCCATACACATGAATGTGTCTAAATCTACCTGAATGGCACCAATAAAACCTCTAATGACTCTTACTTAAGCCCTACAAAGTAGTGCTTATCAGTAAAACGTTTTAGTCATTTTTCGAAGTACCTTGTGTTTGTTTCGCGTTCATCTCTGCGTGTTTCTGTTTTATGGGTAGACTTTGTTGTTTTATGCACTGAGGTCGTAGATTCGTCTAGTGTAAACATAGCAAACGTTAGACTTCGTTTCATTGTTGTGGCATGCTTTACAGGGGATCATCCTTGTATTTGTGTCTATGTGTTTTGTTGGATCGTTTCTAATGAAAGCAGTCGTGACGCCTTTGATCTGTGTCGGATTTACCCGTGTGCTCCGTCGAGTAGGGCTTTCCGCGTTTGTGTAGAAAAGGGAGGCCTTCAAATGTATATGTTTATGTTTAGTCATGACTTAGTGTTATGCCGAGGAGGAAAGCAATATGTTTTATTGCGTGGATGTAATAAGGTGTTACGACCTTATGTATTGTATAAGGCTGGCGGTGTGCCGACGTGCCTTTGTTGTTCATCTCCTCGTGTTCCGATCGATCGTGTAAGTGTAATGTAAGCGCTTTTTGTGTGACTGGATCCAACTTGTATGTCTATTGCTTCATTTTGGAGGCCTCTCGTTCCTGTTCAGTATTTCCATTTGGAAAGTATACATACGAAAAGTCTGGGGTGACCGTTGGGGTGTTGCCCAATGGCCCTCTGATGCTTAAGTCAGTGATTGGGATGCAAATAAACGCAATAGATGTTTAAAAGTGTGAAGAAGAGTTTTAGAAATGATACAACTTTAAATGGATCGCGTTCCAGCTTCTTGGGATTGGTTGTCCGTCCTTTGTTTCTAATCGATAAGCCCCTTGTCTGACGACCTCTTTGATGAGGTAAGGTCCTTCCCATTGGGGGGCCAGCTTTCCGTCGGTTGGGTCTCTTGTATTTTGGAATGTTTTCCTTAGGACCCAGTCCCCTAGCTTGAAGACTCTGACTCGGACGTTCCTGTTGTAACTCCGGGCGACTTGTTGTTGGTATCGGACCATTCTGATCCTTGCTTTTTCCCTGGTCTCATCGATGGTGTCAAGGTTGTGGGCCAACTCGACATCGTTTTGCTCCGGGGTCTGGAGTCCATACCTGGCAGTCGGGACGAGTAGCTCGGTAGGGATGACTGCTTCACTTCCGTAGACTAGCGAAAAAGGGCTTTGCCCCATTGCAATTTTAGGTGTCGTCCTGTCCGACCATAGTATCAAGGGGAGCTCGTCGGCCCATTTGCCTTTTGCCCCTGTGAGGCATTTTTTGAGATTGTTGATAATGATCTTGTTGCTGGATTCTGCTTGCCCATTGGATTGCGGGTATCTTGGTATGGATGTAACTAGCGCAATGTTCCATTGTTTACAGAAGGATCGAGTTTGGCTACCGATGAATTGGGAGCCATTGTCGCATACGATCTCTGAAGGGACGCCAAATCTGCATAGGATATTACGTTTTATGAATGAGATGACGTGTTTTTCTTTTACCTCTTGATATGCTTCGGCCTCTATCCATTTAGAGAAATAGTCAGTCATAGCTAAGAAGTAGACGCGATGTCCTGACACTGGTGGTAATTTCCCGACGATGTCCATCCCTCATCGCATGAAGGGCCATGGGGCCAGGGTTGGATGCAGCATTTCCGACGGTTGGCGTATGACGGGCGCATGCCATTGGCAGGCGTCACATCTTCGGACATATTCCGTCGTGTCTTTGTTCATTGTGGGCCAGTAGTAGCCTGTTCTGAGAGCTTTACCGGATAGGCTTCGTCCTCCGGTGTGGTTCTCACACTCTCCGTCGTGCAAGGATTGCAAGACGCATTGTACTTTGGATGTTTCGAGGCAGCGTAGGTACAAACTTGTGACAGATCGTTTGAACAGTACGTTATCTTTAAAATCAAAGGTTACGGCTTATACCTTGAGTCTTTTAGCTTCTGCTTTGTCGGTTGGGAGAGTTCCATCTCTGAGCCACTTGATGTAGGGGGCGGTCCAATCGTCTTGGTCGCCTACCAAGTCTTCTTCTGTATGGTCGCCTACCTCTGCTGAGACGACTTCTTCTAAGGGTAGTTCGCTCGCTGTTTAGATGTCGTCGGGGCCAGGTGTCTTGAGGATTTTAGGGATGGCTGGTGTGGTGACATGTGCCAGCGGAATGGAAGAGAAGTCATTAGGTTGCAAGGTGGAACCAAGGTTCGCTAGGGCGTCGGCTTGTGTGTTGAGGTCGCGTGGGACTTGTCGTATAGTGAATCTTTGGAATTTGCTTGACAACTTTTTGACGACATCGGGGTATGCCATCATTCTGTCGTCTTTGGTGGCGTATGAACCTTGTACCTGGTTGACGATTAAGAGGGAGTCGCATGTCACTTCTAGGTCTAGAATCGCCAAGTCATGTGCGAGTGTTAATCCGAACATGAGGGCTTCGTATTCTGCTTCGTTGTTGGTCGCGTCCCATTCACATCTCACAGCTTGGGCTATATGATCCCCCTATGGCGATTTTAGCACGACGCCTAAGCCGACTCCCCTTACGTTTGACGCTCCGTCTGTATGGAGTTGCCACGTGCCCCTATTTTCTTCGACCTTTAGCTTTTTGACTTCTTTCGTGGCTTCTTGTTCCAATGTTGGGATGAAATCGGCCACAAAGTCGGCTAGAGCTTGAGATTTGATCGTCGTCCTTGGCTCGTAGTCGATGTCGAACCCGCTGAGATGTATGGCCCATTTGGCCATTCGTCCTGTAAATTCGGGTTTCCTCATGACTGTCTTCATGGGATGGTTAGTTCTCACAATAATAGTATGTGATTCGAAGTAGGGTCGTAGTTTATTCGAGGCCATGACCAATGCTAAGACCAGCTTTTCAAGTGGTGTGTACCTGGTTTCGGCGGGGAGTAAGGAGCGACTCATATAGTAGACCGGTGATTGCTTACCATCTTCTTCCCTCGTCAGTACTGCGCTGACCGATAATTCTGATACGTCCAGATAGAGTGGTAACGGCTCATCGTCTATTGGTTTGGCCAATAGGAGTGGACTCGCTAAATATGCCTTTAGGTCCTGAAAAGCTTGCTCGTATGTAGCTGTCCAGTCAAACGATTTGTTCTTCTTCAGGGCCTCGTAGAAGAGCTTGCACTTATCTGATGACCTGGATATGAACATATTCAATGCCTCTACTCGTCTCGTTAGCTTTTGGACGTCCTTAACTCACCGAGGGGACTTGAGGTTGACGATTGCCCTGACTTGGTCGGGACTTGCTTCGATCCCTCTTTGTGTGACCATGTAGTCTAAGAATTTCCTTGAGGATACTCCGAAAGAGCATTTAGTCGGATTTAACTTCATGTTGTACCTTTTTAGTACCTCGAAGGCTTCCTTAAGGTGTTCGATGTGGTCCCCCGCTGCTTTGGATTTGACGAGCATGTCGTCAATGTAGACTTCCATGGTGTCGCCAATCTGTTCTTTGAACATCTTGTTCACCAACCTCTGGTACGTGGCCCCTGCATTTTTTAGTCCGAAGGGCATTACTTTATAGCAGGACGTACCTTGGCTTGTTATGAAGGTTGTTTTCTCTTAATCGTAGGGATCCATGAGGATTTGATTGTATCCACTGAATGCGTCCATGAATGTCATCATTTCGTGCCCGGCGATCGCGTCAACCATTGCGTCGATGTGTGGTAGTGGAAAAGAGTCCTTTGGACAGACTTTGTTTACATCTGTGAAGTCGATGCATACTCTCCACTTCCCATTCTTCTTTTGGACCACGACAACGTTAGCTAACCAGTCGGGATACTTCACCTCCCTTATTTTACCTGTCTCAAGTAGGTTTTTTACTTCATCGTCCACGACTTTGTTGCGCTCGGGTGCAAACTTCTTCCTTTTTTGCTTGACTGGAGGGTACGTGGGATCTACATTTAACTTGTGAGTAATAATATTTGGGGAAATCCCCACCATGTCTTCATGTGACCAAGCAAAACAGTCAGTGTTGGATCGCAAAAAGGAAATTAAACTTGCTCTAGTGGAATCGTTTAGATTTGATCCGACCCTTACTGTTTGTGTTGGCTTTGAGGGGTCCAACGCGATCTCATCAAGTTGTTCCATTTCTGGTTCGATGTATCGCGGGGTCCCTTCGCCATACTGTGATTGCTACGCGGACGATTTGTCGACTGCCCCTTTCATTGAAGTGACGTAACATTCCTTGGCGGCTCTCTGGTCGCCTTTTATTTCCTGTACCCCCCACTTGGTAGGAAATTTTATCGTCTGGTGGTAAGTGGAAGGCACAACTTTCATGGCATGGATCCACGGTCTGCCAAGGATTGCGTTGTATGGGGACGGGCAGTCGAGTATTAAGAATTTTACCTGTTGGTTGACTCCACCGGCGTACGTTGTTAATACGATTTTGCCCTGGGTGTACTTAACTTCTCCACTGAATCCGACTAATGGGGTAGAGTTTCTGGTTAAGTCGTCCTCGTTTAAACCCATTTCTTTTAAGGCGTCCAGTGTCAACAAGTTGGTGGAGCTGCCTGTGTCAATGAGAACGCGACGGATAAGGCAATTGCTTATTGAGAGTGAGATTACCAAACCGTCGTGGTGGTCGCCCAGTTCTTGAGCCTCTGAATCATCGAAGGTGATGGTCGGAGCGTCGGAGATTTGTAACTGTCTTGTCTCTACCTGGGCTGGTTTGTTGCCTCTGCTTTCTCGAGCATGTCTTTTGGCGGCTGAGTAGGTGTTTCCACATACGTCTGACCCTCCTGAAATGGTGTTAACAATTTTTGCAGGAATCAGAGAGGACGGTTTGTCGGATGTTACCTGGTCCCTTCGATCGAGGGTCGCTTTGGCTTTATCCGAGATGACGTCGCGCAGTAGCCCTTGCGCGAGGAGTCTCGCGACTTCTTTGCGAAGGGCTATGCATTCGTTCGTCGAGTGCCCATGATCTCCGTGAAACTCGCACCATCGGTTCATGTCTTTCCGGACGTCTGGCTTGTCGCTCTTCCGAGGCCATCTTACTTCTTTTCCGTACTTGTCGAAGCTTTTTATGAGCTCCGATATGGATATGTTGAAGTTGTAGGAGTGAAGCTTCGGGGGAAGAGCGGGGTTGTTTCGCCAATCTTGGGTCCTATCGTAAAAATTGTTTACCTGACCGTGGTCGTTTCGACCTTTTGGGTATGGCTGGTATCTCCGATCACGCCGATCGTCTGAAGATGCCTTTCGGTCGGTTCGATTGGGACTCTTGTTTGTCTTGGAGGGTTCCTCGTCTTCTTCGAGTCTGACTTGTGCCATGGTCTTGGCTTGTACGTCTTCGAAACTTCGGCATGGGTACTTGGTCAGCTCGCGGTAGAGTTCGCTACCTCTGACCAGTCCTCGGCGAAATGCTTCGATCGACGTTGGGACGTCATAGTGCGGGATCGCGACCTTCTCTTTGTTATACCTGTTAAGATAGTCCCTCAGGGGCTCATTGCATCTCTGCACGATCCTGTACAGGTCGCTCGACTGCTTTTCTAATCGACGACTGCTGGCGAACTGAATTTTGAATGAATTGACCAGATCGGAAAAGAAAGTGATGGAACCCTGTGGTAAATGCATAAGCCAGGTTAGTGCGGGTCCCGCGAGGGTCGTGCCAAAACTTTTGCACATGACTGCTTCGCGGTTCCCTCTAGGGATCAAAATGGTCATTAATTTTTGCTTGTAAATTGAAACGTGATCGTCTGGGTCTCCGGTCCCATCGTAGTTGTACATGTTGGGGACGTGGAACTTTTTCGGAATTTCGACATGTGCAATCGCCTCTGTGAAAGGCGAGTCTTCGTATCCATCGATTGCCTCTCTCTCGATCGGCTGGGGAACTCCTGGGATCCATGCGATTCGGTCATCTAGAGTCTTCATGTGTTCGTTGACGGCTTGCTGTATGAGGGCCTAGAGATCGACTGGTCCCGTTGCCTGTGGATGGGTTGCTCGAGTCCCGAGGGGCTCGGCCGCAGAGTTTGGCATGTTATTCGTGACAAGAGTGACCGGAGGAGTTTGAAACATACCAGCGTGCTAGGAAGCATTGGTCTCCATTGTGGGTGCTACGTCTGCTTCGTCCAGATCGAGTCGCGTGGACAGTCCTTCTGTGTTGACTATACGTCTTGACCCTCTGGGGATTGATGAGGACGTTTGTACCTGTGATCTTAAAAATTCGTTCTCACGAGTTAGTCGAGAAATTTCCGATTCAGACTGAGTACTTAGCATTTCGGTTCTGGTCCGTTGCTGGGCTAGTTCTTCTTGAAGGACGCTCATGGCTTTTGCAAGCTCTTGTATCTGCGATTCCGCGACAGGTTGGGCATTGACGTTCTCTTCCTGATTCTCGATTTGAACGTTGCTCTGGGTTGGGTCTTCATTTGAGATCACGGCGTTCTCTGAGCCAGTCATGGTGGAACGAGCTTTGGTTTTGATGATTGGATCGTTGGCTAGATGCCCCACGGTGGGCGCCAAATTATTTTGGGCGAAAAAGATCAAATCGACCTGAATCGCTTAAAGAAGGGCAACTAGACAACAGTTAGATCGAATTTATCTAAATAATCCAAATCAAATAAAAGAGAGAATGTGACGAGTCGGGAGTATCGTGTGAGCTGGCCTGGCCCCTCCGTGTAGAGGGTCGATCGAATCAAATATGAGAGTTGTCGGACACTTCAAATGTTAGAACAACGACTCTGAACCGATTAATTTAGATGAATATAGAGAGGGAGATGTAGTTGATTGTATTATTTCTGAGAGTACTTGTCCTTTACAATGATCTTTAGAAACCCTTTATATACATTCAATCCTTAGGAAAATTCGGGCATTTACTCATCCGTGATCTTCGCTGGTCCACTTTAGTTGCCGGATTGCCATAATCTTATGGCATTTATGAATCGATCTTGCAGGCTCGTAGCCGTTGTATGGGATCTGGACTTTTTCGTAACGCTCCCGATCATGGTGTTGTCTTGTCTTTGGCTCCTATCGTCTGATTTTGGTCTCTTCATCGTCTGGTTGTTTCGTCGACTGGTCGCTTCAACGAAAATAGATATCTTCGCGTTTTGGGCCGTTTCTTCTAAAGGCCCACTAAAATCATGGCCCAACATTTGATATGGTTATGATCTAGAACTATTGAAATACTTGTTTAATTGAAGAACGGTGGAGTATGTACAAATTTAGGAATGTTAAGAGTTGCAGTAGCAATAATGTTAAGATATTTGTTTTTTTACTGCATTGTTATTGGCTTGGGAAGCCACAGTGAGTAAGAGGTTGTTGGGTTGTGAAGCCACAATGAGTAAGAGGTTGTGTGATGATTTGTTGTTGGTTCCATCACTGATTTCGGCTTGTGAAGCTTCATTGTAGATTGTTTCAAACAAGAATTTTTTCCTTTCTCCAAAGATAAACAGAGGGTATTAAGCGATAATTAAGTTATTACACCGCAAATTAGAGCAAGTAATATCAAGCATGATAATAATTATAAAGTTCTGAGAATTTGAAGCAAAACTGATATTGAGCCAAATGAACTGGTCTGGTGTAGTTATATTTGGTTAATGCTAAATACACACTGATTTCTGATGAATATACACACCACATGCACACACATGTCATGCGTAGGCGTACCTAGGGGTACACAAAAAGATTGCATTCCTGTTCAAAATGCATGTTGTAAATCAGATATATGGATAAGCGATACAATCAAGTTGGAACGCGTTTCGCCCTGGTATGCAGGCGAATGTCGTACCTTTTATTAATAAAAATTGAGGCACGCAGTTCCCTACAGTACACAGAGCAACTGTGTGCCACTTAAAAATATTAAAGGCACGTAGTCCCCTTCTGTATGCGTAAGGATTGTGAGCCGGTTAAAAAAATTTGGCATGCGGACCCCTCTGGTACACGTAGGATTCAGTGCCATTAGGCTTTAATCTGGTCATGTGCCTCTTTCTTCTCTCCTCTCTTTGTCGTCTTCTTCGAATCTGGCGGCTACAATCGCAACCTTTGGCCTCCTTTTCCTCTCCATTCCTCATTCCTTTTCTCCCCGACTTCAGATCTGCGAAAAAAATGGAGAATGACAGGTTGTTTCCATGGGGCGACGACGATGCCCACAGCCCGAACGTGGAGGAAACGGGGGTGCCCAAGGAGGCGACGACGGTGGCCAGGAAGGACGCGCTGATGGCGGAGACAGTGTGGCTAGAAGTGGTGGCGGCCGGGCTGGACGTCTTGGTGGCGTGATAACAATCAAATAGGTTCTTCGATCAGGTTCAAGCAAAAGTCATCACCAAAGCTAACGAACACACAATCACTCGGCGCTAGCACGGTCTCCAATTAGGGTTGGGAGTTTGGACTTGAAAAATTAAAGGGATAGGTATCTAAGGATCAATGGATGAGCTCGACAAAAACACTTAGATAAAAATCAGTTTTGAACGTGGATAAACGCACCACCACCAAGCTACAAATGTTCGAATAAACTCATTAATCAAGACGCTAAACACTATGGCAACCCAGATATTTTTTACGAGAGATCTCAAGGTATTTAGCAATATCCAATGTGCCTAATCAATGAAAAGAAAAACAACTTAAATAGTCTCCCAAATGTTCAACCCTAGCAATAAAAGAACCTCCTAAGATGCAACAAGCTAACTTTCATCATATGCCTCCAATGAACCTTATGTTAGTATGATATGTAGTATGGCCCATATGACATACCTTACTTAAAAATGAGGTTAAGAACATGAGGAGTTTTGATTTGCGCCTATAGACAAGTCAACGCCGTTATCCGGGCACCCGTGGATCAAAGTCACCACACCCAACTCCACTTCGCTTGGCGCTCCCAAGCTCAAAATCCTTCCTTGGAGTTCCACAAGAATGTGTCGAGCTCGGGCTCGAGTGATGTCCCCTATAGGTGGCTCAACCCTAGAGCCATTTGAAAAATCCCTAGCTCTTGCACGAGCCGCCGCACGTGTGAGTGGAGGCGACATCGCCAGTCCTAGCTCGAGTGCTTTCTCTGGCGCTCTTGGGACCATTATATTGGCTTGATCCAATGGCTCATGTGATTTAAGTGGCGCTTATATTGGACTAGAAGCACTAGACCAGATCTCTTGCCCTAGCTGTGGCACGGCGCTTGGCGAGTCTCGCAACGTGTCTCGAGCATCCCTTGGCATCATGTACCTTGGTGAGCTTGGTGGTGGGGCTTCCTATTGGTCTTGGTATTGATCTTCATGTGTAACAAGCATGATCACATCATTCTCCCTCTCTTGAAGAGGATTCTATCCTAAATCACCCACCTGGTCCATGTTCTCTTCATTTACAACAAATGATATTAACTCAGCCACATTGAACATATCATGGACACCATACTCACATGGCAAGTCAATTCGATAAGCATTATTGTTGATCATCTTGATGACTTAAAAGGGACCATCTTCTGTTGGCTTCAGCATAGAGTCATGCAAGGTTGGAAAATGTTCCTTCCTTAAGTGAATCCATGCCGAGTCTCCTAGATCATATTACCTCTCGCCTTCCTTTATTGGCTTGTCTCACATATTGCGTCGTGCGCTTCTCAAGCCTTAGGCAAGTAGTCTGGTGCAAGCTCTTGATATACTCGGCAAGATCAACTCCTTCCTTGTTTTCTTGGTCCTTTAATGGAATAAGGTACCATGTGAAGAGGAGTAAGGGGATTTCACCCATATACTACCTCAAAAGGGGAATTCTTAGTGGTGGAGTGCACTGTCCCGTTATAGGCAAACTCTATGAAGGCAAGACATTCCTCCCACCTGCGTTGGTTAGTACTCAACAAAGAATGTAACAATGCACCAAGAGTCCTACTGACAAATTCCATTTGCCCATCCACTTGAGGATGACTTGAAGTAGAGAAAATAAGCTTAATACCTATCATGGACCAAAAAGACATCAAAAATAGCTAAGGAACTTAGCATCCCTATTCGAGATAATGATATTAGGTATCTCACAATTCACAATAGAACAACTCAACCACATGGGATGCATTCACGGTATTGTTACATGCAATAAAATGAACCTTATTAGAAAACCGATCAACCACAACAAAAGTTGAATCCTTCCCTCTCTTAGACCTAGGTACCCCCAACACAAAGTCTATGGAAATATATTTCAAAAGAGCACTAGGTATAGGAAGATAGGTATACAATCCATGCATGTTTAACTTAGAGTTGGCACACACACAAGTAGCACATGAAGCGCAAAACTTGACAACATCCCTATGCATATGTGGCCAAAATAAATGTTACTTAAGAGTAGTAAGGGTTTTAGACACACCAAATTGACCCATTAACCCATCCCATGAGCTTCATGCACAAATAGCCTATGTATAGAACCATTAGGCACACAAAGCTTAGTACTACTAAACAAATAACCATCATGTACAATGTACAAGTCAAGACTGTCCTTAGAAATACAAGCATGATAAATGTCACAAAAATCAGGATCCTAAGGATATAAATCGAGCATACATGAAAATCCTAATTTTTAGCATCAAGGGTAGTAATGAGGGTTTACCTTCTAGACAAGGTATCAACCACAATGATGTCTTTGCCCTTTCTGTGTTTCATGACATAAGGAAATTCCCAATGAATTCAACCCACTTAGAATGCCTCTTGTTCAACTTACTTTGGCCTTTGAGAAACTTGAGGGCCTCATGATCGAAGTGGTTGACAAACTCATTTGGCAAGAGATAGTGTTGCAATGTCTTGAGCATTCTCACGAGTGCAAAAAACTCTTTGTCATATGTTGGATACTTAAGCTCAACTTCACTCAATTTCAGTCTAAAGTAAGCTATTGGACGTCTTCCTTGCATAAAAAAACCACCAAGACCAATTTCCGAAGCATCACATTCAATCTCGAATGTCTTGGTGAAATCGGGTAACACTAGCAATGGTGATGTGAACTGACCTAAGATCTTCGTGTAGTATCAACAAAATTTCAACCAAAACACGCTCAAGTTGTTGATGGGGAACCAGCTTTGGAACTCGGTTTTTATAAAGAATATTTCTGGAATTGAAAAAAGGTAAGTGATCAAGATCTTAAAGGATATTACACACCTCTTGAATCTTGACCAAAAGATAAGTGAACAAGATGTTTGTGGAAATAACTCACCACTCAATCTTGAACAAGATCAAATAAAAGAGTTATGACGCACTCAAATACAAGACCAAGAAGCGTTCTTGATGAAACTCACAAGAAAAATGAACCCAAGGCTTGGAATCTCTCCAATGGTTTCAGCTTGAAAACTCTTTGTTTAAACTGAAGTTGGCTGCCTATACCACTACTACAATATTGAACAAATGAAATGGTTAAAGGCAACGGTTTATGATTAGGAAGCAGTTTAGGGTAGCAGTTCACCTATTGCAGCGATTTTTGCGGCAATTACGTATAATACAGCGGTTGTTATTAGTGGTTAGTCAAAAGCAACGTTTTTGCAGCGGTTCCATAAATTGAATCTAATGAAGCATGTTTTTACACCTAATACATCAATTTATAAATTACAGAAATAATCCAATTTGAAGCGGTTTTACATACCTATTGGAGCGTTTTAAATTACCAAAACAAATTCTATTAAAGCGGTTTTTCATACCTATTGTAGCGGTTGTTGTGGCGCGCTTTATCCCGCGCCCTAATTATTTCTCCATGCTTCAGAAGAAAGAAAAGTACCGCAAAACTCAATCAGAAAGGTCGGGCTCTGGACTAACCCAATACCCTCGATGCTCCGCCGCTTGTTGGCAAACTCCTCTCTCGTCTCCATCTCTCCCCCCTCGCAACACAGTTTTCTCGGACAAGGTTAGGTTTTTCTCCCTCATCTTCCTCCTTTCTCGATTTTCTCTTGTTTTGGTGATTCAGAAGTAAACAAATCGTAGATTTTGTTGTTTTGATTGTTCTTCCTTAAATGTATTGGCTTAAATGCGTGGTTGCTCAATGTTTTTAGTCAAGTAATTGAAATTCTAAAATGCCAGATAGGATGTTTGTGCGAGCTTTTTTTTTTTTGATATTAATTTTGACATCCGAAATTCGAGCAAAGCTGGGAATGTGAATGTTTTTTGTTGATCGATTATTGAAATTGAAGTTTGGGGTGTTTTGGTTAAGTACGTTGTTTACAATTTTAGATTTTTTGGATTTTGATTACTATTTCATTATTTTGCTTGCATATATAGGTATGTGCATTTGCAGTGCCTATTTAATTAGCAAAGTTCAAGTCGTAATCAACTCAGTTATCAAGTTCATTGAGTATTAAGTAGGCTGGATTGAATTTTGTTAGGTTGGTTTACTGATAAAGTATTAGAATTTTGGATGACATGTGATGTTATGTAGTAGTCTACTCTTGGCCACCCTTCCTAAATGCCTAAATCTACTCATATAAAAAAGTGCTTTGCACAAGCCCATTCAACGTTCAAAGACACCAACCAGGGTTGCCTGCAGTTCATCCATGATGCAAATTTGACTCTTTTCTTTTTCCAAAATCCAAAACAATAAAGGATAGGAAAGGGGGAAACAGTGATAATGACACATCATACCCCAAATTACCTTTCATTAATATTGGACCCTCCCACCAAGCTAACTCCCATCACTTTCTTACCAAGCCTCTTTTTTCCTGGGCAGTGCCCACTCTATCCAAAACACTGCACTTTCCCTCTCACCCATTTCCTTTCCATCACTCCAAATAGACAGCTTTGCTTTCACTATGTTACCATGAATCTCTTGGCAGTGCCAACCCACCCAAATATGCCAACCCCACACTTGTTCAGATGTCCAATAAGCCTAGAATTGTTCACAGATCCAGTCACCCTCTGCACGCGCCAAACATATGACATGCCTTGTATTTACAAGTGGATTTCTTCAGGCAATTTCACCTGCCCAGTTACAATGTTGCGCCTCCATGATCTGTAACACCCCTAAAACTTAACCATTTTGGAAAGGTATTACCGCCAGTGACCCCAGTGTTCCTTACCGAGATCACCCAAGGCTTTACTGTTTAAATACAAATCATGAAATACAATGATACAAAATGATAACCTTATTCATATAAAACACGAGTCCCGGGATTACATCCCAATCCCGAATAGGACAAACACAGAGTTTAAATAAATTACAACGGAAATCTTAAACAAGGTACAGCGGAAGACTTTTAAAAGATATTACAAAAAGGGTTGTGATCGTAATGATCACCTGCCCAAGGATCTCAACCTGATTAAAAGAAATTATTAAAACGTCGGAAAACCACCGTTGACTCCATAGTCCTTCTAGTCTTCTCATCAACACTCTATCTGATGTGCCGAATCGAACGGATGACACCAGCCCACATGCGGAGAACAAAGTTCGTGGGTTAGTCTACTTGAATAGACTAGCAAGGGTAAAAAGCAGAGTGGTTCGAGTGATCGAAATCGTTTACTATCATTGTCCCTCGAATAATAACCGAAGGGACGATACATAACCCGACACTTTCACGGAATAACAACAAAGGTATGCATGAGAGAAGATTCTGGAAGACTTCATCTTCACATAAATCGACTCGAAAAGAGACTCCAAGAGATTGAGTCTTTAAGGAAATATGACAAATCTGGAATATTTAAAGAATCACACAACAATGATTTAAAAGTTGACTGAGATGCTTCAGTTTACGACCAACCTCATCGCATACAACGAATCCAGATCAGAAAGAGAACGTACTACATTCAAGTCGAGACGAGCTTTCCTAGTTGCACTATTACTTAGTTGCACTACTCGCCCAAGGTTTATTAATCATGTGCACTCGGGCACATGTCTTATTTAATTACAAAACACACATTACTGAAACATGTTAATGTTATTATGAGCCACAACAAGGCTTAAATCACAGGGTGACAATTACGTCAACCCAAATTAAAACACACACAACCCACACGCGGGGCTTAACATCATTATGCCGAGAAACAACAGCGTTATTAATACACCGGGTGACCTTACGTTCACCATGATTGCACTACAGTGCTTACACTTTAATTATGTGCTTAACTGCACTTATCTTATTAAATTACAACACACACACACAGTGTTGAGGCTTTTAATATTATTCCGAGAACACGGAAGTTATTAAGACACCGGGTTACCTTACGTTCACCCTGATTGCACTGCCACAGTGCTTACAGTTTAATTTACAGGGTGACAGTTACGTCCACCCCAATGCACTAGCTAAGTGCTTAAAACACAGGACTGCAATTAAGCTCATCCAACGGCGCTTGCAAGGCGCTTAAAACACTTCAGATCCTTACATGTGGATAAGAAGCATAGGTCATGACCCTTAAATTATTCGGCAATAACCCCGAGGAATATTATGATTTAAGGAAACGACAAATCCTTACTTGGATTAGCGTTCCCACGAATATTAAATTATAAAGAAATGACTAATCCTTACTTGGATTAGCGTTCCTACAAACACTCGTGTTAACAAAACAGTCTAACACAGCAATTATTCACATTAAAGCCATCCAGGCAAATGACTTAAACATAGAGATAATAGAAACAACTAATCCTTACTTGGATTAGTTTTCCTATTAATCCACACAAATGCCCGGAAGGCGAATCACAGATAATAGCGTCGTTCTAGCAGATATACAACATATTATATGATTTTCCAAAACAGTTTATAAAACCTTTTCCAGACAAACACAGATAATCATTCCAAATTAATTACTCAGATAAACAGCTGATAATTAATGTAAATATGGAACGATGAGCAAGAGTGAACCGCCACTTGCCTTAGTCCGCGGATCTGGAACAAAGCAGAGACAACGGGATTCCGGGCTCGACACGCGTATAGCTCCACTAGCATAAACACCTTCGAGTCGACCCAAAAAGGAACCCTAGGTTAGATCCGACATAACTAGTACGAATCTAAGGAAAGACGAAAGGAAACCGAAAGAAACGATGCCACGACGACAACCAACCAAGCCAAAGCCACGAAGGCCTTCTGGGCACTGGCGGCGGTCGCCGTTCTTGGCGGCGGTCGCCGCATTCATCACGGCGGTCGCCGTGAAGAACAGGGCAGTCGCCGTGACGAACTCAGACGACACAGAACGAGAGAAATCTCACCCCAAAACACGAGCGGTTCGGCCTCCTTCGACTTGCTTTGGCTTCTAACCTCCAAGGCTAACCAAAAGCTTCACAAAGGCACTCAGGAAACACACCAAAGCAACACCGACGAGACCTTCAGAAATTCCGGCAAAGGGCACAACTCCGGCGAGAGAGAGATTATGAGATGGAGCTTCTGATTCTGTGTTTAATCCGATCCCAGACCTCTCCTTTTATAGCCACAAACCGAGGGAGCACAATGATGGCTAGGAAGGCGACGTGGAGGGCTATAACGGCGATCGTCAGACGACTTCGGCGACCATCGGGCAAAAACCTCCAGACAACAACTACGGCGGGCGCCGTAATAACTGCGGCGGGCGCCGTCATCAATGCGGCGGGCACGCGGCGGTCGCCGTAAATGCGGTGGTCGCCGTCGCTAAGCCTGTCGCGGCCAGCTAGAAGCTGACATGCTGACTCCTCGGGCCCAACCACGGCGGTCGCCGTTTCTGAACGGCGGTCGCCGTTTCTCCATTTTCCCGCCCATTCAGCTTTGAACGGACCTGACGTTAAACCGGGATAAAAACTATCGTACGCGAACGACAATTAAAATCTAAGGCACCTTGTCTGTATATTATTTCACTGAGAAAAATATTACAGATACAGAGCACATTACACAATGTCTCAAACTCTCTGTATTAAATCCGACGTACTAAACGGGTACTCGGGAAAATTCCAAAAATTCCCAAAATAATCCTTACCGAATTATGGGGTATCACATCACCTCCCCCTTAAAATAAGTTTCGACCCCGAAACTTGTATTAAGCCAATGAGGATACTACCTCAACACCAATCTTACCACCTGGATCCAACATCCTTAATCTCTTCATCCTTGAAATGGATCACACGAGATATTATTCTTAATTCCTTAGGATATCATTCTGAAAATGATTCATCCCCTTAATGCTCATGGCACAAACTCACGCATGAGAGATAGCTCCTGATCTCTCCGAACAAAACTCTACAAGTTCATTCCCTTTCCTTAAGAAATCTCGGAAGAATTCAGTGTATGAGATAACGCTTACCACAGTACTCCTTAGGTGTATATAGACAATTCTCCTTACTGAATCGTTAATACATCGGGATGATCAACATATCCTTAACGGCAACCTTTCCTCTCAACATGACCGCTTCACCACTTAATCTTCCTCAAAGAGCTGCATCCGATCTTATAGATGACATACTCTATGTATGAAGAAGAATCTTAGGAGTGGATTTAAATTTAAACAACAGAGTCGACCCTGGGATTAACCACACATGGGACGAACATCTAAGTTGTTCACAATACTCCACCACCATAAGTCCGACAATCCTTATCCTTACTTGGCATAAGTTGTTCCCGACACTTACATGGTTTCGTATGAACAACTAATTCGCAATGATAACACATTCTGAAACTTTCCAAAACACGGAAACACTTCATTAACATTAAACATTACATTAGTTGACAAAAGTCGACCAGGCAGATCTTAATACCACGGAGATTACCGACACACGTTGTTACTCCTTAATCTTAAACAAAGTCTTAACACAAATACAACTTAATGGATCAGGGTTCTTCTCCGTTGGCTTGACTCATTATGAAGAGTCGTTGCCCTTGGCCTGAAGACCCCATAGGCGCTTTGCCTTTATTACGAGCCATAGAGTGCTCAGGAGTGGATACCACTGGCCTTGGGTTCTGTCTACCTCCAACATTTGACGCCTGATAAGACTGCATTGGTCCCTGACCCTTCAGTCTGCAGTATGTTTTTATGTGGCCTTCCCTTCCACAATTATGACACATCCTCTTGTCCTTTTGGCAAACAAAACTTTTATGCCCCACTTCACCACAATTGTGGCACTGAATTGCTCCGCCGCTCCAACCTGAGCCTCTGGCAGAGTCCGACTGAGTTGTCTCGGTCTTAGCATGACCAGACCTTTCAAACTTGGTAGGCGATGCCGGTCGTTTGAATGAACCAACCTGGCGATCCTGTTGCCCACCCTTTCCCTTAACTTGCTTCCCCCTCTTAAGGGCAGACTCCTCCAATGTGACTTCCGTCTTGTAGGCTACATCCACATATTGCTCTAACGTAGTACAGCCATGATGCAACATTAGAGGCTTGATCTCTGGATTCATCCATCCATGGAAGTACCAGATCTTTTGCTCTTCGGTTGACACCTCAGGTCCAGCGTACTGCATCAAGTGATTGAACTTAGCTGCGAGCTCAGTCACCTTTAACCCATTAGTCTGCGGGTACAAAAATTCCTTATGCTTCTCCTCCCTCATAGCTCGGGAAAAGAAACGATCGGTCATCTTGGTTTTGAACATGCTCCAATTCAGCTCGGGATGTTCAGCCAGACCGGTGCTCTCCCACCATTCGCTAGCCACATCCTTGAGTTGAAGAGAGGCGATGTGCACTTTTCCAGTCTCAGTGCAATTAATGTTCTGGAACAACCATTCCATATGTGAGAACCAATAGGTCACCCTGACCGATTCTCCAGTACCGTCATAGCTGTCAGGCCTCATTGAACTCACGGCTTTTAATGCTTGCCCGTACGTTCCTCTGTTTCTGACAACATTGATCTGAGGTACTTGCTCCACTGACTCCTCGACTTCAGGAATAGCCTGAGGAACTGGACCACCTTGTACTTGTGGTGCAACTGGTCGCATAACATCTGTGATTGCCTGCATGACAATTCCTCGAATTGCCTCCACTGCTGCAGCATCAAACAACATCGGAGCGTTGGCCTGAGCTTGGCCATTGCCTCCCTGGTTATTGTTAAAGACAGACTCACGCTCTCTTGTTGGGTCTGCAACATTCCTTGCATTTGGTCTGGGGTCATTACTCGGCCCAGCACCAGCACGGGTAACGTTCCTTGTGTTCACCATCTGTTTACCGATCAAATTCCAAGGATTTTATCACGTTAGTATCTTCTGATATACTTATTGTAATAAAATCAACTTAGAATAGATCAACTTGGTAATTTCTATTGATGAACTCAAACCGAGTTACTAGGTTCTACAACCTTAACTCAAAATGAGAGCACTTGGAATTCAAGCCTTATTGGGTATAGCGAGACCACCTTGGCTTCTCCCGGTTCCTCTGAAGAGAATAGAATGCACCCATATCACGGGGCAACGGGGAAGGAATTAGTCTTTCTAGATATAAAAGCAAACTTACTATATCAGACCATATAGAAGACAAGACTATGAACGGTGTTTTCAAACTCTCTTCACTTTGAAAAAAAAATTCAGAGCCCTTCTTAAAGCATTTTCAAAAACGGATAAATGATTTATAAAAATCCAAACCCGTTTTAAAACAACCTTTGGCTCTGATACCACAACTGTAACACCCCTAAAACTTAACCCTTTTGGAAAGGTATTACCGCCAGTGACCCCAGTGTTCCTTACCGAGATCACCCAAGGCTTTACCGTTTAAATACAAATCATGAAATACAATGATACAAAATGATAACCTTATTCATATAAAACACGAGTCCCGGGATTACATCCCAATCCCGAATAGGACAAACACAGAGTTTAAATAAATTACAACGGAAATCTTAAACAAGGTACAGCGGAAGACTTTTAAAACATATTACAAAAAGGGTTGTGATCGTAATGATCACCTGCCAAAGGATCTCAACCTGATTAAAAGAAATTATTAAAACGTCGGAAAACCACCGTCGACTCCATAGTCCTTCTAGTCTTCTCATCAACACTCTATCTGATGTGCCGAATCGAACGGATGACACCAGCCCACATGCGGAGAACAAAGTTCGTGGGTTAGTCTACTTGAATAGACTAGCAAGGGTAAAAAGCAGAGTGGTTCGAGTGATCGAAACCGTTTACTAACATTGTCCTTCGAATAATAACCGAAGGGACGATACATAACCCGGCACTTTCACGGAATAACAACAAAGGTATGCATGAGAGAAGATTCTGGAAGACTTCATCTTCACAGAAATCGACTCGAAAAGAGACTCCAAGAGATTGAGTCTTTAAGGAAATATGACAAATCTGGAATATTTAAAGAATCACACAACAATGATTTAAAAGTTGACTGAGATGCTTCAGTTCACGACCAACCTCATCGCATACAGCGAATCCAGATCGGAAAGAGAACATACTACATTCAAGTCGAGACGAGCTTTCCTAGCTGCACTATTACTTAGCTGCACTACTCGCCCAAGGTTTATTAATCATGTGCACTCGGGCACATATCTTATTTAATTACAAAACACACATTACTGAAACACGTTAATGTTATTATGAGCGACAACAAGGCTTAAATCACAAGGTGACAATTACGTCAACCCAAATTAAAACACACACAACCCACACGCGGGGCTTAACATCATTATGCCGAGAAACAATGGCGTTATTAATACACCGGGTGACCTTACGTTCACCCTGATTGCACTAAAGTGCTTACACTTTAATTATGTGCTTAACTGCACTTATCTTATTAAATTACAACACACACACACACAGTGTTGAGGCTTTTAATATTATTCCGAGAACACGGAAGTTATTAAGACACCGGGTGACCTTACGTTCACCCTGATTGCACTGCCACAGCACTTACAGTTTAATTTACAGGGTGACAGTTACGTCCACCCCAATGCACTAGCTAAGTGCTTAAAACACAGGACTGCAATTAAGCTCATCCAACGGCGCTTGCAAGGCGCTTAAAACACTTCAGATCCTTACATGTGGATAAGAAGCATAGGTCATGACCCTTAAATTATTCGGCAATAACCCCGAGGAATATTATGATTTAAGGAAACGACAAATCCTTACTTGGATTAGCGTTCCTACGAATATTAAATTATGAAGAAACGACTAATCCTTACTTGGATTAGCGTTCCTACAAACACTCGTGTTAACTAAACAGTCTAACACAGCAATTATTCACATTAAAGCCATCCAGGCAAACGACTTAAACATAGAGATAATAGAAACAACTAATCCTTACTTGGATTAGTTTTCCTATTAATCCACACAAATGCCCGAAAGGCGAATCACAGATAATAGCGTCGTTCTAGCAGATATACAACCTATTATATGATTTTCCAAAACAGTTTATAAAACCTTTTCCAGACAAACACAGATAATCATTCCAAATTAATTACTCAGATAAACAGCTGATAATTAATGTAAATATGGAACAATGAGCAAGAGTGAACCGCCACTTGCCTTAGTCCGCAGATCTGGAACAAAGCAGAGACAACGGGATTCCGGGCTCGACACGCGTATAGCTCCACTAGCATAAACACCTTCGAGTCGACCCAAAAAGGAACCCTAGGTTAGATCCGACATAACTAGTACGAATCTAAGGAAAGACGAAAGGAAACCGAAAGAAACGACGCCACGACGACAACCAACCAAGCCAAAGCCACGAAGGCCTTCTGGGCACTGGCGGCGGTCGCCGTTCTTGGCGGCGGTCGTCGCATTCATCACGGCGGTCGCCGTGAAGAACACGGCGGTCGCCGTGACGAACTCAGACGACACAGAACGAGAGAAATCTCATCCCAAAACACGAGCGGTTCGGCCTCCTTCGACTTGCTTTGGCTTCTAACCTCCAAGGCTAACCAAAAGCTTCACAAAGGCACTCAGGAAACACACCAAAGCAACACCGGCGAGACCTTCAGAAATTCCGGCAAAGGGCACAACTCCGGCGAGAGAGAGATTCTGAGATGGAGCTTCTGATTCTAATCCGATCCCAGACCTCTCCTTTTATAGCCACAAACCGAGGGAGCTCAATGATGGCTAGGAAGGCGACGTGGAGGGCTACAACGGCGATCGTCAGACGACTCCGGCGACCATCGGGCAAAAACCTCCAGACAACAACTACGGCGGGCGCCGTAATAACTGCGGCGGGCGCCGTCATCAATGCGGCGGGCACGCGGCGGTCGCCGTAAATGCGGCGGTCGCCGTCGCTAAGCCTGTCGCGGCCAGCTAGAAGCTGACACGCTACCTCCTCGGGCCCAACCACGGCGGTCGCCGTTTCTGAACGGCGGTCGTCGTTTCTCCCTTTTCCCGCCCATTCAGCTTTGAACGGACCTGACGTTAAACCGGGATAAAAATTATCGTACGCGAACGACAATTAAAATCTAAGGCACCTTGTCTGTATATTATTTCACTGAGAAAAATATTACAGATATAGAGCACATTACAGAATGACTCAAACTCTCTGTATTAAATCCGACGTACTAAACGGGTACTCGGGAAAATTCCAAAAATTCCCAAAATAATCCTTACCGAATTACGGGGTATAACAAATCTCTCCATGGTGCCTGACCGCACCCTCAGCCATCTGATCCGATAGTGTCTTGATCGGACGGGCCAACCAATCCCTCCTGGGTGTTGATCGTGAACATAATGAGTACTCGGCTACACTGAAGCACACCCTTGAGTCCCAAGAACTCGTTTGTGAGGACAAGCTCTAAGCACTCCATGCATTAGGGTTTATTAACAATCACGGAGATTGAGTTATGATTGTACAAGTTAGGGGTTGGAGGTTGTGATAGTTTTGAGGACAATACTTGATACGATTTTTATCATTACAAAGTCGAAGCGTAAATTTTCATATATGTACGTAAATAAGTATATCGGAAGCACCATGTTTATTTTCACAAGTGAAACAGAACATTAAACCCCTTTGAATTCAGAATGTTTAATGATCATATCACTACTACAATATTGAACAAATGAAACGGTTAATTGCAACGGTTGAATGTATTGAAGCGGTCAATTGCAGCGGTCAAAAATAAGAAAGCAGTTCTCCAGCGGTTTTATACATTTGCAGCGGTTTGGGCAGCGGTTGTAAACTAGTATAAGCATTTAAATTTTCCATAAGCTATTGCAGCGGGTGATAGGAATCTAATACAGCGGTCCTCACATCTAATGAAGCAGTTGTAGTGCAAATATGTTAATTTGCAAGCGCGGATATGACCCCGCCCAAAATTTTAATTAACGGTAAAATCTTACTCTCTTGCTCCCAGTCCTAGTCGCCGGATTCCATCCCCTTCTATCCTCATTCCTCGCCCTTCCATCCCCTCCCAATCCTCGCCCTTTCATCGGCGACTTCCATCCCCTCCCTAACTAGCCGGCGTCGACTCTTCCATGTACTACACTCCATCTCTCCTCTATTTTCTTCGCTCAACTGTGTTGGCGTTGTTTTCTCATTTTGTGTTTTTGATTCTCCTAGCTCTATCTATCCTTGTACTCCCTTATACTTGTGATTGAATTGTTTGGTTTGAGACTCGTGCTTCCCTATTTTTCTTTGGGAATTTTGTTTACGGGTTAGAAATTAAGAAGAATATACATCAAGTGTGCAAGTAGGTTTCAAAATGGTTACATATCCAAGGCAAAAACCAACCTAACAAAGCCTACTTAAGTAAAGATCTCCAAGAGCTAGAGGTCACTGTTCCTTCCCCAATTCGCATGAACATTGGATTTCATAGCTTGAATGACTTGGCTCGCACACTCGATAGCAGTAGTGGTCTTGTTCTGATAGATGAGAAGGTTGCGGGTTGACCAAGAGTAATAGACAAAGGTGGATATGCATGAGGTACATCCCTGTTTTCTTGTTGTTTAGGTGGTTGACATATGCTCAAGACTGGTTGACGTGGTCTTAATTTTTTTTCTTATTATTGATATAGATTTCAGTGTTTGATTGTGCTTAATTAGATTTAAGAAGTGAGCATATAATGATTAGGTGAATATATGTAGATAGTAGACATATTGTTATCCATATATACCATTAATTACATATTCCATATACATCTACCAACAGATGTTAGGGAGGTCGAACTCCAATACAGGCATTATGGTTATTTGTATTTTACGTTTCGTGATATAGAGAATACGTAAAAATTGTGTAGATAGAGAGGATAGTAGGTTAGATTCCAAGCTGATTTTCCATGTTATTTTGTCTATAAAAAATGGCATGTTCATTTTCTTTTCTTTTTATATATTTTGCTCTTTCAGATTAACCAAGTTCCCCTCTTAGATATGCTTCCTCCAACAAAATCCATGAAAAATTTAAATATATAAACAAATTTTGGTTAAAATAGATAGGTAAGTGTCATTGAGTTGTGAATACGCTCTCTTATTCTCATTGGAGTCCTCAAACTAGAAACAAAAATGTATATTTTTTATACGAATACACTCTAATTACTCAGTTTGCAGGTGTATTACTTGATATACTCTCTTTCAATTGTTTCCTTGTGTAATGACAAGGAATTTTCCATTTGCACTTGTATTAATTATTTAACCTTAACCTCCATTTCGTTTTTAATAACCCATATATGTTTTGCTTCTTTTGTCTTGGACTCTTTTTTCATTGATGGATGGCTTAGCAGTAGAGCATGAGAAGAGTAGCAACAAGTTTTGAATCTCAGTCTTTCTCCAATTTTCCAAACATGTAGTTAATCTTTTAAGTTTATGTGCTCTATGTTGTAGATCGAGAGCATCTAATGCACACTTGTTGTCTATGTTTTCTTACCTTGGACTGGTTGGCAGACTTATTAATGTGGATGCCTTCATTTATTTTTGTCATACTCTTGAGTAGTTGATCCCTTTTTGTAGCTTGTCTATAAGTCTATTACCTTTGAGCCTATTTATGATAAGTTAGTTGTGATAAGAGATATCCATTTAAGTCTTGATCCCTTTTTTTAGTCATAGAAAGTTGGAGATTGTGTGTACCGAATATGTTGTATTGTTGTCGCCTTTTGTTTCAGTTCCACAACAGTGTTCGTGAGTGATAATGAAGAAAGATTAGCATCTGCAGCAAGTATTCATGATTTTGCAGTTCGCCACTCCATTTTAAAACATCTCCAAGGTTATGTCAGATCCGAAAGGAAGCGAATCTCAGTCTGGTGCAGTTCAATTCCATATTCGTCTTCCACTCCCAAAGAGTTCTCTTCTTCTTATTCTTCTTCTAGTACTGTTCTGACTTCGCATATTCTTGCTTGGAACAAATCTTCTGGGAAGCTAACTCATTCAGTTTTTGTATGGGTGAAATTTGGTGAATTAATTTACCAATCATGCATTTCACTTGTGAATAGCAGTTTCACAAGTTCAGTAGAAAAGACATGAAATATTTAAGACACTCATATGGTGATTGTTCATATACTATTTTGCATTCTTAAGGTTTTGACAATAAATTGATTTTCGATGATAACAATAATGTTGAATGTTCATAGATTACACTTTTACTGGATTTTAGGGGATTTTAGGGTTGGCAACTGATTTTAATAGTAAGGATTAAGTATTGGATGGGTGAAGAACTAATTGTTCTTTAGTTTGTACTGGTATGTATGTCTTCATGAGGAGGTAATCAATCAGATCCTCTTCTAAAACACTCCAGAGCTTCTCCTCTAATGTTCTACGAGATTGTTATGATTCTAACTTGTGAGTTGCGCTTGTCAATAGCTCTTGAAGGTCATTAAGCTGGATGGAATTGCCCAATTTCCCGAGGAGGCCATGATGCCTAGAGACATTTCTCTTGCAAGTAAGTTTTTTTCTTTTAATAATGACTGCTTATAATTTTTATCCACTCTTTGTTAAAATAAATGTATTAATGGTTTGCTTATGTTTTACTTCTTAAGGCCTTATTCTATGTATTTGGTTGTATAAAAGTTTCCAATTACTAAAGAGTTTTCCATCATAATCCTTGCTTACATTTCTCATTTGAATTTTTAACAATCACAATTCATAATGAGTCTGTTTAGGAAGGATGTAATTGTTAGAAATTCAAATGAGAAATGTAAGCAAAATTAGTTCAACAAAGAGTTTTCTATCATTTTTGTCAAGATTTCACATCATAAAGACTAGACATCTTCTCATACTTTCGTGTTTTCTCTGCTATATGTATAAGCAGCTATGTTGTGGGTTAGACGAAAATGCATTTGGCACTTCTGCTGAACCAGTTTTTGCTCCCATAGACGCCTCATTTGTTGACGATACACCTCTTATGCCTTCTGGTGTTCGTATCATTCCACTCGATTCCCTGAAGGTTGAACATTTTATTGTCACATGAACAAATTCATTTAAGACATTAATGCTTGATAATCTGAAACTTATTTTTCTTGTTTGTTTTGATGCAATTGAGCTGCAGAAAGCTTCTAGTTTGAAACGCGCTCTAGATCTCAGTTCTGCTCTTGATAATCGGCCAACTGGATGGGTGAAGAGCTGATTGTTCTTTGGTTTGTATTGGTATGTATGTCTTCATATTGGAACAGGAAAACGTGGATTAGTGGTATAGGTTTGATTGATATACTTCTTTTAGTAAATGATATTACCAAGCTATGGACTTGGTATTTTGTATAGCAAGCTTTGAACTTTGTATTTTGTTGAATGTATGGAGCAGATTCAAGTTTGAATGAAGTCTGATGAGTTATGGAATTTTGAATCTTCCTTATCGTCACATATACTTATAATAACTTAAATACTCCAACTGTTATCCTATCACACACACACACACATATATATATATATATTATAAATATGTATCTAGAAATCGTACGCCCGCTACATTAGCATTTTGAACCTTTATTATATATATAATTATCTGCTGCAATAAACCCAGACGACTGCTGCATTAGACCAAGATAACTGCTGCAATAGGTACAGCAAACGTTGCAATATGTATATAACCGCTGCATTAAGTACAAACAACCGCTGCATTAGGGTTATTTACAACCGCTGCATTAGATAATTTTGTAGCGATAGTTTTGATATGGGGTTAACCGTGTAGAAGATGGATCTAGGCAACGGATCTCAAAACAAAAGAAAAACACAAGATTAGAACAATGGCGGAAGGGAAACTAATGGATAGGATAATAGATAGAACCAATAGAAACGACGAGAAAACCCGCTTGCTTGATAGCAAGGAACCTTGTCGAACGATCTACCAACCCGATCTCTACAACGCCACACAACCAAGAATCGCTGACGAACTTGGAGCACGGAGAGGATTGCTTATGAAGTACGAAATCACCAACTCCAGAGGAACTTGACAAAGACGAAAACAACTAAGCAGGAAAGAACAATCGATTGAGACTCTCACGGGGAGCCGAGTTTTCAAAGCAAAAACCAAGCTCTATTTAAGGCTCCCAGAGGTGATGGACCGTTCAAGGTGCTGAAGAGAGTAGGCGACAATGCCTATGTGTTGGAGTTGCCCGATGACTATGGCGTGAGCCCGATATTCAATGTCGGTGATCTTACCCCTTATGCAGCCGCTGATGTTGATGACTCGAGGACGAGTCCTTTTCAAGAAGGGGAGAATGATGAGGAATCGACCCCGCCATTAGTGCCAACCTTTGATGGACCGATCACTAGGTCAAGGTCGAATGAACTGCGTCAAGAGCTGGAGACGTTTATGGCACATGCACTATCACATGACGAAGAGGACAAGTCCAAAGTGAAGGCGTTGACTTTAATGGTCAACGTTACCTATGTTTAATAATCTTATTAATTTCTGCATTGGTTATTTTAGGATTATTATTTAATTGTTTTAAGCCTTCTATTTCCGGATAATAGAAAATTAGCTTTAGACGTTTTTGGGAAGCTAGGGCCGGCCCTCTATGGGTATTTAAGGCTCCCTTGTCTTCTTCATTAGGCAGATTTCTCACATTGTTAAAACACAAAAACAGAGCTTGGTTTTTGCTTTGAAAACTCGGCTCCCCGTGAGAGTCTCAATCGATTGTTCTTTCCTGCTTAGTTGTTTTCGTCTTTGTCAAGTTCCTCTTTCTTTTTTTTGAATTTCGATAATGCTTTTTTTTATATATATATAATTTTCTTTTAGCCAACTTGTTTTTCCTGGGATATTACACCATAAAGATAAAATAAAATCTC
The DNA here is from genome assembly GCA_027886185.1 of Rheum nobile. Taxonomy (NCBI): domain Eukaryota; kingdom Viridiplantae; phylum Streptophyta; class Magnoliopsida; order Caryophyllales; family Polygonaceae; genus Rheum; species Rheum nobile. The sequence continues at coordinate 894,846 of WOAB01000211.1, read as the reverse complement.
TAGAAAATCAAGCAAGTATCTTGAAGATTACCAAAATTGAACAACCGGATCTCTGGCGCGCACGAACCTGGACGCCGTCGTGTCTTGCTCGCCAAGCTAGGGTTCGAACAACAATGGTGGAAGGGGGGGCCGGAATTTTTGTTGATTTTTGGACGGTTTTGGTATGTTTTTGTGGATCCTCGTAGTCACAATCAACCGCAACGAACTCCTTTCTAAGACAAACAAGAGCAAACAATCAGTCAGACTAACAATTCACTAATGTGACTCAAACAAAGAAATTCAATTGACGATTGAAAACAGGAAGATCCAATTTTTGATGATGAATCTGGAACCGTCAAAGGCGATCCGAAGCCGCAAAGCTCTGATACCAATTGATACGGGGTTAGCCGTGTAGAAGATGGATCTAGGCAACGGATCTCAAAACAAAAGAAAAACACAAGATTAGAACAATGGCGGAAGGGAAACTAATGGATAGGATAATAGATAGAACCAATAGAAACGACGAGAAAACCCGCTTGCTTGATAGCAAGGAACCTTGTCGAACGATCTACCAACCCGATCTCTACAACGCCACACAACCAAGAATCGCTGACGAACTTGGAGCACGGAGAGGATTGCTTATGAAGTACGAAATCACCAACTCCAGAGGAACTTGACAAAGACGAAAACAACTAAGCAGGAAAGAACAATCGATTGAGACTCTCACGGGGAGCCGAGTTTTCAAAGCAAAAACCAAGCTCTGTTTTTGTGTTTTAACAATGTGAGAAATCTGCCTAATGAAGAAGACAAGGGAGCCTTAAATACCCATAGAGGGCCGGCCCTAGCTTCCCAAAAACGTCTAAAGCTAATTTTCTATTATCCGGAAATAGAAGGCTTAAAACAATTAAATAATAATCCTAAAATAACCAATGCAGAAATTAATAAGATTATTAAACATAGGTAACGTTGACCATTAAAGTCAACGCATTCACTTTGGACTTGTCCTCTTCGTCATGTGATAGTGCATGTGCCATAAACGTCTCCAGCTCTTGACGCAGTTCCTTCGACCTTGACCTAGTGATCGGTCCATCAAATGTTGGCACTAATGGCGGGGTCGATTCCTCATCAAGTTTCCTCTAATGAAGTGGTTGTCCATTTCCTTTTGCAACCGCTGCAATAGATAACATCTACCGCTGCAATAGACCTAATGCAACGCGAGCAGATGAAGCGGTTGAAAACCGCTGCATTATACATGAAGTAATATTTTGCATTATGTTGCAGGTAGGAGGTTTCTTGTCATATCCACGAAGTAATATTTTCAACTGTTGATAAACCAAAGCTTCTTAGTCAAGTATGACAGAGAGGACTTATTATTATTTTAACACTATTGCAATAATATATATTCTATATTGTTGTGTCTAGATCTCTTGTACATGTATTCTGTATTGAATACTAAATCTGCAATTTTGTGAGATACTTTAGATGCTTTTTTGCGATTAGTTTATTTCCTTTTATAGTTTTATATTTCAGGTTAAGAAGAACATCATTGGAGATAAATCTTAGGTTAAGAAGACTAATTCTTAATAGTTGAATTCAAATTTGACAGTTGATAAACAGTTCTCATCTAAATGTATGTAGTGTAACTGAGATGCCTTTTTGTGTGTTGTTGTTCTGGCTTCTTGGGGCTAAATCTAGAGGGTTGAAGAGATTGATGGTACGTGTTAAGTATTATTTGTGCAACTAGTTTCAGTTTGCTTACTGAATGTATGCTTATCTTTTCATTGTTTACTATTTACTAAATGTAACTGAGATGCCTTTTACAGTTTCATGTTTACTGAATGTATCCTTATCTTTTCATTATTAGCATTTTTGTTTGCTGCAAAATTATTTGTTGCTGTGTTTATTGTTGTGATGTGCTGCTGAATTTTGATATTAGTTGTGATGTTTTCCACCAAAAAAAGAGTTGTGATGTTTGCTGCTGATTTTTTTTGTTGAGAGTGTGCTAAAAGCCTTAATCGGGGTTGACTGTGAGTGACTAGCTTTGGTGATTTTGCATGAAAAAAGGTATGGGCATACTAGAAAAAGGAAATTACCCCACCTTTCGACTTCTGCATTTTTTTGCTTGCTGCTGAATTTTTTTCTGTATTTTTTTGATTTATGAAAAGGTACCTACGGAGTTGACTGATGAAGAAGGTATAACTGACTTGCCCTTAAACACCCCCAACATCTCTTGACACATAGATTGAACAAAGTCTTGATCAAGGTTTGAGAATTTTCTACTTGTTGAATTGTCCTCAAAGCTTAGAGGTGTGTTTAATACAAATCTCTAGTTCTTAACTACTGGCGCTTAGATTAGTTATTCCAAATGTATGCTAGTGTAAACAACAGATGTAAGAGTTGAATGTGCATAAGTTGAGTTGATCATCCTTAATATTATTCTCTTTTAATAATATATGAGCATTTCTCTTTTGGAGTGCATGATTCTTGTAAACAGGCCATCTGCTGCACGTTTGAAGGAAAGGAAAATACGCTATACTGCTGACTTGGAGAGGAAGGTGAAAACTGTGCATGCCATCAAATGAAGCGATTAGCAACCGCTACATTAGATGTATTGCAACGGTTGTTGCACCTATTGTAGTGAATCCTGACCGCTACCTTAGGTCTTCATTGTAGTTATGTACAATGGTAGAAAAGCTAGCTTAAATAGGAAATGAAAATTGCAACCCTAATGTCCTCGAGTGGTCCGCATGCAAACTTGTGAAAACTAAACATAAAATAGCATATTATGTGAGGTGGGTTCACATGCCATATCATCCTTGAAAATGAGAAGAAACGCATGATGAGAACTCAATTGCACCCAGATGGCGTTGAGGTGTGTGCGGTAGTGTCGCATCCGGTTGGCCTTGAATCATCATGACCGCACCAACCTAAAAACGGCTTGACAATCCTTGGCTCAATAGGCCCCTTTGAAGGTCTAGGAACAACTGGCGAGTTCGAGCTCGAGTGATGGCTCTTGAAGAGGAGTCAATGCCGAGAGGGTTAGGCGAAACCCTAGTTTGTGCACGAGTCATGGCGCGAGTGAGGTGTGGTGTCGGTGCTGGCTTGAGCACATCACTTGGTGAAGCTTTAGGGGAACTTTGTGAAGATTCAGGGCAGCTTCGCAATGCTTCAGATGAGGCTTGATTTTGGTAGTCTTAAGCACAGGCGTGTTCACATTATCCTCCCTCTCTTGTAAAGGATTCAACCCCAAATCAACCTCATCGTCCAAGGCATCATCATCTACAACAAACAGAACTAAGTCAGACACATTAAACACATCATGAACACCATACTCACCGGGCAAGTCAATCATGTAAGCGTTGTTGTGAATCCTCTAAATGACTTGAAATGGACCTTCTCCTCTAGGTTTCAGTTTGGAGTCATGCAAGGTTGAAAAACAATCCTTCCTTTAGTGAACCACACTAAATCTCCAGCTCAAAAATGAGCTCACGTATGCCCTTGTTGCCTTGCTTGACATATTGGGTGGTATGCTCCTCAAGCCTTAGGCGAGTGATCTTGTGCAAGTTCTTGATATGCTCGACATGATCAACACCCTCTTGAATCTCTTTGTCCTTCATGGAGTAAAGGACCATGTCTAGAGGTGTAACTGGATTACGCCCATAGACAACCTAAAATGGAGACTTCTTGGTGTCGGAGTGCACGGTTCTATTTTAAGCAAACTCAATGAAGGAAAGACATTCTAGTCACATGCTCAAGTTAGTACTCAACAAAAAACATAATAATGCACCAAGAGTCATGTTCACAACCTCGGTTTATCTATCCGTTTGAGGATGACATGATTTAGAGAAAAGTAACTTAGTGCCTATCCTAGACTAAAATGACTTCCAAAAAACTAAGGAACTTAGTATCTCTATCCGACACAATAGTCTTAGGCACTCCATGCAATCCTACAAATTCACTAAAGAACAAATCAGCCACATTTGATGCATTGTCGGTTTTGTTACATGCAATGAAATGAGACATCTTAGAAAACTGATCAAGCACCACAAAAATAGAGTCCCTCCCTCTTTTAGACCAAGGTAATCCCATCACAAAGTCCATAGAAATATATTCCCAAGGAGCACTAGGAATTGGGAGAGTTGTATACACTAGTACAAAATTGTCATTTCTTGGGGAATAAATCTCAAGGATTTATTGAAACCCCTGTGATATAAAGACACGATAGGGATTTTTTTTAAAACCCCCAAGAGTTATACATTATGAATTTTGTCTTAATAATTAAAACAACTCTCTGGGTTTATTTATTTAACTCACTTAAAATAATTAGTTGTTCTCGGGATTTATATCAATAAAATCTCAAGAAATACCTACTGCCAATTTAATCACTAAATCTTTCTAAAATTATTTACCCAAAAAATAAAAAATACTCATATCTAGTGTTTTATCCCTATAACACCAGAGAAAAATCTAAACTAGTTAACTTTCTACTCCTCCATCGATCTGTCGCGACCCTAGTAAAGCTTCAACACCTATTTCTCTCCCACCAGAATCTGCCATCGTTATGGGTTTCTAGTTGACTTGTTCACCCAACCTCTTCCGCATTGTCGTCGAGTGCTTAGCGTCGCCAACGTCACTGTCATCGTTGTGGCTATCTGGTTGTGTTGTTTACCAGAGAAGTCTCCCAATCGCTTCTGTCTTTGATTGCTAGGCGTCATCGTTGTCCTCATTGTGTTTTCCGGTTGTCCTCTGCAATCTTGCTCCAACCTTGCATATGTTAAGTCTTCTTAATTTAACCATCCTAAATTTACCTACTCGATTTTTCTTAGTATAATATAATATTGGAACACTAGTTAACTACTACTAGAAAATTGAATTGTAACATAGATAAGTTATCGGAAAACTGAGAGTGAAAGATTTTCTAATTTTCTGAATTGATTTTGTTGTTACTGATTTTTAGTCTTCTTTGCAAGGGGATTGCTATTGCTTATGTAATCAAAGGGCTCATAAACATCAAATAAATGTTAAACTATGTAGGAGATGTATGGATTTTATACTATGAAGGAGATGTGTGAATTTTTAGTCTTGTCTGCACGTGGGTTTTAGTCATCGTGCTATGTTCACAAGAAAGATCCGTTTAAAAAAGATAGAACGCATGATGGGGACTTAAATGCACCCGAATGGGGTTGAGCTATTTGTGGTAGTGTCAGATCCGATTGGCCTTGAATCATCATGAACACACCAGCCTGAAAATGGATCGGCGCTCCTTGGCTCAATCGACCCTTTTGAAGGTATAGGAACATACGGCAAGATTGGGCTCGAGTGATGGCTCCTGGAGAGGGGTTAATGTTGAAAGGTTTAGGTGAAACCCTAGTTTGTGTGCGGGTCACGACACGAGTGAGAGGTAACGTCGACGCTTGCTTGAGCACATCCCTCGGTGAAGCTTCAAGGGAACTCTGTGAAGCTTCAGGGAAGCTTGGCGATGCTTCAGGTGAGGCTTGATTTTAGTAGTCATGATGTGGCATTAATGTGATCACATCAAAAGTGGCGTGTGTAAGCTTGCCCTTCAGCACTTGGTCTTCTGTTGATCATCACCCTTATGGAACACAACATTCTTTTTTGTTAGCTCAGTCAAGGCCGTGGTAATGGTGCTAAAATCTGTCACAAACCCATGGTAGAAACCAACTAACTCTAAGAAACTCCTCACTTGAGTAATTGTGGTTGTTGTAGGTCAATCTCTTATAGCTATGACCTTCTTCTCATAAACTTTGAGATCTGCAATACACACCACAAAACCAAGAAACCAACATGATCTGAACAAAAATGGCACTTTTAAAATTAGCATAGAGCCTCTCTTTCCTAAGAACATCTAATACTTGTCTAAGATGATCAACATGCTCATGCAAGGCACGACTATAGATCAAGATGTCATCAAAATAAACAACTACAAACCTCCCTAGAAAATCTCTAAAAATTAGATTCATCAACCTCATAAAAGTGCGGGAAGTATTAGCGAGTCCAAATGGCATTACTAACCACTTATACAAACCACACTTAATCTTGAAGGCCGTCTATCATTCATCACCTTCCTTCATTCTAATTTGGTGGTAGCTACTCTTGAGATCTATCTTTGAAAAGAGATTGATTGGAACCATGGAGATCATCAAGCATGTCATCCAAACGTGGGATAGGATGCCTATACTTGATGGTAATGTTGTTGACAGCCCAATAATCTACACACATGTGCCAACTTCCATCCTTCTTTGGAACTAAGATCACGGGCAAGACACAAGGGCCCAAGCTCTCCTTAACATAGCCTTTGTCCATCAACTCTTGCACTTGTTTATGAAGCTCTTTTGTCTCCTCAAGATTGGTCCAATAGGTTGCACGGTTGGCTAAGGTTGACCTCGGGGACAAAGTCAATTTGATGTTCAATACCCCTAAATGGTGGAAGACCATTACGATTCTCTTCTTGAAACAAGTCCTCGAACTCCTGCAATAAAGAAGCAATTGAAGGGCGTAGATCACTCAATTCCTTAGATGAAAACAAATAGATAATGGAATTAAAAGAAAGGAAATATGACTTCCTGAATTGCTTGATCAACCTACTTGGCCTTAGCCAAAAGAAAATGATTACTTGCACACTTCTTGTTGCCACCCATTTCTTGTCCCTTCAAGCTCCTTCTTTGCTCATTAGCAATGTAGTCGGCCATGATCTCATGTGGAAACATCGGGTGTAGGGTGATTCTTTTACCCTCCATGTGAAAAGAATACTCATTTGTGACTCTTTGATAGATTACTCCTCTATCATATTGCCATGGTCTCCCAAGCAAGAGATGGCAAGCCGTTATTAATTGCATATCATGCATCACCTCATCTTTGTATCCACCTATTGAAAACTGAATTTTTGCTTGTTCATGGACCTTGAGAGGGGCGGTGAAGTTCAGCCAATTCAATGTGTAGGGTTGATGATGTGGAGTAGTGTTGAGGTTGAATCTTTCCACAAATACTTGGTCAATAATATTACAACAAGGATCATTATCAATAATAACATTACATACCTTTCCTTGAATGTGGAATCTTGTATGGAAGATGGTTTCTCCCCCAATGGGCCCAAATCTGCGAGATGATTGACATTTAGTTAGAGCATCTCAATAGCAATATGAGTAACAATCAATAAACCTAGATGACCTGTCTAGACAAATCAATAATTATTCAATGATATTCTGCTTAAGAGAAGAGTTATAGATCAATAGGAATTAAGAAAGGGAACATAACCTCACAACCAATAATCAAAACTTAAGCTTTCATTGCCAGACTAAGCAAAAGTGCTTAGCCTTCCATAGTCTTGAGAAGAACAACGATGATGTAAAACTAAAACCTGATATGAGTGTCTCTTTTTTTCAAAACCTAAAACTAAGAGAGTATATATAGGTGGGCTTAACAAATGACCTAGCCCAACTGAAAAGAAACGAAATAAAATGGAAAAATAAGAAAAGAAATTAGAAAAAATAGACTCGGGAAAAGTCAGAACTTCCAGCGTCGCCGACCCGCGATCGCGGCCCATTTACCGCGATCGCGGCCTCTTGTGGCTCCGCGCTTTTCACATTCCTCCGTGCCTGCGGAAAACTCTCGACTTGCCCGAGGAACCGCGATCGCGGCACCCTTGCCCGCGGTCGCGGTTAATGCTCGGCCTTCACTCCTTGGCTTCGCCTCCTAACCTCTCGTCTTCACTTCCTTGGCGTCTTCTGTGATATCCAAAATAGCTCATACACCTCCAAAAACACCAGACTTCGCCCCCAAACGCCATGCACAAGAATGTGTCTAAATCTACCTAAATGACACCAATAAAACTCTCTAATAACTCTTAGTTAAGCCCTATAAAGTAGTGCTTATCAGTATGCCAGTTCGGGCTCAAAATGGATCATTCTCCAATGTTGTTCCAGTCTAGGAACATGGTCCGGAATGCAGATATCTCAGGGGCAACTACAAAGTGAATTCCCCGCAGAGGGTATTCCTAAGTGGCAAAGTGCGGTGACCACCTGCTTCATATTGTTGCCTACGAGCCAGCGCGCAACCTGTGGGATTGTGATGTCCACTACCTGGACTACTTCTTGGACATCACTCACCCTTTGGTGGATCGAAGCTCCCTGCCACATGATCGTCCGGGGAAGAGACCTTTTCCTCCTCGACCTCCTGTAGTTGACTTCCTAGTGGTACGTATTGTTTTTGAATTCTTATATTATTTGGATGTATTAATTATATTGTAACGCCATAAAATTATGTATGCAAGGGAACCAGATTGCACTAGAGCGTTGTCGTTCCCGTTTAGATTAGACAGGATTACTATTGGGAGAAAGACATTTTCATGACTCTCATCCAAGTTTTGGTTGGGGACACTCAGCCGGTGCAAGAGCCACCTCAGCGCGCTTCATAAATGTTTTCAGGTTCACACTATGAGCTTGGCGAGGGCAACAGTGCTGCACGAGACGAGTGTGACGATGATAGCGCTCATGCACATGATTATGGTATATTCATGTATTATTGACGTTTTACATATGATTGACATTATATAGATATTTATGTGGGATTGACGTTTTGGGGAAATTTATGGGCTATTAACGTTCTCTATATATATTTATGTGCTATACCTCTCAGGCCACGAATCATTAATGAACCATTCAAATTTCTTATTAACATAAATCGAAATGTAAAATAGCTTAAACCAATATGATTAATGTGAATATTACATTCTCATTCCTTGAAAGTATTACATTTCCAATCATAAGAAGTAATACCTAAACTCAACTACACAAAAGGGTCTGGAGTACGACCAGCTAGCACACGAAAGTTACGTCACGGTGCAATCCTCTCCTCGTAGAAGTTGTCCCAACCTGTGACACAATGGTCTTTGAAGCGCCGCTGTGGAGCAATATCACTTAACCACATCCACAATAAGATAAACGTAAATATTAAGTTTGAATAGAGTATGATCAAACATAAAAATGCATTTACTAAATTATGTACTTACGAAATGAAGTGGTCATGGGCAGCGTGCAAAGCTATAGCCATGATCTTCGTTGGAAGTTTGTCATTGTCACTCGAAGCCTTCTTCGGTAAACATAAGCACGGACCGAACTATGATAGTAACACAAGAGCCACCTGAAATCGAGTTGCAAACGCTAAACCAATCATGGGCATCTCCATCCAGTATCATGGGGGAAATAACTAAATAAGTAGCTAACATTCTCGATGAGTACATGAAATTGGGTCTCCAATCCACGGGATTTATCCTTTGGTATATATCTTTGTTTTCCAAAATCTGTATCCCGACCTCCATGTGAACTATGTAGTAATCACTCTCAGGCCATCCCAATAGTACAACTAGGCTTCGATAACCACAATGTCCGTCTGCTGCCATGTCTTGAGCCTAGCTAATGAAAGGAAATATGAAGAAGTCCACAATATCCTCTCCAAATCTCACCCGCTTATGGACCACGTTCATCTTCGGGAGTTGTGCTACTCTTCTGTATTTGGAACCTGGCTTCCACTCTCAGACGAAGCTCGATTACGTGACTTGGTGCTTCGGCCATGCCCTAGGAACCTCATGATCGTGGGGGCGTCTTCTCTAATTCGATAATTGCAACTCCTTCTTCTTGCTCTTAAGAGACTCTTGGTACTCGGTCGCCATGTGCTCAAGCAAGCACGGATCCCTCTTCATGGAGTACTTGGTGCCAGAGGAGACCTTCAGCGTTCCTTTTGGAACAACATTTGTAGGATCCTTCAACGAAGATTCATGCGGCCATTCCATGTCAAAATACACCTATGTGATATGATCTACCTTGTCTTTTTCCAATTTACCCTTCAAATATTGATCTGACTCTTCCTCCATGCACATCTTGTGTACATTAGGGGTATTGTGTCAACTTTCCTACATTGTTTGGTCGGTAACCCCTTCCCATTTATCTTGCTTCCAAAAGAGATGTATCTCACTCGGCATAATCGGAGTGGCCTTAAGGATGGCATTTCCAATATGTGAATGCATGGAAGCCCAAAGCAAGTTCTCCACTAATAATCAGAGCAGTATTTCCATATCTTTCCTCCCAATATAGCATAATACATATCCAGCAAGATCTTTAAACACTTTTTCGTCACTCTGTAGAACCGCCAGAAAAATAACTTGATAATGTTGGGTGGCAGTCGTTTCACCTCTGTTGAAACTTTTGTGTGTGACATCTCCATTGTTTCCCTGACCTTTTCAACTTGAGACTCAATTACAAGTTGTATCCTCAAGGCCAATGTGTTGAAACTGTACCGAGAAGATATCAAAACATCTTTCAAGGTTTTGTGCGTACCCTCCACCTTAGTAAAAACACAAATTGTGATATAGTAGTCAATCTAGTAATATTAACTGCACCAAATAGGGTATTTGCAATTTACCTATTTGTAGTTAATGTAAAGAAATAAAGATGAGTATCGGTCCAAGCTCTGCAATATTCTTCTCGTAAGGATTGATCTATGTCTACTCCACATAGCCAACGAGGCCGTTGTGCCATGATTTCCTCACCTGTTGGAGCCTCTCCTCATAAGCTTCCTTTGTGCTTGACAAAAATAACCCCCAACACTTGTTCGCAAAATCATTAGTACTCTCCTTGACCTTCGTGATGCCGAGAGCATATGATTGGATATTATTGTGTTTAATATGCACCCAACATAAAAGGTGTTTCACTTGGCCTCCAAAAACTTGACTGGTTGCATTAATGATTGACTTCTCTCGATTAGTTACTATGACGGTTGGTTTTACTCCCAAAACTTCATATAATTTATGCAACTTCCTCATCACAAAGTTGTAATGAGGTATGTCCTCGCTTTTAGTAAACACAAAGGCAATGTTGAATGTCTTGTCAGTAGAGGTAAAACCAACCACCTCCACAAGACACGTGTTGTACCTACGAATATATATATCACAACTGAAGATGATAACATAAATAACTTAAATGAATACGCAATTATATACAAATAGCACATACCTATTCGTCTTGTATGTGTTGTCGACAACAATGGCGTAAGGGAACAACTTTAGAAGACGTAATGACTTTTGGTTGGCAAAGAATAGGATATTCACTTCATTAGTATCTCGCTCCCTCCTAGTAGAAACTTTTTTCTTCTCTTCTCTCAAGTAGTCGAGCGTCCGTTGTATTACCATCAATTCTCCTCGATCCTCGAATTGAATCTTATGTCGTAAGTTACAAACTTATTTGGTAGATGTCACATTTTTTAGGTATTGACTTCGCAACTCCGAAACAATAGACCTTGGCGACATAAACATAGTCGTCCACCTCCTAACCACGCCCTCCTGCTCTAGAATCATTCGACCCATATATACATGCCCAAGGAAGCTAGTTGCAAGGTCATAGGTGTGGTATATGGTAATGACATTAAGATGCCACTTTTATATTTGTGTTTCAGTATCTCTCTTGAAATGAACCCCAAGCAATTCAAATGGACAATTGCACTTCTTTGTTCAGCTTTTGGGCCCCTTGGAAAAGGATCCTCTTTCCGTCAGTTCCTTCTTTCTATCTGAGACTCACCAAAATTCTCACAAACTAGCTTCACCCTTTTAGGGATTGAAGTTTGAATTATTATAGTCATCATCAGTTTACGACTCTTCCCAACTCTTCTCTTTGTCCAATGAACCATTTCTTTTCGACTATCCAAGACCAAGTCTAAGGAAAAGTCATCAAAGCTATGGAAAAGTCATCAAAGCTATCTCGCGTACGTAACTATCAATATAAATGTTTTGCAATATCAAATGAATTATAAAACATATTGATATATGTCTATTCAATACTTCTTAGATAAACAATATACCAATATTAATGGCTTATGAAATCATAAATGAATTTTTCTTGATTTTCAAACTTTACCCATATTTATATATCTATTCATAGAAAAATGAACTTTATATATATATATATATATATATCAAACATTAAAGGAACTATATGACATCATCTGTAATAAAAGAACTATATGATATACCTATTCAAGAATTTGGTTCTAGTAAAACAGCCATTTAAGGTAAAACGGAAGTACAAATAAGGGCCTTTAGATTAGAACTAAATCAATGGCCCATATCGGATCTAAAAGGGTGCAAATTTGTATTGTGGAATGCACACACCTGATTGATTCTATTCACGTTATTTATGGGATCTCCTCTCTCCATATCCTCATATCTCTTCCTATTTCCATAACCGATCTCCTTTCTCCATAATTCTTCCCTGTCTTTTGATCTCCCGCCATAGATAAACTCGCCGGCGATCATCAACCGAGCCCTTGCCCACTTTCCTTGCAGACCCGCCGACGACCATCAACCGATCTTCATGTACTGCGGGGGCGCGTCTTTCTTCAAGAGATGAGGGGGCGCGTCAAGGCTACCTTGTCAACTTCGATCACTGGTCTGACGCCGCTCGCCTCGGCCCGATCTTCATGTACTGCGGCAATGAAGGCGATATCTCCTGGTTTGCTGAAAACACCGGCTTCGTATGGGAGATCGCTCCTCGCTTCGGTGTTATGGTTCTCTTCCCGAAAGTAATTTCCTTACTCTTTCTTTCTTCTTTCTGTGTGTTTTTAGCCTCGATTGTTGATTTTTTTAACCGATTTGGATGTTTGTAGCATCGGTATTATGGAGAATTGATGCCGTATGGAAGTGCAAAAGAGGCGTATAAGAACGCTACCACTTTGGCTTATCTAACGGCGGAGCAAGCTCTGGCGGATTATGCGGTGTTGATCAGGGAACTCAAGCGGAATCTGTCAACCGAGGCATGCCATGTCGTCTTGTTTGGTGGATCTTACGGTGGAAGTGATTATTGATTACTCATTTTGCGTTGTATTACTTAACATTTCTCTTTCTGCATGTGTTAGTCTATTTAGCTATGCTTGAAGAAGTCGTTACTGAGTTACTGATGACTTGAAGCAACAGGCAAAAGAAGAAGGAAGAATGGGAATTGACTCTAAGTCTCATTCATTTCTATTGGGAGATATTGTATGTATGATATTCAATTTCTTTGTGGTGTTATTCATTATAATATTGTTGATATTCACGTGGATTCAGATTCTGCTTGTTGATATTCACCAAATATTTATCATTGATATTCACGTTTTTATATGTGATATTCAAATGATTTGATGTGATATTCATACACATTCCTTTGATATTCATGTTGGATGTAAGTTTCATGCATTGACTAGTTGATGCGTACAAAGTACGTGAATATCATAACATTTTGAATGAATATCGACTACCGTTTTTATTATCAATCAGGTTATTCAAAAATAGATATGCGATATTCACCAAATAAAAAAATCGAAGATACATGAATCGATTCAAAAAGCTTGAGATTAACACACGAATATCAATACAGTTTGTATGAACATCGCATATGTCTCTGCGTGAACATGCGTACATAATCCATGAATATCCTTTCACTGTAAGAATCGATGAGCTTAAAACACAAATATCAACACATCTTTTATGAATATCGCCTAATGGAGAGAAGCAGTAGATCGTGAATGCATCAACGTTTTAGGAAAGAGAAAATATTGTTTTCTCTCTCATCTAACAACCTCTTATATTATCTTTTACTAATTAAAAATTAAATAATGAGAGCAGTGGTTTAGGAAATAGAAAAAGATTGTGTTTTTCTCTGTCATCTAACAATCTCCATAATTATCTTTTTGTTAATTAATAATTAATTAATAGCCTTTTTGGGTAGATTATGTGGTTACACCCCCACCATATATATTTTAAGGCCCAATCATCCATCCGTCCATCATCACCCATCCAACGCTCCAAATTAATACTTCCGTTTCACCATAACTCCCGTTTTACCGGAGCGTTCCTCCCTATTCAAAATATACTTTCTATGTTATATTTAACTTTCCTATATATCTTACTTTCATATAGATCTAACGAGAAATCAATTCACACCAAACATATATATCAATCCTTAATGAACTATAAAACAGAATTATCAATTATATATATGTAATGCAACTAATCTAACTAAACTTTCGTCATTAAAGCTATATATACTTGCTACTATAAATAAACAAACTTAAACAATTAATTTTAACAATCGCTTACAAATATGTAATACATACCTCCAACGGTATAGGTTGCTGATATTCTCTGCTTGGATAGAACTTTTCATTAATATTTGACATTTTCTCAAATTACTTATCGATTTTTTTTTTGAGATGATTTAGATGTTGTGAGATTTTGAGAAGTGCAACTTGGTATTTATAGCCAAATTTCGACTGTTATACGTAATATGAAGTACGCGCAATATACGTGTACCCCCCCGTATGCATGCCACTTTATAATACTCCAATTTCAATGGTCTCGTTCCAACGGTTAATTTTTTTAAATACAAAGGAATGCATATTGTCCGCGTACTGTTATTGTATGCTTGCTTGGTCCCTTTTGTGCATGCAGTGACAAGCAGCTTGTCAGCTTACCTACCCTTTCTGCTTGCCATTGTACGCATGGGCGGAGCCACAGGGGGGCTAGGTGGGCTGCCACCCTCGCTCCCTTTCGGCGAACCCATCAGGCCCTGTAGATTTTGCCTTTAGAATTTTTGAATTTTTTAAATATAAGAAAAAACAAAGAAAATATTACTAGGAAATTATCTTGACTTAGTGGTCTTTGTGTTGAAACTTGTGTAAAAACGTACCAATAGGTAGTGTTTTAAAAATCGGGCTAGGCGGCCTGACACGGACCCGATTTTGGCCAAATCGGAATGGCTAGGTGCTTGGGAGGCTAGGTGAGTTCTAGGCGGGGCCTAGACGGGATCTAGGCGGGCAAGTCGGGTTCTACTCAGGCAAGTCGGGTTCTAATCGGGCTAGGCGGTGCCTAGGCGGGTCTAGGTGGGCTAGGTTTAGTCCTAATTTGTGTTTTTTTGTTTTCAATTTCTTCAAAATTTTCCAATTCTTTCCATTCTTTGCTTCAAATCTTTCAATTCTTCCAATTTTTCTAATACAATTCTAATCCGCCTAGGCCCTCGCCTAGACGCTAGGCCCCCATCACCGCCTAGCTCGTGCCTAGCGTCTATTAGAAGATTGCCAATATGTATTGAGTTCAATTCATATCAACTCTTTTCTTTTATTATTTATTCTATATTTGGCCTAATCAGAATGGCTAGGCGCCTGGGAGGCTAGGTGGGTTCTAGGCGGGGCCTAAGCAGGTTCTAGGCGGGCTAGGCAGGATCTAGGCGGGGAAGTCGGGTTCTACTCAAGCAAGTCAGGTTCTAATCAGGCAAGTCGGGCTAGGCGGACTAGGCGGCTCCTAGGCGGGACAAGGCGGGTCTAGGTTTAGTCCTAATTTGTGTTTTTTGTTTTCAATTTCTTCAAAATTTTCCAATTATTCCCATTCTTTGCTTCAATTCTTCCAAGCTTTCTATACAATTCTAATCCGCCTAGGCCCCCATCACCGCCTAGCTCCTGCCTAGCGTCTCTTAGAACATTGCCAATAGGTATTGAGTTCAATTCATATCAACTCTTTTCTTTTATTATTTTTTTCTATATTTGGCCAAATCGGAATGGCTAGGCGCCTGGGAGGCTAGGTGGGTTCTAGGCGGGCTAGGCAGGATCTAGGCGGGCAAGTCGGGTGCTACTCAGGCAAGTCGGGTTCTAATCGGGCAAGTCGGGCTAGGCGGACTAGGCGGCGCCTAGACGGGCTAGGTTTATTCCTAATTTATGTTTTTTGTTTTCAATTTCTTCAAAATTTTCCAATTCTTCCCATTCTTTGCTTCAAATTTTCAATTCTTCCATTTTTTCCGATACAATTCTAATCCGCCTAGGCGCTAGGCCCACATCGCCGCCTAGCTCCCGCCTAGCGTCTTTTAGAACATTGCCAATATGTGTTGAGTTCAATTCATATCAACTTATTTCTTTTATTATTTTTTCTATATTTGGCCAAATCAGAATGGTTAGGTGCCTAGGAGGCTAGGTGGGGCCTAAGCGTGTTCTAGGCGGGCTAGGCGGGATCTAGGCGAGCATGTCGGGTTCTACTCAGGCAAGTCGGGTTCTAATCGGGCAAGTCGGGCTTGGCGGACTGGGCGGTGCCTAGGCGGATTGGGCGGCGCCTAGGCGGGATAGGTTTAGTCATAATTTGTGTGTTTTTTGTTTTTAATTTCTTCAAATTTTTTCATTTTTTCTCATTCTTTGCTTCAAATCTTTTAATTCTTCGAATATTTCTAATAGAATTCTAATCCGCCTAGGCGCTAGGCCCCCATCACCGCCTAGCGACTCTTAGAATATTGCCAGTAGGTATTGAGTTCAATTCATATCAACTCTTTTCTTTTATTATTTTTTCTATATTTTTTATTTTTATTAAAAGGAAATTGAAAATCTCATATCATTTATTTTTTAGGAAATACAAATAATATGTATGATCGATATAGATTGGTCCAATTTTAAATAGTGGGTCTTTCTTCTCCAAAATACTTAATAGTCTTGAGTACAAATCATGTTGAGTGTGATCTTGAAATGTTTTGTTTAAATTAAGTTTTGATTAATTCATTAGATTGATAAAATATTGAACATTCGTTGAATCTTTTAATTTATTTTGTTTGAAATGAGTTGTTTATACATAGAAAAATGGATAAGTATCTTATTTGGAGTAAGAGAAAGCCAATTTCGAATAATAAATCTTAAAATATTGATATAAGTGTGGATTGACGGAATAAGTAAAATGTTGATATAAGTGTGGATAGACCAAATAAGCATGATATTGAGTTTTCATTAAACATTTTAGCCCCACTTGAGAGATTTCTGGCTCATCCACGGACTGTACACATATAAATTGCGTAGCAGTTCTCCTAGCATGCCCATGCGGATAATTGTACAGGTATTTAGGCGGAACGCATACTCCCTTGGTATGCAAATTGTGTGTTCGCCTAGGTCTTGCGTTCGAGTGTATATGGAGTATATAAATAGCAGAAAGAAGGGTGTATATTTAACATGGATTTTTCTAACCTATATTTTAAGAGCATAAATTAAGCATCTTATTATGAAAATATTTTATTAGATTATGTTATTTATGAAATTTAATATTTTTTTAAAAAAGATTTAAGCATTCCTAAGATTATATTCTTAAAAATGGTGTTTCTGTTAATTGTTGCGTGATCTTGATTGACTGCAGGTTCCCATTCTGTTAGATTTAAAAACTACAAACGAGCAACACCAAATTTTACCGAGAAATTCCACTAGCTGAATGCTTCTCAGCTCAAATTCGAGTACTTGTAAACTCGAAAATTTAAGCGTACGTAAGAGTTTTATAAAAGTTGTACGTCCTGGGTTTTATTGGGGCGTGCATATATCAGTATCTCTGTATTTTGGTTATAATGCTTGCATTTTATTTCACATGAAAACCATAGATAAGGGAAACGTCCACTCATAACTATTAAATTAAAGTTTCTAAACGTCGAATTAGAGACTTGTGATTGAGGGAAAAAAGACCCTTAATTGTCATCTCATCTTGCTTACTGTGAGATATTGGACGTGTGTATCATACTAGTGTACTTTGCGTCATGCATGCGTATATCCATCCGTATCAGAAGATTTTTATTGTCCGTACACCGATTTATTTAAACTAATGAATTGAGTCTACTTGTAATAAATTTTGAAAACTCAGTCGAAAGAACTTACGAGAGTAAATATATTCTACTCCCTCCGTCCCATAATGTTAGTCTTATTTTTATTTTGAGTGTTCCTTTTTGTTTATCTTATTTTATTTTCTTTTCTTTTCTATCCATTTTTTAAAAAAAAATTATCTTTATTCATTCCATCTTTTATCTAAAATATCAATCTCTTTTTTCCTACTTTATATATCCAATCATTCTCACCTACCATCTCCATCTATCTCAAACTCCATTAATATCCACCATTTTTATCTATAACCTAAAACTTAATAAACCATATTCCATTAACCTAATTAATTAAAAATTAATTAATTAAATAAACCAACAAAATTAATCAAACTACTCCTAAATCCATTAACTTAACCCAAATCCATATTTTTAACCAAACTAACCCAAATCCAAACCCATATTTTAACCTAAACCCAACCCATATTTTAACCTAACCCAATATCCCTAACCCATATTAACCTATCCTAAACCCATTACTTAACCCACTAACCTACCCAGCCCAATTACCCACTCGGCCTAATCTCATCTCACCTAATTACCCAGCCCAACTCCCCTAACCCTAAAAGCCTAATCTCATCTCACTCTCTCATTCACCTCGCCGCTCTCTCATTTTCTCTGAAACCCTCTCATCTGAGCTCTTTTCTCCTCTCTCGTCTGAGCTCTCATTTGTGCTCTCAGATGAGAGCTCTCATCTGAGCTCTCACTCTAAGGTGCCTTACTCTCCTTCTCTACTCTCTCGTCTGAGCTCTCTACTCTCTCGTATGAGCTCTCTCTGAAACCCTAAACCCTAACTCATCTGAGATCTCACTCTGTTGCAGATCTGCTTCGTCGGCGATTAATCTGCTCCGGCTGTCCCCAAAACACTAAAAAAGCTTGCTCCTCCTCTAGATCTATCCATATCTCTCAAAATCCGTCCAAAAAAAACCCTAAATCTCAGATTTGAGTGCTTTGAAAACCCCCGTCCCCTGGGTTCCATTCTTTGTTTGCATTCATGGGTGATTCAGACCTATTTAAGTCCGATGGGACCTGGAGTTCTGGTGATTGTCTTTTTGCTGCTTGCTCTAAAGCTCCACAGTGCGACTGGGGTGGCGATTGTCATGGAAATCACAGCTACATTCTTGTTGGCTCAGAGGAAACTGTGGAGGGGATGATGTGGTCTGAGCCCCCAGAGATCGTTGTGCTCCCCGATACCCATGAGATTGATGTCCTCGCTGATGTAATATCCCGTATATTTGCACGAATAAAATTTTTGAATTTTCTTAAGCCATATTACGAGCCAGATTAATTTTGAAGAGATACGAACATTATGTGTAATGTTTGGCTTCTGTAATATTTTTCTGGGCAATATAAAATACAGTTAAGGTATTTTTGGCTTAAAAACTCGTTCGTGTACAAATATATTTAACCCGGGGTTAAGTAAATTTACCATTTAAGGTAAATAAGACAAAAGAGCCAAAGACGAAGTCGGCCTTTAATGCCTTAGCTTCCACAGCACACCACTTCAGCAGATTTTTCAGCATCTGACAACCAACTTGGTGCAACTGGCAACTAGGCTTGGTGACTTGCCAAGGCTACGGGGCCTAGCTTGTCCACCACCTGGTATACTTGTCTTTCAAGGGCTCTTTTCGGTTTGCCTATAAAAGAGGAGGAGAGGTCGTGAGAAAGGCCAGAAGTTGGCTCCTCACCATTTTCGTCCTCTCTTTTGTTGTCAAAAAACCAGAAAACGTGTTCCTGAGCTGTTCTTCGAACTCGATTTCTGATCAATTCTGTCATCCGTTTGGCGAGATCAAAGTTGCATATTGAAGGTGAGGTGTTGCTTAAAAGGGTGAGAGGAATAGCCAAGCTCGATTCAAACTAGAGGTCGATCGAAAATTGGTAAGAAATCCCTTGCAAACCACTGATTTTCCCTTCAGAAATTTGTGACTTTTGCTGAACTTTGAACCCGATTTTCGTGGTTGTTTGGGCTTTGTTTTGATCTGTTCCCAGGAGGCCTTTGAAGCTTGTTGGAAGCTTAATAAGGTGGTAGGATCGAACCAAGGAAAATCGAAGCCAAAGGGGTTCGATTTGGGTGAGTTGTGCTCGTTGCCACCTTTGTCCTCTACCCTGTCCGTGTGCCGCACCCGGCGGTGTGTGCCTTCCGCACCCGCGGCAGCCATGCCGGTTGTGTTTCTTGGTGTTGGGCATGGGCTTTGGCCTTGTTCCTTTGTCTCGTATTCCATTAGATTCGTATATATAGATATTGAATCTAATTTAGGGTCTTGTTATGGGTAGCTCCATATGGATTTTATCCAGGATCTGTTCCCGTTCTGGACTCGGAAACCCTTTCGTTCTAAGCTTTCGAAGCTTTTGTCAGATCCAAGGCAAGTGGCGGTTCGCTCTTGCTTATCATTCCATATTTCCATTAATTATCAATTTGCTTAATTGTTAATTAATTTGGATTGATCATTGTTCATGTCTAGGAACAGTTTTATGAAACTATCTTTGGAAATTAAGATGGATATTATAATAGGTTGTATATCTACTAGAACAACGCTATTATATATATATATATATACCTAGATTGAAATATATCTATGATGTTAGCCGTGATGGCTTTAATATGATTATTTGACCGTTCTGAACTGTTTAGTTAGAACGAGTATTCGTAGGAACGCTACTGAGGCCCTGGAGTCCAGTCGTTTCTTTATAATCAGGTAGAGAGGTGGCTCGTCCCCACCTAATACCAATTGGATGGTCATGACCTACCTCTTTACTCGGGTGAAGAGGTGGTGCACTTAAACAGTGTCACAAATCTTGGGAGTGTTCCCAAAAGATCTCTCGTCTCGGGACGAGCTGATCCTAAAAGTTTATAATGTGATTGATCGTTTTGGAATTGTATAAGATAAGTGCCCGAGCGCACATAATTAATATACCTTTGGCGAGTAGTGCAGCTAAGTTTAGTGCAACTAGGAAACTCGCCCTGACTTGAATATAGTACGTTCTCTTTCCGATCTGGATTCGTATAGTGCGGTGATTCGCATTATACGGTGAGGTTGGTCGTGAACCGAAGCATCTCAGTCAGTTTTTGACTTTACATGTTTATATATGAACTTATAATATTCCAGACATTTATCATGCTTCCGATAAGACTCGATCCTTTGGAGTCTTTTTCTTGGATTTTCCTATAAGACTCATTTCCGTTGGAGTCTTCTCTTGATCATGTCTTTTGAGATATTCCAGTAGAAGTATGGTGGTTGGCTATCGTTATCGGTTATTATCCGAGAAACGATGAGTCTAACCTAATACGACTACTTAGAACCACTCTGCTTTGTACCCTTGCGTAGTCTTTCATTAGACTAACCAACCGTAATTGTTCTCTGCATGGTTGGCTGGTGTCATCCGTTCGATTCGGCACATCAGATAAGTTGGCACTCCACGAAGGCTAAGAACGACTATGACGGGAGGTGTTTTTGACAAGTTTATCCAGGTTGAGATCCTTGGCGTTGATCGCTGTGATCAAGACTTATTTTATCTTTAAAAGACTTCCGCTATGCTTTAATTACTTTGATGACAATGTTTTATCCTACGGGGATTGAGTTGTAATCCCCCGACATATGTTTTAAAGATGGTTGTTGATTATATAAAAGTTGTTTATGATTTGTATAATCCGGTTTAGCCTTGGGTGGTTTTGGAGGTGAAATCCGAGATCACTGGCGGTAATACCCTTTCCAAATGGGTTAAAATTTGGGGGTGTTACAGCTGATTCCCCTGAGATTATTGTAATCTCTGATTCCCCTGACGATGAAGCTGCGGTTCAGTCTTCTGACAGAAGAATCATCCCCAATGATGGTGATGTTGCCTCTGATTCTGATGTTTAGCTAAGTCTCACTCTTGTTAAGTTGTTTATTTTGGGTACTTTTGCTGAGATTATTGCTCTGAATTATGCATGTTGTTGAATGAGTTTGTTGTGCTGTTGACTGAGACATTGGATTGATTCTGGATTTGCTGTTCTGATGTTGGATTATGTATGCTGATAATTTACAGTGTTTTGGTGTTGGTGTTCTGTTTTTTTGTTGATTCTCTGTTACATTGTGACTGCAAAACCTTATATTGATCATATGATGTACTCTGATGCATGCTTGGAAGTTGGATTGATCTTATGCATGTACTCTTATATTGGATTATTCATTGCTGTTAAGTGAGATGTTGGATTGATCAGTTAGGTTATCGGTGATGATGCAATATAACTGAGATGCAAAACCTTTATGCTCACTGTCTTAATGTGCCATAGCAACACTGTGTCACATATAATTGATTGATGCTTATGTGTATGTTAAGGTATTGTGATTGGTATTGTATCTATGAGAGTTATGGGGACATCCGAGATTATTTATGCATTTCAATGATGAAGTCTTGAAACTGAGATGCAATACCTTTAATGTCACTGCCTTAATGTGCCATAGTAACACTTTTACATGTGGTTGATTGTTGCTTATGTGTATGTTAAGTCTTGTGATTGGTCTTGTGTCTATGAGGGTTATGGGGACATCTGAGATTATTTGTGCATTTCAATGATGAAGTCTTAACACTGAGATGCAAGACCTTTAATATCACTGCCTTAATGTGCCATAGGAACACTTTCACATGTGATTGACTAATGCCTATGTGTATGTTAAGGTCTTGTGATTGGTCTTGTGTCTATGATAGCTATGGGGACATTTGAGAAAATCTACAATTGTGAAGTCTTAATACAACAGAGATGCATTGTTTCCCTTGTCTGGTTTGTCCTAAAGGTCTAAAAGCTCTTGTGATTGGTGGTGGTGTTGTCTTGTTGATCTGTGTGCTTCTATTGCTTTGTTTCTATTGGGGTGCTACATAATTCTGTTCTGTTTTATTCTCCTCGAGTCTATCTATGATGAAGTCTTGAAACTGAGATGCATTCTCTGTATGTTCACTGTCTTAGTGTGCCATAGGAACACAGTCAAATGACTGATTGATGCTTATGTGTATGCTAAGGTATTGTGATTGGGTTTGTGTCTATGAGGGTAATAGGAACATCTGAGAAATGCATTGTCATTGTTGTGCCATTACTTGTGCTTGTTTACAAAATTACACAAGTTCTTGCTACCTTACAATTTCATGCTTCAAATAACAGTTTTCTGACCTAAAAAAATATACTTAAGCTACACAAAATATGTTACTTTACCTCCTAAGAATGCTCTGTACACAAAATGTTCAATCTTTGTCATATATTGCTAAATAAACTGACTGTTTTCAAGTGCTTCTTTAGTGTCTTGATCTTCATATACTGTTGTCCCTTGTTGACTCTGTTGGCCTGCTATTGATGTTCCTGGTTGATCTCCTTGTTGTGCACCCCCATGCACTATGTCCCATGCTTCTATGATAGCCCACATAGGTTCCTTGATCTCTCTTGGTAGATTCCCCTGAGCCATTAATTTCTTCTTGTTTACATGTGGCATATCATACTCATTGCCTCCCTTGCATTTAAGTATTTCATTCATAACAAATTGTAGTGTCATCCACACATCTCTTAGAGTTGTAGGGGCAATTCAAAAAATGCTTCATGCACTGCTTGTACCATATGATCAATACTTTTTGGCATCTTCTTGTGCATGAGTGACTGAATGCTTTTGAAAAATCATAGATCTAAGATGTTTACATCTGGACTATTAGCTGGCTGTTGTATTAAAATGAAAGTGAATTCATCCTGAATGTATACCTGTTGCCATTCTGGATCTCGTTGAGTTATATGGGCCCTTGCATTGTCTTATTGTATGACTATAACTCTTTGAGCTCCATCTTGTGGCCATTTTGCCTTGATTGCTGGAATGATTTGGTTTATCAACATGTTTCTTGTCATTTGCTTGTTGACTGATTCAACTAGCTTTGTAACTAGTGTCCCCTTCTCTCTGTTTTTGGATGGCCTTTTTGCTGCTTGTTGATATGTGAATGGAAAGATTCCTATCTTCCCATAAAAAATGCACTGTCCCTCTGCATCAAATCTAGGCCTTGCTACAACTGCAGTGAACATAACCTTGAGAATGAATTTAGATGAATTTGCAGCTCTGTACTTGCCCCTTTCATTCTGTGCTAGATATACTCTCTGTGATCTCTTTGATAGAAAAAATCACTTCTCATCCAAGTGTACAAAATCAAACATTAGATAATACACTGACTTAGCTTCTACAGTATCCCCTTGTAGTAACTTCAGTACCCAATCCAACCTAGCCTTCTTATATCCCTCACTCAAACCAGAATGGAGTGGATTTGTATATGGCTTTATTGTACCTTGCTTGATCATCCTATTCACTTTGGTCTTTGAAATACTAAGCTTGCTAGCTAAGTCTCTAATGCATGACCTGTCTCTCATGCTTAGTGTTGTGATTGAATCCATCTCTACTTGAATTCCTTTTCTACCACATTTGTGATATTTTGTGCTTAGATTGTACTTCTGGTGTGCATTATGTTGCTTCTTGACTGTGTTCCAAAGTCTGTCTATGCACCTTGTTGACATATTGAACTCTTGTGCAGCTTCCTTTATTGCACCCTGTGGTAATTGTCCCTCTTTAGATCTCGTAAGCAGAGCATTCAATATGTACATTTTTTTTTCACTGCTGAGCCTGGTATTTTATGTTGGCTGATGATGTTGTGTTGCCTCTGTGTTGTGCTCTGCTTCTGATGACTGTCCCTCTTCATTTCCTGGTTCCTGGTTGAGATAAAAACTATGTTCATCTTGTTCCATGTCCCCTGCTGACCCATTGAGTTTTTTGAACTCTTCTCCATCATAAATGTACTCATCTGAAAGTGAAGTTTCATTTAAGTCAAAAGTTGAGGCCATGACACCATCAGTCAAAAGTTGAAGCTTTGAATGTAAATTCTCTATAAATCCTATGCACTCCTCTGTAATCCCCTTTATACTCTATTTAAGAGCAATTATGTCTTAAGTCCCCAAAATTTACAGAGATTGTTTAGGGGCAATTTTGTCTTAAGTCTCCAAAATTTGGAAAGTGGATCCGTGTGCTTTCTAATGCTTTGATTTTATTAGATATAAACTCATCTGTGATAATTTATCACAGATTATACTATAACAGCATTAATTACAACTTGTACTTTGTTAATTTTCTTAATTGAAGAACTTTTAATTCTTTAGGACAATCTTTTCGGAACAGAGAGTATAATATAATTATTATTATTTTATTGGGACGAAAACATTAAAACATGAGATGCGTTAAGCAAATAAAATAAAGTCGGATGGATTCACTGTGTATCTAGAAACCAGTAAAGCTCTAAAACTCATTACTAAAGCCCAAAACCAGCCGAATTAGGAACTAATTGATTAAGCAACCGCTGAATTGCAAATAATTAATATGACTAGATCGAGAAGAGCTAAACTGTGATTCATTTTGGAGATTTCAATTATCATGACTACCACCAGCACAAGCACCACCGCCGGAGGGGAAATCCGGCTTAGAATTATCTCCGGCGAGTTGAGGGCCACCTCCTCCGGCGCCGCCGCTAGCGTTCCAGGCGCCGCCAACTCCAGCAAACGGCGGCAGAATCCCAGATGAAGTAGCACAAGGTTTCTGATCAATTAAGCCGGTTGCGTAATCAAAGCCATGAAAGAAGTTACCCAAATTGGAAGCCAGGGTTCCGAGAGGAGCCTGATTCATAGACTGCAGCGCCACCAGGGAGGAATAGAACCCGGCCCCACCGCCGCCGTGGAATGGCCCCGGAAAGTAGTGGGGAGCGGGTGAGTAGGGTGGCAGCATCTGAGATGTCGAGGGGACGATCAGCTGGGCGGGGGCGGGCTGAGGAAAGGTTGATGGCAGCGCGTTCGGGCGGGGGCGCTTGTACCTGCGGGAGGATCCGCCGGCGGGGACGTTGCGGAGGGAGCCGCCGTGGGTCCAGTAGCGGCGGCAGCCCTTGCAGAAGTAGCGAGGCTGCGACTGGCTGTAGTTGTTGTAGTAGCAGAATTTGGTGTTCTCCGAGTTGCACCGGGGACACTTCCTCGCCGGGTGCTGCTGCTCCACCGCCGCCGCCGTCAACACCGCCTGCATCCGGCCCGCTCCCTCTCCGCCGTGGTCTTGGTGACCCTCCATTTCTCTCTTCTCTCTCGATCAATTCAACCCAACCAAATTAACACAAGAGTAGCTATTCAGAAAGGGGATGAATAATGAAGGTACGTGAAGAAGAACAAGTGTTGGGGTTAATTTATATAATGTGAGATGGGGGCCATGCAAATATACGTTAGGCTTGTTGCTTCCACCGCAAGTTTTTAATATTATTTTACTTTATGATTTCTTGCCAAAAAAACTCTAGCCAAAATCAACCCAAGAATCAGTATGAATTAAATGCAAATAAGATCAAGACCCAAACCAACGTAACGCCCGAGTTCCATCTGAACCAATTAATTAACTAACTAGAGTATAAGAAGTAAATAAACCCATAAGCTAAGGTTTTTTCGCCATTTATTGAAGAGGAAAAAGAGAGACAGCTGGTTTTCGGCCGGATTAATGCACTAAAGTTTATTATTCTCTGTTTTATTATAAATAAATAGAATTTTGATAAATTTAATAATATTTTAACTTAATAATTATATTTTTTAATAATTGTTTATAGTTATATTAAATGTTAAGATAACAAATATTATGTAACACAAGGAGTAATTACCAAAAAATGAAAAGAACACTATTGTTGTGAGGCTGAAAAATGGAAAGGAATCTTGCTCTGGACCTCTGCCCTCACTGATATGAAAGAGTGAAAGATGAGATGAAGTGAAAGTCTTGAGACGGATATTATACAATTAACGTTATTATAAAATCTTATTATATGTAAATAGTGACGGACCAGGGGTTCATGCATGCGTGTATAAAGGGAGGATGAAGGCGGCGGAGGGTGGTTTCGGCGGTGTCAGGTGGTGGTTTGCCTGGTGGCTATTACTTGAATGATGATGCGTGAATGGGTGGCCTGGCAGTATGTAAAACAAGTACGTACAATTGGGCTGTGTTTGCATGACATCACCTTGTCATATTTGCCAGAGTATTCCCGCTGACCGATGACGCAATATTCATTGCACTTGAGCTGTTAACAGGACGTTTATATAATTCTAACCAGTAAAATATGGAGTAATTAGTAAAATAATATGTTTGTCATAAGGTTTGGATGATAATGAGGCGAGTTCGGAGTGTGTAGTAGTATTTCCGTTCTCATTCCCGTTTAGAAAAATATTCTCTGTCGTCATCCGTATGTGGGAAGTTAAAGTTGTCCTCATTCCCATTAAATCCCCGTCCCCGTCGGAGATTCTCCGTCTCCATTAAATTTTCTCAACTAATATTTGTTTCGGGTCTTTCCGTAAAAATTCTTGCGATTTCTCCACTTATAGTCAAACATATTCCCCGTAAATATCCTCATTCAATCCCCACGAAATTTTTGTTACTCGTTTTCCTGTTATGATTCTCCAATTAATCTACATTGTTAAACAAAATACAGTAATATAATACGTGAGTTGAATTTAATAAAAAACAAGTCCCTAAAATTTCATAGTGTACATGCGTGCGCATATTTATAAATGTCAATTACACCATTTTTCAAATAAAAAAATCAATTACCAACTATAATTTATAAATAAGAAAAAAATACCACAAGCTCCCGACTTCACCCATGAAAATTTCCCGTGCGAAATCTCATCGAGTTTCCAAATGAGGATATTCAATGGATAATCCCGTGGAAAAATTCAATGAACGATACTACGGGGATTATCAATGGAGATACTTGTGGGGATCCCCGACGGGGACGGGGACGGAGCGAGTAGTAGGGGGTGGGGGGCTCTATCCCCGTCCCCATCCCTACGCGGGGATGTGTTTTTTTTTCATCTCTACCCCCGTTACCATTTAAAATCCCCGTCCCCGCCCCTACAGGGGGGAATCCTCACGAGTAATGGGAAATCCCCACGAGTAATGGGAAATCCCCGCCCCATTGACATACCTATAGGTAACTTTGATTTTCATAGTATAAACTTATGCATATATTTAGTTATTAAGTCATCATTAAAGTTTCACTGGAGCTGAACCATTTTGATAATATTTAACTTTTGATTGACTATAGTATCGTCCAAAAAGGGGGTTCGGTTTTGCACCGTGTTTTTTTGATTTCGCACCAGGTTGTGAACGCAACCTGGTAGCGTTTACTTTTTTTTAAAACGCAACAATGTGGCGTTTAACTTTTTTTTTTAAAAAGAATTAATGATATTTAAAAAAAACATGGGTTCGATTAAACCGGGTCCATTTTAAACGCTATTCAATAGCGTTTAAAATGGACCCGGTTTTCGAACCCATGAGAATTGTAAACGCTACTACGTAGCGTTTACAGTTACCGTTTACATTTTAAATGAAAAAATGACCGTTTGAAATGACTGATTAAAGTTACCGTTTACTCCTAAACGCTACGACGTAGCGTTTAAATAACGGTCATTTTTCCAACGACTCTATTTCACCCTATAAATACAAATAATTTCACCATAATTTATACACCCTTCTCCTATCTTATTTTGTTTTAATTCTCCAAAAGTTAGTATGGCTTCATCGTCTAGAAATGCGATAGTAATCAGCGATGACTCAAATTCATCTGTTGTCGGTAGCTACACATCGGATGCTACTGGAGATGATGATGATGCTGGAGATGCTGCAAATTCAGCATTAGAAAGAGCTGAAGCTATGCGACATGATCCTCAGAAGAGTTTCATTGTTGTATTAAATCAAACGAATGTCTACCCAAAATATCGGCTGGTAGGCATCGCATCCTTCATAATGTAAATTTATGATTCGGTTTTGATCATAATATCAACTTTAAATGCACTTACTAATATGCAGAGCATCCCGAAGGAGCATGCTTTGAGATTCTTGAGTTTTGCAGCAACAACGGAAGTCACCCTGGATTGTGGTAATGCTAATTTGCATGTATGTATCGCAACGAGTGGGAATCGATACAGATTTGGCAACGACTGACGGGATTTTGTAAGATTCCATAGATTGAAAATTAGCGATGTATTATTGTTTGAAATAATAGGTCGACGTCCCCAAGTTATATACCACGTTAGAATATTCAAAGATTAGGGATATTTACTAGTACGCATTTAATAGGTCGGCTGGCGGGATTTTGTAAGATTCCATAGATTATTATGTATGTATTTTTCGGATGACATGTACTAGTATGCATTTAATATTATATTCATATTTCGGATGACATGAAATGACCCAAAATCAAAAAAAATGCATAATGAGATTTAACCCAAAAAAAAAACCGGTCCGATAAAACGCTACTACGTAGTGTGTACAAGTTACCGTTTGAAAAAATGGGAATTGTATACGCTACGTAGTAGCGTGTCGAATTTTCCAACGGTCGAATTCCCCAACGGTCGAATTTTTGAACTTGTATATATTTGTTTCTTCCATATGCCTTCTTCACATGTACAAAATTTTAAAGCACAATAGTAAGAGAGAGAATGTCGTCTCAAGCGTAGTCGATGGGCCCGGTCTTGAATTGATTAGTGAAAATACAGTATTGGTACGTATACTATGGATTTAATATTATTATGTTAGTGTAGTAGTTGTACATTATATCTTGTAGATATTATATGTATGTTAGTCACATTATTAGTGATAAGTTATATGTTAACTTATTATTATTAGTAATAATTCTATGCCAGAGATATTGTATGTATATTAGTATAGAATGTGATAAATTATATTAGTATAGAATGTGACATATTCTTATATTAGCGTAGAATTGTGATAAATTATCATGTTACTGTAGAAATGTGATAAATTATGTTAGTGCACATTATCATGTTACTGTAGAAATGTGATAAATTATGTAATTAGCGTAGAATTGGAAATGCTTCGTATTTAAATTTAGGTAAATGAGGAGAACAGACAAATGTTTTAATTTTCTACGTGTTTCATATTTGCACCATGATTTTCAGGGTAGAACATTAGGTTAGGTATAGAACACTTTGTCGGTGTAGATTTGTAATGAATACCAATGTTTATAATAAATACCAATGTTTGTGAAATAAATAGGTAGATTCTAGTGGCACCAACTTTGTGAGTGACGATTTTTCTTCGCATTTTACTACGGATGAGGAATGGGATGATAGACAGAGTATGATTCAATGGGTTCGTTCAGTGGGCAAGGAACTGAACATTTTGATTGTCATACAAAAATCATGGGATCGAAAGGTGATACTATCATGTGAGAAGTGTGGTTCATACAGACCGGTGAAGAAGAAGGCGGTCGAAGGTTGCGAGCCAAGCCCTAAATCAAACCGGTCAACGAGGACAAAGAAGAGCGATTGTCCGTTTCAGATGCACGGGTTGTTATCAAAAGAGAGTAAGTGGAGCTTAAAGGTCATCTGTGGATGGCACACCCATGACATCCCAACATCCTTAATAGGGCATGCTTTTGCTGGACGCCTTGATGCGGATCAAATCGAGGCGGTGAAGTTGTTGTCTGCCACCGGCTCGATGTCGAAGAACATTATTTCTCTTTTTGTCTGAGTAGACCCGAAATGCTTGAAATCAAGGAGTCAAGTGTACACTTGCAAGGCTAGGGAGAGGAAGAAATCCAGGGGCCATTTGACGGTGATGCAATTCACGTTGGAATTTCTAAGGTCTAAAGGATATTATGCGGACGTTGAAAGGGTTAAGGTTAAGATGAAAGAAAAGGGGAAGTATGTGGTGAAGGAGGTTGTGAGTGATCTTTTTATTAGTCTCCCCGACTCGAAGCACTTGTTGGGTTTGTTCCCCCACGTGGTCATTATGGATACAACCTACAAGACCAACATGTAATCTTTAGTTTTAACTTTTCACTACATTTGCACTATATATATGCATCTTATTTTCTTTTTTATTGTACATGTATAGGTACGGTATGCCGTGTTTGGAGTTTGTTGGGTTTACTTGCACAAACCTTAACTTCTGTATTGCCATCGTATTCATGCGAAATGAGACAACGGAGCACTACGTATGGGCCCTGCGGCGTTTGGAATCCTTGTTCGGTAAAAAAGAACCTACGGCGATCATGTTAGACCGAGATTTGTCCGTTATGAAGGCTGTACCAATAGTCTTTCCCAATGCACACCATTTGCTGTGTAGGGTCCATGTGAACCGCAATGTTGAAGCAAGGGTCACCGGGAATATGTGCAACAAAAGTGTTAAGCATTTTACGGGGAATATCCGTTGGTTGTTGAGGTCACCCACAGAGGTTGTGTACGAGTCCCGACTTAAGTATTTGAGGGACAAGTGGAAGAAAGGTACGTAAGTACGTCGAGGAAGTTTGGCTTAACGATCACAAAAAGAAGTTAGTTGATGCATGGTCTAATCATATTCTTCATTTCGCCACAAGATCATCAAACATGTAAATTATATAACATATTTTCTCGTTAGATACGTATTATTTTTTATGATGTATAACATGAGTATTATTTGTCAGGGTCGAGTCTCAGCACACTATGCTCAAGGACACCCTAAAATCATCTGTTGGAGGGTTTGACACGATCGTAGTACACATCGACAATATGTTCACGGATCAGGTGCGTGTAATCTTTTGGGCTCGTTGTATTATTTCCATTTGTACTAATTTGTGCCTATGGGGATAATAATATGAATTAGCATTTTATGAATGATCAGATACGTGTCATTAGGGGGTCTATGGAGCAGAGCAGTTATAAGTTGGCCGCCGTCATAAAGGAAGGGCCCCAATGGGTGAAGATTTTGTTCAGTCGCCTTGAGTACAAGATATCGGACGAGTGCATAAGATTACTATACAAACAAGCTATTCGGGCAAAGGAGGGAAAGATACCTGCTGAAGAATGCCGCGATATATGGTGGAGATCCTCGCTTGGGTTGCCTTGCCCACACACGATCAAGAGATATATAGAGGCTGGTATCCTAATATTGCCAAGTGAAATCCATTTATTTTGGAAACAAATAAAGTGGGAAGGAGTAGGCCAAGAAGATCTCGGAAGTGATGATACTGAGCATATTTCAAGACAAGATGTCTTAATGAAGAAGCTGATCCAAGACTGGCAAGGAAAGGAGATGCTCGACGAGCTGTTATGCATTCTCACAACAAGGTATGATGACTTCCATAACCCGAGCACTTCCACCTTGGGGGAGCCCCCGTGCGTAGATACTAGTAAGGGGAGACCTAAGAAGGACTCGACCAAGAGGGACCTCACTTGGTTAGAGCACAAGGAGGAGGAGCAAAAGAAGAAGGAACAAAAAGAGGAGGAGGATAAAAAGAAGAAGGATGAGGAAAAGAAGAGGAAGAAGGAGGAGGAAAAGAAGAAGAAGGATGAGGAAAAGAAGAGGAAGAAGGAGGAGGAAAATAAGAAGAAGGATGAGGAAAAGAAGAAGAGGAAGTCAGATAGCATTCAATCGTCTGTTGGATCAGAACCTTCTCCGATGCCTGATGGAGACACCAAAAGAGTTTCAGACGGCAAATAGAGTGGCACTGGTCCAATCCCGCCCAAAATTGAAGTTGATCCAAGCAACAGGAAAAATGTTTGTCACGTCGACTTTAATTGGGGCGTAAGAAATGTCGACCCTTTCATGTTCAACTACATCACCCGAGTAGAAGACGTACAAGGTGACAGTCATTGTGGGTACCGTTCCTTGTCTGTACTATTAGGGTTGGGGGAACAGAGTTACGACTACGTGCGACATGAGCTTTCAAAGGAACTGCAATTGCATCGAGATCTCTACCGACCAACGAGTATGGTGACTGACATTGACCATCTTATCAAGATGGTTGATCATACAGGACCTTGCTGGGAGGATCACTGGATGGAAATGCCGATGGTTGGGTTACCATTTGCAACCAGATTCCAGGTGGCTCTTGTCTTTCTCTCATGGAGTGGCCCTCATACATGTCTCCCCATGATTGCTCGTCCGGGTACCCGGCCTCCCACAACGGTGCATACGGTAGCACTAGTAGGAAATCATGATCATATTGTCCCGGTAAGCATACTTATACTCGGAAGCTTTACCTTATGAATTATGTAATACTCATTTTAGGTAATTTTTTTACAGGTTTGGCTAGTTGATGACCGTTTCCCTATCCCACCCCCGCCCGCCATTTGGAACAATTGGAAGCATCCTAGTGTTGAAGGGTGTGATGTGCCATTTAGGGAAATGATGAATGAATATCTTGTCAAACGTGGAAACCAAGGTCGTGGCGGTTTGGTTATGTAGTTTCGGGAGAGAGATTGGATACATTAGGATCACATGTGAATCCACTCCTTTTCCACTTTGTAATATGAATTAGCAATATATGAATATTCAATTATCCTGGAATTAGCAATATATGAATATTCAATTGTGTCCAAAAACAAAACATTTATCCAACACTAACAAAATTAAATATAAAATAATCATTTATGTTCAATGGCGTACACCTTACCGTGCCGAAATAATGATTTATATTAAAAAAAAACATTTATATGCATGCACGGTCTGTCGCAGACCGTGTACCTTACCGTGCCCAATAACAGAAGCTCTCACCCAGTGACGTTAACTAAATGCCATTTTGTGGCGTTTGCTAAACATCACTGTGTAAGGCGAATGCCATCTGATTGCGTGTATGGACCCTAAAATAATCTAGGGCTTTTTGGGTTTAGGGTTTAGGGTTTTGTGGATCCTAAACGTTATAAACGTTATATTGTTTCGAGGTATACATGTTTAGGAATTACTATTATGGCTTAGGATCTATGTTAAAGCAAGGGTTTAAGGGATACGGTGTTAGGGTTTAGGGATCTTTGATAGTATAAGCATTCATATTGTTCAGGGTTTAGGGTTTTGATATGTGTATAGTTCATCCTAAACCTCAAATCCAAATGTTATATTGTTTCGAGGTATGCATGTTTAGGAATTACTACTATGGCTTAGGGTCTATGTTAAAGCAAGGGTTTAAGGGTTACAGTGTTAGGGTTTAGGGATCTTTGATAGTATAAGCATTTATATTGTTTAGGGTTAGAATGGGTCTTTCTATAGTTTATGGTTTATGGTTTATGGTTTAGGGTTTAGGGTTTAAGAATAATTTGCAACGAAATGTGACGAACACAGATTCCATAAAAAAGAACGGAATTACCTAATAGATTTGATAATGAGAGGCAAAAGCCACATGGGATACGTTGAGAGAGAGGTGTGAAGGAATGAAGCTAGCCACTTCTAGGGTTTGGAAGTTGTGATACAATAACCTATATATTCAGAAATAATAACTGAAAGGGAAAGAAGTAAATAAAATGAATTTAAAACCCTAAAATCAAAGAAAATGGGTTCTCTATTCCATTACAACCCTAAACCCTAAACCCTACCCTAAACCCTCTCACATAACACTAAACGCTACAGTGTGGCATTTCAATTCTACATGCCACACTGTAGCGTGTGCATTTTGCACTCCACAGTGTTGTGTTTAACTTGTAAATGCTACACTGTAGCGTTTACACTATTAGCTGGTTATTAGATGTATACAGCTGGTTATTCTATATACAGCTGGTTATTAGTTGTCAAACACATTGCCTCTTTTTTTCACTATATAAGAAGCATTAGGGTTGTTTCTTCACTACAACAATTCCAACACAAGCGACGCCCACAGATAGAATTTTGGGTAA
Source organism: Rheum nobile (assembly GCA_027886185.1). NCBI lineage: Eukaryota > Viridiplantae > Streptophyta > Magnoliopsida > Caryophyllales > Polygonaceae > Rheum > Rheum nobile. The sequence continues at coordinate 860,490 of WOAB01000211.1, read as the reverse complement.
CCTTCTTCTCCTTCCAGTTTCTATCGATTTAGTAACGCTAATTTTTGATATTAATGGATTTATGGTATTTGTAGGAAATCAAACACTACAACAAATAATGGCATCTTCATCAAAATCATCAACAAACGCAGATAGGATATGCTACTGTAATTTGAAAGCCGTTGTCCGAACTTGGGATTTGCAGTGGAACTACGGAATGAGGTATTGGGGATGCCCAGAAGTGGGGTGTCATTTCAGGGAGTGGATTGATCCAATGTACGACGAGAGGGCACACGCGGTTATTCGACAACAATGGCAGGAAAAACAAGATCTTGTTAAGGAAAATCAAGATCTTGATAACATTCGTAGGTATAACTTCATACTACTAACTGATGTACATCGTAGGTGACTAATGTCGTATCTTTTGTGTAATGTTGTTTATGTACTATGAAATTTTGTTGGGAACAAGCAAATTTAGCAAAACAGAAATATCATATGAAGCGATCGTTCACCAGAGACTACCCTAATTTCTTCAAACGCTAAAGCAATGTCATATATTTTATCTAATTTTTTCTAAGTTTATGATCAATTTGTACTGTTTTCTGTATTGTGTGGACCTCTTCTTGTGACAACTCCTCACGTAACGTGTGGACCGTATACAAGTACGAAAAAATTCAATACGAAATCGGTGCAAATATAATATGAGTACGGACAAATATAATACAAAATGTCACTGCAAACGTCATGCACGAAGTCCCATGCGTCAACCCCAGCTGTCGCGACCCACTTCCTCACCTCCTTTGGGTCATAGTAAAAAACCTCATGCCATAAATCGGCCACAACCGCGTCATCTAGTACCTCACTAACAGCGTATCCCTCGATAGGCAACCCCATGATCCTCTCGACGTCATGAAGTGTGACGGTAATCTCGCCCCACGGAAAATGGAAGCTGTTGGTCTCTGGATCCCACCTCTCAACAAAAGCAAAAATGAGGACGTGGTCCACACTTCCAAACTGAAGCGCGTGGAGACCGGTCAGCCCGCTCAGTGAAGCGTAATACCACCAGCTACCTTCAACCACCTCCCCTCTAGGAATAAGGCGATGCACTCTCCAGAAATCGAGATAACGTGGATGTCTATGAACACGTAGACGACGAGGGGCCTCCCTGGGATGATGCCATATCCTATGCGCAATGTGATGGTCGAAAGATGACAAAAGCTCACCGTTCCCCACACCGTAAGGAGCTTGGGGACGGGTGGGCTGGGGAGCGGGAATGGGGTCGGGAATGGGGTCAGGAATGGGGTCGGATATAGGCTCGGGTCTAGGCTCGGGAATGGGCTCGAGTATAGGCTCGGATATAGGCTCGGGAATGGGCTCGGGAATGGGGTCCTGCTGGGGCGGGTTTTCCATCACGATATCAACGTCCTCCAATCCAGGGACGGGATCATCACTATAGACGGGACGTCGATGCTGCTTCTTCTTCTCCTTCTTCCTGGAAACATCTGCCCTCGTTCGCTTGCGGGCAGAAGCAGTAACGCGACGGTGCTCCGTATCCCGTCCATAAGAGCCAAACCGCCGTCGAAAACCCTCCAATATATCCTCTTTAATAAAAAATTACGGGGAATAATTTACTTAATAGAGATTTTAATTATTCTTTCATTTTTTAAAATTAATTTAATAAACCTAATATTAAAAATTAAGATTAGATTTCCCTAGTTATGTTTTTTTAATTAATTTAATAAAGCTAATTTTTTCTGCTATTTTAAATCATTATTTAATTTTTGATTTTAATTATACTAAATCTATATTAATTTAATAAAGCTAATAAAGCTAATTTTTTATTTTAATATCATTTCTTACATTCATAAGTAATTTATACCTAAAATCTCTCTAATATTTGGACGTTAAATTTTATTTCCCTATTATAAATTAATTAAGAATGTATTTCAATTATCATATATAAACAACTAATTAATATATTACAAATATTTAAATAATATGTAAATATAAATAATTATTAATTCATTAAATACATCACAAGTACGTCGTTTCAGCTTTAGAACCACCAAAACACTCTTCGATCCGCTCACCTCGATCATAGACGCCACCGTCTGATCCCACGTCGACGACTGCTGCTCCGATTGAGCCACCACTGCCGCTCTGACCACCGCCGCCACAGAGAGTGCGTTTTCCCACCCAACCTCTGTCGCCGCCGCCACCATCGCCGCCTCCACCGGACATGAAACCGGAGCCACCTCCACCTCCTCCGGCGTCCTCCTCCTCGCAGCCGCCTCCTCCATCGGAACCTCTCTCGCCGCCGCCGTAGCAACCTCTGTCGCTGCCTCCTCCTCCACCACCGTCTCCAATCCCGCCTCCGCCACCACCGTCTATCCTCTAGCGTCCGCCATCACTCCTCCAGCCTCCGACACCGCCGTCGCTCCTCCAGCCTCCGACACCAGATCTGGGACCACCACCGTCGTCGCTCCTGCCTCGTCGCCGCCGCCGTTAGACATTAGGGTTTCTGGATTTTGAAAGGGAAAGGGAAAGGGAAAGGATGAGGAGGAAGACACGATTAAATATCGTTGTTTGTAAAAGCTATTACGTAGCGTTCGAAAACGCTTTTTTTTTTCCAGATTTCCCTTTTGAAATGTGAATTTTATTGAACCTCTAAAAAACCTAAAAGCTATCAAATTGCATTTACCTTGAACCGGGTTTACTCAAACGCAATTTGGTAGCGTTTACCTTTTTTTTGTTTGTGAATGCAACGATGTAGCATTTACCTATTCCAGTGCGAAATACAATTAGCGTTTACCGCAAACAAGACCCCCGTCCAAAAAACTTCAGTACTTTAGCCTGTTTGGATTATATATATAATGGCGAGTTTAATGCATGACTCTATTAAATTCGGTATTATAATGTTAGAAAATGTCGATATTGTTGGAACCTTGACGTTTCCTCTAGTTTTGATGATGATAAACACCATTAGGTTTTATGGTTTTTGTTATTCTTATGAGTTTCAGGTTTTATGAAAGCATTAGAGAACAATGGAAATCATGTGAAGAAGAGAAAGCAAAGGAGTGCAACGGAACGTTGTGGAAACAATGAACTGTTACGCGGAAGCAAATTGGAAATATGAAGCGCGCGTAGATTTCATAGAAGGAAACTTTTATATATGGAAACATCATTTCTGGAACAATGCATGGAAGCAGATATTGCCAACTGTTACCAGGTGAAGATCGCTACACAAGGAAATGAGATTTGAAGATCTACTTGGAGAGAGAAGAGTTAGATAGCGAGTCTTAGGAAAGTTTTTATATGGAAACTCTGTGTTCTTAAGCTGAATTGTTTATTTGGAAACAAAATCTTATGTGGGTACCTTGTATAACGATTGATAGATTATCTAGGTATTTGGTAAGAGGATATTGTCCGAAACTATAAATAGATGAGTTTGCCTTAGAGAAAGGCATCTCAGCTACAACCATCAAGCATACCAAGGAGCTACTGCAAGTTGAGATCGAAGGTCCAAGGTAAGGTATGAGTTTAGTTCTTGCTTAGGGTCTTTTTGTGTTCTTGTGTCATTGAGAGTTGATTGCACTCAAGGTCTATATGCCTAGGATCTGTGTGAGAATAGGTGGAGAGAAGACTTGTGAGATTGTACAACTTCTTAATAAAATAAGTATACAAGGTTTGAAATCCTCCTAGGGTGACACCTAGAGGTAGAGATTTTTCTCTTTTCAACTAGTTGGTTGATAGAGTTTTCTCTATATGGAACTGTGTTGTTTGTTACTTTGAATCTTTATAATTTTCGCTGCCGAGGGAACAGTCACATCGTTCCCTGTCTAACACACTACGATTCAACAATTGGTATAAGAGCAGGTTCACTGTAGATTGTGTGTTTTCTTTTATGATTCACAGGTAACAATGTCGTCAACTCATGAAGTTGGAATTGGGAACAACAAATCACCGTTCCTACCCATCGGTGGAAAGTTTCAACACTGGAAGGATCTCTTCACCGCCTGGATGAAGAGTAATGACTACCAATGCTGGAGAGTCATTGAAGTTGGTGATGAGAAAGTTTCTGAAGCAACGCTTAAGGGAATAACGCCTTGGAGTCAAGATGATTTCAGAATCATGGAGAAAAACTCAAAAGCACAAATGTTCATCAACAACGCCATCAGTGCTGAAGATGCATCTAAGTTGCAATCATGTGCAACCGCCAAAGATATGTGGGCTGCTTTGGAGCAGATGTACATGGGAAGTTTCGATCTTCGATAGATCGATCGCTTTCAAGCCAAGAAGGACTTCTACAACTTCGCCATGATCGACGATGAGACTGTTTCCTCATATCAATCTAGGTTTGAGGAAATCACTGCTCGACTCACTGATCATGAGGTTAAAGATGAAGAAATCTTTCCCAGGGAAAAATTCCTCATCATCATCGATGGACTTCCTCCAAGGCATAAGATGACCAAAGCTATTCTCAAGTAGAATCCCAATACCCTCTCTCTCACACTTCATGAGGTGTTTGGAAAACTCAAAAGGTATGATGAAGAAGACAAGTATGTCAAACCTAAAGGCATAGCCTTGATGGTTGAAAAAGTTGTTGAGATGATAGAAAGCAACAAAGATGATAACTTGGATGGTATGGATCTAGAAACTTCCCTTCTCACCAAGGCCATGCGATCTCTCTATCGCAAGGGTAGATCATTTAAGAATGATGGGAACAATGGTGAGAAATGTGATATCAAGGATGTTACATGCTATAATTGAAGGACAAGGGTCACTATGCTAACAAGTGTCCCAAGGGGAACAACTCAGACACCAATGGTGACAATTCTGGGAACGACAAGAAGAAAGCTTTCGTTGCTTTCTGGGGTGATGATTGTGCTAACTCTGATGATGACGAGCTAGAGGCATGGGGTAACAACAAGATGTGTGCCATGACTTTGCAATCATCCAGCAAAGAACAAAAGCCACCGTTCCTCGTCGAAGAGCAACACAAGAAATGGAAAGATCAATTTGCATCTTGGATAAAGAATGTTGATGAAGACAGTTGGAAAATCATTCAAGATGGAAATATCAAGACTGATGATGATGAGCCAAAGGCACAGAACAACCATAAGATGTGTGCAATGACTCTAAAGTCATCAAATGAGGAACAAGAGGTAGATCCTGAAACTTTCTTTGAATCTCTTGTTAATTATGATAAAAAGGCCTTGATTTCTCTTATCAAAAACATGTATAATAAGAACCTTAAAACCCAAAACGATCTGAATAATTTTGATGCATCTCCTAATATGTTCCATGCTAAGCCTAGAAAATATCAATTTGTTTCCAAACGACCAGGTAAAGCCAAGCTTGCCTGGGTCGCTAAACACTAACTCTCTTAAATGTAGGATGAAGTGAGGGGGAACAACATATGGTTTCTTGATAGTGTATGCTCATGCCATATGACAGGAAATAAAGATCACCTCACCTCACTTCAGCGATACTCTAAGGGAAAAATTTCCCTTGGAGACAAACGATGCAAAGAGTTAGTATGAACAGGAGAAGCTGCTTTGAATTCAAACATCAAAATAAAAGAGGTTAGTTTGGTTCATCAACTTGGTTTAATTTGTTAAGTGTAGCTCAACTGTGCGATCAAGGAGACAACGAGACTGTCTTCACGTCTCACGATTGCTACATAAGGAACAGAAAAACCAAGGAAATTGTTTTGAAGGGTGTCCGATTCAATGATGTGTATACTGTTGACACTACTTTCAAGCCTACAAGGGAACTGTGCTTTGCGTCTCTGCCTGAAGAGACGGAACTGTGGCACAGAAGTCTAGGACATGCTAATCTTCAACTCATCCACAAACTTCACAAGAAGGAACTTGTTCGTGGTCTCCCAAACGTCAAACCTTCACAAGAAGGAACTTGCCTGTGTAAGAGGGAAGCAAACACGTTCCTCTTTCAAGAGCAAGCTTGATGTCACTACTTCTCGCCCTCTGGAACTGATCCATATGGATCTCTGTGGTCCCATGAGGATAATAAGTCATGCAGGGAACATGTATGTGTTTGTTATTGTTGATGATTATTCTAGATTTACATGGATAATCTTTCTCTCTTCTAAGGAACAGGTATTCGAGACATTTGAGTCTTTCATCAAGACTGTGGAGACAAATTTGGGTCAAAAGCTAAGCGCCATTCGATCCGACCAAGGAACGGAGTTTGAAAATGCACTGTTTCTTGATTACTGCATGGGACATGGCATTTCTCACAACTTTTTGGCTCCAAGGACACGACGGCAGAATGAAGTGGTTGAAAGGAAGAACAGAACCTTGGAGGACATGGCTAGAACATTGCTTATCGCTAGCAATCTCCCTCGAATCTTCTGGGCTGAAGCAATCAACATGTCTTGCTATATCCTCAATCGCCCTATGCTTAGACCCTTACTCAATAAAACGGCATATGAACTAATCAAGGATCGCAAGCCCAATATTTCCCACTTGCGTGCTTTTGGTTGTAAGTGTTTCATTCACAACAATGGAAATGACAATTTAGGGAAGTTTGATGCACGAAGTGATGAAGGAATATTTCTGGGATATGCTAAAACAAGCAAGGCTTACAGAGTCTACAACAAGAGAACCTATAAAATTGAAAAAAGCATCCATGTCGTCTTCGATGAACACTCAAAGGCTGTGAGTGATGATTCCAACACACCGTTCCCTGATAATGATCTTCCAAGAATGCAACGTGAAGACTCAGATGACGATGGTGATGATGGCAATCACCGTGGTAATCCACGTACAGGGAACATTGTTCCCAATGCTGGTGGGAGCACTACTGGTTCTCTAGGATTTACCATAAATAGTAGAACTGCTAATACCACTACTATACCAACACCTGATGTTCCCATTACATCCACTCAAGCGGTAGATATTGATGTCACCACTATTCCCAACAGAACTACTGGTGGAGACACTTCAGATGCACACCGTGTGCAAGATGGCCAAGTGAGTGATGTTGTGGTAATAGTTACTGAGGAAAAAACTACGAATGATGTGGTAGGAACAATCACTGAAGAAACCGCTTCAGAAGCTGCTGATGTTCCTCTGCCTTCATCTTCAAATGCGACGACTAATGCCGCCCTTCCTCCTATCCCTTCACTTCCTATGTCCAAAAGTTCCTGGATTCAAAAGAGCCATCCAGTCGATGCTCTTCTCACACCTTACGATCATAGAGGTACACTATTTCAACTCCATAACTTCTGTGCCTTCTATGCATTTACATCTTTTGTAGAGCCAATGAACATCAAGGAAGCACTGAAGGAACCAGATTGGATCGTTTCCGTGCAAGAAGAGTTGCACCAATTTGAGAGGAACAAGGTATGGAGACTGGTTTCCTTGCCCAAGAACAAGCATGCTATTGGCACTCGCTGGGTATTCAGGAACAAGCTCGATGACTCTGGAACTGTGACAAGGAACAAGGCGAGACTGGTTGCTCAAGGATACAACCAACAAGAAGCAATAGACTATGATGAGACATATGCACCAATAGCTCGCATCGAAGCCATTCGACTTCTCATCGCCTATGCTACCTTCAAAGGTTTCACATTGTACCAAATGGATGTCAAAACAGCCTTTCTCAATGGCTACCTTCAAGAAGAAGTTTATGTGAAACAACCCCCCAGCTTTGAAGACATAGATCATCCTGACCATGTGTATGCACTGGACAAGGCACTGTATGGCCTTAAGCAAGGACCTTGTGCCCGGTATGACAGGCTGGCACATTTCCTCCTCTCCAACGGATATAGACTGGTGCGATCGACAAGACACTATTCCTCTTGGAACACAAAGGTGAGATTCTCGTAGTTCAAGTCTATGTTGATGATATTATTTTTGGTTCCACTAACCCTGCACTTGTAGAGAAATTCAAAAATATCAAGAATAGTGAATTTGAGATGAATATGATAGGGGAATTGTCATTTTTTCTTTGGATTACAAGTCTCTCAATCTTCTGAGGGAACAAGAGTACACCAACAAAATTACATCAAAGAACTGTTGAAGAAGTATGGTATGGATAAATCTAAACCTATTGATACTCATATTTCTCCTAACACTCGCCTTGATGCAGACTTGAGTGGCAAAGATGTGGATGCTACAATGTATAGAGGAATGATTGGATCATTACTTTATCTAATGACAAGTATGCCAGATATTATGTTTAGTGTGTGTCTTTGTGCTAGATTTTAGGCAAATCCAAAGGAGTCACACGTAACCGAAGTCAAACGGATTCTACGGTACCTGAAAGGGAACAATCATATTTGTCTGTGGTATCCACGGAACAATGGGTTTGAACTCATGGGCTTCACTGACGCTGATTTTGCAGGTTACCTAGTGGATCGCAAAAGCACTTCAGGGACGGCACAATTCCTAGGCCCATGCCTTATCTCTTCGGGATCAAAGAAACAAAATTTTGTTGCCCTTTCCACCGCTGAAGCTGAGTACGTAGTTGCTGCATCTTGTTGTGCCCAGGTATTGTGGCTCAAACAACAATTGGAGGATTTTGGTATGTCTCTTGGCACTGTTCCCATTATGTGTGATAATACTAGTGTTATTAACATTTCCAAAAATCATGTTCATCATTCACGTACTAAGCATATCGATATTCGTCATCATTTTCTACGTGATAATGTTAAGAAGTTTTTTATAAGAATGGATCATTGCAGGACAGAAGATCAAGTTACATATATCTTCACCAAAGCACTAGATAGAAAACCCTTTGAGCATTTGAGAATGCTCCTTGGGATGATCTCTCTAAACTGAGGAACTCCCTGTCCACTATGCCCTCAATGATTGGCTAGATCGATCAATCTTAACCTAGGGAACATCCTCTATGCAGCTTATTATTTGCAAAATATTTGTTCTATTCTTGATCAAATATGCTTCAATTTTACATGATAACTTCTTCTTTCATGCCCAAAGGGACCGATTTGATTATCTCCACTATGCCGTCCTAAGCCTTGATCCAGGTAAACGTTCCCTACGAACTCTTCTTTGTTTAACAAATTTTACTGGGTATAATTATCTGGATCTTCTTTGTTCCCTACCCTATTTTTGTTTGGATATATCTTTGCTATTTTGTGTGAACCCCATTAAATATCCAAACTAGCCTTTTTATCCACTCAAGTATCTCGGAGTCGTCCAGATGGAACTTGGCCTAAGGGAGAACAGAGACAGGAACATCAGTGTTGGGAATAGTCTGAGGAACTCAGCGCGCCGCCACTGAGTTCTCCACCCCCACCAAGTCCGATGCCGGTGAGACAACTCTTGGCACCTTGAAGCAACGACTGCGATCGGCGAAGAAACGAGCCGAAGAAGAAGGCAAAGATTGAGGAAAAGTCTGTTGTTCCCGCCTCCACTGATGGGAAGAAAATCCTCCCACAGCTGCTGATCCCAGAGAACTTCCTCTTAGAGAATGGTTTCGAGGAAGTTATGGAGAGAATCAAATTTCAAGGCTGGGAACATCTCTTCTCCACCCGCGTCTTGGTCAACCCCGAACAGGTTCGTGAGTTCTACAGTTCTTTCTGTCTCAATTCTTCTTCGACTATGCTGGGAACATCGTCTGTGTCTGGGGAAGATTTGTCTTTCACTGTTTCCAAGCTTGCGCGTCTGCTGGGTGTTACTGCTAGAGGTTTTTATGACATTCAGGGTGACAAAGTCACTGATGCTCAGAAAAAGGCCAAGGAGGCTAGTGCTCAAAGGCTCTTCAAGGCTAAATCTAAAGCCACTCATGTGTCCACTCTTACTCTGCCTCAGCGAATAGTGCATCAAATCATCATGAAGGCTATCGTTCTTAGGCAAGAGAAGAGGAATGCGATCACCAATACCGATCTGCTGTTGTTGGATAGGTTTTGGCGTAAGGAAAAGATTGACTTTCCTAGGGTCATTTTACAACACATGGCGAAGTGCATTGCCAAGACTCACTCCCTAGCCTATCCGAATGTGATCAAGTTGATTCTGCAAAATGAGAAGGTGTACAGAGCAGAAGGTGAAGTTCCCATGGTCACTGAGTTAGACATGGTGAACATCAACAAGATGAAGTATCAGGGTGATGATTAGGGAACTCTGCCCACGTCCGAGATCATCAAGCATGAAGCTAGTGAGGGAACATCGAGGAACAACTCTGTGCAAGGCCAGATGTTGGCTGAGCTGCGTGAGATAAATAATATTTTGTCGCTGCTATTTGAACATTTCCTCAACAAGGACAAGGACTAGAAGGAGGATTCTGAGTCTTGAGTGGACCCCTTTTCTATCCAGCTCGTTGTAACCTCTTCTATTGATTTTTCTATGTTGCTTTGTTAAGTTGATTGCTCTTTGATCTTTTTGTGATGTTTGTCAAGTTGTTTCTTATATTTTGTAATCAATTCCCTGCTAGTTTAATGAACTTATGTTTTGCTAGTAATTTGTTGCCTTATCTCTTATTGTTCCACTAGTTACTTTTGATCTTTTGATGATGCCAAAAGGGGAAAGTGTGAAAAATTGTGCGATGAACTCAGTAAAGAGAGGTAACAGCCTTATTGTTCCTAATTCTTTATGAATTTTGAAGGTATGAACTGTAATTATTCATTTGATAGAAAGTTTTGCTTAAACACTTGATCTTAGATGCATGATGATTAATATTGACTTGTTTATTACTTTGTTTTGATCGAATAATTTTTGAATGGGTTTGTCATCACCAAAAAGGGGAAAATTATTGGAACCTTGATGTTCCCTCTGGTTTTGATGATGAAAAACACCATTAGGTTTTATGGTTTTTGTTGTTCCTATGAGTTTCACGATTTATGAGAGCATTAGGGAACAATGGAAATCATGTGAAGAAGAGAAAGCAGAGGAGTGCAACGGAACGTTGTAGAAACAAGGTACTGTTACGCAGAAGCAAATTGGAAATATGAAGTGCGCATAGATTTCATAGAAGAAAACTTTTATATATGGAAACAACGTTTCTGGAACAATGCATGGAAGAAGATATTGCCAGCTGTTACCAGGTGAAGACCGCTACACAAGGAAACGAGATTTGAAGATTTACTTGGAGAGAGAAGAGTTAGATAGTGAGTTTTAAGAAAGTTTTTATATGGAAACTTTGTGTTCTTAAGCTGAATTGTTTATTTGGAAACAAAATCTTACATGGTTACCTTGTATAACGATTGATTGATTATCTAGGTATTTGGTAAGAGGATATTGTCCGAAACTATAAATAGATGAGTTTGCCTTAGGGAAAGGCATCTCAGCTACAACCATCAAGCATACCAAGGAGCTACTACAAGTTGAGATCGACGGTCCAAGGCAAGGTACGGGTTTAGTTCTTGCTTATGGTCTTTGTTGTGTTCTTGTGTCATTGAGAGTTGATTGCACTCAAGGTCTAAAAGCCTAGGATCTGTGTGAGAATAGGTGGAGAGAAGACTTGTGAGATTGTACAACTTCTTAATAATACAAGTATACAAGGTTTGAAATCCTCTTAGGGTAACACCTAGAGGTTTTTCTCTTTTCAACTAGTTGGTTGATAGAGTTTCCTCTATAAGGAACTGTGTTGTTTGTTACTTTGAATCTTTATAATTTCCGCTGCCCAGGGAACAGTCACATCGTTCCCTGTCTAACACACTACGATTCAACAATTGGTATCAAAGAAGGTTCGTTCTAGATTGTGTGTTTTCTTTTAAGATTCACAGGTAACAATATCGTCAACTCATGAAGTTGGAATTAGGAACAACAAACCACCGTTCTTGCCCATCGGTGGAAAATTTAAACACTTGAAGGATCTTTTCACTGCCTGGATGAAGAGTAATGACTACCAATGCTGGAGAATCATTGAAGTTGGTGATGAGAAAGTTTCTGAAGCAGTGCTTAAGGGAACAACGTAATTATATGGTAAATGCATCTGAGCGAGCGTTCTGTGTATCCTAGTTAATTATTATATGCATTGCTGCCTTTGGGTTGAACCTTTAGTGGTACTAGGGTTATTCATTGGTAAGGGTTCTTTGTGGAATGTTTCCCTCTGAATTTACATAAGATCGGGACAGGAATAACCGAATAGGAAGATAGGACTTAATCTATGAACAACCTTTGAATGACTTATGTGGACATTACTTGGCTAAGTGTTTTTCTCTCTTGATATTTCATCCATTCTACTTTGTTTTGTTTGTTTTGTTTGCAACCAACCAACTACAAAACCCCCCTCTTGTTACTATTACATGCGAACAACACATAGATTAATCCCTTCCTCCCTGTGGATTCGACCCTTGCTTGCCCTAACTACTTGTTTAGGTTTGCTAGGATTTATTTGATTAGGTGATACGACGACTATCCCCCCTTATCAAATTGGCGCCGTTGCCGGGGAGGCAAGGCTTGATTTTCCTGTGTGTTTGTTTGTGTGCGTGTTACTTTGGTGTGGACCTATCTTACGGTCCACACCAGTGCTACTAATTTTTGTTTTTCCTTTTTGCTTTTGATACATATATGAGTTTTTGGGGAGATTCACGAGATGACCTATACTCCTACTCATTCTCCCTAGAGAGGGGATATCACCCCTATTCGAGTGCAGCAGGACCAATAAGATCCTGCAGAATCTGTCACGCAACGCTGCACATCACCGATGATTGTCCAGGACTTCCCGCATTCGCGGATACAATAAATGCACGAAGAGGTGTTGACTCGCATGGGCCGAGACATGAGCCATACTCACACCAACAACAGTTCAGTCCGTATGGAAATCAACCACCGTACAGGCAACCATATTCATATGGAGTCCAAGGACAGAACGCAAGTTTGTATGTGCCCAGTGCAGACGCACTCAACACTTTGACGCAAAGCATTGCAACCCTGGATCAGAACATGTCCTCAATGAATACAACGATGGTTCAGAATGTTCCTTTGTTGGGAAAAAGAGTAGAAACGGTAGCCCAACAGTAGCAAGAGGCGACCCCCAGTATCCAGAGCCGGCTGAACCAACTGAATCAAGTGTTGATGAAGTTGAAGTCTGAAATATCTCAAGTCCTTGCAGCAGAAAATACACAAGAGACTGTTTGTGCTGTGCCACTGAGGTGCGGGGCTGAGAACGAGGCCAAAAGGGTCACTGAGGAGGAAGTCCATGAGAGTATGGAGGTACCTCATGAAGAAAAAGAGGTCGAGAGCGAGAAAGAAGCCGACGAACAGGATCCGCGACCGCGACCTACCAACCGCGATCGCGGCTCCTTTGCTGAATTAAATTGGCCAGAAGTCGAGAGTAAACCGCGACCGCGGTCCGAAGACCGCGATCACGGCCTGATCACTGTGGGAAATCTCAAGGATTTGACGTCACCGCGACCGCGACCTACCAACCGCGGTCGCGGTTCTTCCCCAGAAGCGATTGTTCCTCCCGAAATCATCCCCGACCCTCTCAAAGATGCCTATGATGAGTATGTGCATCTAAACTCTCTCCCACTTGTCTTGCTGGACCCCGTTACACCCTTCCCTGTGGCTCTGAAGGACACCAGAATGGTGAAGAACAACAAAGGTTTATTTGACACCTTCAGTAGCCGCAAGGCGAACGTTCCTCTAGTCGCTCTGGCATACAGCATCCCTCGTTGCCCAGAATTTTTAAGGGTGTTGGGCAACATCAAGAAGAAGCCAAAAGGGAGGCACAAAAAGGAAGCATTGATCCAAGTGGCTGATTTTTATACGCTGGGCACGGGGCAGGACATACATGTAGCCCCTGAGATGCTGGGCATACCATTTCTGAAGATGGCAAGTGCATTCATAGATATGAACATCACTCCATCCATCACGAAGTGCAGGAGACTGGGGGCAATGCTTAACATGGAGCATATAAAGAGGCATCCGCCTGATCCAGGCCCCAAGAGTTCAGTTGTTGTGAGCAACCCTAGTTGAGGAGGATGAGTAGTATGTCAAGCCATGACAATAACTAAGGCGCTGTCTGGGAGGTAACCCGAGGTATGTATTTTTTTTTCCTTTGTCTTTCTTTCTTTGTTCTCGCATTATTTTGGTGTGTTTCGCTTTGTTTTTGTTTTTGTTTTCGACTACACCACGCAGGAAAAACGAGAAGAAACCGCGACCACGGCATAACACCCGCGATCGCGGCCGGAGAAAGTCGAGCAAAAACCGCGATCGCGGCACAAAACCCGCGATCGCGGGCCCACGGCGCGCCGCGATCGCGGGTACTGTTCACCCGCGATCGCGGGGTTACTGCGCATCGGTAAAAAAAAAATCTAAAAAAAAAAAAATTTCGTACGTTACCCGCGATCGCGGCCTTCACTGCCGCGATCGCGATTCCTCCACGGTGTTCCTTCCATGGCGATTTTTCCACGGCGGTTCATTCATGGCGGTTCTGAGGCGGTCTTTCTTCATCATGTTCGTGAGCAACAACCGGTGTACCCTTGATCCATCCATTGTTGTTGTTCCCTGCGGTACGTCTTCACCTGTGCGTCACCACCTGTGCATACTGAGTTCGGAGTTCCAGCATTCCATGATTTATCTCTTGGGAAGTTCGACTGTTGAAGTGGTGATGAAGTTTATGGGGATCCCTACATCCCTGAGTACCTTCCTATTGACGAAGACTACCACCCCGGCGTACGCTTAGTGAGTTCTTTCTTTCTTCCCCTCATATTTTTCTTTGTCTTCCATACATTGAGGACAATGCATGATTCAAGCATGGGGGAGTAGAAAGTACTTGCTATCTATCTTCTAACTTAGTTTCGATTTCAGCATTGTTATTTCCATTCAGTATTGTCCATTGTTCACATTCCCTTTTGAAGAAAAAAAAAGTCAAAAAAGCAAAAAAGACATACATGAAAATCCTAGGACAAGTCGAAAACCCGAAAGGGCGGCTTGGGTAATAAGCAGGTGGCCCGGACCAGCGCTAGGCTGGGGTAAAAAGGTGTCTGAGTGACGTGAGCTTATGTGAGCACATCTATGAAAAAAATACGAGTGGCTAGGATGAAAACCCGAAAGGGCTCCTAGGCAAAATGAGTGAAAAGAAGATGAGTGATTTTAGGATCTCATTTTACCTGGAGGGGCGACATAAGAAGAGGAGCCAAAGAAGGATTGTCGCATAGGTCACTCTGGGAGGCATAAGGAGTCATAGATGGAGGCTAGGATTAGAGGTCACTTTACACCATTGGATGTCCGGGTTGAGCTTGGGGGAAGTACTCTGCTTGCCCTCAAGCTTGTTGAGTTGTGGATGTGTTGTAGATGAGATTGGTGCCATGAGCTTGGCATGGGTTAGGTAACTCTTAGTTGGAGGATATGCTTCCTGAGACCTTGGGTGCTGCATTGGAGGAGTAGACTTTCTTTTAGTTTACTCGAGGACGAGCAAAGGTCTAAGCATGGGGGAGTTTGATAAGCACTACTTTGTAGAGCTTAACTAAGAGTTATTAGAGGGTTTTATTGGTACCATTCGGGTAGATTTAGACACATTCATGTGCATGGTGTTTGGGGGCGAAGATTGGTGTTTTGGTGGTGTTTTGAGCTTATTGGAGTACATTTGAAGATTCGGGATATGGAGCCACCAAGGAGTATGGAGTTAGAGAGAAGAAGTGTGGATTTGGTGGTCTGGAGAAGCAAATTGAAGATATCCAGAGGAAGAGAAGTTGACCACTGAGGAGACGAAGAAGAACCAAGGAGAGAGTCCACACGAGAGTAGAAGAACAATGTGCTGAATTCAATTGATTCGTTCTCTCTACTCAGATGTCCAAATGCAGGAGTTCCAATTCGAGGAGTTAGATCTTGAAGTCTACTACAAGTCCCCAAAATATGAGCACAATCCGAGTTGGGAATCAAAAGTTATGACATTTTTACGAAAGTGTTGCAGATGCTGAAAATCGAGAAGTAGCCGCGATCGCGGGTACTGTTCACCCGCGATCGCGGGTCATCAGCACCGAAAGCTGCGTCTTTTCCTGAGCTTATCTTTTCAGATTTCTTTTTCCCTTTTTCTTATTTTTAATTTAGTTAGTTTCTTAATGGGCTAGGTCATTTTGTTAGAGCCCTATAAATACTTTCTTTTAGCATTAGGGTTGAAATCTCCAGACTTTAGTTGCAATATTCATTCATCGTTGTTTTCTTTTCCTTTGAAGTTTTCACCATGTCTATGAGGAGCTAAGCCTCTTTGGCTTAGTCCAGTAATGGAAGCATGAGTTTATTCATCTGGTTGTGAGATTTTGTTCCTATCTATTTATTCCTATTGAGTTATATTATCTCTTCTAAGCTTATTCCATTGGATTTCATTAATTGCACTAGTCCGCACAACTAGTTGTTATTGGTGATTTTCATATTGCTAGGATTAGGAAACTGTTGGGCTAACGTCCTATTCTGCTGTAGCAACTACAATTTACATGCTCTGGTTGAAATTGTTCTATTGTAGGGAGAGATAATTACATGGTAAATGCATCTGAGCGAGCGTTTTGTGTATCCTGGTTAATTCTTATATGCATTGCTGCCTTTGGGTTGAACCTTTAGTGGTACTAGGGTTATTCATTGGTAAGGGTTCTTTGTGAAAGGTTTCCCTTTGAATTTACATAAGATCGGGACAGGAATAACCGAATAGGAAGATAGGACTTAATCTATGAACAACCTTTGAATGACTTATGTGGACATTACTTGGCTAAGTGTTTTTCTCTCTTGATATTTCATCCATTCTACTTTGTTTTGTTTGCAACCAACCAACTACAAAACCCCCCTCTTGTTACTATTGCATGCGAACAACACATAGATTAATCCCTTCCTCCATGTGGATTCGACCCTTGCTTGCCCTAACTACTTGTTTAGGTTTGCTAGGATTTATTTGATTAGGTGATACGACGACTATCCCCCCTTATCAATTGCAAAATTTGATCGGAGGGAATATAGTCGTCGTACCCCTAATCAAAAGTAAATCCTAAAATCCTCACTAAACAAAGTATAGTAAGCAAGTCAGGGTCGATCTCACAGAGAAGGAAGGAACCAATGGTGGTAGCATGCAATGTCACAAAGGGTTTTTTTTATGGTTGGTTACAAACGAAACAAACAAAACAAAGTAGAATGGATGAAATATCAAGAAAGAAAAACACTTAGCCAAGTAATGTCCATATAAGTCATTCAAAGGTTGTTCATAGATTAAGTCCTATCTTCCTATTCGGTTATTCCTGTCCCGATCTTATGTAAATTCAGAGGGAAACCTTCCACAAAGAACCCTTACCAATGAATAACCCTAGTACCACTAAAGGTTCAACCCAAAGGCAACAATGCATATAAGAATTAACCAGGATACACAGAACGCTCGCTCAGATGCATTTACCATGTAATCCATTCCCACATAGATATAATCCACAGATGCAGATAACAATCAATGCTTGCTACTTATACTAGAGCGTTAGCCCAACAGTTCCCTAGTATTAGCACTATGAATGAAAGCAATAAACCTAGGTGATCAGTCTAGATAAACCAACAAACATTCAAATATGAATTTGCTCAGAGAAAAGATATAACTCAATAGGATAGATAGATAGGAACAAAACCTCACAACCAGATGAACGAACTCATGCTTCCATTACCGGACTAAGCCAAAGAGGCTTAGCTCCTCATAGTCATGGTAGAAACTTCAAAGGAATAAACAACGATGAATTGAAATTGCAACTAAAGTGTGATAAGAGTGTCTCTAACCCTAATGCATAAGGAGAGTATTTATAGGGCCCTAACAAATGACCTAGCCCATTAAGAAAAATAACTGAAATAAAAATAAGAAAAAGGGAAAAGAAAACTAAAAAGATAATTCAGAATAAGTCCGAGCCTCTGTTGTGTCAGACCCGCGATCGCGGGTGGTGGACCTTGATCGCGGCCCATGACCTTGATCGCGGCCCATGTGGCTCCGCGCCCTTCAATCTCTCCGCGCCCGCAGAAAACTCTTGACATGCTCCGAGTCCCGCGATCGCGGCACCCATGCCCGCGATCGCAGTTAATGCTCGGCACTCTTGTCCTTTGCGTTGCACCAACTCATCTCCTCTTCACTCCTTGGCGTCTTCTCTTGATGGCTTCCTTCCTCAGTGTCTTCATGATCTCCAAAGTAGCTCAAACACCTCCAAAAACACCAACTTCGCTTTCAAACGCCATACAGAAGAATGTGTCTAAATCTACCCGAATGGCACCAATAAAACCTCTAATAACTCTTAGTTAAGCCCTACAAAATAGTGCTTATCAAACTCCCCCATGCTTAGACCTTTGCTCGTCCTCGAGTAAACTAAAAGAAAGTCTACTCCTCCAATGCGGCACCCAAGGTCTCAAGAAGCATATCCTCCAACTAAGAGTTACCTAATCCATGCCAAAGCTCCTGACACCAATCTCATCTACAACACATCCACAACTCAATAAACTTGACGGCAAGCAGAGTACTTCCCCCAAGCTCAACCCGGACATCCAATAGTGTAAAGTGACCTCTAATCCTAGCCTCCATCTATGACTCCTTATGCCTCCCAGAGTGACCTACCCGACAATCCTTCTTCAATTCCTCTACTTATGTCGCCCCTTCAGGTAAAATGAGATCCTAAAATCACTCATCTTCTTTTCACTCATTTTGCCTAGGAGCCCTTTCGGGTTTTCATCCTAGCCACTCATATTTTTCTCATAGATGTGCTCACATATGCTCACGTCACTCAGACACCTTTTTACCCTAGCCTAGCGCTGGTCCGGGCCACCTGCTTATTACCCAAGCCGCCCTTTCGGGTTTTCAGCTTGTCCCAGGATTTTCGATTTTTTTTTTTTTTGAAAAGAAATGCTGAAATTCGAAATGCTAAAAATCAAAGTACAACACTGGAAAAGAAATATGTACAAGATAGATAGTGAATACTGTACTCCCCCATGCTTAAATCATGCATTGTCCTCAATGTATGGAAGACAAGAAAAAGATAAGGGGAAAATAGAAATACTCACTGGGGTGGAGGCCAATACCCATAAGCGTTGAAGAAAGCCTCAGCTCTCCTCTACATCTGAACCACCTAGTCCTCAACAGTGGTGAGGTGACTGTCCAGGCGATTGGCGTGGTATGCAAGGTTGACCTCCATGTTACGCTGCCACTCAGTGCTCCGCCGCTCCTGTTCGTCCAGGCGGGTGGAGACTTGGCGTTCCCACTGAACGCTTCTCCTCTCATGCTCCTCTAGCCTCTGGGAGATGCCGCTTTCCCACTCGGCACTCCTTCGTATATGCTCGGCCTGCCTCAGCTGCAGGTTGGCCATTCTGTCCAGGAGCTGGTCCCAGGGCGCCCCTCCAGATCCACTACCAGACCCAGATGCCTGGTAGGTATAGTCAGGGTAAACAGGTGGACCCCTGGAACGCAGCGGGGATGGCACATCGCTCTCCATGTCCACCGCTGCAGTCGCTTCTTCCTCCTCCTCCTCATTGTAGTCCTCGTCCCCTTCGTCTTCGGACGACGACCCCTGCTCTCCATCGGCATAGAGGTAAAAATCCCTCGCCCGGGGCCCATAAGGCATCGGACGAGGCAGCCTCATTCGGTGGGTCCTTTCCTTCTTAGAGAGCCAGGTGTACTCTCCACCACGGACCTTCAGCAGATGGGATCTCCGCAGCAGTGTGATGTTGTAGGTGTAGATGTCGGCGGGGAAATCCCAATGGTCCGCGATATTCTCGTATTGCTGGGCGATAAGCGTCACCATGCCCCCCATGTATATCTTGCCGCCCGTCTTCTCCCTCAGCCCGAGATAGCTGGAGAGGAACAAATCGACCCAGTCGGGGGTGTTGTAGCTCTCCGGTGTCAAACACCAGAGCACTATAAGGTCCAGCGTCGGAACCTTGTTCACCTCCCTCTGTCCCAGGAAGGACATGGCGAGCAGCTTGTGCGCCAGCCTCAGACAGGGGTGCGTCAGCTTGTAGTTATACTCGCCGACGCTGGGGTTGAGTACCTCTTGGGTCGCATCCTGCCAGAAGAGCTCTGGCAAGGAGCCTGCGGCCTCCCAATCCTCGGCGGGAGCCTCAGTAACGCCAAACAGGTCCCAAAGACCTTGGTAGGACATCATCCTCTGCCGCTCCAGCAGGTTGAACGTGATCCCGTCGTCGTGGCGCTCCAGCGTGGCCAGAAACTCCAGGGTCAGCTCGTGCGAGGACGGGGCGGCTAGGTCAATGAAGTTGCCGAGCCCTCCGTGGCTCATCAACTATTGTGTGCAGTCCTTCAGTCCGAGTCGTTGCAGCGTCGGCCGATCGAAGAATTTCCTCTGGACGAACTTCCGCGCGTTGAACGTCTCGTAGTAGCGCCTGTGCCTCTGGCTCCGCATGTTGCCTACGAAGGCTCCCATGGTGGGAAAAAAAGGAGCGAGAAAGCACAACAGAAAGAGTATCGGAGGGACCCGCGTGGGGGCGCGGTCGCGGTTTATGCTCGACTCGAAGCTCGCTGGAGAAGATGGGCCGCGATCGCGGGGTTGATGCCGGTGATTGCGGTTTCTGGGTTTGCAGCGAACTTCGAGAAAAAATGGCTCTGGTGCTTTGCGGTGGCGCTGCGGTGGTCGCGGGGTTTGGCGTGGGTCCGGCGATCGCGGCTCGTGAGGCTATGAGAAATCCAAGAGTTGGACAATGGAGATCTCACCCAAACGATGTCGCGGCATCGGAACGATAGTCGCGGGGCTGCAGGGGGGTGTCGCGGTGGTCGGGGTCGGAGATCCGATCTGGTGAGAGTGAGAGGTGGTGGTGGAGGTGTTGTAAAATGCCTCCACCGCCTCTCGCCATTTATAATTGCCGCGATGAACACCCGCGATCGCGGGGCTGAGGGCCCGCGATCGCAGGGTTAATGCCCCTGCATCCTTAATAGTCGGCGCGAGTTATGAGGCACTGACTGCCTCGAAAAAAGTGCCAGTTTTATTAAACCGTGTTTTTTTTTTCCTAGGACTCGCCATGGATTGCCGAGGGGAAACCGCGATCGCGGGTGCTGGATTCTGGCCTCCGCTACAAGGTTAGTTCTAGTGCCCACAGAAAAAGAAAAACAAGTGCAAAGAAGAAGAAAGAAAAATAAAATCTAAGTCCTAAGAAAGGTAAAAACATAAATGAGTTCAATGACTCATACCTCGGGTTGCCTCCCGAGCAGCGCCATAGTTATCATCGCCGCACGACGTCCTGCTGTACTTCTCATCCGGGGTTGCCTCCTACAACCGTACTCCTTGCTCTTGTATCTGGAGGATGCTCCGGAATGTTCTTCAGCCTATACTCTGTCTTCCTCTTGTCGAACTCCATGCTGATTGTGCCTCTGCCCACATCGATCTTTGTGTTGGAGGTCTTCATGAAAGGCCTCACTAGCATTACTCGTCCTCCTTTTTCCCCTGTGTTCATGACAAAGAAGTCTGCAGGAAAAACAAGGGTATCGACGCTTACCAGTACGTCCTTCACAACGCCCTCAGGAGTGATGACGGAGTTGTCAGCCAGTTGGATCACGATTTTCGTGCTCTCTAATGGTCCAACGTCGAGGTTGTTGTAGACGGACAGTGGCAGGACATTGATTGAAGCTCCCAAATCCAGCAATGTCTCGCTGAATTCAGTCTCCCTAATCTTGCAGGGCACGCTGAACATTCCGGGATCCTCACACTTCTTGGGAATCCTCTTCTGCACCACAGCCGAGACATCCTTCTTGACCTTTGGCTTCTTCTTAGATCGCTCCTTTTGCTCCGCTATGGTCTTGCGTAGCTCTCTCAAGAAGG
The DNA here is from genome assembly GCA_027886185.1 of Rheum nobile. Classification (NCBI taxonomy): domain Eukaryota; kingdom Viridiplantae; phylum Streptophyta; class Magnoliopsida; order Caryophyllales; family Polygonaceae; genus Rheum; species Rheum nobile. Next base: position 838,814 of record WOAB01000211.1, on the reverse strand, counting down.
GGCTATCCGGGTAGTCCTGGTATATCTCGCAGTATATTTCCGTATTCCCTTCATCTACTAATGATATAGGAAATGGCACCGGGATGTCAAAATATCCCTCCGGATAGTCATACGTGTTCATGAAAGTCTTGCGAGGCAGAGCACTTTCCGAGAGTTGATCGCGGGTGTCAACCCGCGATCGCGGTTCTCGCACTGGTTCCCCGCGATCGCGGCTGTCATGCCCGTGGTCGCGCTTAATGCTCGAATTTATGCTCGAGTTTTTCTCGGCTTTTGGCTCCGTAAACCAGCGATCGCGGCTGTCGCCCCGCGATCGCGGTTTCGCCTCGTACTTCTCTTTTAATTCCAGCTTCTCTTCTTCATTCTCCCATCTTGGCCTTGACGTCATGCAGTTGACGTTTTGCCTTGGATTGATCTCAGTTTGAGATGAGAGTGCTCGTGACTCTCTAGCTTCGAGCTTGCTGACCGCCTGGGAGATCTGTCCTACCTGCTTCTCCAGGATCTGGATACTGGACTTGGTCTCATGTTGGAACTGAACCATATTTTGCTGCATGGTTCCTACTGTCTGCATCAGCATGGTCATGTGTTGCGCCAATGTATTGACCTGGTCCTCTAGATTCATAGCGCGGGGAGCTCCTTGTCCTTGCGGTCTCTGCTCTGCTGGGCCTATGAACTGCTGGCCTCCTTGGAATGGTCGCTGGGGGTACTGCTGCTGCTGCTGGTATTGTTGAGGGGGTCTTGGTTGGAACTCAAGGGGGTTCTCCACATTGTGCATGTTCCCGTACCTCAAGTTAGGATGGTCTCTCCACCCTGGATTGTAGGTACTGGAGTAGGGGTCATACCGTTGTCTTTGTTGGTACCCCCAACAGCGTTGACTTGCTCAGTGGGCTCCTCATGGAGTGTAGGACATGCGTCAGTTGCATGCGTGGTGGCATAGCAAAATTCGCACTCCTTGACCCTCTGGGGTCCTTCCTTCCTCATCAAAACCTTGATCATCTCCTTCATTTCGCTCACTTCCCTCGCCATAGATGGGGGAACATTCTCACTTGAAGTGGCTTTCACAGCCTGGGCGCTCGCCCTCTTGCTGAATTGCCTTGAGCCTTCCGACAACCCGCTGAATATCTCAAATGCAGCGGTAGGGGTTTTGTTCAGTATGTTTCCCCCACACGCCGCGTTCACCATTCGTCGCTCTTCATCCAGCAATCCCCCGTACAGATATAAGACCAAATCCTGGTCTGAATACCCGTGATAGGGACAGCTAGAGCACAACCTCTTGAAACGCTCATAGTACTCGTAGAGCGTCTATGTCCCATGCTGCTCAATGTTGCTCAGGTTGCGCTTGAGACTGTTCAGCTTCGTTGCTGGAAAGTACTTTTCCAGGAACGCCTTCTTCATTTTCTCCCAGGTGTTGATGCTTCCTGGGGTGAGGTAGTAAAACCAGTCGTTGGCTGAATCCTTAAGTGAAAAAGGAAAAGCCCTCAACGTGATTTGATCCTCATTGACATTCTGTGGCTTCATGGAACTGCACACGGCGTGGAACTCCGAGAGGTGCTTGTTTGGGTCATCTCCAGCTAGCCCATGGAACTGAGGCAAAAGATGGATAAGACCAGACTTGAGCTCAAAGTTCACTCCCGTGCCTAGATCAGGGAATTGTACGGCCAGTGGCTGCTGCGTCAAGTTAGGCGCAGTCAGCTGCCTCAACGTAGGTGGTGGTACCTCATCCTCCATTTCAAAAGTGGGATTCTCAAAGACCAAAGCTCGATTCACTCTGCGTCCTTGGGAGAAAGTTCTCTCAATCTCTGGATCAAGATCTAAAGGTGGAGAGTCAGCAGTACGGGTGTGGACCATAAGATAGGTCCACACACACAAGCAAACACACAAAAATCACACAGAAAAAATTTGAAAACACACAAAGCATGCAAAACTCCAAAAAATCGCAATTGTCTTCCCCGGCAACGGCGCCAAAATTTGATCGGAGGGAATATAGTCGTCGTACCCCTAATCAAAAGTAAATCCTAAAATCCTCACTAAACAAAGTATAGTAAGCAAGTCAGGGTCGATCCCACAGAGAAGGAAGGAACCAATGGTGGTAGCATGCAATGTCACAAAGGGGGGTTTTATGGTTGGTTACAAACGAAACAAACAAAACAAAGTAGAATGGATGAAATATTAAGAAAGAAAAACACTTAGCCAAGTAATGTCCACATAAGTCATTCAAAGGTTGTTCATAGATTAAGTCCTATCTTCCTATTCGGTTATTCCTGTCCCGATCTTATGTAAATTCAGAGGGAAACCTTCCACAAAGAACCCTTACCAATGAATAACCCTAGTACCACTAAAGGTTCAACCCAAAGGCAGCAATGCATATAAGAATTAACCAGGATACTCAGAACGCTCGCTCAGATGCATTTACCATGTAATCAATTCCCACATAGATATAATCCACAGATGCAGATAACAATCAATGCTTGCTACTTATACTAGAGCGTTAGCCCAACAGTTCCCTAGTATTAGCACTATGAATGAAAGCAATAAACCTAGGTGATCAGTCTAGATAAACCAACAAACATTCAAATATGAATTTGCTCAGAGAAAAGATATAACTCAATAGGATAGATAGATAGGAACAAAACCTCACAACCAGATGAACGAACTCATGCTTCCATTATCGGACTAAGCCAAAGAGGCTTAGCTCCTCATAGTCATGGTAGAAACTTCAAAGGAATAAACAACGATGAATTGAAATTGCAACTAAAGTGTGATAAGAGTGTCTCTAACCCTAATGCATAAGGAGAGTATTTATAGGGCCCTAACAAATGACCTAGCCCATTAAGAAAAATAACTGAAATAAAAATAAGAAAAAGGGAAAAGAAAACTAAAAAGATAATTCGGAATAAGTCCGAGCCTCTGCTGTGTCAGACCCGCGATCGCGGGTGGTGGACCTTGATCGCGGCCCATGTGGCTCCGCGCCCTTCAATCTCTCCGCACCCGCAGAAAACTCTCGACATGCTCCGAGTCCCGCGATCGCGGCACCCATGCCCGCGATCGCGGTTAATGCTCGGCACTCTTGTCCTTTTCCTTGCACCAACTCGTCTCCTCTTCACTCCTTGGTGTCTTCTCTTGATGGCTTCCTTCCTCAGTGTCTTCATGATCTCCAAAGTAGCTCAAACACCTCCAAAAACACCAACTTCGCTTTCAAACGCCATACACAAGAATGTGTCTAAATCTACCCGAATGGCACCAATAAAACCTCTAATAACTCTTAGTTAAGCCCTACAAAGTAGTGCTTATCACAACGCCTTGGAGTCAAGATGATTTCAGAATCATGGAGAAAAACTCAAAAGCACAAATGTTCATCAACAACGCCATCAGTGCTGAAGATGCATCTAAGTTGCAATCCTGTGCAACCGCCAAAGATATGTGGGCTGCTTTGGAGCAGATGTACATGGGAAGTTCCGATCTTTGAGAGATCGATCGCTTTCAAGCCAAGAAGGACTTCTACAACTTTGCCATGATCGACGGTGAGACTGTTTCCTCATATCAATCTAGGTTAGAGGAAATCACTGCTCGACTCATTGCTCATGAGGTCAAAGTTGAAGAAATCCTTCCCAAGGAGAAAGTCCTCATCATCATCGATGGACTTACTCCAAGGCACAAGATGACCAAAGCTATTCTCAATGAGAATCCCAATACCCTCTCTCTCACACTTCATGAGGTGTTTGGAAAAATAAAAAAAGTATGATGAAGAAGACAAGTATGTCAAACCTAAAGGCATAGCCTTGATGGTTGAAAAAGTTGTTGAGATGATAGAAAGCAACAAAGATGATAACTTGGATGGTATGTGTTGAATAATAGTGTGTTAGACAGGGAACGATGTGACTGTTCCCTGGGCAGCGGAAATTATAAAGATTCAAAGTAACAAACAACACAGTTCCTTATAGAGGAAACTCTATCAACCAACTAGTTGAAAAGAGAAAAATCTCTACCTCTAGGTGTTACCCTAGGAGGATTTCAATTCGTATACTTGTATTATTAATAAGTTGTATAATCTCACAAGCCTTCTCTCCACCTATTCTCACACAGATCCTAGGCTTCTAGACCTTGAGTATAATCAACTGACAAATAAACAAGAACACAAGAAAACCCTAATCAATCAAGTACTATACCCGTACCTTGCCTTTGGATCTCCTGATCTCAACTTTGCAATAAGCTCTTCATGGACTTCGGTGTTATAGCTGAGATACATTTTCCTAAGGCAAACTCATCTATTTATAGTGGTGGACAAGATCCTCTTACCAAATACCTAGATAATCTATCAATCGTTATACAAGGTAACAGTGTAAGATTTTATTTCCAAATAAACAATTCAGCTTAAGAACACATAGTTTCCATATAAAAAATTTCCTAAGACTCGCTATCTAACTCTTCTCTCTCCAAGTAAATCTTCAATTCTCGTTTCCTTGTATAGCGATCTTCACCTGGTAACAACTGGCAATATATGCTTCCTCGTATTGTTCCATAAACGCTGTTTCCATGTATAAAAGTTTCCTTCTATGAAATCTACGCGCTTTGCATATTTCCAATTAGCTTCCGCGTAATCGTTCCTTGTTTTCACAACATTCCATTGCACTCCTCTGCTTTCTCTTTTTCACATGATTTCCATTGTTCCCTAATACTTTCATAAAACCTGAAACTCATAGGAAAAACAAAAACCATAAAATCTAATGGTGTTTATCATCATCAAACCAAAGGGAACGTCAAGGTTCCAACAATTTCCCCCTTTTTGGTGATGACAAACCCATTCAAAAATTGTTCGATCAAAATAGAGTAATAAACAAGTCAATATTAATCATCATGTATCTAAGTTCAAATGTTTAAGCAAAATTTTATATCAAATGAATATTTATAGTTCATACCTTCAAGTTGCATCATCGTTCTCCCTCAGCACTACCATCGCTAAAAAAATCATAAAGAATTAGGAACAATAAGACTATTACCTCTCTTTACTGAGTTCATCGCACAATTTTCCACACTTCCCCCTTTTGGCATCATCAAAAGATCAAAAGCAACCCGTGGAACAATAAGAGCTAAGACAACAAATTACTAGCAAAACATAAGTTCATTAAACTAGCAAGGCAACGATTACAAAATATCAAAAACAACTTGACAAGCATCACAAAAATATCAAAGAGCAGTCAACTTAACAAAACAACATAGAAAATCCAATAGAAGAGGTTATAACGGGCTGGATAGAAAATGGGTCCACTCAAGACTAAGTATCCTCCTTCTGGTCCTTGTTTTGGAAATGTTCAAGATGCAACGACAAAATATTCTTTATCTTACGCAGCTCAGCCAACAACCGGTCTTGCACAGAGCTGTCCGTCGATGTTCCCTCATCGGCTTCTCGCTTAATGATCTCGGACGCGGGCAGCGTTCCCTTATCATCACCCTGATACTTCATCTTGTTAATGTTCACCATGTCTAACTCAGTGACCATGGGAACTTCACCTTCTGCTCTGTAAACCTTCTCATTTTGCAGAATCAACTTGATCATATTCGGATAGGCCAATGAATGAGTCTTGGCAGTGCACTTCGCCATGTGTTGCAAAATGACCCTAGGAAGGTCAATCTTTTCCTTATGCCAAAACCTATCCAAAAGCACCAGATCAGTATTGGTGATCGCATGCCTCTTCTCTTGCCTAGGAACGACATCCTTCATGATGATATGATGCGCTATTCTCTAAGGCAGAGTGAGGGCAGACACATGAGTTGCTCCAGCAGTGGCTTGAAAGAACCTTTGAGCACTGGCCTCTTTGGCCTTCTTCTGAGCATCAGTGACCTTGTCACCCGAAATATCATAGAAACCTTCAGCAGTAACACCCAGCAGACGTGTGAGCTTGGAAACAGTGAATGACAGATCTTCCCCAAACACTGAAGATGTTCCCAGCATAGTCGAAGTAGAAGTGAGACAGAAGGAACTGTAAAACTCACGAACCTGATCGGGGTTGACCAAGACACGGTTGGAGAAGAGATGTTCCCAGCCTTGAAACTTGAGTCTCTCCTGGACTTCCTCGAAACCATTCTCTAAGAGGAAGTTCTCTGGGATCAGTAGTTGTGGGAGAATCTTCTTCCCGTTAGTGAAGGTGGGAACGAGAGGTTGTTCCTCTCTCTTCTGGTAACGGCTTTTTTTCTCTCAGTTCTGCAAAACTGGTCGTTCCTCTCTGCAGAGCTATCAAATCAGCATTCAATTTCTCCTTCTTAGTCAGGCAACGTTCACCTGCAAATCTCAACGTGCCTCAGACTGTTCCCACATTGATGTTCCTGTCTTTGTTCCCCCCTTAGGCCAAGTTCCATCCAGACGACTCTGAGATACTTGAGTGGATGAAAAGGCTAGTTTGGATATTTAATGGGGTTCACACAAAATAGCAAAGATATATCCAAACAAAAATAGGGTAGGGAACAAAGAAGATCCAGATAATTATGCCCAGTAAAATTTGGTAAACAAAGAAGAGTTCATAGGGAACGTTTACCTGGATCAAGGTTTGGGACGACAGTGCAACCGATTATCCTTTTGGTTTATAATGAGGGTACAGATAATCAAATCGGTCGCTTTAGGCTTGAAGGAAGATGTTATCATGTAAAGTTGAAGCACATAAGATCAATAATAGAAGTTGTAAGAGATTATGATATTATGTAACACAAAGCACATAGCAAGAATAAACAAACAAACATTTTGCAAATAACATGCTGCATATAAGATGTTCCCTAGGTTAAGATTGATCGATCTAGCCAATCATTGAGGGAATAGTGGACAGGGAGTTCCTCAGTTCAGAGAGATCATCCCAATGAGCATTCTCAAATGCTCAAAGGGTTTTCTATCAAGTTCTTTGGTGAAGATATCTGCAACTTGATCTTCTGTCTTGCAATGATCCATTCTTATAAACTTTTTCTCAACATTATCACGTAGAAAATGATGACGAATATCGATATGCTTAGTACGAGAGTGATGAACAGGATTTTTGGAAATGTTAATAGCACTAGTATTATCACACATAATGGGAACAGTGCCAAGAGACAAACCAAAATCCTCCAATTGTTGTTTCAGCCACAATACATGGGCACAACATGATGCAGCAACTACGTACTCAGCTTCAGCGGTGGAAAGAGCAACAAAGTTTTGCTTTTTTGATCCCCAAGAGATAGGACATGGGCCTAGGAATTGTGCCGTCCCCAAAGTGCTTTTGTGATCCACAAGGTGACCCGCAAAATCAACGTCAGTGAAGCCCACGAGCTCAAACCTACTGTTCCTTGGATACCAAAGACAGAGATGATCATTCCCTTTCAGGTACCGCAGAATCCGTTTGACTTCAGTTAGGTATGACTCTTTAGGATTTGCCTGAAATCTAGCACAAAGACACACACTAAACATAATATCTGGCCTACTTGCCGTTAGATAGAGTAATGAGCCAATCATTTCTCTATACATTGTAGCATCCACATCTTTGCCATTCAAGTCTGCTTTATCTTGATGTTTGAGTTCAACACAACTTCTCATGTTCCTACTATTTCTCATCATCTCTTGTCTCCAAGGGAAACGGTTCCCTTAGAGTGTCGTTGAAGTGAGGTGAGATGATCTCTAATTCTATTCATATGGCATGAGCATGCGCTATCAATGAACCACCTGTTGTTCCCCTCACTTCATCCTGCATTTAGAAAGTTAGTGTTTCGCGACCCAGGCAAGCTTGACTTTACCTGATCGCTTAGAGACAAAGTGATATTCTCTAGGCTTAGCATGGAACATATCAGGAGATGCATCATAATCATTCAAATCAACATTGTTACTTCTACTGTTCATGTGTTGTGTGTGCTCTTCAGTGAATTTTTGTTTCTTAGAACAATTTCTCACAACATGGCCGTTGTTCCCACAATGCCAACAAATCTTATAATAATCCCCCAAGGTGTACTTACGGTTGGGAATACGGATCCTACGTTGTTTGGCTCTAACTGGGTCAGGTGTACTAGGTAGGTTTCCCTGTGATACATCTTATGGACAGGTTGACCTATGTACGAGGATTGGTTTGCATTCAACCCATTCTCCAGAGTTTTCACACGCTCTTCTAGGTAAATGTTCCTATCTTTGGTGTTCTGGAGATCTCTATCCTTCAACTCTCTAAGCTCAGATATGGTTAACTCATGTTCATCACTCTCTTGTTTTTCACCTTTGTACCCCACACCATACTTGGACTCAACAAAGGTAATCTCTTCCTCCTTAAGCTTCTGCTCGACTAGGATAGAGTGAATTTTGTCAATCTTAGCTTTCATCTGAGACAGTTCCCTCTCTTTGTTAGAGGAACTAAGTTCATTGCGACTAGCATCACATATATTTAACACAAGGAACAATAGAGGAACTAGCAATTCTAGATAGATATTCATTCAATTCAATGCATTTATCCTTAGAATTATTCAGATCATTTTGAGTTTTAAGGTTCTCATTATACATGCTTTTGATAAGAGAAATCAAGGATTTTTTATCATAATTAACAAGAGATTCAAATAAAGTTTCAGGATCTACCTCTTGTTCTTCACTCGATGACTTCAGAGTCATTGCACACATTTTGTTGTTGTCTTGTGCCTTTGGCTCATCATCATCAGTCTTGATATCTCCACCTTGGATGATCTTCCAGCTATCTTCATCGACGTCCTTTATCCAGGATGTAAATTGATCTTTCCATTGCTTGTGTTGCTCTTGGATGAGGAACGGTGGCTTTTGTTCTTCGCTGGATGACTGTAGAGTCATGGCACACATCGTGTTGTTACCCCATGCATCTAGCTCGTCATCATAAGAGTTGGCACAATCATCACCCCAGACAGCAACGAAAGCTTTCTTCTTGTCGTTCCTAGAATTGTCACCATTGGTGTATGAGTTGTTCCCCTTGGGACACTTGTTAGCATAGTGACCCTTGTCCTTGCAATTGTAGCACATAACATCCTTGATATCACGTTTCTCACCATTGTCCCCATCATTCCTGAATGATCTACCCTTGCGATAGAGAGATCGTATGGCCTTGGTGAGAAGGGAAGTTTCTAGATCCATACCATCCAAGTTATCATCTTTATTGCTTTCTATCATCTCAACAACTTTTTCAACCATCAAGGCTATGCCTTTAGGCTTAACATACTTGTCTTCTTCATCATACTTTTTTAATTTTCCAAACACCTCATGAAGTGTGAGAGAGAGGGTATTGGGATTCTCCTTGAGAATAGCTTTGGTCATCTTGTGCCTTGGAGGAAGTCCATCAATAATGATGAGAACTTTCTCTTTGGGAAGAATTTTTTCATCCTTGACCTCATGAGAAGCAAGTCGAGCCATAATTTCCTCAAATCTAGATTTGTAGGAGGAAACAGACTCACCATCGATCATGGCAAAGTTATAGAAGTCTTTCTTAGCTTGAAAGCGATCAATCTCTCTAAGATCGGAACTTCCCATATACATTTGTTCCAAAGCAGCCCACATGTCTTTAGCGGTTGCACAAGACTATAACTTTGAAGCGCCTTCAGCACTAAGGGCGTTGTTGATGAACATGCGAGCCTTAGAGTTTTTCTCCATGATTCAGAAATTATCTTGACTCCAAGGTGTTGTTCCTTTGAGCACCGATTCAGAAACTTTTTCATCACCTTTAATCACTCTCCAACATTGGTAGTCGTTACTCTTCATCTAGTATGTGAAGACATCCTTCTAGTGTTGAAACTTTCCACCGATAGGCAGGAACGGTGGTTTGTTGTTCCCAATCCCGACTTCATGAGTTGATGACATTGTTACATGTGAATCTGAAAAGAACACACAATCTAGAGCGAACCTGCTCTAATACCAATTGTTGAATCGTAGTGTGTTAGACAGGGAACGATGTGACTGTTCCTTGGGCAGCGGAAATTAAAGATTCAAAGTAACAAACAACAGAGTTCCCAATCCCGACTTGTATTATTAATAAGTTGTACAATCTCACAAGCCTTCTCTCCACCTATTCTCACACAGATCCTAGCCTTCTAGACCTTGAGTGTAATCAACTCACAAATAAACAAGAACACAAGAAAACCCTAAGCAATCAAGTACTATACCCGTACCTTGCCTTTGGATCTCCTGATCTCAACTTTGCAATAAGCTCTTCACGGACTTCGGTGTGATAGCTGAGATACCTTTCCCTAAGGCAAACTCATCTATTTATAGTGGTGGACAAGATCCTCTTACCAAATACCTAGATAATCTATCAATCGTTATACAAGGTAATAGTGTAAGATTTTCTTTCCAAATAAACAATTCAGCTTAAGAACACATAGTTTCTATATAAAAACTTTTCTAAGACTCGCTATCTAACTCTTCTCACTCCAAGTAAATCTTCAATTCTCATTCCTTGTGTAGCGATCTTCACCTGGTAACAGCTGGCAATATCTTCTTCCATGCATTGTTCCATAAACTTTGTTTCCATGTACACAAGTTTCCTTCTATGAAATCTACGCACTTTGCATATTTCCAATTAGCTTCCGCGTAATCGTTCCTTGTTTCCACAACATTCCGTTGCACTCCTCTGCTTTCTTTTCTTCACATGATTTCCATTGTTCCCTAATTCTTTCATAAAACCTGAAACTCATAGGAAAAACAAAAACCATAAAACCTAATGGTGTTTATCATCATCAAAACCAGAGTGAACGTCAAGGTTCCAATAGTATGGATCCAGAAACTGCCCTTCTCACCAAGGCCATGCGATCTCCCTATCACAAGGGTAGGTCATTCAGGAATGATGGGAACAATGGTGAGAAACGTGATATCATGGATGTTACATGCTACAATTGCAAGGACAAGGGTCACTATGCTAACAAGTGTCCCAAGGGGAACAACTCAAACACCAATGGTGACAATTCTGGGAACGACATGAAGAAAGCTTTCGTTGCTGTCTGGGGTGATGATTGTGCTAACTCTGATGATGACGAGCCAGAGGCATGGGGTAACAACAAGATGTTTGCCATGACTTTGCAATCATCCAGCGAAGAACAAAAGCCACCATTCCTCGTCCAAGAGCAACACAAGCAATGGAAAGATCAATTTGCATCCTGGATAAAGAACGTTGATGAAGACAACTGGAAAATCATTCAAGATGGAGATATCAAGACTGATGATGATGAGCCAAAGGCGCAGAACAACCATAAGATGTGTGCAATGACTCTAAAGTCATCAAATGAGGAACAAGAGGTAGATCCTGAAACCTTCTTTGAATCTCTTGTTAATTATGATAAAAAGGTCTTGATTTCTCTTATCAAAAGCATGTATAATAAGAACCTTAAAACCCAAAATGATCTGAATAATTTTGATGCATCCCCTGATATGTTCCATGCTAAGCTTAGAGAATATCATTTTGTTTCTAAACGACCAGGTAAAGCCAAGCTTGCATGGGTAGCTAAACACTAACTCTCTTAAATGTAGGATGAAGTGAGGGGGGACAACAGATGGTTTCTTGATAGTGCATGCTCATGCCATATGACGGGAAATAAAGATCACCTCACCTCACTTCAGCGATACTCTAAGGGAACAATTTCCCTTGGAGACAAACGATGTAGAGAGATAGTAGGAACATGAAAAGCTGCTTTGAATTCAAACATCAAGATAAAAGAGGTCAGTATGGAGTTTGTGAAGCCTGTGTAAGAGGGAAGCAAACACGTTCCTCTTTCAAGAGCAAGCCTGATGTCACTACTTCTCGCCCTCTGAAACTGATCCATATGGATCTCTGTGGTCCCATGAGGATAAGAAGTCATGCTGGAAACATATATGTGTTTGTTATTGTTGATGATTATTCTAGATTTACATGGATAATCTTTCTCTCTTCTAAGAAACAAGTATTCGAGACATTTGAGTCTTTCATCAAGAATGTGGAGACAAATTTGGGTCAAAAGCTAAGCGCCATTCGATCCGACCATGGAACGGGGTTTGAGAATGCACTGTTCCTTGATTATTGTAGGGAACATGGAATTTCTCACAACTTTTCGGCTCCTAGGACACCACAGCAGAATGGAGTGGTTGAAAGGAAGAACAGAACCTTGGAGGACATGGCTAGAACACTGCTTATTGCTAGCAATCTCCCTCGAATCTTCTGGGCTGAAGCAATCAACACATCTTGCTATATCCTCAATCGCCCTATGCTTAGACCCTTATTCAATAAAATTGACTATGAACTAATCAAGGATTGCAAGCCCAATATATCCTCAATCGTCATCATTATGTAGGAGAAAACTTCGGTAACACAATAAGTAGGACAAAATGTGACATGTAACTAAATGAATGGTAGGGGAAAAACAAAAAGAAAATGAATTGGAAAAAGCAAACCTATAACTGAAGTAAGGAGAAGTAGAGTACAAGTTTATGTTTCTCTCTCCCCTCAACATTTTGAAAATGTCTATGTTTCTCTCTCCCCTTGTTGATTTGAAAAAACCTGAAAATATTTGAAACCTCTTTGAAGGGAAGGAAATTGAAAACCCTAGAAGTTGTTTTCAGTATAATCAAATCCTAGATTAAGGAGAAATCCGAAAAAAATCAAACACAAAGATATCTTTTATCTGTGACCTTGACTCTTCAATCCAAGACGGAATATGTTCGTGACAACGGTAAAAGTGTGTTGGGTAAAATTAAACATTGAATTGTTATTGTTAGATTATCACCAGAAGAAATAATAGATGTATTTACTTGAATGCATGTATTCAAAATTTGAAGAAGAGGCGTTCTTGAGAGAATTTCTAGGTCAGAAAGGGTTAGGCCCGGAAGAAGCATCGGAGGAAGTAGTAAATTTAAGTGAAAATGATTCTGTATCGAAAGAAGTAGAAGAAGGGGAAGAAGCAATAAATTTAAGTGAAAATGATTCAGGCCCAGAAGAAGTAGATGCCGAAGCGGTAGACGCCTCAAATGTTGTAGCTCCTCTTGCTTATGGTATGATGTTCGACTCAGTAAATGTTTTTATGATATATATGCATTCTTATGGGAAGGCAGATGGATTTCAAATGAGAATACGAGATTCTAGAGGTGGTGAGGAGAATGGTGAAGGGTACAAGTCGATGTTGATAAAAATGTTCAAGACATGGAAAGTTTAATCGAAGTCCAAAAATCCAACAAAATTAGCAACTATTACTATGACGGGATGTACGTTTAAGATCTGTATAGCAAGATTACCTGATGGTTCATACTGGATCACAAAAGTCCAGTTAGATCATAATCACGATCTTGACGAAGTGAACACAAGGTTCTTTGCAAAGTATAGACATATTAGCAACAGAGAAATAATCATCAATAATAACAGAGTTGGTGCACCAATTGCGAAAAACTTTAATTCATTTGTTAGCCAATATGGCGACCATGCTAATGCTCCCTTTAGTATGAGGGATTGTAGAAACTTAATTAACAACTCTCGAAGATTTCATCTGAAGCAAGGTTTCTAGCAACTCCATTATTTTACAAGGTCCACGTGAATAGTGAAGGTGTAGTGAGCAACATATTTTGGCAGATGGCATGAGTAGGGCAGCATACTTAGAATTTGGTGTGGTTGTATCATATGACACCACTTTTTTATTGAACATATATAGGATGCCTTTTGCTCCTTTCGTGGGAATTAATCACCATGAGTAATCTGTATTGTTTGGGTGTGCTTTACTTTCCAGAGAACAAGTTGAAAATTTTGTGTGGTTGTTCGAAACTTGGTTAGAATGCATGGATAACAAGGCTTCATAATTTATCATCACCAATCAGTGTAAATCTATATCCAGTGTTGTACGTATGGTGTTCCCAAGAACTCGACACCGATGGTGCATATGGCATAGAATGCGAAATACAACCAAACATTTAGAAAAGCACCGAAGTTGGATAGACCTTTTCATATCACTCCGATGGGCTCTTCACGGTACACTAACAATAGTTGAATTTGAACAAGCCTGTAAGGATATGATTTATGAGTATGAACTCGATAAGTACACATGGTAGTACAATGTATGGCGATCGACGCCGATGGGTTCTAGTATACTTTAAGGATAGTTTTTATGGTGGAATGTCCAACACTCAAAAGAGCGAATGTTAAACTTTTTTTCTTGAAAGGGTTCTCGAATTTGAATACGACTCTAACGTAGTTTGTCAAAAAATATGCTTCTGCTTTGGCAAATAGAATAGAGCATGAGGAAAAGAGTACATTCGAACAACATAATAGCCCAGTTAAGTGCATGACTAAACATGTGTTTGAGCATGTGTTTTACAAGTTGTACACCATAAATAAGTTCAAGGAAGTTCAACAAGAGGTTAGAAGCATGACATATAACAGTGCCTCAGTCAAAATCGATGAAGATGCAAATCACAAACGTGTGTATGAGGTAGTGGTCTAAATGATGAGACATGGGTCTATCCACCGCAAGAAGCTGAGGTTATATATGGATCAGAAAACTAAACACATTTTATGTGATTACAAGACTTTTGAATTCAGGGGAATCTTGTGCAGTCATGTATTCAATGTATTTTTGTAGAGGAGTTGGAGTTTGTCCACGAAAAACACATTCTGGATAGGTGGCGAAAAGATTTGCCGAGGAATTATGTGAAGCTACTTGTCCCTTATTACGCTGCGTTGAGCAAGAAGCCAATGAAAGTGCAGAGATTTGAGAAGATGGATATTATGGGACACATTATTAGGTTTGACAATGACAAATGATAGTTTATTCAAGGAGGTTACTGAGGGGATGAAAGCATGGATTGTTAAGGGATATACCAATTATAAATGAAGCTTATGGCCTGCATTCACATTGTTTTGAAAACGTATGAAAAGTTTATGGAAATGTTTAGGTTCAGTCCCATTGGACAAAATCCTGAGGAAGTTGATGAAGGCATTGATGAGAATTGTGTAAAGGATTCTTCTGATCTCAGAGGAAAAGGCAACACTCTGAAGAGAAGGAAAGGTTACAATCTTGAAAAGAAAAACAAGAGGAAACAAGAAACGCAAGAGTCGTCTTCAACAAGGGTGTCCAACATGATGCCTCATGAAGCGCCTCTGGCTCACCATGGCCCGGTATGGTATAGCCTTAAGAGTTTGACATTTTTATTCATTTTTTTTTATTTTGTGTCCTCACATAATTGCTTTGTGTCTGAACATGGACACCCATGCTACTTTACTCCTACAACCCCGATGTTATGTGGTTACGCTCCATTCTCACAACCATTCATACCAATGTCGCCTCCGAGATGAAGTTGTTGAGTTTTTTATGAATCTGTAATGTGCCTCATTTGGAGTACAATAACTCATATTTTTGTTTATATTGGTTTTATAATGGAGTTTGTTCTGAATGTTTCTTAACGCACAAAACCAAACGACATGTACCACATGGCCCAAATTTCCCGGCCCAAATGAAAATGTTTTTTTATCAAGCAACCATGTCTTTTTTTAATTAAGCGAAGTACATGCTAATTAAGAAAATTGAAATTATCCCAACAACCAAACAACCAGAAACATTGTTACAAAACATTTTTTTGTGTTCCTTATCACATTCGATATCTACTAGTCTCTTTCGAAGATGATCCCGTTCTTGAATCAAATCTTTTATAATTTGACTTGCCCTCGGCCAAAATCATCGTACCATATGAAGTAGGTGCAACGACTCTCTCTTGTAGTGGGATCATAATTTGCGCATGTGAGAATCTTTTGCCATAATTACCAATTGGTTGCGAAGTTGCAAATTTAGCCCTCCTACCACAATGACACACTCTAATTTTAGCCACATTCGTAGATGAATTCGACATTTTTTCTTGTATACTTATAGTGTTACCCTTAACCAAACCTGAATACAAAGCAATATAATCAAACATAGAATAATTACGAAACATACAAAATCTAAATGCAAAAGCACAAACAAACCTCAAAAAGGTCATCGGTTTCTCTGGATACTCAAACCCTCCAATTTTTTTTTCTTTGGTTTTAAAAAGCTTTTGTTCTGTATGCACATGCCACAAAATTTCATGGGTACCAATATGGGTTTAATACAAGTATAATTCAAATTCTCAGCGGCAAATCAAAAATAGTGTTGTCGCGCAATGTTTCATGCTAAAATTTGGTTTTCCTGCGTTGAAATGACATTGATATGTTTGAAACGCACATCTCAAATTGATATCATTGGTTGCTAACCAAACAATTATTATTTCCACCCTAGTTATATATATTGGTATTAATTTTATTTTGGTACTAATTTATCTGTATTAATTCACAAATACAATAATATTTAAATTTGAGTGTCGTCACAAGTTACATTTGATCATATTGTAACAACTAATAAATAAGCTTTATCTTTCTTTCTAATGATTTTTGTACTCCGTATAAAATCAAAGCATCATTGGCAGATTTCATTTTTCTCTCTTCCGCTCAAATTTTCAACGAATTTCACTCTTTGATTAAGTTTCACAACCATTCCTATTAAATGGTGAAACATGTATGTCAACTTTAGTTATTTATTAATTGTTATTACCAAACAATTTCCGATAATTTAATATCTTAGTATATCATAGTATATCCCATTGATGATGAATTGTTATGGCAATATGTATTGAAATGTGAGATGATCGTATTGTATACATATTGCAATATTATCATAATATATTTAGTTCAGAGAATGTGTTTAGCATACATCGAGTTCATATATGATGCATTGGTAGTAGTGAACATTGAGATCATAGATGATCATAGTATATGACCATATTTCATATATGATGAATTGGTTGTAGTATGTATTGAGTTCATGTATGATGAATTGGTCATAGTGCACATTGATATCATAGATGATCAAAGTATATGACCATATTTCATATAAATGATCATAGTATGAATTAAGTTCATATATGATGAATGTTCATATATGATGAATTGGGTTGTGTATGTTGAGTTCATAGATGATATTGTCTAATTATAGTTTATCACATTATACCACATAAATAGATGATAAATTGTTATGTCAATATATATATATATTCAACTGTTAGATGATCTTGTTGTATATTGAGATGTTAGATGAGCACGACATATATTGAGTATCATATATATAAATATTGAATTAGTCCTATTGTGTGTCGATATATAGTAGATTTTATATTTAGTTCAACTATTTGAAGTTGAAATATATATAACCATTTAGGATGAATTGGTATTATTGTATGTTGAGACCTTAGCGTATGTATTTTTAGTTTAAATATTTCGAATTCATAGACGATGGATTAGTAGTGAACATTGAGATCTTAGAAGATCATAGTATATGGCCATATTTCATATATGATGAATTGGTTGTAGTATGTATTGGGTTCATATACGATGAATTGGTCGTAGTGTACCTTGAGATCGTAGATGATCATAGTATATGACCATATTTCATATATGATGAATTGGTCGTAGTATGTATTGAGTTTACCTTGAGATGACAGATGACCATAGATGATAAATTGGTATGTCAATATATATTGAAATGTTAGATGATCATGTTGTATATTGAGATGTTAGATTAGTACAGTATATATTGAGTTAAATATATATAGATGATGAATTGGTCCTATTCTGTGTCGACATATTATAGGATATATATTTAGTTCAAAGATGATCATAATATATCTAGCTCAGAGACTCCATGCATGTAGCATACATCGAGTTCGAGTTCATCTATGATGACACAATCGGAGTTCAAAATATTGATGAACATAGTATAAATCGGGTTCATTTTGTGTATATTGAGTTCGTAAATGATCTTGTCTATGTATATGTTAATATAAGGTGTTAGATTAAAATAGTATATATTGATGGATTTCATACGTACATTATGAATTGATGGAATTGCGATTGGTTTTGGGGTTAGGTTTAGGGTTCGAGTTTAGGGTTTTTGGAGTAGGGTTTAGGGTTTGAGGTTTGGGTATGGGGTTTTGGCGCTAGAACTATGGGTCTTTTCCTATTGCACAATGCTTTTAAGACAATGGATTGAAAAGACTAGAGGTAGAGCCCAAAGCCTGTCACATGTAAGGATGGGCATCCGGTCCGGATCGGATCAGACATTTACGGTCCGATCCGGACCGGCGGACCGTAAATTTTTTAAAAAGTATGGACCGCGAATCGGATCGGACCATTACGGTCCGGTCCAGACCGATAAGACCGGATTTTAAATTTTTTGGCTTTTAAAGGGTTTAATTACGGTCCGGACCGTAAAAGTTACGGTCCGGACCGGATTGTAAATATTATGGACCGGATCGGACCGATCGTAAAAATTATCCCTAAAAATATTTTTAACCTTTTTTTTATTATTTTTACGATCCGGACCGTAAGACCGGAAACGTAAAATCTCCGGATCGTGGACCGGACCGTGACGGTCCGGTTCGGTCCGATCTAATTTTGCCCATCCTTAGTCACATGAATACCAAAACGCAATTTAGTGGGTTTTGGGTCTAGGGTTTAGGGTCTCAATTTTTTATTTCTGTCTCGGGCTCGGGTTTGAAACAACTGCAGAGCAATTTGGTCATGATGTCTTTTCCTAGTACACAATGCATTTAAGATAAGAATGGGTTGAAAAGACTTGAGGGGCGGAGCTTTGTGCGTTTGACATGGTTACCAAAACCCAAAAATCTTTTTAGCATGAATTTAAAAGTAGGAGCTTATGAATAATTATATTCCAATTCGATTGGACTGACAAATAAAATTCAAAGTTCACTTATATTAAGATGATCATAGAACATTATTTGTATGTATTTCTGGGTTTAGGTCCTTTTAGTTTTTTTTTGTGTGACAAACTCTTAAAGAAACACAAATGTTAATATTAATATTATAAGTTAAAATTCATAGATGATAAATGTATGCTTCGCAGTACATATTGCGTTGTCAGTTTGAGGTAGTCTTTTACGGTCACCCCAAAAGTCTAGTGCTTAAACTTAAATTCCATTGCCAATTTGAAGTAGGTACCAAATCCGGTATATTGTAATTCCAGTTTATAAATCCGGTAGTGTAAAATCCATTTTTCAGTTCTGATGAGGGATATCAATTAGCAAATCCGGTCAAAAATACATGTCGATTAAAACATATCAATTAGCAAATCAGGGATATTAATTTGAAGTATAAACCCCAAGTGGTGTGATTGTATTTTTGAGAATTTCAAACAATAAGTTGACCACTGTAGATTTGCTCGAAAATAAACCGTACATCCACAAGAAGGGTTGGTGCTTACCTTTTCCAGGGGTTCAAATCGAAAATATTTACCAGGCCTTAATAAGATCAAACCACAAAATTGTACATAGATAAATGGTAAAGAAGATAAAAGAGACAAACCAGCCAAGAAGAAGATATGGAGAATGGCAATTTGGAGAATGAGAGTCGTAATATATAGAGCAATTTTTCCAAACTACATTTATTACCTATCTGAAGACATTAAATGTTATGGAGTATATTATTACTATGGTAATTATACTGTCATAGAAAATATTATGAATTTTGAAGCTGCATTTATTATATCTTATTGAGTTCATATTGGTAGTCAAAATTATAGACAATGGCTAAATACACGCGAGAATGGAGCTAAATGAACGTGAAACTACACGCTTAAGCTAAGCGTCCGGTTTTACACGCTTAGCTTAAGCGTGTAGGGATATTATTGGTATTTAAAAAAAACAGCCCACAGTTCTTACACGCTTAAGCTAAGCGTATGCCCACACGCTTAGTTAAGCGTGTAGTTTTTTTTTTTTTTTGCAAGTTTAAAAGCACACGCTTATCTTAGGCGTACAGTATAGTTTTTTTCCCCCAAAATTGCATTTTTTCCCCAAAATTGCATTTTTTCCCCAAAATTGCATTTTTTTCCATAATCATGTAGAGAATTTCAATACGAGTCCGTACACATAAAATTCGTCCAAAACGGACATCGTTTGCCCCTCCAAAAGCCCAAAAAACGAACCCTTCAACCCGCGCGCGTATCTTCTTCGAACAGCCCATCCGTAAGCTTTTATAAGCTTCAATAGAGGATTTGGCAAATTTCTTGGATCCGATTGAAGCCATTAACTATTGGGCATTTAAGAGGACCTTATCATACACGTAATTTCACATTTAATCGGATTGAATGTCGATTAAAATCGTAGAATTGTATCCCCAAAGCCACCGTGTCATCCAAGGGGCCGATTTGAACAAATTCAAAATTGGACCAAATCATCTTCAATTGGAGGGCATGAACCATAGGGCCTTGTTGAGGGTGTCCTAAGATTCAAAATGCCTATAAAATCCTCTTCAATCGTTGCCCCAATGCATCCAATTTCGAAGTCAAAACTCATGAATCCTAAATCCCGTTACCGGTTGTGTCTTGACCGAAATTCGAGCACATGGAAGCTTTATTCTTGCAATTGTTGGTACTACTAGCCTTGAAAATTGGTCCTTTTTCAAAGCCATCTCTTTACATCGCCGGAAAAAGACCACTTCCATTCAATTTGGAGTTTTTTCGACGAGGTGTCAAGAAGGTATTCCGGCGGGATTGAATTTGTGCCAATTTTGCGGTTTTTGGGGTATTTTTCATTTGTTTTGTCTTAATCTTGTTTTAATTAATTAATCTAGATTAGTGAAAAATATTTTAGGATCAATTTGGTGCCCGACATATAATATGTAAGTAATAAGTTTATAATATTTAACCATAATGTTTAACTATAGTATATAAGTAATAAGTATGTAATACTTAATTATAATGCATAACTATACTTTATAACTAATATATTTTTTAATACTTAACTATAATACATAACTATAGTATATAAGTAATAAGTTCATAATACTTAACCATAATGTGTAACTATAGTATATAAGTACTAAGTTCGTAATACTTAATTATAATGAAATACTATAGTATATAAGTGTAACTATATGAAATTTCATGAAATACTATAGTAAATAAGTCTAAGTATACTAGATTTAATAAAATAGTAGTACATAAGTGTAACTATATGAAATTTAATGAAATACTATAGTATATAAGTCTAAGTATACTAGTTTAATGAAATACTATAGTATATAGGTCTAAGTATACTAGATTTAATGAAATACTATAGTATATAAGTCTAAGTATACTGGAATTAATGAAATACTATAGTATATAAGTCTAAGTATACTAGATTTAATGAAATACTATAGTATATAAGTCTAAGTATACTGGATTTAATGAAATACTATAGTATATAAGTGTAACTATATGAAATATAATAAAATACTATAATATATCAGTTTAATCATACTAGATTTAATGAAATACTATACTATATAAGTGTAACTATATGAAATATAATAAAATACTATAATATATAAGTTTAAGTGTAACTATATGAAATATAATGAATTACAATAGTACATAAGTGTAACTATATGATATATAATGAAATACAATAGTATATAAGTGTAACTATATGAAATATAATAAAATACTATAATATATAAGTTTAAGTGTAACTATATGAAATATAATGAATTACAATAGTACATAAGTGTAACTATATGATATATAATGAAATACAATAGTATATAAGTGTAACTATATGAAATATAATAAATACTATAATATATAAGTTTAAGTGTAACTATATGAAATATAATGAATTACAATAGTACATAAGTGTAACTATATGATATATAATGAAATACAATAGTATATAAGTGTAACTATATGAAATATAATAAAATACTATAGTATATAAGTGTAACTATATGAAATATAATAAAATACTATAGTATATAAGTCTAAGTATACTAGATTTAATGAAATACTATAGTATATAAGTATAACTATATGAAATATAATAAAATACTATAGTATATACGTGTAACTATATGAAATATAATGAAATACTATAGTATATACGTGTAACTATATGAAATATAATGAAATACTATAGTATATAAGTCTAAGTATACTAGATTTAATGAAATACTATAATACATAAGTGTAACTATATGAAATATAATGAATTACAATAGTACATAAGTGTAACTATATGATATATAATGAAATACTATAGTATATAAGTGTAACTATATGAAATTTCATGAAATACTATAGTATATAAGTGTAACTATATGAAATATAATAAAATACTATAGTATATAAGTCTAAGTATACTAGATTGAATGAAATACTATAATATATAAGTATAACTATATGAAATATAATGAATTACAATAGTACATAAGTGTAACTATATGATATATATGAAATACTATAGTATATAAGTGTAACTATATGAAATTTCATGAAATACTATAGTATATAAGTGTAACTATATGAAATATAATAAAATACTATAGTATATAAGTTTAAGTATACTAGATTTAATGAAATACTATATACTATATAAGTGTAACTATATGAAATTTAATAAAATACTATAATATATAAGTTTAAGTATACTATATTTAATGAAATACTATACTATATAAGTGTAATTATATGAAATGTAATGAAATACTATAGTACATAAGCGTAACTATATGAAATATAATGAAATACTATAGTATATATGTGTAACTATATGAAATTAAATGAAATACTATAGTATATAAGTCTAAGTATACTAGATTTAATGAAATTATAGTATTTTATATAGTTACACTTATGTACTATAGTATATTTCATTACATTTCATATAGTTACACTTATATAGTATAGTATTTCATTAAATCTAGTATACTTAGACTTATATACTATAGTATTTCATTAAATCTAGTATACTTAGACTTATATACTATAGTATTTCATTAAATCTAGTATACTTAGACTTTTTTACTATAGTACTTCATGAAATTTCATATAGTTATACTTATTTACTATAATATTTCATTAAATCTAGTATACTTAGACTTATTTACTATAGTACTTCATGAAATTTCATATAGTTACACTTATTTACTATAGTATTTCATTATAATTAAGTATTACGAACTTATTACTTATATACTATAGTTATACATTGTGGTTAAGTATTATGAACTTATTACTTATATACTATAGTTATGTATTATAGTAAGTATTACAAAATATATTAGTTATAAAGTATAGTTATGCATTATAATTAAGTATTACGTACTTATTACTTATATACTATAGTTAAACATTATGGTTAAATATTTATGAATTTATTACTTATATACTATGTATTATAGTTAAATATTATGAACTTATTGCTTACATACTATAGTTCCACATTATGGTTAAATATTATAAACTTATTACTTACATATTATATGTCGGGCACCAAATTGATCCTAAAATATTTTTTCACTAATCTAGATTAATTAACTTAACCAAGATTAAGACAAAACAAATGAAAAATACCCCCAAAATCGCAAAATGGGCACAAATTCAATCCCGCCGGAATACCTTCTTGACACCTCGTCGGAAAAACTCCAAATTGAATGGAAGTGGTCTTTTTTCGGCGATGTAGAGAGAGGGCTTTGAAAGATGACCAATTTTCAAGGCTAGTAGTACCAACAATTGCAAGAATAAAGCTTTCATGTGCTCGAATTTCGGTCAAGAACAACCGGTAACAGGATTTTAGGATTCATGAGTTTTGACTTCGAAATTGGATGAATTGGGGCAACGATTGAAGGAGATTTTATAGGAATTTTGAATCTTAGGACACCCTCAACAAGGCCCTATGGTTCATGCCCTCCAATTGAAGATGATTTGGTCCAATTTTGAATTTGTTCAAATCGGCCCCTTGAACGACACGGTGACTTTGGGGATAAAATTCTACGATTTTAATCGACATTCAATCCGTTTAAATGTGGAATTACGTGTATGATAAGGTCCTCTTAAATGCAAAATAGTTAATGGCTTCAATCGGATCCAAGAAATTTGCCAAATCCTCCATTGAAGCTTATAAAAGCTTATGGATGGGCTGTTCGAAGAAGATACGCGCGCGGGTTGAAGGGTTCGTTTTTTGGGCTTTTGGAGGGACAAACGATGTCCGTTTTGGACGAATTTCTATGTACGAACTCGTATTGAAATTCTCTACATGATTATGAAAAAAATGCAATTTTGGGAAGAAAAAAAATTTGTACTGTACGCCTAAGATAAGCGTGTGCTTTTAAACTTACAAAAAAAAAACTACACGCTTAAGCTAAGTGTGTGCGCCCACACGCTTAGCTTAAGCGTGTAAGAACTGTGGGCTGTTTTTTTAAAATACCAATAATACCCCTACACGCAAAAGCTAAGCGTGTAAAACCGGACGCTTAGCTTAAGCGTGTAGTTTCGCGTCCATTTAGCTCCATTCTCGGGTGTATTTAGTTTGTCCGAAATTGTATGACATACGTGTAGCTGAGTAATTAACAATTTACATTGTTAAGGTAGATTATCAATTCATAACCTTGAACTTTATTAAATAATTTGGAACCTTTACGGTTATTATGACGGAGTAGTACTAAAACCATTTCCCAGAACTTGGCAATCACGTAAATCACACTTGAGTGATTATATCAATTTGTTTATTCCATTATATGTACCAAAATTGTCCTATATAAACAGCATGCCATCATTTTAAGAACGATATCAAGTTTTTTATACTATTCCTAAAACCCTACAACCCTCTCCCCCCCAACAAAAAGTTTTTCCCTCAAAACAATGGAAAGCAACACCTCAGTGATGTTGATGCAACCGGAGGTGAAGCCAACGGAGAAGACTCCAAACACGATGCTGATGGAGAAGACGACAAAGAGGACGACAAGGCAGACCCGTAAGGCTACGACAGTAGCCAAGGAGAAAAGTGCCCTCACGCCGTCTATGGAGAATAGTTCCAAGACGCCTAAGGTGGAACACTCTCTGCCTGGTATAGGGTCGCCAAGGATGGCGATTTTGGACCCCTCACCCAAATACATATACGACTCCCTCATGGAAGCACACAAAGATACCGTACGAGATGTATCAGCTGTTCTGCAAAATCGTAGTCGACGGTTATGCGGCATGGATGAACCGTACCCTAAGTCATGATCTCCCAAATTTTGAGTCGTTGATGATGTTCGAGGAGGAGGTCCTTGCCAGTAGGGTACACCCTCGCCAACGACCAAAAGGCCAAGCTTACCACTGTTAAGGTCGGTGTAGTTTCCCCCACCGATGTGATAGAAATTCAAGATGATTAGGGGGGGGGGGGGGATTCATGGATGCGTATCCCCTCCCCCCCCCCCCCCCACTGAGCTCATATAAAATCTAGATGATTAGGGGGGAATTCATGCATCCATGTCCCTTAGGGTTTTGGCTTTTTTGTTTTCGGCTTTAGAGTTATTTTGCATGACTTGTCTAATTGATGTTTGTGGTTTATAGTTATTTGGTTTTCTGTTTCATGGTATGGTTTTGAGACTTTTCTTTGTATGGTTGGGTTGGAAGGATGTTGTGTTGAAGTTCCATGGAATGATGTTGTGTTTGTTTTTATATAATGATCTTATTAGCTTCTTTTGAAGTTTCTTTACATATTCCACAATTTCACATATTGCATGCATTGAAATGAACTTATCACAATAGATTAGGTATTGCAAATTAGAGACAAAACAAAAAGAGACGAACGACTATAAAAATTTATAGAGACATTATATATCAAAATGGTACATTTTTTGTACCATTGGCACACACTACAACTCCATTTTTTAGCCGATAGTTTCATGTTTTGTGAAGGGTTTACCCATTCTCCTCTAGAAAAACCCATGAGCATGAACATCCATGTGAAGGGTTTAGCCATTAGCCTTTTGTGTTGGAACATGTGTAATAAGATATCAATAGAAGGCCATCCACAATAGAGAGACCCTTTAAAGTTTCTTATTGTATTTTTCTATGTTATCTTTCTTCTACATAAGATTTAGAAACTCTTCTATATTTTTTTACACACCCTAGAAACACATTTATAATCATACTTATATCATCTTATGAAACGTATATCCAAAATAAACAAAATTGATAGGGTCATATGTCCAATGTAGTGCTTCTCTTCCTTTTTTCACATTTTTCTGATTTTTTTCTGACTTTATTTTATTTTTAAACAATTCAAGAAATTCAAAATTTCTAGGTTGTGGATGCTTAGTTCAATTCCTACTGTTATTTTGTTTTTGTGTTCTTCTCTGTATATTGTGTCTATCTTAAGGAAATTGATAATGTATATTTTTCAATTTCATGTGGTGGGTCTTCATGTGCTTTTCATTAGTATAGAAATATTACAAAAAATGGGGGGTTAATGACACATCGAAAAAAAAAAGAACAAAAACCATCCTCCTCCCAACAAATTTGTGGCTCCGCCACTTCTAATCCCCATGGATTCCCTACCTGTTGGATCATTAGAGTTACATCTGAGGAAACAAATGCTTTGTTCCCACAGAAGGTGCAGCGGAATAATATAGCAAGAAAGATAAAGTAATGAACTCACAATGTATAGTGGAAACCCCGATCAGTCAAATAACTAATCAAGGAAAAATCACTATCTTCAAGCTTCTCTCTTGAGAGGATTTTGAAGCGTCTACTTGTCTTATTGATTTCTTGTTCGATTACACTTGTAGCCTGGACTCCAAACCCTAGACTTCCCACCTAAGTTTGAATCTCTTCTACAACGGTGAATACGAACTCACTCTTCTAAGCATCACAAACACTTTACTCTCCTTTCTCTTCTCAGTTTAATGCTCCGAGTTCGTACATAGAAATGAATCTCACACTCCTATAAATACAACTCGACTAAACACAATCGTAACAAGATAAATATATCTTTCTAAACTTGGTAACAAGAAGATATTAAATGATTTGAAGAATATTATCTTAATCGTCTATATTATCTAAGGAAGGAATTCCTAAGATAACATAATCGGATAAAGATAGAATCTTCTCTCTCCAAATATATTATCTTAGGAAAGATTTCCTAAGATAACACATTCAGATTCTCTCTCCATATCTTCTCTTCGGCGAGATCCTTCCAGCCGAAATCCTTCTTCCTTGATCGCGTGATCTTCAAAGATAATCTTCATAATCTTCAAGCTGAATATTGATACGCCCCCAGCCGAGATATTGACAGCGGCCACCACCGAGGCACCTTGGCATTGCCTCGACACGTTCTGACAGCGGCCAACGCCGATGCACTTTGACATTGCCTCGGCACTTTCCGAGGCGTTTGTGTTCTTTTGGCATTTTGAAGTTTACATGCCAATTTCGAGACATTTTGAGACTGTTGCTATTTTTAGTAGTTTCCATTGTTAGCCGTTTCTATTTTTAGTAAGTTTCTAACTACGGAAACTTACTAATTTGGGAACTTACTATTTTTAGTCTTACTATATTAGGAAGGTTTCCATTTTTGGATGTCGGACCTCTCTTGTGCCTAAGAGAGCCGATCCACTTTCTCTTTAGGCCCTATTGGCTGAACTTGTGTATTTGCTCTATATGAGCTTTGGCTTTGACCTAATAACATTCACGTTGAAATTAAAGTAAGGCTGCCGTAAGAGCTTGCTCCCGCCGCCTTGGTTCTAGCTTTATCGGCCCCGTCTTGTCGCTACCCTTCGCCGACCATTCCGAACCCGCTCGCGAGCCCACCGAACTCTCATTCGCTTGCGCCCAAAGATCCGCAACCCGTGAACCTCGGCGACCGCCGAAGCCTCCGGTCGTCTTCAAGTCCTCGCCTTGGCTTGTCCTTGTTCTCGTTTGCTTGGGAGATTGGCGAATCCGACCCGTCTTCTACCTAGATCCACCCCGTCGATGCATTCCGGAGATGATAACGCATCAACTGGTATCAGAGCAGCCAGGAGCACGCAGCGCGCCTTCTTCTCCGACGACACCACCACCACCACAAAAACTCCCAAAACCGACGAGCCTTCTGCCCAGAATTCGTGGAAAACAAAAATCGTCATTTCTGCAATTTTCTTCCATATTCCTGTAGAGCATCTCGATACGAGTCCGGACATATAAAAGTTGCCCAAAACGGACATCGTTTGACTCCTCAAAAGGCCAAAATACGAACTATTCGCCGCCCAAACCCTAGTCGCCGCGACCGCGGAAAACAAAACCGCGACCGCGGTTTCTACACTGCCGTTTCCTTATCCAAAACCCTAGCCTCTGCCTCCCCTCACAACCCTAGTTTGGCCTTTCCTTAACCAACCCGTCTCTAGCCACACCCATGGCCCGCTGGTATCCATACTTCGAGCCCGACGAGTGGGACCCCGAGTCCCCGACCCTTGATTCAGTGGCGTGAGCCCATACGAAGCGGACCCGGATTGGATCCCACCAAGGATTCCGACGCCACCGCGACGCCGCCCGTACCCACCGCCCCACGTCTATGGACCACCTCTGACAGGCCGCACCCACGACCGGTACCCCCGACCCTTGGTTCGGTGGCGTGAGCCCATACGAAGCGGACCCAGATTGGATCCCGCCAAGGATTCCGACGCCACCGAGACGCCGCCCGTACTCTCCCCGACGTCCATACTACGCACCCAAGCGCCAACACAACTCACCACCGCACCGCGAGTACGCCCTAGTGAGGTACCCTGAGCACCCGCTTGTGCGCTGTCCCGAGCGCCCTCCCGTGTCCCCGGATCCAACAGTCGCCCACGATGCCACCAACGATGCTCAAGCCCGGGAGATGGCGGAACTGCGTTCACAACTCGAAGAGTTCCGGAGGGAACTTGCCTCTTGCAGAGCCACCACTGTTGCCGCAACCGCGAACGCGGCCAAAACTGCGACCGCGGCCCCTCCACCGCGACCGCTATAGCAGCAACCGCGCCCACGGCCAGAGAAATCGTACCCGCGGCCAGAGAAACCGCGACCGCGGCCAGAGAAACCGCGCCCGCGTCCCACACTATCATTGTCGAGGCCGCAACCACCGAGCCCCTTCTGTCGCCCACAGCTGTGCCCAGTGCTCCCCTGCCCGCGTGCAAGCCCGACGTATCCATTACGCCTACTCCAGACCCGGGCTTCCGTGCGATACTCTCCAAGGCACCCGGCGCTATGACCGCTCCTGGACCCGAGCCATACCTTCTCATCTTTGAGGTTCCAAGAGTCGGTCCCGAGCCCGACGCCGCTTTACCACTGACCGCTGAGCGTCTACTCTCCCTGGCCCTACCCAATTCGAAGCGAGGACGCTTCGGTTCTAAGGGAGGGAGAATGATGCGTTCCGGGCTCGACTCAAGCCAGGAAGCGACGAGCCCAAGACGATCAAGACCGTGGCGTCCCCCTTGGTTCAAGACTTAGTCTAGTTTAGCCTATTTTATGTTATTTCCCGTTTTAGCATGTTTCCCTTTTTAGTATTTCTATTTCCGTACTTTCTATTTCGGGCGTGTGCCTCTCTCTTGCTAGAGAAGGCTAGCCCATTAGTGTGTTTTCGGCCCAAGCCCATTAGGGTTCTTGGT
Source organism: Rheum nobile (assembly GCA_027886185.1). Classification (NCBI taxonomy): domain Eukaryota; kingdom Viridiplantae; phylum Streptophyta; class Magnoliopsida; order Caryophyllales; family Polygonaceae; genus Rheum; species Rheum nobile. Next base: position 809,406 of record WOAB01000211.1, on the reverse strand, counting down.
CGAGCCTTATGGCTTTAAATAGCCTTCGTTGTATTCATTATTGCCAATGTTGAAATTAAACTTAAGCCTTGTAGTTGAGATCATCTCCTCCCTTAAGCCTCGGCGTCACAAAACTGGTTAGACCCGATTGAACCACGTCACGGTTCACAAACACAATATATCCCTTCATCACTAGCTTCCGCATGCGAGATCCTCTCGCCCCAACTCGGCCCCGCCGAGAGCAAGAGAGCCGGTAACCGAGCCCACACTTGATTACTACTTATCCCGGTTACTAAGGAGAAGGATTCGAGGCCGCTTCCTGCCTAGATTCGAAGTCAAACGTGGTCCGAGCCCGTCGGATCACATCAAATATCCTTCACTCCATTCGCAGCTTGAGTTGTTCGTCATTGATGTTCCTTGAGAGGTAACAAAGCATATAGAGAGTGCTTTGTTCCCTCTGCGATCCTTAGATGCAATGGTTCCCTGAGACAACTGAAACACTTGGTGACCAGATTAGTTGAATGTTTGTTACAATCAAAACCTAAGGAATTCAACAAATTCCCCATTTTTGATGGTGACAAACATCCTTGACAGTAAATGATACATATGAGATAAAGACAGTTGTATTGAGAAAGTTTCCATACTTGGAAACAATAGTCCCCCCTTAGTCTAGCAACATATGAAACCATGTTTTGTTCCCCCTCAACTAAAGTTACCAGTCATTTTCTCCCTTTTGGCATCATCAGAAACATAAGTAAATAGAGAAAGGAAAATGAGCACGACAAGATAAGCAAACACCCCTTGTTCATTAAAATAAACCAGCCTACTTAAACACAGTGCAAACACAAACATCAAAATATGCAAAATAAACAGACATGATCAACATGCCCATCGGAGCAAACACACAAGTCAGAAACAAAGAAAATCAAACTAAGTGGGAATTGATGTGCGAGGGAACAAAAGAGGGGTTGGAAGGCGGGAAAGAGAATCAGACACCACTGGGACCAACAGTTGAAGCCGATGATTAGAGAGCAATCAGCGCGCGCACATCCGCCATAAGAAGCTTCTGCTGTTCAGCCAGATCAGTCACTGCCCGGGATAAGCTCCTTAAGTCCTTCCCCAAGTCAGACTTCTCATTTTGTTCCCCCTCAGAGACAACATCCTCAGAATCCTCATGAACTTCAGAAACAACAGGCACACTACCCACTTTAACCCACCCTTCTCCTTCTTGTAGAACGAACTGCATCTTGTGCAGATTGCTGATGTCCAAAGGGCGAGAGAAGACGCTGGCTTCCGATGAGGTGGTGTACACCTTGTGATACTCTAAAATTTTCTTGACGACTCTAGGGAACGGAAGAGCGTGCAGGTCAGTGTTCCTTGCGTGGGCCATGTGCTGCATCATCACCCTTGGGAGACAAATGGGTTCCTTCTTCAGCAGTAGGGACAGAAGGACCACATCCAAAATTAGCAATTTGTTGCGCTTTTGTCCCCTTGGAGTGATATTTCAGATGAGAAAATGAAATAAGACCTTGTTGACTGCTGACATATATGAAGTGTCGAAACCCCCAGATTCTGGTGGATCCTGAAACCCCGCCACTGCGCGAACAACCTCATTGTAGGGAAAGTCCTTAGGCCAGCGACCTTTTGGGTACCCGTCGTAACCTTTGTGAGGAACACTTAGAGCAACACCTAGCTCATTGCTTGAAAACATATGGACAGTTCCCCCCCATCTTGTAACTCCCCATAACGGCATAGGGTCTGACCTCAATGACAAAGGAAGAGTAGAACTCCCTCAGCAGTACTTCATCGACAACTTCTTCATGAACAAACAAGTGGCCCCACTTCTGGGCATCCAACATCAGAAAAACCTGCTCCAAAGCATTCTCCTTGAGGAACTCAGGGCCAACCAACAACTCCTTAACCACAGACTTGTGACTCATGTCCTTGACATTGTCAGTCGCCTCCTTTGCGTTGGACTTGGCAAGCTGTCGCCTTTGGCTTTGGCGCACTGGAGCTGTAGAGACCTTAGCCTTTTTGGCTTTGTGCCTAGAGAGGGGTTCAGACTCCTCATCAGAACTGAGAGAGATTGCCTTGGCTGCTTGCCTCTGAGTGCGAGTTCTGCACTTTTTGGAGCAGTCCATCTTAAGCCTTCCAGAGGGCTTAGTGACCGTAGGAGGCACATTCTCCTCAGCATCCTCCATTAGTTCCCTGGCCAGGCTGTAGACGACACCTTGAATTTTCTGTGTGAGCACAGCGTGCTCCTCTGTCTTTGATGGTGTGGTTGTGGTGTCTCCTCCCAGAAATTCCTCTGTTTCATCCTCAATTAGGGTTGGATGAGTGAGAGAGGATTGAACCTCCTCTTTTTCATTTGAGGAGACTGCAGTGGGAGCGGTTGGGAAGGATTTAGGATTAGGGTTTTGAGGAGCAGGATGAGGTATGGGAGATGATGTGGCAATGTACGGGACCATGATGAGCTTATCAGTTGTTGGTGATGGAGGAGGAGAACCTTTTGTGGTTGTTGGGGGAGATGATGAAGTGTTTGAGGAGGACGACAGGGATTGAGAGATGGCAGCGAGTAGGGCAGGGTCAGTTCCCATTGCCGAGAGTTTGTTTAGAAGGGTTTGAAGGTCTTCGGCGGCGGCGGCAGGGAGGTTTGAGTGGGAAGCCATTTGTGAGGGGTAAAACAAGAGAGGAGACAAGAGAGGGCAAAAGCAAGAGAAGAAGACACAAGCGAAGAGGTGAAGGGAGAATACCTGGAGAACCGAATTATATAGATGCCACAAGATCTTTTCGGTTGCCAAAGATAACATAAAATCTTATCAGTTTCCAAAGACAATCACTGAGATCTTCACCTTTCCAAAATAATCCCTTCAATTTATGACCAGATTCAACCCAACTCAAGATCGAGGCCCATCAAGTATTACAGCCGTCATATCAACCCTAATTGCACACCTCTTCCCAACGACAGGCGCAGGCCTTAATTTCCTGTCACATCAATCAACTGACAGTTGCAGAATACAGGGAGACGATTCGTTTTCCCGCCAAACCAGAAAAGTAGTAATGTGTGATGCTGAGGGATCGTTACCATAGAGGGTACAAAGAGCAACACACGAAACATTATATGAAATTTTTTAATCATGAATGAGAGGCTCCCAGATGTGGATGATTAGAGGGGCTCATAGGAAGAATCAAGCATGATGGCTAGGGTAAGCTATAGAGTCAACAATCATTTGGGCTTATAGTGAGAGAACAATGCATCAAGTTGACTCTTTTGGGCTGAAAGAAAACTGATTTATGTGTTTTTGTGATAGCATAGATGATCATGCAAGAATTTTACACATAAGTAAAGCAAAAGCACAGTTCTAAGCACATAGTTCATTTACTAACCAAGAGAATGGATGCAAATCAAGACATGATGATTGAACTTTCACACTTTACCATGTAATTTAGCCAATCATCGAGGGAACATAACAGATAGACAGAGTATAAGGAGAACAAACCAGGCTTCATACATAACGATACGAAGAGTTCCCTAGTTGGTGTCTTGGTGAAAATGTTAGCGATTTGAGCCTTGGTTCCACAGAGATCCATGGACACTAACCCTTTCTCCATACTGACACGTAAGAAGTGATGTCTTATCTCAAAATGCCAGGTACCTGAGTGTCACACAGGAGACAAGGATATAATTAGTGCAACGATACGACAACCTTTTCTCTTACCTTTAATTCCAGAGGTTGTTGAGGCTCCTGTAGCTTGTTGAAGTGAGATGAGACATCCTTTGTTCCCTGTCAGGTAACTATAACAAGTACAATCGAAATACCAGGAACCTTCCTCACTTCAGCCTGAAAAGAAGTGTTAGTTCTTGCGAACCCAGACAAGCTTAGGCTTTCTGGGTGTGGGAGCAACATATTTGATTTTTGGAGGTATATCATTCGTTTTCTCCCTAGCAGTACGAGCAATTTCTTCATTGTGTTTCTTCAGAAGGCACTCTTTTTTGTAGTGGCCAGAGTGACCACAATACCAACAGATTCTTTGACACTTTAGATCCACATACTTACTCTATCCAGGCCAAATTGTTTTGTTAGCAATCCTAGAATAAAAATCAATATGATTAGACTTACCACTTTGAGATTGTTTCAACCAAATAGAATGAGCCTTCTGTCCATGGTACCAAGCCTTGTTCTCGTCAATCGAATTTGAACAGTCTTTGCCATTGTTCCCTCTTGAGGAACTTTCCCCCTTTTCTTATACTGGCTATTTTCTTTCGACTTTAGGATTTTTAGACTTGGTGCCATCAACAGGAAGCTTAGGTTGATAACCAATTCCAAAGTGAGGTACTTCCTTCTTTTCTGTTTTCTTTTCATTCTTGGCTGCAACAAACACAATACCTTTTGGATTGTCCTTTTGTTCCTTACTGAGTTTAGATAGATCACTAGACATTTTTGCATTGCCTAGTTTTAACATTAATGACTCGGATTCAAGTGAGGAGACAGAGGATTCTAGAGACATGATCTTCTCAGTGAGTTTAGGACACTCAATGCAAGGACTTGGAGAAGAGGATGAAATTTTCTCAAGTTTGAGCACTTTTTCTGCCCAACCTTTATTTTCCTCGATCAAACATGAGATCGATTCATCCTTTTCTTCAATTTTCTCACTAAAAAGACTATTCTCATGAACAAGTTTTTTAATGAAGAAAATTAAGTTTTCTTTTGACTTACTTTTCAAGCTTGAGATGAGATCAGATTCATTTACCTCATCCTTGTGCAGACCACCTTTTGATTCATCGGTGTCTTCTGTGGAATGCGGTTTGGTGAGTTCCCCTAGTTTTAACGTTTTAACTTGCATATTTAGTTAACACTTGTCATTCTAAATCATAATCCAAAGTTATTGTTTGGGGTAATTCAGACCGAGATCGTCTGTTGTTTTGACGTCAACGAAGGGTTAAGCAAGTTGAACCGTGCATGGTTGTCGGGTAGTGTGAAAGGAACTTATTTTCAAGGTTTAATCTTAATGTATATTTGTCGTAATGAAAAACATGTCCGAGATGGGAGGCGCTTAATGAAACATGCCAGGGAACATACCAGAATTGATATTTATCGTTGATGGAGAGTCGTGTACGATCTCCTTTGTAATAAGTGGAAATTCAACGATGCTATCGAATACATTCAGCCACTACCCTTTGGGAAATACATTAACCATCAATGTGAAAGGCAGAGGACATGGAGGCTGGATGAACACCAGTTGATTGAAAGAGACGACAACTATCTTAGTCAATGTGACATTTGTGCGGATGACTTTGAACTAAGTTTTTTCTAGATTTGGGAACATGATGTTCTTCACCTCTAATGTTAGCATTTCCCTTGTATACGGCGTTTGGTAGTGGTGATATGTATCATTTATAATTTATAGCTTCTAATCTATGGCCGGGAATATTCAAATAAGCCAATTATGTTTGTCTTTTCACTCATTATTAATTTAATATGATTTTTTTTTTAAATTTAACTCATTAATGAAGAGGAATAGAACATACCCTATATAATGAGATCGATGAAATTATCCATTTCTTACATTAATGGATTTTAGTTTAATTTTAAAAGGGATTGTAAGGGCTTAGGATTTTGTTCCGGCTGATTCATGGAGGTTTGGTGCAGGAATTCCCGCTCTGACTTTCTGATGCAGCCCAAGCACGTATCCGTACTGGTCTAAGGTAGTTCCGCCGTCCAAGCCACCGATGAACAACCCTTGTGATAAGCAAATCGAGAAAGGTCTTGGAAACCACTTCGAATGAGCGATTGAAAGGCGATTTGAGATGGATGTTGGGAGGATGAAGGGGGTGGATAGACTACTGAAATTGTTGGATAAACGCACCAACAAGTTCACTAGGTTCGAGGGCAAAATCTAAGATATACGCATTTAGGTCTTAACCACGAGAATTTGGATAAACACACCAAATCAGACGTTCAAGCTTGAGAGTTTTTGAGAGTGTTTCCTATGGAAAAACTTAATCAAAATGTATGCGAAAATGTGCTAAAAACTGAAGCAAAAAACCCTTAAGTAGTCTACTAATGTTCTAAAACAGGCCATCGGCATCAACATGGCAAAACGACTCAGTTTAAGCTAAATTTTAGATATATGGGCCTGGACATCCTCAGGAAGAAGCCCACCACAAATCGGCCCAAACGCACGAGGCATCTGGGAGATCGCATGGTTGGGATGTCATGACATTGCCGACGCTGTGGATGTCAAGATGTGGTTATCGCTGGTCCACCGGGCACTCCACCACTTTGCTCGGCCAACCTGAGTCCCTTGGCACTCCTTGGGTCCATGAGGGCTGTAGGAGGAGTTGGAGACCGATTGGGGAAGATGGGCTCGGAGAGTGCCGCAACTCTTCTTCTAGTGTCAGCGCCTTCACGTGGCAAAGCAAGGTCACCGAGGCGTTGAGCATTTGGCCAAGCACTTCTTGAGCCAACAGTCCTCTTTGGAGACCTTGAAGCAAACGCCGTGCTTGGGGCCGAGTGATGGGCCCCAAAGGTTGGTCATTGCCGATGGGGTCTTGCTTCTCGCGTGCTAGCGCCCAAGCATCGGATCTGGTGACTGGCTTGGTGGGGACGGGCCATACTTTGGTCGGCACACCTGATGCGGGCAGCCCCTTCTCATATGGAGGAAGTTATATGTCCAAGGCCGCCGGGGTTGGAGGAGAATTGCCGGGCGACATGTCTTGCCCTAGTTCTAGCACCGGCGGCGACGAGTCCACTTGAGGCGAAGGCCAATTCGCATCATCCTCCCCTCCTTGAGGAAGATTCGACCTCGAATCTGCTTGGTCCTCTTCCGAGTCACTGTCCATAACAAAAGGAGTCAAGTCAGCCACATTAAATACATCATGGACACCATACTCACCTGGTAGCTCAATTTGGTAGGCATTGTTGTTAATGCGCTTGAGCACTTGGAATGGTCCATCTCCGCACGGCTTAAGCTTGGAATCCAGCTACTTTGGGAACCTCTCCTTCCTTAGGTGGATCCACACAAGGTCACCTGGTTTAAAGATCAACTCTCGCCGGCCCCTATTCGCCTTCTTCATGTATTGCGTCATGCGCTCTTCTAGCCTTTCGCGAGTGGAGGCGTGCAGTCTCTTGACAAAGTCAGCATGTTCCTTACCTTTCTTGTCCTCAAGGTCCTTGAGAGTGTAGGGGACCATGTCCAAAGGTGTGATAGGATTCCGCCCATAGACCACCTCGAATGGAGACTTCTTAGTGGGCGAATGGATCGTGCGGTTATAGGCAAACTCTATAAAGGCTAAGCATTCTTCCCACCTGCGTAGGTTAGTACTCAACAAGGCACACAATAGAGTCCCTGGGGTCCTATTGACAACTTCGGTTTGGCCGTCCGTTTGAGGATGGCTTGAAGTGGAGAGAAGCAATTTTGTACCCAACTTAGACCACAAAGTCTTCCAAAAATAACCAAGGGACTTAGCATCTCGGTCAGACACTATGGTTTTAGGTACTCCATGAAGCCTAACAATTTCTCCAAAGAACAAATCAGCCACATGTGATGCGTTGTCGATCTTATGACATGCAATGAAATGAGCCATTTTTGAAAACCGGTCAACTACCACAAAAATTGAGTCTCTTCCTCTCTTGGACCTAGGTAATCCCAACACAAAGTCCATAGATATGTCTTCCTATGGAGCACTAGGAATGGGTAAGGGTGTGTACAATCCATGAGGGTTTAATATAGACTTAGCTTTAGCACATGTCACACAAGAAGCACAAAAGTTTTCTACATCTTTTATCATGCGTGGCCAATAGAAATGCTCCTTTAGTGTGCCTAAGGTCTTAGCTATACCAAAATGTCCCATTAGACCTCCTCCATGTGCCTCATGGATGAACAACTTGCGTAGAGACCCACTAGGCACACAAAGTTTGTCACCCTTAAACAAGTACCCATCATGCAAATAGAAATGATCATAGCTTCCCTTCCTCATACATGCATGGAATATTTCAACAAAATCATCACCACATTCATACAAATCTTTCATGCAAGCAAATCCTAACACTTTGGCATCAAGGGTAGTAAGTAGTGTGTACCTTCTAGACAAGGCATCCGCCACTATGTTGTCCTTCCCTTTCTTATGCTTGATGACATAAGGAAATGCTTCAATGAATTCCACCCACTTGGCATGCCGGCGGTTCAGCTTGTGTTGCCCCTTGAGAAACTTCAAGGCCTCATGATCCGAATGTTTGACAAACTCCTTGGGCATTAGGTAGTGTTGCCAAACTTTGAGCACTCTCACCAAGGCAAATAATTCTTTGTCATATGTGGGATAGTTCAACTCAGCCCCACTAAGCTTCTCACTAAAATAGGCAATAGGTTCGTCCCCTTGTATTAGCACACCCCCAAGCCCAATACCCGAAGCATCACACTCAATCTCAAAGGTTCTTGAGAAGTCAGGTAGCCCAAGTAATGATGCATGGGTCAGTTTGTCTTTGAGGGTTTGGATGGTTCTTTCTTTTGACTTTCCCCAATGGAATACCACATTCTTCTTGGTGAGTTCGGTGAGGGGTGTGGCTATGGCACTAAAATATATCACAAACCTTCTATAAAATCCAACCAAGCCCAAGAAACTCCTCACTTGAGTCATAGTGGAAGGAGTATGCCATTCTCTAATGGCTTTTACCTTCTCCTCATCAACCTTCAAACCTGCCTTGCTAACAACAAATCCAAGAAAAATGACATGATTCGAGCAAAAATGACACTTCTTAAAATTTGCATATAGCTTTTCTTTCCTAAGGACCTCAAGAATTTGTCTAATATGATGAGCATGTTCATGCAGATTTGGACTATAGACTAATATGTCATCAAAATAAACAACTACAAATTTCCCTAGGAATGGCCCAAGCACATGATTCATTAGCCTTATAAAAGTACTAGGGGAATTAGTTAGGCCAAAGGGCATTACCATCCATTCATAGAGTCCATACTTGGTTTTGAATGCAGTTTTCCACTCATCTCCCTCCTTCATTCTGATTTGGTGGTATCCACTCTTGAGGTCAATCTTGGAGAATACTTGGGATCCATGCAATTCATCTAGCATGTCATCTAGGCGTGGAATGGGGTGCTTATACTTGATGGTGATGTTGTTGATGGCCCTACAATCAACACACATCCTCCAGCTCCCATCTTTCTTAGGTACAAGTATCACCGACACGACACATGGTGATAAGCTCTCTCTCACATACCCCTTGTCAAGCAACTCTTGGACTTGTTTTTGTAGCTCATTGGTCTCGTCTGGATTAGTCCTATAGGCTGCTCGGTTGGGTAAGGTGGCTTCGGGCACAAAATCAATTTGTTGCTCTATTCCTCTAAGTGGTGGAAGACCACTGGGAATGTCTGCTTGGAACAAGTCTTCGAACTCCTGCAAAATGGAAGCAATAGAAGTAGGGAGATCAACTAGTTCATGTGAAGCAAACAAATTATAACAAGAAACCATAAGAAAGCAAACTTGACTCCCCTGAATGGCATGGTGGACCTCCTTAGCCCTAGCTAGAAGCATGTGAGAGCTTGCTCCAGAATTGGTCCCTATGGCAAGCTTCTTGCTAGCCTCCTTCCCTTGTCCTCTTTGTTGGCGCCTTTGCTCACTAGCCATGTAGTCAGCCATGATTTCATGGGGTGCCATTAAAAGTAAAGTGATCTTCTTGCCGACCATGTGAAATGAGTATTCATTGGTGACTCCTTGATGCATCACCCCTCGGTCATATTGCCACGGCCTCCCAAGCAACAAATGGCACGCGGTCATTGGAAGGACATCACACAACACTTCATCTTTATAAGCCCCAATAGCAAACTGGATGGTGGCTTGCTCTTGCACCTTGAGTGGAGTGGATGAATTGAGCCAACTAAGGGTGTAGGGTTGGTGATGAGGTGTTGTCTTGAGGTTGAAGCGCCTCACCACTTCCTTGTCTATGATATTGCAGCACGAGCCTCCATCTATGATGACACTACATACCTTCCCTTGAATGTGGCACTGGGTGTGGAAGATAGTTTCTCTTTGGGAAGGTGGTGGAGGAACATCATTGGCCACTAATGTTCTCTTGACCACAAAGCATTCTCCCTCAGTCGCCGTGACTTGCACTTCTTCTTCATCAAACTGAGGTGGCAACTCCTCTTCGTCTTCTTGCTCTTCCTCCGAAATGTAGTCACCATGTTCATTGAGGAGAACTTGCTTCCTTGTGGGGCAATCCCTAGCATAGTGGCCACGGCCAAGACACTTGTAGCACTTCACATCCCTAGTGCGATAGGCGTCTTCCTTCTTGGTAGTGGGATCAGTTTTGAGTGCCTCACGCCTATAGGGTGCCTTGGGCGGGTCACTCTTCACTTCAAGCCACTTGGAGGGGTAGGGAGTTTGATGTGATGTGGTGGATGAGCTCTAAGGTCTTGATCTAGTCACACTCTTCTTCCTTTGTAAACTTAGATGCACTTTAGTAGCATAGTGCAATACTTCCTCTTGGCCTTTGAGGCCAAGAGGCTCTCCGGGAGATGCATCTTAGATCTAAAAGCAAGTCTTTTAAGCTCTTTATAAAAGTCCTCTGGGGTGTCACTCCCTTGCCTTACTCTCTCAAGTTGGATTTGCACCTTGTTGGTGTAGTCTTGGGGCACAAACCGATAGTTCATAGCATCTCTAAGATCTTCCCACGTGGTGATTGGCGGGTAGTGGTGGTAGAGACGCTCCTCTTTGTCTTCCACCCACCAAGCCAATGCATAGCTCTTGAAGTGGATGGTGGCGAGAGCAATGCGTTGGGCGTCGGTGTGTTGGTGGAACTCAAACATGGCCTCAATGGTGGATAGCCAATCTAAATAGGCCTCCACATACGAGGTGCCCTCAAAGGTAGGAATGGTGAGCTTTACGCCGTAGTGGGATGGGCACGCCTCTTGCATTAGTTGGCCATAGTGGTGTGCCCCTGGTGGTGGAGCTCTAGGGTAGGCCGTGGAGCCTCTTGGCCTCAAAGGGTGCTTAGGTGCCGGCTGTGCATAAGGCCCCTGCCTTGGCATCATTGGCGGTGGCCCAATTGGTCGGTAAGGTCTCCTAAGCCTACCGTCGAAGAGAGATGGCCGGGTGATGGGCTCACGCCTTGGGGATAATGGCTGCCTGGCGTCAGGATAGAAAGGATTGTCAAAATCCTCTTGTGCCGTGTCACGCCTGGATTGGTGATGTGTTCTTGCCTCCGATGACGAGCACACTTGTCAAAAGTGACACCTTGGATCTAGTCTTGGTCGAGAAGTCACAAGCTTTCCTTGTCAAGCCTGTCGTGGAACCCTTGGGTGAAACCCTTGTTGTATTGCACGAAAGGATAACAAGTGGTGGCGAAGATAAACAGTAACTTTAGAGGTTATCGGACACGGTGGTGACTGGATATGAACCCGATGGAGAGTGTCTGAGTGGTATCGGCGGCGGCGATGATGGATGTCACGATGAGTGTCAAGACAGCGACGACGGCGATGGTGAAGACGATGTAGAGTGCGATGACGATGGCGAACGATCGACTGGGTTCGAGTTTGGGCTCGGTGGCGACAACGATAGCGATGGCGAGGATGAGTGTCACAAGCGAGTGGCTAGCGACGGCGACAACGATGGAGTGGGTCCGATTATGGGTGCGATTGGATGCGATTATGGAAGCGATTGAATGGATGGTTGACGGTGGCTAAAAGATGCACAAGCAAATGTCGTTGATTAGCCCCAATCAAAGTAAAATTTCCTAACAGACCTACTAAACAGAAGTATAGCAGACAAGTAAGGGTCGATCCCACAGAGAAGGTTTGATGTAGTATGCAACCGTGAATGACAAGTAACACAAACGGGGGGAGTTTAGTTATCAAGAGAACAAAGCAAATGAATTGAGTTGAGTTTAGAAAATATAATGAGGGAAAAGTAGTTCTACTAGAGCGAAATCCACAAGTACAGAGATAAAGTTCGATCACTGAAATCTATTTCGTCCAAGTTCTTTAATTATCCTTATAGTCGTTCCCACCCTGATCTTAAGTACTATTGATTCTCACAGTTGTCAATAGACTTATTACTATGCCAATGATAAAGTACCACTGATTCTCACAGTTGTCAGCGTACTTTAGCACCAACACAGCAATAGCAATACACACAAGGATATAGGATACATGCAAGTAGAAAGACGTACAAGTACTCACTCCCCTACTTAACATGCAACTGATTCTCACTCACAATTGTACGCTCGGAACCCCTATACACACAATTGTGTTTGCCACTAGATATGCACTCGGAACCCCTATATGCAATCCTAGCAATTGATGAAAAGCATTCAACCTAGTTGATCAGGCTAAGAAGAACAACAAGAAATTAAGATCAATATAACCAAGAGAATCAATCCAACACTTATAAGGATAAGAACAAGGAATAGAAATCTCACAAACACATCAACTGTACTGCTTCAATCGTCTAGTAGAACAAAGAGAAGTTAGTTCTCCATCAAAGGGGATGACAAACTAAGAAAAGTAAAAACGATGATAACAAAATAGTCCAAGTCTCCGTAATAGTGTGTCTGTCGTAGTGTGTCTGTCGTAGTGTGTCCTCCTCTTAACCTAGAAAGAGGGCTTAAATAGTCTTAACAAACTAGGTTAAACTACAGCGGAAATTAAAGGAAAAAGAATAATAATCAAATAAAGTCTCAAACATAAAAGGAAAGAAAATCGTCTCTGGCGCGAGGTCATTAAGCACAGCCACCGCGGGGCGGCGAATTCCACCGCGAGGCGTCGAACTTCCACCGATGGGCGGTAGCATCCTCTGGCGCGGGCTCCATCTTCACTGAGAGTCACCGCCGGGCCGCGGTACTTCTGACGCGGGGCGGTGAGCTCAATTCTCCAGCTCTCTTCTTCTCTGCTTCTGCTGCCCTTCAATCCTACCAAGTATTGGTAGTCTTCTCCATGAATGCTCCATCAGCTCCATCCATCCTCATGCTTCATCTAAGCTGCAAATCCTGGAATTTCTTCACTTCTCTCCATAACATCAGGATTACAGACTTAGCACCAAAACTCATCTAAAACCTCTCCTTATCATGCTAATAATTGCTAGTAAAGGTGTATGAAATAACACCTATCAAATTCCCCCATACTTAGACCTTTACTCGTCCCGAGTAAACTAAACAAAAGCTAACTCTCTCAATCAACACCAAGGCCTCAGGAAGTATAAGACAATATGACACTAGCAATTACAACATATCAACAATAAGCTCCAGACAACCAAAATAGGTGATGCAAAGATAAACTAATCCTAACTCCAATCTAGCTCCTTATCGCTCCAAAGTGGCCTACCCGAGTCCTCCTAATGGCTCCCCTTCTTATGACGCCTCGCCAAGAAATATAGAGAAATCCTAGAATCACTCTTCTTCTTTTACGCTCATCTTGCCTAGGCGCCCTTTCGGGTTTTCACCTAGCCACTCATTTCATTTTGCTAGATATCTCACATATACTCGCATCACTCCAGTCCAATTTTGCCCTGGTCTATACCAGTCGGACTACCTACTTTTTACCTGGACCGCCCTTTCGGGTTTTCAGTCCATCCCAGAATTTTGGTTGCCTTTTTACCTCTTTTTGGCTTTTTCGAATTTTTTTTTTTAGAGTGCAGAAACAACAACAAACAATAATATAGAAAGGAAACTATATGTACACTAGCTAGATAGAAAGCAAGATAGCAAGTCTATATCCCTCCCCCATACTTAAACCTAACATTGTCCTCAATATAGAAAAGAGAACATCAAATGATAATGGGGGAAGAATAGAAAAGCTCACTGTGGACCTGAAGGTGGTGGTGGGTACATCCCAAAGTAGTCCCTCATCTGAGCGTCCATGGTGTCCAGACGCTCATCTACATCAGCACGGAACTGGGTCTGCCAAGTCTGCAGACCGGTCTCTACCCGGGAGGTCCATTGATCCTGGTGCACTGAGAACGCGTCCCATCTAGAATACAACTCATGCCAGGGTGCGACAGGACTGTATGACGACGAAGGTGCCTCAAACTGGGTAGACATGGGGTCGTCCCCTCCCACGGAATTAGCAGCAACAGCATCAAAACCACCACTAGGGCCCTCCCCAAACGGACCTGAAGGAGCAACAGCAGGGGCATCATCGGTCGGCATCCGACTATCACTGGGAATCCACCAACCCGCATAAGAAGGCGAATAGGCAAACTCTCGGGGAACAATCAGAATGTGGCCCTCATAGGATGACCAGACCAAATCACCATCCTTCCCCCGTGGCTTCAGCATCGAGCACACCTTCATGTGTGCTAAATCATACACCGTATAGGCAACAGGCCGAGGAATCTGATCGCAAGCAATCACTCCAGCACAAAGAAGGGTAATCAGACCACCCCCACAAATAACACGTGGCTCGCCCTCACGAATCCTCTTCAAGGAACCCAAGAAAAGGGTAGCCCAACACGGCGTATACTTAACAGTTCCCAAGATGCTCATAACCCACTAGAAGTCCTTCATAGGCACCTTTCCATCGTCCGCATGGCCAAAGAAGTCTCTCATCATCACCTTGTAAATCAACCGCAGACACGGGTTCACCAACTTGGAATTCACCTCCTGACCCTTCTTGAACGTCCTGCCTGTAGCAGCCCTCCAGAACTCCATCATCTCAGACTCGTGAATCCCATTCGACTACCCATCAGTTGGTTCCTTTGTAATACCCAAGGCCGCATGCACCAACTTCAGAGATAAGGAGTAATCACGCCCATTATAGGTGAACGTGATCTTGCGCAGATGCCTATCGTCAGAATCATTGGTGTACCTCTTGAAAGAGGCGATAAACTGGTAGCACAGCTCTGGATACGCAGGGGCAGCCTTTTCCAGAAACTTCCCTAACCCACACTGTGTCAAGCACATGGACACGCAAGCCAACATTCCCAGTTGCTCCAAAGTCGGCTTATGGAAGAACTTCGAAGCCAACACCTTCCTCTCCTTCACAATGTTGTAAAACTCACTCCCATCCCTAGTCGATACTTTCTTCTTGCCTCTAGATGCCATACGTATAGACTTGAAGTGCTCAAAGCAAGGCAACCAAGGGGACTTACAAACAAGCAAGCAAACACGCAGCCTGGAGAAACTCAGCGCGGGGCGATAGGGTCGCGGTGAGAAACTGTGAGCTATGGCCGGTTCGCGGCGAAGTCGGCGCGGGGCGGTGGCAGTAGCGGCGCGAAGAGGGGGCAGCGCGAGGCGGGACTACAGCGGCGCGGTGGGGTTGTGTTTGGGCTTATTTGTGAGGCTAGGCTCCAAATTGGGGTATTTGGGTCTAGATTTGGCTCAAGGTCGAGAGGGATGTGTGGGAGATTGTTGGAGGTGTTGGAATGAGAGGTAAGAGATAGTGGGGTTAGGTCAGGGAAGAGAGAGGGGACAGAGAAATGGATGATGGGCCAGTCATGTACCATGGCCCATGAAGAGAAATCTCGGCCCATAAAGAGGCCCAATCCGTCAAAACCTTAGTTACCACTTAAGAAATAAGCTTTTACTCACCCGTTTAAGGTTTTTTCGGGGCCCATTATTCTTGCTTTTTTTTTTAAAAAAAAAAAAAGTCGAGAGGTTATACCTGACCTTCACCGCGGGGCGGTGGGGTACGCCGCAGGGCGGTGAGACAGGCTAGGTACCACATCTCTTCTCGGGTTTACTTTCGTACTTGAAATGTGAGTAACAGGAGAACGGAACAAAGCAAAATAAACTACGAAAATAATCTAATGAAGAGAAAAATCAAAGAAAACTAACACGGGTTGCCTCCCGGACAACGCCTTGGTTATCGTCGTTGGCTCGACGTACTGCAAACTGACTACCACATGGAATAGGATCCCCTTGGAAACCTCCAACTTGTTTCTTCCTGTGGAGACCTCTCATGGAAGGGGTTGAACCTTAGACCATGTTCCCTCTTTTCCATCGACTCCATGCTTACTTCCTTTGGAGTGTATCCCCCATACTTAGAACGATGTGGGGGCCGATATGGCTCAATCTGAATATGCTGCACGTCACTAGATAAAGGCTTACAGCCTTGTACGGTTAGTGCAGGGGGGCAAGTGCCCAAATTAGAGGGAATATAATTTCCTACATCATCTAGTAAGACATCACCAACATACACTTTATGCAACTCACTAGGTCCTTCATTAGTAGAACTCTCAACTACGGTCTCCACTGCATCAGTTTTAACATTTTCATGCACAGAATTATCAATATCACTAAGGCAGAGAGGAGTGGTCAATTCAATTGAGTTGGCTTTATGAATATTATGTTCAAATATTATTCCATCAAATTCCATAGTTAAAGTCCCACTATCTACATCAATCTTTGTCATGGAAGTTTTCATAAAAGGTCGCCCTAGCATAACAGGGGCAACATGCTCATCATAATCCATGTCCATAACAAATAAATCAGCAGGGAAAATTAAGGATCCTATCCTAACAAGTACATCTTCCACTATACCCTTAGGGGGCACACATGATCCATCAGCCAGTTGTATAACAATGTTAGAGTTATGTAAGGGTCCTAGTTCCAAATTTTCAATCAATGAATAGGGTAGAACATTAATTGAGGCACCCAAGTCTAGCAATGCTTTCTCAAAAAGATGCCCACCTATAGTGATAGGAATATTAAAAGTACCTGGATCCTTGCATTTTGCGGGCATACGCTTCTGAACTACCGCTGAAACTTGTTCACCTACTGGACTCTTCTTTTGGGTCTTCTGCTTCTGAGTCCTCTTCACTGTGCACAGCTCCTTTAGGAACTTGGCATATCGCGGGATAGCCTTGATAAGCTTGAGCAGGGGTATGTTCACCTCACAGTTCTGAAATGTCTCGAACAAGTCTCTGTCGTCGACGACTCTCTTAGCCTTCAGCGCCTCAGGAAAAGGTGCAATGGATTTTCCGAACCTAGAGGAGGAACACGGGGCGAATGTAATTATCAACATAGGTCTCATCAGCGGGAACAGATTTTTGAGGGCCAGGTTACGGCGAGCCCACCGCTGGGCGTAAGTCATCGCCGCGGGGCGGTGGGGTCGCGGTGTCTTTACTGGGTTCAGGCGCCGGGTCGCGGCGAGGGTCGCCGTGGGGCGGTGTCAATGAAGCTCCTTTACTGGCTCCTCCCTCAGTTTCTGGCCGACCCGCGGTGACATCCACCGCGGGGAATTCGGTGATTTCCTTTTCGAACTCGTTCTCCTCTTTTCCATCATTAGGAGCAACGATCAATTTCTTACCACTTCTGAGCGTGATGGAACCCACGTTCTCTCTGGGATTCACAGTGGTCTGGGATGGTAGAGAATTTGATGCCCTTTGGTTAATCTGATTACCTCATCGGCTAACTGACCAATCTGCCTCTTCATGTTCTTGATATTCGACTCATTGGCCTGCACATGTGTGGCAAAATGCTGAGTCAGAGTCTTTAGCATATCTTCCGTAGAGGCTTCAGATGTTTGGCCCTGGGGCCTTTGTTGATAAGGGGCTCTCTGCTGGTACTGTTGTTATGCCGGTTGGTAATGCTATTGCTACACTGGATGTTGACCACCTTGAGGGTCACTCCATCTAAAGCCTGGGTGGTCACGCCCTCTCTGATTGTAATTGGGCTGTCCACCATATTGTGGTCTAGGGGGTCCGTAACCTCCTACAATGTTTACTTCAGCAATACCTTCCTCTTGTAGCTGGGGACAAGTATCGGTATGGTAGGACTGGTTAGAGCAAAGTCCGCACGCTTTAACTTGTTGAGGGGCGTTCTGGTTCGCCATCCTCATCACCAACTACTTCAGCTCGGCCAACTCTGTCAACATCGGGCTTGGTCCTGCAGGGGTCACAGCATTGACCGCCTTTCTCTGGTATGTCTTTTCGAAGTTCCTGGTACTATCGCTCATCTCCTAGAGTCTCTCTATAGCTTCATCCGGTGTCAGGTTTAGAATACTTCCACCGTATGCAGCGTCAATCATTCTCCTCTCTTGGTCCAGCAGACCGTTGTGCAAATAGAGGACAAGGTCTTGCTTGGCATATCCATGGAACGGACAGCTGGAGCAAAGCCTCTTGTACCTCTCCAGATAGTCATAGAGTGTCTCATCACCAGCCTGCTCAATGTTGGAAATTGCCTTTTTCAAAGCATTAGCCTTCTTCGTGGGAAAGTACTTGTCCAGGAACGCTTTGTGCAGTTTAGTCCATGTATCTATGGTTCCTGGCGGCAGGTGGTAATACCAATCGCTTATGGAATCGAGTAGGGAGAAACCAAAATCTCTCATCTTGATCTGGTCTTCCGTCACATTCCTGGGCTTCATCGTCATACATACATTGTGGAACTTGCCCAAGTGAGAGATCAGATCCTCTCCACTCAGCTCGTGGAATTTAGGAAGATAAGCAACAACTCCCGACTTCAATTCAAAGTTCACCCCTTCTCCAAGTGCAGGGATGATCACAGCCAGGGGCTGCGCTCCAATATTCGGCTCAGTCAATTCTTTCAGTATTCCGACCATTGCAACGACTGGGATATTGGCAGTCTCAACGGTTTCTGTCTCAACGGTCTCGGTCTCAGTGGTCACGACTGTCTCTACTCCTGCTTCTTCTCTTTGATTGCACATGCTCCCAAGGAATGTTCTGTCAATCTCTGAATCAAAAGCAGTTAGAAGAGGGTCAGTACTACGGGTGTCGACCATTAGATAGGTCTCCACCAACAATCAATCACGAAAACACACAACAGACAAAAACCTTCCCCGGCAACGGCGCCAAATTTGACGGTGGCTAAAAGATGCACAAGCAAATGTCGTTGATTAGCCCCAATCAAAGTAAAATTTCCTAACAGACCTACTAAACAAAAGTATAGTAGACAAGTAAGGGTCGATCCCACAGAGAAGGTTTGATATAGTATGCAACCGTGAATGACAAGTAACACAAACGGGGGGAGTTTAGTTGTCAAGAGAACAAAGCAAATGAATTGAGTTGAGTTTAGAAAATATAATGAGGGAAAAGTAGTTCTACTAGAGCGAAATCCACAAGTACAGAGATAAAGTTCGATCACTGAAATCTATTTCGTCCAAGTTCTTTAATTATCCTTATAGTCGTTCCCACCCTGATCTTAAGTACTATTGATTCTCACAGTTGTCAATAGACTTATTACTATGCCAATGATAAAGTACCACTGATTCTCACAGTTGTCAGCGTACTTTAGCACCAATACAACAATAGCAATACACACAAGGATATAGGATACATGCAAGTAGAAAGACGTACAAGTACTCACTCCCCTACTTAACATGCAACTGATTCTCACTCACAATTGTACGCTCGGAACCCCTATACGCACAATTGTGTTTGCCACTAGATATGCACTCGGAACCCCTATATGCAATCCTAGCAATTGATGAAAAGCATTCAACCTAGTTGATCAGGCTAAGAAGAACAACAAGAAATCAAGATCAATATAACCAAGAGAATCAATCCAACACTTATAAGGATAAGAACAAGGAATAGAAATCTCACAAACACATCAACTGTACTGCTTCAATCGTCTAGTAGAACAAAGGGAAGTTAGTTCTCCATCAAAGGGGATGACAAACTAAGAAAAGTAAAAACGATGATAACAAAATAGTCCAAGTCTCCGTAATAGTGTGTCTGTCGTAGTGTGTCCTCCTCTTAACCTAGAAAGAGGGCTTAAATAGTCTTAACAAACTAGGTTAAACTAAAGCGGAAATTAAAGGAAACAGAATAATAATAAAATAAAGTCTCAAACATAAAAGGAAAGAAAATCATCTCTGGCGCGAGGTCATTAAGCACAGCCACCGCGGGGCGGCGAATTCCACCGCGAGGCGTCGAACTTCCACCGCTGGGCAGTAGCATCCTCTGGCGCGGGCTCCATCTTCACTGAGAGTCACCGCCGGGCCGCGATACTTCTGACGCGGGGCGGTGAGCTCAATTCTCCAACTCTCTTCTTCTCTGGTTCTGCTGCCCTTCAATCCTACCAAGTATTGGTAGTCTTCTCCATGAATGCTCCATCAGCTCCATCCATCCTCATGCTTCATCTAAGCTGCAAATCCTGGAATTTCTTCACTTCTCTCCATAACATCTGGATTACAGACTTAGCACCAAAACTCATCTAAAACCTCTCCTTATCATGCTAATAATTGCTAGTAAAGGTGTATGAAATAACACCTATCAAATTCCCCCATACTTAGACCTTTACTCGTCCCGAGTAAACTAAAGAAAAGCTAACTCTCTCAATCAACACCAAGGCATCAGGAAGTATAAGACAATATGACACTAGCAATTACAGCATATCAACAATAAGCTCCAGACAACCAAAACAGGTGATGCAAAGATAAACTAATCCTAACTCCAATCTAGCTCCTTATCGCTCCAAAGTGGCCTACCCGAGTCCTCCTTATGGCTCCCCTTCTTATGACGCCTCGCCAAGAAATATAGAGAAATCCTAGAATCACACTTCTTGTTTTACGCTCATCTTGCCTAGGCGCCCTTTCGGGTTTTCACCTAGCCACTCATTTCATTTTGCTAGATATCTCACATATACTCGCATCACCTGGTCTATACCAGTCGGACTACCTACTTTTTACCTGGACCGCCCTTTCGGGTTTTCAGTCCATCCCAGGATTTTGGTTGCCTTTTTACCTCTTTTTGGCTTTTTCGATTTTTTTTTAGAGTGCAGAAACAACAACAAACAATAATGCATAAAGGAAACTATATGTACACTAGCTAGATAGAAAGCAAGATAGCAAGTCTATATCCCTCCCCCATACTTAAACCTAACATTGTCCTCAATGTAGAAAAGAGAACATCAAATGATAATGGGGGAAGAATAGAAAAGCTCACTGTGGACCTGAAGATGGTGGTGGGTACATCCCAAAGTAGTCCCTCATCTGAGCGTCCATGGTGTCCAGACGCTCATCTATATCAGCACGGAACTGGGTCTGCCAAGTCTGCAGACCGGTCTCTACCCGGGAGGTCCAATGATCCTGGCGCGCTGAGAACGCGTCCCATCTAGAATACAACTCCTGCCAGGGTGCGACAGGACCGTATGACGACGAAGGTGCCTCAAACTGGGTAGACATGGGGTCGTCCCCTCCCACAGAATCAGCAGCAACAGCATCAAAACCACCACTAGGGCCCTCCCCAAACGGACCTGAAGGAGCAACAGCAGGGGCATCATCGGTCGGCATCCGGCTATCACTGGGAATCCACCAACCCGCATAAGAAGGCGAATAGGCAAACTCTCGGGGAACAATCAGAATGTGGCCCTCATAGGATGACCAGACCAAATCACCATCCTTCCCCCGTGGCTTCAGCATCGAGCACACCTTCATGTGTGCTAAATCATACACCGCATAGGCAACAGGCCGAGGAATCTGATCGCAAGCAATCACTCCAGCACAAAGAAGGGTAATCAGACCACCCCCACAAATAACACGTGGCTCGCCCTCACGAATCCTCTTCAAGGAACCCAAGAAAAGGGTAGCCCAACACGGCGTATACTTAACAGTTCCCAAGATGCTCATAACCCACTAGAAGTCCTTCATAGGCACCTTCCCATCGTCCGCATGGCCAAAGAAGTCTCTCATCATCACCTTGTGGATCAACCGCAGACACGGGTTCACCAACTTGGAATTCACCTCCTGACCCTTCTTGAACGTCCTGCCTGTAGCAGCCCTCCAGAACTCCATCATATCGGACTCGTGAATCCCATTCGACTATCCATCAGTTGGTTCCTTTGTAATACCCAAGGCCGCATGCACCAACTTCATAGATAAGGAGTAATCACGCCCATTGTAGGTGAACGTGATCTTGCGCAGATGCCTATCGTCAGAATCATTGGTGTACCTCTTGAAAGAGGCGACAAACTGGTAGCACAGCTCTGGATACGCAGGGGCAGCCTTTTCCAGAAACTTCCCTAACCCACACTGTGTCAAGCACATGGACACGCAAGCCAACATACCCAGTTGCTCCAAAGTCGGCTTATGGAAGAACTTCGAAGCCAACACCTTCCTCTCCTTCACAATGTTGTAAAACTCACTCCCATCCCTAGTCGATACTTTCTTCTTGCCTCTAGATGCCATACGTATAGACTTGAAGTGCTCAAAGTAAGGCAACCAAGGGGACTTACAAACAAGCAAGCAAACACGCAGCCTGGAGAAACTCAGCGCGGGGCGGTAGGGTCGCGGTGAGAAACTGTGAGCTATGGCCGGTTCGCGGCGAAGTCGGCGCGGGGCGGTGGCAGCAGCGGCGCGAAGCAGGGGCAGCGCGATGCGGAGCAACGGCGAGGCGGGACTACAGCGGCGCGGTGGGGTTGTGTTTGGGCTTATTTGTGAGGCTAGGCTCCAAATTGGGGTATTTGGGTCTAGATTTGGCTCAAGGTCGAGAGGGTGTGTGGGAGATTGTTGGAGGTATTGGAATGAGAGGTAAGAGATAGTGGGGTTAGGTCAGGGAAGGGAGAGGGGACAGAGAAATGGATGATGGGCCGGTCATGTACCATGGCCCATGAAGAGAAATCTCGGCCCATAAAGAGGCCCAATCCGTCAAAACCTTAGTTACCACTTAAGAAATAAGCTTTTACTCACCCGTTTGAGGTTTTTTCGGGGCCCATTATTCTTGCTTTTTTTTATATAAAAAAAAAAGTCGAGAGGTTATACCTGACCTTCACCGCGGGGCGGTGGGGTATGCCGCGGGGCGGTGAGACAGGCTAGGTACCACATCTCTTCTCGGGTTTACTTTCGTACCTGAAATGTGAGTAACAGGAGAACGAAACAAAGCAAAATAAACTACGAAAATAATCTAATGAAGAGAAAAATCAAAGAAAACTAACACGGGTTGCCTCCCGGACAACGCCTTGGTTATTGTCGTTGGCTCGACGTACTGCAAACTGACTACCACCTGGAATAGGATCCCCTTGGAAAACTCCAACTTGTTTCTTCCTGTGGAGACCTCTCATGGAAGGGGTTGAACCTTAGACCATGTTCCCTCTTTTCCATCGACCCCATGCTTACTTCCTTTGGAGTGTATCCCCCATACTTAGAACGATGTGGGGGCCGATATGACTCAATCTGAATATGCTGCACATCACTAGATAAAGGCTTACAGCCTTGTACGGTTAGTGCAGGGGGGCAAGTGCCCAAATTAGAGGGAATAGAATTTCCTACATCATCTAGTAAGACATCACCAACATACACTTTATGCAACTCACTAGGTCCTTCATTAGTAGAACTCTCAACTACGGTCTCCACTGCATCAGTTTTAACATTTTCATGCACAGAATTATCAATATTACTAAGGCAGAGAGGAGTGGTCAATTCAATGGAGTTGGCTTTATGAATATTATGTTCAAATATTATTCCATCAAATTCCATAGTTAAAGTCCCACTATCTACATCAATCTTTGTCATAGAAGTTTTCATAAAAGGTCGCCCTAGTATAACAGGGGCAACATGCTCATCATAATCCATGTCCATAACAAATAAATCAGCAGGGAAAATTAAGGAACCTATCCTAACAAGTACATCTTCCACTATACCCTTAGGGGGCACACATGATCCATCAGCCAGTTGTATAACAATGTTAGAGTTATGTAAGGTTCCTAGTTCCAATTTTTCAATCAATGAATAGGGTAGAACATTAATTGAGGCACCCAAGTCTAGCAATGCTTTCTCAAAAAGATGCCCACCTATAGTGATAGGAATATTAAAAGTACCTGGATCCTTGCATTTTGCGGGCAGACGCTTCTGAACTACCGCTGAAACTTGTTCACCTACTGGACTCTTCTTCTGGGTCTTCTGCTTCTGAGTCCTCTTCACTGTGCACAGCTCCTTTAGGAACTTGGCATATCGCGGGATAGCCTTGATAAGCTTGAGCAGGGGTATGTTCACCTCGCAGTTCTGAAATGTCTCGAACAAGTCTCTGTCGTCGATGACTCTCTTAGCCTTCAGCGCCTCAGGAAAAGGTGCAATGGCTTTTCCGAACCTAGAGGAGGGAACACGGGGCGAATGTAATTATCAACATAGGTCTCATCAGCGGGAACAGATTTTTGAGGGCCAGGTTGCGGCGAGCCCACCGCGGGGCGTAAGTCATCGCCGCGGGGCGGTGGGGTCGCGGTGTCTTTACTGGGTTCAGGCGCCGGGTCGCGGAGAGGGTCGCCGCGGGGCGGTGTCAATGAAGCTCCTTTACTGGCTCCTCCCTCAGTTTCTGGCCGACCCGCGGTGACATCCACCGCGGGGCGTTCGGTGATTTCCTTTTCGAACTCGTTCTCCTCTTTTCCATCATTAGGAGCAACGATCAATTTCTTACCACTTCTGAGCATGATGGAACCCACGTTCTCTCTGGGATTCACAGTGGTCTGGGATGGTAGAGAATTTGATGCCCTTTGGTTAATCTTGATTACCTCATCGGCTAACTGACCAATCTGCCTCTCCATGTTCTTGATACTCGACTCAGTGGCCTGCACATGTGTGGCAAAATACTGAGTCAGAGTCTTTAGCATATCTTCCGTAGAGGCTCCAGATGTTTGGCCCTGGGGCCTTTGTTGATAAGGGGCTCTTTGCTGGTACTGTTGTTGTGCCGGTTGGTAATGCTGTTGCTGCACTGGCTGTTGACCACCTTGAGGGTCACTCCATCTAAAGCCTGGGTGGTCACGCCCTCTCTGATTGTAATTGGGCTGTCCACCATATTGTGGTCTAGGGGGTCCGTAACCTCCTACAACGTTTACTTCAGCAATACCTTCCTCTTGCAGCTGGGGACAGGTATCGGTATGGTGGGACTGGTTAGAGCAAAGTCTGCACGCTTTAACTTGTTGAGGGGCGTTCTGGTTCGCCATCCTCATCACCAACTGCTTCAGCTCGGCCAACTCTGTCAACAACGGGCTTGGTCCTGCAGGGGTCACAGCATTGACCGCCTTTCTCTGGTACGTCTTTTCGAAGCTCCTGGTACTCTCGCTCATCTCCTAGAGTCTCTCTATAGCTTCATCCGGTGTCAGGTTCAGAATACTTCCACCGCATGCAGCGTCAATCATTCTCCTCTCTTGGTCCAGCAGACCGTTTTGTAGATAGAGGACACGATCTTGCTTGGCATATCCATGGAACGGACAGCTGGAGCAAAGCCTCTTGTACCTCTCCAGATAGTCATAGAGTGTCTCATCACCAGCCTGCTCAATGTTGGAAATTGCCTTTTTCAAAGCATTCGCCTTCTTCGTGGGAAAGTACTTGTCCAGGAACGCTTTGTGCAGTTTAGTCCATGTATCTATGGTTCCTGGCGGCAGGTGGTAATACCAATCTCTTGCGGAATCGAGTAGGGAGAAACCAAAATCTCTCATCTTGATCTGGTCTTCCGTCACATTCCTGGGCTTTATCGTCATACAGACATTGTGGAACTTGCCCAAGTGAGAGATCAGATCCTCTCCACTCAGCCCGTGGAATTTAGGGAGATAAGCAACAACTCCCGACTTTAATTCAAAGTTCACCCCTTCTCCAAGTGCAGGGATGATCACAGCCAGGGGTTGCGCTCCAATATTCGGCTCAGTCAATTCTCTCAGTGTTCCGACCATTGCAACGGCTGGGATATTGGCAGTCTCAACGGTTTCTGTCTCAACGGTCTCGGTCTCAGTGGTCACGACTATCTCTACTCCTACTTCTTCTCTTTGATTGCGCATGCTCCCAAGGAATGTTCTGTCAATCTCTGAATCAAAAGCAGTTAGAAGAGGGTCAGTACTACGGGTGTCGACCATAAGATAGGTCTCCACCAACAATCAATCACGAAAACACACAACAGACAAAAACCTTCCCCGGCAACGGCGCCAAATTTGACGGTGGCTAAAAGATGCACAAGCAAATGTCGTTGATTAGCCCCAATCAAAGTAAAATTTCCTAACAGACCTACTAAACAAAAGTATAGCAGACAAGTAAGGGTCGATCCCACAAAGAAGGTTTGATGTAGTATGCAACCGTGAATGACAAGTAACACAAACGGGGGGAGTTTAGTTATCAAGAGAACAAAGCAAACAAAGCAAATGAATTGAGTGGAGTTTAGAAAATATAATGAGGGAAAAGTAGTTCTACTAGAGCGAAATACACAAGTACAGAGATAAAGTTCGATCACTGAAATCTATTTCGTCCAAGTTCTTTAATTATCCTTATAGTCGTTCCCACCCTGATCTTAAGTACTATTGATTCTCACAGTTGTCAATAGACTTATTACTATGCCAATGATAAAGTACCACTGATTCTCACAGTTGTCAGCGTACTTTAGCACCAACACAGCAATAGCAATACACACAAGGATATAGGATACATTCAAGTAGAAAGACGTACAAGTACTCACTCCCCTACTTAACATGCAACTGATTCTCACTCACAATTGTACGCTCGGAACCCCTATACGCACAATTGTGTTTGCCACTAGATATGCACTCGGAACCCCTATATGCAATCCTAGCAATTGATGAAAAGCATTCAACCTAGTTGATCAGGCTAAGAAGAACAACAAGAAATCAAGATCAATATAACCAAGAGAATCAATCCAACACTTATAAGGATAAGAACAAGGAATATAAATCTCACAAACACATCAACTGTACTGCTTCAATCGTCTAGTAGAACAAAGGGAAGTTAGTTCTCCATCAAAGGGGATGAAAAACTAAGAAAAGTAAAAACGATGATAACAAAATAGTCCAAGTCTCCGTAATAGTGTGTCTGTCATAGTGTGTCCTCCTCTTAACCTAGAAAGAGGGCTTAAATAGTCTTAACAAACTAGGTTAAACTAAAGCGGAAATTAAAGGAAACAGAATAATAATAAAATAAAGTCTCAAACATAAAAGGAAAGAAAATCGTCTCTGGCGCGAGGTCATTAAGCACAGCCACCGCGGGGCGGCGAATTCCACCGCGAGGCGTCGAACTTCCACCGCTGGGCGGTAGCATCCTCTGGCGCGGGCTCTATCTTCACTGAGAGTCACCGCCGGGCCGCGGTACTTCTGACGCAGGGCGGTGAGCTCAATTCTCCAGCTCTCTTCTTCTCTGCTTCTGCTGCCCTTCAATCCTACCAAGTGTTGGTAATCTTCTCCATGAATGCTCCAGCAGCTCCATCCATCCTCATGCTTCATCTAAGCTGCAAATCCTGGAATTTCTTCACTTCTCTCCATAACATCTGGATTACAGACTTAGCACCAAAACTCATCTAAAACCTCTCCTTATCATGCTAATAATTGCTAGTAAAGGTGTATGAAATAACACCTATCAATGGTGATGGAAGCGATGGTGTGATGGTTTGGGATAGATGACTTGAAAGGACAAGTCGTTGCCGTAGCGTCGACGGCGGAGTGAAGGGAGATGCGAAGGAAGACTTTCTTGAAGGATTCCAAGCTATGCCGTAGCGTCAGCGGCGGGTGAAGGGGATGCGAAGATAGATAGGTTGACGCCCGATCAAAGGAAGGAGATTTGACTCGACTTAAGCTTTGATTAATTTGAAAGTAAGAAATAAAAATAACAAAGTTTAACTTAAATACTAGAGGCGAGAACTCGGATGGGCTGAGTCAGGCCTAGTGGGCTAGCCCATCCAAACATGCAATAGGCACACACCCTAAATAAGAAAACTACTATAAAAGGAAACTATCTAAAACAAGTAAATAACAAAGATAGTAATGTCTTAAAACAATGCCAAAACACATGGCAAATAAACCTCTAAGTGTTTAACATGGTGGCGGCGAGGCAATGGACGCAGACACTGGGAGCGGCGGCGACGATGGGTAGACTGGCTCGGTAGTGGGTGCATGATAGGTGTTATTTCATACACCTTTTCTAGCATCTATTAGCATGATTTGGAGGAGTTTTGGAGTTGTTTTAGTGCTAAGTCTGTGATCCAGATATTATGGAGAGAAGTGAAGAAATCCAAGGATTGGCAGCTTAGTTAGAGCTCAGAGATGGAGATGAAGCTGCTGGAACATCTATGGAGAAGGCTACCAACACTTGGTAGTATTTGGAGAGCAGCTGGAGAAGAGAAGAAGATGAGAAGTTGAAGTCTGGAGTTCACCGCCTCGCGTTAGCAGTGACGCCCTGCGGTGATGACTCCCAGTGATGATGAAGCCCCGCGTGAGAGGAGGCCACCGCCCAGCGGTGGAGAGCAGAAGCCCCGCGGTGGATCTTTACCGCCCCGCGGTGGACGTGTTTATTGCCTCGCGCCAGATTATATTTATTTTCTTTTTATTTCTATTTCAGACTTTGTTATTTTATTTGTTTCCTTTTGGATTGGGTTTGTGATCTTGGGCTTTAGGTTAACTCTATTTACCCTAATGTTCCACAGCCTCCAAGCCAGTCTGTGAACACACTTAGACACATCTTGTATCGAACTATGTTGATCGTTATTTCATATTATAGTTTTTCATCCCCTTTGATGGAGAACTAACTTTCCCTTGTTCTGTTGGACGATTGAAGCAATACTTTGATGTGTTTGTGAGATTTCTATTCCTTGTTCTTATCCTTATAATTGTTGGATTGATTCTCTTGCTTACCACGTCTATGATTTCTAGTTGTTCTTCTTAGCCTGATCACCTAGGTTGAATGCTTGTTATCAATTGCTAGGATTGCATATAGGGGTTTCGAGTGCATATCTAGTGGCAAACACGTTTGTGCGTATAGGGGTTCCGAGCGTACACTTGTGTGTGAGAATCAATTGCATGTTAAGTAGGGGAGTGAGTACTTGTACGTCTTTCTACTTGCATGTATCCTAAATCCTTGTGTGCATCGCTATTGCTGTGTCGGTGCTAAAGTACGCTGACAACTGTGAGAATCAGTTGTACTTTATCATTGGTATAGTGATAAGTCTATTTACAACTGTGAGAATCAATAGTACTTACGATTAAGGTGGGAACGACTATAAGGATAAATAATTGAACTTGGATTGAATAGATTTCAGGGATCAAACTCTATATTTGTACTGTGGATTTTGCTCTAACAGGACTACTTTCCCTCATATTATTCTCTCGATTTTGCTTAATCTGCATGCTTGTTTGCTTCGTTCTCTTGACTACAAAACCCCCAGTTGCTTGTTACTTGTCATTCACGATTGCATATTACATCATACCTTCTCTGTGGGATTCGACCCTTACTTGTCTGCTATACTTTGTTTAGTAGGTCTGTTAGGATAATTAATTTTGATAAGGCTAATCAACGACATTTGCTTGTGCATCTTTAGTCCCGTCAAAATTTGGCGCCGTTGCCGGGGAGGGTTTTTGTTTGTTGTGTGTTTTCGTGTTTGACTTTTGGGTGGAGACCTATCTTATGGTCGATACCCGTGCTACTGACTCCCCACTCTTAGCTTTTGATCCAGAGATTGAAAGATCGTTCATTGGACGTCTGCGCGATCGAAGGGAAGAAGCCGAGATTGAGACTGTGTCGGCCGCTGAGACTAACACGACCGAAAACGTTGAGACTGAAACCGCTGAAGTTGCTACTACCCCAGCTGCTGCTGTGGCTGGAAACGGAACATTACGAGAGCTTACGGCACCGAATATTGGGGCTGAACCCCTAGCTGTGATCATCCATGCGCTGGATCAAGGGGTGAACTTCGAATTGAAGACTGGAATTGTTAACTACCTGCCTAAGTTACACGGTCTGAGTGGAGAGGATCCGATTTCTCACCTGGGCAAGTTCCACAATGTCTGTATGACGATGAAGCCCAGGAACGTGACTGAAGAGCAATTCAAGATGAGAGCTTTTGGCTTTTCTTTACTCGACAATGCGAGCGACTGGTACTATCACTTGCCACCAGGAGCCATAGATACATGGGCGAAATTGCACAAGGCGTTCCTGGATAAGTATTTTCCGACAAAGAAGGCGAATGCTTTGAAGAAGGCAATTGCCAACATTGAGCAGGCTTGTGATGAGACACTGTATGATTATTTGGAGAGGTTCAAGAGGCTCTGCTCCAGCTGTCCATTCCATGGATACGCCCAGCAGGATCTTGTCCTTTATTTACACAACGGTCTACAGGACCAAGAGAGAAGAATGGTCGATGCTGCATGCGGTGGCATACAATTCCTTGTCATAGGTGGGGTAGTTGAGGGTGGCCCCGTTGAGCTTCTCACTAAAGAAGGCAATGTGCCTCTTCTCTTGGTGCAAGACACCTCCAATGTCAATGTCAGAGGCATCACACTCCACCTCAAACTGCTTGGTGAAGTCAGGGAGTTGGAGTAGAGGCGCATGGCACAAGGCATACTTCAAAGCCGAGAAGGCCTTCTCGTGTGCCTCAAGCCAAGTGATTGTGGTCCCTTTCTTCATGAGCTCGTGCAAAGGCGTGGCGATGGAGCTAAAATCCCTCATAAAGCGCCTATAGAACCCGGCGAGGCCAAGGAAGCTCCTCACCTGGGTGGGCGTCGTCGGCATCGGCCATTCCTGGATAGCCTTGACCTTCTCCTTGTCGACGTGCAATCCATCTTTCGACACAACATAGCCAAGGAAGTTTGTAGTATCGGAGCAGAAATGACACTTGCCACGGTTGGCGAATAAGCTCTCACGTCGAAGGCAATCAAGCACAAGGTGTAGGTGATCGACGTGCTCCTCAAGGTTGCGTGAGTACACAAGAATGTCATCAAAATAAACGATGATAAACTTGCCCAGAAGTGCTCTCAAGACGTGGTTCATCAAGCGCATGAAGGTGCTAGGGGCATTGGTGAGCCCAAAAGGCATGACGAGCCACTCATAGAGCCCATACTTTGTCTTGAAGGCGGTCTTCCACTCATCACCTTCTTTCATCCGAATTTGGTGATAACCACTCTTCAAATCAATCTTGGAGAAGTGAGTCGCGCCGTGGAGCTCATCAAGCATGTCGTCTAGGCGCGGTATTGGGTGCCTATACTTGACTGTGATCTAGTTTATGGCTCGGCAGTCGATACACATTCTCCATGTTCTATCTTTCTTGGGCACAAGGATCACGGGTTCAACACAAGGGCTCAATGATTCCCTGACATAGCCACGATCCAAAAATTCTTGCACCTAGCGCTGTAGCTCTTGGGTCTCCTCAGGGTCGGCGCGGTAAGCGGCGCGATTGGGCAATGAGGCACTAGGCACCAAGTCGATTTGGTACTCAATGCCTCACAGTGGTGGAAGGCCCTGTGGCAACTCCGGTGGAAAGACATAGCCGAAGGCAGCGAGCAAGGTAGCGACGGCAGGCGGCAATGACGCGGCACTCGACGACTCAGTGATGCAGGGAGTGGGCATAAGAATGAAACACGGCACCTTGCCTGTCAAGGCAGCATTGAGCTCACTGGGCCGCGCCAGAAGCAGCATGTGCTCACAGCGGCCTTGCAAGGGAGCCGTCTGTGGAGATCGAACGGCCAACTGTGTTGACGGTGATGCGCTTGATGATTTTTGTGAGGCACTCCGTGTTTGTACACCTGTGCTCGAGCCATAATGTGGAGAGTCTGGCCAAGCCTCTGTGGTGCCTCTCTTGGCCTTTCTAGCGGCAGCAGCAGCGGCGACTTCACGATCCAGATGGGCACTGGGTGGCCCACCAGTGGCGTTCGTCTTCTTCTGGGCAGTGTCTGGTGGAGACAAAAAATTGCCAAACTTTGAGCAGTTTTGCCTCTGGAGTACCTTTGGGGACTCGTTTGGCCTTGTAGCGGCGGCCTCGATGGCCTTCTGGCGGTCTCGCTCAACCTGGTCCTGTAAGATCTCATGGGGAGACAATGGATGCAAAGTGACGTGCTTCCCATGGTAATTGAACACATAAGTGTTCAAATAGCCATCGTGGAACACGCGCCTGCCAAATTGCCATGGGCGCCCAAGCAAAATATGGGTGGCGTCCATTGCAATGACATCACATAATATGGAATCACAGTATTGACCAATGGAAAAAGAAATTATGCATTGTCGAGATATTGTGTTACCTGGACTAGAAGAAATCCATTGGAGGGCATATGGTTGTGGATGAGGTGTAGTGGGCAAGGCAAAGTGCTTCACCACCTTCTCATTCAAAATGTTTGCACAACTACCTCCATCAATAATGACACTCAAGGAAGCCGTTTGGACGAGTGCCCTTGTATGGAATAAGTTCTCTCGTTGGTCACTTAGGCTTGCTTCCTTGACTGTGAGGAGTTGCCTTGTCACTAAGCTCAGTGGCGTGCCCGCATGCAGTGAAGCAGGCTCACAGTCGTAGGCGTCCTCGGTGTCCTCGTAGCCTTCCTCAATGGGCTCGAGAGTGGGCTCATTTTCTTCAAATGACTCATAGCCGGCGGCGGCAGTGGAGAAGAGAACCTTCCTAGCATTGGGGCAATCCTTCTTGTAGTGTCCCCGGCCTCCACACTTGTAGCATTCGAGGTCACGGGCGCAGTTTGTGCCCACTGAAGGTTGTCTGGGTGCGGTTGTACGCGGCGCTGTGCTTGGCGTCGTGGGCTTCGGCCAGCGGCCTTGGCCAGACGCGGCTGTGGCAGTGGCACTAGGACCCACATTAGTAGAAGACAATGGACTAGGAGCAGAAGAATACCTAGATTGGCCACTTTGCCAAGTGTAGGACTTTCGGCGATTGAGTTGAGCATGGATTTGCATCGCCGTATGTGTCAAAGTATTGAGATCTTTAATTGGCAAGATCTCTAGTTGGTCTCGGATGGGAGCATTGAGACCACTCATAAATTTCGTCCTAAGTGTCGAAGGAGCAACACTAATGTTGGCCTTGTAGTACATATCCTCTAAGGCGGAGAAGAACTCGAGAGCAGTCTTGGAGCCTTGGCAAGCCATGGCTATCTCCATGCGCATTTGGTTGCGATAATCTAGAGGCACATACTTCTTGGTCATCACGTACACCAATTGATACCATTCGGTGATGAGAGGGAGGCGGCATCAGACACAGTCATCAACAAAGCGATGCCACCACACACGGGCGACGCCTCAGAAGTGCAAGGTCGCGGCGTCGACATGGTCCTCAGGCGGCACGCGGCAATATCTCAATGTGTACTCGGTGGCCTGCACCCATTCAAGAAAAACAGAGGGGTTGTATTCACCAAAGAAATGCTCGATTTTTACCTTGACTTTGTGTCGTTGGTATCGAGGCTGTGGCAGCGCTTGCATAGGCGCGTTGTGTGGCGCGGCAGAATATAGTGGGTTCTCGTATGCACGGACGCTAGGGGGGGGGGGACGCGTCCAAGTTGTCGCCTTTCGCGGACTAGGTGTGGATCGCCGCGAGCAAACTCGTCCCTGGGTGCATAGGCGTCGTCGCGTCGGCGCTGTCGCGGCTGGGCATCGTAGTCGGCTCGGCGAACGTCTCTAGGCATGGCATCGCGGCGCTCGCCGCCAATGTCAAGATCACGGGCTCCTTGGGCTTGGAGATACGGTGGGGGGATCTAATCCGATGGGCGATCCTGCAATTCAATAGGATCTCCAAGAGGTGGATGGAAAAAAGTTGGGATTGACCATACCCGAGTCCTCAATTTCTTCGTCGTCGAACTCGTCGAAGTCGTCTTGGACTGTGGGTGTCGAGGAACCATAGCCATCAGACCCATAGTGTGGAGTCATTGCACTTTGATGGCGAAGATGGTCTCGAACATCATAATTTATGGGCTGGGTAGTGGGTGTCCTTAGGGCTGCATCATCGCGTCGCGTGTGCCCACTAGGATGGCGACTGGGTCTTCTCAGCGTCACAGCGGCGAGATCGGCTTCACGGGCTCGGCCTTGGCGTGGTGCTGAGCCTGGGACACGGGGCTGGGTGCGTCTGGATGCATACCTAGCATCAAAATCATAGGGTTCAGAGTACTCACCTTGGGAGTCATTGGCGCGGTCTGAGCCGGTGTCATAGCCAGCGAGTGTGGCTCTGGGCACGTATCGATCTTGGTGAGACACATAGCCTTGGCGACTCTCAATGACACTCTGCATCCGATTGAGTCGTGGTTGGAGGTTGGAAGTCGAAGGCATGACTCCTTTTCCTTTGTCCATGCGGGGGTTGCTTGGACCGGGGTTGGTGGCTCTGGGTTGAGTCGGTGCGTCCATAGAGATCACTGGAGTTGGAGTGGGCACAAATCGTGCCGCTCTTTGTTGGCCTTCCAAGTGTGCCACTTGTTGTCAAAGTGCTTGAATCTCTCGTTGCTTTTCGGACAACTCCATAAGAGGATCAAGTTGTGGTGGATCCTGTGGTGGTGGGTCTTGTTGTGGACCCAACGGCTGTGGTTGTGGGTTGGTGTTGTCGGCGTCGGTGTTGTCCTCACTAGTTGTGTTGATTGTCATGCTACCTATAACAATATGGCCAGACATAGAAGTAAAAACGAACCAAAAGGCACAAAGAACAACAACCAAATAAGCACTAGTCAAGTCAACAATGTTCACAAAGGGTAGGGCTTGTTTGGGCTTGCCGTGAGGGCGGCTAGGCTAGTCACAAGGGATGGTGTGAGAAGCAAGTCGTCAATCAAACACACAAGAACAATTGAAACCCTAGACCAAACGTAAACAAAGAAACCAAACTAGCAAGACAATACCTTCTAGGAAGTTCACCTAGACGGCGGAGAGATTGAGAAGTGAGCCTAGACCGTTGCGAGTGGGTTAGGGTTGCCTTATTTTGGCTTTCCCTAACTTGGAATTTTTTTTTATTTTTTTTTAAATCTGATTGGATTATATGAATATTTTTTTTAATAATAATATCCAAATATCTTATCTTTGGACTTGAAGATATCGGATTATGAAAAAGGAAACAAAAATAACGGCCTAAGTAACAAGAATAATCAAAGAGATCTTAGAGACTGGAGAGAGAAAGAAGATAAGATTTGATGATATCTTATAAGGAAATTCGGCCAACAACCTAAAAAAGCAAATCAAGCAAATAAGGAAACTCTATCAACGCAAGAAATAAGGAAACAACTATTCTAGCATGCAAGATATCAAAGTTACCAAACCCACCAAAACTTAGGGAGCAAGAAAAAAAATGAATCGGCCAAGGAGTTACCTTGTAGAAACTGATTGGACTTAGCAATTATGGAAACTTTCGTTTTTCTCTTCAATGATGATGCGAAAGCAAAGATGGTGGTCAAGAAAAAAATTGTGGACAAAATGCAAACTTGATTTCGTGACTTACAAGACTGCTGGGCTCTGATGCCAGTTGATGTGTTCTTGCCTCCGATGACGAGCACACTTGTCAAAGGTGACACCTTGGATCTAGTCTTGGGGGAGAAGTCACAAGCTTTCCTTGTAAAGCTTGTCGTGGAACCCTTGGGTGAAACCCTTATTGTATTGCACGAAAGGATGACAAGTGGTGGCGAAGATGAACAGTAAATTTAGAGGTTATCGGACACGGTGGTGATTGGATGTGAACCTGGTGGAGAGTGTCTGAGTGGTATCGGTGGCGGCGATGATGGATGTCACGATGAGTGTCAAGACAACGACGGCAGCGGCGATGGTGAAGACGATGGCGAGTACGATGACGATGACGAGCGATCGACTGGGTTCGAGTCTGGACTCGGTGGCGATGGTGATAGAGATGGCGAGGATGAGTGTCATAAGCGAGTGTCTAGCGACGGCGACATCGATGGAGTGGGTCCGATTGTGGGTGCGATGGGATGCGATTACGAAAGCGATTGAATGGATGGTGATGGAAGCGATGGTGTGATGGTTTGGGATAGATGACTTGAAAGGACAAGTCTTTGCCATAGCGTCGGCGGCGGAGTGAAGGGAGATGCGAAGGAAGACTTGCTTGAAGGATTCCAAGCTATGCCGTAGCGTCGGCGGTGGGTGAAGGGGATGCGAAGATAGATAGGTTGACGTCCAATCAAAGGAAGAAGATTTGACTTAACTTAAGCTTTGATTAATTTGAATGTAAGAAATAACAATAACAAAGTTTAACTTAAATACTATAGGTGAGAACTCGGATGGGCCAAGTCGAGCCTAGTGGGCTAGCTCATACAAACATGCAATAGGCACACACCCTAAATAAGGAAACTACTATAAAAGGAAACTATCTAAAACAAGTAAATAACAAAGATAGTAATGTCTCAAAACAATGCCAAAACACATGGAAAATAAACCTCTAAGTGTTTAACCCGGTGGCGGCGAGGCAATGGACGCATACACTGGGAGCGGCGGCGATGATGGGTCGACTGGCTCGGCAGTGGGTGCACCCGGTGCCGGCTGCGATGGGCTCGATTCTCCGATGCCGATGGTGGCGAGGACGATGAATTTGGGCTCGGTCTCCGGGCTGCCTTGGCCAGCGATGACGCGAGTGACTAGCGAGTGCACGGCGTCGACGATGGCCTTGGACCTGGACCTTGTCACTGGGCCCTATGAGCGAAGGCTCATGGCATGCTCCTCCTCTGTGACCGTCATGGGAGGCGGGATCACATCACTTGGGTACGGTCCCCGGTGCGTTGTGAGGGCCCTATACTGTGGTGCTCACTGTGGGCCTCGTCGTCAGATTGTGAACCCTCTTGGTGGTCCATGGCACTATCTCTTCTAGTAGTGCTCATCCTTTCTTCTATTTTTGAGTCCATGGCTTGGAGTAGGTCCAGCCGGGTCTTGTCTAGGATGGCTTTAAGATCCTCTAGGGTAATCGGCCTCCCTAGAGCATTGTCTTCCTCGAACAATTTGTCTTTGCCAACAGCCATACTACAAAGACACTTAAAGAAAATGATTAGTCCAAAAACCGAATTGAAGAGTTGGAATGTTTACCTCGGTGGAGCAACTTCTCTTGGCTTCTCAACGGATGAGGAGTCTCCACGTCCCACCTAGCTTGTACACAATCAAAAGGCAAAACACCTTTCCAAGAGTAGTCACAATAATCAAGTTTATAACCACAAGGAATGT
Organism: Rheum nobile; assembly: GCA_027886185.1. Taxonomy (NCBI): domain Eukaryota; kingdom Viridiplantae; phylum Streptophyta; class Magnoliopsida; order Caryophyllales; family Polygonaceae; genus Rheum; species Rheum nobile. Next base: position 772,638 of record WOAB01000211.1, on the reverse strand, counting down.
TACAAAATTTCACCAATTGGGGTCAAGGCTAGGAATGGTGTTTGGTCAAGAGGCTTAACTTCACACGTATGCTACACTTAGTCAAGATTTTTAAGCCTATCTCAAGTGCACAACCCTTCAGAAATAAGACTCGACTTTTTCTGGCATTTGCCTTGTCTTTCTCGAGTTTGATTCTTTTTTTTTTTATATATTTAAGATCGATGCTAAGTATTACAATTGATAACAACTTTGATGAGTTCCAAGATACAAACAATTCCACATGGCTCACTTGGTTACGTAACTATAAGTCCAAAAACAAGCTAGAGATTAAGTGACTTTCCTTTTATGACACTTGAGAAAGCTCTATAAGATATTTCATGCAGCATACAAATGTAGCTAAGCCAATAAAGGAAAAGAATTGTAATGTAATTTGGGTCAAGGCTGAATTAAAAGCATTAAATGTCCGAATTGATTGCAGAATTTAAACAAGATTAATGGCCAAATACGGTTACGTTTTAGGGCAGCCCTCAACGTCTCCCTCTTAACTTCTTCTTCCCCACTAGATCTCAGCCAAGAAACACACAAATAGTTCCAGAAAACTCAAGCCAAGAACACAAGAACTCAACAACCACTCGGCTTGAGACAAAAGGTGAAAAATCGCAAGCTTTTCTTATGGAAACAACATGGAAATTGGAGACTAACCTTGAAAGAGGCTCTGATACCAAATGATGCAGCCCAAGCACGGATCTGGACTGCTCCAAGGTAGTTTTTCCGTCCAAGCCACCGATGAACAACCCTTGTGATAAGCAAACCGAGAAAGGTCTTGGAAACCACTTCGAATGAGCGATTGAGAGGCGATTTGAGATGGATGTTGGGAGGATGAAGGGGCTGGATAGACTACTGAAATTGTTGGATAAACTCACCAACAAGTTCACTAGGTTTTGAGGGCAAAATCTAAGATATATGCACTTAGGTGTTAACCACGAGAATTTGGATAAACACACCAAATCAGACGTTCAAGCTTGAGAGTTTTTTAGAGCGTTTTCTCTTGAAAAGCTTAATCAAAATATATGCTAAAACGTGCTAAAAACTAAAGCCAAAAACCATTAAGTAGTCTACTAATGTTCTAAAACAGGCCCTCGACAACAACAAAGAAAAACGACTCCGTTTAAGCTGAATTTTGGATAAGCCTAAACGCACGAGGCATCTGGGAGATCGCCTGGTTGGGATGTCATGACATTGCCGATGCCGATGCTGTGGATGTCAAGATGTGGTTATTACTGGTCCACCGGGCACTCCACCACTTTGCTCGGCCAACCTGAGTCCTTTGGCACTCCTTGGGTCCATAAGGGCTGTAGGAGGAGTTGGAGACCGGTTGGGGAAGATGGGCTCGGAGAGTGCCGCATCTCTTATTCTAGTGCCAGCGTCTTCACGTGGCAAAGCAAGGTCACCGAGGCCACCGAGGCATTGAGCATTTGGCCAAGCACTTCTTGAGCCAATGGTCCTCTTTGGAGACCTTGAAGCAAACGTCGTGCTTGGGGCCGAGTGATGGACCCCAAAGGTTGGTCGTTGCCGATGGGGTCTTGCTTCTCGCGCGCTAGCGCGCGGACATCGGATCTGGTGACTGGCTTGGTGGGGGCGGGCCAGAATTTGGTCGGCACACCTGATGCGGGCAGCCCCTTCTCATATGGAGGAAGTTGTGTGTCCAAGGCCACCGGGGTTGGAGGAGAATCGCCAGGCGACTTGTCTTGCCCTAGTTCTAGCGTCAGTGGCGGCGAGTCCACTTGAGGTGAAGGCCAATTCGCATCACTTTCCCCTGAGGTACACATTGCATTTATGATGGAGAAGACGCTACACAGACTTTTCGTGAATGTATACTTTTGAGTATATGTGAAAAAAGGTGTTTTTGATATTTGAAATTCGAGTGTTAGAGGAATTGTAAAAGACTTTTTTGAAATTACAATCTTGTCCAAACATAGATATAAACATAACTCCATTTGAAATTTGGATGTTATGAGGAATTGTGAATGTGTAATTTCAGAATAAATTAATTGAGGCATGCACTCCATATAATTTTTCCTTTATTTGTTCCATACCCATAAATGCACTCCAACAAAATGTAAACATACATAGACTTCAAAGAAAGAAAAAAAAATCCAATTTATCAAAACAAACAACCTTAAGCAACTTAAACATTCAAAGGAAACAACACAACCATAAGGAGGCAAAAGGAACTTGTCTAGGTTGTCGGCGGTTGTGAACCACTGGCCATGTTGTTCTTATTCCATTCGTTCATCTTGATCTTTAATCTGTAGGAATCAAGACAATGACCACCCTCTGCCAGCTTCTCCTCGAACATCATGAGTAGCTTGAAGCAAGGCACACCCACCATCAAGGAATGTTTCAAGCACGGAGCTTTTCCCACAGATATAAGACGATAGAACACCTCATCGATTTTTGATGACTCCCTGGGTAACTTGATGACTAAGGACATTGATGAGTTGATTCGAGTCCTTTTTTATGGTCGTATAACCAGATCAAGGTCAAAGAAAATCAAGGAAGGGTCATCTACTTTACTACAACGCTTGGCAACCACTATTGAGGCATTAACTAAGCAAAGGCTAGTGATCTTGCTCATGCATCACCATGGATCCCATGAACCACCTTAGCTGCGTTTTGACTTTCACAAATGCAAGGGTTGTTGCATGCTTATCCTTAGTTTCAATTTTAGAACTTTCTATTAGTAGTAGTCTGAAAGTATCTACTTTTACTATTGATGGTATTTCTAACCTAGACTTTAATCTTTACTTTATTTAATCATTTTAGACTTAGGATTAGTTTGGATAGAGATAGGGCCGGCGTTTCTAAGGGCGTTCCATCATCTCTCTTGCTCTTATGTTTTACCTATTTGAACTCTATCTTTTTTTGAATGAAAAAAGAGATTGAGATTGAGAAATTACTTGGCTAAGTTATTCTTCGGTCATTCAGTACAACTATTCTTGTTTTATCCTTGCAATCAAACATTCAAATCCTCAACCAATTCGTGTTCATCAATCGCACCATTCGGATCCAATTCTCTCACGCACATTTCCCATTTTTATCATTACATCCTAAATTAGGGCACCAAGCCATCTGGAGTTCTATGCGTGCATTTAGCGTGAATCTTGGAGTATTTAAGGTATACTTCTTGATCTTTATTCTCGCATTGGAATCACTCGATTTGGAGTTCTGCATAAAAAGTTAAACTTTGCCAAAGACGGGACCAAAAAATAGAGATATCTTGCGCGTCAAGGTGAGTCTTTTCTCTTCAAGTTCGTGGGCAACCAAGTGATTTCACATCAAGTGGTATCAGATTTCTTGTTGTCATTTACTTTGATGACATCCTTATTTATATGAAATCTTTGAAGGAGCATGTTGAACATCTTAGGGTTGTCTTAGAGTGTCTTAGATTTGAGAAACTTATGCTAACCTTAAGAAATGTACTTTTTGCTCTTCCACCACTAATTTTCTTGGATTTGTTGTTTCTAAGGATGGCTTAAAGGTAAAAGAGCAGAAAGTTAAGGCGATTACGGAGTGGCATCAACCAATGACCCCCACCATGGTGCGATCCTTCCTTGGCTTGGCTGGATTTTATAGGAGATTTGTGTGTGATTTTAGTATTCTTGTGGGTCCATTACATGAGTTAACAAAGGAAAACAGCCCATTCACATGGAAGGAGAAGCACGAAGCGGCGTTTGAGACACTAAAGGACCGCCTATGCCACACACCACTTTTGCAGCTCTCAGACTTTTCTAGGACATTTGAGTTGGAGTATGACGTCTTCGGCATTGGAATTGGAGGGCTACTCTTGCTCTCGATGTTGGCCTCAGTTGTTTGTACATGAGTTGCGAAGTGCTTTGTTAAGGTCTTGAGCATGTCGTCAGTCGAAGGAGAACTACGAGTTTGGGGAGCAGCTGGTGGCTCATCACGGTGAGGTTGTGACGGTGGTTGTAACTGTTATTGATCAAGTCGAGGTCTAATAGGCCCGTAGCCTCCAGCAGCATACACCTCAGCAGTGGTGACGTCCTGAAGTTGGGGACAAGCACTGGTGTTGTGAAATGGGTCAACGCAAATTCCACAGACATTTTGTTGTGGAGGGGCTTCTGTTTTACTCATTTTCACAATAACCTCCTTCAATGAAGCAATTTACTGTAATAAATGTGAATCATTGGAGATGACAGCAGGAACTTCTTTAAACCTTGGAGCTTCATCAAAATCCCTTGTGCTCTCGGCCATATCATGAAGTTTAGTCATGGCTGCATCAGGAGTCATATTCAGGATACTACCACCACAAGTAGCATCTATAATTCTTCTTTCATCATCCAGCAGCCCGTTATAAACATAGAGTACCAGAGCTTTCTTGTCAAAACCATGGAACGGGCAACTAGAACATAGTCGTTCGAACCGCTCACAATAGTCGTAAAGGGTCTCCTCCTCTCCTTGTTCAATGCTGGCAATCGCCCTTTTCAAGGTATTCGCCATCTTGGCTGGAAAATAACGCGCGATGAAAGCTTTATGTAGCTTAGCCCATGAATCTATGCTTCCGCCAGGCAGATGATAATACCAGTCCTTAGCATCGTCTTTAAGAGTGAACCCAAAGGCTCTCATTTTAATCTGATCCTCAGTGACGTCGGCTGGTTTGATGCTCATAATGACGTTGTGGAATTTACCCAAATGAACAATGGGGTCTTCTCCACTTCGTCCATAATATTTCGGGAGCAACCGTATCACTCCTGTTCTGAGCTCAAACGTCACACCATCAGCAAGGGGTGGAATGATTACAGCCAATGGTTGTTGTATCAGATCTGGCACAGTCAACTGTCGAAGTGTCTGAGCTATTCGTACCTGTCTCTGTATCAACTTCAACAAGTAGCGAATCTGTAGCAAAGGTGCGGACCGTAAGATAGATCCACACCGCAGTCAATCACAAATAATCACAAACAGAGTATTTGACTCCCCGGCAATGGCGCCAAATTTGACAAGGCCGGAAACCGGTGTCGTTTTCCTGTCAAAGAAATCCTAATCCACCTACTAAAGAGTATAGCAAGCAAGTCAGGGTCGATCCCACAGGGAGTCGGTTATCTGTATGCAATAACGTGTGACTGACAAGTAACAGGGGGTTTTAGAGTAATTGCAAAGTAACAAAGACGCAAGATTTAACAGACGAAGGAATATGATGAGGAAAAGTATTCCACTAGACAAATATCCATACAGCAGATGAAATAGGTTGATCACTGAAAACTATCGTTCCAAGTTCTTTTTACAATCTTGTAGTTGTTCCCACCCTGATCTTAAGTACTATCGATTCTCACAGTTGTCGATAGACTTATTACTATTTCACTGGTAAAGTACCACCGATTCTCACAGTTGTCGACAGACTTTACCACTAACACAGCAATAGCAATGCACATAAGGATATAGGATACATGCAAATAGAAGGACACCCTACTACTTAGCATGCAAATAATTCTCACTCACGATTGCACGCTCGGAACCCCTATACGCAACAATCGTGTTTGCCACTAGATATGCACTCGGAACCCCTATATGCAAATCTTAGCACTATGATAGATGTCGAAAAACCTAGTTAGCTACGCTAGAAGAATCAACACAAATCGATAGACAATATGCTCAAGAGAATTAAACCAACTTTATAAGATATAGAACGAGGAATAGAAATCTCACAACCAATTCATTGCAGTGCTTCAATTGTATAGCGAAACAAAGGTGTTTATCTCTCCATTCGTTCAAACCCTAGAAGTGGAATGAATAAAAGAGAGGACCGAACTCCTTCTCAAAACTAGAAAAGATTCTTAAATAGGTTTTAGAAAATTAACCTAGCAAATAAAATAATAGCAAATATAATATCCGAAAATGCTAAAATCGGAAACAAATAATTGCTGGCCGCGAGGCGTCGACCTCCACCGTGGGGCGGTGAGTTCCACCGCGGGGCGGTGGCTTCGCTTGTGCTGCCTTCTCTGAGATCCACCGCCGAGTCGCGGTGGCTTGTGGCACGGGGCGGCAAGACCAACTTCTTCAAGTCTTCATCTTCTATCTTCTCCACTAAGCTATAAATCCTATGATATCTTCACTTCTCAACTATTCTTCTGGATTACATACTTAGCCTAAATCTACACCAAAACTCCATCTAAATCACGTCAATAATCACTAGTTAAGGTGCCTGAATTGGCACCTATCAGTTTGCAAGTAAACAAAGTAAAGTAAAGCAAAGGTTGTAATCAATTGGGAAAAAGTACTTAGCCAGACAAATATCCACCATTCATTTGATTGATTGATCCTACTTTATCTCTATTCCTTCCTATGAATGTTCCTATTCCTTTTCTTAAGTTATAAACAGGACAAACAGACCCTGAAAATACTAACTATCAAATAACCAGGAAAACCTCCAGATTCAATTCAACAGCAACAAGAAGCACAAGAATTTCAATAGATACATGCAAGTGTAGCAAACAGTCTTACAATTGCATGCAATTAATTCTCTCTACAATAAACCAGTCCAAACAGTTCTTAGAATATTACAGTTGCTACTCTGAATTAGGCAATTCCAATAGTAATTACCAAACCCTAGCAATAGTCAATTACTAATATCAACTAGGTGACCAGGCCAGTCAAATCAGCAAGAATCAATGGGATGAAGCACAAGAGAATCAATAGATTCTAAGGAAAAGAAATAGAATTATAACCTCACAACCAAATACAAACGAAGGCTTCAATTGTCGGACTAAGCAAAAGTTGCTTAGTTCTTCATAGTCTTGAAACGTAAAACTCAAAGGGAAAAACTGTTGTAAACTCGATAATAGTTTGAATGATGAATAGTGGCTACTAGGAAACTAGGTTGTAAACCTTAGCCAAAACCTAAAAACTAAAGATAGGAAATAATATATTTTCATAAAGAAATAAAACGTAAATAAAAGAAATAGGAAATAAAGTATAAAAAGCAATCTTCGGACGAAAGGAAAATCCCAGACCCGCGCGTCTGATGACTCGTTTCCGCGACCGTGGAAAACTCTTTGTAAAGCTCCTCGTTGCTTCGTACTCTGGCATCATTCCGCGACCGCGGCCAATTGATCCGCGATCGCGGAAATCTCGTTGTTGCTCTTCTTCACTTCTGTTCTTCGTCTTCTCTGGTGGCTTGTCTCCATCTTCAATATATATCTTAATTTAAGCTCTTCTACGCCACCAATGTCATACTTATTCTCCTCAACTCCATACTCCACAATAACACTCTAAACACATCCATTGGTACCTAAAACTATGGTAACAACTCCTAGTTAGATCTTACAAAGTAGCGCTGATCAAATTCCCCCATGCTTAAACTTTGCTCGTCCTCGAGTAAGCTATTAGAAACCTACTCCTCCAATGAAATCCCCAAGGTCTCAGGAAGCACAGAAAAATCTCTCCACTAAGAACTGCACCTAAACATGTAACTCCAAGGCACCAACACAAAAATCACAATGCACAACATACAAGCTTAAAGGAAAGCAGAATACCTCCCCCAAGCTTAACCCGAACACCATAGAGTGAATAAAAATATCTAATCCTAGCCTCCATCTATCTTCTTATACCTCCAGAGTGACCTACCCGAATCCTCCTTATATCACCTCTCTTTATGTCACCATGCCAGGAAAAATGAGGAATCCTAATAATCATTCTTCTTCTTTTCACTCATTTTGCCAAGGCGCCCTTTCGGGTTTTTACCAAGCCACTCATTTCATTTTTCAATAGATGGGCTCACATAAAACTCACATCACTCTTGACCAATTATTACCCCAGCCTAATGCTGGTCCAAGCCACCTTTTTATTACCTAAGCCGTCCTTTCGGGTTTTCGACTTATCCCATGATTTTTTTTTTGTTATTTTCAATTTTTGACTATTTTCTTTTTCATTATTTTTTTCTTCTTCCTCAGACGACCAACAAGTATAGATCACTCCCCCATGCTTAAACATTGCATTGTCCTCAATGTAATGAAAGACAAAAAGATGAAGCACATGGAAAAGCATAAAAGGACTCACAACCGTCGCCGAGTTGGCTTGGACTTGGATGTTGGTGCTGGCGGTAGAGCAATAAACGCACATGTCTCTGGTGTTGCGGCGGTCTCCAATTCAATCAAACTCCACCGTACAACCAAATAATTCCAATGTAAGGTGTAGTGGATATCAGCGTAAGCGGGGCTGCACGGCCTTTAATGAACACAGAATGGGAGCCCAGATGTAATCGTGTTGTGGGCTGTGGTGTTCCTCCTCAACAGCTGTCGAATATCGGGCCATCATCGTTGCCAAATAAAAATGTGGGGCGAATGTCTCCTTCCTTGGCATCATGATGCGCACCGTCTCGTCAATGTAAAACTCGGACAGCTGGCCCTTCGGTAATTTTTTTTATTTTTTCGATTTTTTTTTCAGGTAGGGGGACTTACAGTGGTTTTTTCGCGGTCGCAGAAATTTTCCTACGCCCGCGGAAAAGTTTCTAGGGTGAGACGAACACCGTCTTCGAATTTTGCATCGGGTCTCCTACCTGCAGGTTAGTCTAGAAGCAAAACAAAAAAAGAAACAAAACAAAACAAAAGCAATAATAATAATAACAAGAAAGGAAAAGACAAGAAGAGAATTTCATACCTCGGGTTGTCTCCCGAGCAGCGCCTTAGTTATTGTCGTGGCTCGACTTGGTGGTCTCTCACTCAACTTGGGTTGCTCACATCAACCGAACACTCGGGGCTACCATCAGGAGGGTGTCTCTTTGCATCGTCGATGTTGAATCCTACCCTCACCCCATCAAACTCCATTGTGAGCGAACCACTGCGCACATCAATCTTGGTATTTGCCGTGTTCATGAACGGCCTTCCTAGCATCACAAGGGTTGCATGCTTGTCTTGCCCCATATCCCGCACAAAGAAATCCGCATGAAAAAATAAGTTTGTCCACTTCTACCAACACATCCTGCACAACTCCTTTGGGATACACATAGGAATTATCCGCCAATTGGATCACTATTCCCGTCTTCTGTAATGGCCCAACCTCTAAAGATTCATATAGTGAGAGAGGCAAAACATTGATAGAGGCACCCAAATCCATCATAGCTTTATCGAACATGGTGCCACCTATCTTGCAGGGAATAGTGAACATGCCTAGGTCATTGCATTTCTTTGGCAACCACTTTTGCAGTATAGCGGAGACGTTCTCATTGACTTTGACCTTCTTTTTCTCCTTCACCGCTTGCTTTCTCTATATCTTGCACAGTTCGTTCAGAAATTTGGCGTAGCGAGGGATGCTCTTAACTAGCTTGATCAAAGGAATGTTTACCTCGCAGTTGCTGAAGCTCTCGAATAATTCTTTGTCATTCTCCAGTCTCCTGGTGTCCTTCAGTGCCTCGGGAAAGGGTGGAAGCGGTTTCAGCGAACCGAGCAGAGGGAAGTTCAGACGAACATACGTGTCTTGGACATCAGAGTCAGAACCGTGATCGCGGTTTGGGGCCCGCGGTCAAGGATCTTCGTCTGGGGGAATTTGATCTCCAGGGGGTTTGCGGATTTCTATTCGTGGTTGCGGAATTTCATCGAAGAATTCGTTGTCCCCAAGAACATTTTCGCGATCGGGGAAATCGGTCTGCGGTCGCGGAAATTTGCCGATTTTTGCGTTGTCTCTAGTGACCACTCCGCGGTCGCGACCTTCTTCTCCGCGGTCACGGATTTCTTTCTATTGGCCATGAATGTCATCCACATGTGTTCCGCTCCTCAGCGTCATGGTACATACGCTCTCCCTCCGGTTTACTACCGTTTGAGATGGTAGCTTCCCCGAATCCCGGGCCTCCAACTTGCTCAACGTTTGAGCGAATTGCCCAAACTTATTCTCCAAGTTCTGAATGCTAGACTTCGTCTCTTGCTGATGTTGGATCATGCTCTGAGCGAGAGTCTCATGGTGTTTGATCATCGCTTGATTTTGTTGGGCCATAGTGCTTGCCAACGTTGATACGCTCTGGGTAAGGGTCCTGATCATGTCATCAATGGACATGGATGAACTTGAGCTTTGGCCTTGAGGTCTTTGGTCATATGGAGCTCGAAAGTGTTGATGTTGACCCCTAGGCTGCTGATATTGTTATGGGCGCAGTAGGAACTGTGATGGCCTTTGTTGAAACTCTTGATTGTCCTGGCCTTGAGGAGTACTCTGCTGATTCCCGTATCTCAAATTGGGGTGATCTCCCCACCCTGGATTGTAATTGTTGGAGTACGGGTCATATCTCGGTCTAGAAGGACCGAATCCTCCAATATCATTCACCTCAGCAGTGGGTTCCTATAGCGTGGGTGACGTGGCCGAAATATGCAATGCAAATATCGTTGAATGGCCTAGTCAAAGTAAAGTCCTAACAACCTACTAAACAGATGTATAGTAAGCAAGTAAGGGTTGAACCCACAGGGAAGATCTGATGAAGTATGCAATTATGATTAACAAGTAACAAGGAAGGGGGGGTTTTGGTTATCAAACAGAGCAAAGTGAACAGGTTTAGTTGACTTGAGAATATGATTAGGGAAGAAGTTCCACTAGAACGAGATCCACAATACAGAGATATAGTTTGATCATCGAAATCTAATAAATCTAAGTTCTTTATCTATTCTTATAGTTGTTCCCACCCTGATCTTGATTAACTACCAATTCAGATAGTTGTTGATAGTACTTACTACAATATCAATGGAAGAAAACCTTACCACTAATAAAGCAATAGCAATGCACACAAGGATATAGGATACATGCAAATAGAAGAAAACCTTACTACTTAACATGCAAATGATTCTCACTCACAATTGCGCACTCGTATTCCACTATATGCAACAATTATGTTTGCTACTAGATATGCACTCGTATTCCACTATATGCAAACCCTAGCAATGGATAAATAGTATTCAACCTAGTTGATCAGGCTATGAAGAATAACAATGAATCAATATTCAATATAACCAAGAGAATCAAACCAACACATATAAGAATAGGAACAAGGGATAGAAATCTCACAAACAATTCAACTGTATTGCTTCAAACGTCTAGTAGAACAAGGGGAAATTAGTGCTCCATTCAGATGTAAATGAAACCCTAATGAGAAAAACAACGATAATGATGAAAGTAAAAGTGTCAAAAAGTTCTCTGCCTCTTAACCTAGAAAGAGGTCTTAGATAGGCTTAGGAAATAAGTTTAACCTAATTAAAAAAGCAAGGGAAATAAAATACTAGAAATAAGAAAGTCCGAAAATGCATAAAAGGAAATAATGTCTTCTGCTGGCCGCGAGGCGTGACGTGCCTACCGCGGGGCGGTGAGATCCACCGCGGGGCGTCAATTCCTTCTCTGAGATCCACCGCTAGGTCGCGGTGGCTCTGGCGCGGGGCGGTGACACTCGCCCAGTCCTCTCTTCAGCTCTTCTTCTCTTCTGCTCTTCATTACTACCAAGTGTTGGTAGTCTTCTCCAATTAATCTCCAGCAGATCCTCATCCATCTTCATCATCTCCATCTAAGCTGTAAATCCCTGGATATCTTCAATTCTCCCCACATCTTCTGGATTACAGACTTAGGCTCAAATCTTATCATAAACTCCTCCAAATAATGCTAATAGTTGCTAGTAAAGGTGCATGAAATGAAACCTATCAAATTCCCCCATACTTAGACCTTTACTCGTCCCGAGTAGGCTAATGATAAACCTACTCTCTCAATCAAACACCAAGGTCTCAGGAAGTACAAGAAAATATGACACCAGCAACTACAACATCTCAACAATCAGCTCCAGACAACCAAAACAAGTGATGCAAAGATTATTCTAATCCTAACTCCAATCTAACTCCTTATCGCTTCAGAGTGGTCTACCCGAGTCCTCCTTATGACTCCTCTTCTTATGACGCCAGCCTCCAGAATGATCCTAAAATCACTCTTTTTTCTTTACGCTCATTTTGCCCAGGCTCCCTCTCGGGTTTTCACCTAGCCACTCATTTCATTTTGCTAGATGTCTCACAAATACTCGCATCACTCTAGTCCAATTTTGCACCGGTCTATACCAGTCGGACTACCTGCTTCTTACCTGAACCGCCCTTTCGGGTTTTCAGCTCATCCCAGGATTTTAATTGCCTTTTCACATCTTTTTGGCTTTTTCGTTTTTTTTTTTTTTTTTTAAAGGAATACTTGAATGAAAATTACAGAAAACAAAGCTATGTACACTAGCTAGATAGATAGCACAGTCTAAATCCCTCCCCCATACTTAAACCGAACATTGTCCTCAATGTAGAAAAGAGAACAACCAATTAGATAGGGGAAAGAGAAATAAACTCACTGTGGGCCGGATGGTGGTGGTGGTGGGAACCTCCCAAAGTAGTCCCTCATATGAGCGTCCATAGCGTCCAGACGCTCATCTACATCAGCACGGAATTGGGTCTGCCACGTCTATAGACCGGTCTCTACTCGGGTGTTCCAGTGAGTCTGCTGCACCGAGAATGCATCAAATCTTGTGTACAACTCCTGCCAAGGTGTGGCAGGACCATAAGAAGACGAAGGTGCATCATACTGAGTAGGCAGAGGTGCATCCTCACCCACAGAATCAACAGCAGCAGCAACAACACTAGCACTAGGGCCCTCTCTAAACGGACCCGAAGGAGCAGCAGGGGTAGCATCAGCCATAATTCTGCCATCACTGGGAATCCACCAATCTGCAAATGAAGGGGAATAAGTAAAAACCCGAGGAAGAATCAGAATATGACCATCATATGAAGACCAAACTAAATCACCATCCCTGCCCAATGGCTTCAGCATCGAGCACACTCTCATGTGCGCCATGTCATACACCGCATGAGCAACAGGCCGAGGAATACGATCGGTGGCAATAATCTCAGCACAAAGAAGGGTGATCAAACCACCCCCATAGAAATCACGTGGCTCACCATCTCGAATCCTCTTCAAGGAGCTCAGAAACAAACTAGCCCAACACGGGGTGTACGTGACAATAGACAAGATGCTCAAAAACCACTGGAAATCCTTCAAAGGGACCTTACCATCATCAACATGGCCAAAGAAATCTCTCATCAACACCTTATGGATCAACCTTAAGCAAGGGTGCACCAACTTCGAATTCACTTCCCGACCCTTCTTGAACTTCTTGTGCGTGGCAGCCTCCCAAAACTCCATCATATCCGTCTTAATCAGACCACCAGACCACCCATCAGATGGTTCCTGGGTAATGCCCAGGGCACCACGAATCTCCTCAGCAAACAAAGCATACTCACGACCATTGTACGTGAACTTGATCTTCGTCAACCTCTTGTCGGCGGAACCATTAGAATACCTCTTAACAGAGGCAATGAACTAGTAGCATAGCTCGGGGTAAGCATCAACGGACTTGTTCAGGAAGGTCCCCAGGACACACTCTGCTAAACAAAGGGATACACACTCCAACATACCAAACTCAATCAACGTCGGCTTGTCAAAGAATTTAGTAGCCAACACCTTCCTCTCCTTCACAACGTTATACACCTCATTCTCATCCCTCATAGAGACTTGCTTCCTACCTCTAGGTTCCATAAGTAATGAATTGAGATGCTCAAAACAAAGGGCGACCAAAGAGGACTTACAAACGAGCGAAAAACACACAGCCTGGTAGTCTCGCCGCGGGGCGGTGAACGAGTCGCCGGGTCGCGGTGGGGGTCGCCGCGGGGCGGTAACTGGTGACGCGAGGCGGGGCGACGCAAGGCGTTGGGGTTGTGTTTGGCTCGGTTGTGAGGCTAAACTCCAAATTGGGCAGAGGAACTCAAGGTTTAAAGTTATTGGAGGCTAGAATCGGACCAAGAACGAGAGGGAAGTGTGGGAAAATGGGGGGTTTGGCTTGGAGAGCGGAGGCTAGGTTAGGGAAAGTGAAAGGGAAGAAGGGTTGATGGGCCGGTCATGTACAAGGCCCAAAGAGACACTTGTCCCAAAAGGGGGCCCAATCCGTCAAATCCTTTTGTAACAATTTTTTTTTCCCGGATTTGAGAAGGGTATACCAGACAGTCGCCGCGGGGCGGTGGACGTCGCCGTGGGGCGGTGAACAAGCTGGGAAAACACGTCTCTTCTCCATTTACTTTCATACCTGAAATGTTAGTGACAGGCGAACGAAACAAAGCAAACGAAACTACGAAATTAATCTAAGAGAAAAGAAAAATTAAGGAAAACTACATCGGGTTGCCTCCCGGACAGCGCCTTAGTTAATGTTGTTGGCTCGACGTACTTCAAATCAATCACCACCTAGAATAGGATCCTTTCTAAATCCTCTTACTTAACTCTTCCTGCTGGAACTTCTCATGGAAAGGCTTGGACCTTAGACCATGTTCCCTCTTAGCCAATGACTCCATGATTGCTACCTTTGGAGCATCTCCCCCATACTTAGAGCGCTGTGGGGGCCGATATGGCTCAACCTAATCACGCTGCACGACACTAGATGAAGGCTTACAGCCTTGTGTGGTTAGTGCAGGGGGGCAAGTGCCTAAATTAGAGGGAATAGGATCTCCTATGTCATCAAATAAGACATCATACTCATGCAAATCAAAAGGTTCAGCAATAGCAGAGTATACAACTATGGTCTCCACTACACTAGTCTTAACATTTTCCTGAATAGGATCATCAATATCACTAATGCAGCAAAGGGAAGGCAATTCGATGGAGTTGACCTTATGAATATTATGCTAAAAAATTATTCCATCGAATTCCATAGTCAAAGTTCCACTATCCACATCAATCTTCGTCATGGACGTTTTCATAAAAGGTCGTCCTAACATAACAGGAGCAACCTGCTCATCATAGTCCATATCCATAACAAAGAAATCAGCAGGGAAAATTAAGGGGCCAATTTTAACAAGAATATCTTCCACAACACCCTTAGGAGACACACAAGAACCATCAGCAAGTTGAATCACAATATTGGTATCATGCAAAGGTCCTACTCCTAAATCCTCAATCAATGAATAAGGCAAAACATTAATAGAGGCACCCAAGTCTAGCAAGGCTTTCTCAAATCGATGCTCACCTATAGCAATAGGGATAGTGAACGTACCTGGATCCTTGCACTTCTCAGGCATACGCCTTTGAAATACTGCCGAGACATGTTCACCAACCGGAACCTTCTTCTGGACCTTCAGCTTTTGTGTCCTTTTAACGGTGCACAGCTCCTTCAAAAACTTGGCATATCGAGGAACAGCCTTAATAAGCTTGAGAAGGGGGATGTTCACCTCACAGTTTCGGAACGTCTCGAAAAGATCACTGTCGTCGGTGACCCTTCTAGCCTTTAGCGCCTCAGGAAAAGGTGCTGGTGGCTTCTCATAACCGAGAGGGGGAAAAACCAAACGAACATAATTATCAACATAGACCTCTTCAGCGGAGTTGGGATGTTGGACGCCGGGTCGCGGTGGTCTCACCGCGGGGCGGTGGTCATCGCCGCGGGGCGTCAGATGTGAGGAGGGATTACTGGGAGTCACCGCCGGGTCGCGGTGAGTGTCACCGCGGGGTGGTGACTGGCACTCTTCTTTACTGGTCTTAGACCCAATTCGCCGCCGGGTCGCGGTGGGGTCCACCGCGGGGCGGTCATCGATATTCTCCGTCTCAATTTCGCACTCCTCTTCTACAATAGGAGGAACGACCAGTTGCTTACCACTTCTGAGGGTGATGGCACTCACATTTTCCCTCGGATTCACTGTAGTCTGAGACGGCAAGGAATTTGATGTTCTATGGTCAATCTTTGTCACAACATCAGCCAATTGGCCAATCTGCCTCTCCATATTCTTTATGCTTGATTCAGTAGTCTGCACATGAGTGGCGAAGTGATGAGTCAAGGTTTTGAGCATCTCTTCAGTAGTAGCACCAGAGTTTTGGCCTTGGGGCCTCTGTTGGTATGGGACTCTCTGTTGGTATTGCTGTTGTACGGGCTGTTGACCACCTTGTGGGTCGCTCTATCTGAAACCTGGGTGGTCTCGCCCTCTCGGATTGTAGTTGGGTTGTCCATCAAAACGCAGTCTAGGGGGTCCATAACCTCCTACAGCATTCACTTCAGCAGTACCTTCTTCCTGTAGCTGAGGACAAGCATCAGAAGGGTGGAATTGATCATAGCAAATCCCACATGCTTTGACTTGTTGAGGAGTGTTTTGGTTCGCCATTCTCTTCACCATCTCCTTCAACTCAGCTAACTCATTCAGCACAGGGCTAGATCCTGCAGGAGTCACAACATTGACTACTTTTCTCTGGTACGTCCTACCAAAGCTCCTGGTACTCTCACTCATCTCCTGAAATCTTGCCATGGTTGCGTCCGGTGTCAGATTAAGAATGCTCCCACCGCATGCAGCGTCAACCATCCTTATCTCTTGATCTAGCAGACCATTGTGTAAGTAGAGAACAAGATCATGTTTGGCGTATTCGTGGAACAGACTGCTAGAGCAAAGCCTCTTGTACCGCTCAAGATAGTCATATAGCGTCTCATTAGCACCCTGCTCAATGTTAGCAATTGCCTTTTTTAAAGCATTTGCCTTCTTTGTTGGGAAGTACTTGTCAAGAAACGCCTTGTGCAGTTTAGTCTAGGAATCTATGGTCCCTGGCGGCAAGTGATAATACAAGTCGCTAGCAGAGTCTAGCAAAGAAAAACCAAAGGCTCTCATCTTGATTTGATCCTCCGTCACATTCCTTGGCTTCATAGTCATGCAGACATTGTGGAATTTACCCAGATGAGATATTGGGTCCTCTCCGCTCAAACCATGGAATTTCGGGAGATAAGCAACAACTCCAGATTTCAGCTCAAAGTTCACCCCTTCGTCAAGTGCAGGGATGACGACAGCCAAGGGGGGTTGTGCCCCAATATTCGGCTCAGTAAGCTGTCTCAGAGTTTTGGCCATTGCAGCAGGAGGGATGTCAACTGGCTCAACTATTTCAACTGTTTCAACTGTTTCAACCTCTTCTTCTTCTTCTCCTTGATCGCGTAGGTTCGCAAGGAACGATCTGTCGATTTCTAGATCAAAAGCAGCTAGAGGAGAGTCAGTACTACGGGTGTCGACCATAAGATAGGTCTCCACCAAAATCAATCACAAAAACACACAACAAAACAGAAAACTTCCCCGGCAACGGCGCCAAATTTGACGTGGCCGAAATATGCAATGCAAATATCGTTGAATGGCCTAGTCAAAGTAAAAGTCCTAACAACCTACTAAACAGATGTATAGTAAGCAAGTAAGGGTCGAACCCACAGGGAAGATCTGATGAAGTATGCAATTATGATTAACAAGTAACAAGGAAGGGGGGGGGGTTTGGTTATCAAACAGAGCAAAGTGAACAGGTTTAGTTGACTTGAGAATATGATTGGGGAAGAAGTTCCACTAGAACGAGATCCACAATACAGAGATATAATTTGATCACCGAAATCTATTAAATCCAAGTTCTTTATCTATTCTTATAGTTGTTCCCACCCTGATCTTGATTAACTACCAATTCAGACAGTTGTTGATAGTACTTACTACAATATCAATGGTAGAAAACCTTACCACTAATAAAGCAATAGCAATGCACACAAGGATATAGGATACATGCAAATAGAAGAAAACCTTACTACTTAACATGCAAATGATTCTCACTCACAATTGAGCACTCGTATTCCACTATATGCAACAATTATGTTTGCTACTAGATATGCACTCGTATTCCACTATATGCAAACCCTAGCAATGGATAAATAGTATTCAACCTAGTTGATCAGGCTATGAAGAATAACAATGAATCAATATTCAATATAACCAAGAGAATCAAACCAACACATATAAGAATAGGAACAAGGGATAGAAATCTCACAAACAATTCAACTGTATTCTTCAAACGTCTAGTAGAACAAGGGGAAATTAGTGCTCCATTCAGATGTAAATGAAACCCTAATGAGAAAAACAACGATAATGATGAAAGTAAAAGTGTCAAAAAGTTCTCTGCCTCCTAACCTAGAAAGAGGTCTTAAATAGGCTTAGGAAATAAGTTTAACCTAATTAAAAAAGCAAGGGAAATAAAATACTAGAAATAAGAAAGTCCGAAAATGCATAAAAGAAAATAATGTCTTCTGCTGGCCGCGAGGCGTGACGTGCCTACCGCGGGGGGTCAATTCCTTCTCTGAGATCCACCGCCGGGTCGCGGTGGCTCTGGCGCGGGGCGGTGACACTCGCCCAGTCCTCTCTTCAACTCTTCTTCTCTTCTGCTCTTCATTACTACCAAGTGTTGTTAGTCTTCTCCAATTAATCTCCAGCAGATCCTCATCCATCTTCATCATCTACATCTAAGCTGTAAATCCCTGGATATCTTCAATTCTCCCCACATCTTCTGGATTACAGACTTAGCCTCAAATCTTATCATAAACTCCTCCAAATAATGCTAATAGTTGCTAATAAAGGTGCATGAAATGACACCTATC
Organism: Rheum nobile; assembly: GCA_027886185.1. NCBI lineage: Eukaryota > Viridiplantae > Streptophyta > Magnoliopsida > Caryophyllales > Polygonaceae > Rheum > Rheum nobile. The sequence goes on along the minus strand of WOAB01000211.1, from coordinate 754,181 downwards.
AGTGGGACATGCATCAATAAGATGCATCGTGTCATAGCATATCCCACAAGACTTGACTTGCTGCTGGCCACCCTTCATCATGTACCTCCTCATCATCTCCTTCATCTCAGCCATCTCAGAAAGTAGCGAGGAATTTGGCTGAGAGTCTGCACCCTTGACTGATTGGGCGCTCGCCCTCTTACTAAACTGTCTTGAGCCCTCATATAGCTCAAAGAATACCTCAAAAGCTGCAACAGGCGTCTTGTTCAAAATATTTCCTCCGCATGCTACATTCACCATTCAACGCTCCTCGTCAATAAGTCCTCCGTACAAATAAAGTATGAGGTCTTGTTCTGAATACCCATGGTAGGGATAGCTAGAGATCAACCTCTTGAACCTCTCGTAGTACTCATACAATGTCTCAGTAGCCTGCTGTTCAATATTGCTGATACTCATGTGTCAATGCTTCCTGGGGCCAAATAGTAGAACCAATCATTGGCAGAATCCGTTAGAGAGAAAGGAAAGGCCCTCAGCTTGATCTGGTCTTCAGTAACGCCTCGTGGCTTCATGTTGCTGCACACAACGTGGAATTCAGACAGGTGCTTGTTGGGGTCTTCTCCACTCATCCCATGGAAGTGGGGTAGTAAATGGATTAGCCCAGATTTGAGCTCAAAGTTCACGCCATCTGCCAACTCAGGGAATTGCACATCAAGCGGTTGCTGCTGTAGATTCGGGGCAGTCAACTGCCTCAAAGTCGCTGCTTCGTCAGCCATCTCTATATCAAAATCAAAAAGGGAAGAGTCAGTAGCACAGGTGTGGACCCTAAGATAGGTCCGCACAAAAGTTGGCACACAAACAAACACAAAGAAAAATTAAAACTTGCCTCGTCGACAACGGCGCCAATTTGACAGAGGCTAAAGTCGTGATGCCTAATCAAAGTAAATCCTCAAAAACCTAACTAAGTATAGAAGGCAAGCAAGGGTCGAATCCCACAGGGAGGAGTAATCTTTCTAAGTGCACAAATGTATGCCAAAGTAACAAAAGGGGGTTTTTGGTTTGTTTGCAAGTAAACAAAGTAAAGTAAAGCAAAGGTTGTAATCAATTGGGAAAAAGTACTTAGCCAGACAAATATCCACCATTCATTTGATTGGTTGATCCTAGATTATCTTTATTCCTTCCTATGAATGTTCCTATTCCTTTTCTTAAGTTATAAACAGGACAAACAGACCCTGAGAATACTAACTATCAAATAACCAGGAAAACCTCCAGATTCAATTCAACAGCAGCAAGAAGCACAAGAATTTTAATAGATACATGCAAGTGTAGAAAACAGTTTTATAATTGCATGCAATTAATTGTCTCTACAATAAACCAGTCCAAACAGTTCTTAGAATATTACAGTTGCTACTCTGAATTAGGCAATTCAAACAGTAATTACCAAACCCTATCAATATAGACAATTACTAATATCAACTAGGTGATCAGGCCAGTCAAATCAGCAAGAATCAATGGGATGAAGCACAAGAGAAACAATACATTCTAAGGAAAATAAATAGAATTATAACCTCACAACCAAATACAAACGAAGGCTTCAATTGTCGGACTAAGCAAAAGTTGCTTAGTTCTTCATAGTCTTGAAACGTAAAACTCAAAGGGAAAAACTGTTGTAAACTCGATAATAGTCTGAATGATGAATAATGGATGCTAGGAAACTAGGTTATAAACCTTAGCCAAAACCTAAAAACTAAAGATAGGAAATAATATCTTTCCATAAAGAAATAAAACGGAAATAAAATAAATAAAATAAATAGGAAATAAAATATAAAAAGCAATCTTCGGACGAAAGGAAAATCCCGGACCCGCGCGTCTGATGACTCGTTTCCGCGACCGCGGAGGATCTTTCGCGACCGCGGAAAACTCTCTGTAAAGTTCCTCGCTGCTTCGTACTCTGGCATCGTTCCGCGACCACGGCCAGTTGATCCGCGACCGCGGAAATCTCGCTGTTGCTCTTCTTTACTTATGTTCTTCGTCTTCTCTGGTGGGTTGTCTCCATCTTCAATATATATCTTCATTTAATCTCTTCTACGCCACCAATGTCATACTTCTTCTCCTCAACTCCATACTCCACAATAACACTCTAAACACATCCAAATGGTATGTAAAACTACGATAACAACTCCTAGTTAAACCCTACAAAGTAGCGCTGATCAGTCTACAACAACAATTCCATGATGGGGTAAACAATAATTAAGACCTATTTTTTCTAACCATACTAATCTATGTAAATCAATCCTTTGTTTAATCTACACAATTGATGCAAGTTAATATGTAGTATATGGAAACAGTTATGGGATAATACACTTAAGACGATTGTAATATATTCCTCTAAGCCTCGTACACATACATATTCAGAATTCTATTGTTCTCACAAGTCACAACATAACTTTCAAATTCTCATATCCAATATTCGTGTAAGAGGGTTATGGAGCAAAAACAGAGTATGGTCAGTTTCAAAATCAAGCTTAGACAGTTATTGGAAAATTAGGGATTTTAATCCTAAGACGATTGTAATAGATTTGATGGTGTGTATGTTTGTTTTTAGGGGTTTTTGCACCAAACCACTCGTTACATGACTCGTTTCACGAAACCACCCGTTATATCGATAATTATTCTAAATCACCCATTAAAAGGCTTTTGTTAAAAAAATGTCACCCAAGAGATTGTTCCGTCATGTTGTTATTAATTTGTGTGAAAAGACCCTTATATCCCATTCTTTTCTAAAATTACTAATACCATGTTTTATACATTTTTTAATTTTTAATTTTTTTTTTTAAAAATAAGTAATTTTCCCTAAAATCATTTATTTTCCAATTTGTTTGACGAAAATAAAAAATAAAAAATTATTTTTTGTTTATATATAGTGCATGAGTTAGTATGTTAAAGTGTGTGATTAAAATGTTAAAGTGTATGGTATTAATTTTTGAAGAAAACATTTAAAATATAATATTTTTTTAGAAAAAGATATTTATTGAAAAATAAAAAATAAAAAAATATTAATAAATATTAAATTAAGTGCTTATATAAACATATAAAGTGCATGAGTTAGTATGTTGAAGTAAATGATTAAAATGCTAAAGTCCATGGTATTAATTTATTGGAAAAAAATTAGGAATTTCGTAAAAAAAAATTGGGGATTTTTTTTACAAAAATGAGTATTTTTTAAAATTAATTGTTTTCCAAATATATAAATGTAAAAAAACATGGTATTACTCGTAATTTTGAAAAAGAAAGAGGGGTATAAGTGTCTTTTCACACAAATTAACAGCAAAAGTGACGAAAAGATCTCTTGGGTGGCTTTTTATTAATGGAAGCCTTTTAGTGGGTGATTTAAAATAATTATCGACATAACGGGTGATTTCATGCAAAATGAGCCATATAACCGGTGATTTGACGCAAAAACCCCTTGTTTTTAATGTACATTTTGGATTTTCACTTTCCCCTGAAGGTTTAAAATTGGTTGTATAACAGTATAAGTACCAATATATAAAGGTTAAAACAAATTAAAAATTGACGTCATATTCTTAATTCTTTGTAAGTGACGCTAATACAAATACGAAACTAGCAATATGTTCATAAGAAAAGTTCTATATAAGCACTTAACCTTTGTAATGAAAGTTTAGAAAGAAAATACACGCATAAAAAACCTTCTGCAGCTAAGGAAAACAATTTTTTTATTATTGTCATTGTTTTTGGGTTCAATTAATGTGATGGGTAAAAATTGAAAAATCATATAACCTTTTACATCTTCAAAAACGTGAACATTGAGAAACGTGATTGTTTTTTACTTTTCCTTTTTTTGAATGACTAATAATTACACTAATAATTACATAAATTGTCATCACAAACAAAAATTGTCATCACAATACAAATTGTCATCAAAACACAAATTGTCTTCAAAACAATAATTGTATCGCAACTAATTGATGACACGAACTATCTGCAACTAGTTGATGTCACAAATTGTCATCACAACTATTTGATGACACAAACTATCATCACATCTAGTTGATGACAATTATCGTTTTGATGACAATCCTAGTTTTGATGACAATTCTAGTCGAAATATCACCACCACTAGCTGGTACACTTTTGAAGTGACATCGCCACTAGTTAGTGCACTTTTAAAGTGTCATCAAGACTGGTAATTGGTGGCACTTTTGTTGTGATGACAGATTTCGTTCTGATGACAAATTTTATTTTGAAGACAATTTTCGTTCTGATAATAGATTTATTCTGATAACACTTCTCGTTTTGATGAAAATTCTCATTTTGATGATAAAAATTTATCATCAACAGTTGGTGACAAATTACATTTTAATGGCAAATGTTTTTTAAAGACTATTCTCGTGGAAGTGTTATCAATACTAGTTGGTGGCACTTCAAAGTGTCATCAAAACTACTTGGTGGCACTTCAAAGTGCCATCAACATTAGTTGGTGGCACTTCAAAGTGTCATCAACACTAGTTGGTGACAATTCTCGTTTAAATGTCACCGTCACTAGTGAGTGACATATTCGAAGTGTCACCGCATGAAGGCATAGAATGTTAGATCAATGATCACGTGAAACTCAAGTTGAAGAGAGAAAAAATCATATTTGAAGTCCATGAATCAACAATCAGAATATGCAATTTGGTAATGTGATGCCTCTACAACAAGCAACGATGATTATGTACAACACCACAACAATAAGAATTGTCAACCAAACTGATAGCTCCGTGATCCCCTCGATGACGGCGACGGACGAAGAGGAAGCAATGAAGGTGCGTTCGAATGGCCCGGTAACAAGAGCTCGCGCAAGGGCAATGGAGTGAGCGACACAATCATTAGTCTTGCGGGCGCAAGAAAGTGACGCGGGTTCATCTAGTCATAAATGGGTCCTTCTCTTGACCTATGAAGGATTAGGTGAGGTCCCGCCTTAGTCGATCCCGCCAAGAAGAGCCAGACGAAGGAGCAGTAAAATTGGCTCTACGAAGGATTTCCGCGATCGCGGCAGACGCCGCCTTGACCGCGGAATATATAGACAATAGGTCGAGAACGATAGACTATTTTCCGCGATCGCGGAACGGAGTTGATTTTCTTGGAGATTCGTGCTGCTTCTCCGCGATCGCGGCGGTATTTTCCGCGATCGCGGATTTGGCTCGACTTTTGTTATTTCAATGATTTTCCGCGATCGCGGAAGTAATTCCGCGACCGCGGAAACGAGCCTATGCGCTCATTTGGACGTCTTTATTTTCGAAGTTTTCTTAAGTATTTTATTGTTACCTTTGGACTATTTAAGACCATGAACCCTAGTTTGTAATCTTCACGTTGAATTTGAGTAGTAAAGTTGAGTACGCTCCTTCCCTTGAGTTCTAACGTCAACTCTTCGATCCCACGGATCGTCTATCCCGTAGCTCGTCGCTTCGAGCAATTGTTCATCGTCTCTTCGGTGTTTGTGATCATCTCTTTGATCCTTTCGTTCATCACTTTGAACGAGTTTGAGGGTTATCTCTTTAGCGCTAGGAAAGCCATCACTTTGGCTACGGAAGAGAAGGAATCGAATTCAAGCTTGAGGAATCAAAGATCCTGCATTGCAGACAACACTTCAGGGGTTGTTCGCATCAACTGGCATCAGAGCCTATCCAAGCTAAGTTTGTTTCTTCTCTCTTATTGTGTTTCCTTGCAATTTTCCGCTTGCAAAAACCCAGAATTTTTTTCCCTTACCACCGCCCCTTGCCGGAATTATCCCCGCCGTGAACACCACCACCACCGTCCGCCGCCACCACCACCGTTCGCCACCCTCCACTTCTCTCTCACGGCTGAAACCCTAATTCCCCTTAGGTTTTGGTTACTTTCCCAATAGCCCTAAACCTTATCCTCTAGTAATATCTTGTTTCCTTACTTGCATATTTGATTTCCTTGTGTCTTGTTGATTACTTCTTGCTTCATCTTTGGATTAATTGATTGCCTAGTTGTTAGATCTTATTCCCTCATAGTTGTTTTGTCTCTTCTTTCTTTTCCTACACTTGCTTGTGTGGTTCTTTCTTGCTTGCTTCAACATCATAGCAACACAAACACAACAAAACAGTGTGACCGTATAAACAAAAACAAACATACCATTCTCACCTTCCATCAAACAAAACAAAACAAAAAGGTTTGGGAATACGGAAGCCTCAAAAACAAAAGAAACAAAAGAAAAGGCAGAGAACGCACCATACGGTCATACTCCATCTTCTCTTCTTTCATGTCTCTACACAACTCTCATTGAAAAGGGCAAAATTTTCAACTCTCTTGTGATTAATTCTGAAAAACTTGATTTGATCTGCTTGCACTTGGACATTTGTGTGTTGTTTGGGACTTGATTTGCTAGTTCTTTCTTTGTTACCTTCCTTTCAAGCCTCTGCCTCCTCACGAGCAACCAAAATTAGTACGCCCAGCGGAAAATTTCTTGGTTCACTTTTGAGACAAGGACTTTGCTTGGACTTGTTCTTTTGCTTGGTGCAACTTATTCCTTGTGTTGTATGCTTCGTATAGGTACTATGGACGTTCCTACGACTAGCCACACTCCTTCTACGGGCAACCGCAGCCCCGGACACATGGACTCCTCCTATGAGCAACTTGACCACCTTCATGCAGCAAATGACACACTTCAAGCTTCGAATGAAGAGAAAGACCGCCTCCTGGCCGAGCAGGCTGCCGAGCTTGCGCACCTTCGTCGGGCCATGAGTGACATGAAGTTGCCCACGACTGACCCATTGTTGCACCCTACGGCCACCATAAGCCATCCACCAGACCGCAAGGGTAAGGGCGTCTTGTCTACTCCGCAAGATCGCCTTCGCTCTCAAATTAAAGGCTACCCTCCTAAGCGTGGCGATTCCCGCGTAAGGTACAACCCCACCTTTACGCCGAGAGTAGAGGATTACACTTCGGATCACTCCCGTCATAGTGTTCGCGTCTCAAGGGATCCCCTACCTTACGTCAACACCCAGGACCGTCGAGCACGAGGTCGACAACATACGCGGTATGACGATTCTGAGTCCGAGCATGATGATGATGATGATGACCGTCCCTCCGCCCACTCCCGGGACATACTTGATGACGAGGATGCATATGAGTTGGAGCGCCATGAGGAGATGCGTCCTACGCGCCATGGCTACCGCCGCCGCACACCGGAACGGCATCGGCCGAGCCCCGGGCGCTATGGACCACGTCGCCCCGACATTAAGATAAAACTCCCAAACTTTTTTGGTGAATTTGACCCCCTTAAGTTTCTTGATTGGCAACAGTCCATGGAGTATGTGTTGAATCATTACCGCTACCCGGAAGAAGAACGGGTTGCAACTGCCGCTTTACACTTCGACGGCGTCGCCAAGGCTTGGTGGCATCGTTTCTACGCTGACCGTGCACATCACCATGAGCGTCCAGTCACTTCTTGGTGCCATCTTATGCGGATCATGCGAAAGAAGTATGTCCCCGAGGACTTTACTTCTGAAATGCGCCTCAAGATACAGCTCGCGGCCCAAGGTAACCGTTCTCCCCTTGATTTTTATGCTGAACTTGAAGAATTGTCCCACAAGGCAGGTATTCACCACACTGACGATGACTTTCGGAGTATGTTCCTTCGTGGCCTGCATGAGCCTATTCGAAACCAACTCCGGGTGCTTAACATTCGAGACCTCCAAAAGTGCACACATACGGCATAAGAGATATGGTCGCAAGCTCAAGCGGCTAAGAGAGCGTCTTGGTCCCGCACTAATCCAAGGTATGTTCCTTCCCCTAATTCTGGTTCTTTTTCTTCTCATGTGTGCTCCTCTTTGCACTCCGCTCCCGCGACTACACCGCCGGCGCCGACCACTCGGCCGAGCAAGACTCCGGCGCGCGTCAACGAGCCACCGCAGCATCGAGCGCCTCCTTCCGATGAAAGGGCGCAGGACAAGGTCTGTTGTAAGTGCCAAGGGCATGGCCACATCCAGCGGGACTATCCCAACAACAAGCGAGTCCTCTTCTCGAACACCTCCGGCTACGAATCTTTTGACGATGACACCCCGGACTCCGAACCAGTGTTTGACACGTACGGCCGGGATGCGGAGGAGGAGAAGTTGGATGGTTACGTCTGCAGTCCCATGGATGATCAAGGCAACTTGCCCCTTAGCCTGGTCACACGCCGCGTTCTTACTGCGAAAGAAGGCAACTTGCCCCTTAACGTGAGAACTTGTTTCATACTAAATGTGCGGTCCAGGGTGCTTCTTTGAGTGTCATTATAGATGGTGGAAGTTGTTGCAATATCATCAACGAAAAGGTGATCAAGCACTTCAAGTTCGACACATCTCCCCACCCCCAACCCTATAGCCTACAATGGATATCCGAGGGTAATGATTCCAATGTTGTGAAGCGACAATGCACCATCAATTTCAGCATTGGACATTACAAGTATTCGGTCCTTTGTGACATAGTCCCCATGGATGCCACCCATCTTCTCTTGGGGCGACCTTGGCAATTTGATAAGCGAGCTCTTCATGATGGGTTTCTCAACAACTACGTCTTCATGCACAATGGAAGAAAGGTGACATTGCTTCCTATGAGCCCTCAGGAGATTATGCAGGATCACGTGGAAAGGAATCGCGTCAAGGCCCTTGAACACGCCAAAGCACAAGCAGCTGGCCGTGAGACACCCCAGAAGACGGCCCCCAAACAGCCCCCTAAGCCGTCCACAGCGGGCATTCAAGGCTCGTGTGAGAATCGCCTTCTATTGGCTCGGTCTCGGGATGTCTCTCCAATCATTCAGGGACGACTTCCTTGCTTTTTACTTGTTCCTTTCGCGTGTCTTTTAAATGTTAAAGATCTTATTGATTTACCCCCTACAGTGACTTCCCTTTTGTAGGAATTTGAGGATGTGATGCCCGAGGAGCTGCCCGAAGGATTGCCATCTATTCGTGGAATTGAGCATCAAATCGACTTTGTCCTCGGTGCCTCTCTTGCTAACCGCACTGCATACCGTGCGAGCCCGGAAGAAACCAAGGAATTGCGGCGTCAAGTGCAAGAGTTGATGGATAAGGGCCACGTCTGGGAGAGCTTAAGCCCCTGTGCAGTACCGGTGATTCTAGTGCCTAAGAAGGACGGTAGTTGGTGCATGTGTGTTGATTGTCGGGCGATCAACCAAATTACAGTGAAGTATCGACACCTTATTCCTAGACTTGATGATATGCTTGATGAATTGCATGGTGCTACATTATTTTCTAAAATTGACCTTAAGAGTGGCTATCATCAAATTAGGATGCAAGAGGGTGATGAGTGGAAAACTGCTTTTAAGACTAAGTATGGCCTTTATGAGTGGTTAGTTATGCCTTTTGGTTTGACCAATGCTCCTAGCACTTTTATGAGATTGATGAATCATGTTTTACGGGCTTACTTAGGAAAATTTGCAGTTGTCTACTTCGATGATATCCTTGTTTACAACAGGTCATTAGACGAACATGTTGAGCATCTTAGGAAGGTCTTAGAGTGTCTTAGAAATGAGAAACTTTATGCTAACCTTGGTAAATGTTCTTTTTGCTCGGATTCCACTATTTTTCTTGGTTTTGTTGTAAGCAAGGATGGACTAAAAGTTGACCAAGAGAAGGTCCGCGCCATAGCGGACTGGCCACGGCCCACAACTCCAACCATGGTTCGTTCCTTCCTGGGCTTGGCTGTCTTCTACCTCCGATTTGTGCGTGATTTCTCCACCATTGCGGCCCCATTGCACGAGCTTACAAAGAAGGCTGCGTCCATTGAGTGGACGACCGCACACGAGACTGCCTTCACCACCTTGAAGGAGTGGTTGTGCCACACTCCTTTGCTGAAATTACCGGACTTCTCCAAGACTTTTGAGGTGGATTGTGACGCCTCCCATCATGGAATTGGAGAGGTTTTGCTGCAGGATAGGCGTCCCATTGCTTACTTTAGCGAGAAGCTCACAGGCGTCCAACTCAACTACCCAACGTATGACAAAGAGCTCTATGCTCTTATTCGGGTGTTGAAGACGTGGCAGCACTACCTATGGCCTAAGGAGTTTGTCATTCACTCGGACCATGAGCCGTTGAAGTACTTGAAGAGCCAGTACAACCTCAACCGACGCCATGCACGATGGTTAGAGTTCATGGAGACCTTCCCCTATGTGGTCAAATACAAGAAAGGTAAGGAGAATGTGGTTGCTGATGCACTTTCTCGCCGATATGTCTTACTTACCCACCTTGATGCTTCTATCTTAGGTTTCTCCTTGATTAAAGATGTGTATATACATGATGATGATTTTGCTGCAATTTTTAAAACATGCATGGAAAAAGGAGAGTCTAATGGATTCTATGTTGATAATGGCTACCTATTTAAGGCCGGGAAACTTTGTATTCCAAAGACTTCTATACGTAGGTTGCTAATTCAGGAAGCTCATGAGGGTAGAGGTCATTTTGGTATTCCTAAGACCTTGGCTGCATTAAAGGAACATTTCTATTGGCCTAAAATGTTGCATCATGTTACACGTTTTTGCAAGGCTTGTGTTACTTGTGTGCATGCTAAGTCTAGGTCGAGTCCCCAAGGATTGTATACCCCTTTGCCTATTCCAGATGTTCCATGGGAGGATATTAGTATGGATTTTATCACTGGGTTGCCAATGTCTAAGAAGGGGAGGGACTCGATATTTGTAGTCGTTGATAGGTTTTCTAAGATGGCTCACTTCATTGCATGCAAGACTACTAACAATGCTTATGAGATTGCTTCATTATTTTTTGAGCATGTTGTTAAGATGCATGGTATCCCTAGGAGTATAGTGTCCGATCGTGATGCTAAACTTGTGAGTTATTTCTGGAAATCTTTATGGGCCAAACATGGGACTAAGTTGTTGTTCTCTACTAGCTATCACCCCCAGACTGATGGCCAAACGGAGGTTACTAATAGGACTTTGGGTGCTTTTTTGCATACTATGTTAAAGTCTAACCTCCGTAAGTGGGAAGAGTGCTTGCCTTTTGTTGAATTTGCATATAACAGGTCCATGCACTCGGTGACGCAGCAGACTCCCTTCCAGGTGGTCTATGGCCTCAATCCACTCACCCTCTTGGATCTGGTACCACGGCCTATGAAGGACAAGGAAAGCATTAAGGGAGTGGAGCTTGCGGACTAGGTCAAGGCTCTGCATGAGAGGACAAGACAACAGCTAGAGCGGAGGTCCGAGCAAGTAGCCGCGCAACGCAATAAAAACCGCCGCCCGATTGCATATGAGCCTGGCGACTTGGTGTGGCTGCACTTGCGCAAGGAACACTTTCCATTAAAGCGACGCCACAAGCTCAATGTGCGAGGGGATGGTCCTTTCCAGGTGCTACAACGCCTTGGGGCCAATGCCTACCTCTTGGAGTTACCCGATGACTATGGTGCACATCCGACTTTCAACATCGCTGACCTTTCTCCTTACACGCCGCCTGATTTGACGACGAGGATGAAGCGGGGATGCTTCGCTGCCAAGAAGGGGAGACTGATAGCTCTGTGATCCCCTCGATGACGACGACGGACGAAGAGAAAGCAATGAAGGTGTGTTCGATTGGCCCCGATAACAAGAGCTCGCGCAAGGGCAATGGAGCGAGCGACACAATCATTAGTCTTGCGGGCGCAAGCAAGTGACGCGGGTTCATCTAGTCCTAAATGGGTCCTTCTCTTGACCTATGAAGGATTAGGTGAGGTCCCGCCTTAGTCGATCCCGCCAAGAAGAGCCAGACGAAGGAGCAGCAAAATTAGCTCTACAAAGGATTTCTGCGATCGCGGAAGACGCCGCCTTGACCGCGGAATATATAGACAACAGGTCGAGAACGACAGACTATTTTCCACGATCGCGGCACTATTTCCGTGATCGCGGAATAGAGTTGATTTTCTCGGAGATTCGTGCTGCTTCTCCGCGATCGCGGCGGTATTTTCCACGATCGCGGATTTGGCTCGACTTTGTAATACCCCTCATTTTAGTAAAGAGTATTTTGGTAAGTTTTCCAAACACTCGTATTGTAGTCGAATTATTTTCAGAGAAGTTCAGACTTTCTGTTAAATACTTGATCTCCGTAATAATTCCTTGAGTGGAATAAAATACATTCGACGTATTTTTTGGGTTTAGAATAATTGTTCGGGTATGAATATATTTAACCCGGGGTTAAAACCAATACTCATAATTCTTCCCGGTTAAAAGTGGGCTTCCCGGTCAAAGAATGGGCAAAAGGCACAAAAATTGACTTAACCGCACCCGCGGTCATACCCACCGCACCCAGCGGTCAGGAATTGGTCGCCACCGCACCCCGCGGTAAGACCCACCACACCCGTGCCGTCATGATTCCTTTTCTGCTCCGCCGAACGTCGCATGAGCTGCTTGCCGTTTCGGTCGGCTTTGAGGCGGTGGGGGAGGTGCCAACTGGGCTCCTTGCTTGGCCTATAAAAGGAGGAGGCTTGGAGGAGGAAGATAGCTCCAATTTCTCTTTCTCCAATCTCTCTCTCTCGTTCCATTGTCGCCGGAGTTGCAAGCTTTCGCCGAAGTTCTTCAAGGTCGTCGCCGGAGCTACCAAAGGAGAAGGAGGTGCTCTCAAGGTGGTGCTTGGGTGGTCCAGGGAATCCAGAAGTCGGAGCCACCACGAGTCGAGCCCCCATCGTCTTCCCCGGTGAGTTGTCGTCATCGTCGTCTCGCCTCTCTAGCCTTGCCGCACCCGCGGTCAAGCCGCCGTACCCGCGGTGGGCCTGGGCATGTGTGGTTGTGGCTTGGGCTTTGTGATCTCGTTTGGGACTTTCATTCCTTCGATTCCGTTTGTTTTTCTTTAGATTCGTACTATTTATTGTCGAATCTAACTTAGAGTTTCGTTATGGGTCGTTCCGTAGGAAATCATAATCTGAGTTCTTCCTCGTTTCGGACCCGGAAACCTGTCGTCTCGAGCTTCGTTGAGCTTCGTCTAAATCTAAGGCAAGTGGAGGTTCGCTTTTGCTTATCATTCCATATTTATATTGATTATCAATTGTTTAATTATTAATTAATTTGGGAAGAATATTGTTTTCATCTGGGAACAGTTTTGATAACTGTATGTGATTTAAAAAGAGATATTATAATAGGTTGTATATATTGCTAGAAACAACGCTATTATATATATATATGGTTGAAATACAGATATTATAATAGGTTGTATATATTGCTAGAAACAACGCTATTATATCTGTTATTGGCCTCGATGGCTTTGATGTGAATTATTGCTCTTATGTTTTAACTGTTTAGTTAGAACGAGTATTCGTAGGAACACTATGTACCTTGTGAGGTTTAGTGGTTTCTTGATAATGGTGCTAGGAGGATTTTTCCCTACTATCTTCGGTCATGACCTTACCCTTACTCAGGGTATGTGCACACAGCTGGTGCTGCCATTTGGGATGTATTCCCTTTGATATCTCTTGTGAGGAGATCCGATATCTCTTGTGAAGAGATCTTAAAAGCTTATAACGTAAAATGTACATTTTGGAATTAAATAAGATAAGTGCTTTAGTGCACATAATTAATATACCCTTAGGCGAGTAGTGCAGCTAAGAGAGTAGTGCAGCTAGGAAACTCGTCTAGACTTTGGTCAAAGTAAAGTTCTCTTTCCTATCTGAATTCGCATTGTGCGGTGAGGTTGGTCGTGAACCGAAACACCAAGTCAGTTTTAAAACGCTTGTGTGAAATTGATGTTCCCAAGCACTTGTCATACTTTCCGATAAGACTCAACCTTTTGGAGTCTTCTCTTCATATGTTTCCTTAAGACTCAATCTTTCAGAGTCTTCTCTTGATCATACCTTTTCATATATTTCAGTAGGAGTATGGTGGTTGACTATCGTCATCGACTTTTATTCGAGAAGCGATGAGTCTAACCTAATACGACTACTTAGAACCTTTCTGTTTTACCTTTGCATAGTCTTTCATTAGACTAAACAACCGGTTATATTCCCTTCCATGGTTGGCTGGTGTCATCCGTCTCATATGGCACATCAGATAAACTGCAGTTCCGATGAAGGCTAGAAATGACAATGATGGCAGTTGGAATTTTGAAGAGTTTTACCAGGTTGAGATTCCTTGGCGGGTGATCGTTTTGATCAAGACCCTTGAGTCCTTTATGTATTAAGACTTCCATTGTAATATATTTGATTATGTATTTTGAATCATGGATGTAATTCTGAAACATTTGCTTTAATCAAAAGTTATGATATTTTGTATTATAACTGTTGTTTTATGATTTATATAAACGAGTTAAGCCTGGGGTGGCTTCGGATGTGAAATCCGAGGTTACTGGCGATAATACCTTTCAAGGATATATATTTGGGGGTGTTACAGATTTGGTATCAGAGCCTAAATTTTAAAACGGGTGGGTTTTAAAACATTTTCTTGGAACGAAAATTTCTATAAACCATTTATTCGTTTTGAACTGAGAAATATTTTAAAGGATTTGAATTTCCAAATAAAAATTTTATTCTGTCGATCTAGTCGTGCATTTTCTTTAGTCTGATATGGAAGTGAGCTTCTATATTTAGAAAGACTAAACTCTTTTCTTGTCACCCGTAGGTTATGGGTGCATGCTTTTCTCTTCGAAAGGACTCGGAAGAAGCCGAGATGGCTCCGCCATCTCCAATGAGGCTTGAGTTTCCAGTTCCCCTGCGATGCTTCGAGGTCGGAGAATCTAGTAGTCCACCCAAGGAGGTGAAGACTGTACTACCCGAGTCAGTAGTACTAGTGTCCAATAGGACCAAGGTTCCAGTGGCAGAACCTACAGAGGAGCTAAGGGATGACACAAAAAATGAAGAGGAGTGGTCAAGGTATGCAAGAGGGCATTACAACGACGACTTCATGATTGAGATGATTCCCGAGGAGGATCCAGAAGAAGAGGATCCTGAAGAAGACCCGGAAGAGGATCCAGAAGAAGAGAAGGACCCCGAGGAGGACCTCGAGGGACATGGCCATGAGTCTGATGGCTTAGAGCACTTATTGGTGGGCAGCGAGGACCCGGGAATGGTGTTTATCTATCCCAGTCCGGAGTTGCCGCATGAGCAAGAATACTCGCCATTGACTTCGGTCGATTGGGATACGCTTTACGAGGTAGTAGGGTTGCATATAGGGGTTCTGAGTGCATATCTAGTGGCATACACGATTGTGCGTATAGGGGTTCCGAGCGTACAATCGTGAGTGAGAATCAGTTGCATGTTAAGTAGTAAGGTGTCTTTCTATTTGCATGTATCCTATATCCTTGTGTGTATTGCTATTGCTTTATTGGTGGTAAAGTATACCGATAACTGTGAGAATCGGTGGTACTTTACCAGTGACATAGTGATAAGTCTATCGACAACTATGAGAATCGATAGTGCTTAAGATCAGGATGGGAACAACCATAAGAATAGTTAAAAAACTTGGATTGAATAGATTTCAGTGATCAACTTATATATCTGTATTGTGGATCTCGTTCTAGTGGACCTACTTTCCCCATTCATATTCTCAAGTCAACTAAACCTGTTTATTTTGCTCTGTTTGATACTCAAAACCCCCCTTGTTACCTTGCATGCTTATAAACACATAGATTGATTACTTCCTCCATGTGGATTCGACCCTTGCTTGCCTCTACTACTTGTTTAGGTTTGTTAGGATTATTTTGTTTAGGTGTCACGACAACGCCTATCAAGGGTCTACACATCAATCGGGTCAGGGCAATAGTCCGATCCAATGCTATAACTGTGGTACACACGGACACAAGAGTAATGGGTGTCCGAAGGAGAAGAAGACGTGTTTTGGCTGCGAAAAGGTGGGACATTTGCAGAAGTTATGTCCACAGCAAAGGCAGAAAGGAGCTGAGTCGCAGCAAGGGTCAGTTAATCAGAACAATCAACCTAAGTTCAGACCAGTGGAAGCTCCTAGTCCTTCGATGCAGACGTCTGCACAGAATAAGGGGAAAGCCCCAGCTGCTTCTGGAAGTCAAGGTCAACGCCTTTACGAGATGCGTGAGGCTGATGGACCTAATGCTCCAATTGCTCAAGGTACTCTATACCTTCATTCTATTTCTGTATGTATGTTATTTGATTCGGGTGCTACCCATTCTTTTATTTCGGAAAGTTGTGTCAGTAAGTTAGGGTTAGTATGCAACGAGGTTTGTGAACCTTTCGTTGTGAATCATCCTAATGGTGAACATTTAGTGGGCACCAAGCGTCTGTCAGAATTTCCGATTACCATCCAGGGTAAGATGTTCGAAGCAGATTTGATCTGTATAGCCATGGCTCCATACGACATTATTCTCGGTATGGATTGGCTGACGCGTCATGGGGCGGTAATCGATTTCAGCTCAAGGACTGTGATGGTGTCATCTGGGGGCCAGTATATATGCAAGTTTAAGGGTCGGAATGACGCTGATAACGGCAGGCCTATCAAAGTGATGGCTGCGTTCAAGCTACTTCGACAAGGTTGTGTCGGATACATGTGCTATCTAGACAAGCCCAAGAAAGATGAACCTTCAATTCCTGATATTCCGGTTGTTTGTGAATATCCGAATGTCTTTCCGGAGGAGATTCCTGGTTTACCCCCGTATCGTGACGTAGAATTTACTATCGATCTCGAGCCTGGTACTGCGCCGATCTCTAAGGCACCGTACCGGATGGCTCCTCCTGAGATGCAAGAGTTGAAGAAGCAACTCGAAGATCTTCTTGAGAAGGGTTATATAAGGCCGAGTGTATCGCCTTGGGGTGCTCCGGTCTTGTTCGTCAAGAAGAAGGATGGATCGTTCCGACTTTGTATCGACTATCGTGAGTTGAATAAGGTCACGATCAAGAACAAGTATCCGTTGTCGAGGATTGATGATCTGTTGGATCAACTGCAGGGAGCAAAGGTCTTTTCCAAAATCGATCTGAGGTCTGGTTACCATCAGCTCAGGATTCGTGAGGAGGATATTCCGAGGACTGCGTTCCGAACAAGATATGGTCACTACGAGTTCGTAGTCATGCCATTTGGACTTACCAATGCTCCAGCAGTCTTCATGGATCTGATGCATCGATGTTTCCACCAATACTTGGATAAGTTCGTAGTGGTCTTCATCGACGATATTTTAATTTATTCCCTGAGTGAGGAAGCTCATGAGAAACATCTTCGGATCACTTTGTCAGTTATTAGACAAAATCAGTTGTATGCAAAGTTGTCTAAGTATGACTTTTGGATCAAGGAAGTGGCTTTCTTAGGCCATGTGATTAATGAGAATGGAATTATGGTTGATCCCCAGAAGATTAAAGCAGTAGCCAATTGGAAGCGGCCTCAGAATGTGAAGGAGGTGCGCAGTTTTCTAGGACTCGCTGGTTATTATAGACGGTTCGTGGAGGGATTCTCTAAGATCGCTCTACCCATGACCGGTCTGCTCCGTAAAGTCCATAAGAAGTTTGTCTGGGATGACAAGTGCGAGGCCGGTTTTCAGAAGTTGAAGCAATGTCTGACTTCCGCACCAGTGTTAGCGCTACCGGAAGGGAATGATGGTTATGTGGTCTATAGTGATGCTTCGAAGAGTGGTTTGGGATGTGTGCTGATGCAGAGAGGCAAGGTTATTGCATACGCATCCCGACAGGTGAAGACTTATGAGGCAAACTATCCGACGCATGATCTGGAACTAGCAATTATAGTTTTTGCGCTGAAGATTTGGAGACACTATCTCTATGGTGTAAGGTGTCAAGTCTTCACCGATCACAAGAGTCTCAAATATATATTCACTCAGAAGGAGCTAAATATGAGACAACGTCGCTGGTTAGAGCTACTCAAAGACTACGACATCGAATTGCTGTATCATCCGGGCAAGGCTAATGTAGTAGCCGATGCATTGAGCCGGAAGACGCCACACGAGACTGTAGTGGCTTTACTCACTGCTCAAACCAAGCTAAACCAAGGGTTGTGTGACATTGAAGTCTTATACGATCAGCGTAGAGGATATCTGAGTATGCTGGAGATTCAGGCCACGCTACTTGATCAAATCAGGGAGAGACAAGTTGATGATGTAGTCTTGGTGAAGCTAAGCAGTGAAGTGATGGACGGGAAAGCTCCCGGTTTCGTGATTCAGGAAGATGGATCACTCTGGTTTCAGAACCGGATCTGTGTGCCTGACGTTGATGGTCTTCGCCAGTTGGTGATGAAGGAGGCCCATTCGTCAACTTATTCTGTACATCCAGGCTCTAACAAGATGTACAAGGACCTCAGGAAGAAGTTCTGGTGGCCCAACATGAAGTGGGATGTAGCAGAGTTTGTGGCGAAATGGTTGACTTGTCAGAAGGTCAAGATAGAACATCGTAGACCAGGTGGTGAGTTACTACCTCTTCCAGTACCAGAATGGAAATGGAAAGATATTGCTATGGATTTCGTCACTGGGTTGCCAAAGACTCAAAGCCAGAAAGATGTTATATGGGTAATCATTGACAGGCTCAAGAAGAGTGCTCATTTCGTGGCTATCAAGTCAACATGGGGAACCCAAAAGTTATCAGAAGTGTTTTTACACGAGATCATCCGTTTGCATGGTACTCCAAAGACCATTGTATCGGATCGTGATGGTCGATTCATGTCAAGATTCTGGAAAGAACTACATAAGGCCATGGGAACCGAGTTGAGATTCAGCATTGCGTTTCATCCTCAGACGGATGGACAGTCTGAGAGGACCATCCAGACCTTGGGGGATATGCTAAGAGCTTGTATACTCGATCGTCCGACTAGTTGGGAGAACAGCCTGAGTCTGATTGAGTTCACATACAACAACAGTTGGCATGCTACCATTAAGATGGCTTCAATCGAGGCTTTGTACGGTCGAAAGTGCAGATCTCCGATTTGTTGGGATGAAAATGCCGACAAGGTTCTGCTCGGACCGGAGTTAGTCAAAAGGACTGCCTCAGACATTGCTTTGATCAGACAAAGGATGTTGATAGCTCAGAGTCGACAAAAGTCTTATGCAGATCTGAAGCGCAGAAATGTTGAGTTTGAGGTTGGTGACAAAGTGTTTGTCAGAGTGTCGACATCCAAAGGTGTGTTCAGATTTGGTAAGCGTGGGAAGCTTAACCCTCGCTACGTGGGACCGTTTGAGATCCTTGATAGAGTAGGGTCTCTAGCGTATCGTTTGGCATTGCCGCCATCGGCACATCCAGTGCATAACGTATTCCACGTATCTTTGTTGAGGAAGTACGTGCCAGATGAGTCTCCTGTGCTGAGTTATGACGACATCGAGATTCAGACAAATGGTACCTATGAGGAGATACCGGTGCGTATTCTCGAAAGCCGTGAGAAGCAGTTACGGAACAAGGTGGTACCATTGGTACGGATTTTGTGGTCCAAGTCAGGAACTGAAGAAGTTACTTGGGAAACCTGGGAAACGGAGGCAGATATGCTTAGACGTTTTCCCGAGCTATTTTCGGCCTAGTTTCGGGGTCGAAACTTTTTTTAAGGGGGTAGTGTTATAACGCCTCGCTTTTCTTTGGTTTATTCGGCCAAGTCTCGGGGTCGAAACTCTTTGTAAGGGGGAGGTGATGTAATACCCCTCATTTTAGTAAAGAGTATTTTAGTAATTTTTCCAAACACTCGTATTGTAGTCGAATTATTTTCAGAGAAGTTCAGACTTTCTGTTAAATATTTGATCTCCGTAATAATTCCTTGAGTGGAATGAAATACATTCGACGTATTTTTGGGGTTTAGAATAATTGTTCGGGTACGAATATATTTAACCCGTGGTTAAAACCCATACCCATAATTCTTCCCGGTCAAAAGTGGGCTTCCCGGTCAAAGAATGGGCAAAAGGCACAAAAATTGCCTTGACCGCACCCGCAGTCATACCCACCGCACCCCGCGGTTAGGAATTGGTCGCCACCGCACCCCGCGGTAAGACCCACCGCACCCGTGCCGTCATGATTCCTTTTCTGCTCTGCCGAACGTCGCCTGAGCTGCTTGCCGTTTTGGTCGGCTTTGAGGCGGTGGGAGAGGTGCCAGCTGGGCTCCTTGCTTGGCCTATAAAAGGAGGAGGCTTGGAGGAGGAAGATAGCTCCAATCTCTCTATCTCCAATCTCTCTCTCTCGTTCCATTGTCGCCGGAGTTCTTCAAGGTCGTCGCCTGAGCTACCAAAGGAGGAGGAGGTGCTCTCAAGGTGGTGCTTGGGTGGTCCAGGGAATCCAGAAGTCGGATCCACCACGAGTCGAGCCCCCATCGTCTTCCCCGGTGAGTTGTCGTTGTCGTCGTCTCGCCTCTGTAGCTTTGCCGCACCCGCGGTGGGCCTGGGCGTGTGTGGTTGTGGCTTGGGCTTTGTGATCTCGTTTGGGACTTTCGTTCCTTCAATTTCGTTCGTTTTTCTTTAGATTCATAATATTTATTGTCGAATCTAACTTAGGGTTTCGTTATGGGTCATTCCGTAGGAAATCATAATCTGAGTTCTTCCTCGTTTCGGACCCGAAAACCTGTCGTCTCGAGCTTCGTTAAGCTTCGTCTAAATCTAAGGCAAGTGGCGGTTCGCTCTTGCTTATCATTCCATATTTATATTGATTATCAATTGTTTAATTGTTAATTAATTTGGGATGAATATTGTTTTCGTCTGGGAACAGTTTTGATAACTGTATGTGATTTAAAAAGAGATATTATAATAGGTTGTATATATTGCTAGAAACAATGCTATTATATATATATATGATTGAAATACAGATATTATAATAGGTTGTATATATTGCTAGAAACAACGCTATTATATCTGTTATTGGCCTCGATGGCTTTGATGTGAATTATTGCTCTTATGTTTTAACTGTTTAGTTAGAACGAGTATTCGTAGGAACACTATGTACCTTGTGAGGTTTAGTGGTTTCTTGATAATGGTGCTAGGAGGATTTTTCCCTAGTATCTTCGGTCATGACCTTACCCTTACTCAGGGTATGTGCACACAGCTGGTGCCGCCCTTTGGGATGTATTCCCTGGGATGTATTCCCTTTGATATCTCTTGTGAGGAGATCAGATATCTCTTGTGAAGAGATCTTAAAAGCTTATAACGTAAAATGTACGTTTTGGAATTAAATAAGATAAGTGCTTTAGTACACATAATTAATATACCCTCAGGCGAGTAGTGCAACTAAGAGAGTAGTACAGCTAGGAAACTCGTCTAGACTTTGGTCAGAGTAAAGTTCACTTTCCAATCTGAATTCGCATTGTGCGGTGAGGTTGGTCGTGAACCGAAACACCAAGTCAGTTTTAAAACGCTTGTGTGAAATTGATGTTCCCAAGCACTTGTCATACTTTCCGATAAGACTCAACCTTTTGGAGTCTTCTCTTCATATGTTTCCTTAAGACTCAATCTTTCAGAGTCTTCTCTTGATCATACATTTTCGTATATTTCAGTAGGAGTATGGTGGTTGACTATCGTCATCGACTTTTATTCGAGAAGCGATGAGTCTAACCTAATACGACTACTTAGAATTAAATTCACAAACCAAAGTGAGGCATAAAATTAATTAAATAGATTCACTAATCAACAAATAAATCATGCTATAACATATTACACATATGAAGTGAACAAAAGAATAATTCACAAGTTGCAGAAAAATAGATTCACGATTCAAGGCAAACCAAATTACAAGGCCGAAATCATCAAACACCGAAATCAGCAAATTAACTAAGATGCAGATTTAAATCACGAACGGTACAATATAATCCAAACAGCAACTGAAATGACGAACATCGAAAAGAAAAAAAATACTTCAGACAATCTAATCGGTTAGTCCGTATAAGCAATCAAACGAAGCAAAATTTTCAGAATTAAGATTGTAGGAACATAATTTCCTATATGCATACAAAAGCTTTAGACTGCAAATATACGAACATGGATTAAGGAAATATGAAGTTTAGAAATACCGAACGAAGAACGGATGCAGAGTCGAGACCAAAATCTCTTTCCTTAATTCTGAAAACGCCCCGTAGTGTGACGGTTGTTGACGTTCCGAATCCCAGGATACAACTGCGACGATCTCTTGAACCGCACAACCCAGTAACAAGAGCTAACGAACCCACGGATCTGCGTGTACTCTCAGACACGAAAAAGAGAAGGAGAAGTGAAAAAACGAGAGCTTTTGTGGGAGAATGTTTTAAGAAGAAAAACAAGAGCTTTTGTGGGAGAATGTCTTTTTTTGAGGAAACCCGAGAGGTTCTTCTATTAGAGATTACTTCGTTGTTAACGAAAAGTCTCTTCTTGCTGGAGTTACACATTTGTAAAAATGTAACTTATGGAGTTAACGGAGAGAATTTATTGAGGGAGTTAAAGCTGGGTCAAAGCCCACTAATGGGCCTTTTGGATCGGCCCAAAAGGATAGGGCGTTGGCTGGCCAGCCCAAGCCCGATCCGATCCAACCCAACCCGAGCTCGGCTCGGCTCGCTCGCCCGCCCACCCGACCCGACCCGACTCGACTCGGCTCGGCTCGGCGCGCGTATGGGCTTGATGAGCTAGGTCCTCTCCCCATTGAAAATGGGTAATGACCCAAGGCCACAACCTTGAGTCCATTTCTCCTCTATATATGCTAGGAGATTTATCTCCAAACTTTCAATGTGGGACAAGTTCTTGCCCCCACATTTGCCCAAGTTTTGCACTTCATGCAAGCTACATTGGGCCTCCATTTCTTATTCAAACGGAAATCATTTTTGTCGTATGAGTACACTACGAGAGTGTGCTCGCGTAGATGAAGCCAATGCTCCCACTTTCCGGTGTTGACAATGGCCGGAGCCCACCGGAATTGTGCCCGGAAAAGAGCCCGGCGCCACATGTTAAAATGAGTTCTAACAATCCCCCACATGAATAGAAATGATTCTAAACATTGGTTTTAAAAACAGAAAGACTTTTGAGAGTACAGTAAAAAAATCACTGCATCTGGGCTGGTAGCGTGTTTCAGCCTTGAACCACCCATAGTGAGTAGCTATCGGATTTACTCGACCAGGTAGTGAACATGATGTCTTGAACCACCCGGGCTTTGATGTAAACCGAGACAATAACTATCACACAGTTTCATCTTCTCACAGAACTAGGTTCTTTGTTGTGTTCATTTTGGCCTTGAACATCCCTGGTTATTCATGAGTGAACTTGGAGAATTCAGCCTCCCTTAATTCTCCTAGAAACGGCCCCATTTCACACTCATAAGGTGATTGCCATGAAGAGTATCCTGTCATACCCCACTTTTATTTTAAAGCTATGGAATCATTAAAAGACAAGCTTAACCTTAACTCATACAGGTAGCACTGTTCATCATCCTAGGAATTGGGACGAGACTTTAGTCTCCCAGTGCTCATCTTGATTCAGCTTGATTTAGTTTTCCCTTTGAACCTACTTCTTGGGATCTCCAGTCAGGTAGGTAGGGTTAGCCATCAAGCGTCCTCTTTAGTCATAGGCTTTAAACCCATTCCTCTTGATGATTTAACAACCTGATCTCGTGACAAACCTTTAGTAAATGGATCCGCTACGTTGTCAGCCGACTTGATGTAATCGTTTGAGATTATACCATGCGAGAGTAGTTGTGTAATGGTTTTATGTCATCTTCGTGACTTACCATTGTACAAATGACTCAGTGCCCGAGCTATAGTCGATTGACTATCACAGTGTAAACTTACTGCTGGCACTGGTTTTTCCCACTTCGGGATATCTTCCAACAAATTCTGAAGCCATTCAGCTTCCTCGGCTTCTTTTGTCTAAAGCAATGAACTCAGATTCCATATTGGATCTGGCCAATAGTGTTTGTGTGGAAGATTTCCATGATACTGCTGCACCACCAAGTGTAAATACATATCCACTTGTGGATTTTGAGTTTCTGGAATTGAATATCCAGTTGGAATCACTGTATCCTTCCAAAACTGCTGGATATTTCCCATAATGCAGCCCATAACTTTGAGTATAGCGCAAGTAGTTCATTACTCTAGCTATCCATTTCCAGTGTTTGTGTCCTGGATTACTTGTGTAGCGACTTAGTACATTTACTGAGTGCGCCAAGTCAGGTATTGTGCAATTGGTCAAGTACATGAGACAACCAATCACCCGTGCATACTCCAATTGTGACACTACATCCCCCGAGTTCTTAGTCAAGTGGAGATGAGGATCGACAGGACTCTTTGCCATTTGACATCATGACATTGTCAAATTTTTCATGCCACTGCTTTGGAGCTTGTTTGAGTCCATATAGAGACTTCACAAGTCTGCACACTTTGTGTTCCTATCCAGGAACCACATGACCCTCAGGTTGTTTCATGTGTATCTCCTCTTCTAATTCTCCATTTAGAAAGGCAGTTTTTACATCCATTTGATGGATTTCGAGCTTTCGTAATGCAGCTATTGCTATTAGCATTATTTTTGAAGTTATTCTCGTAACTAGAGAATAAGTGTTAAGGAAATCCTGGCCCTCGTTTTGCCGGAATTCTTGCACCATAAGCCTTGCCTTGTGCTCGTCTATTGAGCCATCGGTTTTCAATTTGGTTTTGAAAATCCATTTGCACCCAAGTGCTTTACACCCTTGTGGCAAATCACCTAACTCCCATGTATGGTTCTGCATAATGGAGTCGATTTCGCTTTTAACTGCTTCCTTCCATGAAGGTGCATCAGGTGTAGACATGGCTTCTTTGAAAGTTCTAGGCTCATTCTCTAAGAGAAAGGCCGTTATGAACTCTTACCCATAGGTTTTTTCCTTTCGAGCTCTTTTGCTTCGTCTAGGTTCAACCTCTGGTTCATTTCAAGCACTCTTGCTCTGTCTAGGTTCAGCTTCTGTTTCATTTACAGAAGTGGATGTGTCACTTTGTTCACGAGTTCGCTCGGATGTTCTTTATCCTTGCACGGAAACAGGTTTTCAAAGACAGACGCATTCCTTGATTCCATTATTGTATTGACATGTATATCTGGTATATCAGATTTATGTACCAGAAACCGATAAGCACTAATGTTATGTGCATATCCTATGAAAATACAATCAACGGTTTTAGGTCCAATTGTGACCTTTTTAGGAGGTGGCACTACCACTGTTGCTAGGCACCCCCACACTTTGAGGTATTTGTACGATGGTACGTTACCTTTCCAAAGTTCGTATGGCGTATTGCCAGTAACCTTATGCGGTATCTTGTTGAGGATATAACTGGTGGTAGGCATCGCTTCCCCCCACATCTTCTGGAGTAACCCAGATTCCTGCAACATTGCATTCATCATCTCTTTCAGAGTTCGGTATTTTCGTTCCGCAACTCCGTTAGATTCTGGTGAGTAGGGAGCAGTTGTTTGATGAATAATCCCGTGTTCTCTACAGAACGCGTTGAAAGGTTCATCATACTCGCCTCCTCTATCACTTCAGATAATTTTTATGGTTTTACTAAGTTGGTTTGAATTTCCAACTTGTATTCCTTGAATTTTTCCAAGGCCTCATGCTTGCTTCTTAGCAAGTGTACATAATAATATTTTGTGCAATCGTCGATAAAAGTCACGAAATACTTTTTACCGCATCTAGTTTGCACAAATTTTAAATCACACACAACTGTGTGTATTAAACCTAGAGGTTCGGTTGTTCTCTCTACACATGGGGATGGTGCGTTTGTGAGTTTGGCATGTACGCATACTTCACATTAGTCTTTACTTGATTTGCATTTCGGAAGCATGTTCATATTCATTTGTCTTTGAGTAGACTTGTTATGCACATGCCCTAACCGTCCATGCCAAATATTAAAAGACTCAACGACATAAGCAATAAGATTATTCTTATTCATTGAAACATTGGATAGAACAGAGTTTGGGATGATTGTCATTACATTCAGTTTGACCAGTTCATCCTTTACATAACCCTTACCCAAATACACCACATTCTTAGAAAGAACTAGCTTGTCAGACACGAACTTCACAGCGAAGCCGTTCTTGCTCAGCAAATTG
Organism: Rheum nobile; assembly: GCA_027886185.1. Classification (NCBI taxonomy): domain Eukaryota; kingdom Viridiplantae; phylum Streptophyta; class Magnoliopsida; order Caryophyllales; family Polygonaceae; genus Rheum; species Rheum nobile. Next base: position 728,250 of record WOAB01000211.1, on the reverse strand, counting down.
CCGGAGATCAGATTCTTCCATATATCTGGCACATACATGACATTGGTGAGAGTCAGCTCCTTCTCGGAAGTCAGCTTCAACACCACTTTGTCGTGACCATCGACCTTGGATGTGAACGAGTTCCCCATGAATAGGTGCTCGTCACTCTTGCTCTTCAGATAAGTGGTAAATGTTCCCCTATCAGAGCAGATGTGTGTGGTAGTACATGTATCATACCACCATTCCATTGGATTGCTTCCAATCATATTGACTTCAGACGTCAAACTACACAGGTCTGCGTCCGTGAGCCTGCCTTCAGTCATGTTGACTTGGGATTTCCCTTGTCCTTACGCGGATCAGCCTTGCGACAACATTCGTCAGCCTTGTGACCCATTTTACCACACTTATGGCATTTTCCACTGAACTTCTTAGCTCGTTGCTTATTGAAGTTGTTGGAGCCTTGGGGTTGAAAATTTCTTTTCTTCCCCTTGTCCTTGTGTTTGGCCAAGTTGACCTTCGGGTTCAGTACCTGACCACCCTGTGTTTTGTGGTAGGTTGACTCAGTCCGTAGTCTGACAATCAAGTCTTCAACGGTCATAGCCATTCGATTGTGTTTTAGATAGCTCTTGAAATCCTTCCAACCTGGAGGGAGTTTCTCTATGAAAGAAGCTACCTGGAACGTCTCATAGATCGACATTCCTTTCGCAATAATCTCATGCGTAAGCAATGGCAGCTCTTCAACTTGTTCCATGATGGGCTTGGAGTCCACCATTTTGAAGTCCAGAAATTTCGCCACTGCGAACTTCTTAGAGCATGCGTCCTCAGACTTGTAATTCTTTCCAAGGCAATTAGGTATTCCTTAGAAGTCTTGATCTCGCTGTACTATTGTACAGTGGATCTATTAGACGGCTTTGAACCCAACCTTTGCACAGACCATCCCCATTAGTCCAGGCCTCAACGCTGGCTAGGGAGAAAGGATATGAATTCTGAGGCAAAAGCACATGCTTATCCTCAAGCGATAGTTTTCTAGTCTGATAGGCTATTGGTTTGGACGATCTGAGTTAACAGCGTTTCCGAACCTCATGACTTGCAAAGTCACTGTTGGCAGACCACTCCCAGACTGAACCCGGGGTGTCGACTCAACACGATTTCCAATATCGGCTCCAACACGAGCACCAAAACCAGAATTAACATTCTCAGTTTGGTTAATCATACATCTCATAATTTTACAAAAATTAAACCAGATTGAGTACGATTGCAACAATAAGTTCAATGAGCAAATTCTCAAACGAAGCAATTTAAACAATAAATTGCAGTTTCATACGCGTATATGATATATGTTGTCTTTGTTTGATTTTTCTGTACATCAATACAGATAGCCAAAAAGATTCAGGTCTAGAAGACCAAAAACAGCAAGCATAGAAGATATATTACATACAAGAATCATGCTCGGACATCAAATTAATTAGCAAACACCGAAAACATAATGCAAATTAATTAAAGGGATACACGAATTGATTCACGAATTAGCAAATTAGCAAATTAATATATGCAAGACCGAAATTCGTAAATGCCGAAACCATAAGACAAAGCACTAATGACAAATTAAATGACGGCAAATTAAATGCACTAACGGCAAATCAAATTCACAAACCAAAGTGAGGCATAAAATTAATTAAATAGATTCACTAATCAACAAATAAATCATGCTGTAACATATTACACATATGAAGTGAACAAAAGAATAATTCACAAGTTGCAGAAAAATAGATTCACAATTCAAGGCAAACCAAATTACAAGGCCGAAATCATCAAACACCGAAATCAGCAAATTAACTAAGATGCAGATTTAAATCACGAACGGTACAATATAATCCAAACAGCAACTGAAATGACGAACATCGAAAAGAAAAAAAATACTTCAGACAATCTAATCGGTTAGTCCGTATAAGCAATCAAACGAAGCAAAATTTGCAGAATTAAGATTGTAGGAACATAATTTCCTATATGCATACAAAAGCTTTAGACTGCAAATATACAAACATGGATTAAGGAAATATGAAGTTTAGAAATACCGAACGAAGAACGGATGCAGAGTCGAGACCAAAATCTCTTTCCTTAATTCTGAAAACGCCCCGTAGTGTGACGGTTGTTGACGTTCCGAATCCCAGGATACAACTGCGACGATCTCTTGAACCGCACAACCCAGTAACAAGAGCTAACGAACCCACGGATCTGCGTGTACTCTCAGACACGAAAAAGAGAAGGAGAAGTGAAAAAACGAGAGCTTTTGTGGGAGAATGTTTTAAGAAGAAAAACAAGAGCTTTTGTGGGAGAATGTCTTTTTTTGAGGAAACCCGAGAGGTTCTTCTATTAGAGATTACTTCGTTGTTAACGAAAAGTCTCTTCTTGCTGGAGTTACACATTTGTAAAAATGTAACTTATGGAGTTAACGGAGAGAATTTATTGAGGGAGTTAAAGCTGGGTCAAAGCCCACTAATGGGCCTTTTGGATCGGCCCAAAAGGATAGGGCGTTGGCTGGCCAGCCCAAGCCCGATCCGATCCAACCCAACCCGAGCTCGGCTCGGCTCGCTCGCCCGCCCACCCGACCCGACCCGACTCGACTCGGCTCGGCTCGGCGCGCGTATGGGCTTGATGAGCTAGGTCCTCTCCCCATTGAAAATGGGTAATGACCCAAGGCCACAACCTTGAGTCCATTTCTCCTCTATATATGCTAGGAGATTTATCTCCAAACTTTCAATGTGGGACAAGTTCTTGCCCCCACATTTGCCCAAGTTTTGCACTTCATGCAAGCTACATTGGGCCTCCATTTCTTATTCAAACGGAAATCATTTTTGTCGTATGAGTACACTACGAGAGTGTGCTCGCGTAGATGAAGCCAATGCTCCCACTTTCCGGTGTTGACAATGGCCGGAGCCCACCGGAATTGTGCCCGGAAAAGAGCCCGGCGCCACATGTTAAAATGAGTTCCAACAAAATTTGTACAGATCTTTTTTGGAATATAACACACATTTCCAAGGGATTAATTTAAAACGAAAACAGTATCTAGAACCAGCAAATCTCAACCAAGTGGATATAGCAGAATTTCAATAACAAAGATTCTCAAAATACATATAGAAACCCCTCCCAACCGATCCAATATTCAAATGCATAGACACAATAAAGAAAGCATAAGAACTCATAATTTCAAATAACAGCCTGAACACCAGTCAACGTCCTCCTCAAACAAACCAAATCCAAACCTCCAACCCATCCATTAGAAGTCAAAACACCCTGAATATGTCCTTTAATCAAGATGGCAGTTACTAAATAATAGAATGAGATTATAATGGAGATTAATAATCCGGATATTTTAGGTAGTCTTATTGTTTTGCTAGAAGCCAACTATGACTTATGGGATAAATTAGATTTGACCTATTGCTATTATATATGGGTCTTATAAGGTCACACACATTAGAGTAATTAGGCTAGATCAAAACAACTCAAGGCCCATAGTGGGACTAGGGAATTTTGACCATATGTATTAATTGGAGAGTAGATTATTCATGAAGTAATAATAAAGAGTTATCTATTTGCTTGATGATATAAGGAAATATATCTTTAGGAAAGATAAGATATTGTATCAACCACAAATATTCATTTTTCCTTGTAACAAGGGATTATTCTATTATCTCATGTGTTGAGAAAAGCTCTCTCCCAAATAAACATCTAGGGTCGGCCGAACACCCTGTTGCAAGACAAGCTTGGAGCTTTTGTCCCGTTCTAGCAAACGAAGACAAGGCTATCTAGTATCGTGCTCGTGTGGACTAAGTAGAGGAGTCACAATTGAGGCTCTTCCGGAAACAAGTTTTGCGTCAAAAGGTATGTTACTCTTTCATATGCGGTTCGTATCAAGTTTATGCATGAGATCCTAAGTTAGATGTCAGAAAACTATTTTATGAAATTTTGCAAAAAGCATCTAAATCCCTACAGTGGATCAGAGCCTTTATCATGTTCTTGATTATTTTGGTTCAATTTAGTGGTAAATTTGATATATGAAATAACTTGTATGATTAAAATTGTGATTTTAATTGATTGGATGCATATAGTTATGACTTTCATGTAAATAATATACTCGTAAAATCAGCCCTTAGGACCGAAATTTTAAGTGTTAAAAATTCTTATTTTTTGCTTAATTTTGACCCCTAAATCGATTTGTATGTTTAATTTATGCAAGAGATATGATTTCTTGTATAAATCATAATCACACATTTAAAATACTAGATTTTTCATGTTGGTTAAAATTGATTCAAACCCTAGAAATTTAGAACTTCATGCCTTGAATGCCCAAAGTTGATTAATTTTGTGTGAAATTGGTTCATACATTAATTTTTCAAAATCATTATTTTTTTGGAAATTACCCCATAGTTTCTTAAAACCATAAAAAAACTGTAATTGTTACAAAATTTGAATGAGAGAAGAGATAAAATCGTGGCTGGGTGGCCAAACTGGCTCACGGCGGTTCGATGGTGGTCGGAGGTGGTCCGACGATGGCTCGGCGGTAGGGGTGAGGCGCGCGGCTGGTGACTGGCCGTGTGGGCTGGTGGTTTCGGCTGGGGGTTGATGAGGGTTAGGTGGCTAGGGTTAGGGTTTGTTAGCCTAAGATCCTAATTGCCTAAATTAGATATGGTAACAAGATATTTTATCTCTAGAGTATATTTTATCCAATTATACTTGGTAATGATTAATATTGGTATTAATTCCATATATGACTTTATGAATTAAAATAATAAGAAGATTGGATTAATTATTTTATGGGATAATTTAATTAATTTAATCTTAAAAGTCTACTAATGTGATTAATAGTCTATTATTGTATATTAATATATGATATTATATTATGCATGTATGATTTAATATTATGATATTATTATTGCATGCGGTGATTGGTATGGCCCAAAATAGGATAGAAAATACGATATACATATCGTTATTGTTTTCTTGTACACGATCTGCGTATCTTTATGTATTTTTATAATTTATTTTTTCAAGAAATTAGATTAAATTTACATTATGTAATACGAGAGAAGAAGATCCTATGAAGATTCCAGGATGGAGATCCAAAGGAGAATCAAGGATGGAGATCCAAGAGACAAGAAGAATCTATGAAGATTAGATCTTATGGGTTTTTAGGGGCCATACTAGGATCGCATTTATTTATTGCATTTATTTTGCTTTAAATATCTCTAAGTTTATATTTTCTTGTTTATTTATGCTATTTAGTTCACTACTAAAAAGACTTGCATGATAAACCTAGTTCCCTCAAAAGAATGTTGAGATTTTGCCTTTCCAAATCATAACTTATAAGGCCCTTGGAATTTGATGGATAGGTTTTGTCAAAGCAAGGTGTCCTTCTTTGACCTTGGGATAATACGAGTCAATCTATATAAGGGGTTTACAACCTTGATTTAGTTATACTCAACAAAAGACCAAAAGATAAAGTTTTGAATTTTGAGACATGGGATAGATTTGACATAAAATGTAATCTATTAACCAAGAGTTATAAATGTTATAACTGGTGAAAGTTACTTACCTTTATCACATAGGATTTAGGGAAGTGCCAAAGTACGCCTAATGTCTTATTTGAAATAGGATCTTGGAATCATTTTATTCTAAGGGAAAATATAAATGAATAAAATATGCATTATCTTATTTATGTTTAAAGCATGTTTAAGTTTTTTTAAGCTCTTGCATGACAAGCATGATTTATATTTTTCATGTTATTTATGTTGTAGATATCATGTCTAGAAATGATAACCCAACAATCATCAACCTACGTTGGATTCTTGAGAAGAATAAGCTGCATGGAAACAACTTCCTCGATTGGGAAAGAAATCTGAGAATTGCTCTCAGGTCTGAAGGAAGAGAGAATGGCCTTGACACCCTTATTCCAAAATTGGCTGCTATGTCTACTCTAGAGGAGATAGAAGAGGAAAAGCATATCAGAGATAAGTTTGTGATTGTCACTTGTCTTATGCCGACCTCCATGGAATGGAACCTTCAAAAGAGGTTTGAGAGGATGGATGCCTACACCATCATTCGCAACCTGAAAGTTATGTTTCAGGAGCAAGCAAGGATGGAGAGATATGAGACTCATAAAGCAATTCTTGATTGCAAGCTTGAGAGAGGCAAGCCAGTTAGTGATCATGTGTTCAATATAATTGGACATTTTGAGAACATGGAAAGACTTGGCTTTCCCAATAGTCAAGAGTTAGCTACATACATCATACTCCATTCTTTGCATGATGGATTTGCTCAATTCAAGTTGAACTTTATTATGAATGGGGTTGGAAAAACACTTGAAGAGCTACATGGAATGCTCAAAACAGCTGAGCAAAATCTCTCTGTTGACACAAAGAAAAAGATTATGATGGTCAACAAGGGAAAATGGTTCAAAAAAATGGCACATGGACAACAAAAGAAGAAAGTGCAAGGGACGGGCAATCAAGTTGTACAATCCATGCAGACTTCCGAAAATACTAAAGTAGTTGATGACCATGATTGTTTCTACTGCAATGCAAAGGGGCATTGGAAGAGGAACTGCCCAAAGTACTTGGAAGATGAAAAAGTTTCAAAAGAAGTAAAAGGTTGGCTAATTAAAGGAGTGATAAACCTACATGTTGGAAATTGAGCAAAATTTGATGCCTTAACAGTAGGAGATAATAATCTATCATTGCCCTCTGGTTTAGTTTTAGAATTGAATAATTGTTATTCTATTTATACTATTACCAAAAACATCATTTCAGTTTTTTTATTGGATACTGAAGATTGTGAATTCATTATTAAGAATAATTGTTGTTCTTTTATATGGATGATGTGTTTTATGCCAATTCTCAGTTGAGTAATGGACTTTATATGCTGGATTTAGAATCCCATGTCTATTACATAATTACTAAAAACCAAAAATCAAATGATTAACACTACGTACAACGTTGTCATTTGGGTCACATAAGCTTGAAACACATATAGAAGCTCCAAAAGGATGGACTTCTAACCTCATTTGATTGTGAATCATTTGAAACAAGTGAATCTTGCCTAATGGGAAAGATGACAAGGTACCTTTTACTAGGGTAAGTGAAAGGGCAACTGAGCTTTTGGCCCTAATACATATAGATGTATGTGGACCAATATATGAGCACATAAGCTAGAGGTGGTAACATATACTTCATAACCTTTACTGATGATTTAATTAGATATGGATACATATACTTAATGAAGCATAAGTCTGAATCTTTTGAAAAGTTCAAAGAGTTTCTGAATGAAGTTGAAAATCAACTTAACATGAAAATTAAAGCACTACGATCTAATCGTGGTGGTGAATATTTGAGTCAAGAATTTGATCATCATTTAAGAAGGTGTGGGATCCCCTTACAACTATCTCCACCAGGAACACCACAATTGAATGGTGTGTCTGAGAGGAGGAATAGGACCTTGTTGGACATGGTTCGGTCTATGATGAGTTTTGTGGATCTTCCAAAAATTTTCTAGGGATATGCTCTCACAACCATAGTGTTCACACTAAACAGGACTTCGTCCAAAGCTGTAGATAAGACACCATATGAGTTATAGACTGGAAGAGTTCCAAGTTTGTCTTTTCTAAAGATTTGGGGATGTCAAGCTTATGTAAAATGTTTACTAGCAGATAAGGTTACACCCAAATCAGATAAGTGCTTCTTTATAGGGTATCCTAAGGAAAGTAAAGGTACTACTTTTACAATCTCAGTGAGTACAAAGTGTTTGTTGTTAGGGATAATGTCTTTATCGAAAAAGAATTTATTTCCAAAAAGTCAAGTGGGAGAAATGTTGATCTCGAAAAAGTTCGAGAAGAGAAACAAACTAATCAACAAGATGACATGGATTACACTATGTCAGAGACGACGGTATTTGAGGACCTAATCCCGTAAGAGGAGGCAACCCATACACCGGAGGTAGTAGAGTCCCAGGACCCCATTCCTATTGTTCCTCTAAATCTGATTCTAATGAGATTCCACACAATGTTGTGGAAAATCCTCCTGTTGTTCAGCCTACACATAGATCAGATAGGCCCAGAACGTAGCCAAGAAATACGTTGATTTCATATTGACTGCGGGTTTGGACATCCTGCTTTCAGAAAGCGAGGAGCCTACTACATACAACCAAGTTGTGTCGAGTCCAGACTCTAAGAAATGGCACATAGCCATGAAGTCTAAAATGGATTCCATGTGTGAGAACAAGTATTGGACTTGATACATTTGCCAGATGGGGTAGTACCCATAGGGTGCAAATGGTTTTACAAACTCAAAACAGACAAGGATGGAAACGTAACAGTTTTCAAAGCAAGACTGGTTACAAAAGGTTTTAGACATATTCATGGTATTGACTATGATGAAACCTTCTCACCAGTTGTCATCATCAGATCCATTTAGATAATCCTAGCAATTGCAGCTCATTATGATTATGAGATCTGGAAAATGGAAGTCAAGACCGTTTTTCAAAATGGGTATTTAGAAGAGGATGTGTACATGACACAACCTGAGGGTTTTGAGGATCCACAAAATCCTAGGAAAGTATGCAAGCTTAAGAAGTCCATTTATGGACTTAAGCAGGCATCAAGGAGTTGGAACCTTCGATTTGATGAAGTAGTCAACCGGTTTGACTTCATCAGATGTGAAGAAAAACCTTGTGTTTACAAGAAGTTTAGTGGGAGCAAAGTGGTCTTCCTAGTCTTGTATGTGGATGACATACTACTCATTGAAAATGACATTCCTATGCTAGAGTTCGTTAAGGACTGACTTAAGAAGTGTTTTTCAATGAAAGACTTAGGAGACGCTGAGAACATATTAGGCATAAAGATCCAAAGAGACAGGTCTGTGAGATAGATTGGGCAAGTCAGGGAACTTATATAGATAAGGTTCTTGATAAGTTCAATATGAAGAATTCCAAGAAAGTATTCTTGCCTATGCAGCATGACTTACATCTTAGCAAGAAGCAGTGTACAGTGATAACTGCTGAGCTAGAGAGGATGAGTAGGATTCCTTATGCATCAGCAATAGGGTCCATCATGTATACCATGGTCTATACTCGCCCATATATTGCATTTTCTTTGAGTATGTGCATCAGATACCAATCGAATATAGATGAAACACACTAGAATACAGCTAAGAACATCCTACAATACTTAAGAAGCACTAAAGATGATCTCTTGGTGTATGGAGGAGATGATGAGTTAGTCGTTAAGGAGATGTGAAGTATTGCAAAATACATACAGAATGACTACATTGCAGATCCGTTGACTAAACCTTTACCCAAGCCCAAGCATGACAGTCACATTAGAGCTAAGGGACTCAAGCACATTGGAAAATGGATTTGAGATTGTATTGTTTTGAGATTATGGATGTTGATTTCATGATTGTTAAAACATTGAATCATGTTTGCTTTTAAAATAAAGTTTCATTATTATTTAATTGTGGTTTAGAATTAAATAAAATGTCCTATTAATTTGTAGGGAGAATTGAAAAAACTACCAGATTTTAATAGGCCGTTTGCAAAAATATCAGGTTTTGAAAAGTATAGCAAAAATGCCATAAAGCTGCAAAAGTTGGTTTTCAGAAAAAGATAAATTCATATTTTCATTTACCTTTTCTTTTAGTGAAAATTATAATTTTAACAACCGTTAATTATACTTAATTGATTGATAACAGGTTTAGGCTTCTCCCCCTCATCCTCTCGGCTTCTCCCCGACGGCCTCCTCCGGCGGCCTTGTCTGCTGGCTCTCCGACCTACCCTTCTCCGACCTTCCACCTCCTCCTCCGCCACCGCCACCGCCTCCCGCGGCTCCACCGACTCCTCCACCTCCTCCTTCGCCTCCGACCTGGCTCTCCTCGCCGCCGGTATCGACGCCACCTGCGACTCCATTCGTCCCAGCTCTGTCGCCGAGGATGACTCTGGCACCGGAGACCTCCTCACCAGGAAGCTCAATCCGAACAATAAGTCGTCGACGACGAAATCGACCTCCAAAAACTACTTCTCACTCTCCAGATTCTCGAACGTGTTCAATAAGGATCCAAAATCGGCGGTCCGGGATCCCGAACAATCCAGATCTGGTCCGGTGAAGAGGACGAGCTCGTCGTCGTCTTTGTCGGCGAAGGAGATGTTCCGAAAGTACTTGAAGAAGGCGACGCCGTTCTACGAGAAGCTCTCGCAGAAGCAGCAGAGAAGCGCGGTAACGACGTCGTCCGGGACTTCATCCTCCAATACGGCGCCGTTTTGCTCCAAATCCTCGTCGATCAACAGATCTGCAACGGCCCCAGGGGTAGATCAGGAGATCACGGGTGCTTCCTGCTCGACACATTGATCGCCCGCCGTCCAGTCAGCCTGGACCTCGCCGATCAGCTAGTGGCGGTGGATGAGGAGAGAATTTATGTCTCTGTTTCTAATTCTAGAGATGAATTTGTGAATTTTGCCTTGTTGTTTGAAGAAGCAGCATATGATGGTCAATCACTCAATCTCCTGCCCCACCAGAGTCAACGCCGTCAATTGAAAATCAAAAAGAAGAAGAAGAAGAAGACCTAGCTGAAATTCAACAAATAGTCATCGGAAAAGACTCCATCTTTGAACAAACAGAAGACAACAACAATCAACCGTCGCCATTGGAGAGCCAAGGAGGAGAACTCGAAGGAGTAGCAGAAACCCAGAGCAGCAGATCTGCAGAACAGAGCCCACTTGAAAGGAAGAGGGAAAGAAATACTCGAAATTGTGAATGGGAATTTGGTGAGAGTAATTAACTTTGGATTGCTGGAAATGTTATAATCTTTGGCACAAATTCTGATGGAAAAGTTATTGGAGATTGGTAAGATTGGTTATGTTTATTTTTGTTGGTATTGTGTACCTTTTATGTGTGGGTTGTAATCATGGTTGTCCTTGCCAAGACATTTGGTTCGGGTTTAACTTGTTGAATTTGACATAGAAGGCTAACTTCATTTCAAGTCACATTTATACGAATATATATACATCACCACCAGGATAGCAAATGAAGCATTGTTGTCTCGCCTTCCAGTATGCAATGGATAGAATGGACCACTAGCCTTCATCATAAACCAAGAAACAACTTGTGAGAAGATCCCAAAATTAAATGGTGGATTATCACCATCTATCGTAAATTGAGTATCAAGAGCAGAGCCACTGATGTTGTGTCATTTAGTGTAGCCACTCATTTCCTGCAGATTGCTACTACAATACAAGGAGTGTGTAGTGCAGGTTGAATTATTGCTAGAACATGCTTGCCGCCAGCAAGTATCAGTTCGCTCTATCACTAGCAAGTACCAGAAAGCACCAATAAGCTGCAAAATATGCATTCAGCAAGCCAAAATATTACACCAGGATCAAAGCACTTTGTCAATACTGAATGTTTGTTTCAAATTTAAAGTTAATATAACAGAGTAATAACCTGACAACGTACAAATATGGCCTGATAAAGTGAATATTGCTTTGAAATTTGAAATTGACTAACATTTGAAATTCTGTGATATAACAGAGCATTGATCTGACTTTGTATAAATGTGACCTGACTTAGTTTAAATGTGGTATGACAAAGTACATAATGTTCTGTTATGTAACAAAATTTACAAAAATGAAGTTTTAAATGTTAGTCGGTTTTAAATGTCAGAACAATATACATTTTATCAGACCACGTTTATACTGAGGCATTGAAGAGTGTACAAGAAATTCAAATGTTAGCCGATTTCGAATTTTAGAGTAATATTCAATTTATCATATTTTGAATTTAATGAATCGAAATGTGTTTTTTTATCAGACCACATTTATACTGAGGCACTAAAGAGTGTACAAGAGATGATTTCAAATGATTCAAAAGTCGGGTTTAAGTAACTTGAGCATGGAGAAGATGATGGTGTGGTCATATTTTTAATTTAATGAATCGAAATGTGTTTTTTTTTTGTCGAACAAGGCTTGGTGGTGATGTACACATGGGTTGCTTTGATCTTGAATGAACACTGAAGTTGAACGCGGATCACTATGCCTCATTCGTGTCATACCTTGGTGGTGCAAAGCTGGTACTCTATAATGGTCCATAACTAATAAATGCAAATTTAAGTGTTTCAAATTTAAAGGTAAGTAATATAACAGAGTAATGACCTGACTACGTACAAATGTGACCTGACAAAGGAAATATTGCTCTGAAATTTAAAATTGGCTAACATTTGAAATTCTGTGATATAACAGAGCATTGACCTGACTTCGTTTAAATGTGGCCTGACAAAGTACATAATGCTCTATTATGTAACAAAATTTACAAAAATGAAGTTTTAAATGTTAGTCGATTTTAAATGTCAGAGCAATATACATTTTATCAGACCAATATTCAATTTTATCAGACCACATTTATACTGAGGCACTGAAGAGTGTACAAGAAATTCAAATGTTAGCCGATTTCGAATCTCATGGTAATATTCAATTTATCAGGCCACAGTTGTATGTTGTCAGGTCATTACTCTGTTATATTAACTTTTAATTTAAAACAAATGTTGGTTGGATCCATATTGAGAAACACTTAAATTTGAAACAAACGTTGGTTCTGTAATGAGACACAAGATCACCTACCTTGTCCAAGAAATCACATGTATCTTTATCTTTTATTTCCCTCTTCTTGGTGTATCATTGTTTGAACTTTGTAAAGATTTCACATTTAGTTTATTTGTATGAGTGATGGTTGGAAATTGATGGTCAATTTGATGCCTTAGTTGCTGCAACTTGTCTCTTGCAATGCAGTAATTCTTGGACCTTAATTACCCTAGCTTGTACTTTGCTTTTGAATGAAAAATGAAGTTGAAAAGTAAAGTATGTAATTGTACCTTCTCCATAATGGACCATTATGGAGAAGGTAGAAGTTTGAAAATGTCAAAGAAGTCACCAAGATAGGAATGATTTTTTAAGTGAATTGAAATTATGCATTAGAACTGGAATAGGTATTTTGTGTTGCTTATATCTCTCCCTTCCCTTTTGTCCTAATATTTTTAGTGATTATCAATTCAACGAGGATCACAACTAATAAATGCAAACTTAAGTGTTTCTCATTACGAAACCAACTAATGTTCGTTTCAAATTTAAAGTTCATATAACAGAGTAATGACCTGACAACGTACAAATATAGCTTGATAAAGTGGATATCGCTCTAAAAATTTGAAATTGACTAACATTTGAAATTTTATGATATAACAGAGATTGACATGAATTCGTATGAATGTATCCTGATAAAGTATAAATATGGTCTGATAAAGTAAACTGTATGAGTTTTGCTTCTTAATTTGGAAAGCAAATACTATATTATAGTAAAGGTTACAGTTTGATGAGCTTAAAAAATGCAACTTAAAAAAATTCAAATGTTAGCCGATTTTAAATATCAGAGCAATATTCAGTTTATCAGGCCACATGTATACGTAGTCAGATTAATGCTCTGTTATATCACAAATTTCAAATGTTATCCGATTTTAAATGTCAGAGAAATATTCACTTTATCAGGCCATATTTGTACGTAGTCAGGTCATTTTTTTGTTATATTAACTTTAAATTTTAAACTAATTTTCCATGCCTCTTACAATAGTCATGTGTATATTTTTAAAGTGAAAGAAATAATTTATATTTAAAACCATATAACTTCACAGTTACATACATTGGACTATACGGAGGTGATTCGATGTCGTTTGGAGATGATTTCAAATGATTCAAGAGGTGGGTTTAAGTAACTTGAGCATGGCGAAGACAATGGTGTGGTCAGATTTTGAATTTAATGAATCGAAACGTGATTTACTTGGGGTCGAACAAGGCCTGGTGGTGATGTATATATGTTCGTATAAATGTGGCTTGAAATGAAATACACAAATGCGAGGTGCCCGTAGACTTCATCAGCAATCACCAAGATTCCCATCTTTGCAGTTTCAGCAATCTGAATTCACAGTTCCAATAAACTCAAGTACTCAACTCATCAACAAAATGCAAGTAAAACTCATCTGAGAGAAACCATGCAATCCATAAGAACAATTAAGATGTTTCAAATCACATGACATGATCGCATATAGAAACTCAGATACAAAGATTGCAAATAATAAACACTGTAAAAAATGCAGACAACTTAACGTAAGAAAAGAAACAAAATTGAAAAGGTTACAACAAGAGAAATATTGTACTCACATTCATATAAGAGGAAGTTGACCAAGTCCAACTGATAAGGACCCTTCAAGAGAATTCAAACTCAAGTTTTTGTCTCCATAAACAGTTAAGAGTATTGATCAGCTTATTGGAAACTATGAAAAAGAGAGCTAATGGAAAAGCTGGTGGATAACAAGCAAGAACAAGAGGTATTTGTGTTACATAACAGAGCATTATGTACTTTATCAGGCCATATTTGTATGAAGTCAGACCACATTTATACGAAGTCAGGTCAATGCTCTGTTATATCACAAAATTTCAAATGTTAGCCAATTTTAAATTTCAGAGCAATATTCCCTTTGTCAGGCCACATTTGTACGTAGTCAGGTCATTACTCTGTTATTATTTATGGACCATTATAGAGTACCAGCTTTGCACCACCAAGGTATGACACGAATGATGCATAGTGATCCGCGTTCAGCTTCAGTGTTCATTCAAGATCAAAGCAACCCATGTGGACATCACCACCAAGCCTTGTTCGACCCAAAAAAAAACATCTTTCGATTCATTAAATTCAAAATCTGACCACACCATCGTCTTCGTCATGCTCAAGTTACTTAAACCCGACTTTTGAATCATTTGAAATCATCTCCGAACGACATCGAATCACCTCCGTATCGGCCCACGTTGTGCATAGAAAACCGGTAACTATGGAACTTTGAAGCTATTTTTCAACGCCGGTGGAAGATCCTAGACTCCGCGACCTATCTTCGGAGAAACCTTGCAGCCTCACAAACCCAACAACACCGCCCTTGCCACATGGGGTTGTCGTTCGACCAGCCAAAGAGCTACTTAAAAGATGGCTAAAGAGAGTTGTTATCGATGTTTCTTGCTCTTAAGCAAGTCACATCCGAACTAGTTAGCACTTCCAGCTCCTCTTGCTCTTAACAAACTTCTGAAGTTCCTGCTTCATGTTCACGCACTCCCTCTTCATGTTCATTCACCGCGCTTCTCTGTTGTTGTTGCTGCTTCTGCGAGAGCTTCTCGTAGAACGGCTT
Organism: Rheum nobile; assembly: GCA_027886185.1. Lineage (NCBI taxonomy): Eukaryota > Viridiplantae > Streptophyta > Magnoliopsida > Caryophyllales > Polygonaceae > Rheum > Rheum nobile. The sequence continues at coordinate 713,011 of WOAB01000211.1, read as the reverse complement.
CACCTTCTTCAAGTACTTCCGGAACATCTCCTTCGCCGACGAAGACGACGACGAGCTCGTCCTCTTCACTGGACCAGATCCGGATTGTTCGGGATCCCGGACCGCCGATTTCGGATCCTTCTTGAACACATTCGAGAATCTGGAGAGTGAGAAGTAGTTTTTGGAGGCCGATTTTATTGTCGACGACTTATTGTTCGGATTGAGCTTCCTAGTGAGGAGGTCTCCGGCGCCGGAGTCATCCTCGGCGATGGAGCTGTGACGAGAGGAGTCGCAGGTGGCGTCGATACCGGCGGCGAGGAGAGCCAGGTCGGAGGCGAAGGAGGAGGTGGAGGAGTCGGTGGAGGAGGTGGAGCCGGTGGAGTCGCAGGAGGCGGTGGAAGTGGCGGAGGAGGAGGTGGAAGAGGATGAGAGGAGGAGTGTACGGACCATGGAGATCCGAGGGGAGAAGTGGAGAGGGAGGAGCTGGCCTTTGTAGAAGAGCTCGTCGGCGGGGCAGAGGGCGGCGGAGGATTTCCGGGGGGAGACGGCGATGGTGAACTCGAAGTCCGACGAGGAAGAGGAGGAGAAAGAATGGGTGGGAGAAGACGAGGAAGGGTTTAGGATTTGGGATTGATTAGGTTTAATATTTGGGATTGATTAATAAGATTTAGATTTTTATTACCTTTTCTTTTTAAAAGTTTTAATGATTTATCTGATTTTTCTATTTAAAAGAAAAGTTAAATTTCACCATTAACAATAGCAAAAATATCACAATTCGTACAAAAATCTGATATCCTTGCAATACTTTTCAAAATATGGGTTTTTTGCAAGTTGGCTTTGAAATTCTGGTATTTTTGCTATTATGCCTAATTTATAATCATCAAATAGGATCATCATAAAAGTAATGGTGGATGAAACCCCATTAAGTGAACTGATATTATGAATTATGAGTTATCCGTAGTCTAAGTCATTAAATTGGACATAAATGACTCAATACAGGCTATTTCGTAAGTTGATTGATAGCGCCAAGTTTCACGGGCTATATGGACATGGAGATGTCTAATTAATTACATGAACATGTATAGTGAATACGTGTTGGGCATACCTACCTTAAGATTCTTCAAATGAGTTGTAGAATTTTAAGTTGAACCATGATTAATAGATTTCTCAGACATGAGTGCGATATACCTCTTGCTTGGTGATTGGTAGTCTTTGACATTGTCGAACATTGTTGCGTAAAAGACGGCTATAAAGGCAGTGATCGGGATTACGGAAAATTGAGTGGGAGATATAGTCATACAAGCATGGAGAAGTGCTCCTATTTATATATCTGTATATATATGGATAGGAACGGTGTCTTGTCCACTTGAAGAGTAAGAACTGAAAATGCATGGTCGTGCTCAAATGAATTAATAGTAATCATTATTTGTTTTGAAAGTTCAAGCTCAGAGTTCAAGAAACAATTTGAATATTGATATGGATTACATAAGATGTCATCATTTCATCAAATTAGACACTAAGTGACAAAGGATTTGATATTGCACACTTGTTTAAGGACAAGTGGGAGATCGAAGGAATATGTCATTTAATCAAGATGGCAATTACTAATAATAGAATAGGATTATAACGGTGATTAATAATCCGGATATTTTAGGTAGTCTTAGTGCTTTGGTAGAAGTCAACTATGGCTTATGCGATAAATCATATTTGACCCGTTGTTATTATATCTGGGTCTTATAAGGTCACACACATTAGAGTAATTGGGCTCAATCAAAGCAACCCAGGGCCCTAGTGGGACTAGGGAATTTCGGCCATATGTATTATTTGGAGAGTATATTATTCATCAAGTAATACTAAAGAGTTATCTATTTACTTGATGATATAAAGAAATATATCTTTAGGAAAGATAAGATATTGCATCAATCATAATTATTCCTTGTAACAATGGATTATTCCATTATCTCATGTGTTGAGAAAAGCTCTCTCCCAAATACACATCTAGGGCCTGCTGAACACCCTGCTGCAAGACAAGCTTGGAGCTTTTGTCTCGTTCTAACAAACGAAGACAAGACAATCTAGTACCGTGCTCGTGTGGACTAAGTAGAGGAATCACATTTGAGGCTCTATTCTCCAGGGAGATTCCGAAAACAAGTTTTGCATCAAAATATAGGTTACTCTTTCATATGTGGTTCGTATCAAGTTTATGCATGAGATCATAAGTTAGATGTTAGAAAACTGTTTTATGAAATTCCGCATAAAGCATCTAAATTCCTACAATCATAAAGCAACAACAAAGCTCATAACACCAAAAAAGAAAGAGAAATCAGTTTTTCCACCATTAATCCAGGGCAAAAGAGGTGAGGTCAGAAACATACTGAATCCATCGACGACAAGGAAGTTACATGTATGGCCATCGCATTTGTAGGTAACTTGTTGTTTGAAGCCGGGAGCTTTCAGAGACATTGCGATGCTATACTGGTGAAGTTGTCGGTGAACTCGGGGTACTATACGAGAACCACCGTCCCCTCGCCACGAAGCTATAGATTGGGCTATACTGCACCATTTCCTAGCTTGGCGAGGTCGGGAGACGATTGCGAGGCGGAGCAGGCTGTGAATAGCCACCGTTGAAGAAGAAAGCCGGAGATAGAGACCGGAGGCCGTGGAAGAGATAGAGGATACTCACCAGCTGCAACAAGGAAGAAGGAATAGGGAAAGCACATGGTGTGTAGGATCCGGAAATGTAAAGAGTAAAGAAGGAGGAGAGAGAGCGTGAGTAAAGATACAGTTATACAGTGGTTATTAAGATAAAGTGGTAAGGAATGAGGATAATTTTCAAAATACATAGTTGAAAAAGGAGCATGGATTACAATCTTTCCATTTAATAACGAGTCTATCCTATGCCTTATTGAGCAAATGAAGCCCATAATAGTTGGGCCTTCCATGAAAATGGGCTCAAGGTTGGGTTGAGGTGTATCCGGATAAGTTCATCGTCAAGTTTTGGTCGGTTATATTTTAAATTTTTTTTTTATGGAATTTGGTTATATTTCAAAATGAAAGAAAGAATTAATATATTGAACTTTTTTTTTTGATGAAAAATATATTGAACTTATTAATTAATAATTGATGTACCATGTATATATTGACCGGCAAGGACACGTACAGTTGAAATAGACAAGCCTAACCACCACGTGTCAAACTTGCGTGCTACGTGTCATGAAAAGGTTAACCCCAGCAGGCATGTGTACACTATATATAACTACAAATAGCCTTGAGCTGCAATGTGCACTGTTATAACGAGTAAGCAGAGCATATTTATTATTGCAATTGATCGATCAATCGAGACGAAAAAAGCCTTACAAAGAAGAAGATCGAAGAGAAGAAATGTTGTCGATATTGGTGTGGAAGAACTCCATGTTGAAGCTATCAAAGGCTTTACCTCAACAACCTACTACTGCTTTCTATCCTAGAAGGGTGTCCAGGATCTGTATCACCTCAGTCTCATCCTCCCAGGTATAAATATATATATGTGCTGATTCTGTAGCCAGTTTTTATTATGGAAATTTGTTATGTGGTTAATGATTGATTGCGATGATTGCAGAGCCGATATGAAGGGGGAGACGAAGAAAGGAAGAGGAAAGAGGCGATGAAAGAAGGGCTAGAAAGCACCAAGCGAGCCTCCAAGGAGATGGAGGGCGGATTAGACGACACGGAGAGCCGGACGGGCGCCCGGGACCTAGGTGACATCACCAAGGAGACGGCACGGAGCGTCTCTGGGAAGTCGAAGGAGGGAACGGAGCGAGCGGGCGAGAGGATGCAGGAAATGAAGAACGACGCCAAGCGGAAGACGTGGGAGGCGACAGAGAGGGCGAAGGAGAGCGTGCATGACACGAAAGAGGGGGCGAAGGACGCTGCGGGGGAGGCCAAGGAGAGGGTGAAGGGTGCGGCCGAGAAAGCCAAGGAAGGGACGGAGGGCGTCGGGGAGGCAGTCAAGGGGACGGTGCAGGGAGCGTGGGACGCCGCCAAGGGGGCCACCCAGAAGATTAAGGAGACGGTGGCGGGGAAGTCGCCTGAGGAGATGATGGAAGATCATCTTAGGAAGAGGGCGGGGGATGACCCCAACAGGAAGATATATTAGGATGCTCTAAGCTAACATAGTTTGTGCTTTATGCGGGGGTGATCCAACGAATGAAAGCCTTTTTGGGCTTTTGTCTTTCCACATACAATCGTTTCTTCCTTTAAATTCGCACATCCGGTAGATGTCGTACTATATATATAATATGGTTTTCCAGTTTCAGTTTCGATCGTAAATATGTACATCAGTACATGTATTATTCTTTGTTCTTGTTCTTGGAGTTGCGCTCGTATCCTAAAACTAGTAGAATAGGTCTGTTAATTTCCATGGTAGATTTAGTACTATAATAATGATATTTTAAGTCAATAGAGTCCGGTGGGTCGATACAGTGTTATTGGAAAGGGGGCGGGATCATAAAGCTTAACTTGCTTTAAGGAAAGCATAACTTCATTGATGTTTTCCACGAGTACACTAAAAGAGCACGCTAGACATTTGGTCCAAAGCACACTAGATGATGACCATCTTGCATGTTCCGTGAATCGGATTTGATAATACTCATTCCAGATTAGACTTCCACAGCGAGCCGCAATATACAAACAACCAACTCGATAAGACGATATAAGTGAAAACATACAAACAACCAACTCGATAAGACGATATGTAAGTGAAACGCAGATGACGATATGTAAGTGAAACGCAGATGATATGTGAAGTGAAACGTAACTGTTGAAACCTTGACGTTCGCTCTGGTTTTGATGATGATAAACACCATTAAGTTTTATGGTTTTTGTTGTTCCTATGAGGTTCAGGTTTTATGAAAAAAATAGAAAACAATGGAAATCATGTGAAGAAGAGAAAGCAGAGGAGTGCAACGAAACGTTGTGAAAACAAAGAATTGTTATGCAGAAGAAAATTAGAAATATGAAAAGCGCGTAGATTTCATAGAAGGAAACTTTTATACATGGAAACAGCATTTATGGAACAATACATGATCGCAGATATAGCTAGCTATTACCAGGTGAAAATTGCTATACAAGGAAACGATTTATGAAGATTTACTTGGAGAGAGAAGAGTTAGATAGTGAGTCTTAGGAAAATTTTTATAAGAAAACTATGAGATTACAAGTTGAATTGTTTAGTTAAAAAAAAAATATTTCACTGTTACCTTATATAGCGGGGTTGCTAACTATTTGGTAACTGGATAAGAGATCTTTGCTAACTCTATAAATAGATGAGTTTACCTTGGGTAAAGGTATCTCAGCTATCACACCGAAGTCCATGAAGAGCTTATTGCAAAGTTGAGATCAGGAGATCCAAAGGCAAGGTACGGGTATAGTAATTGATTGCTTAGGATTTTCTTGTGTTCTTGTTTATTTGTGAGTTGATTACACTCAAGGTCTAGAAGCCTAAGATCTGTGTGAGAATAGGTGGAGAGAAGGCTTGTGAGATTGTACAACTTATTAATAATACAAGTATACGGTTTTAAATCCTCCTAGGGTAACACCTAGAGGTAGAGGTTTTTCTCTTTTCAACTAGTTGGTTGATAGAGTTTCCTCTATAAGGAACTGTGTTGTTTGTTACTTTGAATCTTTATAATTTTCACTGCCCAGGGAACAGTCACATTGTTCCCTGTCTAACACACTACGATTCAACAGTAACCAATTTGTGAAACGCAGACGATATGTCAGGTGAAACGTAACCAATTTGATAAGACGATAAAACACAACCACTCGATAAGACAATTAATATATTAAGGGAAACACAATCGACTCGATAAACATATATCAAGTGAAACGCAATGATATATCATGTGAAACGCAACCACTCGATAAGTAAATATATCAAGTGAAATGCAATCGACTCGATAAACGATATATCAAGTGAAATGCAATGTGTCTTATCGTGAAACACAATCGACTCGATAAACGATATATCAAGTGAAATGCAATGTGACTTTGATAAGATGATATACCAAGTGAAAGATGTAGGATTAGATCCCAAAGATAGTAAGTTTTTCTTTCTTATACGGGAAAGAAAACCTTTTTCAAGGATTCTATATAAATTTGGAGAAAATGTTAACGAAAAGAGGAAATGTCCATCCTTTATTCATTTGAAGGTGGGATAAAAGAAAAAACAAAAACGAATTGAAAATTAAAATTCAAGTTTGAAACTCATGCGATTCTCAATAAGACAATATATTGGAACCTTGACGTTCCTTCTGGTTTTGATGATGATAAACACCATTAGGTTTCATGGTTTTTGTTGTTTCTATGAGTTTCAAGTTTTATGAAAGAATTAGGGAACAATGGAAATCATGTGAAGAAGAGAAAGCAGATGAGTACAACAGAACGTTGTGGAAACAAGGAACTGTTACGCAGAAGCAAATTGGATAGAAGGAAACTTTTATATATGGAAACAATGTTTATGGAACAATGCATGGAAGCAGATATTGCCAGCTGTTACCAGGTGAAGACCGCTGCACAAGGAAACGAGATTTGAAGATTTACTTGGAGAGAGAAGAGTTAGATAGCGATTCTTAGGAAAGTTTTTATATGGAAATTATGTGTTCTTAAGCTGAATTGTTTATTTGGAAACAAAATCTTACGTGGTTACCTTGTATAACGATTGATAGATTATCTAGGTATTTGGTAAGAGGATATTGTCTAAAACTATAAATAGATGAGTTTGCCTTAGGAAAATGCATCTCAGCTACAACTATCAAGCATACCAAGGAGCTACTGCAAGTTGAGATCGAAGGTCCAAGGCAAGGTACGGGTTTAGTTCTTTCTTAGGGTCTTTATTGTGTTCTTGTGTCATTGAGAGTTAATTGCACTCAAGGTCTAGAAGCCTAGGATCTGTGTCAGAATAGGTGGAGAGAAGACTTGTGAGATTGTACAACTTCTTAATAATACAAGTATACAAGGTTTGAAATCCTCCTAGGGTAACACCTAGAGGTAAAGATTTTTTCTCTTTTCAACTAGTTGGTTGATATAGTTTTCTCTATAAGGAACTGTGTTGTGTGTTACTTTGAATCTTTATAATTTCTGCTGCCTAGAGAACAATCACATCGTTCCTTGTCTAACACACTATGATTCAACACGTACAATATATCCACCCGACTCGATAAACGATATGACAGTATATCGACACGACCGACTCGATAAACGATATACTAAGTAAAACGCAATGTGAATTCCTATCTTAACCATTTTTCTTAGCAAGGGTTCGAATATATACTTTTCAACTTTACAAAATTCCCATTCCCTCTCATTTCAAAAATCTACATCATTAATTATTGTTCTTTAAAGTAAAATGAATTATAAAATACTATAAATTTACTTTTTTGGTAATTACTATAATGGTTCTCTATCTTTTAACCAATTTGGTCAAAAACCTAGAAATGTAGCATAATATCAATTATATTAAATGAAAAAACTAGTAGAAACATTTAATAAAAAATAATAAAATACCCGCCAATATATCGCAACTCGGAAGTGGTAATGATATATAATAGCATGCCCAACACGTCGATCTAGAATGAATGTGACCTCGAGCATTATTTTCCATGTTAGGGATGAGGATATCATTGGTTGACTTCTTGTAATAGCGCATGTCATCCATTCTCCCTTACATTTTGCACTTTCTTTCTAGTGCTTCGAAGCAAAATCACGACCTCCATAATATTTTGATTTTTTTATGTATTGCAAGAATTGTGATAAAGTATTTGTCATCCCCAACAATAGCTTCATCAAGTGAGCACCAAAAATAAATTCATGATTCTCCATTTTCTCCGACAAGCTAATGATAGTGAATCGAGCATTCATGTCAGTTCCATCATCAAATATTTTTTCAATCATTTGAATGTTTGGGGACCACGAAGAAAAAAATGAACAATGGTTGTATAGTATGAACTCTAGCACATAGCTCTTCTACCATGCTATGCTATATACTTTCTTCATTCAATCCTCTATTGATAGAAATTTCACCATTTAGTAACTCTCTAACATGTTTTCATGTTGATTTTGCTAGAACTCGTCTTTTTTCCGCAAGAAGCTCCAACCATATTCGTAATCATGCACATATACCGGAAAATATCACGTCAGAACTCATTAGTGCCTGAGACCGCAACAAAAATTAGTTGGAGTTGATGAGCAAAACAAAGAATATACCTTGCACTTGAATTTTCATTCAGTATAAGTGTTTAATTCGTTGAGTTCACCTCGCATATTTGAAGCTCCATCAAATGCTTGTCCTCTAATTTAAAAGATTGATAATCCATGTCCATTAAAAAATCCAATGTCTTTTCTCAAATATAGTGCAGTGGTGTCAACAACATGAACAAGTCCAAGAAATCGTTCCACCACTACTTTGTCTAAAAAATTTAAGACAATAGCCATTTGCTCTTTTATCGAACAAACTCAAGCCTCATCAATCAATAAAGATAAGAACTTGTCTCTAATGCCACTACTTACATCTTTTGTTGTGTCCAATGCACAAGCATTAATAATTTGCTTTTGAATGTGAGGACAAGTAAGTTGGTTATTTCTCAACGCATTCCCTATCACCACCTTTTGAACATCATGATTTTGTGAACTTAAGAAATTTGGAATCGCCTCGATTGAGGTAGGGATGCCTCAATTTGAAATCGCGACCTTTTCCCTATTGTACATGTTACGATAATCACGCAGTGATTCTCCGTACCTTTGCACGATCATGTAAAGATCGCTAGATTGCTTCTCAAGTCGCTTGCTACTTAAGAATTGGTTCTAGAATGAATTGACCAAATCCACGAATGAGGCGATCAATCCATGCAGCAAATGCATAAACCAAGTTAGTTTTGGTCCCGTGATCACCATGCCAAAACTCTTGCATATGACGGGTTCATGGTTCCCTCTTGGAATTGAAATGGTCATTCATTTTTGCTTGTAAATAAAGATATGATCATTAGGGTCCTCGGTCCCATCGTAGTTGGGCACATTAGGGACATGGATTTTTATCGGGATTTCGATCTGTGCAATCGCTTCTATGAAAGGCGAGTCTTTGTATTCGTCGATGACTTTTTTTTCAACTAGCTGAGGAAAACTAGAAATTTTGACAATCCTTTCATCCAAAGCCTTCAATTGCTTCTGAATCATGAGCTCTATGAGAGCTTTCATGCTTAAGGGACCTAAAATGACCGGGTCGACCTACATCAATGCTATACTAGTTGACGTTGTCTCAGGCATAGGAGTCGGTTGAGGAGGGATTGACTAGGTAGCAGGAACTTGAAATGTAACAACAGTATTTGTTAGAAATGAATTTTATTGGGGAGCATTAAAACATACCACTTCAATCGACGATGTCCTGCTTTGAACTGGCGTTACGGGTGGTGTCATCGTGTCTCCATCCAAATTGAGGCAGACTTGGTGCCGACCCGACCAATTGAACCTTTGTTTTCAAAAGCTCATTCTCACAAGTTAGTTACGCGATTTCCGTGTTGTGGATTTTTGGGTTGCTAAGGGACTTGATACGTGATACATCCCCTACCTTGACATTGACGGATGCCTAAGAAGAAGACATGATGAGTGTCCGATCCGATGGTCCCGTCACCAGGGCGCGCGCCATTTTCTGGGTTGTCTTTCCAACTCTTCAATCTTTTCTCACGTTTTTTCGTTATTTTCGATCCATCCCTTCTTCATTTTCTTGCTTTCGCCATTTTTCTTGCTTCTCTGTCATCGCAACCCTAAACGTATGATCGATATCTTTTGTTCCTTGGAGAAGAGATCTCGGTCGAGTGAAAAAAAAAACAAGAGTGCGAGATTCCCTTCCTAAAATTTTGGCAATATCTTTGACTTGCAAGAATATCATATCTTGTGGATTTGGTTAGTTACTTGTTGATTGATTTGTTTAGTATTAAAGTTCATTGCATATAATCTTGTTTACTATAAAAAAGTCAGCAATTAAAAAAAAATCACTGAGCAAAAAGCACACCATAAGCTAAGGGTAAAACCCTATCACCATCGGCACGAGTCCACTAAGCCTATCTTCCATGTCAACTTGCAACTTCACATCATATGGGACTTGAACTTGCGTGAAGTTGACTTACTACTCTCGTGAATCAACTTGTTATTTCTATTTGCTTGATTTGTGTGACTGTTAAGTCCTTGCTATTGCTTGAGTTGTTCATGACCTTCCTTACCTCCCTCACGGACAGCCATACTTAGATGCCTCGTGAGAATTGAATTGTTTTATAGTTTAGACTTCTATTTGTTCGTTGTGATTTGCTACTTGTTGGGTTGTTTTGATCCTCGTGTGTTGCCATGGTGACTATAGGTACCACATCCGACGTGGCTTTCGCTGCCCTCCAAGTTGAGAATGAGGTCACCGCAAAGGCAATGGCCGATCTTGAGGCCAAGAATGCGGAGCTTAAGCGCTAACTGGTGCTTACGGCAAGCTCTCGAGGCCCACCTCCTGGGTCCTCAACCACGACGCTTGGTGTTGATCCGGCCCTTCAACAACAGCCACCTCCGCCTCAAGCCGACACCTCTAACCGGCGACCAGACAAGGGAAAAGGTCATATGGCTTTGGCTTCACACAAACAGCCGCTTCACCGACTCAATTCCATCATTGGGATCCGGCATGACACGGACATTCGGGACCAATACGAGTCTCACTCACGGTCTCACTATGGCTCGCATGAGGATGACGAGTACTCCGATGAGCATGAGTCCCCGACCACTGATTTGGGTTTATACCCGTTTGTCGACACTGGTAACTGACGTGCTCACTATGACCGCATACAGAGGACCGAGCAGCGACATGCTGAGACTGAGCGCCGCCGCGACGCTGAGCGCAGTCACACCAGCGGCCGCGACCGACACCTACACTCCGCTTGCCACGGTACCAGCCGTGACCGCCACAACAACGTCGGTTCCGCATGCCGCCACAGGCACCTCTCTCGAGTTGAAATCCAAGAGTTTGATGATGAGGACAATGACAACATTGGTGACCCCAGCCCCGACAATTTCCATCCTCCGCTTGGTGACCCGATTGAGAGCCAACAGTTTCCCAAAGATTATATTCCGCCAAGGGTTTTATGTGCCCCTGCCCTGGATGACCACCACAAAGAAGGAGGCTATGAGCCTCAAGTCAGATGGCCCCGTGACTCGGGCTCATGCCAATGCAATCGCCCAAGCCATGCAGTCCTTCATCGCCCGGGCCTTCGCCAACGCCAGCCTTTATGACACCGCCCCAGCGGCCTTGCTCCTTGCATCACTCGAGGCCCCGCCCATGCAGCCCAACGCCACCTCGCCAGCATCACCACCCATGGCTTCGATGCCTGGCGTGCCAGTGCCAGAGGCATCTACTGCCTAGCCAACCCTTGGCCAGGCCCGCGCCGCTTGTGCCGCTGCCTTGACGCCGCGACCGCGATGCCTCGCCGCTTTTCTTGAAGATCGGCGCCTATCTATTAGTAGTTATTATATTTTGAGGTTTATTTCCTATGTTTAGACATTTATATGTGAGTGGGCTAGCCCATGGAGTGCCTCGGCCCATCCGAGCACGCTCCCTTTATAATGCCTTCTCGCATCCTTTGTAAGGTTAAGTTCAATTTTTATGGTAAGAGTATTTTTTGAATTTTATCTCCATCTCTTAGCTCCGAACGTCACATATTCTTCTCATCTCGTTCTTCTCTCTCTCACCTAATTCTCAAAGTAAACGTTCGACTCCATCATTGTCGAGACTCTTCTTGAGTTTTATCACCATTGCCGCTTGACACCTCAAGCAACTAGATCGGCCTTGCCTTCAACCCTTTGGACACTCGCCCGATCTACCATCAACTTCACTTCCTCAACACTTGCTCCATCCAAAGTCACCGTCCACCGCTAAAACCTCAAGATCCAAGAGAGGGCTCATTACTTGGTCTAGATCCGGCATAAGAGGCATCCTTGACATCCATTCGAGACGAAGAACACATCAAATTGGTATCAGTGCGCCAGGGATCGAGCAAGTCACTCTTGGCTCTTGTTTGCAAGTTCCACTTTTCCATTTTCATCGATCATTTCTGCCATTATCATTACCCCTAGTTTCTTCTATTTTTCATGTCCGACACCTAGGAGAACTCGTCCAAATTTGCTCCACAAAAGGCCTACCAAAATCCCTACAATCTAGGAGAGGATCGGCCCTTCAAAGCAAGCCTTTGACCGATTCAAAAATTCTTGCCCAAAAATTATTACAACCAATCCCTACAATCACGCACGATTTGTTTGTATTGCTGATTTCTTGCTTGATTTAGTTGATTTCAATTTCAAAATTAAGTCAACGTTTGACTTAATTTAGTAAAAAAAAAACTAGGAAATCCGAAAGTCAAAAAAAAATATTTTCCTTTCTTCAACCATAGCCAAAATAAGTCAAGGTTGAAGCTTTCACCCTTGGCCAAGGTCCACTAAACCTACCCCTCCATTGTCTAGGGTAGCTTACTTGGAGGTTTGTTGTTCCTTGCATGTTGCATGATTACTACTTTTGCATTTCAATTTTTCTTGACTTGCTTGCTTTAAGTTAGTAACGTGTTATGGCATCTCTTGCGTCTTTGTGACCTTCACCCACCCACAACCGCCCTCAAGGCTCAAGCTAGATTTAGAACCCAAGTGTTGCTTGATAACTTGAGACTTGTGTGATTTATTTGATTGTTGTGCCTTTTGCTATTATTTGTGCTACTTGATCATCGCGCATGTCCCCTATTCAAATAGGTACCATGTCCACCAGCGACCGAAGTGAGCACGAGGAAGAGTATCAACAACAATGAGACGACCTCTTACCCACCCTCTACCACAGGATCTAGAGGCAACGCTCGCTGAAATTGCCCGGCTCCACCAACAGCTTCAGTGCCAGAACCCGTCGCAACCCACGGGCCCGACGTTTGTCGTTCACATGGATCTGCCACCACAAGTAGTTGATCCGGCCACAACTGCGCGCCATCTTGACAAGGGATAAAATGTCGCCTCCATGTCTCAACACTAGAAGACCCTCCATCGCTTCAATTCGGTGATCGAAAGCCGGCAAGGCCATCTGTCGGCTCACAACCGCTATGACCCACGAGCGGCACCGAGCGACGACGACCTTGTCTCCAAGGATGATGAGGACTTTGATCTGGGCTTCTTCGACGACAACACATCGGACCTCAAGTATGTGGACCGCGAAGACCGGCGTAAACGCAATGACACTCAAATGCGCCAAATTACCCGACAAGAGACGTAGCATCAGAGTGGCCCGAGCCATCGCCACCGTTCTGTGGGGCGCGCCCACAACAACTCTAGGCCTTCGGCCAGGCGTCGCTCGCGCCAACCAGCGCCAACACCGGTGCCCTTCAACATCCACTCCGCCAACCGAGGCCCCGATGGCTATGGTTTTGCGCCATACTCCCTCCGCGACGACTTTGAAGAGTTTAATGATGAGGAAATTGAGGACTCCGGAATGGTAAATCCGGGAAATTTTCAGCCTCCCTTGGGTGACCCAATTGAGCTTCAACAAAGGCCACAAGACTATATACCACCGTTGATTAGTATCGGCGGCCGCCACCGTGGGCGCCATGGTGCCGATCGATGTGAAGACCGTGGCCCACGCAGGCATGAGCATGACCATGACCACCGGTGTCACGAGCCTGCAGAACGCCACCAATGTCACCATCATCGCCGCCAAGAAGATGATGATGGCTACGATGCCTATGATGGGCACCGTAGCTATGATGCTCGAGAACGATACCGAGGAGGCCGTGACCGTGGCCATAATGACTTTGCCCATGAGGACCAGCACTATGACCAACGCCGCCCGGTTGTGCCCACGCACAATGCTCGCCGAGACATCAAGGTAACCATAGAGCATTTTTATGATGACTATAATCCTTCCACTTTTCTTGATTGGGTGCAGGCTACTGAGTATGTGTTGTAACATTGCCAATACGAGGAGCACGCGAATGTGGAGATTTCTACGCTCCACTTCCGGGGAGCTGCCCGCATGGTGGCATAGGCTTGTCACCGACCGCATTAGGCGCAACCTGGCTCCTATTGAGCAATGGCATCAACTTGTGTATGTCATGACATAAAAATATGTGCCCTAAAATTACAAGGAAAAAATGCGCTTTGAGATAGCCATGGCGCGACAAGGTACAGGTACCTTGTCTCCTTTAGAGTTTTTCTCCAAATTGGAGGATATGTTATACAAGGCGGGAGTCAGTGTCGTACCATCCACCTTGTGCATCAGATTTTTGAGTTGCTTGAATGCCTCTATTCGAGATCAACTCAAGATATTTCCGATCAAGGATATTAACGCATTGACTCACACGGCCATGCAATTGCACAACCAACTTGTGAGAAGGAAGCAACAAAGTTGGACATCTTCAAATCCGAACAAGTATGGCTCTAAACCTTTCAATTTAGTTTTGCCTACTAATGTGCCCTCTTCTTCTCAAGCAAAGCCAGGACCCAACTCAGGTGCCCGGATGGCCGCAACCGCTCCTGCATGCGGCAACGCACCCGCAGCCCCGGCTCCACACCAAGAGCGTGCCCGTGACCTTGAATGTTTTAAGTGTGGAGGCCATGGTCACATGAAGCGTGACTATCCCAACAATAAAAACGTCCTTTTTCTCTAGGATGCCGGCTTTGAGTCGTGTGAAGATGAGCCCGAAGAGGAAGTGCTCGAGGCTCTTGAAGCAGATGAGGAGTTTGACGCCTATGCTTGCGCACCAAATGAACTCCATTCCGGCACACCATCGAGCCTAGTCACCAGGCGTGTGCTCACCGTAAAGGAGGCCGACTTGATGGACCAAAGGGAAAATCTTTTCCACACTAGATGCTTGGTCAGAACATCCTCCTTGAGTGTGATTATTGACGGTGGTAGTTTCTGCAATATCATCAAGGACAAGGTGGTGAAGCACTTCAACTTGCCAACCACGCCGCATCCGCAACCCTATGGCCTACAATGGATCTCCGAGAGCAAAGGAGATGTCGTCACAAAATAGTGTTTGATTTCTTTCTCTATTAGACATTATTCAGATTATGTATTATGTGATGTTATTGGCATGGATGAGACACATTTGCTTCTTGGTTGCCCATGACAATTTTAAAGGCACGCCCTCTACGATGGGTATTTAAAAACTTATGTGTTTACTTACCATGGGAACCGCGTCACTCTCTTACCTATGACTCCACATGAGATATTGCAGGATCAGGTCGAGAGAAATCGCCAAAAGGCCTTGGAGGTCGCTGCTACCCCAGCCGACACCACATCTTTTCCCGGCAACAACGCTAGTGTCGCGACACCGACTGCCAAATCCAAGCAAATCGGGTTTTCTACAGGCAATTCTAATTCGGATGCAGGCACTACTCCTAAAGCTTCTAGTGCCAAGTCGCTAGACTCCTTAGCCAACACTGATCCAAAAAGTGCCCGGCCAACTCCTCCCTTGCCCTCCATTCAAGGCAAATGCGATGATCGGCTGCTTCTGGCCCGGCACAGCGAGCTCACACCTGCTATACAGGGAAGATCCACATGTTTCTTGCTTATCTCTAAATTTTGTGCTTCTACTAATAAAGTGCAAGTTGCTCTCCCTTCTTGTATTACTTCGTTGTTGTAGGACTTTGAAGATGTGATGCCAGATGAGCTGCCACAAGGGTTGCCGCCAATCCATGGCATTGAGCACCAAATCGACTTTGTGTGCGGCGCTTCGCAGCCTACCGCGCAAGTCCCGAACAAACTAGGGAGCTCCAAAGACAGGTGCAAGAGTTGATTGACCGCGGCTACGTGAGGGAAAGACTTAGCCTATGCACCCTTCCGGTCATATTTGTGCCAAAGAAGGAAGGCACTTGGAGGATTTGCATAGACTGCCGCGTCATCAACCAAATCACTGTCAACTACCACCATCCCATTCCGCGCCTTAATGACATGTTGGACGAGCTGCATGGAGCCACTTTGTTCTCCACGTTCGACTTGAAGAGTGGCTATCAACAGATTCGAATGAAAGAAGGCGATGAGTGGAAGACGGCGTTCAAGACCAAACATGGTCTCTATGAGTGGCTTGTGATGCCATTTGGGTTAACCAATGCCCCCAGAACTTTCATGTGCCTCATGAATCATGTTTTGAGGACGTTTTTGGGGAAGTTTGTTGTTATATATTTTGATGACATTCTAGTCTATATTCATAGTCTAGAGGATCATGTAGGGCATATTAGGCAAGTGTTAGAATGCCTTAGAAAGGAACAATTGTATGCCAACCTTGGCAAATGTAACTTATGCTCGGACTCCACAATCTTCCTTGGATTCGTGGTGTCCAAAGATGGCCTACGCGTGGACGAGTAGAAGGTCCGCGCAATCAAGAAGTAGCCCATGCCAACCAGCCCTACCATGGTAAGATCATTTCTTGGGTTGGTCGGCTTCTATCGGCGCTTTGTGCGTGACTTCAGCACCACCGCCGCGCCACTCCATGAGCTTACCAAAAAGGGTGTCGCCTACGAATGGCTTGACACTCACCAAGCGGCATTCCAGGCCCTGAAGGACACGCTCTGCAATGCGCCACTACTTCAACTCCCTGATTTTGAGAAGACCTTTGAGGTCGAGTGCGACACGTCCAACTTTGGCATAGGCGGCGTGCTTTTGCAAGATAAGTGGTCGATCGCTTACTTTAGCGAGAAGCTTCGTAGAACTGCCTTGAACTATCCTACTTATGACAAGGAACTCTATGCACTCATCCGGGTTTTGATAACTTGGCAACATTATTTGTGGCCATAGAAGTTTGTGATTCACTCGGATCACGCGGCCCTTCCCTACTTGAAGAGCCAAGTCACACTCGGTCGGTGTCATGCACGTTGGGTGGAATTCATGGAGACCTTCCCCTATGTCGTGGTCCATAAGAAAGGTAAGGAGAATGTGGTAGACGATGCCCTTTCTCGGAGGTAATTGCTTCTAACTCACCTTCAAGCTAAAGTTCTTGGTTTTTCCCTTATTAAAGACTTGTATTTGATTGATGATTATTTCAAGCCTATATTTGAGAACTGCTTAGACAAGGGGGAGTATGAGAGTTTCTGTCAATGAGGGTTACCTATACAAGGCTATGAGATTGTGCATACCTAGCTCTTCCATTAGGCAACTTCTTATTAAGGAAGCCCATGAAGACCGTGGACATTTTGGGGTAGCCAAGACCTTAGCAGCCCTTAGGGAGCATTTCTTTTGGCCCCATATGACTAGGCATGTTACATGTTTTTGTCAGAGTTGTGTCACATGTCAACGCGCCAAGGCTAGATCGAGTCCTTATGGTCTCTACACCCCTTTACCCAATCATGAGGCACCCTAGGAGGACCTATCCATGGATTTTATTACAGTTTTGCCTATGTCTAAGAGGGGAAAAGATTCGATTTTTGTGGTAGTAGATCGGTTTTCTAAGATGGCACACTTCATTGCTTGTAGGATGACACACAATGCTATGGACATAGCCAACCTATTTTTTAAGCAGGTGGTGAAGTTACACGGCATTCCTAAGACAATAGTGAGTGATAGGGATGCTAAGTTTGTGAGCCATTTTTGGAAGCCCTTATGGGGTAAGCTAGGCACTCGCTTGATATTTTCAACTAGCTACCATCCTCAGACTGATGGCCAGACCAAGGTGACTAACCGGACCTTAGGAGCTCTCCTTAGAACCATGCTTAAGTCCAACCTTCGCCGTTGGGAAGACTCACTTTGCTTTGTTGAGTTTTCCTATAACAGGTCTAGGCACTCAGCTACGAAGCGTACACCCTTTGAAGTGGTGTATGGAAGGAACCCCTTGACGCCGCTAGACTTGGCGCCGCACCCGCTTGGCGACAATGAGCACTTACCGACTGCCAAGAGAGCTGAATTTGTCTAGGAGCTTCACCGCCGCACCCGGGCCCAATTGAAGCGGCGTGCTGAGCAATATGCTCGCCAACACCACAAAGGTCAGCGCAAAATGGTGTTTGCTCTAGGCGACTTGGTGTGGGTTCACTTGAGACGTGAGCGCTTAACTTCCAAGCGCAAAACCAAGCTTGACGACCGTGGTGATGGCCCTTCAAGGATTTGAAGGCATTTGGGGACAATGCCTACCAAGTTGAGCTTCCCGATGACTACGGTGTGCACCCAACTTTTAATGTGAAGATCTTTCGCCATACATTGCACCTGATTTTGATGAGGGTGAAACGAGGACGTTTCACAGCCAAAGGGAGGAGAGTGATGTGCCGCTGCCATCGATGACCGCCACAAAAGAGGAGGAGGCTATGAGCCTCAAGTCAGATGGCCTTGTGACTCGGGCTCGTGCCAAGGCAATCGCCCAAGCCACGCAGTCCTTCATCGCCCAGGCCGCCTTCACCACCGCCAACTTTCATGATGCCGTTCCAGCGGCCTTGCTCCTTGCATCGCTCAAGGCCCCGCCTATGTAGCCAGACGCCGCCTCACTGGCAATCCCACCCATGGCCTCGATGCATGGCGTGTCATCACCAGAGGCATCTACTGCCTAGACAACCCTTGGCCAGGCCCACGCCACTTGTGCCGCTACCTTAACGCCGCGACCGCGATGCCTCGTTGCTTTCCTTGAAGATCGGCGCCTATCTAGTAGTAGTTATTATATTTTGAGGTTTATTTCCTATTGATGTGACCTTGTCCGGGGAAAGACCACGATTCGCTGTCACGGGATCGATTGAATGCGTAGTAGGGCGTTCAACTCGTCGGAAAGGGAAGAAGGAGCGTTCGGCGGGCTGTGGATGCTATTAGACGGTGACCGGAGGCGATGGGGAAGATCGGTGGCGGATTGGTGGTGGTGAAGGAGGCAGCCGTGAAGGTGAAGGGGTGGTGGCTGCCGTGGATTAGGGTTTGAGTGTTGGTGGGGAGGCAAGAACTAGGGTTAGTTCTTGTCTCGGGATTTGCGGATAAGTGACTGGATAGTTCGGTAATCGAGTTAACGCGCCAGGATAGTTCAGCTAGGAACGCGTTAACTTTGTGACGTCAGGGCCCGGGTTTGCAGGAGATTACTCGACTGGAAAACAAGCTCTATTTCGACGTAAATGGAAAAGAAGACAAAAGAGAGTATTTATACTAGAGAGTTGACCTAATGGGCCAGACTCTCTAGTTACTAACTCTGGCGGCCCATTTAACATAAATGAAAACCACCCAGAACTAGCAGTTACTAAAAATAAAAATAACTGTAAATAGAAAGTACTAAGGAAGTAATGTCTAAACATAGTAAGAACTAGAAATAGCAAGTCTCCTAGATCTAGCTCGGAATAGCTGTAGCTGTAGAGGAGTCTCAAGGCGGATGTCTCATGGTGTCTACCTCCTCTCCAGCTGACATGGGGGACAGGGTCACATCACCCTCCCCCACTTGGTTGTGAAGCGTCCCCGCTTTACCCTCATCAGGTTCGGGCTCTAGCGGAAAAGTGTTGTTCCCCATCCAAAAAGTCAATCGACCCCTGTCACCGGCCGGATGTGGGCACTGCTCCAGCGGTGTGTTCCTCCGTCCTTGCAGCTCCTGAGTATGCCTCTCCCCCAGCAAGTCCTGCAAAAGAGACAAAAAACTCGGCGAGAGGGCAGGGTCTGATATAGTAGTGGGACATGTAAAAGAACAATCAAGGACACAAGGAAACTTGCCGTTAAGTGCCGGTGTGAGGTCCCTGTGTGTCGCAAGAAGGACTCTAGGTTCACAGGTGCCCCGCAAGGTAGAGGCAGAAGCAGCTGAAGACGCAGAAGATCGCCCAGAAGAGGCAGAAGGCGAAGGCGGAGGCCAGGGAGCTGACTCGGCCGGGTTTGGGCCGAGTTGTGTCCAGGTGCCCTTACTCGGCCCAGAACTCGGCCGAGTTTCTGGTCGAGTTTCCCTCAGGTAGCGTAACTCGGTCGGTGACCCGGCCGAGTTGTCCCTCGAGTGTCCCTCAGGTGCTCCAACTCGGTCGGTGACTCGACCGAGTTGTCGTCTGGCGTTCTCCGAGGCGGGTTTCATCGCAGGCGGAGTTCTTACGGCCTCAATAGCCTTCTGGCATTGTCGCTCAGCCTGTTCCTGTAAAGTTTTCTGCGGGATCATAGGTAAGAGAGTCACGCACCTCCCGTGGTATTTGAACAGGTAAGTGTTCAAATACGCATCGTGAAACACGCGACGATCAGTTTGCCACGGACGACCCAAAAGCAGATGAGTTGCGTCCATAGCAGTAACATCACGTAGCACAGTGTCGTTGTAAGGACTAATAGAAAATGAAATAAGACTCTGTCGAGAAACTGTGTTACCTGACCCTTCAGAGATCCACTGGAGGTCATAGGGAGTGGGGTGTGTTGTAGTCGGAAGGTTGAAATGGCGCCCAACCTTCTCATTGATAATGTGGTAGCAAGAACCCCCGTCAATGATCACCCTGAGCGGCGCATCCTGAAGTCCGCATCTAGCGTGAAACAAGTTCTCCCGTTCGTCAGCAGGGGCTCCCTCCTTGATGCTCATCATGCGTCTAGAGAGCAAGTCAAGGCGATATGCCTGGCCATCATGGTGGTCGGAAGTGCCCACCGCACAGCCCTCATCATCGGCTGTAAAGACGCTTGCAGGGTCAACCTTGACGTCGTCATCATCTGCCTCGGCAACTGCAGGGTTCTCTTCTAGGATCACTACCTGGGCAGACCGTCGTTGTCGACGATGCTGCGGATCAACAATGTTTTCCCTCTGTGTAGCCATGTGTTCCCGTTGGCCGGGATCCGATGTGGAGGGAAGCATCACAGTTGTACCCTTCGCCTTTTCCAGGGCTAGGGCGCTCAATTCTGCGGCCTGTTGGTGACCTTGGTCCGAATCTAGCGCATTGACCGGGACCGGTTGCTGGCGAGCTAAGATTTCTTCTAACGTCCGCTTCATTTCTGCTAGCTGCGCATCTTGGGCTTTGCCGGCAGCAAGCAACTCGCATACCATCTGCTGGCGAGAGTACGCGTCAATCTGACGCTGGAGTTCGGCGAACTGGGCGGCCAATTCTTGGTTGGCAGCATGCATCTCGTGGAGCATTTTCTATACAACAGTCTCTGTGCCAGTCTCTTGGGTGGTATCTTCGCTTGACATGGTACCTGAAAGCAGAAAATGGCAAACCACATGATCAAAGCTAACAACAACAGCAACAGAGAATCAACAAAAAGCAAAGCAGAACTGAACTCAACAAACAATCACTCAGGGAACTAATCTAGCTGGCCGTGTGGGCGGTTACGAGTAGGCTTAAGGCAACTCACACAACAATCAACAAAATCAAGGCAATGCTCAGCAAAGAAAATGTCGAAAGTAGATATGCAAGGATATAAGAACAGAAGTAAGCACAACACAGTCAACCAAGATATGCAACCCAGACAATGAGAGATAGAGAAGACGGTAAATGAATCACTGCAAAGCGGATTGTGAAGGTGTCGGATTCAAGACCGGGTTCAACCTTCCTGCACTGCGAAGAGACGCACTTGCCTTATTTTGGCTTGTGTGGTCTCGGATTTTTTTTTCAGCGAACAGCTGCTGAAATTCTTTTTTTTTTGTACGAACAGCAGCTAGAAATAAAAAAAAATCAGTGATTCAAGTTTGAAGAGAAAGGATTGAGAAGATGTAGATTTGTGGCGCAAACAAGGCAAATAAAGTCGCAAACGAACTATCTAAGCCTATATGCAAGCGGATCTACAATAAACACAATCAAAAACCAAGCAGAACACCAGAAAATGCTGAAAATCTGTGTGAAAAGGTTCGGATATGTGCTTGACGGCGGAATCTAGGGTTTCGGCGGTAGACAGTTCGTATTTTGGCCTTTTGAGGGGTCAAACGATGTCCGTTTTGGGCGAATTTTATATGTCCGGACTCGTATCGAGATGCTCTACAGGAATATGGAAGAAAATTGCGGAAAGGAAGAAAAAAATGACGAAATCTGGGTAGAACGGTTCGCCGTTTTTTTTTTGATGCAGGAATGGATTTACGGAAATGAATGAGTGATTGAACGAAGAGTTGGAACGACTTACGCGATTCAAAGGCTATGATGCCAGTTGATGTGACCTTGTCCGGGGAAAGACCACGATTCGCTGTCACGGGATCGATTGAATGCGTAGTAGGGCGTTCAACTCGTCGGAAAGGGAAGAAGGAGCGTTCGGCGGGCTATGGATGCTATCAGACGGTGACCGGAGGCGATGGGGAAGATCGGCGGCGGATTGGTGGTGGTGAAGGAGGCAGCCGTGAAGGTGAAGGGGTGGTGGCTGTCGTGGATTAGGGTTTGAGTGTTGGTGGGGAGGCAAGAACTAGGGTTAGTTCTTGTCTCGGGATTTGCGGATAAGTGACTGGATAGTTCGGTAACCGAGTTAACGCGCCATGATAGTTCGACTAGGAATGCGTTAACTTTGTGATGTTAGGGCCCGGGTTTGCAGGAGATTACTCGACTGGAAAACAAGCTCTATTTCGACGTAAATGGAAAAGAAGACAAAAGAGAGTATTTATACTTGAGAGTTGACCTAATGGGCCAGACTCTCTAGTTACTAACTCTGGCGGCCCATTTAACATAAATGGAAACCACCCAAAACTAGCAGTTACTAAAAATAGAAATAACTGTAAATAGAAAGTACTAAGGAAGTAATGTCTAAACATAGTAAGAACTAGAAATAGCAAGTCTCCTAGATCTAGCTCACTTTTCAAATTGGTCAATACACCGATACAGTTTTATGTGACATTGTTGCTATGGATGCTACTCATCTTCTTCTTGGTAGACCTTGGCAGTTTGATACGAAGGCCTTGCATGATGGATTTTTGAACACATCTGTGTTTATGCATGGAGGCCGGCGTGTTACATTGTTACCAATGCCGCCTCAAGAGATTCTTCACGACCAAGTGGAGCGCAGCCGCGCCAAGGCGACCGAGGCCGCTGTAGTCCCAAATGCAGCCGCAAACGTTACTGCCCCCCATGGCACGCGACAACGCTCTACCGGCTCCTCTGCCAAGCGCCAAGCCTCGGACAATGTCCTCGGCAATGGCCCTAGCGCCACATCGGGGGGCATCGACACTCGAGTGCTCACAGCAGCAGACACGAGCACCATCGCCCCCACTGCCAGCGCCAAGGCCAATGCCAAGCTTAGCGCAGCCCGCGCCCTGGACCCCGACGTCGCAACACCCACCCTCCAAGGCCGCTGCGAGAACCGCGTATTGATGGCACGCTCTCGGGACATCACTCCAATAATTCAAGGACGTTCTCCTTGTTTTCTTTTACTTTCCAAAGTGTGTCTTTCATTTACTAAGGATTTGGTTGATCTACATGTGTGTTTCTTCGTTATTGTAGGAGCTCCACGATTTCATGCATGAGGATCTACCCGAGGGGCTTTCTCCATTCGCGGCATAGAACACCAGATTGACCTGGTACCAGTCGCTTCTTTGCCAAACCAGGCTACATATCGCGCAAGCCCCGAAGAGACGAAGGAGCTCTAGTGCCAAGTACAGGACCTCATGGATATGGGCTACGTTCGAGAGAGTTTGAGTCCTTGGGCCGTGCTGGCCATTCTCATGCCAAAGATACGTCATGTGGACTGTCGCGCCATCAACCAGAATACGGTGAAGTGCCATCACCCAATCCCATGCCATGATGACATACTTGATGAGTTGCATGGAGCCATTCTATTTTCCAAGATTGATCTAAATAGCGGCTACCATCAGATTCGGATGAAGGAAGGCGATGAATGGAAGACGGCCTTCAAGACAAAGTATGGCCTCTACGAGTGGCTTGTCATGCCATTCGACCTCACCAATGCCCCGAGCACTTTTATGCGGTTGATAAACCATATACTTAGACATTTTTGGGGAAGTTTGTCGTCGTGTATTTTGACAATATTTTGGTGTATATCCGGTCTTTAGAGGACCATGTAGACCATCCTAGACAAGTCCTAGAACGCCTTAGGAGTGAGAAATTGTATGCACTAGTACAAAATTTGACGTAGACCTCACTTTTTTTACCCCCTTTCAATGAATCGGGGTAAGAGTTATATTCGGTCCATGGTTTATAATAAAATTAGGGTATGTGTTTAGTTTTTATTTATAATTATACAATGTCGGACCGCAGTTTTTAATAAATAACTGTGGTTCGATTTTAATTTATATATATATATACATATATATTTTTTATATCTTGGACCGCGGTTTCTAAGTAATAACCGTGGTGCCCTTTTAAAACTCGGACCACGATTAGCGATAAAACCGCGGTGCGGATTCTTTTTTGGTTTTAGGGATTCATTTCACCTCAGCCACAACGATTTGCTATTAGACCATCACCAAACCATGCGATCCAGTGGAGATCCCACTTTGAAAACGTAGTCGTCGTCCTGTTCCGGCCGTCCATCGTCGTTCTGTTCCTGCCGTCCACCGTCGTCCGCCGACGATCCCGCTGTTGCGGGGTCGGATCATTCCTCTAAACCTGCAAATTGAGGTGGTCACTTTTCCGACAATCGACTCCCTCTGTCGCCGCCGGCCATCATCTCCGGTGAGAAACTCTATACACTATCTTATACACTGCACCTTTGCGTTCTTCATGCCCGAAAATTCGAGGCTTTTGCAAAGTTTTAATTTATAATTTCGCAGTTAGGGTTTTAGGGTAAATTTATTTTTTGTGTGTATGTGTGAATTGTTCTTATTTGTACAACCTGCTCTTCCTTTTTCACGTAAATTTGCTGGAACTCGTCTCCTACAATGCGAGTGTTCCATGACCTAGCCCTAGTGTTGGTGAATTTTAATTGATGTTTATTTTGTCTTTTCGCATCCAGGGATTCCTTGACAGATTTGATTCGAATTCAGGCAAAATAGTTGTTATATTGTTTCTTCGTTAGTATACTGATAAGAATCTTTGCTTCAGTCTTTCTTTATGCATCATTCAGGTTTCCCTTAGATGTATAAGTAGTAATAACAACTAGGATTTCACTTTTGTGTACTTTGGTTGCACATCCATAATTTATTTGATTATTTATCTTGGAACATACAACTAATGGTTGCTTATGAGCCCCCCTTTTCTGCAGACATCTATCTTAACACAATCATTTGGGTAATCATTTTTATAGGTTATGTTTCAGATCTTTTGTATACGTACTTTTAGCTATTGGTAATTTGATGCATTACTCGTGTTACCTACCACTTGTTAGTATAAGGAGTTGTCCAAAACATTATGTTTGGTAAGAATGGTCATTTTGTGTCTACTAGTCTTTGATACCTCGCTTCCTTTTTGCTATTGGATGTCTTTTGGAAGCTTGAACTACATCGTGGTGGCAAAAAATTAATAGTTCCTGTAAGTGAGGTTCATCCTTTATGGTTACTATTCAGTGTATTGGAATAATCATAGTTAGTTTTGTTTCCCTGCATTACATCTTTGGAATTTGCACATTTGACCAATTTTAGTTTTGTCATCTGATCCCACAAAGTTGCTCATTCTTATTTCATTTTTTACACATTTCTTCTGTGTAATCGATTCTTTTGATTCCAGGTATTGCTTACCAGGCATTTGAGTCCCATATTTGCGTTAGGGGCATTCTTTATTCCATCATCCATTTACTTCATACTCAAGCTTGGTGAACTACTTCCAACTTACAAAGCTAAAATCATCCCATGTACAAAAGAATAATGCTAGAAATTTCCCTCTTAATGATATAATTGTGCTAGAGTTTTTAAGTTGGCAAATATTGCAACTACTATTCAGATGCTGCGACATAATAGATAAAGCTGAAAATAGCTGATCTACCTTTATCTTTGAAAGAAAAAGTCGTGACATGTAATGTTGACCGCCTCTTGTTCTCTTCATTATTGGGTTATCACTTTCCTCAACCTATTTAAACTTTAAAGGTTCTTTCTTTTCTGTGTGTGCAGAAATTTGTTTTTAAACCTTATTATCCTAGACGGGAGAAGCACAATGCATTAGAGAATACGGAAAGGACTTCAACTCAGGTATTACTAAACATTTTGCCCCTGTATATTTGTTTGGACTGTTATACGCTCAAATTAAATGTAGTTTTTTTTGGACTAGTTGTGTTAAACCACTAATTTTGATCTTTAATGTTGTATATTGTTATGGAATAGATTTTGTTGTACCTTTACTAGCTCTTGTTATCCATTTTTCTGCTTCTTCATGGACACTTCCAATTCCAAATTTGGCTCTAATTCTGATGTTGTAGTTTCAAGAAATTAAGAATCCTTCAAAATTTGGAAATTAAGAATCCTTCAGAATTAAGAATCCTTCAGAATTCGGAAATTCTCACCTTATAAGTTTAAGGTGAGAATGTCGATCTATTCATGCTTCATAGTCTGGTTCTTGTAGTGTGTACAACTAATTAAAATGCACAAATGTACAATTAGTTGACTTCCACTTGATTTGCAAGAAGCGACACCAACACACCAACAACAAAAAGGAAAGGCGAATGCACCGAAAGGACACATGGTTGTGAACAACTTAAGCGAATAGGGGAAATGGTAGTAGTTATTTTATAGTAGTATGTTTGTTTTGTAATGGTTGGGAATTCTTGAAAATTTATGTTTCGCTATCTAAGACCTCTAGTTGATTGGGCTCCCGAGTCTTGGTTGTAATGAAATTGAAATTGCACTCCCCGATTTTTACTTTTTTAAACAAAAATAAGATTTTTACCCAGGTTTTTACAGCAAACTGGGTTCCGGTTTGTTTGTTTAAAAAAAAAAAACTTTTACCCCGGTTTTTACGAAAAACCAGGGTCCCGATTTTTACGAAAAAAAAACGGGGTCCTGATTTTTTTTAATTTTTTTTTAAAAAAAAACTTTTACCCTTGTTTCTACGAAAAACCGAGGTCCGAGATCCGGACTCCGGTTACAAAAAAACTGGGGTCCAATATCCGGACCTCGCCGAGAACAACCATGGATTTGGAACCGCGGTCCGGAGAGGAAAAAAATAGGGGTCCTAGTCCTAGTTTTGTACTAGTGATGCCAACATGGCAAAATGTCTGTTTTGCTCAGACACTACTATTTTCCTAGGATTTGTCATTGAGGAGTGACCTACCCCCACGTGTGGGTCATTTTTGGGGTTGGCTGGTTTACGTGTGGACACCGAGAAGGTATGTGCCATTGAGGAGTGACCTAGCCCCACGACACCTACATGGTGCGGTCATTTTTGGGGTTGGCTGGCTTCTATAGGCGGTTTGTGCGGGATTTTAGCACAATTGTCACCCCATTGCATGAGCTCACAAAGAAGGGCACTTGAATCGAGTGGAATGACAAGCATGAGGCAGCCTTCCGGACCCTCAAGGATAGGCTATGCAACGCGCCTCTCCTACAGTTGCCCGACTTCAACAAGATGTTTGAAGTTGAGTGTGATGCCTTCAATTTTGGCATCGGTGGTGTGTTGCTCCAAGAACGCCGCCCCATTGCCTACTTCAGCGAGAAACTCTCGGGGGCCACACTCAACTATCCAACTTATGACAAAGAGCTCTACGCTCTCCTCCGTGTGTTGAAGACATGAAAGCACTACTTATGTCCTAAGGAGTTCATGATCCACACGGACCATGAGGCACTTGCTTACCTCAAGCACCAATGCACACTTGGTCGGCGCCATGCTAGGTGGCTCGAGTTCATGGAGACCTTTCCCTACGTAGTCATGCACAAGCAAGATAAGGAGAATGTGGTCGCCGACACCCTTCTTGGAGGTATGTACTCTTAACTCAACTCGATGTGAAGGTCTTAGGTTTCTCCTTGATTAAGGACTTATATTTGCAAGATGATTTCATTAAGTTCATTTATGAAACATGTGCATCCCGGGGAGAGTTTGAGAGTTATATAGTGGAAATGGTTATCTCTTTAGGGTCGGGAAACTTTGCATCCCCAAGTTCTCCATTAGGGTTCTCCTTGTCCAAGAGGCTCATGAGGGCTTGTGGCTATTTCGGCATAGCCAAGACCTTAGTCGCCCTCAAAGAACACTTTTATTGGCCACAAATGACGCGCCAAGTCACTAGGTTTTGTAATGCTTGTGTGACTTGCCATAGAGCCAAATCTAGGTCGAGCCCCTCGTTGTACACCCCCTACCCGTGCCGTCTACCCCTTGGGAAGACTTATCCATGGACTTTGTGATGGGGTTGCCTATGTCTAAGAAGGGGAGGGACTCTATTTTTGTCGTGGTTGACTGGTTCTCTAAGATGGCTCATTTCATTCCTTGTAGGATGACCAACAATGCTTCAGTCATAGCCTCCTTATTTTTTGAGCATGTGGTGAGATTACATGTTATATCACGAACTATTGTGAGTGATAGGGACATGAAATTTATGAGTCATTTTTGGAGGACGTTATGGGATAAGCTATGCACCAAACTCCAATTTTCCACTAGCTACCACCCACAAACGGATGGCCAAACTGAAGTCACCAATCGGACCCTAGGGACCTTGCATAGGACCATGCTTAGGGACAACTCGCGCTGTTGGGAGGACTTGCTTTCTTGCGTTGAGTTCTCTTATAACAGGTCGGTGCATTCTGCTATGAGGCTAACTCATTTTGAGGTTGTCTATGGAAGGAACACGCTAACGCCGATGGATTTGACGCCGCACACGATGCGTGATGGCAAAAACCTCAAAGGAGCATCGTGCCAGAGCCATCGCCCAGGCCACATAGAGCATCGTGGCCAAGGGCCTCGCGCGCAACGGCATCGCAGCATTGTCGGCTCCCAAAGCCATGGCAATTACCTCCATCGAAGACTCCTCGGCTCCAGCAGTGAGCGTACTCCCCTCCGTGACGCCATGACCCTGGCTTTGGCGACGCTCCCACAGCTTCCCCGACATTATGCTTATCATTTGCTTATTATTCTATTTTGAGGTTTATTTCATGCGACTTTTGTGTTTTGGGAAACTTTTCGGATTTGGCATGTAACCATTTTTAGCACTTTCTATTTGTAGCTAGTTTCTATTTTTGGACGTGCTCCCTCTTATGCTTAAGTGGTCGGTCCATTAAGCTAGCTTGCGGCCCAAGGTCGAAACTACTTGGCTATATAAGCCAACACTTGCATTGTTTTTAGAATACGTTGACATTAAGAGCTTAGCATTGCCGTTGAGATCATCTCCGCCCTAAGCTTTGACGTCACCTCCACTGATCGGATCCGAAATGAGTCTCGTTAATGACTCGCAAACACAACCTCGATTGAACTCGTTCCATCGAAATCCTGTCGCCCCTCCTCGAGTGATCGAGCGCAAGAGAGCCGTCAACCTTCATTTATGTGAAGGTTGTCATCCATCTCGGTTACTTGACGAAGAGAAGGAGTTCAAGGGCTCATCTTCTACCATGATCTGGCATCTACACATAGACGAGGCTTTGTTTACGTATCAATACGCATACGTTGTTGGTCGATTTCTTCCCTAAAGGTCCGCATCATCCTTAAAAGTTCTTGAACTTGGTTGTTGGGGGTTCTGGCCAGTTGGCGCAACAATGGTTTGGGTTTGCCCGACAACATGGGCTTCAAGGTTTTTTTGGCTTTGGTTACCGGTCTGGTTTCGATGGCAGCAAGTTGGTGGTCGATTATGTCGGACATGGTGGTAGGGTAAGGATTGAGTGCATCGGCTTACTAATCATCAAATTGCCCCATGGTGGGTGCCAATTTGTTTTTGGGAAAAAGATACAAATATCTTAATTAATTCGTTTGATTGAGGGGTAATCAACCGAGGTAGGACGATTTGATCAAGGTTTGATATCGATACTCACAATAGAATAACAAAACGAATTGAATTGACAATAAAACAAATGCTTTATCTCCACTTTTATTGAATGAAGATCACGATTACAGTAGTAAAAGCTTGCAAGAACACTTGAGCATAGATACTGTTGGGCCTCGTTTTTTTGGCCAATTGGATCGGCCCAATAACTTGAACCAAAGCTGCCTTCTAGAAGGTCCGGTCAGTTCAGCCTCCAGAAATCTCGGGACGACATGTCAAGATGACATTCGTAGACAAGACACGATGACTTCCTTCAAATTAATCTCCTATCAAGTGGACTCGAGAGGTGATCGTCGGTTCAAGAGGCAACATCTGACAAAAAACGTCATTGATTGCATATCATTCCAATGAATGTATAAATGATATGAATCATTATTGCCATAAAGAGAATCAAAGAAATCAATGGCGGAAATCAAGGAAGCATTAACTCCCTAGAGAAACTCAAGGGATTTGTCTTCAACAACTGTATCCACAACTTGGGCATCAAGGAAGTGAATATTTGGAATATTCCTAGGATACTTTCTAACTATATATAGGTCTTGTCTTCTACTTGTAAATCGATCTAATCCTTCTTACTCAATTCAAGCAGCCCTCTATCATTGTTCTACCATTGTTTTACTCAAAACAAGAGATCATTCTTGTGCTTAGTCCGTTATTCCAACATTGAAGCGACCGATGGCTAAATTTTTGTATTTGATTAGTCTCTCATTCCAAGGAGATAAATTTATATTACACCCGTTTAATCTCATTAACTTGATTTATAAGTTGATTTGGATCATTTAGATATTACTGATCTTATTGTTGTCTAGTTGTCCCCTCTTTAAGCGATTCAGGTCGGTTCGATCTTTTTCGCCCAAAACAATTTGGCACCCACCGTGGGGCATCTAGCCAATCAACAATCCGATCAACGATCCAATCCACATCCAATCATGGCCGGTTTCAGGAATCCCATGATCGTTGTTGAAGACCAAGTCCAGACCTACGCCCTAGTCCAAAATCAAACCGAAGATCTCGCCAACCAACCGATCCTGGGCGTCCAGATCCAAGAGCTGGCGAAGAATATGAGCATCCTCCAAGAGGAACTGGCTCAACAACGCCTAAGAACCGAAACTCTAAGCATCCAATCTGAAGTTGAAATTGCAAGACTAATCCGTGAAAATGAACTTTGGAAATCGCAGGTGAATTCTGCCGCATCGGTCCCAGGGGGATCAAGACGCGTAGTCAACACTGAAGGCCTCCATGCACGTCTCAACATGAATGGGGCAATCCCGACGCCCATGGCTCTAGTCACTCAAAGCGTCGTTCAACCCATTGGTATGTTTCAAACTCCTCCAGTCAATACTTTCATGACTAACGTTCCAGTTTCAGTGACCGAGCCCACCGAGACTCGAGTAGCCCCTCCACAGGTTGCCACACCGATGGATCTCCAAACCTTCATACAACAAGCCATCAATGAACATATGAAGGCCTTAGACGACCGCATCGCTCGGATTCCAGGAGTCCCACAGCCGATCAAAAAGGAAGCAATCGATGGATATGAAGACTCGCCTTTCGTAGAGGCGATCGCTCGCGTCGAGATCCCTAAAAAGTTTCATGTCCCCAACATGCCCAACTACGATGGGACCAGGGACCCCGACGATCATATCTCTATTTACAAACAAAAACTAATGACCATCTCAATTCCAAGAGGGAATCGTGAAGCGGTCATGTGCAAAATCTTTGGCACGACCCTCGCAGGACCCGCACCAACTTGGTCCATGCTTCTGTCGCAGGGTTCGGTCGCTTCGTTTGCCGATCTGGTCAATTCATTCAAAATCCAGTTTGCCAGCAATCGGAGACTGGAAAAGCAATCAAGCGACCTATACAAGATCGTGCAAAGGTATGGTGAGCCCTTAAGGGATTATCTTAACAGGTACAACAAAGAGAAAGTCGTGATCCCGCATTACGACGTTCCAACGTCTATTGAAGCCTTCCGTCGGGGATTGGTCAGGGGAAATGAACTCTATCGCGAGCTGACCAAATACCTGTGTCGAAGCTTCGAAGATGTACAAGCCAAAGCCATGGCCCAGGTCAGACTAGAAGAAGACGAAGAGTCCACAAAAGACGACCAACCAAACTGGAACACGACCCATTGGGAGTCGTCTTACTTTTGAAAACTTATACTTTGCATGTCATTTAGATTCAGTTGATTATACTTATTCAATCCTTTACTGACTTAAGCATCGGAGGGCCGTTGGACTCACACCAACGGTCACCCTTTGATCTTTTCTATACTTTTCAAGTGTCTTCAACAGGAACACGACAAGAGACATCAAGACAAAATCAAGTTGATCAACATACACAAAACACAATCATACATAGCGCTTACACATTACACGATCGATCGGTACACAGGGAATAAAGGAACAAAAACACGACACATTCTTACAAGACCTGTCCTACTTAAGGTACACGTCTTATACAAATACTACGACGCTCTTCCCTGGAACTACACGACATGTCACACTAAATTACAAGTCTACTCGACCAAACGTCACACGACTTGACCAGGAAGCGACTGACGAGTCCACCTGCAAAACAAAGCAAATGACAAACAAGGAGCGGTCTTCGCCATCACAAGAGACGCTCTCAGTCGTCTTCACACGATTATTGGCTGTATTAAGCTGACTCTCAGCTTGAGCAATACACATGTCGGCCCCGTCGCCAGAACGCTTGTAGTAAAATTAGGATGAAGATCACGCCAGAAGAGAGAAAAGTTATAAAATCAAACCGTCCCATCACTTGACGCTCTGGCCCAGTTTAAGTTTGGGGCAATTGTTGGGCCTCGTTTTTTCGGCCAATTGGACCGGCCTAATAACTTGAACCAAAGCTGTCTTCTAGAAGGTCCTGTCAGTTCAGCCTCCAGAAATCTCGAGACGACAGGTCAAGATGACATTCGTAGACAAGACACGACGACTTCCTTCAGATTAATCTCATATCAAGTGGACTCGAGAGGTGACCGTCGGTTCAAGAGGCAACGTCTGACAAAAACGTCATTGATTGCATATCATTCCAATGAATGTATAAATGATATGAATCATTATTGCCATAAAGAGAATCAAAGAAATCAATGGCGGAAATCAAAGAAGCATTAACTCCAGAAACTCAAGGGATTTGTCTTCAACAACTGTATCCACAACTTGGGCATCAAGGAAGAGAATATTTGGAATATTCCTAGGATACTTTCTAGCTATATATAGGTCTTGTCTTCTACTTGTAAATCGATCTAATTCTTCTTACTCAATTCAAGCAGCCCTCTATCATTGTTCTACCATTGTTTTACTCAAAACAAGAGATCATTCTTGTGCTTAGTCCGTTATTCCAACATTGAAGCGACCGACGACTAAATTTCTGTATTTGATTAGTCTCTCATTCCAATGAGATAAATTTATATTACATCCGTTTAATCTCAATCACTTGATTTATAAGTTGATTTGGATCATTTAGATATTACTGATCTTATTGTTGTCCCCTCTTCAATGTGTGCTTTACATGAGTGCTCGGCTAAGTACATATAATTAATAAGAATAATTAAACATTATCGTCTAAGAAATCTCCTTGTGCGGCTAAGTACATATAATTAATAAGAATAATTAAACATTATCGTCTAAGAAATCTCCTTGTGAACCTTATGGGATCACACCGTTGCTAACCACTTTAGAGATTTTTTCTAACCAATATGAACGTTGCTTCTTGCTAACGTTTGTTGGATAAGACGAGTCCGGGTCGTCTTGTGCGCTTAGATGTGGCTCATGTTGACTTATCTTTGCTGCGATCTTTTAATGGACAGATCTTGATTTCTAGGCCAACTATATATTATGATATACTCCGTAGTTCATTTAACCAAACCGTTGTTGTCAAAGCCTTTCTCTGCTTTGCGAATTAATGCTTTCACGCATACAATGTCTTTATTAGTGTGCATATATCCACCCATTTTGTGGAGTTCTTTTATGTAAAACGAAGAAAGGGTTGAGAAGAAAGTCATTCACTTGCAATGACCAAATTAAAAATATATATTAAAAAAACAGTCACTGCTAGTATTCTATCATTCCGTACTCACCTTCTAATTTACGGATTTATTTGTCAGACTTTTTTAACACGATTTGTAGGATCTTGTGAACACGTACAGAGCTTTTGAATTATTAGTGTTTAAGGTTGTTATACGTAGGGCTGTCAAAACTTGACCCGATCCGAATGATCTGCCCGAAACTGACCCGTTTGATATCCGAAAAGAACAACAAAAATGTTTATCCGACCCAAACCGACTAGTCCGAACGCAAAAATAACCCGAACGGGCTAGCACGTTAGCAATCCGATACCCAAAGTCACCTGACCCGAAGTCACTCGAAAATCCGAAGTTGCACGATCCGAAATCACCCGAAAACCCGAAATTGTTCGATCAGAAATCACTCAAAAACCCGGAAACCCGAAGTTGCCCGATCCGAAATCACCCGAAACCCGAAGTTCCCCGATCCGAAATCATCCGAAACCCGAAGTTCCCCAATCCGAAATCATTCGAAAACCCAAAGTTGACTGATTTGAAATCACATGAAAACCCAAACTCGATAGTCTGAAATCACATAAATAACCAGTGTCACCCGATCCTAAATCACATAAATAACTCGGTGATTTTAGTATTAATATTAATCTTTTAATAACTTTTTGATAAATAAAGCTTTTGACTAAATATGTAATTTTAAAATAAAGAACAAATTCAAAGATATGATATCGTTTAAAATTACACCTTCTAATCATATTATTCAATATAAAATAGAGTATCAATACAATCTTTGTAATTGAATTAACGTGTATAAATCTACCACTAATATAATCATTGATAAACTCATGTTTTAAATGTTCTGCATTAGATAAGTTGAAACAATAAATCAGTTATTAAATTTATATAAGCCAAAATAGTACTAGCATTTATATAAACTCAAAGAAGAAAAATATATCTAATATAGTATTAATAAATATATTTTTTTTATTCATGTTAATTATCTCATAAGTGAAAAGTATCGCAATCTTAATTTATCCAATTAACAAAATCTTCATCCTACAAGATACGGTATCTCATAAATATTTGAATATAAGGCTCATACCAATAAATATAGCCACTTTGTATATGTGTTATTTTATGATTAATCCTATTTTTATTTTATTTTTATTTTTTAGATTACTCGTTATAAACTCTAAAACTATACAAAATTTTCTTAAAATCTAAACAATTAAAGTTTAGTTTCACATATATTTGAAAATCTGAGTACAGGTTTCACTCTTTATTTTGAACCATTCTTTAATTCATTCTCGCTACTCTATTAATCATTATATTTGATATAGTTACACTTATATATTATAGTATTTCATTATATTTGATATAGTTACACTTATATACTATAGTATTTCATTATATTTGATATAGTTACACTTATATACTATTATATTTCATTATATTTGATATAGTTACACTTATATACTATTATATTTCATTTAGTTACACTTATATATTATAGTATTTCATGATATTTGATATAGTTACACTTATATACTATAGTATTTTATTATATTTGATATAGTTACACTTATATACTATTATATTTCATTTAGTTACACTTATATACTGTAGTATTTCAAGATATTTGATATAGTTACACATATATACTATAGTATTTCATTACATTTGATATAGTTACACTTATATACTATAGTATTTCATTATATTTGATATAGTTACACTTATATACTATAGTATTTCATTATATTTGATATAGTTACACTTATATACTATAGTATTTCATTATATTTGATACACTTATATAGTATAGGATTTCATTATATTTGATATAGTTACACATATATACTATAGTATTTCATTATATTTGATATAGTTATACTTATATACTATAGTATTTCATTATATTTGATATAGTTACACTTATATATTATAGTTTTTCATTATATTTGATATAGTTAAACTTATATATACTATTATATTTTATTATATTTCATTTAGTTACACTTGTATATTATAGTATTTCATGATATTTGATATAGTTACACTTATATACTATAGTATTTCATTACATTTGATATAGTTACACTTATATACTATAGTATTTCATAATACTTGATATAGTTACACTTATATACTATATTATTTCATTATATTTGATATAGTTATACTTATATACTATAGTATTTCATTATATTTGATATAGTTACACTTATATACTATATTATTTCATAATATTTGATATAGTTACACTTATATACAATAGTATTTCAATATATTTCATATAGTTACACTTATATACTATAGTATTTCATTATATTTGATATACTTACACTTATATACTATAGTATTTTATTATATTTGATATAGTTACACTTATATACTATTATATTTCATTTAATTACACTTATATACTGTAGTATTTCATGATATTTGATATAGTTACACATATATACTATAGTATTTCATTACATTTGATATAGTTACACTTATATACTATAGTATTTCATTATATTTGATATAGTTACACTTATATACTATAGTATTTCATTATATTTGATATAGTTACACTTATATACTATAGTATTTCATTATATTTGATATAGTTACACTTATATACTATAGTATTTCATTATATTTGATATAGTTACACTTATATACTATAGTATTTCATTATATTTGATATAGTTACACTTATATACTATAGTATTTCATTATATTTGATATAGTTATACTTATATACTATATTATTTTATTATATTTCATTTAGTTACACTTATATACTATAATATTTCATTATATTTCATTTAGTTACACTTATATACTATAATATTTCATTATATTTCATTTAGTTACACTTATATACTATAATATTTCATTATATTTGATATAGTTACACTTATATACTATAGTATTTCATTATATTTGATATAGTTACACTTATATACTATTATATTTCATTTAGTTACACTTATATATTATAGTATTTCATGATATTTGATATAGTTACACTTATATACTATAGTATTTCATTACATTTGATATAGTTACACTTATATACTATAGTATTTCATAATACTCGATATAGTTACACTTATATATTATTATTATTTCATTATATTTGATATAGTTATACTTATATACTATAGTATTTCATTATATTTGATATAGTTACACTTATATACTATATTATTTCATTATATTTGATATAGTTACACTTATATACTATAGTATTTTATTATATTTGATATAGTTACACTTATATACTACTATATTTCATTTAGTTACACTTATATAATGTAGTATTTCATGATATTTGATATAGTTACACATATATACTATAGTATTTCATTACATTTGATATAGTTATACTTATATACTATAGTATTTCATTATATTTGAATAGTTACACTTATATACTATAGTATTTCATTATATTTGATATAGTTACACTTATATACTATAGTATTTCATTATATTTGATATAGTTACACTTATATACTATAGTATTTCATTATATTTGATATAGTTACACTTATATATACTATTATATTTTATTATATTTCATTTAGTTACACTTATATATTATAGTATTTCATTATATTTGATATTGTTACACTTATATACTATAGTATTTCATTATATTTGATATAGTTACACTTATATACTATAGTATTTTATTATATTTGATATAGTTACACTTATATACTATAGTATTTCATTATATTTGATATAGTTACACTTATACACTATAGTATTTCATTATATTTGATATAGTTACACTTATATACTATAGTTTTTCATTATATTTGATATAGTTACACTTATATATACTATTATATTTTATTATATTTCATTTAGTTACACTTGTATATTATAGTATTTCATTATATTTGATATATTTACACTTATATACTATAGTATTTTTCATTATATTTGATATAGTTACACTTATATATTATAGTATTTTATTATATTTGATATAATTACACTTATATACTATAGTATTTCATTATATTTGATATAGTTACACTTATATACTATAGTATTTCATTATATTTTATATAGTTACACTTATATACTATAATATTTCATTATATTTCATTTAGTTACACTTATACACTATACTATTTCATTATATTTGATATAGATACACTTATATACTATAATATTTCATTATATTTCATTTAGTTATACTTATATACTATAATATTTCATTATATTTGATATAGTTATACTTATATACTATAGTATTTCATTATATTTGATATAGTTACACTTATATACTATTATATTTCATTTAGTTACACTTATATATTATAGTATTTCATGATATTTGATATAGTTACACTTATATACTATAGTATTTCATTACATTTGATATAGTTACACTTATATACTATAGTATTTCATAATACTTGATATAGTTACACTTATATACTATATTATTTTATTATATTTGATATAGTTACACTTTTATACTATAGTATTTCATTATATTTGATATAGTTACACTTATATACTATATTATTTCATAATATTTGATATAGTTACACTTATATACAATAGTATTTCAATATATTTCATATAGTTACACTTATATACTATAGTATTTAATTATATTTGATATAGTTACACTTATATACTATAGTATTTTATTATATTTGATATATTTCATTTAGTTACACTTATACACTATACTATTTCATTATATTTGATATAGATACACTTATATACTATAATATTTCATTATATTTCATTTAGTTATACTTATATACTATAATATTTCATTATATTTGATATAGTTATACTTATATACTATAGTATTTCATTATATTTGATATAGTTACACTTATATACTATTATATTTCATTTAGTTACACTTATATATTATAGTATTTCATGATATTTGATATAGTTACACTTATATACTATAGTATTTCATTACATTTGATATAGTTACACTTATATACTATAGTATTTCATAATACTTGATATAGTTACACTTATATACTATATTATTTTATTATATTTGATATAGTTACACTTTTATACTATAGTATTTCATTATATTTGATATAGTTACACTTATATACTATATTATTTCATAATATTTGATATAGTTACACTTATATACAATAGTATTTCAATATATTTCATATAGTTACACTTATATACTATAGTATTTAATTATATTTGATATAGTTACACTTATATACTATAGTATTTTATTATATTTGATATAGTTACACTTATATACTATTATATTTCATTTAGTTACACTTATATACTATAGTATTTCATGATATTTGATATAGTTACACATATATACTATAGTATTTCATTACATTTGATATAGTTACACTTATATACTATAGTATTTCATTATATTTGATATAGTTACACTTATATACTATAGTATTTCATTATATTTGATATAGTTATACTTATATACTATAGTATTTCATTATATTTGATATAGTTACACTTATATACTATAGTATTTCATTATATTTGATATAGTTACACTTATATATACTATTATATTTTATTATATTTCATTTAGTTACACTTATATATTATAGTATTTCATTATATTTGATATAGTTACACTTATATACTATAGTATTTCATTATATTAGATATAGTTACACTTATATACTATAGTATTTCATTATATTTGATATAGTTACACTTATATACTATAGTATTTCATTATATTTGATATAGTTATACTTGTATACTATAGTATTTCATTATATTTGATATAGTTACACTTATATACTATAGTTTTTCATTATATTTGATATAGTTACACTTATATATACTATTATATTTTATTATATTTCATTTAGTTACACTTGTATATTATAGTATTTCATTATATTTGATATAGTTACACTTATATACTATAGTATTTCATTATATTTGATATATTTACACTTATATACTATAGTATTTCATTATATTTGATATAGTTACACTTATATACTATAGTATTTCATTATATTTGATATAGTTACACTTATATACCATAGTATTTTATTATATTTGATATAGTTACACTTATATACTATAATATTTCATTATATTTCATTTAGTTACATTTATATACTATAATATTTCATTATATTTGATATAGTTACACTTATATACTATAGTATTTCATTATATTTGATATAGTTACACTTATATACTATTATATTTCATTTAGTTACACTTATATATTATAGTATTTCATGATATTTGATATAGTTACACTTATATACTATAGTATTTCATTACATTTGATATAGTTACACTTATATACTATAGTATTTCTTAATACTTGATATAGTTACACTTATATACTATATTATTTCATTATATTCGATATAGTTACACTTATATACTATAGTATTTCATTATATTTGATATAGTTACACTTATATACTATAGTATTTCATTATATTTGAAATAGTTACACTTATATATTATAGTATTTCATGATATTTTATTTAGTTAAACTTATATATTATAGTATTTCATTACATTTGATATAGTTACACGTATATACTATAGTATTTCATTACATTTGATATAGTTACACTTATATACTATAGTATTTCATTTTATTTGATATAGTTACACTTATACACTATAGTATTTCATTATATTTGATATAGTTAGACTTATATACTATAGTATTTCATTATATTTGATAAGTTACACTTATATACTATATTATTTCATTATATTTGATATAGTTACACTTATATACTATAGGATTTCATTATATTTGATATAGTTACACATATATACTATAGTATTTCATTATATTTGTAACACTCCGGCCCAGAGGTGCTACAGTGCCATAGTCCCGAAGGACTATAAGGCGGTTTCTAAAAGAAAAGAAATCCAAACTCTTCCAAATACATAAAAAAAATTCATCAACATTAAAATCCCTGCTCAAGATTGAAACAACACTTAAACCTGTCAACCAGTTTAATACATCAATTTATATCCAAAACAACGGAAGCGAATATAACATTTTCAAATCGGATGCAAACTGAAACTTTAACTGTGAAGACACATTTGTGATCCAGAACCCGCTTGTTGCTGCAAACCTGCAAAGCCTAATTGACTAGGGGACCCGATACCCCAGCCAACCGCGACATGTAAACCGAAGTTGGTCAGTCTTCCATCAAGACTGGCAAGACTCCTCAAGCCAAAACAGTTTAAAAACACATAGCATTGTCACAACAATCCAATCATGTCAAACAACAACCTACCACACAATATATATATAACTATACTTAACCAATATCACACCGACCAACCAACCACATATCAAACCTATACGCACATTATCACATAACAATTCATTTCTCATCTTTATTCAGTTCTTCACTATGCTAATATGTTCAATTCAACTTTCAATCAACTCAGGTTCACAACCTTGATTAGTTACAATCAATCACTATAACCTCATTCCCATCACAAGTATAAACGAAAGAAACGATCAATCTAAATTTGCTGACACATCCAATTCAACTTTCACAAATATCCACTCAACCATCTTGGTAATTAATCCACATATCACATAACCCTCTTTCCGCAACAAGCTACCGGTAACAACTACAAGATACAAAATTTCACAACCACAACCATTGGCCAACAATGGCCCACAACCATAACTAATACCAATCAACATCCAACTCAAACCAATACCAAGCACACGGTCAAAATTCACCAACACAACCACTTAGTCACGCGCACAACCAATATCATCACAAAACTACTTAATCAGTACACAACCAATATTCATCTAAAAACCAACACACACACACTTATCAACACACAATTGCCAACACGCACAATTGTCAACACACAAACAACAGTCAATCACACACAATTGCCAACACACAACTGTCAACGCACACATAACAGTCAATCAAACAATTGTCAATGCACACATAACAGTCAATCACACAATTATCAACGCACACATAATAGTCAATCACACAATTGTCAACGCATACAATCCAACACACACAACTACCAAACAAACGGGTGAGACATCACCCCGGCCTATCCCATGTTGACCCGCACCCTCAAGGTGGGAAAGCAACCATGGAGGACCTGGACCAGCCACCCCTTCCGGTGCCGCCCAGTCCCAACCTATCCCATGTTGGCCCGCACCCTTAAGGTGGGAAGACAACCATGGAGGACCTGGACCAGCCACCCCTTTCGGTGCCGCCCAGTCCCAACCTATCCCATGTTGGCCCGCACCCTTAAGGTGGGAAGACAACCATGGAGGACCTGGACCAGCCACCCCTTCCGGTGCCGCCCAGTCCTAACCTATCCCATGTTGGCCCGCACCCTTAAGGTGGGAAGACAACCATGGAGGACCTGGACCAGCCACCCCTTCCGGTGCCGCCCAGTCCTAACCTATCCCATGTTGGCCCGCACCCTTAAGGTGGGAAGACAACCATGGAGGACCTGGACCAGCCACCCCTTCCAGTGCCGCCCAGTCCTAACCTATCCCATGTTGGCCCGCACCCTTAAGGTGGGAAGACAACCATGGAGGACCTG
The DNA here is from genome assembly GCA_027886185.1 of Rheum nobile. Taxonomy (NCBI): domain Eukaryota; kingdom Viridiplantae; phylum Streptophyta; class Magnoliopsida; order Caryophyllales; family Polygonaceae; genus Rheum; species Rheum nobile. Next base: position 670,652 of record WOAB01000211.1, on the reverse strand, counting down.
GACCAGCCACCCCTTCCGGTGCCGCCCAGTCTTAACCTATCCCATGTTGGCTCGTACCCTTAAGGTGGGAAGACAACCATGGAGGACCTGGACCAGCCACCCCTTCCGGTGCCGCCCAGTCCTAACCTATCAACACAAAACCAATAATCCAGCACATAACCAATATCCGTCAACAAACCAACAATTATTCACACAATCAATCCACAACAATCGATCAACAACAACCAACAACTAACCGACAATCAACGGCAACCAACATCTATAACCAATATCCGACAAGAAAACCAATAACCAACAAACAACCAATGTCCGACAAGAGACAAATACTAAAACACACACACACACACACATTCAACCAAATTATTCCACAATCAATAATCCAAATTAACTTTCTCAGGCAAAGATAAAATCAATTACTGAACCAGATAGGAAGCAAAAGTAATTTTATAAAAATATACGAAAGGTTAGCAAGAATCCTCTTGCCTTAAACTTGACAACCACGACCTCAGAGATCTCCAATCAATCCGAACGAACCTGCGAAATCAATCCGAGCAAATTCCTGACATTAATTACTCATACAAATCCACTACTAACAAAACCCCCAAATCAAACCCTAGAATCATACCTAATTAATTAGGCCAAATCACATCCAAATTCAACCCAAATTAATCCAAACTTAGAATCGAATTATGCCTCTTGCACACATATATAGACGAACTCAAAGTCAATCCAATTCTAAATCAAATTTGCTACTCAAATTCAGAACCCAAATCAGTCCAAATCTCAGCTCGATCACACATACATGCACATATATATTCAGCCATACGAAGCCCAAAATTATACCGAACAAGGACCCAAACTTACCTCGTCGATACTCCCCTGCAGCAGCTCAACAACGACAACACAACAACAACAACCACAACAGCTTCTCCCGGCTTGCTTCAGCGGCAACGCGCAGCCAACGACAACACAACCACACCAGCACATCACGCATAACAGCTGCTCGCCGTGGTCTCGCACCAGGAAAGGAGGTGGTCACCGGCAAAAATGGAAGGTCGCGTCCACCGGCGGGAGACGAGCAGCTAATCAGACGGCGGCGGGAGTGGAACTCTCTTTCTCTCTCACGTGGGCACACCAGCTGAAGGAGGTAAGGCCCCCTTCTCTCTCTCTTCGCTGTGCTTTCCAAAAGAAGAAGACAAGGGCTTTTATCCCCTTAATTTCCCATTTCCTCATTAAGAAATTCCTAATTAATTTACCATTATGCCATTATCCTTATCTTATTTGGGGTATTTCAATATTTGATATAGTTACACTTATATACTATAGTATTTCATTATATTTGATATAGTTACACTTATATACTATAGTATTTCATTATATTTGATATAGTTACACTTATATACTATAGTATTTCATTATATTTGATATAGTTACACTTATATACTATAACACCCCCAATTTATACCGGAGATATTACATGCCAGTGACCTCAGACTTTATCGTCCAAAGTCACCCCAGGCTTTTCCAGAACGATTAAGCTTAAATACATAACATAATTATATATTAATTGAAAGATTAAACAGCGGAAGACTTTAAATTACACAGCGGAAGACTTTAAAGAGCCAACTTATAACATGGCTAAATTATGAAGATACATTGAAGTAACACTTTAACAATCTTAAAACACTTAACAGCTTAGAACATTGACTTTTAAATCTTCGTCTGCAAGCTTCTTATCCTTCAATAGGTTACTTAAACTCCGGGAAACAACTCCTGATGTGCCGAATCGAACGGATGACACCACCCCACATGCAGAGAACAAAGTTCGTGGGTTAGTCTACTTGAATAGACTAGCAAGGGTACAAAGCAGAGTGGTTCGAGTGATCGTGACCGTTTACTATCATTGTCCCTTGAATAAAAACCGAAGGAACGATATATAACCCGACACTTTCACGGAATGATTTAACAATCAGATATGCACTGAAGAGAAGACTCCAACTGAAATGAGCCTTATAGGAAATTATGACAACTGCTAGGGAACATTAAAGTTACACACACCAATGATTTAAAAGTTGACTGAGATGCTTCAGTTCACAACCAACCTCATCGCATAAAGCGAATCCAGATTGAAAAGAGAACGACTATGATCAAAGTCGAGATGAGTTTTCCTAGCTGCACTATAACTTAGCTGCACTACTCGCCAAAGGTTTATTAATCATGTGCACTAGGGCACATATCTTATTTAATTACAAAACACACTTTACTGGAACACGTTAGTGTTATTAAGAGCGGCACACAGCTTAAATCTCAGGGTGACAATCATGTCGACCCAAATTAACACAACACACAAACACACACACGCACGCGCACACACGAGGCTTAACATTATTCCGAGAACAACGGAGTTATTATTACACAGGGTGATCTTACGTTCACCCAGATTACACTGCCACAGTGCTTACACTTTAATTTACAGGATGACAGTTACGTCCACCCCAATTGCACTAGCTAAGTGCTTATTACACAGGACTGCAATTATGCTCATCCAATGGCGCTTGCAAGGCGCTTAAACACTTCAGATCCTTAAAGGTGGATAAGAAGCATAGGTCATGACCCTTAAATTATTATCCGGAAATTAACCCGAGGAGTATTACGATTTAAAGAAATGACAAATCCTTACTTGGATTAGCGTTCCTACGAACATTAAGTTATAAAGAAACGACTAATCCTTACTTGGATTAGCGTTCCTACGAACACTCGTGTTAACTAAACAGTCTAACACATCAATTATTCATATTAAAGCCGTCCAGGCAATCAACTTAAACACAGAGATAATAGAAACAGCTAATCCTTACTTGGATTAGTTTTCCTATTAACCCACATGCTATTCTAGCATTAAGATTAATTCACAATAATATCATCACGGTAATTATCACATATAATAGCGTTGTTCTAACAGATATACAACCTATTATAACATTACTTTAATCACGTTTATTTATGAAATTAGTTCCCCAGCCAAAACAACAGTTCACTCCAATTTAATTAACAATTAAATAATTGATAATTAATGAAACATGGAATGATTAAGCAAGAGCGAACCGCCACTTGCCTTAGTCCGCAGATCTGGAACAAAGTAGAGACAACGGGATTCCGGGCTCAACACAGGTATAGCTCCGACAGCACAACGACCTTCGAGTCGACCCATAAGGAAACCCTAAGTTAGATCCGACATAAACTAGTACGAATCTAAGGAAAGACGAAAGAAATCGAAAGGAACGAGTCCATAACGACGACCACCAAGACCAAGCCAACAAAGGGGCTTCTGGCCACTGGCGGCGGTCGCCGTGTTCATCACGGCGGTCGCCGTGAAGAACGGCGGCCAACAGAACGGTGAGAAAACTGACCAATACACACACGAGGGTCACTCCTTTGGCCTGGCTTTGGGTTCAGACCTCCACTAAGCTTCCAAAGGGACCTCTAGGCTACAGGAAAACACACCAAACAACACCGGCGATTGCTCCAAAGAACTCCGGCGAGGGCAAGCTTTTCCGGCGAGACAAATTCTGAGATTGAGCTTCTGATTTTAGCTCGAATCCGACCCCCAAGCCTCTCCTTTTATAGCCACAGATCGAGGGAGCACAATGATGGCCTAAATGGAGGCGTGGCGGGGCTAGTTCAGCATCGTCAGATGTTCGCCGGCGACCATCGGGCAAGGACCTCCGGACAACAACGACGGCGGGCGCCGTCATAAATGCGGCGGGCGCCGCCATCAATGCGGTGGGCGCCGCCATAGGCCTGGCGTCCCCAGCTAGGAGGAGACTCACCGACTCCTCGAGCCCAGCGACGACGGGCGCCGCCATACCCACGGCGGGCGCCGCCACCCTGGCTTCGCCTCCTCAGCTCTTAGACGAAAATGATGTTAACCCGGGATAAAATTATCGTACGCGAACGAGTAATTAACATCCAAAGTACGTCGTCTGTATTTTATTTCACTGAGAAAAATAATACAGAGATATAGCACATTACAGAATGTCTTAAACTCTCTGTATTAAATCCGACGTACAAAACGAGTGTTCGGGAAAATTCCAAAAATTCCCAAAATAATCCTTACAGAATTACGGGGTATCACATATACTATAGTATTTCATTATATTTGATATAGTTACACTTATATATACTGTACGTTATATTTTATTATATTTCATTTAATTACACTTATATATTATAGTATTTCATTATATTTGATATAGTTACACTTATATACTATAGTATTTCATTATATTTCATTTAGTTACACTTGTATACTATAGTATTTCATGATATTTGATATAGTTACACTTATATACTATAGTATTTCATTATATTTGATATAGTTACACTTATATACTATTATATTTCATTATATTTCATTTAGTTACACTTATATATTATAGTATTTCATGATATTTGATTTAATTACACTTATATACTTTAGTATTTCATTATATTTGATATAGTTACACTTATATACTATAGTATTTTATTATATTTGATATAGTTACACTTATATACTATAGTATTTCATTATATTTGATATAGTTACACTTATATACTATAGTATTTCATTATATTTGATATAGTTACACATATATACTATAGTATTTCCTTATATTTGATATAGTTACACTTATATACTATAGTATTTCATTATATTTGATATAGTTACACTTATATACTATAGTATTACATTATATTTGATATAATTACACTTATATATTATAGTATTTCATTATATTTGATATAGTTACACTTATATACTATAGTATTTCATTACATTTGATATAGTTACACTTATATATTATAGTATTTCATTATATTTGATATAGTTACACTTATATACTATAGTATTTCATTATATTTGATATAGTTACACTTATATACTATAGTATTCATTATATTTGATATAGTTAGACTTATATACTATAGTATTTCATTATATTTGATAAGTTACACTTATATACTATAGTATTTCATTATATTTGATATAGATATACTTATATACTATAGTATTTCATTATATTTGATATAGTTACACTTATATATTATAGTATTTCATTATATTTGATATAGTTACACTTATATACTTTAGTATTTCATTATATTTGATATAGTTACACTTATATACTATAGTATTTCATTATATTTGATATAGTTACACTTATATACTATAGTATTTCATTATATTTGATATAGTTACACTTATATACTATAGTATTTCATTATATTTGATATAGTTACACTTATATACTATAGTATTTCATTATATTTGATATAGTTACACTTATATACTATTATATTTCATTTAGTTACACTTATATATTATAGTATTTCATGATATTTGATTTAATTACACTTATATACTTTAGTATTTCATTATATTTGATATAGTTACACTTATATACTATAGTATTTTATTATATTTGATATAGTTACACTTATATACTATAGTATTTCATTATATTTGATATAGTTACACTTATATACTATAGTATTTCATTATATTTGATATAGTTACACATATATACTATAGTATTTCATTATATTTGATATAGTTACACTTATATACTATAGTATTTCATTATATTTGATATAGTTACACTTATATACTATAGTATTTCATTATATTTGATATAATTACACTTATATATTATAGTATTTCATTATATTTGATATAGTTACACTTATATACTATAGTATTTCATTACATTTGATATAGTTACACTTATATATTATAGTATTTCATTACATTTGATATAGTTACACTTATATACTATAGTATTTCATTATATTTGATATAGTTACACTTATATACTATAGTATTCATTATATTTGATATAGTTAGACTTATATACTATAGTATTTCATTATATTTGATAAGTTACACTTAAATACTATAGTATTTCATTATATTTGATATAGATATACTTATATACTCTAGTATTTCATTATATTTGATATAGTTATACTTATATACTATAGTATTTCATTATATTTGATATAGTTACACTTATATACTATAGTATTTCATTATATTTGATATAGTTACACTTATATACTATAGTATTTCATTATATTTGATAAGTTACACTTATATACTATAGTATTTCATTATATTTGATATAGATATACTTATATACTATAGTATTTCATTATATTTGATATAGTTACACTTATATACTATAGTATTTCATTATATTTGATATAGTTACACTTATATACTATAGTATTTCAATATATTTGATATAGTTACACTTATATACTATAGTATTTCATTATATTTGATATAGTTACACTTATATACACTTATATTTTATTATATTTCATTTAGTTACAGTTATATATTATAGTATTTTATGATATTTGATATAGTTACACTTATATATTATAGTATTTCATTATATTTGATATAGTTACACTTATATACTATAATATTTCATTATATTTCATTTAGTTACACTTGTATACTATAGTATTTCATGATATTTGATATAGTTACACTTATATACTATAGTATTTCATTATATTTGATATAGTTACACTTATATACTATAGTATTTCATTATATTTGATACAGTTACACTTATATACTATTATATTTAATTATATTTCATTTAGTTACACTTATATATTATAGTATTTCATGATATTTGATTTAGTTACACTTATATATTTTAGTATTTCATTATATTTGATATAGTTACACTTATATACTATAGTATTTTATTATATTTGATATAGTTACACTTATATAATATAGTATTTCATTATATTTGATATAGTTACACTTATATACTATAGTATTTCATTATATTTGATATAGTTACACATATATACTATAGTATTTCATTATATTTGATATAGTTACACTTATATACTATAGTATTTTATTATATTTGATATAGTTACACTTATATACTATAGTATTTCATTATATTTGATATAGTTATACTTATATACTATAGTATTTCATTATATTTGATATAGTTACACTTATATACTATAGTATTTCATTATATTTGATATAGTTACACTTATATACTATTATATTTCATTTAGTTACACTTATATATTATAGTATTTCATGATATTTGATTTAGTTACACTTATATACTTTAGTATTTCATTATATTTGATATAGTTACACTTATATACTATAGTATTTGATTATATTTGATATAGTTACACTTATATACTATAGTATTTCATTATATTTGATATAGTTACACTTATATACTATAGTATTTCATTATATTTGATATAGTTATAATTATATAATATAGTATTTCATTATATTTGATATAGTTACACATATATACTATAGTATTTCATTATATTTGATATAGTTACACTTATATACTATAGTATTTCATTATATTTGATATAGTTACACTTATATACTATAGTATTTCATTATATTTGATATAGTTACACTTATATACTATAGTATTTCATTATATTTCATTTAGTTACACTTATATACTATAGTATTTCATTATATTTGATATAGTTACACTTATATACTATAGTATTTCATTATATTTGATATAGTTACACTTATATACTATAGTATTTCATTATATTTGATATAGTTACACTTATATACTATAGTATTTCATTATATTTGATATAGTTACACTTATATATACTGTTATATTTTATTATATTTCATTTAGTTACACTTATATATTATAGTATTTCATTATATTTGATATAGTTACACTTATATACTATAGTATTTCATTATATTTCATTTAGTTACACTTGTATACTATAGTATTTCATGATATTTGATATAGTTACACTTATATACTATAGTATTTCATTATATTTGATATAGTTACACTTATATACTATAGTATTTCATTATATTTGATATAGTTACACTTATATACTATTATATTTCATTATATTTCATTTAGTTACACTTATATATTATAGTATTTCATTATATTTGATATAGTTATACTTATATACTATAGTATTTCATTATATTTGATAAGTTACACTTATATACTATAGTATTTCATTATATTATATATAGTTACACTTATATACTATTATATTTCATTTAGTTACACTTATATATTATAGTATTTCATGATATTTGATTTAGTTACACTTATATACTTTAGTATTTCATTATATTTGATATAGTTACACTTATATACTATAGTATTTGATTATATTTGATATAGTTACACTTATATACTATAGTATTTCATTATATTTGATATAGTTACACTTATATACTATAGTATTTCATTATATTTGATATAGTTATAATTATATAATATAGTATTTCATTATATTTGATATAGTTACACATATATACTATAGTATTTCATTATATTTGATATAGTTACACTTATATACTATAGTATTTCATTATATTTGATATAGTTACACTTATATACTATAGTATTTCATTATATTTGATATAGTTACACTTATATACTATAGTATTTCATTATATTTGATATAGTTACACTTATATACTATAGTATTTCATTATATTTGATATAGTTACACTTATATACTATAGTATTTCATTATATTTGATATAGTTACACTTATATACTATAGTATTTCATTATATTTGATATAGTTACACTTATATATACTGTTATATTTTATTATATTTCATTTAGTTACACTTATATATTATAGTATTTCATTATATTTGATATAGTTACACTTATATACTATAGTATTTCATTATATTTCATTTAGTTACACTTGTATACTATAGTATTTCATGATATTTGATATAGTTACACTTATATACTATAGTATTTCATTATATTTGATATAGTTACACTTATATACTATAGTATTTCATTATATTTGATATAGTTACACTTATATACTATTATATTTCATTATATTTCATTTAGTTACACTTATATATTATAGTATTTCATGATATTTGATTTAGGTACACTTATATACTTTAGCATTTCATTATATTTGATATAGTTACACTTATATACTATAGTATTTTTTTTATATTTGATATAGTTACACTTATATACTATAGTATTTCATTATATTTGATATAGTTACACTTATATACTATAGTATTTCATTATATTTGATATAGTTACACATATATACTATAGTATTTCATTATATTTGATATAGTTACACTTATATACTATAGTATTTCATTATATTTGATATAGTTACACTTATATACTATAGTATTTCATTATATTTGATATAGTTACACTTATATACTATAGTATTTCATTATATTTAATTTAGTTACACTTATATACTATAGTATTTCATTATATTTGATATAGTTACACTTATATACTATAGTACTTCATTATATTTGATATAGTTACACTTATATACTATAATATTTCATTATATTTGATATAGTTACACTTATATACTATAGTATTACATTCATAGTCATAACGTAAATAACAAGTGATATGAGAGAGAAACAAAAAATATACAATTGTGTTAATTATTACACGGTGAGATAAAGCGCACTATAGATCTCGTAGTGTAGACTTTTTTCATATCGTCAGATCATAAACTCAAATGTTTAGGTTTAGCCTCACTATTTATCATAATAATCATCTTTACCAAAACCCAATTTTAAATATATAACTCCAATGAGAGGAGATTTTATAGTGAATATATATATTTATTTTAATTATGTTTGCCTTCAAACGAAAACCGGTTCCATCGAAATACATTTCAACCATAATTCGATATACACAATTCAAACTCATATTTATTTGAAATTCGACTCAACCGAAATATTATTTACACAAAATCTAGTTCGGTCGTAATCCGAAATAACCTATCGAAATTGACCCAAATACCCGACTTAGCCCGATTAAATGAACAATCGACCCGATCGACCCGAATTGGATCGAGTTGTCAAGATACATGTCAATATGTGCAATAGCCCGGATCCAGATTAATCCGAAACCAAAATGACCCGATCTAAAACCGACCCGATTCGCCCGATTGACAACCCTAAGTTCGACCGAAATCCAAATTAACCCGATCGAAATTGACCCAAAAATCCGATCTCACTCGAAATACGAATATCCGACCCGACCCGACATGATCCGACTTGTTACTATAGCACACATTGGCCCGAATCCAAACTGACCCGAATCCGAAATGACCCGACCCGAACCCGACCCGACCCACCCGATTGACACCCCTAGTTATACGTCAAAAAGGCTATGATGGCGTTTAAGGTCCCTTCGTTCTGATAATATTTTAAAAGCTAGTTTGAGGTTGCAATTTAGCCAAAATTGCTATGAGCATCGAGTATTTTGATGATAGATGCGTCACGTAAGGTATATCAAGTAAAATATGGTATTTTAACTATTCATGTTTTTTTCCCATTCAACAAGAAGCAATCTGTTATGAACATGTCATGTTAGTATGTTACACATGTTTGATTAAGTATGAACACAAGTGTTATATAAGTTTGACAACTTAGGTAGATTATTGGAGGTAAATATTAATGGTGAATTATTCAACTTCTTTACTTTGGTATTAGTCAAAAATCTCTAAAGTTCTTGACCTCTCTCTCTCTCTCTCTCTCTCTCTCTCTCTCTCTCTCTCTCTCTCTCTCTCTCTCTCTCTCTCTCTCTCTCTCTCTCTCTCTCTCTCTCTCTCTCTCTCTCTCTCTCTCTCTTCTAATACTTAAAGTTGTTTTAAGTGTTTATTTATAAAGGTTTAGGTGATCTTGCCTTAATCAATTTATAACACTTTATCAACACGAGTCTCTAAATACCACTTGAGCTTCGGGAATCTTTAAGAAAAGATGGGCTCACCCGAAGTGAAACTCGATGGAAAGAAGCAATGTCTTCTAGACTGTGCGACAACACGTGCACACACCATTTTGAGAAACAAAGAGTTCTTTACTTAGTTGAAAGCCTATGAAGGCAATGCCACTACAATATCGGGTGTGTCTAAACTCATTGAAGGTTCCGGAAGAGCTATTGTTCTACTCCCAAGAGGAACAAAATTAGTGATAAATGACGCACTATATTCGAGTAAATCTCGAAGGAATTTATTGAGTTTTAAAGATGTGTGTCATAATGGGTTTCATATGGAAACCATGAATGAAAATGGGAGAGAATATTTGTGCATCATAAAACATGAATATGGCCAAAAACATATCCTTGAAAGGATGCCATGACAAACCTCCGGATTATATCATACATATATTTATCGGAAATTTCGCCTGGTATCCTTCAGTTTTGGTCTTTTCGCGAAATCCCCATAGGTTTTGACATTTTCGCTCGATAACCCTCAGTTTTTGACCCATTTCGCCATATACCCTTCCGTTATTAATCTGTCATAAATCCGTTAAATTTATATATAAAAAAAAACAAAAGACGTAAAAGGGAAAAAACATAAACGACGACGCGAAGGCTGCTTCTTCCTCAGCGGAGCTCCTCTTCGTCCTCCACCGAATCATCCCAAGACTGCTTCTTCCTCAGTTTCGCGAGAACGGACGACGCACGTCGGCGGGGCTGGACGACGCACATGCTAGACGACGGCGATGCCGGCGGTGCGAGCTAGACGACGGCGCGAAGGGCTGGGCTGGACGAGGGCACGAAGGGATTCGGCTGCGCGAAGGGAAGGGACTGCCACCGACGATTTGAAGCTTCAAGGTTGGACGATGGCGCGACGAGGCTGGACGACGGCGCGGCTGGATGACCACCGGCGGTTTGAGGTACGAATCTCTCCACTTCTGAAATTCCCTTTTCGTTTGGATTTGTGCTGACTGATTTAGGGATTTGGTTTTGTGAATATGAGATAAATTTAGGTTTAGGGATTTAACTCAGAATTAGGTTAATGGGATTTGGATTTGTGAGCATTAACAAGTCTGTGTGTTCAAATTAGAGTATCAGTACTATTTGATGATTTGTCTCAGGTTTCCTTGTGATATGATAAAAGATTGGTATAGTCAAGCTTTATGTTTCATGCTTGTATATGAACAGGCCTGAATTTGCTTCTATGTGTCAGGAAATTATTGGCTAAACATATTCCTGGGTTGCGGCCATGGGAGGTTCTCAGTGTAGAACAAGCAATGGATCAGATAACTTTTGGTGGAGAATGGTACCATGAGCCTCTTGGTTGCTACATAACAGGCCCGCCATATATCAGACATTCATAGGCTGGATGATAAAATGAATGGGATGAAACAAAGGATGAAGAGGAAAAGATAACCATTCAAGACTTGGAGATGGAGCTGATCAAGACAAAAAGAAAAGTTGAGAAATGTCGTCGATTGGCTGAGACACAGTCTTCTTATAGAGCTATGCTTGAGAAAATGATCCGAGATGCATTGCATTAGTAAGACTCTCATTTTTTCTTCTTATTATATGACCTTAATAATTTGAATATACATAAATCTGAAGTTTTTGACATTTTTCTTCATTGGATTTCTAAAGGAATGTTGTTTACAAAGAACAAGTGAGACTCAACCAGGATGCAACTAGTGCTCTGACAGCAAGGCTCAAAGCGCAAAGGGCAATATGTGACTATGCTGAGAAACAACTCCACGAGAAGTTCAAGCAAAAATAAGATCTTGAGAAACAAATACGACCCGAGTCGGATCATGCAAGGAAGAGATCAAGAATGGATGATTCTGTGCAAGATTACTGTGAGAGTGTAAAGACGTTTAGGGTGATACCGTCTTCTCCATCAATGATACTAGGGATGAGAAAGGGAGTTGATTGTATAAAGAAGAAGCCATTGGTGATTGGTGATGAAGAGAGTGGGCACGAAAACATTCCAACTAATTACAGCAGGTTTCTCAGGTCTCTTTTCAAGTCTACTAAGAAAGCAGCTAGAAGAATATGAGATCATGTCAACATCAATGATTTGTTCAATTGTTTCTCTTGAACCTTCTTCCAATGCTTGAGAAAAAAAGAAGCTAAATAGCCCGTTTTAGCTAAATATTTGTGTGTTCGTGTTCCATCACAATTGGAGTGTGTTTATTGTTTAAGGAGTGAATGCTTGTAAGTTTGTAAGCAATGTGATGTGTTTCCTATATATATAATTGTTGTGATTATATTTATGTGTAATTGTTGCAGATACAGTAATGTTGCAAAGTTGCCAGAGCTGTCATTGAAGTTCAATGCTATATGAGGTTTGTTTAAATGACTAGTTCTGTGAGACAGAGGAACATGTTTTATTCATGTGAAGTAAAATGTAAGAAGCTCAATTAAGAAATTGACACATTTTAATTGGTGAGATAACTAGTTAAAATTTTTGCATAATTATAACTATGCGTACACTAATGATGTAAAAAGAATGCATAGCCGCAATTTATTGAGTTTGATTGGTCCTAAACTAGAGTAACTTATGAATTGAATCCATTATCAAGGAAGGGTTCTTCCATTTGAACTCCAATCCCCTGTTGTCCAACTTTAACTTGTTGTTGTTCTCAAACTTGAACTTGTCAAAGCTTCACTAATGTTGACATCTAATAGGTTCACTTCACTAATATGACGAAGAAAAAAAATTGGAGAGATATTCAGTGTAGACACTTGAGCATAAATCACTATTATGAAGAAAACAAGTGATAGTTTAGAGACTTAGACACTTGAGCACAACTGACTAATGTTCAGCACAGAAAAAAGGCAGCTTATAATATTCCACTAACTTCCTTTTCTAGGGGAGGTTGGTAGTCAGTCTTTACCATACACTCTAGACATTTTATAAGTGAGTTACATGCACATTAGATCGTCCTGTCTGCAAGAAAATAAGAGAGAATTGACAAAGGATTATTACCCATCAGTGCAAAGAACTTCATAAAACTTCAAATCATGCACTTGATAAAAAAATTGGCCAATTGATAGAATGGCTTAAAAACAGATGTAAGATTGAGATAACAAGTTCCCCAAAGAATCCTTCAGACAAGACAGATTGCCAACAGGATGACAACCAAATCAAGCTTCATATGCTAAATCTCCATAAAGCAAGGCCAAATTATGTACGAAAACTGAAAATAAAAAGAGAAATATGTAACCCCATACAGATATGCAAGTTAATTTTTACAAATACATATGCAAGTTGAATACTTGAATTATTAGATGAATCAAAGTTGATGGCAACAACACCAATGACAAGATGGAGCATTTTTATATCCTTACAATCCCAAATTGATTCTAATATTCATCAGAACGTAGACAACTCAAACTCTCTTAATTAAGCATATTTTAACTAAGCATCTTTTATTGAATTTATCTTGTCTCTAAGATGAAACTTAAGCATTTCCTAGGCTACAGGCTTGTCTAAAGGAAATTTATGCTGCAAAGTTTCTGAGCAAACCAACCAAATCTCATTCCTAATTTTCAGAATACGGATAACCTTGGTTCCTAAGTTGGCTCCTAAGTTGAAGAAAGCATGATATTTAACATTTGGAATTTGAGTACTCAAGTCACTGTCCTCTAGATGAGACCAATTATAGATACAAAATGCATGTAATGTGCCTAATGTTTATTTGTCCAATTGTAGCCTAGAATGTCCTTTGCCTTCTATATCAGGCCCTCAATCCTTCTGATAAGCTGAAGGCAAAGACAGCTATGAGATGTGGGGATCAAGTCCCTGCGTCAAAGAATGGGCACCAGATACAATCTCTGCAACTTGGTACTCAACCATCTCGTGTTGCAAGATAGATGGAACAAACCCCAAATGGTAACCCTAAATTTCTAAATTTCAATAACCCTTTGTTTGGAAGTTAGTATTTGAAGGGAAAAAGGAGGATGAGAAAGGAAGAGAAATTAATAGATGTTGTTTGGCTGAATTATTGAAAGAGATTTGAGAGTAAACTGGGAGAAAGGAAGAGAAAATAAGCTAGGGATTTGGGGGTAAAGCAATCCCTTCTATTAGGGTGGAATTTGGAGGGATTCCTATTTCTTAATAATATTAAAAAAGAAAAAAGAAAAATCAAACTCATCCAACTCACATTTTCTTTTACTTTCCCCCACTTCCCAAACAACATTTTTAAAATTCTACCATTTCTTTTCCACCCTAGCCAAACAACATTTATTTAAAATTCTGTCTTTTCTTTTCCTATCCTTTCCCTACCCTCGTTTACGATCCCTTCCCTCCATTTAATAAACTTTTAGCCAAACAAAGGGTAAGTGTTTTAATCCTACAATTTGTACAATTAAAAACCAAATTTCAGAAGTGGATTGATGAGATTCGTACCTCGAAGCCCCGCCAGTGGTCGTCCAAGCTTCCGCCCTTTGTGCCGTCGTCCAACCACAGACTACGCTTCACGCCGTTGTCCAAGCCGTCGCTTCGTGGTCGCCGGTTCATGGTCACCGCCAAGACGGTGGTTGTCGGCGTCGTCCACGCTTTCAAAGGAAATTGAAGAGGAAGAAGACCAGGGAAGAAGATAGTCGGGTTTCGTTGGGAAGAAGACGACACTTTTTACCTTTTATTTTTTTAATAATTACATTTAACGGGTTTGTAACGAAAAAGACGAAAACTGGACGGAGGGGTATATGGAGAAACGGGTCAAAAGTTTAGGGTTACCAGGCGAAAATGTCAAAACCTGAGGGGATTTCGCGAAAAAGATAAAAATTGAGGGTTATCAGGCGAAATTTCCGTATATTTATTCGGTTGAGGTCAATGCATTAATACGTAAAAGGTCATATGACCAAACCTGCATTCACATTATGGCATGATCGTTTGGATCACCCTAGATCAGTAATGGTGCACAAAATCATAAAGAATTCACTTGGACATCCATTGAAGAACATTAAGGTTCTATAGTCCAGTGATTTTAATTGCATTACTTGCTCACTTAGAAAGCTAATTATAAGGCTTTCAAAGGGTAAAATTGAAAGTGAAATGCCTGCATTCTTGGAAAGAATCCAAGGAGATATATGTGGACCAATTGCTCCACCATTTGGACCATTTCGATATTTTATGGTGCTAATTGATGCATCCGCACATTGGTCACATGTAAGTCTATTATCGACTAGAAATGTTGCATTTGCTAAACTCCTAGCTAAAGTAATCCGATTAAGGGTGCGATTTCCCAATTATGCCATAAAGAAAATTCGACTTTATGATGCAGGAGAATTTATATCCCAAATTTTAAATATTTTTGTATGTCAAATGGGATTGATGTAGATCATCCGGTGGCTCATGTTCACACATAGAATGATATTGCTAAATCATTAATAAAACCATTACAATTAATCTCTAGGCCATTGTTAATGAAATCTAGATTACCACCATCAGTGTGGGGACATGCTATATTGCATGTTGCAGCCTTGGTTAGGTTGAGATCAAGTGCATACCATGAACATTAGTGTCTCGTAAGGAGTTGAACATTTCACGTCTAAAAGTATTTAGATGTGTTGTTTATGTTCCTATTGCTCCACCTCAGCGTACAAAGATGGGTCCACAAAGAAGATTGGGAATTTATGTTGGTTTTGAATCCCCATCGATTATTAAATATCTCGAACCAACAACTGGTGATTTGTTTACAGCAAGAATTGTTGATTGTCATTTTGACGAAAGTACATTTCCTCACTTAGGGGGAGAAAAGAAAAACGTGGACCCACTTATGAAAGAGGTTACGTGGAATGCATCAGCATTGTCTCATCTTGATCCAAGAACAAAAATGTATGAATAAGAAGTACAATGGATCATTCATTTGCAAAATGTTACAAATCAGTTACCTGATGCATTCATCGATACAAAGAAGGTAACTAAGTCACATATACATGTAACAAATGCTCTTGCAAGGATTGAAATACACGTTGGATAGTCATAAGCGTCCATTGCAAATGAGTCTACAACACGCCGGAAGCGTGGTAGACCACTAGGTTCAAAGAACTTGAAACAAAGGAAGTCAAAGAACCAAAAGGGTATGGCAGGAGATGCCATAATGGCTCTTGAGAGCAATGATAAAGGCAAAGGATTGAAAATGAAAACATCTCAAAGGAAAATGATATCCTAGATAAAGATCAAAATATCGATAATTTCGAGATTTCCATGAATTATGTATACACGGGTATACAATGGAATACAAATGATATCATTGTTGATGATATATTTGCCTACTTAGTGGCTATAGATATTGTGGTTGAAGATGATGACATTGAGCCAAAATCAGTTGTTGAATGTCGTCGAAGGAAAGATTGGCCAAAATGGAAAGAGGCTATTCAGACAGAATTAAAATCGCTTGAAAAACTAGAAGTCTTTGGACCTGTAGTCCATACACCAAAGGGTGTAAAACCGGTCGATTACAAATGGGTATTCGTCCGAAAACAAAATGAGAAAAATGAAATTGTCAGATATAAGGCTAGACTTGTAGCCCAAGTTTTTTTTCAAATTCATGGAATTGATTATTAAGAAATATACTCTCTGGTAGTTAATGCAACTATGTTGAGGTTTCTAATTGGCATGACTGTGTTTGAAAAACTATAGATGCGCCTTATGGATGTCGTGACTGTATACTTATATGGGTCACTTGATACAGACATCTACATGAGAGTCCTAAAAGGACTAAAACTACTTGAGTCTAACAACTCTGAACCTCGGAAAAGATTATCTATAAAACTGAGGAGGTCATTGTATGGATTGATACAATCAAGACGAATGTGGCACAACCGTCTTAGTGAATATCTTATGAAAGAGGGATATAAGAATAATGTCTCATGTCCATGTGTTTTCATCAAGCAATCCAAGAATGGATTTGCTATTGTCGTAGTCTATGTAGACGATTTGAATATCGTTGGAACTTCCCATGAACTTCAAGAGACTGTGAAATATTTGATGATAGAATTCAAGATGAAAGATCTTGGTAAGAATAAGCTATGTCTTGGCTTACAAATTGAGCACCTGAAGGATGGAATTTTTATCCATCTGTCTAGTTATACTAAGAAAGTCCTGAAAAAGGTTTAATATGGACAAGGCTCATCCTTTGAGTTCTCCCATGGAAGTTCGATCCCTCAATGTAGAAAAGGATCAATTTCACCCTTGAGAAGAGGACGAAGATATTCTTGGTTTAGAAGTACCATATCTAAGTGCAAATGGTGCTCTTGTGTATTTAACTAACAATACAAGACCATATATTGCTTTTGTTGTGAATCTATTGTCCAGATTTAGTTCTGCACCTACAAGGAGGCATTGGAACGAGATCAAACATATATTTTGCTATCTTCGCGGCACACATGATCTTGGGTTATTCTATTGTAACCAAAGAGACGCCACCATGGTCGGATATGCAGACGCATGGTACTTATTGGAACCATATAAAGCCAAGTCATAAAATGGCTATGTAGAGATCAACAAAGCAAACTATGACTACCACATCATCAAATCAAGCAGAGTTGATTGCTTTGTATGAAGTAGGAAGAGAATGTGTGGCACTACAAGCAATGATCAAATTCATCTAGAAAGAATGTGGAATGAGGCTTATCACTGACCACCGAACATTGTTGTATGAAGACAACTCAACATGTGTTGCTCAGATGAAGAAAGGCTACATCAAGGGAGATCGCACAAAACACATATTGCCTAAGTTCTTCTCTATTCATGAACTGGAAGAATTTGGGGAAGTTGATATCCAACAAATCCGATCGAACGACAACTTGGCATATATGTTCACAAAGTCATTGGCTCCTAAGAAATTTGCAGAATTGGTATCCAAGATTGGAATGTGCAGATTCTGAGACATACGCTGATCTTAGGGGGAGCATCATACGCGCTGCACTCTTTTTCCCTTCGATCAGGCTTTTATCTCACTAGGTTTTGCCTGACAAGGTTTTTAACAAGGCAACATCAAAGGCGTATAATGGGATTCATAGTTGCACTCTTTTTTCCTTCGATTAGGTTTTTATCCCAATGGGTTTTTCATGACAATGTTTTTAACGAGGCAACGTACACTCATATCCCACAACAGTTCGAAGGTGAATATTCAACGGGGAGTGTTATGAACATGTCATGTTAGTATGTTACACATGTTTAATTAAGTATGAACACAAGTGTTGTATAAGTTTGACAACTTAGGTAGATTATTAGAGGTAAATAATAATGGTGAATTACTCACCTTCTTTACCTTGGTATAAGTCAAGAATTGTATGCTACCATTGACCTATAAATAAAGGCCTTAACCATTGTAAAAGATGCACCAAAATAAAGAGCAAGTATACATCTCTAAAGTTCTTAACCTCTTTCACTCTCTTCTAATACTTAAAGTTGTTTTAAGTGTTTTTTTTATAAAGTTTAGGTGTCTTGCCTTAATCACTTCATAACACAATAAAAAAAAATCCGTGAATTGTAAATGTTTTTTTTTAGCATAAAACTATCAGATCCATTGAATTAAATCAGAATCCAATATTACAACAAGTTTGTGGTAACATTTTTTTTATAAGGTACCAATTAGATCGGAAATCACAAACGACACGGTTTCTCAGTCTATAGCATCCTTGCGGAGGAGAACTAAAAGTTCTAAATTGGCTTAAATATCTTCCAAAGAGCTCTGCTGCCCCAGCTTCGCAATACAGTCGGCTGCATCATTTGTTTCTCGAAAGACATGAAAGTAATGCACTGAAAAAAACAGTTGTAAAACACAAAGGATATTAGAAATTAGAATTTCAATATCCCAAGGACAGTGCCAGATCTTATTCCGGACGTTTACAATAGTAAGGTTGTCGCATTCAAGGTGAATGTTGTTAAGACCTAATTCATAGGCTTTAACCAGAGTATTTCTGACTGCAAGTGTTTCTGTATTTAACGGGGTTGATATTCCATATTTTTCTCCAAAAATGTGAATTGGTTCACCTTTGCTATTTTGGAATATGAATCCATAGCTAGAGTCACCATTAGTCTTGGTAGATCCATCTATATTAATTTTAATAATATTATCCGGAGGTTTTTTCCATTTCTTCTTTGATTATCTATTTTTGTTGTTATGGTTCGTTTTTTGTTTAGGCTCTTCCAGACAATCTGGGTTCCAGGTCTTTGTTTGTTTCCAATTATGGATTTGATTTTTTATGTAAATAGGTACATCTTTTATCAGGTCAGTATCATTACTTGGTCTCCCAAAACTTTGTTGGTTTCTATAGAGCCAGATTCCCCACCAAGAGACTGCCAATTCTACAATTTGTGCTGTATCAATTTTCTGTCAAATTTCCTCAATTATTTCATAGGTTTTTTTTGTACATATATTTAGGGTTCTAATAATTCAATATGTGTGTTTGTTAATTTTTTCTATGGTTTTTAGTGTATGAATACACTGGAATAACAAATGATTTGAATCTTCGTTTTGTGCATTGCACCGGACTAGACCTGGCAATCAGGTCGGGCGGGCGGGTTCGGGTCTGAGTACTCCCGGGTTTTGGTATATTTCGGGTCGGGTCATTTCGGGTCTAAAATTTACTGGGTCAAACCAGGTCGGGTTATTACGGGTTTATTGTCGGTTCGGGTCAACTCAATGGGTCGAGTTACGTAATTTTTTCCTGCTTTTTTTTGTTAATTTAATTTGCGTTAATTTATGAAATATTTATATTAAGTTTTTTTTCCGCATGGCTATCTATCGTTCAATTTTAATCCCGATAAAAATAATGTTATCATAATGCCTTAACTCTTAATTTTAACACTATATATTATAGTCTAAATTAACAATAATCTACACAAATCTAGCTTTATGTATGCTGTATGCACAAATTAAACAATAATGTGCACAAATTAAACAATAATCGTGCCAATTCCTGCATAGACCATTGTTAATTAGCTTTTGATTTAAATTTCGGATGAAAAATTATCTACACAAATTAAACAATAAATCATGCCAATTAAACAATAACTCTCTGGCTACTGTACCAACAAGGAATCAAGGATGAAACAACAACTAATTCAAGAGAACACGCAGAAAATGGGGACCCTAAATCACTTGCTTAAATCATCTATAGAATTTTAAAATGCACAAAACATTGCACAATCTAACATGCAAAGAAGAATCAATGATGAAATAATCTAGCGCTTGAAGCGGTAAGGATTAAAAAAAAATCAATGTAAGGCAAGTAAACTTGAAATCTTAATCTCCAAATCAAGAAAACCGGGAAAGAAATAAAAAAAATGAACCTTGAAGTGGTGAGGATTAGCAGAAACGAGGAAGCCCTTGACAAGCGAAGCCGTATCAGAGATGAAGAGACGAACAGGGTGTTCGAACCAGACACCAACTGCAAACGGACAACCGGTGAAGGGAGTTATCACGGCCGCTGGAGGTGCGAAGATGATAGTGGCGTGGTGGATCGGCGACGATGAGCGAGTGAGTGGTATGAGGCAAGGAGAGGTGTAGCCGCGCAAGGCTTGAGGCGATGAGAGGCACAACAGCGCAGGGGGCCTTGAGGCGAGGAGAGGAGCTACGCAGCGCAAGGTTGAAGTTCTGAAAGAATAAACCCTAAAATTTTCCCAGGTGAGTGTTTTTTTTAGTGAGCGGTATTTTTTTTCATTTTCCTGCCTTTTTTTTGGACCCGTCGGGTTGACCCGATCCGACCCGTTTTTTACCCGAAAATTTTCCGAGTCATCGGGTTTGTTTGAAAACGGGTTTCAGGTTCAACTTTACGGGTTATGACCCAAAAAAATTCGGTCAGAATGGGTCGGGTCATATTTTGCCAAGTCTACACCGGACACATCCCTGATGAAGTGCTACTCCCTTTTCAGCTAGTCTAGCTTTGGTTGAAAGCCCATTTTTCATACTTTTCCAGAGATTTTTTTTTACTTTAGGATAAGTATCCAATTTTCAAATCCAGGAAGAGTCATACGCTGCATATCTTTTGTTTTTGTTGATCATATCCATTGAAGATTTTATGGAGAACCAACCATTTTTACTGGTATCCCAATACATTCTATCATGTATATTGTTTATGAAATACCCCAAAGGCTATAAAAATGGCAAAATGGTAAATAAAGGATTTAAGGCCTTATAAAAATCTAAATTTGGAATTGGGATATTTAGGATGAAATATCTGCTTAGGGTATACTTATCATCAAAATTTGGAATGGGAATTTGAGGGAAATTTGGGAAAGTGGCCAGCAAAGCACCGAAGCTCCCTTTCCATTTCTTCCTCTCTTTCGCTGAACCATACTCCCTCTCGGTGAAGCTCCCTGTTCTCCCGTGCCCAGCTCAGTGGTTCGTCTCCTCCGGCGAGCTCGACCAGCGGCGGCCACCTCTTCCCTTCCCCGGAGGCGAGCTGCGACCTGCTGAGAGCTCCGTTGCTGCTGTGTTATTTCCTGTTACTGCTGTTCGCTGAAAGGAGACGCCGCCGTTGCTGAGTTCCGGCGACGAGAAGCTCGGTCGCTATTGTTGCTGCTGTGTGTGTTCGCTATTGCTGTGCTGTGTTTTCTGCTGGTGTTGCCGCCGTCGTCTCCGGCGTCGAGGAGCATCTCCGGTGGCTACTGAAGGTGGTCGTCGACGGGACAAGGTAAACATTTGATCGGTTTTGGTTGGGGGTTCGAATGTATGTTATATATGAACATATAGGAGTTGCTAAATCTGTATATATGTGACCGAGATGTGTGAGTTTGGGGCTGAATTGTTGATTTGTGCAGCAAACTTTGGGTTATTTTGTGGGGGTTTGGCTGAATTGAAACTTTGATTGGAGTTTGGAATTTGGTGGTTTGCTTAATTAATTAAGGATTTGATTTTAGGGTTGTTGATAAGGTGAAATTTGGGGGTTTGTTAGTAGTGCATTGGTATGAGTTAATTAACGCCAGAGATTTGCTCGGATTGATTTCGCAGGTTCGTTCGAGTGGTTTGGAGACCTCTGGGGTCGTTGCGGTTCGACTTGAGGCAAGAGGATCCTTGCTAACTTTATATTTTTTTATAAATTGATTTATGCCTAATTTATTTCATAATTAAGTTTACCGTTGCTTGGTCGAAATGGGTATGTGCGTGTGATATGATTTGTCTTGTATCGTATTTGATTAAATGTTGACGTGATAGTCAATTGTGACTAAGTGTGATTATGTGTTTGTGATTGTTGTTGATAGTGTCTGTTGACACGTGTGTGTGTGTGTGTTGGCTTGAGTGTGAGTGTCTGTTGACACGTGTATGTGTATTGGATTGAATGTGTGTGTGTGGTGGATCGTATGTGTGTGTTGGATTGAATGTGTGAGTGTGTGTGTTGGATTGTGTGTGTATGTGAATATGTGTTAGCCTTTGCCGTATGTGATATTTGATTGATTGTCGTATATGATTTTATTTGATTGGTATCGGTGTGGTGGTGGAATGTTTTTCGATGGTGAAATTCCTTATATGTGAGGGCCTCGGTGGATGTGAACCCCGATGGTCAGGAGGCGAATGGTGAAATTCCTTATATGTGAGGGCCTCGGTGGGTGTGAACCCCGATGGTCAGGAGGCAAATGGTGAAATTCCTTATATGTGAGGGCCTCGGTGGGTATGAACCCCCGATGGTCGAAAGGTTGATGGTGAAAGTCCTTATATGTGGGGGGCCTCAGAGGGTATGAACCCCGATGGTCGGAAGGTCGGAGATGGTGGTGAAGACGGAGGAGATATTATGTGAATGTTATGTGTACCTTACTTGGTTGAATTGATGATATTATATGATTGTATATTGTTTGTAACTGGTCAAGGTGGTTGTTGTTGGTAGTTGGTAGATTGTGAAGGTTAATTGATTTTGTTGTGTTAGTGCAGTAGTAAGTTCAATATAATTGGTTAGCTTTGGTTGTAAGTCAATAGTAAGAGATGTGTATGTGCATAGAGTTGTTGATTGAGGTATTAGTAATAGAGAGAAGGATGGATTGGACGTGTCAGTGAAGTTGGATTGGATCGTTTTATTCGTTTATGCTTGTGATGAGTTTGAGGATGGATTGATTGAGGTTAGTATAGTGAAGAGTTGGATAAGGATGTGTAATGAATGGTATGTGATAGTGTGTGTATGTTTTGACGTGTGGTTGGCATTGGTTGATTGATATGATTAAGTATAGTTATGATATTATATATTGTGTGGCGTGTTGTCGTTGTTGTGAATTGATTGGTGATATATATATGTGTTTTGAACTGTTTTGGCTTGAGGAATCTTGTCATAGTCTTTCACGAGACTGACCAACTGCGGTTTACGTGCCGTGGTTGGCTGGGGTATCGGGTCCCCCAGTCAATCAGGCTTTGCAGATTTAGCGCCAGCAAGGAGGATCCTGATCACCGTCGGTTTTGGAGTCGAGAACTCTACTTTTGGTTTGAGACTTTGACTTGATTGAACGTGTCATTTTGGTTTTGGACCTTGTATGGGTCGAACTTGTTGTATTGGTTTTTGGTTTGTAAAGTGTTGTATTTTCGGTATGTTAAGTTTGATTGTGGTTTCAAACTCTGGACAGGTTTTACAGGTTATAAAGGTTTTTCCGCTATGCTGCTTTTGATATTTATAATTTATATGGGTTATGTTTCGCAAATTTTTATTTCACCCGCCTTATAGTCCTTCGGGACTATGGCACTGTAGCACCTCTGGCCCGGGGTATTACAGAAGTTGGTATCAGAGCTCTTTTCAAAAAAAATGTGTTCTTTCCGAGTTTTCAACTTGAGAATTTTTATACGTTGTTGTTATGAACGATCGGGTGATCAGGAATCCTTGCTGTCAACCGTAGTGAGTTGCGTTGGTAAGTATTGGTTGTTTGTGATGTTTTGTGCTAATGTTTGATATATTTATATGTTTATATGTTGAGTATTGATGATTAATTTCATATGCGATGGTTAATGTTGTTAAGTAAATTTTAATGGTGCGTTCCCTGGTAAGTGGGACATGCTAGAGATTTAAAAGGTATGAGTATAGTAGAGGATGAGGCCGTTGGGCTTATCGTCAAGAGGTTGAGTCTAGTAAGTGATAATTTGGTATGAAGATGTTGTGAGTTGCTGTTATTGTCATGAATGAGAATGACAAATTGAGCACTTTCAGGTATGGTTGTGTTCCAAGATGGAATCTTGATGGTGAGGCTCAGCTGTGCGATCTTTGAGCAGTATGTGATGAGTGGTTTGATTATGGAAACTGCTATAGATGATTCTGATCAGATTATTGATGTTGAAAGCAGTAAGAAACAGAGAACTCGGTCTGTATCTGAAAAAGTGGGATTTTCCGACTATGGGTTTGGCTGAGCTGAGGAACAGAATGTGCCTGTGACTATAGGAAGATGACAGTTACCGTAACAGCAGATAAGGGTTTAGTGCATGTGTTGAGAGTCATGATCCTAGAGGCTCTGGCAGAATTGTTGTGCGATGACGGCTGTAAAATTGTTAAGAAAAGGGTGTGTTGGTTATCTGTGTATATGCTGAGATTGAAGGAGCAGATAAAGGAACTTATGCAGTTAGGCTTTATTAGCCCTAGTGCTTCTCCTTGGAGTGCGCCTGTATTATTGGTTAAAAAGGAAAGATGGTTCCTTTTGACCTTGCTTGGATTATACGGAGTTAAATACTTGTTGGATCAATCACAAGGAGATGCAATGTGTTCAAAGAATGACTTGAGATCAGGGTATCCTCAGCTTAGGATTTGAGATGAGGATATTTACAGAACTACCTTCAGAACTAAGTATGATTGCTATGAATTGATTGTGTTGCCTTTTGGGTTGACTAATGCTTCCGCGGATTTCAAGGGTTTAAGGAATTGATGTTTTAGAAGGTACTCGGATCGTTTGTAGTGAGTTTCATTGATGATATTTTAGTATACTCTCGGAGTAAGAGGGAGTACGAGGACAACCTTAGAATGTTAAGGAAATTGGGAGTTTTCTCAGACTGGCAGATTATTGCAGGCGATTGTGGAAGAAATTTCTAAGGTTGTATATGACTAAGAATTTTGAATGGAACAGGAGATGTCAGGAGAGAGTTTCGAAGAACCCAGGAAGTGTTTGATTAGTGCACCAATGTTAGTTTTACTGCAGGAAACAGAAGGGTTTGTTATTTACAATGATGTGTCTAAGCAAGGTTTGGGTTGCGTTTTGATGCAGAATGGGAAAGTCATTGCATATGATTTTCGTCAGCTCAAACTATATGAGAGAGAGTTGAACCTGAGACAAGATGGTTGCTAGAAGTGATTGAGGATTATGAAAAGATATCGTTATCAATCAGAAAAGGGCTACCGTGAATTGCTGATGCTTTGTATAGGAAGTCGACTCTCGAGCATATGATTGCTTGTCTGACAGTTCTGCCAGATTGCAACTGGAATGGTGATGAATGAAATTGAAATTGGTTTGGGAAAGAGCGGGTATAGCTGAATGCGATGGAATGTTGAGTGAGATATGCAGTGAGATTGCCCAGGGAAGAGTGTAGGAATTCTTGTTCAGGAAGATGGAATATTGTGATTTCAAAATCGGTTATGTGTGTTAAGCTGATAAGAGATTAGAGAGTTGATTCACAAGGAAGGTTATTCTTCGGCAAGTCCTATATATTCTGGAGTCAGTTATGCGAGGCAGTTATCCGAACTTGTTTCATCTTAGTTTCGAGGACGAAACTCTTATAAGGAGGGGAGAATGAAATACCCCAAAGGCTATAAAAATGGCAAAATGGTAAATAAAGGATTTAAGGCCTTATAAAAATCTAAATTTGGAATTGGGATATTTAGGATGAAATATCTGCTTAGGGTATACTTATCATCAAAAATTGGAATGGGAATTTGAGGGAAATTTGGGAAAGTGGCCAGCAAAGCACCGAAGCTCCCTTTCCATTTCTTCCTCTCTTTCGCTGAACCATACTCCCTCTCAGTGAAGCTCCCTATTCTCCCATGCCCAGCTCAGTGGTTCGTCTCCTTCGGCGAGCTCGACCAGCGGCGGCCACCTCTTCCCTTCCCCGGAGGCGAGCTGCGACCTGCTGAGAGCTCTGTTGCTGCTGTGTTATTTCCTGTTGTTGTTGTTCGCTGAAAGGAGACGCCGCCGTTGCTGAGTTCCGGCGACGAGAAGCTCGATCGCTGTTGTTGCTGCTGTGTGTGTTCGCTGTTGTTGTGCTGTGTTTTCTGCTGGTGTTGCCGCCGTCGTCTCCGGCGTCGAGGAGCTTCTCCGATGGCTACTGAAGGTGGTCGTCGACGGGACAAGGTAAACCTTTGATCGGTTTTGGTTGGGGGTTCGAATGGATGTTATATATGAACATATAGGAGTTGCTAAATCTGTATATATGTGACCGAGATGTGTGAGTTTGGGGCTGAATTGTTGATTTGTGCAGCAAACTTTGGGTTATTTTGTGGGGGTTTGGCTGAATTGAAACTTTGATTGGAGTTTGGAATTTGGTGGTTTGCTTAATTAATTAAGGATTTGATTTTAGGGTTGTTGATAAGGTGAAATTTGGGGGTTTGTTAGTAGTGCATTGGTATGAGTTAATTAACGCCAGAGATTTGCTCGGATTGATTTCGCAGGTTCGTTCGAGTGGTTTGGAGACCTCTGGGGTCGTTGCGGTTCGACTTGAGGCAAGAGGATCCTTGCTAACTTTATATTTTTATATAAATTGATTTATGCCTAATTTATTTCATAATTAAGTTTACCGTTGCTTGGTCGAAATGGGTATGTGCGTGTGATATGATTTGTCTTGTATCGTATTTGATTAAATGTTGACGTGATAGTCAATTGTGACTAAGTGTAATTATGTGTTTGTGATTGTTGTTGATAGTGTCTGTTGACACGTGTGTGTGTGTTGGCTTGAGTGTGAGTGTCTGTTGACACGTGTATGTGTATTGGATTGAATGTGTGTGTGTGGTGGATCGTATGTGTGTGTTGGATTGACTGTGTGAGTGTGTGTGTTGGATTGTGTGTGTATGTGAATATTTGTTAGCCTTTGCCGTATGTGATATTTGATTGATTGTCATATATGATTTTATTTGATTGGTATCGGTGTGGTGGTGGAATGTTTTTCGATGGTGAAATTCCTTATATGTGAGGGCCTCGGTGGATGTGAACCCCGATGGTCAGGAGGCGAATGGTGAAATTCCTTATATGTGAGGGCCTCGGTGGGTGTGAACCCCGATGGTCAGGAGGCGAATGGTGAAATTCCTTATATGTGAGGGCCTCGGTGGGTGTGAACCCCGATGGTCAGGAGGCAAATAGTGAAATTCCTTATATGTGAGGGCCTCGGTGGGTATGAACCCCCGATGGTCGGAAGGTTGATGGTGAAAGTCCTTATATGTGGGGGGCCTCGGAGGGTATGAACCCCGATGGTCGGAAGGTCGGAGATGGTGGTGAAGACGGAGGAGATATTATGTGAATGTTATGTGTACCTTACTTGGTTGAATTGATGATACTATATGATTGTATATTGTTTGTAACTGGTCAAGGTGGTTGTTGTTGGTAGCTGGTAGATTGTGAAGGTTAATTGATTTTGTTGTGTTAGTGCAGTAGTGAGTTCAATATAATTGGTTAGCTTTGGTTGTAAGTCAATAGTAAGAGATGTGTATGTTGATAGAGTTGTTGATTGAGGTATTAGTAATAGAGAGAAGGATGGATTGGACGTGTCAGTGAAGTTGGATTGGATCGTTTTATTCGTTTATGCTTGTGATGAGTTTGAGGATGGATTGATTGAGGTTAGTATAGTGAAGAGTTGGATAAGGATGTGTAATGAATGGTATGTGATAGTGTGTGTATGTTTTGACGTGTGGTTGGCATTGGTTGATTGATATGATTAAGTATAGTTATGATATTATATATTGTGTGGCGTGTTGTCGTTGTTGTGAATTGATTGGTGATATATGTATGTGTTTTGAACTGTTTTGGCTTGAGGAATCTTGCCATAGTCTTTCACGAGACTGACCAACTGTGGTTTACGTGCCGTGGTTGGCTGGGGTATCGGGTCCCCCAGTCAATCAGGCTTTGCAGATTTAGCGCCAGCAAGGAGGATCCTGATCACCGTCGGTTTTGGAGTCGAGAACTCTACTTTTGGTTTGAGACTTTGACTTGATTGAACGTGTCGTTTTGGTTTTGGACCTTGTATGGGTCGAACTTGTTGTATTGGTTTTTGGTTTGTAAAGTGTTGTATTTTCGGTATGTTAAGTTTGATTGTGGTTTCAAACTCTGGACAGGTTTTACAGGTTGTACAGGTTTTTCCGCTGTGCTGCTTTTGATATTTATAATTTATATGGGTTATGTTTCACAAATTTTTATTTCACCCGCCTTATAGTCCTTCGGGACTATGGCACTGTAGCACCTCTGGCCCGGGGTGTTACAGTTTAAGGGTATTGGAGTGGATATTATATGTTTAGATATCTGAGTTGGTAGACTTTGTTCAATCTTTTTCTTGTTCCTGGTATAATTTGGAAGAATAAAATCTGCCACCAAGGCATCTTTATTCTGAGTTGGTTGTATGTTGATAATGTCACATAAAGGATTTGGAGAGAACCATCTATCAGTCCAGAATTTCATGGTTCGACCATTTCCAACTTGCCAAATGAGTCCTTTTTTGAATTCGTCCAGATTTCAATCATTCTGGACCACTGCCAAGAGCAGTTTTCTTGTTTCTCATAATGTAAGATGTGTTGTGTTTGTACGTATTTTTCGGTTACAATTTTAACCCAGAAATTGTGTGGTTCGGCCAAGATTTTCTACAAAAAATTAAATTGTAGTGCTTTATTCATATCCTTTGTTTTTTCTTAATCCAAGTCTTTCTTGTTGAGTTAGTTTATAAGAGGCTGTTGTATGAGGGGTCCTTATTCCAAAAAAGGTTATTTTTTATTTTGTCTAGTTCATTAGTCCATTATGGATATGTGTTGGTAACATGAAATTAACTTTGCATCAGATAATTAGGTTTAAATGCAAGATTCGGTTTGATTAGTGTTGTTCGTCCTGCTTGAGATAAAGAGTTTGCTCTCCATTTAGTTAGTTGTCCCGTTCGTGGTAACATTTGAATGACACTAAAGCAACAATGTTAGATGTGTTATTATAAAGAGATCCAAACAAAAGGGGGTGGTTAGAACATAGAACTTACAACGTACTGTTGTAGGAATAAGGCACTACAATTTGTAATTTGGGCCGTTTAGACTCTGGGCCAGGAAAATGCGCTTTTCCGCTAATTTTGCGCCGAACACGCATCCCTAGAGTTTGATAGCCCGGTAAAAGTGCAATTACCGAACAGTCTAGTCAAAATCGAAAACCACGCTCGTTCCATTCTTTAACAATTTGCCATAAAAGCGGGTAAAAGTATGAAACAACACAGACAATAAAGAAAAGGTTTCCTCTTTATTCATTCATGAAACCAGGGAGGGAACACGTACGTATAAGCAGCAGCGCAGCGTGCAGTTACAGTAGCTAGCTAGTACTGAGTACTGACACTCCTGCTTACTTACCCTATCCAGAATCCAAGAAACTTAATTAACTAATGACCAAACTGAGGCTGGACGAGCTCCTCATTGTAGGCGGTCCTCTTGCAGTGGCGCTTCGCTGGCTCGTAAGCGAAGGGCCCCACGCTGAAGAGGTCGTAAGGCAGGGGCGCAAACGTCTCTTGTGGCTTCAGGAGCCCGCCCTTGCGCCCACCGTTGATGTTGGTGGCGTGCCTGCAGGTGGCGCCGGCCGCCGGCCCCGCCAGGTACACGTGGCAGTACTTGGTGGCCTTGTAAGAGACCACTCCCTTAGGGGCCTCCATGAAGAAGTAGCCGTTCTTGTCGGTGATCACCTTTTTCGTCACCACCGACTTCAAGCTCCTGCACTTCAACACCACAGTCGCACCTGCACATATATAGTTCACCGGAAAAAAGGGTCTTTTATTAGTTACCGCACTTCATACTAAAAAGTTGGGATCATAAAACGGTTCATGACGTACAAGTTGTAACAAAAAATGCAAAAATACCTACTTTTTGTATAATTACATTATACAAGACAATGTTAGGAGCATATATTGTAACAGGAATGGGACTGCATATGTGAATCTGTCATTTTATTACGGAGTACTATTATTCTTTATTTGGGAACCTTATACAAGGAAGTCTGGACTTTTATAATTTATAAAGAAAATAGGAGGGGCCCACACAGACCACACGTATCACATTCGTGTACGTCTATCAAGTGATGATTTTATACAATTTAACCTACACCCTTGCGTACATTATTCAACATATATAACATAAATTAATTTTAAATTATTTCAAACAAATTATATTTACATTGTAAATAATAAATATTATATATCCCAAATTTATAGTATCGAAAATGTTTTGTTTTTATCTATTTTATAATTTTAATTTAAAATAAAAATAAAAATAATATTCATGATACTAAAATTTACAAATATATAACATTTATCATATACAATATAAATATAAAATTTTCTAATAATTTAAGATTAATTTATATTATATGTTCCAGTGGTGTAACTAGAGGTGTAGTATGAGTTGTGGTTGGTGTTTGCAATTACCACCCAAAAAAATCGAAGGTCTTTGTGTCCAAAATTTAAAATGTCATGTCACGTAAAAAAGTGAGAAATAAATGAGAATAAAGTTTGCATTGATTGAAGTATAGGGCGGGCGGAGGACGAACCGGGGAGGGGCTTGGAACCGAGGAGAGTGTCAACGGCGGAATAGGAGCAATTCTTGCAGTAAACTACACCTTGTACGGTCACCGGTTTCATGGGAGGAGGGATGTGAACCGGGGGTTTAACCGGCGGGTAAGTTGGGGGGTGAACCGGCGGGTAAGTAGGGGGTTTGGTGGGGGGCTTGACCGGGGGGTTAGTTGGGGGCTTTGTAGGAGGCTTAACCGGGGGTTTGACCGGTGGGTAGACCGGGGGTTTAGTAGGGGGCTTAACCGGAGGGAGAACTGGGGGTTTGGCGGGAGGGTAAGTGGTGGATGGGTGGTGTGGCTTGTGGTGGCGGTAGGAGGGGGCCGCGGCCGGCGGGAGTTGGGCGGAGGAGGAGTTCAAGAGGAAGGCCAAGTGGGAGAGGAGGAGGAGGAGGAATGCGGTTTGGGGAAGGCCCATTTTGTTAGGTTTTGGGTTATGGGTTGGGGAGTAAACATCAAAGTTGGTCTTATTTATAAGCTAGGCCTTAGGCTTATTAGAGCCCACTCTCAGAGACACATTGAATGATGGAAATAGAATCGTACAAGCTCAATTAATTTTCATTGTGACTTCTAAGTTTTAAATTCTTAGATAACTGTAGGATCGTACTTGTTAGTTATCGAGGGAACTTGGAGTCCAGTTCCTAAGCAGCGGAATACGTAAAACAATAGCAGATTCAAGACAAGTTTCTTAGAGTGAAAACCTTTGATAACCAACTAGTTATCTAGGATAAAACTCACTACCTCTCTTGCAAGAGGATTTCAAAGTCTATTTCTTGTATTAATACTTCGGTTACAATCAACTAGAATAGAACACACAGATTTAAGTCTTAGACACACTAAAGACTCTCTACCTAGTTCAACCTAACCAAGTAACAACAAGCAAGCAACTTACTTAGTTCTTCTTCAAAGAACTCGGCACAAATTCTTCACAACACTCGGAAATCTTCAACTTCGTGAATGTGTTAAGAATGAGAGAGTTTCAATTACTTTATTTATATGATTTAATTACTAGAGGAAGCAAATCTCCAATAACCGAATCACACAAATAAAATAATCAAAAGTAATCGTTAAAGATAATATTTGTTACCAAATATAATCTTTATCGATTTTACATATTTTGTTTCCATAAAGATAATCTTTTAAACTCCTAAAATATATGGAAACGGGATAAGATCACATAGTTCTCTCTCATAACTAAAGATCTACCCTAGCAGCTCGCCGCCGCCCTTCACAGATTTATCCAAGTGTTTCTGGCGTCTGTGAGCTTCAGTTCCTTCCACCAGTTCCCAAGTCTGGCGTCAGTAGTTCTGTATTATGCTTTCCAATTCCTTAGTTCCCTGTTTGTCACACTCATGGAAATATTAATAACAAAGGTGTTTGTCATTATCAAAACTAGGAAAACTGAAGAAGGGAACTAGGTAGGAAACTGGAGTTCCCAAAAGTTCACTTCCTAACAATTTCCCCCTTTTTGATGATGACAAACATGTAGAACTGGCATATCGAAATAAGCATGAAAATACGTGTGATGAAAAAACAGAACATGACTAGATGCAGAATAATCATTAGTGAATTGCATATTCCCCCTTAACACCAGATCTAGTTCCTTAGTTCCCCCTTAATGTAACCACTGGATCAGAGTTCCTTTCAGCCTATCAGTTCCAGATTGCCAAGTTTATTCCCCCTTTGGACATCATCGAAAAAAATCGATTAGATGAATAACAGAGAAAATTTAGAGAGAACTAATGACTTGTTTTGACCTCTAGAGAAATGGCACCGTAATAGAAGTTGAAGGCAAGACTTAACAACGCAAGGAAATCAAAATATTTCATTAAATATAAGAGAAGCAAAGACAACATATAACAATAAAGCACTCAGAGAGACACAAAAAGAATCAT
The DNA here is from genome assembly GCA_027886185.1 of Rheum nobile. Classification (NCBI taxonomy): domain Eukaryota; kingdom Viridiplantae; phylum Streptophyta; class Magnoliopsida; order Caryophyllales; family Polygonaceae; genus Rheum; species Rheum nobile. The sequence continues at coordinate 637,221 of WOAB01000211.1, read as the reverse complement.
AATGTGGAAGAGGGATCCTAAGGGAACTAAGGGCTCTGTGTCATCTGAGTAGGGAACCAGGAGAACTACTCCTCAGGCTTCTACTCCTTCTCAATTTTCTTCTCTTCGGGCTGCACAGATGGCTTCTTTCTTTCAACCCTTTTTTTTTAATCCAAGAAAAGGAAACCCAGATCAGCACTCCAACGTTCACAAGATCTTTTGCATTTTTTCCCCTCAAGAAACAGCGAAATTCCAGCAGATTTGAATTCTGGACGTTGAGAGTAATTCCCAGTTCCTTTACTCAATTTATGACACGGAACATGATAGATATGAGTACATTTATGTAGGGAACCAAGCAACACTCAAGAAAAATACATACCCATGATCAAGAGAAAAGAGGTTGGCAATTTTGACACCACAAAGATAATTCCCAGTTGTGGACTAAAGATGGATCATAAGGAATTATGCAATGCAGTCAGGCTTAGGACGGTTTGTAGTCAATTATCATGTCGGCTTATAGTGAAGGATAGATGTGATCAAATTGACTACGTAAAAGGCCAATCAAAGAGATGCAATCAAGGTTCAATTATACCATAAAATCATGAAATCATGCAAGATAATTAAGATCATGCTTTAGAACAACTATTACAGGACATGCGAGGTCATCACAAGATCAAATATCATCAATATTTTCAGTGGAATCATGGAACAGATCAGATCTAGGCACAGCAAGGGAACTAGTAATGGCAACTGGAACTACTAGTTGAGAGAAATCATTCCTAGAAGCAATCTTAAGGACTCGTAGGGTTCTCGATTTAGCGCTTTGGTGAATATATCGGCAATTTGATCTTCCGTCCTACAATGTTCTAGGAGTATGTTCCCTTTTTCAACATGATCACACAAGAAATAATGCCTAATGTCAATATGCTTGGTTCTAGTATGATGCACAGGGTTCTTAGCTATGTTGATAGCACTCGTATTGTCACATAGGATTTTGAGGGGACCAAAAGACATACCAAAGTCCGCAAGTTGTTGTTTGATCCAGAGGAGTTGGGAGCAACATGCAGCGGCTGCAATGTACTCGGCTTCAGTAGTGGAAAGGGCCACAGAGTTTTGTTTCTTAGAGCCCCAAGAGATCAAGCAAGGCCCAAGGAACTGGGCCATTCCAGAAGTGCTCTTGCGATCAACTAGGAACCCAACATAGTCTGTATCCGTATATCCAAGAAGGTTGAAGTGGCAATCTTTGGGGTACCAAAGACAAAGGTCGTCAGTTCCCTTCAGATAGCGAAAAATGCGCTTGACTTCGGTTAAGTGAGATTATCTTGGATCAGCTTGGAACCTGGCACATAGACAAACAGTAAACACAATATCTGGCCTACTAGTAGTTAGATACATCAAAGATCCTATCATACCACGGTAAAGTTTCTCCTCAACTCTTTGACCAGTATGATCAGAGACGAGTTGCTGGGGAAATAGGACACACAAATTTAAGTCTACTTCTTGTATTAATACTTCGGTTACAATCAACTAGAATAGAACACACAGATTTAAGTCTTAGACACACTAAAGACTCTCTACCTAGTTCAACCTAACCAAGTAACAACAAGCAAGCAACTTACTTAGTTCTTCTTCAAAGAACTCGGCACAAATTCTTCACAGCACTCGGAAATTTTCAACTTCGTGAATGTGTTAAGAATGAGAGAGTTTCAATTACTTTATTTATATGATTTAATTACTAGAGGAAGCAAATCTCCAATAACCGAATCACACAAATAAAATAATCAAAAGTAATCGTTAAAGATAACATTTGTTACCAAATATAATTGTGATACCCCGTAATTTTGTAAGGCTATTTTGGGAATTATGGATTTTTTCCGAACGTCCGTTTGGTATGTCGGATTTAATTCTGAGAGCTTAAGACATTCTGTAATGTGCTCTGTATTTGTAATATTTTTCTCAGTGAAGAATTATACAGTCGAGGTGTGTTCGGAGTTTATACTCGTTCGTGTACGACTTTCGTTAACGCGGATTAAGATTGGTACAAGTTTATTACCCAAGAATTGTTATCTAATGGGCAATAGTACAAGATTCTTTATCCAAAGGTTTTTGTCCAAGAGCCATTGTCCAAGGGGCAAAAGGGTTTGGATATTGTCCAAGAGGCAAGGACCCTAATTTCTTCTATAAATAGAGGTGTTGGGTGAGGGTGGAAGAGGGTGCGAAAGACGCGGAAGCACTCTCAGATTCTCGACTCTCAAAAACGCTCTCAAAGAAAACGCTCTCTCTCGAGAAGGCTCTAAGTGGATCGTCGGAGCTCGTTTAGTGTCATTCTCGGTGGCCAAGGGGAAGCTTGGGAGGCCCTTAGAAGCCTAGAAACCAAGCAAGGCGAAAGACGAGCCAAATCGATCGTCGAGGGTGAGTTTTCTCCTCTCGTATTTCTGTTTGCGTTCGCAACGGCGACCGCCGCGAGGATCACGGCGACCGCCGGCTCGAAGGCGGCGACCGCCGGCATGAGACGGCGCCCGCCGTGAGGAACACGGCGACCGCCGGCATGAGACGGCGCCCGCCGTGGTGAACGGCGACTGCCGTGATGAAGGAGGCCAGTCGCCGTGGTTGAGCGGCGCCCGCCGTGGTTGAGACGGCGCCCGCCGTGAATTGGGCGGCGCCCGCCGTGATTGTTGTGGCGCCCGCCGGCGAGTTGTTATTGGCCGGGTTGTTGGTGTTGGCTTCCGTAGCCTTCATTCGGGTTTCGTTTCCTTCGATTCCTTTCGTTCTTTCGTAGATCGGTATTGTTGTTTGTCGAATCTAACTTAGGGTTTCTGTATGGGTCGATCCGAAGGTACCGGAGTTGGCAGATTCGTCTCTGTGTCGAGCCCGGAATCCCGTCGTTAGACTTCGTTCAAACTCTGCAGATTAAGGCAAGTGGCGGTTCGCTCTTGCTCATTCGTTCCATATTTACATTAATTATCAGTAGTTTATCTGAGTAATTAATTTGGAATGAATATTCTGTTTGTCTGGAAACGGTTTTGTTAAACTGTTTTGAAAATCATATAATAGGTTGTATATCTGTTAGAACAACGCTATTATCTGTGATCGCCTTTCGGGCCTTTATGTGGATTTATCCAGTAACTGTTGTTGTGCTATACTGTTTAGTTAGCACTAGTGGCTAGGAACGCTATGTACCTTGAGGGGGTTTAGCTGTTTCTTTATAACTGGTACTTGGTGGTTCATCCCCAGTACTTTCTCTTTGGTCATGACCATACCCTTTCACAGGGTAGGCGCACTTCGCTAGTGCCAAATCTTCCAGGGTTCATCCCTCTGATATCTCTTGTGAGGAGATCTGATATCTCTTGTGAGGAGATCCGATATCTCTTGTGAGGAGATCCGATATCTCTTGTGTGGAGATGTAAAAGCTTATAACGTAATGCTCGTTTTGGAATTAAATAAGATAAGTGCCCGAGTGCACATGATTAATATACCTTGGGCGAGTAGTGCAGCTAAGTTCAGTGCAGCTAGGAAAACTCGTCTTGACTTGAATGTAGTAAATTCTCTTTCCAATCTGGATTCGCTGTAGGCGATGAGGTTGGTCGTGAACCGAAGCATCTCAGTCAGTTTTAAATCATTGTTGTATGATCCTGTAATCATTCCAGATTTGTCATTTTTCCTTAAAGACTCAATCTCTTGGAGTCTCTTTTCGAGTCAATTTTTGTGAAGATGAAGTCTTCTAGAATCTTCTCTCATGCATACCTCTTGTTGTTATTCCGTGAAAGTGCCGGGTTATGTATCGTCCCTTCGGTTATTATTCGAGGGACAATGATAGTAAACGGTTACGATCACTCGAACCATTATGCTTTTTACCCTTGCTAGTCTATTCAAGTAGACTAACCCACGAACTTTGTTCTCCGCATGTGGGCTGGTGTCATCCGTTCGATTCGGCACATCAGATAGAGTGAAGATTTGAGGAGACTAGATTGACTATGAAGACGACGGTTGTTTTTGGATGTTTTAAATAATTGCTTTTAATCAGGTTGAGATCCTTGGGCAAGTGATCATCACGATCACAACCCCGTTTGTAAAATCTTTTATTTGTCTTTCGCTGTACTTTGTTTGAACTCTGTGTTTGGCCTATTCGGGATTGGGTTGTAATCCCGTAACTCTTGTTTCCTCAACAGTGTTATGTTTTGGAATTTAATGCTTGATCTTTGTGTATCAATTGCATTTCATAAATTGTATTTATTTGGTAAAGCCTTGGGTGATCTCGGTAAGGAACACTGGGGTCACTGGCGGTAATACCTTTCCAAAAGGGTTAAGTTTTGGGGGTGTTACAGTTGTGGTATCAGAGCCAAAGGTTTTAAAACGGATTTGGGATTTTATAAATCATTTATCCGTTTTTGAAAATGCTTCAAAAGGGCTCTGAATTTTCAAAGTGAAAAGAATTTCAAAACACCGTTCATAGTCATGTCTTCTGTACAGTCTGATATAGTAAGCTTGCTTCTATGTCTAGAAAGACTAATTCCTTTCCTGTTGCCCCGTTTGATATGGGTGCATTCTGTTCTCTTCAGAGGAACCCGGGAGAAGCCGAGGTGGTTTCACCATCTCTAGCTAGGCTTGATTCCCAGTTCGCTCGTTGTGAGTTGAGGTTGTAGAACCTAGTAACTCGGTTCGAGTCCATTAATAGAAATTACCAAGTTGATCCATTCTAAGTTGATTTTATTACAATAATTATATCAAAATGATACTAAAGTGATAAAATCCTTGGAATTTGATCGGTAAACAGATGGTGAACACGAGGAACACTAGCCGTACTGGTACTGGGCCAAGCAATGACCCCAGACTAAATCCGAGGAATGTTGCAGACCCATCAGAAGAGCGTGAGTCTGTCTTCCATAATAATCCTGGAGGCAACGACCCAGCTAGGGACAACGCTCCAAGGATATTTGATAAAGCAGCTGTTGTAGAAATTCGGGGAATCGTCATGCAAGCGATTGCCGACGCGTTACGCCCGAATGTGCATCAGGCACAAGGAGTGCCAGTATCTCGAGAAGTTCCGAGGTTTGAGGAACAAGAGAACCATGTGCTGCAGGGAGGGGTGATCAGGAATAGAGGGGAGTATGGCCGAGCCCTGAAGGCTGTTAACTCCATGAGGCCTGACAGCTTCGATGGGAAAGGAGAGCCAGTCAATGTGGCTCATTGGTTTTTCCACATGGAGCGGCTTTTCCATAATATTGAGTGCACTGAAGCGGAGAGAGTGCATATAGCCTCTCTTCAGTTAAAGGAAGAAGCTAGTGAATGGTGGGAGAGTACCGGCTTAGCTGATAGCCCGGTATTGACCTGGTCTATGTTTAAGACCAAGATGACTGATCGTTTCTTCTCTCGTGCTATGAGGGAGGAGAAACACAAGGAGTTTCTGTATCCGCAAATGGATGGATTGAAGGTGACCGAGCTTGCAACCAAATTCAATCATCTAATGCAGTACGCTGGACCTGAGATATCCAGTGAGGCACAGAAGATCTGGTATTTCCACGAATGGATGAGTCCAGACATCAAGCCGATGATGGTGCACCACACATGCTCTACTCTGGAGCAGTATATGGATACAGCCTACAAGCTGGAGGTGACTCTGGAGGAGTCGACCAAGAAGCGTAACAGCCAGAGGCAAGTGCAGTACCAGCCTCAGGCAAGTGGGTTCAAACGACCCGCGCCACCATCAGATTTTGCCAAATCTGGCCGAGCAAGAACGAATAAGACTCATGATGAGTCAACGCAACGTTCTGGCCAAGGCAATAATCCGATTCAGTACTACAACTGCGGTACGCACGGGCACAAGAGCAATGAATGTCTGAAGGACAAAAAGACATGCTTTGACTGCGGAAAGGAGGGTCATATGCAGGCGTTCTGTCAGCGGAGGAATGTGAAAGGAGCTGAGTCACGGCAAGGGTCTGTTAATCAGAACAACCGACCCAAGTTCAGTCCAGTGGAAGCTCCTAGCCCTTCAATGCAGACGACTGCGCAGAACAAAGGGAAAGCCCCGATGGCTTCAGGAAGCCAAGGTCAACGCCTGTACGTGATACGTGAGGTGGATGGACCCTATGCTCCTAATGCTTAGAGTACTTTGTATCTGCATTACACTTTTGTTAATGTGTTGTTGATGTGGGTGCTACCCAGACTTTCATTTTGGATGGTTGTAGTTAAGTTGCGTGTGCAACGAGGTTGTGAACCTTTTGTTGTAACTCTTCTTATATACGAACCTTTGGTTTATACCAAGTTATGTTTCGTTGCTTGTTGATGGGGTAAGGTCTCGTGTTCGAGACTCAACAACAACCTCTGAGGAGATGGCCGCCTATTAATTAGGTGGAGCTACCAAGGATGGGTTGAGATGTATGGACAGCGGCTCATGGCAACAGAGGACGCTGGTAATGGCTGGGCCTGGACTCGGAGCCACTAGTGAGTCGTCTGTGAACCATGTAGTTGGCTGGTCCAAGATGGTGACCATTTAGTGGGAACCAATCGTCTGTCGAATTGTCAATTACCATCAAGGGTAAGAAATTCAAAGCGATTTGACCTAAATAACCATGGTCCCATACGATAATTATTCTCGGTATGGATTGACGGAAGCGTCATAAGGCAGTGATCGACTTCAGTTTTTGATATTCATGTGGTTAGAGGATTTACGGGTGTCTTTCCAGAAGATATTCTTGGATACCCCGAATCGTGTTGTGGAGTTTGCAATTGATCTCGAGCCGAGTACCACGCCGATCTCTGAGGCACCGTACCGGATGACTCCTGTTGAGAAGCAAGAATTGAAGAAGCAACTCAAGGATCTTCTTGACAAAAGTTATATAAAGCTGAGTGCATCACCTTGATTAGGAGTGCCCTAGTTTTATGTGTCAAAGAGAAAGATGGACCGTTTCGACTTTATTTTTTGACTTTCGAGAGTTGAATAAAGTCACGATCAAGAGCAAGTATCTGTTGCCAAGGAGTGATGATCTGTTGGATCAACTACATGGAGCAAAAGTTTTCTCCAAGGTCGACATGAGATCTGGGTATCATCAGCTCAGGATTCGTAAGGATGATATTCCGAGGATTGCGTTTCAGACAAGAGATGGTTACTACGAGTTTGTAGTCATGCCATCTGAGCTTACGAATGCTCTAGGAATTTTCATGAACCTAGTGCATCGATGTTTTAGACCAGTACTTGAATAAGTTCATAGTGTTCTTCATCAATGGCATTTTGATTTTTCCCGAGCAAGGAAGCTCACAGGGAACGTCTACGGATTGCTTTATCGGTCCTTAGACCAAGTCAGTTGTACGCAAAGTGGGCAAGTGTGATTGTTGGATCTAGAAGTGGCTTTCTTAGGCCATGTGATCAATAAGAATGAGGTTATGGTTATTCCCCAGAAGAGTGAATCAGTAGTTGTTTGGAAGCGGCCTCACGGTGTGAGCGAGGTGCGCAGTTTCCCAGAGCTTGCAGGACATTATAGACGGTTCATGAAAGGATTTTTTCTAAGATCTCTCCACCTATGACCAGTCTATCCACAAGGTCAACCAGAAGTTGTCTGGGATGACAAGTGCAAGACCAGTTTTCAAGAAGTTGAAACAATGTCTGACTTTTGCACCAGTTTTGGCGTTGTCAGAAAGAATGATGGCTATATGGTCTATAGTTAATGCTTCGAGAAATGGGTTGGGATGTGTCTTTGATGCAGAAAGGCAAGGATATTGCATACGCATCTAGATAATTGAAAACCTATGAAGCAAACTAACCAACACATGACCTAGAACTAGCAGCAATAGTGTTTGCATTGGAAACTGAGGTTACTTGGGTAACTCAGAGGTCAGCAGAAGTATCCACCAGGAGATTGTCCGTTACATGGCATTCCTAAGACCATTGTATCGGATCGAGATGGCCGATTTATGTCAAGTTTATAGCAAGAACTTCACAAGGCCATGGGAACTGAATTGAGATTCAGCAGCGTTTCATCCTCAGACAGATGGTCAGTCTGAAAGACCATCTAGACCCTGGAGGATATGCTAAGAAGTATACGTACTCGATCATCCGACTAGCTGGGAAGACAGCCTAAGTCTGATTGAGCTCACGTACGATAATAGTTGGCATGATATAATCAAGATGGCTCCGTTTGAAGCTTTGTATGGGCACAGATGTAGATCTCAGATTTGTTGAGGTTGAGTACGCCGACAAGATTCTACTTGGACCAGAGTTGGTCGAAAGGACAACTTCAAACATTGCTTTGAGTAGACAGAGGTTGTTGACCGCTCAGAGTCGACAAAAGTTTTACGCAGATCAGAAGTGTTAAAGTGTTGAGTTCAAGGTTGGTGTCAAGGTACTTGTCACAGTATCGCCACCCAAGGATGTTTTCAGGTTTGGTAAGCGTGGGAAGATTAACCCTCGCTACATGAGACCATTCAAAATTCTGGATAGAGTAAGATCTCTAACGTACCGTTTGGCATTGTCGCCATCGGCATACCCAGTGTATAATGTGTTCCACGTATCATTGCTAAGGATATTCGTGCCAAGATGAGTCTCGTAGGCTGTGTTATAAGGACGTCGAGATTCAGGCAAATGGTACTTGAGAGGAGATGCCAGTGTGCATTCTCGAACGTTGTGTGAAGCGACTGTGCAACGAGATCGTACTGTTGGTACGAGTTATGTGGTCCAGGTCTGGGACTGAGGAAGTTACTTGGGAAACCGAGACAGAGATGCTCAGACACTTTCCCGAGTTGTTTTTCGGCCAAGTTTCGGGGTCGAAACTTCTTTTAAGGGGGATGTGATGTGATACCCCGTAATTTTGTAAGGCTATTTTGGGAATTATGGATTTTTCCCGAATGTCCGTTTGGTACGTCGGATTTAATTCTGAGAGCTTAAGACATTCTGTAATGTGCTCTGTATTTGTAATATTTTTCTCAGTGAAGAATTATACAGTCGAGGTGTGTTGGGAGTTTATACTCGTTCGTGTACGACTTTCGTTAACGCGGATTAAGATTGGTACAAGTTTATTGCCCAAGAGTTGTTATCTAATGGGCAATAGTACAAGATTCTTTATCCAAAGGTTTTTGTCCAAGAGCCATTGTCCAAGGGGCAAAAGGACCCTAATTTCTTCTATAAATAGAGGTGTTGGGTGAGGGTGGAAGAGGGTGCGAAAGATGCGGAAGCACTCTCAGATTCTCGACTCTAAAAAACGCTCTCAAAGAAAACGCTCTCTCTCGAGAAGGCTCTAAGTGGATCGTCGGAGCTCGTTTAGTGTCGTTCTCGGTGGCCAAGGGGAAGCTTGGGAGGCCCTTAGAAGCCTAGAAACCAAGCAAGGCGAAAGACGAGCCAAATCGATCGTCGAGGGTGAGTTTTCTCCTCTCGTATTTCTGTTTTCGTTCGCGACGGTGACCGCCGTGAGGATCACGGCGACCGCCGGCATGAGACGGCGCCCGCCGTGAGGAACACGGCGACCGCCGGCATGAGACGGCGCCCGCCGTGGTGAACGGCGACTACCGTGATGAAGGAGGCTAGTCGCCGTGGTTGAGCGGCGCCCGCCGTGGTTGAGCGGCGCTCGCCGTGGTTGAGACGGCGCCCGCCGTGAATTGGGCGGCGCCCACCGTGATTGTTGTGGCGCCCGCCGGCGAGTTGTTGTTGGCCGGGTTGTTGGTGTTGGCTTCCGTAGCCTTCGTTCGGGTTTCGTTTCCTTCGATTCCTTTCGTTCTTTCGTAGATCGGTATTGTTGTTTGTCGAATCCAACTTAGGGTTTCTGTATGGGTCGATCCGAAGGTACCGGAGTTGGCAGATTCGTCTCTGTGTCGAGCCCGGAATCCCGTCGTTAGACTTTGTTCAAACTCTGCGGATTAAGGCAAGTGGCGGTTCGCTCTTGCTCATTCGTTCCATATTTACATTAATTATCAGTAGTTTATCTGAGTAATTAATTTGGAATGAATATTCTGTTTGTCTGGAAACGGTTTTGTTAAACTGTTTTGAAAATCATATAATAGGTTGTATATCTGTTAGAACAACGCTATTATCTGTGATCGCCTTTCGGGCCTTTATATGGATTTATCCAGTAACTGTTATTGTGCTATACTGTTTAGTTAGCACTAGTGGCTAGGAACGCTATGTACCTTGAGGGGGTTTAGCTGTTTCTTTATAACTGGTACTTGGTGGTTCATCCCCAGTACTTTCTCTTTGGTCATGACCATACCCTTTCACAGGGTAGGCGCACTTCGCTAGTGCCAAATCTTCTAGGGTTCATCCTTCTGATATCTCTTGTGAGGAGATCTGATATCTCTTGTGAGGAGATCCGATATCTCTTGTGAGGAGATCCGATATCTCTTGTGTGGAGATGTAAAAGCTTATAACGTAATGCTCGTTTTGGAATTAAATAAGATAAGTGCCCGAGTGCACATGATTAATATACCTTGGGCGAGTAGTGCAGCTAAGTTCAGTGCAGCTAGGAAAACTCGTCTTGACTTGAATGTAGTAAATTCTCTTTCCAATCTGGATTCGCTGTAGGCGATGAGGTTGGTCGTGAACCGAAGCATCTCAGTCAGTTTTAAATCATTGTTGTATGATCCTGTAATCATTCCAGATTTGTCATTTTTCCTTAAAGACTCAATCTCTTGGAGTCTCTTTTCGAGTCAATTTTTGTGAAGATGAAGTCTTCCAGAATCTTCTCTCATGCATACCTCTTGTTGTTATTCCGTGAAAGTGCCGGGTTATGTATCGTCCCTTCGGTTATTATTCGAGGGACAATGATAGTAAACGGTTACGATCACTCGAACCATTATGCTTTTTACCCTTGCTAGTCTATTCAAGTAGACTAACCCACGAACTTTGTTCTCCGCATGTGGGCTGGTGTCATCCGTTCGATTCGGCACATCAGATAGAGTGAAGATTTGAGGAGACTAGATTGACTATGAAGACGACGGTTGTTTTTGGATGTTTTAAATAATTGCTTTTAATCAGGTTGAGATCCTTGGGCAAGTGATCATCACGATCACAACCCCGTTTGTAAAATCTTTTATTTGTCTTCCGCTGTACTTTGTTTGAACTCTGTGTTTGGCCTATTCGGGATTGGGTTGTAATCCCGTAACTCTTGTTTCCTCAACAATGTTATGTTTTGGAATTTAATGCTTGATCTTTGTGTATCAATTGCATTTCATAAATTGTATTTATTTGGTAAAGTCTTGGGTGATCTCGGTAAGGAACACTGGGATCACTGGCGGTAATACCTTTCCAAAAGGGTTAAGTTTTGGGGGTGTTACAATAATCTTTACCGATTTTACATATTTTGTTTCCATAAAGATAATCTTTTAAACTCCTAAAATATATGGAAACGGGATAAGATCACATAGTTCTCTCTCATAACTAAATATCTACCCTAGCAGCTTGCCGCCGCCCTTCACAGATTTATCCAAGTGTTTCTGGCGTCTGCGAGCTTCAGTTCCTTCCGCCAGTTCCCAAGTCTGGCGTCATTGGTTCTGTCTTGTGCTTTCCAATTCCTTAGTTCCCTGTTTGTCACACTAATGGAAATATTAATAGCAAAGGTGTTTGTCATTATCAAAACTAGGAAAACTGAGGAAGGGAACTAGGTAGGGAACTTGAGTTCCCAAAAGTTCACTTCCTAACAATAACTTATCAAAAATGTTTTTCAGATCAACTTGGTTCATGCGAATTAAAAATGACTTTATAAGGTACTAACATAAAAGTTATTTCTTTCATTGAGGTGGATTTTCACATTGTTTTAGATAAAGGAGTGACCTATAAATTAATTAAGGCTTCGTTTTGAATCAGGAATCGGGTTAAAATAGAAATCAAAATCATGAATGACTCATTTTCATTCATGTAACTTGTCGTTTGATATGGGAATGAGTCATTTTTTACATATTCTTTATCAATTCGAGATTATTTAGACATGTCAACTAAGTCGGGCGGGTTGGTTTCGGGTGAAGTCGGGTTCGGGTCAAATCCAGTCGGTCGATCAGGTTGTTAAAATTTCGGGTTGATTGGTTCGAGTCATAATTAGTTTGGCTCGGGTTCGGGTTGACCCAACGGGTGGAAGATGTCCATCTTTTATGAATATTATAATATTTTTAAATTTAAGATAATAAATAAAATAATTAATAGTACTTAATTATTTAATCAAATATATTATAATATTTAATATAAATGAGATAATATATATGAAATCACGGGTCGGTCGAGCTCGAGTCCAAGTTCGGGTCGGGTTCAGGTCTTTTGAGTTCAGGTTCGGGTTGGATTCGGGCCCATCGTGTTCGGGTCCTTCTTGATCCAGTAATTTTCGGATCGGGTGTCCACCCTAAAAATTTGGGTCGGGTTTTGACATGTTTAGTTGGTTGGATGCATGATACCTCAATATTTTTGTGGAATCAAATGCTTCATTAAGTTTAGAATCATTCATTCCTTGAAAAAAAAAATTCTCATTCTTATTTTTACCAAACACAATTATGAGAATCAATCATTCTCATTCGCATTCTCGATTCTACAAAATGGGAATCAAACTAGCCCTAAAATGAACCATTTACATCTTGTAATTTGATGTTTGACAAATACTAATAATAAGATATTATAACATTATGTGAAGTCTATGGATAGTTTAAATTTAATGGTATTGTTGTATTTCCCTTAATATAATTCCATTTATCATGTTTCTAAAAATTCGCCCAATTGGGTCATGAGTCTCACAGATTAAATAAAAAATGAAAACTATCATTAAACTTTGAACTCAAGATCTCTTAGATATAGGCTAAGCTCTCATTCCCAATAACAACCTCATCTTTTAAAAAATAATTAAATATATTATAAATATAGGATGTTGATCCAGTTAGAAAGGGCGCTTAGGTGAGAACATGAGAATACGCACATACATGAAAAAATCCATGCACATCATAAAATGTGCATGAAATTTTGTCTATATGTGCATGAGTTTTCACTTACATAAAGTCACATATATAGTCAATAATATATGCACATTCAGGCAAAAATCCATGCACATCTTGAGATATTCATGAAATTTTGCCTGTATGTGCATGAATTTTAACTTACACATATTCACACATATAGCAAAAAATATATACAGTTACATGCATAAATCCATGCACATATTGTGATGTGCATGAATTTTTGTCTATATGTGCATAAGTTTTCAATTACATATAGTCACCATATAGTACAAATTTATGCACATATAGGAAAAAATCCATGCACATCTTGGAGTGTGCATGAATTTTTGCATGTATGTGCATGAGTTTTCACCTACCAAAGTCATGCACATACAGTCATAAATCCATGCACATCCGGCATTCTCACCTAAGCGTCCATTCTCACATGAACATTTTCCATAAATATATAACTTGGGCTTATTTCAACCATGGAACGTAGAATGTCACCCTATGTGGCCTACTCTTTTGGCCGACCGTGATTGTGGATGTTGGTTGTGGTTAGGGATAAAACACAAAGGAGAGTTAGGGATGTCCCTTTTTCACAAAGAGGTCAGGTAATGAGACAGATTTAGGTTAATAATTATGAAACAAGGAAGAAAAGTGTCAGGTGCGAATATATAATTGAAATACCCCAAATAAGATAATAATGGCATTTTAGTAAATTAATTATGAGATTTGTTAAAAGGGGTGAAATGGAAAATTTTGGGGATAAAATCCCTAACTCCCTCCAAGTGGCTCGTCTCTCTCCCTCTCGTGGGTTCTTTCCTGTTCAGCCAAGCTCGCTCCTCCCGAATCCGGGACTCCCTGCCCAGCCGAGCCAGCTCCTTCCTCCGGTGAGCCCTGTTCACGCGTCGCCCTCCTCTGTCTCTTCTCCGGCGAGCGCAAGCTGCGGTGTGAGCTGCGAACTGGTGTTGTTCGATGTCCACTGCTGTTGACGTGTGTTGATGCGGGTGGCTGAAGTTGTTGGCGCCGAGAAGCCTCCTCCTTCTCCGGCGAGCCGCTGCTGTGGTGGTGCTGGTGTCACTGCTGCTGTCGTGGTGGTCGCTGCTGCTGCACAGATCCGAAATTGCTGCTGATTTCTGGGGTTGACAAAACCGAAGGTGAGCAGAATTTAAATTGATTTTTGGGTTTGATTAGTTCCAAATTTGCTGGATATATGTGTTCGAATTTGGGTTTGTTTGGGTTCCGAAATTTCTGATTTTTGTGTGTGTGTGAGACCGAATTTGTGTGTGTGAACTGTGTGGACTGGTGCAGCAGATTCGTGGTGGTTGAGTTCCGGCGTCGTGGAGCTTCCCGGTGACTACTGTTTGGTTCGACAAGGTGAGCTTGGGTTGGGTTAATTGCGAATTGATATTGGGTTAATTTCGAATTGATATTGTGTTATGTGTTCGAATTGATGTTGTGTGGTGGTCCGAATTGATGTTGAATTATTCTTCGTGGGCAGTTGAAGAGGATTTCGTGAGCTATTGAGTTGATTTGTGTGTGTGTGGTTGGCTGATTTTTTTGAAGGTATGATATTAGGGTTTGAATTTGGGGGTTTTCTCTAGTTGTGGTTTGGTATGATTTAACGCCAGGGTTTTGCTCGGATTGTTATCTCAGGTTCGTTCGAGTGGTTTGGAGATCTCTGGAGTCGTCGTTGTGGTTCGACTTGAGGCAAGAGGATTCTTGCTACTTTATATAACTTTTATAAATTGATTTATGCCTAGTGTTTCATAATTAATTTTATCATTGCTTGAGCGATTTAAATTGGATTAATTGACTATATAGATACTTGGTTGAAAATGGGTGTGTGTGCGTGTGTTAGTATTTTGTCTCGTATCGTGTTGAATAAATGTTGACGTGGTAGTCAATTGTGACTAAATGTGATTGATAGTGTTTGTTGACACTTGTGTGTGTGTGTTGGGTTGTGTATGTCGACACCTGTGTGTGTTGGCGGTTGTGTGTTAAATTGTGTGCGTGCTGGCAGTTGTATACTGGGATTGTGCGTTTGTGTGTGAATGTGTGTATGCTGGGATTGACTGATGTGGATTGATTGTTGTTGTTTGATTGTGGCGGATTGATTGTTATGGATTGATTGTTGTGGATTGATTGGATTATTGAATTTAAAGTTGCTTGGTTGATTATATATATGTGTGAATGTGTGTTAATCGTTGTCGTGTGTAATAATTGATTGGGTGTCGGTGTGGTGATGGATTGTTGTTGATTGAGAGTCCAAGGGCCAGGTGGTGATAGCCTCACCAAACATCATAGGGACCGAGTGTCGCCTACGTTGTTAAGGGCCAGTGTTAATTCAGAGTCAAAGGGTCAGGTGATGATAGTCTCACCAAACCGCGTAGGGTGCACGCCTACGTCGTTAAGGGCCAAGGGTTGGATGGTGAAAGTCCCATCCGGAAAGTGTGTGTTGATTGTCTCACCCGGTGATGTGGTGGTGGAGACGGAGGTTGGATTGGAGGTGTTGGTGGTTGTGTGTGTTGGTTATGTGTTGAATATTGGTTGTGTACTTGATTAAGTGGTTGTATTGGTAATATTGGTTGTGTGCTTGATTATTGGTTTTTGTTGGATGTTGATTGTTTTTAGTGGTGGTTGTGGGTCATTATTGGCTATTGGTTATGGTTGTGAAATTTCGTGTGTTATATTGTTAATTATAACTAGTCAAAGTTGTGAATCTCTGTTGATGTGGATGCTGGTATTAGCTAGTTACAGATATAAGGGTATGTTGATTGATTATGAAGGTCGGTTGTGTGGATTGAATGTGCAGGTTGGTTTCCCATCTTGAGGGTGTGGGCCAACATGGGTTGAGTTTGAATGTATGAGTTGCAGTTTATGTTAATGAACCGGCGGCACCGGAAGGGTGGCTGGCCTGGATCGTTGTTTTGTTATGTTGGTATTATGTGATGGTTGTCTCGTTGATGCTTATGTGTTTGTTAATGTGAAGGTTAATTGGATGTGTTAGTGCAGTAGGGAGTTCAGTTTAATTGATTAGTCTTGGTTGTAAGTCAGTAGTAAGAGATGTGTATGTTTCATAGGGTTGATGATTGAGGTATTAGTATTGGAGAGAAAGTTGGATTGGATCGTTTTATTCGTTTATGCTCGTGATGATGTTGAGGTTGGATTGAAGAGGTTAGTATAGTGTAGAGTTGGATAAGAATGGGTAATTGACGGGTTATGTGTTAGTGTGTGTTTATGTTTTGATAAGTGGTTGGTATTGGTTGGTGTGATAATGGTATAGTTATGATATAGTATATATGATATTATATTATATATTGTGTGGCGTGTTATCGTTGTTGTGAGTTGATTGGTGATATATGTATGTGTTTTGAACTGTTTTGGCTTGAGGGGTTTTGCCAGTCTTTCGTAAGACTGACCAACTTTGGTTTACGTGCCACGGTTGGCTGGGGTATCGGGTCCCCCAGTCAATCAGGGTTTGCAGATTTAGCGCCAGCAAGGAGGATTCTGATCACCGTCGGTTTTGGAGTCGAGAACTCTACTCTTTTGGTTTGGACTTGACTTGTTGCACGTGTCGTTTTGGTTTCGGACTTTGAATGAGTTGTATTTGTTGTATTGGTTTTGGTTGTTGGTTTTTGGTTTGTAAATGGTTGTATTTCAGTATGTTAAGTTGTTGGTGGTTTCAAACTCTGGACATGTTTTACAGGTTTTCCGCTGTGCTGCTTTTGATATTATATATATGGGTTATGTTTTTTTTTTCTTTCACCCGCCTTATAATCCTTCCGGATTATGGCACTGTAGCACCACTGGCTTGGGGGTGTTACAATAATGACGTGTGAAATACGAATATAATATAGACGACCTTTTTTGGGAAAAAAATGCATATTTTTGAAGATTAAAACTCCAAAACAGACGCGTGCGCACAAGATATGACATGTGCACAAGTTTTGGCTTGTATGTGAATATATTTTGACCTGTATGTGCATCTAAATTGTACTTGCTTGCATCACTTTTCTAGGAAAAAATGTGCATGAGTTTTGAACTGTATGTGGATATCTTTTGAAATGCATACCTTTTGCCTGTATGTGCATGCGAATTGTACTATGTGTGCATGACTTTCCACTTACACATTTTATGGAAATAAAGAAGTGTGTGACTTTGTGTAAGTGGACACTCATGCACATACATGCAAAAACTTATGCACTTTCTAGAATTTGCACATATTTGTGCATGTATGTGCATATGTTTCTGACTGTATGCGTGACTTTGTGTAAGTGGAAATCAATGCACATACAGGAACAAACTTATGTACTTCTTAGGATATGTACAAGTTTTTGCCTGTATGTTCATGAATATTTGCTTGTATGTGCTTATTCGCACGTTCGCACCTATGCGTCCATTTTGCCTTTCTATGGATGAGTTTTAAAATATACAAATTTTTGCCTGTATGTGCATGAAAATGAGTTTATATGTGCATAACATTTGTCTTGTATTTGCATAACTTTTGTGTTGTATATACAAGTGAATTCGAAAAAACGCATGCACATACGCCTTCCCGTATATTTAAGCATTTTCTAAAAATAAAATTCGAACTTGTTGAACTATTTTGGCTTTTTCCGTATTTTAATCCGGACCATTGATTTCTTGATTCAAACGGCCCATATGCATTCCTATATCTCACCCTAAAGTTTACACTAACCCGATTCGGTCTCAACTAAAAATATTAAACGTTACCCTTTCAAAAGAAGAACAAAAAAGACACAAAACAACCGTAACTAGCTATTCGTTATGAACTCAAGAAACAAACTTACATTTAAAAATAAATAATTTATATACAAAATATTTTCATTTTTACCGATTATGATACAAGATCCTTGCTCGGAACTGAAACCTATGTAAGCAAATATGTCAGTATCATTCTTTTCAATCTTTACTAGATTAGAATTCCAATTTGTTTGTTTATTGAATCTAAGTTTATAGTTAAAAAATATGATTATAGTTTGTATGAGGTTTCGGGTACAAAGTGTCCTTGATATAGGAAATGCGAAGTGTTCTCACTGTTGGATGGAAGAGGTCGACTGTTTGCATTTAAACAAGTAAAAGAGGGTGTGCATGTTACTTTTTCTTTTAGAGTGATAATTTTGTAATTATCAGCAAAAACGGAGGTCATTTAATTACAACAAAATAACTCTCTCTCCTCCCCATTTGAGTGTTCCACGAGCAGCTCCATTCAAATCCAAAGAGACAAACCCTAGAATCTTCAATCCTTCTCCTCAAATCGGTCGATCAATCAACGCTATCCAAAATTGAATTTGCGTAACTCCACCACAAGTTTGAATCATGTTCTCTCAAATCTCGTTCGATCGTCAGGATTTGTTCTTCATTCATGCCATGGCTAACGGTGAGGAGCTTTTATCAAAGACCAATTCGTAACAAGGTAAAGAAACATTCTGATGTCTCAGTTCTGATATTGGATTTGCTCATGTATGTGTTGAGTTTTGGATTTGATGGGATGACATTGGTCTCTTGATGACTTACCATTTGTCTACATTGTATGCTGAGGTTTTTTGATGTTACATTTTCTAATTTTGGGCTGAACTTAAGATTCTGATGTCATTTTAATTTTCACAAATTGGTTGTCATTTCATTGGGTTGTGTTGTCCGCAATGTTCGTATTTAGTATCTTAATGTTCATGTATATTACCTTAAAGTTCACATTTTGTGAACCATATGAAAGATAGGCTTCATGTGTTACATGTCTAAATAATTGATTTGTCATAGCCATATCAAATGGTAGAGCAATGTGATTGTATACATGGATGTGGATTCAAATCCCTCATAAGCTACATGTTGTGCTTGTGAAAAGTCTCAGTTGATGTTGAGTTCACATGTATCATCTTTAAGATCATATATATATATATTCCCTTGAAGTTCATATATATGAACCTTGAAACATAAGCATAAATATGGCAGATTTGGAGTGGTCAATGGAGTGAATTAGCACAACCAAGACTACAATTCAACCAAACATAACTTCATCCCAAAAAACATGCTAGGTTCATAAATAATACCAATATGTTCATAATTAATCGCATGAGGTTCATAATTTGTGCATATTTTGAAAACCAACTGAAGTATCAATCATTTGTTTAGAGTATCCAATTGCAAGAAATCCATGATACAAACATTCAACATGTAAAAGTGTATGAGAACTGTTGGATCGTTAGAGTTACGTCTGAGGGAACAAAGGCTTTGTTCCCACAGAAGTTGCAGCGGAATAATATAGCAAGAAAGATAACGAACGAACTCACGATATATAGTGGAAACCCTGATTAGCAAAACTAGCTTCTCAAGGAAAAACCACTACTTCAAGCTTCCGCTTGAGAGGATTTTGAAGCGTGTACTTGTCTTATTGATATCTTGCTTGATTACACTTGTATCCTGGACTTCGACATCTAAACACCCAGCTAGACTCGAAACCTCGTCTACAACGATGAATCAAACTCAACCCTCAAAGACTTACACACACCTCACTTCTTTTCTTTCTTCTTTTCGTCCTCTCTGTTTTTCGTCGTCGTGGTTACATAGAAATGAATCCACACCTCTATTAAATACAACTCGTCAAACCCTAAATGTTACAAGATAAGATTTATTCAAATATGGTAACACGAAGATATGTTTTGCTGGAGGAATAATATCCCAAGCCGTATATATTAATAAAAGGAAAGGATTCCCTTAAATTAATATAAACGGATGAGATAAGATTCTTCTCTCTCCAATCCGCTTATCTAAGGAAAGAATTCCTAAGATAAGGAATCGAGCTTCTCTCTCCATATCTCCTCCAACGGCTAGATCCTTCCAGCCGATTTCTTCAATCCTTGACCGCGTGTGCGCCTTGATTTGTTTCCATAAAGAACACGCTGGATTTCTTCCTTCCATTCGCAGCTTCGATCTTGTTCGTCACTGTTGTTCCTTCAGAGGTAACAAAGCACAAGAACAGAGCTTTGTTCCCTCTTCAATCCTTTGCTGCGAAGGTTCCCTGAGACAACTGTCTTTGTTCCTGAAACACTTAGTACCCAGATTAGTTGAATGTTTGTCACTATCAAAACCTAAGGAATTCAACAAATTCCCCCTTTTTGATGGTGACAAACATCCTTGACAATAAAGCATATACATACGAGATAAAGACGGTTGTATGGGGAAGGGTCTCCACACGAGACCATAATAGTTCCCCCTCAATACAGCAACATATGAAACCATGTGTTGTTCCCCCTCAACCAAGGCTACCTGTTATTTTCCCCCTTTTGATATCATCAAAAACATAGCGAAGAGTTAGAGATGAAGGATCACAGCCAGATGAACATTATTCCCAATCGCATTAGATTGAAACACACGAACGCAGACAGCATGTTAAGACGACAACACGATATGCAAGGATAACATTTATGATCAACATGCCAGTCAATGCAAACACAAGAATCAGAGACAAGGAAGTACGAAAAGAGAGGAGTAGATGTGCTAGGGAACAGAAGAGGTATTGGTTAGTCAGAGAAATACGAATTAAGTACCACTGGGGCCAGCAGTAGATCTGAAGTATGACTAGCAATGGAGTTCATCTTTTGTTCCCACTCAAAGCTTGTGCTTCCTTATTGTCGTGAGCATCCATCATAGGCTCAGCTAATGGAGGAGAGAATCTTTGGTTTCTTCTTTTCCCTTCT
Source organism: Rheum nobile (assembly GCA_027886185.1). NCBI lineage: Eukaryota > Viridiplantae > Streptophyta > Magnoliopsida > Caryophyllales > Polygonaceae > Rheum > Rheum nobile. The sequence goes on along the minus strand of WOAB01000211.1, from coordinate 616,624 downwards.
TTGTGTATCTTGTGATGTTCCGGTTTTTTTTTTTTTTTTTTTTTTTTTTTTTAATATCACAACCTTCAGCTTGCCTTCTTTCACCAGGGATTCATTCGGAGCCCACTACTTCTCATGTGCAACATCAGCTTTTAAGCACGAACCCTCCTTAGGCAGTTGTAAGCCAGCATCACATGTCATACCTGTCGAGTCCTATCCGCATACCATAGTGGCAATAATTCGTATTCCCGACTTTCCGAAAAAGTAGAAGAGTGTGATGCGGGGGTAATGTTACCAGAGAGGGTACAAAGAACATCACACAAAACATATATGAGAATTTTTCAATAATGTGTAATCATGAATGAGAGACTCCCAGATGTGAATGATTAGAGGGGCTCATAGGGAGCATCAAACATGATGGCTAAGGTAAGCTGTAGAGTCAATAATCATTTGGGCTTATAATGAGGGATCAATGCATCAAGTTGACTCTTTTAGGCCGAAGGAAATCTGACTCATGTATTAGCAAGATAGCATAGAGAGCATGCATGAAATGTGCACATAAGTGAAGTATTAACATGAGTCTAAGCAAGTCAATCAACTAATGATCAAGAGAAGCAATGCAGACCAAGACATGATGATTCACCTTTCACACTTTACCATGTAATTTAGCCAATCATCGAGGAAACATAACATGTAGACAGTCAGTTTAGAGAGATCATACCTAGTTCCATACGGAACTGTTCGAATGGTTCCCTGTTTAGTGCCTTGGTGAAGATGTCGGCGATTTGATCCTTAGTTCCACATAAATCCATTGTCACCAACCCTTTCTCCACACAGTCACACAAGAAGTGATGTTTTATCTCAATGTGCTTGGTACGTGAGTGTTGCACCGGATTCTTGGAGATATTTATGGCACTTGTATTGTCACAAAGAATGGGAATGGAATTAAGAAGAATACCGTAGTCGCTGAGTTGTTGTTTGAGCCATAGGAGTTGAGTGCAACAAGCAGCAACGGCTATGTATTCAGCTTCCGCAGTGGAGAGAGCCACGGAGTTCTGCTTCTTTGATCCCCAGGAAACCAGACACGGCCCAAGAAACTGAGCCATTCCAGAGGTAGATTTTCTATCCACTTTGTTCCCTGCGAAGTCAGCATCTGTGTATCCGACAAGATCAAGGCTTCCTCCCCTTGGATACCACAGACAAAGATCATCTGTTCCTTTCAAATATCTCAGGATCCTCTTCACTGCTTTGAGATGTGTCTCTTTGGGATCGGCCTGAAAACGAGCACAAAGACATACACTGTACATAATATCAGGCCTACTGGCAGTGAGATATAGAAGCGAACCTATTATTCCTCGGTAGAGAGATGGATCAATTCCTTGCTCATGTTCGTCTTTTCCCATTGGATTGTTTGGAGATATGAGAGTGGTGAAGGGTTTCGCATCATTCATACCAAACTTTTTGACGCACTTCCTGAGATACTTCTGTTGGTGCACTTTGGTTCCCTCATCTCCCTGAGAGACTTGCAGACCTAGGAAGAACTTGAGTTCTCCAACCATGCTCATCTCGAATTCACTGGCCATCAGCTTAGAGAATTCCGAACCAGTTTATCATCAGTGGATCCAAAGATGATGTCATCCACATAGACTTGGACCACCAGAATATGCTTCCCTTCCTTCAGAAGGAACAGAGTCTTATCGACCTTTCCTCGAACGTATCCGTGTGTCAGAAGGAACTGTGAGAGCCTTTCATACCAAGCCCTCGGGGCTTGCTTGAGACCATACAGAGATTTGTCTAGAATGTAGACATGGTTAGGTTGAGTGGTGTCCTCAAAACCGGGTGTTTGCTCCACATATACTTCCTCCTTGAGAACCCCATTCAAGAAGGCGATCTTGACATCCATCTGTTGTAGCTTGAATCCATGGAAAGAAGAATAAGCAATTAGGAGTCTTATTGCTTCTAACCTGGCAACTGGAGCAAAGGTCTCATCATAGTCGATGCCTTCCTGCTGGTTGTAGCCTTTCACCACCAGTCTAGCTTTGTTCCTTGTGACCTGACCTTGATCATCCAACTTGTTTCTGAACACCCACTTGGTTCCAATCACTGTTCTGTTCCTTGGACGAGGAACTAGCCGCCAAACCTTATTTCTTTCGAACTGGTGAAGTTCCTCTTGCATGGCGTTTATCCAGTCAGGATCCTTCAATGCTTCTCCTACAGTTTTGGGTTCTTGCAAAGAGAGAAAAACATTGAAAGCACATAAATTTTGTAGGGAGGAACGAGTGCTCTGAGGTGCTCCCTTTCTATAGTCAGTGACGATTAGCTTGACTGGATGAGCCCACTTTTGCTGGTAGTTGGGAACTTGGAGATTGTTGATGTCGAATTCCTCTGAATCAGCGTTCCCAGCACTTGAGCCTTCACCTCCTGTGCCATTAGCATTAGGATTGACATCCCTCGTTCCTTCAGCAGAAGGGCAGTCCTCAGAGGGCTCCGCTGTGCCGTGACTTGGGCTTTGTTCCCCCTGAGGTGCCTGAGATACATCAAGGGGGTAAGCATTTTCTTCATTGCCCCCTGAGTTGGCGGAATTGGGAGTTCTTGGAGTAGAGGGATCATTTTGAGTTTCTTGATCTTCAGAGGTCCCACCGCTGACATTGCTATCTACAAGCTGAAACAAATCATCTTCGGAAAGCTCGATGTTGCCTGATGGTTCCTGCTCATTGTTACCAGCCATAACAGTTTCATCAAATACAACATGAACGCTTTCCTCTACCTTTCTGGTTCTCTTGTTGAAAACTTTGTAGGCCTTGCTTTGCTGTGAATATCCTACAAAAGTTCCTTCATCACTTATGGGATCAAACTTCCCAAGAGAATCTTTTCCGTTGTTATGGATGAAGCACTTGCAACCAAATGTGCGCAAATGAGACACATTAGGTTTCCTTCCCTTCAGAAGCTCATAGGCAGTTTTGTTCAGAAGAGGACGGATGGTTGCTCTGTTCAGAACGTAGCACGCAACATTCAAGGCTTCGGACCATAAACTCCTTGGAAGACCACTTGAGATGAGAAGAGTACGCGTCATGTCTTCCAGAGTTCTGTTCTTTCTTTCAACAACACTGTTTTGTTGTGGGGTCCTGGGAGCAGAGAAGTTGTGGTTGATACCTCTGTTCCTACAGAGGGATAGGAACTGAGAGTTCTCGAATTCAGTTCCATGATCAATGCGAATAGACCCCAAGGAATGTCCAGTGCTTCTTTCGACTGCCTTAAGCCATGACTCAAACTCCGCGAACACTTCATCCTTTGTGGAGATAAATAGAGTCCATGTGTACCTAGAATAGTCATCAACAATAACAAAGACATATGCATTTCCCCCACGGCTCTTCGTGCGCATAGCACTAGTGGAAAAAACCCTAATAGAGGCGGACATTTGGACACTTATTGAGGCGAACACCGTTCGCTTCAAATGAGGGGGCTGCAACAAGTGGGGACCCTTTTTGAGGCGGGCAAAATACGCCTCTAAAAGCCACTTGTTGAGGCGGGCCTACATAGGCCCGCCTCAACAAGTGCCTCACTATGGCGCCAAAGTGAGGCACTTTTAGACATAGGCCCGCCTCTAAAAGTCCACTTGTTGAGGCGGGCCTCTATATGCCCGCCTCAACAAGTGCCTCACTATGGCGCCATAAGGCACTTGTTGAGGCGGGCCTCTAGAGGCCCGCCTCAACAAGTGGCTTTTAGAGGCGGGTCTCCATAGACCCGCCTCTAAAAGTTATTTCAACAATTCGAGTACAACAACGCAAATAAAGGCCTCTAACTGGTACTTAGAAGGGAAAAACTTTTATTCCATTGGGTATAGTTGGGATGAGGTGTTGCAAGAATGAGACCAAAATCAACAACGATTAGCATAAACCATGACCCACAATTAAAGACATTTAGCAATAGCAAAGAGTTTCATATGTTCAAATGAAAATATTTAAAGAAGACAACTTAGACACACGGGGTGATCAGCACAAAGATTGTTGTAATCACACATCAATGTCTTCTTGGTGAGATTATAGAACCTTAAAGCTTACCTCCATCCTCAGGAATGTCAGAAGTCCATAAAGTGAGATTATCCCTCAAAAGTTGCAAAATCAAAGTGCTATCTTTGTAAGACTCTTCATTAAGAGTGTCCAGATCAGAAATAGCATCATCAAAGGCTTGCTTTGCTAGGTGGCACGCTCTATTTGAAGACAATAAAACATATTAGCAAATAACCATTAAAAGGAAGATGAACAACATAATGATGAGTCAACCACTTATTACCTTTCAGGTGAGTTCATAATTTCATAATAGAACACGGAGAAATTCAAAGTCAAACCCAAACGGATTGGGTGAGTTGGAGGTAACTCAGCTTCAGCAGTGGTTGAAGCAGTCTACAAACAACAAAATACCAGCTAGCAAAGTCAAATATAGCAAGGGGAAATACTCTTATAAAGAAGTCCAACTGCATCTAAATCATTTGACAAAACAACTGCATAAAATGTGTGAAATTATAAACGATGCGTTGTGCTTGATTACAATCAAACAAGATTGAAATGCAACAAGAAACTTGTATGCGACAATATCAGGTCAGATACGGTGATAATAGAAAAGTACTAAACGAAAACTTTAAAATTTACATTTCATAGATGATCCATACACACAGATAGTGCTATCAAGCCGAATGGATGCTTGAAAACTTAACATCTAGAGACAGAATGAAAAAGAAAAATATTACAGTTTAGCTTCACACATTAGTAAAATATTTTGTCTTGGTTACCTGTATTCTCATATGCAAGCATAAGAATTGTGAAAGAAATTAGTTTCCCTTCACCAAGAATATTAGATATATCTAGGCCACAAGGTACTCGTTGGCAGGTTTCTGTGTCATAGGAGAACAAATTCGAAACTATATGGATTATTTTCAGGTTAAATAAAATAAACCTAGTGAACAAATATATACTAACCTGAACAAATATATACTTACTCTGATGTTGAGAATGCATAATTAATATATTGAAAAACACTAAGTTTGTCTCGAGAATGAAGACTAACAGGAACAAATATATACTAACCTGTCTATAAATCCAGCATATTCTGATGAATTTGAGAGGCAGAGTTTTAGGAGCTCTTTACTTCCTTCAGTGACCTCATCACGGTTCTCTACACTATTAAGCAAGGAGGTGCTAAATTGATAAAGTGTGATTGCAGAATCAAACCCTGCAGTAACAAGAAGGGAATATTGTGGGTCGTACAAACATCTCCATATGCCCCTTCCTCTGCAAGTCAGATAACTCAGAATGACAAACAAGAGATTATTCTCCAACCAAAAAAAACAAGAGATTATTCTTATATTCAGATACAAACAGGATGGCATGCTATTCTACTTATAAGATGTAAGAAAAGTTTCATGCATCAGGCTGTAACGAAAGAAAATGATTCATTAAATCTGAAAGAGCAAAGCAAATAAACAGTACAGATGGAGTAAGTAAATGAGTATTGTTTAGACAAATTGTGAGAGTAAACTAGAACCGCGTTAATCTTACTTAAACTGGTTCACATTAAAGCATTATAACCTCATAATCCAAATCTGGACACAAACTAATCTTCTAGGATTACAAGTATGGTATAAACCCGAAATCCCCAGACTAAAAGAAGGCCCTCCATGGAAAACGCACACAATAGAAGTCGAAACAAATTCGCAACGAAATTACATGAAAGGATATCACTTAGCACTTAAATCCAGAAGAAAACCACGAAAATCCAAAGAAAAAATGAACGACACTTACGGAGATATGCCGTTCAATCAACCGCTTCTCGTAGAGAAGCCCAGATGTCTTCGAAACGACGGGCTCCTCCGGCACCTCACCGGAAACTACGCCGAACAAAACAACAAGTTCAAGAAGAAGAAAATCAAAACAAACGAACGAACAAGAGTGATGAATGGGGAGAGATTTACTTGAGCAGTTCATGGCGATAGAGCAGAATTAGGGTTTATGCGACATGTTTCTCGAGAGGTTAGGGTAGAAATTGCCGCGGATAAACGGGGTGAGTGAAGAACAGCTGAATGTTTTTAATTTAATTAGGGTAGACTTATAGAGGCGGGCCTAATATGCCCGCCTCTATAAGCTGAATGTAATGAGGCAATAGAGGCGGGCCTCTTTATGCCCGCCTCTATTGCATACATTTGTTGAGGCGGGCTATAATATGCCCGCCTCAACAAAAGTTAATAGAGGCGGGCTTTTTCGCCCGCCTCAATTATGTACCATTAGAGGCGGGCCTACATTTGGCCCGCCTCTAATACTTTAGCGGAAATATTCTTTTGGAAACTTTTTGAGGCGTATAATTATTTGCCCGCCTCAATAGATTTTTTTGAGGCGTATAAAATAATTATCCGCCTCAAAAACCTGAAAAACTGATTGCGTAGGTCATTGTTGAGGCGTTTTGAAATATGTACGCCTCTAAAAAGGAGCCTCAAAAAGTGTTTTTTCCACTATTGTAGGCCCACAAAGATCCATGTGGACTAATTCCAGAGGACGTGTTGTACTTACATCCCTTTTTGACTTGAAGGAAGACCTCACTTGTTTTCCTTTAATGCATGCGTCACACACGTCACTTCTCATTGCTTCAACCTTGGGAAGGCCATTCACCAACTCTTGTCTATGAAGTTTGGATAGGAGTTGAAGGCTAGCATGTCCAAAGCGTTTGTGCCACAAGTTTGTCGTCTCAGCAATAGACGACAGACATAGGTCCTTGTCAGGGATGAAAGCAGGGTCGACCTTATAGACATTGTTGTCGCAGATCCCTTTGAGTAAGATTTTCCCTGTACTTAGACACTCAACATGACAATCATCAGTGGTAAAGACTACCCTATTTTTTCTGTTTTGACATAGTTGAGCCACACTAAACAGATCAAACTTGAGATTATTCACTAGATTCACATTATTCACAGTGATGTGTTTAGAGAGTCTTACCATACCGATACCACAAACCTCACCCTTACTCTTGTTTTCAAAAGTTATCGATGCCCCTGAGGCTGGCTGAAGAGAGGTGAACCATTCACTGTTCCCTGTTATGTGACTTGAGCATGCACTGTCAAGGTGCCAAGAGCCTTTCCTTGCTTCCTCCTCGGATTTATGAGAACCACCTTCTGATACGTTGTGACCTTTTGAGCTCATCAAACATATATCCTTTGAGAGAGGAGAAGCTTCATCATCTGAGCTGCAGTCACCCCACTTCGCAATCCTCGTTTGTTCCTCGTTGAGGACTTGAGAAGAACCTGCCGCTTTGTTGAGGCAATTTTTTGCAAAGTGTCCGTTGTCATAACAGTGAGAGCAGACAACCTCCTTCATGTCATTGTGAACCATGACCGAACCTTTAGTGCCTTTGCTTCGAGACCATATCTTCTTCATGGCTTGAGTGATGAGAGCCACATCTACATCACCTTCTTGAGAGTCTCTATCCAAGGCATTTCCTGACGACATCTTTCCTGCAAATTCTGTAACGAAAACAATCTAGAGCACCAGGCTCTGATACCAATTGTTGGATCGTTAGAGTTACGTCTGAGGGAACAAAGGCTTTATTCCGACAGAAGTTGCAGCGGAATAATATAGCAAGAAAGATAACGAACGAACTCACGATATATAGTGGAAACCCTGATTAGCAAAACTAGATTCTCAAGGAAAAACCACTACCTTCAAGCTTCCGCTTGAGAGGATTTTGAAGCGTGTACTTGTCTTATTGATATCTTTCTTGATTACACTTGTATCCTGGACTTCGACATCTAAACACCCAGCTAGACTCGAAATCTCTTCTACAACGATGAATCAAACTCAACCCTCAAAGACTTACATACACCTCACTTCTTTTCTTTCTTCTTTTCATCCTCTCTGTTTTTCGTCGTCGTGGTTACATAGAAATGAATCCACACCTCTATTAAATACAACTCGTCAAACCCTAAATGTAACAAGATAAGATTTATTCAAATATGGTAACACGAAGATATGTTTTGCTGGAGGAATAATATCCCAAGCCGTATATATTAATAAAAGGAAAGGATTCCCTTAAATTAATATAAACGGATGAGATAAGATTCTTCTCTCTCCAATCCGCTTATCTAAGGAAAGAATTCCTAAGATAAGGAATCGAGCTTCTCTCTCCATATCTCCTCCAACGGCTAGATCCTTCCAGCCGATTTCTTCAATCCTTGACCGCGTGTGCGCCTTGATTTGTTTCCATAAAGAACACGCTGGATTTCTTCCTTCCATTCGCAGCTTCGATCTTGTTCGTCACTGTTGTTCCTTCAGAGGTAACAAAGCACAAGAACAAATCTTTGTTCCCTCTTCAATCCTTTGCTGCGAAGGTTCCCTGAGACAACTGTCTTTGTTCCTGAAATACTTAGTACCCAGATTAGTTGAATGTTTGTCACTATCAAAACCTAAGGAATTCAACAAGAACTATTTTGAGCGGATTTAGCACTACGACGCGATCCACTTGTTGCAAGAATAGTCGTATATTGAATACTTGGATAATGTGTGTATTACAAGGGTTTGATACCCACCTTATATAGAGGTTTGTGGTTAATTCTAGTAGAGATAGAATTACCATAAATACAAGATAAAGTATTTACTTGGAGCATAAGCTAGATAATTCGACTAAGATAAGATATTTCCAAATATTAGATACTCAATCTTATACTTTAGGATATTTCCTTGTATGTGAGCTTGATGGGTCCTGTTTCTTCCGAGATAAGGCGGCTCTATTTATGGCAACAAGATTTTTTCTAGACGCGTCGCTACACAACCCTTCCTCAATGTCTTCCTTGACTGTCATCTCCATAACATCCCTTTTGATGACGATTAGTGGCAACCCATCTCCACGCCTCAGGGTGCTACACGTGGACGAGATCCGGGGGACTTAACAATACCCCAAAGCATTTGGCAAATGGACCAGATGTATGTGGGAAACGCCTTCAGCACGCCACCTTTGGAATCAGAACGCCACTCTCCTTTTTGAATTTCAAATCCCTTAGAGATATTTTTCAGAGCCATCAAATCGCTCTATTTAAGGCAAGGTCGACTTTCTCTTCTTCCAACAACTACAACTATGCTTTTTCAACAAGTAGATTCTCCTTATCTTCTTCTCCATTTCTCTTATGTGCTTTAAAAAACTTTTCGATGGCCGCTGAGAACTTTGGTGATCTCGACTCTCAAACCTCCGAAGATGAAAAACTCCTTTTTCCTCCGTCCCATATCCTTACTCCCTATTTCCAAAGAGCGTCCTCCATTGTTTACCTTCGCCCCTTTGTTAGAGCCATTGGCTTTCGAGAGAGCGTTGCCGTAATGGTGACAGGCGAACTCTTCTTCACCGACTTCTTTTGCAGGGAATGAATCTCGATGTACGAGTATCCCTTCATGATCGTGCATTATATTGCCTTCTCGCCACTTGTCCTCTCTTTTTTGTCTATTCTTGAAATTGGTGTCGGTCAGGTTCTTCAGCGAATGTGGAGAATCTTCCTCACTCTTGACCAAATCTTCGAGACCCATAACGTCCCCTTCACGATCCAAGGTATTCTCTACTCTTACTCATTGGCTCTATGTAGCCATGGAAGGGTTACGTGCAAAATCTAGGTCGGGGAGACCTTGTCTGGTTATTGACGCGATCAAGAATGACACTTATCGCTTCTTTATCATAAAGAAGTCATCTCTTGGGTCGGACTATGAGTTATTGTGCCATGCGTGGTGTATCCCCCGCTGAAGAAGTAACGACGCCTTCTCAAAAGATATCTAAATCTATTGAAATTTTGTTTTCTCGACGCGTTCACATTTGAACTCGTGTCGTTGTGTTAGTTCTCTTAGCATCCAAGGCGAGACGTGATGAGTCCACCGTTGACAAGATCGCTGCTAAGAAGAGGAAGCTTCTAGGAGAGGGCTCCTCTTTCACCATGCCGGTCGTGACCTCTGACGACCTTCCAAAAACACCCAAGGCTACCCCTGATATGGAGAATAAAGAAGAGACGATCACGAAGAAGGTTCCACCTTCTTCGAACGTGTTGGAGCTTCCTAGAATGCTTGCCTCTACGATGAATCCCATGAATGAGCCCTCAGAGTGGTGTAGACCGTCTGGTCACCCTTGGTGAAGGAGCACTACATGGGGGCTAACACAGTGGAAATGTTTGGAGAGACCCTTGCCATGTAATGACAAATAAGACGTGTTCATGTCGTACATATTTTGGTTCTGTTTTCAACTGATTTTGATGGTCTTGATGGCAGAGTCTTCAAGTGACGCTGTGTGCTTGGGAACATGTCAAGGGGATCTCATCACAGATGGATTCCATGGAGAGCAAACCTTAGATCGATCGGAACACGATGGACTCGTTCTCCTCCAAGAACTTTTAGCTATCACAAAGCGTTAAGGCTAAAGAAGACAAGATCAAGCAGCTCGAAGAGGAGACGTTCCATCTGAATGAGGAGAAGAAGAAGGCGACAGAGGATTATGATCGGCTGGTGGCCGAACACGACGAGGCGGAGATCTACTAATCCTTTCTGGCTCAAGTCAAAGCCATAGAAGATCATGCTGATGGGAAACACGTCACTGGGACGCTGTAGCTGAGAGGACGACTTTTGATGCAATATACCCATCCCCTCGAGTCTTCCCAAGCACGACGACTCTTAGAAAGATCAAGGTCTCGGACGACGGTGACAAGGAGGAAGTGGCACTGGCAGTGGATGAGGATAAGCCGGACCCTCCCACTTTTTCATGAACTCTTTGTGGATGATGGCCACCGTTTGTGGATGGGCGGCGTTTCGAACATTTGGGCCCAACCTCAGTGGTGGTTTGACATTATCTTTGCCCCGTTCACGAGAATGAGTTTAAATGCATGATCTTCATATATCTTGCATGTGCATATGTTGTGTATATGTCTCTATGTTTGTACAAGTCCATCAAGACTAGAGCATCCTGGCTCTAAGGAAGCAAGAAATGGTCATGTTCTGAAGGTCATGACGACAATCGAGATGATAGCTCAACAACATATCAATGATGGCAAGGCCAACACGACGAAGATGATGAAGATGTCGATACCATGCATGGTGAATGTAATACGTGTAATAAACTGTTGTGCCACGTATGGAAGGTGTAGACTATAATTGAATGATGTACACTTCCAAGAATAGATAATATAAGTAGTGTCATTGATCAAAGCTATTGACTCATTCTTGCATCTTTCAAGTAAGGTACCATAGTGTAACATTTGAGCCAAATAAGTGTCTGCTACTTAGCATATTGCATCAATGATAAGTGCCAATATTAATATGCCAAGGGACTTACTATAGACACAGTGAAGGCGTATGCCCCACCTAGAGCGAAGCTTGTTTTTTTGGTGAGATGATTGCCTTAAAAGACATAAAGAATAGCAGGAACTCTCTTACTTCAATAAATATCACACAAGAGGTGTTACTTGGGGTAATTGTAGTTGCATTAAATAAAGACGAGAAAAATCATAACAACCGCGTCGACGAGGACGGTAATCACGATGAAGGCGTCGGTGATCGAGATGATCACAATAATAAAGATAACAATGGCCACAAAGGTCGCGTCGATGTGGACACAGATGAACGCGAGGATCACATCACAACGACGTAAGTGATGTCATATTGATGAGGACGCAAATGATTGAAGGGATCACGTCGCGGAGGCGTAGGTGACCGTAGAGGTCACGTCGACGAGACGCAGATGATCGCAAGGATCACGTTGCGGGGACATAGGTGATTGTAGAGGTCGCATCGATGGGGACATAGATGATCGCATGGATTACGTGGTAGGGACGTACGAGATCATAGAGGTCGTGTCGATGGGGACATAGATTATCGCATGGATCACGTTGCGTGGACGTACGTAACCAGAGAGGTCGCATCGACGGGGACATAGATGATCGCAATGATCACGTTGTGGGGACGTAGTTGATCGTAGTGGTCAAGTCGATGGGGATTCAGGTAGCATCATGACATAGCTCACAGGGAACAACGCCGATATAGCTAATATTATGGTGTAGCTCGACCAGGCGTTGCCACATGGCCGAATTGTAACGATCGTGTTTGAAGTAGTTGCAACATTGTATAGTGAGCATGTCACATTCCCTAAAGGGGATGGCAATATAATGCCATATAACTGGAAGGATTGTGCATGGTGTTCCCATGTTATCTTCCGACGGTAGGCCGTGGGCCTTTCCTTCAGGTGCAATGTGTGGGAGTACGCCATAAGCCTTTCTCGCTGTTGTGGTGAGTTTGGATTATCAGTATAGTGATATATGAAAATAATTTCTAAACTTCTATTGTTTAAATTGTGTTGTAGGATGTAAGTAACATATATAAACAATGAGTAGATTAGGAATGGTACTTTGTAAGACGTGTCGGGTTCTAAGTTCTGATGACGGGCAGACCGTCTGGTGTGGTTAGTTTCTTAAACGGCCTGACCAACTACTCTGGTGATTAGGTACGATCCTTCCCAGGTGGGACCTAACTTTCCAACATTCTCTTCCCTTGTGTTCTGGAATACCTTCTGTTAGCTTTTGGCGACCCCTTGTTGATACGCCTCCATCCTCACAGCAGCGTCATCTCGCAATTCGTCGAGTGTTGACGAATTGCGAGATGACAATAGCGTGTTGTCGGGATTTGGACTTCGATGAGCAGGACAACTTCACTGCCAAATACTAGAGAAAATGGGGTCTTGCATGTCGTTGTCTTTGGAGTTGTGTGATCGGACCATACGATGGATGATAACTCGTCTGCCAACAAGCTTGTTATTTTAATATATTTTATTATTAAAATATTATATAATAATAATTTTTTGATATATTATTTTTTGTTTTAATTAAAATATTATTTTAATATTCATTTTATAAAATTTTGACATGGTGCTCTCGACCCGTTGGGTCGACCCGAACCCGTACATGATCCGTAATGACCCGACCCACAATCGACCCGCAAATTTTGACCCGCAATCGACCCGACCCGTAAATGACCCGACCTGGTACGCATAAACCCGAACCCGACCCGTTTGACACCTCTACCCACATCCAAAGGCACGCAAGTGGATGCTTGTGATCCCTTATTAGTTCATAAGCAGTTTTATTCAATAAAGGACGCATCATGGCACGATTTAGGATATAACATGCAGTGTTGATAGCTTTAGCCCAGAAGATTCGTGGAAGATTGCTTGCAATGAGAAGAGTCCTAGCCATGTCTTCCAGAGTTCGATTCTTGCGTTCCACAATCCCATTATGATGTGGTGTCCTAGGCGCGGAGAAATCATGCAAAATTCCACGTTCCTCACAGAAATTGAGAAACATAGAGTTCTCAAACTCCGTTCCATGGTCAGACCTTATTGCTTTCAGCTTCTTAGCCAAACTGGTTTCCACCTTCTTGATGAACGTCTCGAATGTAGTGAAGACTTCATCCTTTGAAGAAAGAAAAAATGTCCAAGTAATTCTAGAATAATCATCGACAATCACGAAAACATACATGTTCCTTGCATGACTTCTTATCCTCATGGGACCACAGATATCCATATGGATCAGTTCCAGAGGATGAGAGGTAGTAACATCGGGTTTTGGCTTGAACGAGGAACGAGTTTGTTTCTCTTTCATGCATGCATCGCAAACTCCATGGAACTCTAATCTAACATTTGGGAATCCACGAACATGTTCCTTTGCATGAAGCTTGTGAATCCGTCGAAGATTTGCATGTCCAAATCTTCTATGCCACAGTTCCGTCTCATCAGCTATAGACACAAAGCCTAGAACTTCCTTTCGCTAATTTATTGTCATCAATGTATACATCTTTGAACCTAACTCCTCTGAGAATGATGTTCTTGGTTTCGCGATCCTTGACATAGCAGTCTTTGGAAGTAAAGACAGTCTTGTTGTTCCCTTGATCGCATAGTTGTGCAACACTCAACAAACTGAAACCAAGTTCATGAACTAAACTTACCTCTCTTGCCGTTATGTTTGAGTTTAGTTTAGTGTCTCCTGATCCTATGATTTCTCTGCATCTCTTATCTCCAAGGGCTACGCTCCCTCTGGAGTGTTTGTGAAGTGAGGTGAGTCAATCCTTTTCCGGTCATGTGGCACGAACATGCATTATCAATGTACCACTTCTCGTTCCCCCTCACTTCATTCTGCACAGAAAAGGTTAAGGTTTAACGACTCAGACAAGCTTAGCTTTACCTAGTCGAGACACATAGTGTAATTGTTCCCTAGGAATGACATGATCGAGTAACGACAACATTTTTCTTCCTAGATCTAGCATGATTATGATTATGCACATATGATTCATTATAGAAGTCATTCAAGTTAACATTGTTACTCCTATCGTTCCTTCTCTTTGTGTGCTCTTCGAAGAACTTTATCTTCTTTTCACAATCTCTCTATAAATGTCTGTTGTCCCCTCAATACCAACACAACTTGAATTGATCCATTTGGACATACTTCCTGTTGGGCACGACATTTTTGCGTTGTTTAGCTCGCTCCTGGCAAGGAACATTGGATTGCTTTCCTTGAGATTGCTTGAGGAATATTTTGTGAGCAGGTTGTCCAGTATACCATGCTTGGTTCTCATTCAACCCACTCTCAAGGACTTTCACACGTTCCTCAAGGCTGAGATTCTTTTCCTAGCATCCTGAAGTTCCCTATCTTTGGCTTCACGCAATTCGAGAATAGATGGATCATCTTCTTTATCTTTAGATCCACTGTACCCAATTCCATATCTAGCCTCGACAAACTGTATGTCTTCTTCTTTAGCTTTCTGTTCCGCCATCATGGAGTGAATTTTGTGAACATAGGCTTTCACTTCGGACCTCTGTACTTCAAGCTTAGTTGGACCAACTAAAGTACTTGCATCAACATTGTTAGAGACCTCATCCATTAACATAGAGACTTTTTCATTTCTTAATTTTTCAAGTTCATCGCGATTAACATCACATGAGAACAAGGAACAATTGAGCTACTAGCAGTTTTAGACATGCATTACTTTAAACTACTACATTCATCTTCTGAATTAGCTAGCTCCTCTGAGTTCTCAAATTTTCATCATACATTTTCTTTATGAGAGCAATCAAAGATTTCTTATCATAATTCGCAAGAGAATTTAGAAAAGTTTTGGGATTTGCCTCAGTTTCCTCAGAATGAACAGTTGACTCACCAAGAGCCATGGCACACATCTCACCACCCCAAGCTTCAGGGTCTTCACCATCGGAATCATTCTCATCACCCTAGACAACAACGAAAGCCTCTTGTCATTGTTCCCAGAATTGTTTCCATGCTTTTTTTCTTTGGAGCATGAGCTAGCATAGTGACCCTTCTCGTTACATTTGT
This sequence comes from Rheum nobile, assembly GCA_027886185.1. NCBI lineage: Eukaryota > Viridiplantae > Streptophyta > Magnoliopsida > Caryophyllales > Polygonaceae > Rheum > Rheum nobile. Next base: position 601,266 of record WOAB01000211.1, on the reverse strand, counting down.
AACATGTGATGTCTTTGACGTCGCACTTTTCACCATTGGTCCCTCTGTTCATGTATCTTCCATTCATGTAGAGGGAATGCATAGCTCTAGGGAGTAAAGCAGTCTCTAGATCATCGAAGATTTCATCATCATCTTGATCATTCTCAATCATGTTGACTGCCTTCTCAACCATCAATGCAATTCCCTTGCCTTTGTCAGTCATTCTCTCATCTCTTTCTCCATTGTCATACTTCTGAATCTTGCTAAAGACCTCATGAAACGTCAACTTGATAGTGTTAGGATTCTTCTTTAAGATAGCCTTGGTCATCCTATGACGATGAGGAAGACCATCAATGATGATGAGAATCTTTTCATCGGGAAGGATCTCTTTGTCAGAGATTGTGTGAACAGTCAGGTTAGCAGTGATCTTTTCAAATCTAGTCTGGTAGGAACTCACTTCTTCATTGTCTTCCATCCTGAAATTGTAGAAGTCCTTTTTTGATGTGAAACGATCGATTTCACGGAGATCCTTCCTCCTCATGTACATCTGTACTAGGGCAAGCAACTTAGCATTGAGTGTCTCACAAGATTGAAGCTTTTGGACATCCTGTTGATTGAGAGCATTGTTGATGAGCATAGCCGCCTTGCAATTCTACTCCATGATTCAAAGATCTTATTGATCCCATTTGTTCATCTTCTTCTTTTTCTCAAGAGCAGCGATCTCAAGATCTCCAAGACAAATGATCAACCAGCATTGATAGTCGTTACTTTGGACCCACTTGATGAAGAGAGTCTTCCAATGATGGTATTGACTAGCGAGCGGCAAAGGAGGCCTTGAAGAGTTCAATCCAACTTCAACAGTAGTAGTAGTCATTGTTACTTGAAAATCTGTAAGTAACACACAATCTAGAACAAACCTGCTCCGATACCAATTGTAGAATCGAGTGTGTTAGTACAATGAACGGTAGGACTGTTCCTTGGGCAGCGGAATATAATAACAGATAACAGAGTAACAGTAATAATGTTCCTTAGAGTAGAAAACTCAATCAACCAACTAGTTGACTGAGAAAAACCTCTACCCCTAGGTTTTATCCTAGTAGGATATCAGATGTCTACTTGTGGCATTAATCCTGGAAATACAATCGAGCAAGTCTTATCTTAATTTAGTTTACTCCTAGATATCTAGACTTCTACGTATAACGTTCCTAACAATACCTTAGACATCCAAAACCCTATCAAGTACTCAACTTACCAAAGCTTTGTACTTGCAAGTGTTTCTTCTCTTCCTTCTTCTTCTCTGAATGCTCTAACTCTTGGAAATGCTACGTTCGTGTATCCAATGATGGTCACTTCTTCCCATACTTATAGTCTACGAATTATCCTATTGATTTACCCTAGTTTTACTTAAGAAAATCAAATCAAATATTCCTAAACAATCTTTTTACAATCTTTTCTAACAACTCAATCTTCAACAAACTTCTTCCTTGCGGCCTAAGACATTTCCGAAGATCTCTTTCCAAAAATAGAAGATTCGGCAAGGCTAACAGCGTGCGCGTCTCATCATTCTTTGGCGATGTTCCCTTGTATTTTCCTTCTCACCGACGCGCGTCTCAACTCTTCAGTTTGCGCATGCACGTTGTTTCATTGTTGACTTTGTTGTTCCTTGCATATTTTGTTTTGATTCTCCACATGGTTTTCATCGTTCCTTTTCTTTCACTTTATTCCTGAAACCCAGTCACAATAAAACCATCAAATATAATTGGGTTTATTATCATCAAAACTAGAGGGAACATCATCGTTTCAACGTATACCTAGCCAGCTAACGGTGTTTACATTCCTATCTATGCATAATGATTTTATTCAAAGTTAAATAAAAATTACGTAGTAAGATATAGTGATGATATATAGCTGCAGGTGGTTGATCACATGGCTTCATTTAATGGTGTACGTACGTACGTAGACAATAGACTTAATCTTTGAAGTCTAATTATATATATACTACACTGATGAATGTGTATATATATATATATATATGTGGAGAAGATCTCTAGGACGATCTAGTGCAGCTGTCTGATTCCGTTTTCTTTCTTTCTTCGCTCATCGTTTAATTACTTAAATTCATACAATCCTCATCTCATGTTTCATCATATCCCATGTGCATGGTTAATTAGGGTGCGGTTCTTGTGAGAATCATTCCCTAAGAACAAATCACAACCATCCACGTAAGCTAGCTTTAACAAATGGTAGGCGCGCGTGTGTAAACCTAAAAAAAGGAAGAAAAGGAAAGAAAGGTAGCGCGTGTTTATACGGAGCATAAATAAAAGGAAAGAAAGGAAGAAAAGAAACTTCACAGCGCATTCACTCTGCCCTCGCGCTCCGAGAAAATTCGTTAAACCTAAAACAGAAGAAGTTGCTGCGAAATCGAAGAACGGCGGCAGATTGAAGATCGAATTTAACCTCAATGACGGAATCGAAGCCATCCGAACAGAAAATCGAAGAAGTTGATGAACGCAAATGCATAAAGATGAAATCAGGTAATGAATTTTAGGTTTTTAAGCAAGAATTCATGCTTACAGATTTGCGTAAACATGAATGTTTTATGTTTGTATCAATGAACGGAAAAGGCTCATAGTACATATATTCATTGTACCGTAAACACTTCTGTTCAAATCCATGAACGTTTGTGTACATCGCCATGAACACATTCTTTTCAGGACATGAAAGGGTCCTAAACATGAACGGAAAAGGCTTATAATACATATATTCATTGTGTCGTAAACACTTCTGTTCAAATCCATGAACGTTCGTGTCCATCGCCATCAACAAATTCTTGTTCACAATCATGAATCTTAAAAAGGCTCATAGTACAAATATTCATTATGCCATGAACACTTTTGTTCAAATTCATGAACGTTCGTGTCCATCGCAATGAACAAATTCTTTTCAGGACATTAAAGGGTCCTAAACATGAACTAATGTGTTTTTAGACATGAACTAATGTATTTTTTAGGAATGAACATAAAGGCCGCTGGACATGTCCTTGAAGTCAACATCTTAAGATGGTGGGACCTTGAAGAAATAGCAATAGGTTTATGTTCAGCAACAGTAGCAACACTCTTCCCTGTATTTCCCTTTGAACCTCTACCAACTACTTGAGAAGGTCTGTCCTCACTCACAATAAGAACACCCTTCCTTTTGTTACTTTCTGAGCTTTACTAGCAGGTGGCTTTTTATGGGCGATAATGTAGACCTCCTTCCCTTTCATTTGTTGTGCTTTATCAGTTTTCTTTGCTTTCATTGATGATGTACGCTGGGCAATAGATTTATGCTTCTGTTTCTTCTTTAACGGGGTAGAAGGCTCTCCAGTAGAAAATCTAGGACTGCACCTTCTTTCTAGCGTCAAAGACGGAGAAGATCTTTTCCCTTACAAGAATGACATGAGTAATATAAGTAAACGATCATAGAATACTGGAAGAACAACATCATGAAAATATTGTGCATGAAAACCATGAAAAAATTTATGAATAACTGGCAAGAACTGCACCATAAAAATATTCAAGACAGAGCATTGACAGTTCAACATAATCAGTATTGTAGTTCATGGTAATGAATATACATGTTCAATGCAGTGCTATTTGATGTTCATGGAAAATTGATTGCAAGTAAACAATTAAAATAAATTTGAAAGGATAGTTAAATTACTCTTTTTATCTTTGTTAACCATGAGTGCCAATACCAAAGCATTTCTTGAGTTGTTGGATTTCATTCGTTTCTCAGCTACAACAACAAAAACCCAACACAACAAGTTTATTATCAGCAATTGAAATATGGTAAAAAAACACAACAAATGAATAAAGAACAACACAAAAGAAATGAGTATATCACCACTGGAAGCAACATCCTCAGAATCATTACTTAAAGAGGGAGTTTGATAAGCACTGATTGTAGGAGAGTCATTATCACTGGTAGAAGAACTACTTCCAGAAACATCACTCGACTCTTTTTTTGAGTCACTATCACCGGTAGAGGACATACTTCCAGAAATCCCAATTGACAACGGAACTCGATTTTAAGATCTATAACCAAGGAATACTAAGTAGTTGTGCATTTAAGATGGAAATACAACTAACTTTGAGTTGAAAGACAAGTGCTTACACTAGCTTTGAGTTCAGACATATAGCAATGGGTTTTTTACTAGTTATAATAGCCAGATGCTTACACTAACATGTTTTTCAACCACTTGCCAAATCCACTACTAAACAACAAAACTCATACATATATGAAAATCCCCGATTATACATTAATAACAAATCAGTTCATATAGAAATAACAAACCCAGCCTTACCAAAGATTAACGGGTAGAATGTTTGCATCCGCAATTTCTTGCGGTGCACTCAGGTTTGGGCGCATCCAGAATGCGTCCAATAGAGGGTGTAATTTTTTTTTTTGAAAAAAATTTAATATTGGGCGCATCCAGGATGCGCCCAATATCTGGACACGGCTTTCTACCGGGTTTAGGGTTGACCGGTTCAGGCTTCGGATTTATTTAAAAAAATTAAATAACTAAACCGGTTTAATATTATTTTGAAATTAATAAAAAAATTAAAAATTGCATATTAAAAAAAATTTAAAACAATATATCAGGTAAATCCTATATTTACTCGGCGCGCCTGATTGCCGCCGTCTTCATCGTCTTCCTTCTTCCTCTCTCTCGACGACGGCAGCATCGGCGACGGCGGCATCCCTCTCCTCTTCCTTCTTATTCTTCCTTCATCCTCTTCCTTCTTCAATGGAGTTTCCAGATCCGGCGAGTAGCAGTGGAGGCGACAGCGGCGGTGGCGGCATCGGCGGCGAAGAAATCCAGATCCCAGCGGCAGCGGCGGCGTCGGTTCCTTCGACGGCGATTTCGACGACGGCGGCGACGACGAGCATCGAAGAAGCCGGCGGTGATCCAAAGCGGCGAAGGGTCGAGATTCCGGCGGCGGCGCCGGCGACGAGCATCGAAGAAGCCGGCGGTGATCCAAAGCGGCGAAGGGTCGAGATTCCGGCAGCGGCGGCGCCGGCGACGACTGGGGCGGCGGCGACAGAGCCTAGAGCGATGAAGTTCAGTGCGGATTTTGATGCATGGGTGGCGGCGGTTGATGTGGAGGACACCGCGCTGGCGGCGGTGGATGAAGCGGCGACGACGGCGGTGAGCATTCCGGTGGGGTCGGAAAATGCGCTTGAGGTTGCCGCGGCCGTTGGTGTCGAGGCAGTGGCCCAGGCGAGCCCACGCATACGAACCCCACGTAGGCGACAATATATTCGTCGCGAACGAGCTGAGGTACGTATTTTATCGATTTAAAATTCGTATTTAATTATTGTAATTATATTATTAGAATTGTTTTACCAAAATTTATAATGTATATAATTAATTTATAAAATATTTAGATTTGTTAGAAAATATTAGAATTGTGTAAAAGTATTGAATAAATTATTCTAATTATAGTATTTGATAAACTAGCATCTCCTTGTAGTCCCTAAGCCATACCCTCTTCATGTATTCCATCAGCCAGGGTAGTTTTTTCCACTTCTCCGTCAAGTACTCAAGTCGCTCATTATAGACATCCTCAGTCGGCGACCTTAACAACCAACGAATATTACCACTAAAATGGTCAACATTAGGGATCCATTTCATGGCAAAACCCTCCACGTTGCGGTTCACATGGACCCTACACAATAGATGCTTCGTGTTGGGAAAAACTATATCGACGGCTTTCGTCAAACCGAGCTCTCGATCTGACATGATTGCCGCCGGTTCCCGTCCCTCGAAAATGATCTTTAGGCGGTCCAACGCCCATGTGTAGTGCTCCATCGTCTCATCATACATGAATACGATCGCAATACAAAATGTACGGTTGGTGCAAGTGAATCCAACAAACTCCAACAAAGGCATACCGTACCTGTACATGTATGAATTATACGAAATAAGGTATGCAATTACATATTCAATAAGGTATGTAATTACATATTTTAGATTTAATAATGGCGATAATTAAACATATTCATACTTGTTCGTCTTGTAGGTCGTATCCATGATGACGATAGAGGAGAACAAACTCAACAAATGTCTAGCTCCAGGGTGAGAAATAAAAATATCACTCATAACCTCCCTCCCTTCTTCATTGCGACACGTCTGACAGCTTGTATAATAACGTCTCGCCTCTAGAAATTCCAGCATGTACTGCGGCACCGTCATATTGCCCCTACATTTCAGCCTCTCCCGACTCTTGTAATTGTAGAGTTGGTTCCTTGATGTTAAGCACTTGGGATCCTCGTGTAGAAATAGACTCATAATAGCCTTCGACTTTATTCCGGAGGCTGACAAACTTTTCACACGCTCTCGTTGATCCTTACAAAGCCTCCCAGCAAATGCATGACCGATCAAACTACTAGCAAGCTCATGGTCATGCGATCCACATAAGACAGATAATCTCCAATGGTCAGATTTCAGCCAATCTCCCTTCACAATCACCCCATGCAACTGAAACAGACACTCACTCTTCTTTGTCCTCGCATTGTATTTCCGTTTAGGGGTTGCCTCGGTACTGTCACCCGCCTTCTTCTTCGCCGCTCTATATGGCCCAGACTTCTCACACGACAGTATGACCTTTCGGTTAGGCCATGACTTACTTATTACAATAACCATACGCAACTCCAAACCTACGTTCTTAGCCCAACTGATCATACTATCTCTATCACTCCATTCTTTATCCGTAGTAAAATGAGCAGAATAATCCACTGGCAAAAATTCGCTATCACTAGAGTCCTCCTATTTATGATAAATACATAAAACTACTGTAAATATTTCATATTATAAATAATCATAAACATTTTAATCAAAGTTCTAAACTACAACACACTACTGTAAATACTACATTTCAAATAAACTTATAAACTACAACATACTACTGTAAACATTTTAGATTATAAATTATCATAAATATTTTAATCAAACTTAAAAACTATAACAAACTACTGTTAATTACTACATTTCAAATAAACTTATAAACTACAACAAGTAAATTATATTTGAAGTAAATATATACTTACTCCTAAATCATCAAGACCGGGTGCGTCATCCAAGTGCTCAACTGGCCTAAGTGCAACATCCATCCTTGACAAAGACATAATCTTGAATTGATAAACCCCAACAATGGATAAACCCCAAGCAATAGTTGCATATATATAGCAACAACATGGATAAACCACAATGAAGTTACCGTTGTAAAACGGTAACATCTTGGTCGCATCCTGGATGCGCCCAAGAAGTTACCGTTGTACTACGGTAACTTCTTGGACGCATCGTGGTTGCGACCAAGATGTTACCAATGGTAACTTCTTGGAAAAAAAATTAAATTTTCAAATTGTTTTTTTGGAGAATTTTTTTTAATTTTTTTAGCGAACCCGATTTGTCAGTAAATCGGGTCTGTCAGTAAACCGATTTTAAATTAATTTCTCGGATTTTACAAAACCGGGTACCAGACCTTGGGCGCATCAATGATGCGCCCAAGGTTAAAACTTTAAAAAAAAAAAATTTATCACCAGCTTGGGCGCATCCCGGATGCACCAAAACTGGGGTGCGCGGCATGATATTACGGGTGTAAAGAAGAATCCCCAAGATTAAACTTGAAAGATGGCAAAGAATATAGCATCAACAAATCCCTATTTCACTATTTGCATAAGATAATCTTTCCAAATGAACAAAAAAGGACCAAGTCAGCCAAAATTATACTGGAAGCAATCAATTTAATGGAGAAAAAAATCACTTGTACTTACTTGCACTAAATTAGCCAACACACAACATGAAAGACCGAGCAAAATTGAACAACAGAAGCTTGGACGCCTTGCATATACACCAAAACTAGGGCTTTGTAAGCACAAGAAAAACGAATTTGATGGCAAAAATAATACGCACCTTGTAAGCACCAGATTCAAGCGAAATTGAGCACCAAACCGAGCGAAATTCCATAAATGATTGAACCCTAGATGAACATAACACCGCAACCAACTAAGAACCTAACCCATTCCAACTAGTCGCTTCTTCGAATTATGCAATTGAAGAATCAAACCCGCACGAGCTCTCGTTCGAATTTCAGAGCATGAAAAAACCCTAGCTCTCCTTGAATTCCAATAGAACGAATCGGAACGATGAACACCAAACCCGGCTTCGTGCAAGTTTCTATCGTTTTTATTATGTTGTGGCTAGACCTGATTAAACCCGGATCTGGGCGGGAATCGGGCCGGGCTTTGGACAAAAATCATGCTTGGATGGGCGTGTTGGATCCGGGCAAGCCAAAAAAACGGGTTGGGGAGGCTTTTCGGATCCGCCCGGACATCCGGACCCGGGTAGTCCGCGGGTCCCATTTAGACTGCGAGACAAGACAAATTTGTCATAAAACGAAACATAGCAAATATAATTTTACGCACAATACCCATAAAAAATATCTTTTTATTACAAACGGTAAACATAATTATTGTTACAAACTTGTCATAACAAATTTCCCACAAAATAACACAACAATACATAATTAAGCAAATTTCAAAAGAAAATGGAGTTGGTTGTCTCTTTTTGTTGCTTCAAACGTAGTGTATCACACAATCACATCTTAGTTGAATCTTCTTTGTCCTCAAACTCGTCATAACCAACATCGCCAATTTTAAGTGTCTTATGAGTATAAATATTAGGTTGCTTACGATATAAATAAATATTTATTTTATATGAATTTTATTATATATAAGAAATTTTTTTAAAAAAAAATTAATTCGAGCTTCCGGACGAGTTATCCGGACTAAATGAGATATTATCAGTGACCGTATCCCACCCATATAAACGGGCGGGCCGGACTATCCGGATAAAATAGACTAAATATAATAACTATATCCACCCATTTCTACCGAACAGGCGGACGGGTCGGCCCGCGTTTGCTCAAGTCTAATTGTGGCCTGTGGGAATAAATTAATTAAGGGGTGGGGGGAGTATACGCGCCAACGAGAAAGCGAAGCAAGCTGAACTGCTTCATTAGACTTTTTTTTATAATTTTTAAACCGCTGCAAGTGATGCTAAACCGCAACAAAAGATTCACAATATAACAACCGCAGCAAATAGTGTTGCTTTTTACTGAATTGCTAAATTCAACCGCTGTAATAACCTAAACTGTCGCAAACAACCACTTCAATATGTGAACTGCTACTAAAAACCGATTTCTAAACCTAAATAGTTGTTCTTTTGGAGCAAAAAGATCAAACCGATCTAACTTGCTTTAAATGTGGTAACTAGACAACGAAGAGATCGAAATATCAAAATAATCCAAATCAACAAATAATGAAATGAACGAAATTAAGAAATAACAAGAACAACCTCTGAACAAGAACATCACTAGGTTGAATACTTTCGCCCTTAATCGTCTAGATCTTGGATGAAGAATCTTAATGAGAAATTCGCACTTTGGTAAAAATAAGAGAGTGCATTCGTGTTCTTTTTTCGCAAGAGTATGATCAATGTGTTTGTTACATAAGAGATCCAATGCTATTTATACTAATCACTAATTAATCGAAAAAATCTACTAATATCCGTGGAGGCATCGTGTAGTTTGTTAGTCGCCCGAGATTCTCTTGACCGGCCAAACGTCTAGTATCTTCTTTATCTTCTCCGCCCCGATCTTCAACGTCTTCTGCTTCCTTTGGACTATTGGGCTGATCCATTGGACTTCATAAAAATCATTGGCCCAACAATTTCCCCAAAGTAAATTGGGTCGAGATAGCAGTTGAAGGGACAATTTACTTTTTTCTAGTCTCTTTCCACACACAATCTTCCTTTGCTGATCTTCCTGCAAGTGTGGGTGACGTTGCGGTTTTTTATTGTACTAGTGTCTCGGCCATATAATTGACGGTTTTACCTTCTTAAATAGACTGCCACCCAAACTTATTTTCCACAGCCTTCTCTTCTCTGTGAAAACTCTCCTTTTCAAGGTAAAAATTTGAATCTTTACCATTCGTTTCCTTCTTTTCTCTCATGGCGTCTTCTAGATCTAGGAAGAATCGAGTCACGTCTTGCAGTTCTATTGAGGAAAGTGATGGCTTTGCCCCCCTTGAGCTTCTGAGCCCGGAGGATTCCATTATCAGAACCCTGACCTAGTTGAAATTAGACAAAATCAAGTTGGGCGATTCCCGCCTGGGACGGTGGCACGTCTTCCATACCCTTGCGAGCGCGCAGACTGGCATCGGGAAGGTTGGATTTGCTTTTTTTGAGTACCCCTTTAGGATTGGGCATACTTTTCCCTTTTCGAACCTTGTTCGTAACTTCCTGGCTATTCTAAGTCTTGCCCCTTGCCAAGTTATGCTGCATACTTGGTGTCTCTTGAGGGTTGTCGATTCGCTAATATCTAGTGTTGATGTTGATTTTGATTTTGACGCTTTGTGGTATTCCTATTATCTGACTACTCGGGGGTCTTCTAGGTTTCAATTGCGTCTTTGGTCGGGTAGATAGCCAATCATTTTGAACCTTAATGTTAACAACCGTAAGTGGAGGTCTCGTTTCTTTTTCGTGGAGCAGAAGTCGCTTGAGGGGGCGTCGACTGTTCTTTTTTGCTGGATAACTGAAAAACGAAAGGTATGGTATCTGTCTTCTTTAGATTTTTGTTGGACGCTCTCTTAACCTTTGCTCACATTTTTTTTGTTTCAGTTCCTGATCCAGAAGAGCTTGTTGAAGATTCTAACTTCGAGGAGGTGACACACATTTTGCTCTCTCTCCATGCCGTGTAGAGATCTTTTGTGAACTTCTATATCCTGTCGTCCAATCCTCCCGATCAAGTCAGCATGTTGACTCCTTCTACTTCCCAAACCAAAGGCACTTGTTCGCTCCTCCAGGTATGCGTCTGGGTGGTTTTTGGACTGGTCGTGTTCTTACTGTGTTGTGCTTACCTGGCAGCGTCTCGCGGCGAGAGGTCCAATGCACGCCTCTCAAGAAAGGGTCTCATAGAGCAAAATATTTATGCTGTAAAGGCGTCCGCCAAAGTCATTTCTCTCAACTCGCCTTCGTCCAAGACGTCCGGGGCAAAGAGAAAGGCGATCATGCCTGCTGAGCCTATGAGGGTTGATCTTGAAGACAAGTCTTTGTCTGACCTGCTTTATGCTCAGGACCCATAGACAAGAAGGAGATTGGAGATCTCCACCCGATCGACTTTATTGACGAGGTTGGCGTCCTGGCTTGGAACGTAAGTATAAACGCGTATTAGTGAAGTTTTTTTTTAACAATGAATATGTACATGATTTTTTGCATGCAGTCGTTCCAGCACGCCCTAGTAGCGTTCTCGATAGTGAAAGATTTGAGTGTAAAGGCGGACAAGCACGTCGCTCACATCGAGGCCCAACCTGTTGATGCCAATAGTTGCGCGAAGACGACTGAGAGTAAACTTGCCCATGTCAATAAGAAGTTCAAGAAGACACAAGCTCGTGTTGAGGAGTTTGAGAGCGGTGTTGAAGAGCTTCGGGCAAAGGATGCTCATATCTCCAACGATGTTGGCGCCTACTACTACCTGAATGCTCGCATAGAAATGATCGAGGAGTTTGTCGTCCGGAATCATTTGTCTTGGAGTTTGGATGACGAGAGGGCGTACATGGAGCTTCTTTATCCTAATGGGAATCCTAGTGTTGAGCTCTTCAAGATTATCGACTTGGGAGAAGAGGAGTAGAAAGGTAAAGGCGATCCTGAGGCGGACAAGGGTATGGACGAGGAGATCCCGAAGACGTCTTCCCCTACGCTTAAGGACCATGTGTCTGCTCCTGCATATGTTGCTGAAAAGTCACATGAATCTTGAATGTTCTAATGGTTGTGTTTCTAAACAATGTTGGTTTTGCTGCATCGTGTGTGACGCATTAAACTTTGTGATGTTTGTTTGCAAATGTTGTGCCCCATCGTCGAGATGGGATGGATAATGGTTTTGGCGACTTGTCTACCATCACAGGTTGCGTCTTAATATGAATGTTCTTATTTTTGCGTACCTTGTGTGTTGTTTTCTGTTTTGCAGGTGGACTCGTCAGTCGTCTCCTGGGTGGGTCGTGTGAATTGGTCGCATGGACCTATAATTGTAATAGTTTGTTGTATGACATGTCTTGTAGTTCCGAGGAGGAGTGTATTTGTATTTTTGTAGGATATGTACCTTTGTTGTATTTGAACAAGTCTTGTAGGAATGTACATGTATTGTTCATCTACTCCTTGTGTACCGATCGATCGTGTAATGTGTAATCGCTTTTTGTTGTGTCCATGTCTAGAATGTTTGAAAAAGAAATGGTCAAGTGGTGACCGTTGGGTGTGAGCCCAACGGCCCTCCGATGCTTAAGTCAATATATGGTCCAATAGAGATAATCGAATGAAACTAAACCGAAAGTAAAGTATAGGGTTTAGAAATGATACAACTTTAGATGGGTCACGTTCCAGCTCCTTGGGATTGGTTGACTATTTTTTTTCTCGAGTCGATATGCTCCTTGATTGACGATCTCCTTGATGAGATATGGTCCTTCCCATTGGGGTGCAAGTTTTCTGTCGGTTGGATCTCTAGTATTTTGCAATACTTTTCTCAAGACCCATTCTCCTACTTTGAAGACTTTGACGTGGATGTTTTTGTTGTAACTCCTCGCGACCTGTTGTTGATACCTTAACATTCGTATCCTAGCTTTTTCTATGATCTCATATGTTGTGTCTAGATTGTGAGACAACTCGATGTCATTCTGTTCTGGTTTTTGTAAACCATACCTGGCTTTCGGGACGAGGAGCTCGGCGGGTATGACCGCTTCGCTTCCATAAACTAATGAGAAGGGTGACTGTCCGGTCGTGTTCTTCGGGGTGGTCCCGTCGGACCAAAGTATTACGGAAAGCTCGTCCGCCCATTTTCCTTTTGCCCCTGCGAGACGCTTCTTGAGGTTGTATATGATGATCTTGTTACTGGACTCAGCTTGGCCATTGGACTGTGGGTATCGAGGCGTGGACGTGATCAGATCGATGTTCCATTGTTTGCAAAAGGATCACGTCTTGCTACTGATGAATTGGGATCCATTGTCGCATACAATTTTTGATGGTATGTTGAATCCGCATATGATGTTACGTTTTATGAACGAGATGACGTGTTTATCTTTTACCTCTCGATATGCTTCATCTTAAGTCCATTTAGAAAAGTAATAGGTCATAGCAAGAAAGAAAACGCGTTGCCTTGATGCTGGTGGTAACTTTCCGATGATGTCCATTCCCCACCTCATGAATGGCCAGGGTGCTAGTGTTGGGTGCAGTAAATCTGATGTTTGAAGAGTTATAGGTGTGTGTCGTTGGTAGGCGACACACTTCTTGACATACTATGTTGCGTCTTTGTTCATCGTTGGCCAGTAGTACCCTATCCTAAGAGCTTTACCTAACAAGTTGCGTCCTCCAGTATGATTATCGCATTCTCCGTCGTGTAGGGATTGTAGGACACATTCAATTTTGATTGTCTTTAAGCATCACAAGTATAACCATGTGACAAATCATTTGAACAAGACATTATCTTTTAGATCGAAGGTTGATGCTTGTACCTTTAGTCTTTTGGCTTCTCATTTGTCTGTTGGAAGTACACCGTCTTTTATCCATTTGATGTAGGGTGTAGTCCAATCATCTTGATCGTTTATGACATCATCTTACGGTGTTGTCGCCTACTTCGACTAAGACTAATTCCTCCAAGGGTGGATCGTTCGTCTCTTGAGTGTCGTCGCTTTTGGTTGTTTTGTAAACTTTAGGGACTGTTGGAGTCGTGATGTGTGCTAGGGGGATGTTGTGAAAGTCGTTAGGGTGCAAAGTTGAACCAAGGTTTGCTAGAGCGTCAGCCTGGGCGTTGAGGTCGCGCGGGACTTGCTTGATGGTAATGTTTTGGAATTTCTCCGCCAGTTTTTTGACAACGTCTAGGTAGGCCATCATTTTGTCGCCTTTGGCGGCGTATGAGCCTTGTACCTGGTTGACAATTAAAAGAGAATCGCATACCACTTTGATGCTTTGGATTGCGAGGTCTTGCGCAAGCGTTAGTCCGAATATGAGTGCCTCGTACTCTGTTTCGTTATTGGTCGCATCCCATTTTCATCTTACGGCTTGGGATACCTTGTCCCCTTGTGGCGATTTTAGTACAATTCCTAGGTCGACTCCTCTCGTATTCTACGCTATGTCTGTATGGAGTTCCCACATGCCCTTGTCTTTTTCAGATGTCAACTAAGTGTCCTCCTTCGCGGCTTCTTATTCCAGTGTTGGACTGAAATTAGCTACAAAGTCTGCCAAAGCTTGAGACTTGATTGTTGTCCTTGGTTCGTATTCGATGTCGAAACCACTCAAGTGTATTGCCCATTTTGCTATTTGACCTGTGAATTCTGGTTTCCTCATGATAGCTTTCATGGGGTGGTTAGTCCATACAATAATAACATGTGACTCAAAATAAGGTATGAGTTTGTTTGATGCCATTACTAAAGCTAGGACTAGTTTTTCAAGTGACGTATTCCTGGTTTCTGCTGGGAGTCCGGAACGACTTGCATAGTAAATTAGAGATTGCTTATTGTCTTCTTCCCTTGTCAGGACTTCACTTACTGTCGACTCTAACACCGCTAGGTACAACGGTAGTGGCTCGTTGTCTTTTAGTTTTTCCAATAGTAATGGACTTGCTTGATACGTCTTCATGTCTTGAAAGGCTTGTTCGTGTGCTGTTATCCACTCGAACGACTTGTTCTTCTTGAGGGCCTCATAAAAGAGCTTACACTTTTTTGGGGACTTAGATCTGAACCTGTTGAGTGCTGCTATACGTCTTGTCAACTTTTGTACGTCTTTGATGCACCTAGGGGATCTCAAGTTGACGATTTCTTTCATTTGACCGGGGTTGGCTTCTATCCCTCTTTGGGCGACCATGTACCTTAAGAATTTGCCTGAAGACACTCCAAAAGAGCATTTAGTATGATTTAATTTCATGTTGTATCTTCTTAATACTTCGAATGCTTCTTTCAGGTGTTCGATGTGATCCTGGGATGCCTTCGATTTGACTAGCATATTGTCTATATGTATACCTGCATGGTGTCCCCAATTTGGTCTTTGAACATCTTGTTGACCAATCGTTGGTATGTTGCCTTGCATTTTGTTGAATCGTTAGTGTGTTAAACAAGGAACAGTGTGACTGTTCCCTGGGCATCGGAAATAAGCAAAGATTCAAAGTAACAACAAAGTTCCCAAACGTGTACTTGTATTATTAGAGTTGTATAATCTCACAAGTCTTCTCTCCACCTATGCCCTAGGCTAAAGACTTTGAGTGCAATCACCTCTAAACAACACAAGAACAAAACAAAACCCAAAGCAAGAACTACCCGTACCTTGCCTTAGATTTCTGATCTCAGTTCACAAGAGCTCCTTCGAATTCTTGATGACAATTAGCTGAGATGTCTTTCCCCAAGATAGTTCTCATCTATATATAGGGTCTAACAAAGATCCTATTTCCAAATATCTAACAATAAACCTATATGGTAACTATGACAAACTTCGTTTCCAAATAAACACTAAAGCTAGTAAACACATAGTTTCCTTGTATAAACTTTCCTAAGACTCAATATATTCTCCTTCTTCTCCAAGTAAGACATGAAATCTTGTTTCCTTGTATAATTGAGTCCGTCTGGGAACAGCTGGCATCTTTGCGTTCTCACGTTGTTCCTCAGACACGGTGTTTCCATAAATAGAACTTTCCTTGTATAGATACTGCGTGTTCACTGTTTTCCAATTTTCTTGTACAGGAACTGTTCCTTGTTTCCACAGCGTTCCATTGTGCTCATTTGCTTTCTCTTATTCATTGTTTTCCATTGTTCCTTTATCCTTTCATGAAACCTGAAACTCATAGGAACAACAAGAAAACGTAAAACCTAATGGTGTTTATCATCATCAAAACCAGAAGGAACGTCAAGGTTCCAACAATTTCCCCCTTTTTGGTGATGACAAACTCATTCAAAAATTGTTCGATCAAAACAGAGTAATAATCAAAGTAATATTTATCAACATGTATCTCAGTTTAAATGTATAAGCAAAAATTTTATGTCAAATGAATAATTGTAATTCATACCTCCAAGTTGCATAATCGTTCCCCCTCAACACTGGCATTGTCCAGAAATTCTCAAAGAATTAGGAACAATTAACTGTTACCTCTCTTAACCGAGTTATCGCAAACAATTTCCACACTTCCCCCTTTTGGCATCATCAAAAGATAAAAAAGAAACAGTGGAACAACATAGCTAAGCAACAGTTACCAGCAGAGAAAAGTTCATTCAAATTATAGGGAATTGATTACAAGAACCAAAAGACAGTCAGGCAAACAATCACAAAAAGATCACAATGCAAACATTTAAACAAGATAACATATAATAAATTCAAGAGAAGAGGGTCAGACGGGCTGGATAAGAGAGGTGTCCACTCAAGACTCAAAATCCACCTTCTGGGCCTTGTCCTTGTTGAGGAAATACTCAAGAAGCAGAGAAAGGATGTTCTTGATCTCACACAATTCAGTCAACATCTGACTTTGCACAGAGGCACCTTTTGATGTTCCCTCTCCAGCTTGTCGCTTCAGAATATCAGACACAGGTAGAGTTCCATTGGCGTCTCCTTGAAACTGCATCTTGTTCACATTCACCATGTCCAGCTCAGTGACCATGGGAACTTCGCCTTCTGCTCTTTATACCCCTTCTGCTTGCAGAATCAATTTTATGACATTTGGGTAAGCAAGGGAGTGAGTCTTGGCACTATATTTTGCCATGTGTTGTAGAATGATCCTAGGAAGATCAATCAACTGGATGATTCTTCTTGGTCCAGACATTCTTGGTGATGTGGTAACAATTATTGAGGAAGAACCCATGGATGCTATTGAAGGAACTGTCTCTGTAGCAGCCACCCCAATTGTTGCTGACGTTCCTCCATCAACCTCAACAACGAATGTTACTCTTCCTCCTATTCCTCCACCGACTGAATCCAAGAATGTCTGGACCAAGAAGAATCATCCAGTTGATGCTCTTCTCACACCATACCAACAAAGAGGTTCACGCTCTCAACTATATGATATTTGTGCTTTCTATGCTTTTATCTCATTTGTAGAACCAAAGAACATCAAAGAAGCATTGAAAGTGCCAGATTGGATAGTTGCTATGCAAGAAGAGCTACATCAATTTGAAAGGAACAAAGTTTGGAGACTTGTTCCCCTTCCAAAGCACAAGCATGCTATTGGCACTCGATGGGTTTTCAGAAATAAGCTCGATGATTCTGGAACTGTGACAAGGAACAAGGCTAGACTGGTTGCTCAAGGCTACAACCAACAAGAAGGGATCGACTATGATGAGACGTATGCTCCAGTAGCCCGCATCGAAGCCATTCGACTTCTCATCGCATATGCTGCTTTCAAAGGTTTCACGTTATATCAAATGGATGTCAAAATAGCATTTCTCAATGGCTATCTTCAAGAGGAAGTTTATGTGAAACAACCCCCAGGTTTTGAAGACATGGAACATCCTGACTATGTGTATGCACTGGACAAGGCACTGTATGGGCTCAAACAAGCTCCCAGAGCTTGGTATGATCGGTTGGCACAGTTCCTTCTCTCAAATGGATACAGACGCGGTGCGATTGACAAGACATTGTTCCTCTTGGAACACAAAGGTGAGATTCTCGTAGTTCAAGTCTATGTTGACGATATTATTTTTGGTTCCACTAACCCTGCCCTTGTAGAGAAGTTCAAAGATCTCATGAGCAGTGAATTTGAGATGAGTATGATTGGGGAACTTTCTTTCTTCCTCGGATTACAAGTCTCTCAATTCTCTGAGGGAACAAGAATACATCAACAAAAATACATCAATGAACTGTTAAAGAAGTATGGTATGGATAAAGCTAAACCTATTGATACACCTGTTTCTCCTAACACTCGTCTTGATGCAGACTTGAATGGACAAGATTTAGATGTTACAATGTATAGAGGCATGATTGGCTCATTACTTTATCTAACGGCAAGTAGGCCAGATATTATGGTTAGTGTGTGCCTTTGTGCTAGGTTTCAAGCAAATCCAAAGGAGTCACATCTAACTGAGGTCAAGAGGATCCTGCGATACTTTAAAGGGAATGACAACCTATGTCTCTGGTATCCAAGGAACAGTGGGTTTGAACTTGTGGGTTTCACTGATGCTGACTTTGCTGGTCACCTCGTGGATCGCAAAAGCACATCAGGGACGGCACAGTTCCTTGGCCTATGCCTTGTCTCTTGGACATCAAAGAAACAAAATTCTGTTGCCCTTTCAACTGCCGAAGCTGAGTACGTTGCTGTTGCCGCTTGTTGTGACCAGGTATTATGGCTCAAACAACAATTGGAGGATTTTGGTATGTCTTTTGGCACTGTTCCCATTATGTGTGATAATACTAGTGCTATCAACATCTCCAAAAATCCTGTTCAACATTCACGTACTAAGCATATTGATATTCGTCACCATTTTCTTTGTGACAATGTTGAGAAAAATTTCATTAGAACGGATCATTGCAGGACAGAGGAACAAGTTGCAGATATCTTCACCAAAGCACTGGATAGAAAACCCTTTTGAGTATTTGAGAATGCTCCTTGAGATGATCTCTCTAAATTGAGGAACTCCACCTCCACTATTCCCTCAATGATTGGCTAGATCGATCAATTATAAACTAGGGAACAACTTCTATGAGGCATGTTACTTGCAAATGACTTGTTTATTAATCTTGCTATGTGCTTTGTGTTACATTATATCAAAAACTTCTTGCAACTTCCATTCTTGATCATATGTGCTGTACTCTTTACTTGATAACATCTTCTTTCAAGCCCAAAGCAACCGATTTGATTATCTGAACCCTCATTACAAGCCAAAATGATAATTGGTTGCACTGCCGTCCCTAGCTTGGATCCAGGTAAACGTTCCTTATGAACTTCTCTTTATTTACCTTATTTTACTGGGAATCATTATTTGGATCGTCATTGTTCCCTACCCATATTTCTGTTTGGATATATCTTTGCAATTTGGTGTGAACCCATTAAAAATATCCAAACCAGCATTTCTATCCACTCAAGCAACTCAGAGTTATCTGTATGGGCTTTGCCTAAGGGGGAACTGTGAAAGGAACAGTGTATGGGAACAGTCTGCTAAACGTTGAGAGTTGCATGTAGTCGTTGCTCTCTGCGTCGCTTGCATTCAATGGTGATTTGATGGCTCTGTAGTGAGGAACAGTGTGATTGTGAGAAACAAGAAGAAAGTGGCCATTATCAGCGGAGAGAGAAAAGATCCGATTGTCGTTTTCAAAGATATCAATGGCGAGATTTTGGTAAGCCTATCCTCACCTTTCCTTTTTCTTTTTCGTTCCCAAAATCTCTTACCTTCTATAAAACGCAACCCTCACCTCAACCCTATTCACCACTATTTCACTCATTCTCTCTCAAATCTCTGAAACCATTCTCCCTTTGCTCTTTGCTCTCTGCCGTTTCAAACCCTAAAAACCTTCAAATCCACTCTTTCTCAAACACAACCAAATCATCATGTCTACACCCACTTCCTCTTCTACCCCCGCCATTGATGTCTCTACCTTTACTGAGGAGCAACTCACTGCTCTCAAGCACACCATTGAAGCTCTCCAGGCCGCAAAGACTCCGCAATCCAAGGACTCCACCTCCATTGCTGCTGTGGTGGAAATAGCCAAAGAGGTCACCTCCTCAATCGCTGAACTCCATGAGGAACAGTCTCAGGGGGAACAACCATCAATGGAACAGGTTCAAGCAACTGATGCCTCCAAGGAGATAGTGACCATCTCTGAGCAAGAAGAAGAAGTGGACTCCCCTCCTACATCAAAAGAAGCTGAAGAGGAGGAGGCCATGGCTGATGTAGAAGCCGATCTGGGTCTCCGTCCGTTGGAAACTGTGGAGCCCAATCGCAAGCGGAAGCACACGATTGGCTCTGAGAATGAGGAGCAACCCGATGTTGTGTTCACATGGGAACAGCGAGTGTCCACCGACTTATCAACTCCGACCAAGTCTGCCGCCGATGAGACTACTCCGGGCACTCTAAAGGAACGGCTGAGATCTGCAAAGAAGGTTGAGGCCAAGACCGAGCCCAGAAAGAAGGCCAAGTTGGAAGATAAATCTGTTGATGGGAAAAAGATCATTCCCCACCTCCTTATCCCTAAAGGGTTCCTGGTCGCCAATAACTTCGAGGACGTCTTGGAGCGTCTCAAATTTCAAGGCTGGGAACACCTCTTCTCCAACCGTGCCATGGCCAATCCTGACCAAATCCGGGAGTTCTACCGTTCCTTCCAACTCAACTCTACTGCGACTATGGTGGGAACAGTAACAATCAACACTGAAGATCTGTCCTTCACTGTGTCCAAAGTTGCTCGACTATTGTCCATCTCTGCTGAAGGGTTTTGCGAAATCTCTGCTGAGAAGAACACAAATGCTCTGAAAATGGCCAATGAGGCTAGTACGGAGCGGCTTTTCAAATCCAAAATTCCAGCCACTCATGTGTCAGCTCTCACTCTGTCTCAGCGAATAGTGCATCACATCATTATGAAGGCTGTCGTTCCTAGGCAGGAGAAGAGAAACACAATCACTGCCACCGATCTGCTGCTGTTGGACAAGTTTTGGCACATGGAGAAGATTGATCTTCCTAGGATCATTCTACAACACATGGCAAAATGCAGTGCCAAGACTCACTCCCTTGCTTACCCAAATGTCATAAAATTGATTCTGCAAGCAAAAGGGGTCTACAGAGCAGAAGGCGAAGTTCCCATGGTCACTGAGCTGGACATGGTGAATGTGAACAAGATGCAGTTTCAAGGAGACGCCAAGGGAACTCTACCTGTGTCTGATATTCTGAAGCGACAAGCTGGAGAGGGAACATCAAAAGGTGCCTCTGTGCAAAGTCAGATGTTGACTGAATTGCGTGAGATCAAGAACATCCTTTCTCTGCTTCTTGAGTATTTCCTCAACAAGGACAAGGCCCAGAAGGTGGATTCTGAGTCTTGAGTGGACACCTCTCTTATCCAGCCCGTATGACCCTCTTCTCTTGAATTTATTATATGTTATCTTGTTTAAATGTTTGCATTGTGATCTTTTTGTGATTGTTTGCCTGACTGTCTTTTGGTTCTTGTAATCAATTCCCTGCAATTTGAATGAACTTTTCTCTGCTGGTAACTGTTGCTTAGCTATGTTGTTCCACTGTTTCTTTTTTATCTTTTGATGATGCCAAAAGGGGAAAGTGTGGAAATTGTTTGCGATAACTCAGTTAAGAGAGGTAACAGTTAATTGTTCCTAATTCTTTGAGAATTTCTGGACAATGCCAGTGCTGAGGGGGAACGATTATGCAACTTGGAGGTATGAATTGCAATTATTCATTTGACATAAAATTTTCTCTTATACATTTAAACTGATATACATGTTGATAATTATTACTTTGATTATTACTCTGTTTTGATCGAACAATTTTTGAATGGGTTTGTCATCACTAAAAAGGGGGAAATTGTTGGAACCTTGACGTTCCCTCTGGTTTTGATGATGATAAACACCATTAGGTTTTACGTTTTCTTGTTGTTCCTATGAGTTTCAAGTTTCATGAAAGGATAAAGGAACAATGGAAAACAATAAAGAAGAGAAAGCAGAGGAGCACAATGGAACGCTGTGGAAACAAGGAACAGTTCCTATACAAGAAAATTGGAAAACAGTGAACACGCGGTATCTATACAAGGAAAGTTCTATTTATGGAAACACCGTGTCTGAGGAACAACGTGAGAACGCAGAGATGCCAGCTGTTCCCAGACAGACTCAATTATACAAGGAAACAAGATTTCGTGTCTTACTTGGAGAAGAAGGAGAAGATATTGAGTCTTAGGAAAGTTTATACAAGGAAACTATGTGTTTACTAGCTTTAGTGTTTATTTGGAAATGAAGTTTGTCATAGTTACCATATAGGTTTATTGTTAGATATTTGGAAATAGGATCTTTGTTAGACCCTATATATAGATGAGAACTGTCTTGGGGAAAGACATCTCAGCTAATTGTCATCAAGCATTCGAAGGAGCTCTTGTGAACTGAGATCAGAAATCTAAGGCAAGGTACGGGTAGTTCTTGCTTTGGGTTTTGTTTTGTTCTTGTGTTGTTTAGAGGTGATTGCACTCAAAGTCTTTAGCCTAGGGTATAGGTGGAGAGAAGACTTGTGAGATTGTACAACTCTAATAATACAAGTACACGTTTGGGAACTTTGTTGTTACTTTGAATCTTTGCTTATTTCCGCTGCCCAGGAAACAGTCACACCATTCCCTTTTTAACACACTAACGATTCAACACATTTTTTAGTCCAAAAAGCATTACTTTGTAACAATACGTACCTTGGCTTGTTATGAAAGCTTTTTTTTTCGGGTCCATCAGGATTTGGTTATAACCACTAAAAGCGTCCATGAACGTGAGCATTTTGTGTCCTACAGTCGCATCGACCATTGCGTTGATGTGTGGTAGAGGAATCAGGTCTTTAAGACACGCCTTGTTTAGGTCCGTGAAGTCGATGCAGACTCTCCATTTGTCATTCTTCTTTTGTACAACGACGACATTTGTGAGCCATTCTGGGTACTTGACCTCCCGGATTTTACATGTTTCTAGTAGATTTTTGACCTCGTCGTCTACAATCTTGTTTCACTCGGGCACAAATTTTCTTCGTTTCTGCTTGACTGGAGGGTAAGATGGATTTACATTTAACTTATGAGTAATTATGTCGGGTGAAATTCCAATAGTGTCTTCATGCGACCATGCAAAGGCGTCGGCATCGGACCGTAAGAATTCCACCAAATTGGCTTTGGTCGAGTCATTTAAGTCTGACCTGACCCGTACCATTTGGTTTGGCTTTGAAGGATCCAATGCGATCTCATCTAGTTGTTCCATTTTTGGTTCGATGTATCGTTTGGTTCCTTCGCCGACCTGTAGTTGATATGCCGACTTTTGTTCGACCGCCCCTTTCATTGATGTAACATAACATTCCTTTGCATCCCGTTGGTCGCCTTTTATTTCCTTTACCTCCCACTTTGTTGGTAATTTGATAGTCTGATGGTAAGTGAATGGTACAACTTTCATGGAGTGTATCCAGGGTCAGCCAAGGATCGCATAATAAGGCGACGAGCAGTCGAGTACCAAGAACATTACCCGGTGTTGACACCACCAGCATACGTTTTAACACTATTTCACAAAGGGTATGTTTGACTTCCCCGCTGAAACCAACCAGTGGAGTCGACCTTCGGGTTTGATCGCCATCACTTAGACCCATACCCTTCAGAGCGTCTAGTGTTAACAAGTTTGTGGAGCTACATGTGTCGATCAAAACACGGTGCATAAGACAATTACCAATTGATAAAGAGATTACCATACCGTCGTGGTGGTCTCCCAATTCTTTAGCTTCAGAGTCGTCGAAGGTGATGACAGGCGCGTCCCCAATCCTTGGTCGTCTCGCTTCTGATTGTGCTACCCAGTCGTCTTTGCTTTCCTTGGCGTTTCTCTTAGGGGTGGAGTATGTATTTCCACATACGTTTGACCCTCCTGAAATGATGTTAATAACTTTTGTATGTACTGGAGATGAAGGTCGATCGGTCGTTACTTGGTCCCTTCGTTCCATGGTAGCCTTTGCTTTGTCGGAGATCACATCGCGCAGGAGTCCTTGTGCTAGCAGCCTTGCAACTTCCTTGTGTAGCGCAATGCACTTGTTCGTCATGTGACCGTGATCCCCGTGGAATTTGCACCTTCTGCTCATGACTTTTTTGGAATCCGGCTTGTCACTCTTTCGGGGCCATCTTACGTCCTTTCCATATTTGTCAAAACTCTTGATGAGCTCTGACACAGAAATATTGAAGTTATAAGAATGGACATTCGGAGGTAAAGTCGGGTTATTCTTCCAGTCTTGGTTTATGTCATAAGAGTTGTTTACCTGACCCTGATCGTTTCGTCCTTTGGGATATGGTTGGTGTCATCTATCGCGTCGATGATGCGAGGATGACCTTCGATCGACTCGATCTGGACTCTTGTCTGCCTTTGTAAGCTCTTCATCTTCTTCCAGCCTAACTTGGGCCATGGTCTTCGCATGTACGTCTTCGAAGCTTCGGCACGGGTACTTAGTCAGTTTGCGGTAAAGTTTGCTACCCTTGTTTAGTCCCTGACAGAAGGCCTCGATGGATGTTGGGACGTCGTAATGCGAGATCGCGACCTTTTCCTTATTGTACCTATTGAGATAATCCATTCAGGGCTCGCCATACCTTAGTACGATCCTATAAAGATCGCTTGATTGCTTCTCTAATCTCCTGCTACTAGCAAATTGGATTTGAATGAGTTGACCCGATCAGTGAAAGATGCAATTGAACCCTGAGGCAAATGCATGAACCAAGTTAGTGCAGGTCCCGCGAGGGTTGTGCCAAAGCTTTTGCATATGATTGCCTCGCGGTTCCCTCTCAGAATAGAAATTGTCATTAATTTTTGTTTGTAAATAGAAATATGGCCGTTAGGATCCCCATACCCATCGCAGTTGGGCTTGTTGCGGACGTTAAACTTCTTTGGGATTTCGACGCGTGCAATCGCCTCTATGAAGGGCGAGTCTTCTTATCCGTCAATCACTTCCTTTTCCATCGTTTGCGGGACTCCTGGAATTATGGCGATGCGATCGTCCAAGGTCTTCATGCGTTCATCGCTAGCATGTTGTATGAGGGATTGGAGATCCATTGGTGCGGCGATTTGTAGAGGAGTTACTCGAGTCTCGATAGACCCGATCGCAGTAACAGGAATGTTAGTCGTAAATGTATTGACGGGTGGAGTTTGGAACATACCAGTGGGGTGAATGACACTTTGCGTCAATGATTCTATGGGCGTCACAATTGCTCCATCCATGTTGAGACGCGTCTGAAGGCCCTCGGTATTGACCGTGCGCCTCGATCCTCCTGGGGCCGATGCGGCCAAATACACCTGAGATTTCAAAAGCTCATTTTCACTAGTTAGTCGCGCGATCCTGGCCTCAGACAGGGCGCTCAGGGCTTCGGTTCTAAGACGTTGTTGGGTTAGTTCCTCTTGGAGGGCGCTCATGTTCTTGGCTAGCTCTTGGATCTGGTCGACTAGGACAAGAGGGTTAGCGATCGGATCCTCAATTAGGTTGGTGGTGCGAGCTTCGGTTTGGTTTTTGACTAGAGTTTCGGTTTGGGTTTGGTTGTTGACGGGAAGAGTAACAAGGATTCAAGAATTAGTCATGGTGATAAGGAGAGGGTGATTGGATCATTAGTTGGCTAGATGCCCCACGATGGGCGCCAAATTGTTTTGGGGCAAAAATATCAAACTGATCTAACTTGCCTTAGATGGGGTAACCAGACAACGAAGAGATCGAGATATCAAAATAATCCAAATCAACAACTAATGAAATGAATGAAATTAAGAAATAACGAGAACAAACTTATCTCCTCTGAACAAGAATATCACTAGGTCGAATACTTTTGCCCTTAATCGTCTAGATCTTGGATAAAGAATCTTAATGAGAAATTTGCACTTTGGTAAAAATAAGAGTGTATTCGTGTTCTTTTTTAGCAAGAGTATGATCAATGTGTTTGTTATATAAGAGATCTCATGCTATTTAAAATAATCACTAATTAATCGAAAAATCTACTAATATCCGTGGAAGCGTCGTGCAGTTTGTTAGTCGTTTGAGATTCTCTCTATCGGCCTAACGTCTAGTATCTTATTCATCTTCTCCGACCCGATCTTCAACCTCTCTTGCTTCGTTTGGACTACTGAGCCGATCCACTAGACTTCATATATTTCGCTGGCCCAACAATTGCACTTGACCGTTTCATTTGCTCTTTTTTGTAATAGTTCTTCTCTTCTTGTGCCAAAGTGGAAATGGGAAGATATTGTAATGGACTTTGTTATGGGGTTACCCAAAATTCAAGGCCAAAAGGACACCATATGGGTGATCATTTATTGGCTTATGAAAAGTGTTCATTTTGTTTCGATCAAGTCAACTTGGGGAACCCAAAAGCTATATGAGGTAGTCCTGCATGATAAAGTCCGTTTACATGGTATTCCCAAAACCATTGTATACAATCGTGATGGTCGATCGTTTCATGTCAAAATTATGGAAAGAATTGCATAAGGCCATGAGAACTTAATTGAGATTCAATACCACGTCTCATCCTCAAACGGATGAACAATCATAAATGACAATTCAAACACTTGAGGATATATTGAGAGCATGCACTCTAGATCAACCAACAAGTTGGGGGATATCTTAGGTCTAATTGAGTTCACCTATAACAATAGTTGGCATTCGACCATTGAGATGGCTCCATATGAGGCCTTGTTTGTCGAAAATGCAGATCCCCAATTTGTTGAGACGAAACCACGTATAAGATACTATTAGGACTTGAGTTGGTTGACATAATTATTTTTGATATTGCTTTGATCAGACAGATGATGGTTACAACTTAAAGTCGAAAGATGTCTTATGCTTATTTGAAGCGAAGAAATGTTAAGTTTGACATTGGTGATAAGGTGTTTGTCAAGGTGTCGCCAACCAAGGATGAGTTTAGGTTCGGAAAGCGTAGGAAGCTCAACCCTTGTTACGTTGGACCTTTCGAAATCCTTGACCGAGTCTGATCCTTGGCATACTGACTAACAATGCTTCCTTCAGCACATCTAGTGAATAATGTGTTCCATGTCTCATTGTTAAGGAAGTATGTACCGGATGAATCTCATGTTTTGAGTTATGACGATATTGAGATTTAACCAAATGGGACATACGAGAAAATAATGATTTGTATTTTGGAACGTTAGGAGAAGTATCTGCGTAAAAAGGTTGTACCAATTGTAAGGATTATTTGGTCCAACTCCGGGTCTGAGGAGGTGACTTGGAAAACTTGTGAGACATAGACTGAGATGCAAAGTCATTTCCCCAAGCTATAGCCTATATGAGGCCTAGTTTCAGGATCAATTTTTATTTATTAAGGAGGTAGTATTGTAATAACCTTTAAATTTATAACTTTTAAGAAAGACGTATTATTTACATTCGTAAAATGAGTACAAATATGAGGCTACGCATTTGATTTCATAAATTATGGGCCCGACTAGTTATTATTTTGGGCATCAAGTGAGAGATAAAACCCAAAAGTTAGTTGACTGAAACATGTATTTCTATTACCAATCTTAATGAGAACCTTGGATCTTATATAAAACAGGAACAATGAGGCCCATTGCCCCTTTCTTTCGTCCAAATATGATAAACGCACCTCATAATAACTATTGCTGCAAATTGACCCCTTAGCTTATACTGTACCTTCTTCTCGATGGATTAGAGACTCTTCTCCTTTTTTCCTTCCCTCCTTATCGTGAACCTTCATTTCGCGACTCCAATCTCCTTCCCCGCTCCCTGTCCTCCTCCATCTTCGGCGTCCATCTCCGACCTCCAGGATCAGTCTCCTTCTCTTCCTCTCTCGACGGTGCTCGCGACGGAGGTCATGGCAACTTCTCTTTTGAATCTCGCTCTCGTCGTTGACGTCGATCCGCCTTCTCCTTGACTTCCTATGTAAGTCCATCTCATTTTCAATCTCGATATCCTGCAACATCTAGCTAGAGCTACAATCTATTTGTGTTTTCATCTTTTACATGTTGTTTTGATGGTTATCTCGCATTGATCTAGGTCTAACTGATGTAGAGTCGAATTGCTTGTTGTTCGAACTGATTGACTGGTTCTAATTGTGTGTTGATAGTTATCGATTGGCGGTTGTTCTTATGAATACTATGTGATCGATGAATTGTTTGAGTTAAGATTATTATTTAGGAAATAAGTTGTAACAAAGTAGAGTTAAATTATCTGAAATATGTTGTGCAGGAAAAAGAAATGTTATTTGGAAGGAAATGAGTCCGCTCCAGTATATCTGAATGTGTATGATATCACAACTTTCAATGGCTATTCATATTGGCTTGGCCTTGGAGTTTATCACTCCGGTGTTCAAGGTAAAATACATGTGTGACTGATTTTAGTATTCACACTAATTCAATCAAATTGCCTTTTTCTCTTTAGATGCAATTGCTCTTTCATTCTTGCCAGAAGAGGAAATGGGAAGATTCTCTATTACTTGATTTAGATCTTATACACCTCATTTTACATGGGCATCAAAATCAGTAATTGATTCATATAATCTATATAAGGATCTATAACAATGAATATGCTGCCTGGAGAGAATTGGAGGTACACTTGATGGATGGAACTATGCAATTTGGCTTAGGAATTGTGCAACAAGTTAGTTCAATGCTTCTGGAGAAGCTTATTGTTGTAGGCCTTGAGAGATGACCTATGGTCTTTGTGACACATAGGTATGTTTCCTTTTATTAGATCTTGTTATCTGCCTTGACATATCATTCTATTGTCATACTTTCTGTACATCCTTAAATATCACACTTTTCATTCAATTTTTTTTATCATATTGTCTATGTCCAGGACTGGATTTCAAAATTAAATCCCTTACAGTAGGAGGGAAGAGGTTAAAACTCATAATTTGGAATACATGTAACCAAGCTTACACCACACCTCTATAAGGCATTTCTGAAGTCTTAGTTGTACTCTACATTATTATATGATTATGTATTGACAAACTTCTTAACTGCCTTTCCTCTGAAATCCTGCAACTATTTAACTTAGGTTGATGAAGATTTCTACTATTCTTATCAATCATTTGATGAATCTAAGATATGGAGCTTTCTAATGTTGATGAACAACACCTACATTGATGAACATTTCTACTACTTTTGTTTTGGAAGATTGTCAAAAAATTAAATTCAAATCAACACCTTTCTATTATTTTTCAAACCATTAACAAATAGGTCTAGTAAATCCTTTGGCATTATGTCACCAAATTCCCAAGTTAGTGCTTGCACTTCTTTGTTATCTCTTATCTTAGCTTTTGGTTCCTGAGTTGGTCTCCATGGAAAGTCATTGTTGATGATTTTGAGCTTCTCGTGCTATGCAATTTATCCTTGGTGTATCTAATTTGAATATGTGACTAGTTGTCAATTTAGTAGGATGCCAATTGTGTTAATGCGTTGGCTCAATGGCTGGTTTGAGATTATAACTCTCCATTAGATTTTTTATTTTGCAATATAATGTTTAGGCAGCTGAATTGTATGGCATAATAAGACAAAAGTTAAGAAATATTTGAGAATTGCTTGTGGATCTTGGATATGTAGACCGTAGTACCATAATTGGTTCCTTTATGGAGATTTTGATGGTTAATGGCAAACAAATACAGTGATTTCAATTGACTTATGTGTTGGTGAAGCTACTGGTTGTACTAGGATTGAAGCTCAAGGACTGACTGATAATGTATGAGAACTAAGCTGCTTATGTCCAATTGTACGTTACATTGGTTACTAAATTTATCCAACTCTTAAGAAATTCACTTTCTAATTTAGCAAAGTACATGAATCACGACATCTGAGATAATTGCACCCGATCTGTAGTGTTTTATCTCCGCACCTGGTTGGAGTAAATAAATTGTTTTTGGTTTCTGAATAATGCTTAGATTTAATTTTGGCCCACTACTAGCACTGGATACTATTTTGTATCTTCTCAGAGTATTTCTGATTTGAATCTCGATGACGCTTCGAACGCGCCACCGACAAGCCTCGGTGACGCTTCAAATGCGCCACCGAACTAGCCTCAGTGATACTTCGAACTAGCCTCAGTGACGCTTCGAACGCGCTTCCGAACTAGCCTCGGTGACGCTTCGAACTAGCCTCAGTGATGCTTCGAACGTGCCACCGAACTAGCCTCGGTGACGATTCGAATGCGCCACCGAACTAGCCTTGGTGGCGCGTTTGAAGCGTCGCTGAACTAGCCTCGGTGACGCTTCAAACGCGCCACCGACTAGCCTCGGTGACGCTTCAAACGCGCCACCGACTAGCATCGGTGACGCTTCGAACGCGCCACCGACTAGCATCGGTGACACTTTGAAAGTGCTATCGACTAGCTTCGATGACACTTTGAAAGTGTCACTACTTACTAGCCTTGATGACACTTTGAAAGCGCCACCGACTAGCATCGGTGACACTTTGAAAGCGCCACCGACTAGCATCGGTGACACTTTGAAAGCGCCACCGACTAGCATCGGTGACACTTTGAAAGCGCCACCGACTAGCATCGGTGACACTTTGAAAGCGCCACCGACTAGCATCGGTGACACTTTGAAAGCGCCACCGAGTAGCATCGGTGACACTTTGAAAGTGCTACTGACTAGCTTCGATGACACTTTGAAAGTGTCACTACTTACTAGCCTTGATGACACTTTGAAAGTGTCACAACTTACTAACCTTGATGACACTTTGAAAGCATCATTAATTACTAGTCTTGATGAAACTTTGAGCGTGCACCAACTAGTGGAGGTGACACTTCGTAAATGCCACCAACTAGAGGCGGTGACATTTCAACGATAATTGTCATCAAAACGAGATTTGTATTGTCATCAACTAGTTGTGATGACAGTTTGTGACATTAACTAGTTGCGATGACATCAACTAGTTGCAATACCGTTTGTTGCAATATCGTTTGTATTTGATGACAGTTTGTGTTTTAATGACAGTATATGTCATCAACTAGTTGCGATACAGTTTCTATTTGATGAAAGTTTGTGTTTTGATGATAGTATACTGTCATCAACTAGTTGGCTATCATTTTGTATTTGATGACAGTTTGTGTTTTGATGACAGTATGTGTCATCAACTAATTGGGATACAATTTGTTTCTTGATGACCGTTTGTGTTTTTAATGACAGTTTGTGTTTTTGATGACAGATTGTATTTTGATGACAATTTGTGTTTTTGATGACAGTTTGTGTTTTGATAATATTTTGTGTTTTTGATGACATTTTGTGTTTTGATGACATTTTGTGTTGTGATAACAGTTTGTGTTTTTTATGACAGTTTGTTTTTGATGACGGTTTGTATTTTGATGACAGTTTGTGTTTTGATGACAGTAACTGTCATCAAGATGATGACGTCACCAAAAATATTTTTTGGCGGGAAAAAAGGTTCACCGGTTGACCACCGATCAACGACCGTTGACCGATCAATGGTCAAATGTGTTAATTTGTTTGACTTATAGTGATGTCATCATTATATAATGATGACATCACCATGGGTCATGGGTTTGAATGAAGTTTATTGGGGGTATTTGTCTAATTTCACTATACTAAAATGGTCATTTAACCTGAACAGGGTATAAAACAACCAATTTCAACCCAATTAACTTGGGCCCATTCTTTGAAGAGCCCATTTCGTAAAATGAGGTTTCGAACATGGCATTTCCAATTCCTCGTGTGTCCGCGTGCTCCCTTACGCTAGATAAGTTGGCTTTTATGATATAAACCAACAATGTTGATTTGAACAATATGAATCGTCGTCTTCCTCGTTTAGATCTGGAATCGCCGGAGTTCAGAGGTATTGTTAAAAGCTCGCGTTTACTCATCCGTTTCTGGATTTGTAATCGATCGAAATTCCGGTGAGTTAATTCCTTTTCATTAATGAGATTTGGGCTCATTTGGAACTATAAAAGGAGGAGCTTGAAGACCAAATCCTACACACCTCAAAATTTCTTCTCCTCTCTGTTTTGGTTTGTTGCAATTGTTTGCTGCTGTCGTCTAGCAATCGGAGCCGGGAAGTCGTCGCCTTCGTGCCGCCAGGAAGGTGGTGGTGCTGCGTAGTCGTCCAAATTCCTGTCCCGCATCTTCCTATTTGGTCGGTTTGGCTACGACCTTAATATATAACAAATCGGTACTGAATTTATCTCGTTGAAATTCTGGAAAATTTGAGATTTGTTGGTTCATCCTTGATCATGAAATAATTAAGGAATCCTTAATTTTCGTTTCATCGTTCTCGTTGGGTTGAATTTTGTTCGTGTTCGTGATCATCGTCCGTCTTGTGGTGCTACTGCTGCAAATCATGGAATTTCTTGCCTTTGTTGGTGATGATGTGGACATCATGTTGGGCTGCCTTTTTCATGGGCTAAATTATTAATGGGCCTTGGTGTTATATTTCCAGTGGACATCATATGGCAGTGGGGAGTCAGGCGTAGATTGGGAGAAATATACACTTAGACTCTGTTCGGTAAAACAATATTGATGCTGTTACTTATTTAGATGCTGATACTTATACTGATATTAATACTTATTTTCTATATGACTATTCGGTAAAACAATACTTATTTATACTCTTTTTTTTGCCAAAATGACCAAAATAGCCCGAATTAATATTTTTGGGTCATCACGTGCATAGCACGTGACCGATTTTTTTTTGAGTTTAATGCCCACCACGTGAAGTGCACGTGACTTCTTATTTGATACTTCCTTCGTCTTCTCTCGATAACAAACATCAGAGAAGCCACATCGTCCGCCGCTATGAAGCCAATCCTCTCCTCTCTGTTCGCGACGACGACTCCAGCTAGAAACCACATCGTCCGCCGCTGGTCCGGTGTCCGGGAGGTTGCGTCGGTGGTCCGGTGTCCGGTGTCCGGGAGGCTCGCGACAGGCGCTCGTCCGCAACTGCTAGAAACGACATCGTCCGCCGCTACTCTGAAAATTTGTAAGTCGAGCTTCATTCTCTTGATTCAGAAGGAGTAATGTCCCTTAATCCTACGCCTATTGATGATCGTTTATAATTCGAGCTTCAATATGTTGTTTCATCTGTAGGTTGAGATTGCTTGTTTCACTGAATTTAGGGTTCAATTTAGGGCTAATTGTTTGCTAACTGAATTAGGGCTAATCGTGAGCTAGTTGAATTAGGGCTAATCATTTTAAGATTATTTAGCCAATTTAACTGAATTTAGGGTACTTGGTTAAGGGATAATCGTGACGTAATTTATTTATGACAAATCGTTAAGTTAATTTTGCAAGAGATTCACTGGATTTATGGTAATTGATTTAGGGCTACTTGTTTAGGGTTTTGTTTCATTTGAATTCGTGAATTTTGCCATGTTAAATACTGATAATTCATGTAATGTTACTTGTTAGATATTGATTAAGGGTTACTTGTTAATTACTTCATTGAATTTTGTCATGTTAAATACTGATAATTCATGTAATGTTACTTGTTAGTTACTTGTTAGATACTGATTTAGGGCTACTTGTTAGCTATTTCACTGAATTTTGCTATGTTAAATACTGATTTAGGGCTACTTGTTAGTTAATTGATTTAGGGTTATGCATGTTAAATACTGAAAATTCATGTAATGTTTGTCCAAATAATATTAGGACATGGCTGAACAAAGTATAGATACCCAAATTGTGAAAGGGAAAAGAACTGGAAAGGGGAAAGCAATAGCAAAGGAAAAGTCATTCCATTGGACTGAGTCGCTTACTCTAACTTTTTTGGAAGTCCTAAGATTTCTAAAAAGAAAAAATGGGTATGGTGTGGCCTTCAGTTGGCCCGAGATATGTTCTGACTTTGAGAAGAAAACAAAGATGGCTATAACGCCTAAAACTGCCCAAAATAAATATTTCACTCAAAGGAAAAAATGGTCGAACTGGGGAAAAATTAGGCACATGGAGACTGGTGTAGGTTGGGATGAATCAACTAGTCGTATTATGGCGGATGAAGAATGGTGGCAGAAGAAAAGAAAGGTACGATATACTATCCCAATTATTGTCCTATTTTTTAAATTGGTCCACTTGTCAATGTTTCTTGTTTCCTTGAATCTGTATATATAGCACATAACATTTGCAATGTGTGTGTATTTACTGGTAGGATGGGTTGGAATCAAGTATCTTAACAATATCCGAAAAGTGTGCTAAAAAAACTGAATTGTTAAGATACTTGAGCATGTTAATATCTGAAACTGAATTGTTAAAAACTGAGCATGCTAAAAACTGAGCATGCTTAAAACTGAATTGTTAAGATACTTTAGCATGCTAAAAACTAAATTGTAAGAAAGAAAAATAGAATAGAAGGAAAAAAAAAGATTTGGTAAATTAGTCGCATGTAATGTTAGCATTGTATTCATGAGGATCCAACTATGTTAATGAAGTTGTTTGTTGTGTAAATGTGTATTCTTTCTTTTTATATCACTCTTTCTTACTAGTGATTTGTTGCTTGTGTTGTAAATGGAAACAAATTCTTTGGAAAATAGTTGTACTTAATATTGACCGAAAGATTTGCTATTAGAGTTTAGCATCATTTTTATGTTAATTTCAAAGTACCTGAATTTCCATAACTTGAACCTATACTATTAACCTGATTTATACATGTCAAGTAATAGGGTATAATGAGCTCTTGTTTGATTATTATAATTTTTAGTACTCATGCAGTTAGTAATTTCTCAGTCATTTGCAATGCAAAATGTATGTTTGGTAATCTTGTTGGCATTATGCCGAATTTTCTGCATATCCTAAATTTCCTGCATTTCCTGAGGTGATAGTATTGCTCTAATTTCCTACATATCCTTAATTTCCTGCATTTCCTGAGGTGATAGTATTGCTCTGATTTCCTGCATTTTCTGAATTTTGCTGTCATATTGAGGTGATAGTATTGCTCACACATGACATTTCCTGAATTTCCTGCATTTCCTAAATTTTCTGCATTTCCTGAGGTGATACATTTGCTGATTTCCTGCATTTCCTGAATTTTGCAAATCTTCTTTAGCATACATTGTCATTTTTAACTACTATAATATAATTGTACAAGAGTTAGGTGATGTGTATACGTCCTTATGAAGGAAAGGGGTGCAACCGGTGATAAGTGACTTGTGGGAAGACATCTATACTGAACTGGTGGCGTTCGGGAAGCACGCTGTGGCTGCATCGATGGAACCTGATTCGGTTCCCGTGTGCGTTGATGATGATGTTATTAACCAGTTTGATGCTGATGATGATCTCCTTGAGCGTCAATTGGAAAAAGATCTTGAAGAGGACACTAATGA
Source organism: Rheum nobile (assembly GCA_027886185.1). Classification (NCBI taxonomy): domain Eukaryota; kingdom Viridiplantae; phylum Streptophyta; class Magnoliopsida; order Caryophyllales; family Polygonaceae; genus Rheum; species Rheum nobile. The sequence continues at coordinate 566,253 of WOAB01000211.1, read as the reverse complement.
CATTACGCAAACCTGGGGTACTCAACCGTATACAGATGGGACAATAGGAACACTGCAATCACAGTCAAAAGGTAAATCCCATAGCGTGGCAGCTACAACGCCTATCCAGAAAAAGAGGAAAAGGCAATCGCCTTCAGCCGCCATGTTTAACCGACAACTTGCTTCTATGGAAGAGACTGGTAAACAAATGTTGACATTGATGAAGAGTGATTTTGAGGCGAGCACCACAGGAGATGACAACAAATACGCCGAGGCTGTTGGGGTGCTAGACATGCTTGTTGAGAATAATCTCGTGGAAGGGGGTTCTGGCCTTTGGTGTTTTGCCATGACTGAGTTCGACAAGGAAAATAGACGTAGGATTTTTCTGAAGATAAAGACTGATGATTTCATGATTTCAGGGTCAAGTGGTTGGCTCACGAGTACAAAAACAGTGGAAAAGTGTAGATGCACTTCCACCGAATGTATTTGCAAAAGTTATTTATCTTAGACTATTGCAAAAGTGTTTTTATCCTAGACAATTTCCTTAGGTGTAGTATCCTAGACAATTTGTCTCCGTGTGTTTTATCTTGTATGTTTGATGTGGCGTTATGCAAACTTTGTTGACATTTCTTTATATTTGGATACATGACATATGTGTTAAGATATTTGCAAATTTTATTAGGCTTTGTATTACGTTTTAATATGGATTACTTGTTCAATTGTAACAGGGTGTTACATACGGCTATGGCTGACCAGCTAAGAAAAGTTAAGTGTAAACTTTACAAAAGAGACGTCCGAAAGAAGTGGTATCCTCGTTGCAAGTTGTGGTTGGATATGAACATACAATTTTAACAACTTACCAACGAAGGTACATCCTTAAGGTCCCTTGTTTTGATTCGGAATTGACTGGGATCATGTGGATGAGAGAAATCCTAGACTCAGAATCAGATGTGCGGTGCATGATTTCATTTAGAATGGAACGACATGTCGTCCTGAATTCGTGCAAAGAGTTAGAGAATTACGGCTTAAAAGCTTCTCAAAATATGACAGTGCTAGAAAAAGTGGGATTGTTTCTATTCATAATTGCAAATGGACAGTCCAACAGAGCTACATGTGAACGTTTTCATAGATCAAGAGACACAGTTAGTCAAGTAGTTCATCAAGTATTGAATGCATTAGTTGGTCGAAAGTATGGATTCCAAGGTCTTGTACGAAAACTGCTACAACCCCGTGACTGAAATTTCACTACAGTTCCTAACAAAATTCAATCACAAGATAGATATGGCATTTTTAAGGTATTATATTAGGGTCTGAGGTGATAGTTTTTATGCTTTGTCACGTAATATTGCAATAATTAACTCCTTAATGTTCTCGATTAATGGAACTTGTAGGGGGTGATTGGCTGCATTGATGGGACTCACATAACTGCTTCTATACCATTGCACGAGCAATATCCATATTTTGGCCGTAAAAAATATTGCTTGTTTAATGTCATGGCCGTGTGCGATTTTGACATGTATTTCACGTTCATTTCGACCGGGTGGAAAGGGAGTGCGCATGATGCGCGGGTGTTCAACCATGCTGTAAAAATGTCATGTCTTAACTTCCCACACCCACCGGCAAGTAACTTGTTTAAACCCTAGTTAATTTAAAACATAAATTAACATCTTGACGAGTTCCGATACAGAAACATTGAAGTTATAGGATTGAACCCTGGGAGGCAACATCGGGCCGTCTTTCTAGTCTTGAGACCTATCTTGGAAGGAGTTTACCTGACTTTGCTCGTTTCGACCACGAGGGTATGGATGATGGCGTCTGTCTCGGCAATTGTCGGAAGAGGATTTGCGATCAGAATGGTTGGGTCCATGTGATGCCTTTCGTGATTCACGATATTCTTCCAAGCGCACCTCAGCCATGGTCTTAGCTTGGACGTCTTCGAAGCTTCTGTACGGGTACTTGGTGATCTCATTATATAGATTAATGTCTTTGATCAAACCTTGTTTGAAGGCTTCGATGGAGGTGGTGACGTCGCAATGGGGGATCACGACCTTTTCCTTATTGTACCTGTTAAGATAGCTTCAAAGAGGTTCATTATACCTTTGGGTGATTCGATAGAGATCGATTGACTGTCTTTCGAGTCTCCGACTGCTGGCGAATTGGACTTTAAAGGAATTGACCAGATCTGCGAACGAGGTGATCGTACCCTGAGGCAAACGCATAAACCAAGTTAGTGCAGGACCCGCGAGAGTAGTGCCAAAGCTTTTGCACATGACAGCCTCTCGGCCTTCCCTCGGAACAGATACAGTCATTAATTTTTGTTTATAGAGAGAGATATGATCGTCTGGATCGTTGGTGCCGTCGAAAGTTGTCATGCTAGGAAGGTTGAACTTCTTAGAGATCTCGACTCTGGCGATTTCTTCGATGAACGGAGATTCTTCGTATCCGTCCGATGCTTCTTTCTCGATTGGCTGTGGAACTCCGGGAATTCTAGCGATGCGATCGTCGAGCGCCTTCATATGCTGACTAAGCGTCTATTGGACGAGAGCCAGGATATCGGGGGAATTGGTAACCTGTGGTTCATCGATTCGGATTCCTGCTGACCCGATCGGTGTAGAGAAAGTAACATTGTTAGTCGAAAATGGATTGACCAAAGGAGTCCGAGACGTACCATCAATATATCCGGGACGTCGGACGCTCGGGGGAGTCAGCTTGACGCTATCCATGTTAATACGTGTCTGGATGCTGCTATGGACGGGCACTTGTCTGGATCCAGAGACCATCGAATGTACCTGCGATCTAAGAGACTCATTTTCACGAGTTAGTTGTGCTATCTCGGCTTTGGATTGAGTGGACAGGGCAGCCAGAGCTTCGGTCTTCTGACGTTGCTGGGCGAGGTCATCTTGGAGGGTGGTCATTTTTTGGGCTAGCTCTTGGAGTTGGTTCAGAGTTGGATTTTCGGTTGTGTTTCCTTGAGTCTGAAAATCGTCTTTGAGGCGCGGCTCCTCGACGTCGATAGGTAGACTGATAGTCATGGTTGGAGGATTTTTGAGATAGTGATCGGCCAGTTGCCCCACGATGGGCGCCAAATTGTTTTGGGAAAAAAAGATCGATCGACCTAAATCGCCATAGACAGGGTAACGAGTCGATCGGATAGAATGCAATAAATCCAAACCAAATGAACAATCAACTACGTATGAAATAGGAGTAAGACTATGTGATGATATATTGATTCTATGATAATGAGTGTAAGACAAAGTATGGCTTATCCTGTAGATGCAAAGGTCGAATCTTGTCTGACCGGCTAAACTGGCGTCCGAGCCCTGTTGGTCGAATGTTATTGCTAAAAGAATTCAGTGAAAATAAGTAAGTTTTACAAGCTTTTCGGGAGTTCAGATCATGTGTCCTCGTTTAGCTTTTTCGTGCCCTATTTATAGGGTATTTGGAGATTCCTTCTTGACCGATTTTCTTACCGTTTTCGTGAGATCTTTCCTTTAATCTTCCGAGCATAATCTCTGGGATTTCCTTATTAATGACACCTCTAAGTCTGTTTTTGAATCGGCTGCCGTTTGCTGAAGATCGAGCAGTTATGGCTTTGGGCGAGATTCTCGGGATCGGTCGGGTCTGTGCATTGATGAATGTCCGACAACTCTCTTCTAACTCCTTTGGCCCATTTCTCAGATAAGGCAGCCCAATCTGCTAGCCGAAGTTTTCTGGGCCTAACAATTGCTTTAATCTAAATAGGAAAAACGAAAACAAGGAACGCCTTGATCCAAAAGGCAATATCTTTTCGCCCCTCGCCTAAATCTTAGGCGATAAGACCCTCTCACTTTTATTCTACTAACGCCTTTTTGTTCACTAACGGAAAGGTGTTTCTTCTCTTTGATAGAATCCAAAAGGCGTTCTCTTTTTGTTCACTGATGTAATCATGCATGTGCCAAATCAAGGTCAAGCTCCACAAGCTCAAGAGGCACACCAAGGAGGGGGTTCAAGTCCACAATTAGCCCCCAATGCCACGCCAATGCACACAGCGCTGCGCTCCATGCACTGTGAGTCGCCGAGCACCGCACACAAGTTTGGACAAGGAAAATGGATTAGCATACGTTTTCCATTTGCGGCGCCACTTGACCCACGTGAGTCTTATTACTAGGGGATGCCTTGGGAGCCAAGATCGTAGGGAAAATCGCTTACTCGTGTTGCTGCCCGCGCACTCGCTAGGGCTTCACCAAGTGGTATCGACGCTGACCCACCTCCAAGGGCCATCACTCGATCCCGGGCTCTCCAAATCCTTCTAGAACTCCAAAGAGGGTTAAGGAGCCCAAGTGCACCGAGCAAAGTTCTAGATAGTTCGATGATGTTGCTTCAACAAGATTACTCCCCGACGCCATCGGAGCCAAAATGTGAGCCAAGATTGTCCAAAGGCGCATTTCCAATTGGCTCATGTGTTTTGGCTCATCTTTGAGTATCACTTGGCACATGAACCCTACTACAGATCATACTATTATACGGTCCATTGGCGTCATATGGATGAAGTTGACACACTGCAGCCTAAGATGTCTTTATTACTAGGGTTGAGACATTTGGATGACTATTAGAACTAGTTTTCTTGTTATTTGTCACTTATGATTAAATATATTCAGACTTGATATTTTTCCTCAGCAAAAAGCTTTGGGGTTCCTTATTTTGTCATCCATAGACTATGTGAGTTTATCCTAGTCTTGTAGATTGAGAGTGGTGAGTCATATCCATAATCAAACTACACTTTGTGATGGTTTTATTGGTGCGCTTATCCAATACTTCTTAAATAGTTATCCTTACTAAATTCCGCTTTCAAATTATCACGTTTTCTCGAAGAGTTCTCACGTCTTAACTTGTGGCCATGCTAACGTCGAGAAGGGGTTTTCCGTGGCTTTTGTGTTGACCCTAACTTGAACCAAATTGAGATACTTGGTGGAAGTTATCATTTGGCATCATAGCTAGCTCAAGGTTAAGTTTCAAACCATTGCTTGTGTTGTTTCAGTAGTTAGGCCTTGTAGTGCTTGCTTGTGCCAAACCGTGTCCTAGAGTTGAACCTTTGTCTTGCTTGTGAGTATTGGCCATTGGTGACTGTTCTTGAGTGTTCTTGCTCAATGTTGAAGACGCAATTGAAAGAGAAGCATACAGCCCAACGGCTGGAATCCAAAGTGGATTCAAATGGCTAAATTGTAAACTTCAACCAAGATTTAATGCATTGAATGGTCACTTATATTGCAACCACTCTTTGTAGCTTTCAATAGCATTGACCACCACTTTAAGACAAAGATTGCACCTTTAATTACACGATTGTGCAGTCTTTACATTGTCATTTATATAACTTTGCTTTGATTTATCTAAGTTAAGAAAAAAATGGGTTGATAGTGCTAGTGACTTGTTAACGTGTGATATCGAATTTGTACTTTCTTGTTGGCCTTAGTTTGTGTTTATAAAAAATCAGACTCAAAAAAAGTAAAAGAGGTGGGACATGGAAAAATTCGGAATCAACAAAAGTAAAACAAAGAGAAGTCGAGCATGGAAAAACTCAGATCCCACGAGTCTAAGAAAATCAAGTCTAAGATCTCCATTGTTGCTTTGTGTTTTAATTAAAAATTTGTAAGTAAGTCTTGAGTAATTTAGCTTCAAACTTAGCTATATTTGTGACATGTTGTGTGGCTAAACAAGACTTGGTGCAATCCATTCATCAATCCTAAACACTAGCCGACCTTTAGACCCGAGCCGAGCACACTTGTCCTAACCTTGGATTGAAGTCTTGTGTGGTATTTACTTGTGCTTGTGAAGATATTTTGTGATTTCTAAAACTTGAATCTAGTGAAGCACTTGATAGTTAGCCACCCTTGTTTGCGGTTTGTTGCTTAAAGGAAGATAGTTCTTGTATAGAGGTAAATCTTCTTGCTAAGACTTAGTGAATTCTTTTGTTTTCTACTAACTTCAAGTGTTTGCTTGTTTTGTTCTTGTTAGGTTTATTTTTTTGTTCTTTTTTGTGTGTAGGTTATGTCGCAAGACGATAAGCGAAAGGATTCCATGGTGATCCCTATAGAGGGAGAGAACTCTCACATTGAACGATCTTGAAACCTTGTTGGATCGTACCCACCTTGATATTCTCCGAGCCATTGGTGAGAGGACTGAACAAAGGCTTAGAGAGACTCGGGTAGAAGGTGCCAATGAAGTTCAACTTGGCTTGCCCAAATGAGAAGAGTTTCAAGAGAGCCTACGAGATGTCGGCCCCTCTAGCCAGCTCAAGGGAGTGCTCGGGAGTTCAAAGGCAACCACGAGACCCTACTCTTTATCAAGAGGACTTGGGGAATCCCTTTTCTCCAAAGGCAGACAATCAACTTCCGTCTCGACCTCAAGAGTTCTCACGCCCTAACTTGTGGCCGCCCTAATACCGAGAAGAGGTTGTCTGTGGCATTGGTGTTGATTCTACCTTGAACCAGATCGAGATCCTTGGATGAAGCTATCACTATAGTTTCTTATTCACTACTTATTTGTGATTTGAATTTGCCCTTAGGTAGTAACTTGGATGTTTATGACTTTGGTATAAAAGTGTAGGTTTATTCCTTTTTTCTTTGACATGGGTAGCAACTTATAGGTTATTTTCTTTTGCCAATGACTATCGTAGTGCCTTACATTTTGGTGATGTATTTAATTCTTCAAATATGTTATGACATTGGCATGTGTGCAACTATGCGTCCGTGCCTATACGTTTTTTTATTGATTCTAGGATACATAGCTTATAATTTCGTACTTTATGATGTAAATTAATGAGTTTTATAACATTACTTTAATCTAAAAAAGAAGAACCGTGAAAAGCAATGCCTTGATCCAAAACGTGTTCGCTTTTTGCTTCTCGCATAATGCCTAGGCGATAGGACTCATGTCACTTTTGTTCTCCTAACACGTTTTTGTTCACTGACAAAAAGGTGTTTCTCTTATTTGACAGAATCGAATTTCAATTTTAAGTTTGCTATGTTGTTGATTGACACTAAAATTTACTGTTTTATTTTGAACGATTTTGAATTGTCTAGATCTGATTTTGTGATCAACTTCTTTTCCATCGGTATCGGAGGAGAAAGTGTACCAATATAGCATTGTGGGTTGTGGTAAAAGTTATGGTGGATGAAACCCTATTAAGTGAACTGATATTATGAATTATGAGTTTTCCGTAGTCTAAGTTATTAAATTGGACATAAATGACTTAGCACAGGCTATTATGTAAGTTGAATGATAGCGTAAAGTTTCATGGGCTATAAGGACATGGAGATCTCTAATCAATTACATGGATATGTATGGTAGCTACGTGTTGGGCAGACCTACCTTAGGATTCTTCAAATGAGTTGTAGAACTTTAAGTTGAACTATGATTAGCAGATTCCACATACATGAGTGCGATATACCTCTTGCTTGGTGATTGGTAGTCTTTGACATTGTCAAACACCGTTGTGTAAAAGGCGACTATAAAGGCAATGATCAGGATTGTTGAAAATTGAGTGGGAGCTGTAGTCACACAAGATTGGAGAAGTCCTCCTATTTATATATCTGTATATATATGGGTAGGAATGTTGTCTTGGCCACTTGAAGAGTAAGAACTAAAAATGCATGGCCGAGCTCAAATGGATTAAAAGTAATCATTGGTTTTGACAAATCAAACTCGGAGTTCAAGGAACAAATTGAATATTGATACGAATTACATAAGATGTTATCATATCACCAAATTGGACACTAAGTGACAAAGGAATTGATATTGCATACTTGTTTAAGGACAAGTGGGAGATTGAAGGAATACGTCCTTTCATCAAGATGGCAATTACTAATAGTATAATAGGATTATAATGGAGATTTATAATCTGGATACTTTAGGTAGTCTTAGTGTTTTTCTAAAAGCCAACTATGACTTATGGGATAAATTAGATTTAGCCCATTGTTATTATATCTGGGTCCTATAAAGTCACATACAATAGAGTAATTGGGCTAGATCAAAGCAACTCGAGGCCCATAGTGGGACTAGGGAATTTCGGCCATGTGTATTATTGGAAGAGTGGATTATTCATTAAGTAATAATAAAGAGTTATCTATTTACTTGATGATATAAGGAAATTTATCTTTAGGAAAGATAAGATATTACATCAACCATAAATATCTAAGTGAACTAATATTATGAGTTATGAGTTATTCATAGTCTAAGTCATTAAATTGGACATAAATGACTCATCACAGGCTAATATGTAAGTTGATTGATAGCGCCAAGTTTCATGGGCTATAAGGACATGGAGATCTCTAAACAATTACATGGATATGTATGGTAGCTACGTGTTAGGCATACCTACCTTAGGATTCTTCAAATGAGTTGTAGAACTTTAAGTTGAACTATGATTAGTAGATTCCTCATACATGAGTGCGATATACCTCTTGCTTGATGATTGGTAGTCTTTGACATTGTCAAACACCGTTGCGTAAAAGGCGACTATAAAGGCAATGATCGAGATTGCTGAAAATTGAGTTGGAGTTATAGTCCCACAAGATTGGAGAAGTCCTCCTATTTATATATCTGTGTATATATGAATAGGAACGGTGTCTCGGCCACTTGAAGACTAAGAACTAAAAATGCATGGCCATGCTCAAATGGATTAAAAGTAATCATTTGTTTTGACAAATCAAACTCGGAGTTCAAGAAATAATTTGAGTATTGATATGGATTACATAAGATGTTATCATATCACCAAATTGGACACTAAGTGACAAAGGAATTGATATTGCATACATGTTTAAGGACAAGTGGGAGATTAAAGGAATACGTTCTTTTATCAAGATGACAATTACGAATAATATAATAGAATTATAATGGAGATTTATAATCTGGATATTTTAGGTAGTCTTAGTGTTTTTCTAAAAGCCAACTATGACTTATGGGATAAATTAGATTTATCCCATTGTTATTATATCCAAGTCCTATAAGGTCACACATAATAGAGTAATTGGGCTATATCAAAGCAACCCGAGGCCCATAGTGGGACTAGGGAATTTCGGCCATGTGTATTATTGAAAGAGTGGATTATTCATCAAGTAATAATAAAGAGTTATCTATTTACTTGGTGATATAAGGAAATTTATCTTTAGGAAAGATAAGATATTGCATCAACCATAAATATCTAAGTGAATTGATATTATGAATTATGAGTTATCTGTAGTCTAAGTCATTAAATTCGACATAAATGACTCATCACAGGCTAATATGTAAGTTGATTGATAGCACCAAGTTTCATGGGCTATAAGGACATGAAGATCTCTAAACAATTACATGGATATGTATGGTAGCTACGTGTTGGGCATACCTACCTTAGGATTCTTCAAATGAGATGTAGAACTTTAAGTTGAACTATGATTAGTAGATTTCTCAGACATGAGCGCGATATACCTCTTGCTTGGTGATTGGTAGTCTTTGACATTGTCAAACACCGTTGTGTAAAAGGCGACTATAAAGGCAATGATCGGGATTGCTGAAAATTGAGTGGGAGCTATAGTCACACAAGATTGGAAAAGTCCTCCTATTTGTATATCTGTGTATATATGAACAAGAACGGTGTCTCGATCACTTGAAGACTAAGAACTAAGAATGCATGGCCGTGCTCAAATGGATTAAAAGTAATCATTTGTTTTGACAAATCAAACTCGGAGTTCAAGAAACAATTTGAATATTGATATGGATTACATAAGATGTTATCATATCACCAAATTGGACACTAAGTGACAAATGAATTGATATTGCATACATGTTTAAGGACAAGTGGAAGATTAAAGGAATACGTCCTTTCATCAAGATGACAATTACGAATAATATAATAGAATTATAATGGAGATTTATAATCTGGATATTTTAGGTAGTCTTAGTGTTTTTCTAGAAGACAACTATGACTTATGAGATAAATTAGATTTAGCCCATTATTATTATATCAAAGTCCTATAAGGTCACACACAATAGAGTCATTGGGCTATATTAAAGGAGTTATCTATTTACTTGATGATAAAATGATAAATTTCCTATAAGGTCACACACTAAGACTACCTAAAATATCCGGATAAATTTCCTTTTATCATCAAGTAAATAGATAACTCTTTATTATTACTTGATGAATAATCAACTCTTCCAAAAATACACATGGCCGAAATTCCCTAGTCCACTCTCTCCCATAATACATACTAGGGTCGGCCGTGCACATACAAGTGGAAGACTTGAAGTTTTCTCGTCTCGTTCTAACAAATTAAAGCAAGGCGATCTAGTACCGTGCTTGTGTGGATCAAGTAGAGGAGTCACACTTGAGGCTCTATTATCCAAGGTGATCCCGAAAAGAAGTTTTACATCAAAAGGTATGTTACTCTTTCATATATGATTCGCATCAAATTTATGTATGAGATCCTAAGTTAGATGTTTGAAAACTATTTTTGAAATTTTGCATAAATCTTTTTTTTTAATACGAAAAGGTTTGTTAATCAACTAATCATAATTATTATTACTCTTATTGCCTAGTATATGAGTGATTGCTGTAAATGTGTATTGTATATTTTAGTTTATAGTATATTTTTTAAAATGATTAGTTATAGAACAGAATTATCAGTTGGCGTAATCAAACAATATTAATTTAAATTTTATTCTAAATTTTAATTTACAAAATATTTTCTAAATTGATATTAGTAATTATAATGATGATATCCTAATCATTCTAAGATTTAGTATTCAATTTTATAGGTTTAAGACAATGAGAAGTCATTAATTGGTAAATACATTCCTATTAATTTCACTATTAATTTTATATTTTTAACGGCAATGATAAATTATCAATATTATTTAGTAACCTTTGCAATACAATACAAATAAATATGGGTAATTTTAGTAAATATTCACTTTGAAACATTAAATTAGGTGACTCTACCCCCTTTTTTTTGTTTATTAAATACATGACCTCTCCTCCCTTTCCCTTTTCTTTGACCCGCGTTGACCGCGTCTGTGATAGATTTTTTGTGACAGATGTTTGTGACAATTTTGTTTATCATGGATTCTGTCACACACTTGGTGATAAATTCTATCACAAACTTTAAGGCGGATACTATCACACACACTTGATGACGAATTCTATCACACACTTGGTGACAGATGCTGTCACACACTTGGTGACAGATTCCATCACACACACTTGATGATGCATTCTGTCACACACTTGGTTACAAATTTTGTCACACACTTGGTGATGATTCGAGTTGTCACCAAAACTAGTTGGTAACGATTCGAGTTGTCATCGAAACTAGTAGGTGATGATTCGAGTTGTCATCGAAACTAGTTGGTGACGATTCGAGTTGTCCACGAAACTAGTTGGTGAAGATTCAAGTTGTCACCGAAACTAGTTGGTGACGATTCGAGTTATCACCGAAACTATTTGGTAACGATTTGAGTTGTCACGGAAACTAGTTGGTGACGATTCGTGTTGTCACCGAAACTAGTTGGTGACGGTTCGTGTTGTCACTGAAACTAGTCGGTGACGTTTTGAATTGTCACCGAGACTAGTTGGTGACGTTTCGAATTGTCACTGAAACTAGGTGGTGACGATTCGAGTTGTCACCAAAACTTTCTCCAAGATTTTTTTGCATTTTTTTATCTCATAATGCATAATCTAGTGTATAACTTTATATAGTTATTATTTTAAGTATATTGAATTTAAATACTTGACATAATGAACTATCTGTAGTTTGGTTCGCATAATGTTTCTTCAAAACTTCAAACAACTATATGGAATTTCGTCTAGGTCCAATTTATTCCAAAATTTTAGATTGGATCCGGCTAATTTGGGTATGATGCTCACCCCTAATATTGTTTAGGGTACCACCATTTTCAAGTGAATCTAATGTTGCATAAAACGACTATAGATTATTTTTCATGAAGCACTGAAGCATTTCCACCCATGAAGCGATGTTTAAAACACAAATTCACAGGGAGGAAGAAAAATTTCCCTTTCAAGTTGTTGTCCAAATAACAGACAATATCAAACACCCTTGTCCAGAAGGATTAAATAGAACGGAACAAACATTTAAAGTCAGTTTACATATGACTGGCCTACATAGGGAGAACAGTCATTCGTCAAGGCTAATGATCTTACACCCCCTGAATAGAATCCTTGAGAGTGTTGTCATACTCTGCACCAGCTTCTGCTTCTTTAGTTCCAACAACCTCAATTATCTCATGCAGATCGACACACTCGTGTTGCATTGGCATCTTGAATTTGCAATTTTTGTGTGACACTAAGCATTCAGAAGGTTTGCATGCCTTCTTGGTTTCTTATGGCACACAATCATTATGTTCCATAAAGAACCAAAAAACAATTATCTAAGTTTTAGATTGAAGGGCAAAACAAAAGCATAAAATGTTGTGAGAATTTCTGTAATTTGTAACAATAGATGATTCAAAGATACTTTCACTCATTTATTACTAGTGAAAATCTAAAACAAGTCTCATCATGCAATAGGAAAATGTTGCAAACTGTATAATCCACATTTGAGTTTTAGCATTTGACGACTTATCAAAAAGGAAAGAATGATAACAAACATAACAATCCACTGATCCTCATCTAGCATTTGGGTTCTTTAGAATAGAAAATTCAAGTTAACAGATAGACCTCCATTTCTGCATTAATATTGGCTCTTACTCTAATAAATAAAGATATAAGCATTAAATTCTTGGCATAGCCACCAAGATGACAGATAAAGTTTTCTCCATTTATTTAGAAACAAGTAGCATCTAAGATAGCTGATCCTGACTTGATTAGCTTGATAGAGATAATCAGAATTCGCGATTACCTCTTCTTCAAGTTCTACATACCGAACAAGTCCTGCTTTCATTGCCTTACTTACTCTTTTCTTACCCAAACAAAGATCAAACTCCAATTTCTTTTCACACCATTCCTGTTCAAAGATCTATATACACATATTAAACTAACATTAACATTCATGGAGATTTAGGCTAATCCACTAAAAGCTTAATATATTTGATCAAACCACAACATCGCAAATGGGGCGAATCAGTAAGGGAAAACAATTCAAACCAAACCAAGGCAATTCAATACTCCAACTCATTTCTAATCATTTGTCACAATGAATCACATCTAAATCAACTTAAAGTTAAACATGATGTTTTTCTACAGATAAACATCAAATTGAAGTTAAAACAACAGATTCCATTGATAAACTCATAGAGAAAACCCCAATTTCACCTGTAGTTTCATAATTTATAACTCATCCGCGACTCAGTTGAAGATGAAGCATGGTAGGATCATGCCTGGACTAGAAAGCATCCAGCAATGAGTTATACCAACACTCCTTGGGATCATACTGAACCCTATTGTTGACATTGTTAAAGCAAAGAAGACCTACATATATATATAAGGAGGAGGTCTCTTGAATTAGACCAATAGAAACATAGAGAGAACAACTATACTGAGCTTGAGTTCAGATTGATTACCTTGAAAACTTTAGTGAATTTAACCTTACACTTTGATGGCATACTTCTTCATTAGGAAGTAAATTTCTCTCTTCTTCTCACGTTCTGTTTTCTAATTAGCCTACACAACCAAAAACCGATTTACCGATTGCTAAGTTGTTCACTTGCTGGTACATTGCACATGTGTAGTCATTGTCCTCTTTTTTAACACTATAACATAAGTGATAGGACATACAATACACTTTGCATATCTAAGTGTGCAAGTCTTTTTTCAAACTATGCCTTTTCAAAAGGTGTTGAGAATATGTTGTTTGTATGAACTGAGAAGGATAGGGATAGACTCACTTCTGCACTCAAGTTTTTTTTTTATTTATATACAAAGGAAGTTGATGAGATGCTTACCCATGACATAGTTCAACAAGCAAAGGATGTTGTATCTATTTGAGAAGTTACGACAATTAGAGACCACAACTATAACACCCCTGACTTATATCGGTAGTGCCACATGCCGGTGACCTCAGACTTTAAGTCCAAAGTCACTCTAGGCTTTAATCTGAACAATTTATGCTTAAATACATTGATAACAAATAATAAACAGCTGGAGACTTGTGAAATAAATACGCCATCTTTATTAAAATTCCTCTTGTAAATTGAGAAGACTAGTTTTACAAAATAATATGAAATTACAGCGGAAGACTTCATATTAACCCTATATACATGACTAGGTGATTTATATATTATAACTTATTAAAATTAATAAGAAAATTAAATCCATACTAAACAACTTCAAAATATTACTTTGAATACTTCAATTGCAAACCTTCGTCTTCGATTTGTTACTTCAAGATAGCCTGAGACCAACGACTAATATGTTGTATGGGACGGATAACACCAACCAACCATGCAAGGAAAATGAAAGGTTAGTTAGTCTAATGAAAAACTATGCAAGAGTATTTATGTGAGGTTTTGTGTTGTCGTATGTCATTACTACCCTTGTTTCTCGAATAATACTCGATAAACGGTATATAACTACTATACTTCCACTAAAACATAAGAATAGGCATGATTCAAGAGAAGACTCCAATGAAACCGAGTCTTATGGGAATTATATGTATTTATTTGGGAACATTTATAATTATCACAATAAGATTTTAAAAAATGACTCCTTTGACTATTTGGGTCATCAACCAACCTCACTGCGTAATGCGAACTCATATTGGAAAGGGGACTTACTTTAGTCAGGAGCCCAAGCGGTTTCCACATTGTAATTCTTGCACGAAGTATATTAATTATGTGCATAAAAGCACTTATCTTATTTAATTCCAAAACGTGCATTTACGTTAAAGCTTTTAATCCACACCATCTCGATACGAGAATATCATGAAACGAATCCTGAATAACGACACTAGTTAAGTGCACCACAACTTATATTCGAATAAGCTAAATCAATAGAACTCGAAAGAGAGTTCATAAACATAAAGTAGTTGCTTTGTATTCGAGAAAAAACCCCAATTTGATTTTATAAAGAACAGAACCCAACAAAATATCATCATTTTTTATGAGTAAATTGGATGATGTGGGTGTACAATACCATTCCCAAGACGTTCTTTGACGCACAGTCATGCACCATGAAAAGGCGGAATTGCAAAAAGTACCGAGTTTCTGATAGCTCTTTGCAAAAATACCGGCGTTTTAAAAGTATTGCAAAAGTACCCAAAAAAAAATACCAAAAATGCCAGATTTGTAAAATGAGAAAAAGATAAATTCATATTTTTATTTACCTTTTCTTTTGGTGAAAATTCTACTTTTAACAAGTGTTAATTACACTTAACAATTGATTAATAAGAGGGCACAAATTCTGCCTCCATGTCTGCAACAAATCCCCCCTCTCATGGCGACCCGTTTACCTCTTCCACCAATTCAACTTAACCCGACCCGAATTCTCCCACACCCCCGTCTCCTTCAACAAGATCCTGGGCATCGTCGATAAGGCCAGAAACCTCTACCTCTTCTGGGAAATTCTCAACGACATCGTACGACGCCGTTTCATCACGGGCAGGACTGTCGCGATCGCCATGAGGACTCTCGCCGAAGCCAGATGTTGGCCAATCGCGTGCTTGTTCTGCTCCTTCTCCAACTCCGAGAGGTAGCTTCCGAGCCAACCCGAGTCACCGTCGGCACGAGAATGTTGACCGGAATCTGGCCGAGCGGTGGCACAGAATCCCTTCCCGGCCGCGCAAAGCTCCACCGCCGCTTCTCTCTGTGTCTTGCTGATATGTATAAGTATTTTCTTGTGGAAATTTAACCTTGTCTGTCTAAAATTTTAGCTATTTTGTTCAGTGAATAGGCTGTAGTCATTTCACAGAAGAGTACACCATAACACATCAACACACTAGCTGTGAGATTGCAACCGAGTTAGTCGATTTTTATTATATATGGTGAGTCTGGTCAGGTTGGTAAAACTGAATTGTAACCATATTCGACATAAACCCGACTTCATCTGGCTTAATCAATGCCCGAACCAATCCAACCCGACCCAGATTGATAGCATATGGTGGCAGTGCCTTGTCTGCACTAGGAAAAAATATAGGGTGTTGGGTCATTAGAATTATAATTTCCTTTCTACTGTGAGGGAAATTGAGAATAGCTACCCTCTCAAGAGGGGGTGGAGGTGATGTAGGAACCCTATGGTATAAATAAGGTGAGTAGCTTATAGAAAGTATAAGGTTATGTTTTTGGCCAGTTAGAGACCTATGCATGCTTAACTATGCATTTACCAGAAGGAAAATTATCCCCTGGCTTTTGGTGATTTCCTGTCGTGTGTGTGATTTATGTTCTCATGCACTCCACACCAACCTGTCCTGATGCAAAACACTTGTGTGCAAAAGTCATGAAGAATATGTATCATCATTATCTATTTTTTAAGTGCTTCCTTTATTTGCATGTGTACTACAAGTTCAGAAATATATCCTTGCTTAGGGAACCTCTCATGCTAATTTCAGGGTTCTTTTTCTTCTTTATTGCCTGCATCTTGTACGTTCATACTGATGTTACAATAACAAAATCTTCAGCCTCGTATTTGGCAAGACTGCAATTGGATGAGGTCAGTTAGAGGTTCTTTAACCCATTAACTCTTAGTCTGTGATGACACTATGTATACTGAACCAGGCTTCTTGACATCAGGTGCGGACTGTAGTCCAACAGTTGCAAAACATAATCCATCAATGCATAGCAATCCATGATAAGCTAGAAGCATCCTTGCATGAAATGTCTAGAACATGGAATGTTCAATCTTGTAAAGCTGCTCGGAAGTCAGCTGACAGTTTGCTTAAGGAGCTCTCAAAGGATTCGAAACCACTGTTGGCCTCCTTGTAGTCTAATCTCCAAGCTGCTCAAATTTTGCCTAAGGTTTCCTTTCCTTGTGATCCTTAATGTGCAAGTTCTGCCTTCATATAAGCTACTGGATTAGCCATAAATCATAATCAATGCTAGTGAAAGCATTAAAATGCTAAACCTACCAATACAAAATTTGTCCTGATTTTGAAGGCTTGCTTTGGTTTATGATGATGTTTACTTAGGTGGAGGAACTTGCCACTAAGGAGAGGGAGCTGCAAGAAAGGGTAATGACAAAGCACACAATTGTGGTGGATTGCTATGAGAAGAAGCTTGGTGGGCATGAGATTGAGAATCACATTGCTCCCCATCAGCAAAGAATTATAGTATTGAAGTAAGAGGTTGAGGAACTTGTTGAATTTATTGACGAGTTATGAGTTTCTTTCAACTAGAAGTTCAATGTGGATGATTGGTGCTGCTCATCTTAAGAAGTTCTTCAGAACTGAGTTTCATACTTTTACAGAACATGTATCTAGGGAGACCGGGGGAGGGATTATAAAAATGATGTAAACATCAAGATCCACAGTAACTTTGAATGAGCACTGAGCAATAAGCATGTGGTGATATATATAGGCGATGAACAAGGTGTTTTTCTGATTTTATTTACTTGCAAATTTCAAGATAAAAATGCTTTGAATGGTTAGTAATGACCTGACTACGTACAAATGTGACCTGATAAAGTAAATATTTGTAGGATCGTACTTGTTAGTTATCGAGGGAACTGGGAGTCCAGTTCCTAAGCAGCGGAATAAGTAACACAATAGAAGATTCAAGGCAAGTTCCTTAGAGTGGGAACCTTTGATAACCAACTAGTTATCCAGGATAAAACCCACTACCTCTCTTGCAAGAGGATTTCAAAGTCTACTTCTTGTATTAATACTTCGGTTACAATCAACTAGAATAGAACACACAGATTTAAGTCTTAGACACACTAAAGACTCTCTACCTAGTTCAACCTAACCAAGTAACAACAAGCAAGCAACTTACTTAGTTCTTCTTCAAAGAACTCGGCACAAATTCTTCATAGCACTCGGAAATCTTCAACTTCGTGAATGTGTAGAAGAATGAGAGAGTTTCAATTATTTTATTTATATGATTTAATCACTGGAGGAAGCAAATCTCCAATAACCGAATCACACAAATAAAATAATCAAAAGTAATCGTTAAAGATAACATTTGTTACCAAATATAATCTTTACCGATTTTACATATTTTGTTTCCATAAAGATAATCTTTTAAACTCCTAAAATATATGGAAACGGGATAAGATCACATAGTTCTCTCTCATAACTAAAGATCTACCCTAGCAGCTCGCCGCCGCCCTTCACAGATTTATCCAAGTGTTTCTGGCGTCTACGAGCTTCAGTTCCTTCCGCCAGTTCTCAAGTCTGGCGTCAGTGGTTCTGTCTTGTTCTTTCCAATTCCTTAGTTCCCTGTTTGTCACACTAATGGAAATATGAATAGCAAAGGTGTTTGTCATTATCAAAACTAGGAAAACTGAGGAAGGAAACTAGGTAGGGAACTAGAGTTCCCAAAAGTTCACTTCCTAACAATTTCCCCCTTTTTGATGATGACAAACATGTAGAACTGGCATATCGAAATAAGCATGAAAATACGTGTGATGAAAAAAAAGAACATGACTAGATGTAAAATAATCATTAGTGAATTGGATATTCCCTCTTAACACCAGATCTAGTTCCTTAGTTCCCCCTTAATGTAACCACTAGGTTAGAGTTCCTTTCAGCCTATCAGTTCCAGATTACCAAGTTCATTCCCCCTTTGGACATCATCGAAAAGAATCGGTTAGATGAATAACAGAGAAAACTTAGAGAGATAAATGAGCTAATGCTGAACTCTAGAGAAATGGCACCGTAATAACGATTTAAAGCACAGAATAAACAGAGCAAGGAGCACAAAACAAGTTCATTAAATATAAGAGGGACATGAACTACATAAGCATCATAATAAGAAAAATAAAAACACTCAGAGACACACAAAAGGGATCATAATATGGAAGTGGGATCCTAAGGGAACTACAAGTTCCGTGTCAACTGAGTAGGGAACTAGATGTTGTCCTTCACTGCTCTTGGCCATGGGCCCTGTGTTCCTTGTCATCCCTGATCTTGCCATCAACTAGCTTCTCGATTTCTTTGACCAAGGCAACGGTACACTTCCACAACTCCACCACCATCTCATTGGTGTAGTTACTGCCTTTTTCCACAGCAGCAACCACCTTGTCGAAACCATTGATCAAAGCATGCTCAATGTGCGCCAAACTGTTAAGCAGCACATGAGTGTCAGGAACCAGGTGCGGATCAGACTGACCAGGAAGCAACTCTTCCTCAAGTTCCTCAACCTCAGACATCTCATCAACATGTGCCTTTTGAGCAAGGCGTTTCACAGTAGTCATAGTGAGGATGCGAGAGAAGTGGGTCTCTAGAAGGTCAGCGAGGTAGAGACCAAGGCTGGTGAGCAACTTCTTGACAATGTGAGGGTAGGGGAGGGCATGGGTAGTGTGGGACTTGCAGAATTGCATGTGGGCTAGGATAATGCGAGGGAGATCAATAGGTTCTCCCAAGAGAAGTTTCTCCATCAAAACGGCATCGGAGATGGCAATGGTGTCACGCTTTTCTTGGCGGGGGGTGATGTTCTTGATGAGGAAGGTGTGGAGGATTTTCTTGTCAAGGCCCAGGTATTTGGTAAGGAGGGGGCCTTTTGAGGGAGCATTCCCATCAAACACAGTACGGAGAATGGCGGCCTTGCGCTTGGTTGGCCAGTTCCGTTTGATAATCACCCCAAAGCCTTCTCCAGACTCCAGGCCAATCACAATTCCTATCACAGCAGCAGAAATAGGAAAGATCTTACCACCCCAGGTGAGGAGTGTAATATCCCTCATTTTTGTACGGATAAATTTTGAACTTTCTTAAGCACGTGTTGCGAGTCAGATTAAATACAGGGAAGTACGGACATTCTGTGTAATGTTTGATCTCTGTAAGATTTTTCCGAGCAATATACAATGCAGTTGATGCACTTTCGGGTTAATTTGTCATTCGCGTACAAGTTTAGTTAACCCGGGGTTAACGTTTAACTTATCCCTAAGTGTCCGGATAAGACAAACCAGAACCGGCTTGAGCCGTACCCTGCGGCACCAAGGACGCTGCACCCCGCGGCAAGGGCTAGGACGCGAGTCGGTTGGGTAGGCTACCGCACCCCGCGGTGCACAGGCCACCGCACCCCGCGGTAATCATTGGAGTCGTCTCTGCAGAGGCTTTCGCCGGTGTGTCAGACGCGAGGTGGCAAGTGGATTTCGGGAGCTATCTCTTTGTCCCTTTCCTTGCCCCCCAAGTATTGGATTGTTGGGGCTTATATAAGGGAGTGTGAGATCAGATGGAGGAGCTCTCCATCACCTTCATCCTCTTCCTTTGCTCCTCTCAAAATCCACCATTTTCAAGCTTTTCTTCAAGCTTTTGTGGGAGTTTTCTTGGGCAAGAAGGTCGTGCCTAGTACCTTTAGAAGGTTGTTAGTGTTGGGAGATCAAGCTTCAACCAATCGAAGGCGAAACGAGACATTTTGGGTAAGGATTTCGCCATTAACGCAGCTGTGAGCTCGCCTCTGTCATGCTCACCGCACCCCGCGGCACCAAGGCCACCGCACCCCGCGGTAAGCTTGGCCGGGTGTGTGTTCGTGTGTGTGACGTTGGCGAGGCTCATTTCCTTTGATTCGTTTCCCGATTCCTTTAGATTCGATTATATAGATGTTGAATCTAACTTAGGGTCTCGTTGTGGGTCGTTTCTTTGGGGTTTATTATTCCAGATCTGTTTCAGTTTCGGACCCAGGAACCCGTTTCTAAGCTTTGTTCAAGCTCTAGTCGGATTTAAGGCAAGTGGCAGTTCGCTCTTGCTCATCATTCCATACTTTCATTAATTATCAATTGTTTGTTGTTAATTAATTTGGGATGATTTCTTGTTTATGTTGGGAACAGTTTTGATAAATTATTTGATAAAAGAAGTGCTGTTATAATAGGTTGTATATTGCTAGATACAGCGCTATTATGTTCGTAATGGTTTTGTGTGGATTTTAAATATGAATTTCATATGAAAGATTCTAATAGGTTGCATATACTGTTAGTAGCAACGCTATTTTGATATATATATATATATATATAGATTGTTAGATCTATGATGTTGGCCTTGATGGCTTTGTTTTGATGTGATATATGACTGTGTTGAACTGTTTAGTTAGCACGAGTATTCGTAGGAACGTTTACTAGGGCCCATGAGGTCCAGTCGTTTCTTGATAATTAAATGGAGAAAAGGGCTGTAGTCCCTAAAACCTTGGTGGGTCATGACTAGCCTATATACTTTAGTATAGAGGTGGTGCACTTAGCTATTGTCACACTTACCTCGGGAGCAAATCTCGGGATATGCTCCCAGGAAATCTCTCATCTCGGGATGAGCAGATCATAATAAAAGTTTATAATGTGGTGTGTGGTTTGGTTTTGGAATTAAATCAGATAAGTGCTTTAGCACACATAATTAATATACCCTCAGGCGAGTAGTGCAACTAGGTAATAGTGCAGCCAGGAAAACTCGTCTTGACTTTGATCAGAGTAAAGTTCTCCTTCCAATCTGGATTCGCTCTGGGGCGGTGAGGTTGGTCATGAGCCGAAACATCTAAAGTCAGCTTTTGAACGCTTGTGTGTATAATATAAATTAAGTTTCCCTACATTTGTCATGTTTCCGTTAAGGCTCATTTCATTTGGAGTCTTCTTTTGGGATTGATTGCTGTGAGACTCGGTCTCCAGAATCTTCTCTTGTTCATGCCTTTTCATGTATTCCAGTAGGAGTATGATGGTTGACTATCGTCATCGGTTATTATTCGAGAAGCGATGAGTCTAACCTAATACGACTGCTTCGAACCACTCTGCTTTGTATCCTTGTGTAGTCTTTCATTAGACTAACCAACCGTAATTATTCCTTGCATGGTTGGCTGGTGTCATCCGTTCGATTCGGCACATCAGGTATGTTGCTGTTCCGTGAAGGCTAGAACGACTATGAAGATGAACGGTGTTTTGACAAGTTATTTTGTCGCCTTGTTTAAAAGTCTTCCGCTGTAATAAATTCTGATGATGTATTTCGTTTTGTCTGGAATCATGTGTAATTCCGAGACTGTGGTTTAATAAAAGTTATGATATTTGGTATTGTAACTGTGGTTTGATGGTTATATCGTTTGGAAAAGCCTAGGGTGACTTCGGGGTTTTCGTCCGGGATCATCGACAGTAATACTTTTAAATAGTGTGAAATTTGGGGGTGTTACAGATTTGGTATCAGAGCCGAAAGTTTTAAAACGGGTTTGGGATTTCATAAACCATTTACTCGTTTTGAATCGAAAAGGTTTTCGAAGGCTCTGGATTTCCAGAAGAAAAGTCGTTCATAGTTGTGCCTTCTCCTTTAGTCCGATATGGAAATAGAATTCCATATCTAGAAAGACTGATTCCTTCTCGTTGTTGTAAGACATAGGCATTTGTCTATTCTTTTGAAAGGACTCGGAAGAAGCCGAGGTGGTTTCACCATCTCCAGTAAGGCTTGAATTCCCAGTTCCCTCGTTGTGATTTAAGGTTGTAGAACCTAGTAACTCGGTTTGAAGCTCATCTAATGAAATTTACCTAGTTTGATCTCTTCTAAGTTGATTTCATTACGTTGAGTGCATTGGGAGATATTAATGTATGAGATCCTTGGAATTTGATCGGTAAATAGATGGTGAACACGAGGAACACTATCCGTGATGGTGCTGGGCCAAGTAATGACCCCAGACCAAACGTGAGGAATGTTGCGAACCCTGTGGAGGAACACGAGTCTGTTTCTCACAATAATCCAGAGGGCAATGGCCAAGCTCAGGCCGACGCTCCAGTGGTGTTTGATGCAGCAGCTGTTGCGGCAATTCAGGGAATTGTGGTGCAAGCACTCGCCGATATTATACAACCTGCCACACCACAGGCACAAGCAGTGCCAATTCCTCCAGTGGTTCCTAGATTTGTGGAGCCAGCTGTCAATGTACCTCAAGGAGGAGCGATCAGGGATAAAGGCATCTATGGCCGACCGCTAAAAGCAATAAGCTCTATGAGGCCTGATTGCTACGACGGAAAAGGAGAGCCAGTTAGAGTGGCACATTGGTTCTCTCACATGGAACGATTGTTTCGTAATGTGGAATGCACTGAAGCTGAGAAAGTGCACATTGCTTCCCTACAATTAAAGGAAGATGCTAGTGATTGGTGGGAGAACACCGGTCTTGCTAATAGCCCTGATTTGAATTGGGCAATGTTCAAAACCAAGATGATTGATCGATTCTTCTCTCGGGCTATGAGGGAAGAAAAGCGCAAATAATTTCTCTATCCAAAGAATGATGGATTGAAGGTGGCCGAGCTGGCAACCAAGTTCAATCGCCTATTACAGTATGCGGGATCAGAGATCTCCAGTGAAGAGCAAAAGATCTGGTACTTCCATGAGTGGATGAGTCCAGATATTAAGCCAATGATGGTGCGTCACGGATGCTCGACTTTGGAGCAGTACATGGATGCAACCTATAAGTTAGAGGTGACTCTGGAGGAGTCGACTGAGAGACGGAATCGCCAGAGGTCGATGCCAAATCAATCTCAGGCTAGTGGATTCAAACGTCCTGCGCCACCGACTAACTTTGCCAAGTCTAGTAAGGCAAAGACGGATATGACTCAAGGAGGGTCAACACAGCTGTCGGATCAAGGTAAGAGTCTGATCCGATGCTATAATTGTGGTGAAACCGGACACAAGAACAGGACGTGTCTGAAGGAAAGAAGGACATGCTTTGGCTGTGGAAAGGAAGGACATATGCGGAAGTTCTGTTGGCAGGAAAGGCAGAATGGAACGGAGTTCCAACAAGGGTCTGTTGATCAAAACAATCGACCCAGGTTTCAACCAGTGGAAGCTCCTAGTCCTTCGATGCAGACAACTGCACAGAACAAGGGAAAAGCCCCAATGGCTTCTGGAAGTCAAGGTCAACGCCTTTACGAGATGCGTGAGGCAGATGGACACGACGTTCCAAATGCTTAAAGTATTTTGGTACTACTTTTGTTAGTATGTTGTTAGATCGGGTGTTTCATTTTGAATAGTTGTGATAAAGTTAAAGTTAACAACAAGGTTTGCATAACTTTTGTGGTAAATATTCTTAATGATGAATAGTTGGTTTGAACCAAGCTTCTGTCGGAATTTTCAATTACCATTTAGGGTAAGAGGTTCGAAGCGGATTTGGTCTGCATAACCATGGTTCCATACGATAATTTTCTCGGTATGGATTGACTGATGCGTCAAGGGGCGGTCATTAATTTTAGTTTGAGAATGGTGACGGTGTCATCTGGGGACCAGAATGTACGCACGTTTAAGGGTCAGAACGACGCTGATAACGGCAGGCTTATCGATGCAATAGCTGCGTTTAAAGCTACTGCGACAAGGTTGTGTCGGGTACCTGTGCTATCTGGACGATCCCAGGATTGATGATCTGTTGGATCAATTATGAAGAGCAAAAGAGTTTGCATTGGAAATTAAGGTTACTCGGGAAACCTAGGAAACTGAGGCGGTTATGCTTAGACGTCTTCCCAAGTGGTTTTGGCCAAGTTTCGGGGTCGAAACTTCTTTTAAGGGGGAGGTAATGTAATATCCCTCATTTTTGTACGGATAAATTTTGAACTTTCTTAAGCACGTGTTGCGAGTCAGATTAAATACAGGGAAGTACGGACATTCTGTGTAATGTTTGATCTCTGTAAGATTTTTCCGAGCAATATAAAATGCAGTTGATGCACTTTCGGGTTAATTTGTCATTCGCGTACAAGTTTAGTTAACCCGGGGTTAACGTTTAACTTATCCCTAAGTGTTCGGATAAGACAAACTAGAACCGGCTTGAGCCGCACCCTGCGGCACCAAGGACGCTGCACCCCGCGGCAAGGGCCAGGACGCGAGTCGGTTGGGTAGGCTACCGCACACCGCGGTGCACAGGCCACCGCACCCCGCGGTAATCGTCGGAGTCGTCTCTGCAGAGGCTTTCGCCGGTGTGTCAGACGGGAGGTGGCAAGTGGATTTCGGGAGCTATCTCTTTGTCCCCTTCCTTGCCCCCCAAGTATTGGATTGTTGGGGCTTATATAAGGGAGTGTGAGATCAGATAGAGGAGCTCTCCATCACCTTCATCCTCTTCCTTTGCTCCTCTCAAAATCCACCATTTTCAAGCTTTTCTTCAAGCTTTTGTGGGAGTTTTCTTGGGCAAGAAGGTCGTGCCTAGTACCTTTAGAAGGTTGTTAGTGTTGGGAGATCAAGCTTCAACCAATCGAAGGCGAAACGAGACGTTTTGGGTAAGGATTTCGCCATTAACGCAGCTGCGAGCTCGCCTCTGTCATGCTCACCGCACCCCGCGGCACCAAGGCCACCGCACCCCGTGGTAAGCTTGGCCGGGTGTGTGTTCGTGTGTGTGACGTTGGCGAGGCTCGTTTCCTTTGATTCGTTTCCCGATTCCTTTAGATTCGATTATATAGATGTTGAATCTAACTTAGGGTCTCGTTGTGGGTCATTTCTTTGGGGTTTATTATTCCAGATCTGTTTCAGTTTCAGACCCAGGAACCCGTTTCTAAGCTTTGTTCAAGCTCTTGTCGGATTTAAGGCAAGTGGCGGTTCGCTCTTGCTCATCATTCCATACTTTCATTAATTATCAATTGTTTGTTGTTAATTAATTTGGGATGATTTCTTGTTTATGTTGGGAACAGTTTTGATAAATTATTTGATAAAAGAAGTGTTGTTATAATAGGTTGTATATTGCTAGATACAGTGATATTATGTTCGTAATGGTTTTGTGTGGATTTTAAATATGAATTTCATATGAAAGATTCTAATAGGTTGCATATACTGTTAGTAGCAACGCTATTTTGATATATATATATATAGATTGTTAGATCTATGATGTTGGCCTTGATGGCTTTGTTTTGATGTGATATATGACTGTGTTGAACTGTTTAGTTAGCACGAGTATTCGTAGGAACGTTTACTAGGGCCCAGGAGGTCCAGTCATTTTTTGATAATTAAATGGAGAAAAGGGCTTTAGTCCCTAAAACCTTGGTGGGTCATGACTAGCCTCTATACTTTAGTATAGAGGTGGTGCACTTAGCTAGTGTCACACTTACCTCGGGAGCAAATCTCGGGATATGCTCCCAGGAAATCTCTCGTCTCGGGATGAGCAGATCATAATAAAAGTTTATAATGTGGTGTGTGGTTTAGTTTTGGAATTAAATCAGATAAGTGCTTTAGCACACATAATTAATATACCCTCAGGCGAGTAGTGCAGCTAGGTAATAGTGCAGCCAGGAAAACTCGTCTTGACTTTGATCAGAGTAAAGTTCTCCTTCCAATCTGGATTCGCTCTGGGGCGGTGAGGTTGGTCGTGAGCCGAAACATCTAAAGTCAGCTTTTGAACGCTTGTGTGTATAATATAAATTAAGTTTCCCTACATTTGTCATGTTTCCGTTAAGGCTAATTTCATTTGGAGTCTTCTTTTGGGATTGATTGATGTGAGACTCGGTCTCCAGAATATTCTCTTGTTCATGCCTTTTCATGTATTCCAGTAGGAGTATGATGGTTGACTATCGTCATCGGTTATTATTCGAGAAGCGATGAGTCTAACCTAATACGACTGCTTCGAACCACTCTGCTTTGTACCCTTGTGTAGTCTTTCATTAGACTAACCAACCGTAACTATTCCTTGCATGGTTGGATGGTGTCATCCGTTCGATTCGGCACATCAGGTATGTTGCTGTTCCGTGAAGGCTAGAACGACTATGATGAACAGTGTTTTGACAAGTTATTTTGTCGCCTTGTTTAAAAGTCTTCCGCTGTAATAAATTCTGATGATGTATTTCGTTTTGTCTGGAATCATGTGTAATTCCGAGACTGTGGTTTAATAAAAGTTATGATATTTGGTATTGTAACTGTGGTTTGATGGTTATATCGTTTGGAAAAGCCTGGGGTGACTTCGGGGTTTTTGTCCGGGGTTATCGGCAGTAATACTTTCAAATAGTGTGAAATTTGGGGGTGTTACAAGGAGGGCGTCATTGGCAGGCTGGTCGTCTTTGACAGAGACAAACTACAGGTTTTGGTAGAAGAGACGCACCATGTCCTCATTCACAGCAAATGGGGCGGGAACAAGAGAGTCCCAGCCCTGGAGTTGTAGCTTGGCGTAGGCGGCAATGACACAGTCGTCAGCAACAGAGTCCCAGAATTCTGCGCCAACGAGGCGGCTTGCCCAGTTCCTTTCCTCAGAGAATGACACGGAACTAGGGAAATATGGGTACATTTGATGTAGGGAACCAAGCAAACACTCAAGAAAAGTACGTACCCATATTAATAAAATTAGGAAGGCAATTTTGACATTACACAGATAATTCCCAGTGTGGACTAAACAAAGGATCATAAGGAATTATGCAATGTAATCAGGCTTAGGGACAGCTTATAGTCAATCATCGCTTCGGCTTGTAATATAGGATAGATGTGATCAAACTAACTATGTGAAGGCTAACCAAAGAGATGTAGACATGCACAAGATATATCATGAAAAGAAAATGCGATCATGCCATAATTTAGAACATGCTTTAGAATCAATGTTACAGGACATGCAAGGCCAACACAAAGTCAAATATCATCAATATTTTCAGTGGAATCATGGAACAGATCAGATCTAGGCACAGCAAGGGAACTAGTAATGGCAACTGGAACTACTAGTTGAGAGAAATCATTCCTAGAAGCAATCTTAAGGACTCGTAGGGTTCTCGATTTAGCGCTTTGGTGAATATATCGGCAATTTGATCTTCCGTCCTACAATGTTCTAGGAGTATGTTCCCTTTTTCAACATGATCACGCAAGAAATGATGCCTAATGTCAATATGCTTGGTTCTAGTATGATGCACAGGGTTCTTAGCTATGTGATAGCACTCGTATTGTCACATAAGATTTTGAGGGGACCAAAAGACATACCAAAGTCCGCAAGTTGTTGTTTGAGCCAGAGGAGTTGGGAGCAACATGCAGCGGCTGCAATGTACTCGGCTTCAGTAGTGGAAAGAGCCATAGAGTTTTGTTTCTTAGAGCCCCAAGAGATCAAGCAGGGCCCAAGGAACTGGGCCAATCCAGAAGTGCTCTTGCGATCAACTTGGAACCCAGCATAGTCTGCATCCGTATATCCAAGAGGGTTGAAGTGGCAATCTTTGGGGTACCAAAGACAAAGGTCATCAGTTCCCTTCAGATAGCGAAAAATGCGCTTCACTTCGGTTAAGTGAGATTCTCTTGGATCAGCTTGGAACCTGGCACATAGACAAACAACAAACACAATATCTGGCCTACTAGCAGTTAGATACATCAAAGATCCTATCATACCACGGTAGAGTTTCTCCTCAACTCTTTGACCAGTATGATCAGCGGTGAGACGAATTGCTGGGGAAATGGGAGTAGAGATAGACTTGCTAGAATCCATTTTGAACTTCTTCAAGAGTTCCTTCAGATATTTCTGTTGATGGATTTGGATCCCATCGGCCTTCTGAGTGACTTGTAATCCCAGGAAGAATGTGATTTTCCCAATCATACTCATTTCGAACTCGCTGCTCATTAGATTTTTGAACTTTTCTACAAGAGACAAGTTAGTGGAACAAAAAATAATATCATCGACATAGATTTGAACCACTAGAAATATTTCACCTTTAACTTCCAGGATGAATAGAGTCTTGTCAATCACACCACGGCGATAACCATTAGCAGTTAGAAACTGGGCAAGGCGATCATACCAAGCGCGGGGAGCTTGTTTCAAGCCGTAAAGGGCCTTGTCCAGGAAATACACGTGGTCAGGGTGATCATCATCCTCAAATCCTGGAGGTTGCTTGACGTAAACTTCCTCTTGGAGAATGCCATTTAAGAACGCAGTCTTCACGTCCATTTGAAAGAGCTTGAAGCCTTTGTGGGACGCATAAGCAATGAGCAATCGAATTGCTTCCAGTCTTGCTACAAGGGCGAATGTCTCATCGTAATCAATCCCTTCTTGTTGATTATAGCCTTGACCAACCAATCGAGTTTTGTTCCTTGATACTGCACCTGAATCATCCAATTTGTTGCGAAAGACCCATATAGTTCCTATTATATGACGATTAGGAGGACGAGGAACTAGTCGCCAGACTTTGTTCCTTTCGAACTGGTGAAGTTCCTCTTGCATAGCAATGATCCAATCGGCATCCTTCAGTGCTTCCGTGAT
The DNA here is from genome assembly GCA_027886185.1 of Rheum nobile. Taxonomy (NCBI): domain Eukaryota; kingdom Viridiplantae; phylum Streptophyta; class Magnoliopsida; order Caryophyllales; family Polygonaceae; genus Rheum; species Rheum nobile. The sequence goes on along the minus strand of WOAB01000211.1, from coordinate 537,069 downwards.
GGTCTTGGGTTCTATAAGGGATAGAAAAGCATTGAAAGCACATAAATTCATATCCTCATATCCATACCTGTCCGGGGGTTTAATTGTTCTTTTGGCTCTATTTGAGGCCAGTGCGTCGGTCCCTGGAGTTGCAGCTTCTATATGGACGGGAGCCGAGGAAGGGGAGATGGGTGAAGCAGAGTCAATTCCTTGGGTAGTCGGGTTGACTTGAGGCGATGTGTCAGTGGGAACTGGGTCAAGCAAGGGAACTGGGTCAGAAACCACAGTGTCTGGTTGAGTGGGAGGAGTTGGGGAGCTTTCTGTGGACAGCGACTCCTTGGGTTCAATCAAGGGAGTCAGGTTGGGTGGACCAGTAAGGGATGGATGTGAGTTAGGCTTGGAGGGTGCTTCATCATCGGAGTCTTCAGTAGGCCGTTGAAAGGATCTTCCGAGGAAACTGAGGGATCCTGCACATACTTTGAAGGAAATTTTTCATTGAAAACAACGTGAATACTTTCCTCTACCTTTTTAGTTCGGTTGTTGAAGACCTTGTATGCCTTACTGTTTGAGGCATATCCGATGAAGATTCCTTCATCGCTGCGGGGATCAAATTTTCCAAGATTGTCCTTGCCATTGTTGTGAACAAAGCATTTGCATCCAAAGACACGCAGATGAGCAATGTTAGGAACTCGGCCGTGAAGAAGCTCATAAGAGGTCTTGTCCAGCATGGGGCATAGCATAGCTCGATTGAGGATGTAGCAAGCAGCATTAACAGCTTCCGCCCAAAAGGATTGAGAAAGTCCACTGGAGATAAGCATGGTGCGAGCCATATCCTCCAAGGTTTTGTTCTTCCTCTCAACTACCCCATTCTGTAGTGGTGTGTAGGGAGGTGAGAAGTTGTGATCGATTCCACGTTCCCTGTAAAAGGTTAGAAAATCTCCATTCTCGAACTCAGTTCCATGATCGGAACGAATGGCTCGAAGAGATACATTGAAGGATTTTTCAAGCAAGGGAACAAATTTCTGACTGTGGAATCGATCACAACTGTGGAATCAAGCAAGGGAACTACCTCAATCAAGCAAGGGAACTATAGGTTTAGCGAGCTAGTTCCCTTGCTTGAAAAATCCTTAAATGTATCTCTTAAATATATCACCATAGTTTTGGACTTGAAGAAACTACGAACCTGTTTCCCTTGAACACAGTCAGAACAGATTTCTGAATTCTCAGCGTTGATTTTGGGGAGACCACGAACAAGTTCCTTTTGATGCAGCTTGTGAATTAACTTGATGCTTGCGTGACCAAGTCGTTGATTCCAGAGGTTTGTTTGATCGTCAATGGAAGAGAGACACAACTTTTCTTTGGGAACGAACTTTGGGTCAATGATATAGATGTTATTAAACCTTTTTCCTTTCAGGATCACAGTTCCCTATCTATCTTCCACGAAACATTCCTTTGAGGTAAAACGAACCTCATTTCCCCCTTGATCACACAACTGTGACACACTTATTAGATCAAAACCTAAATTTTCAACAAGGTTAACATTACTTACCTTAATGTGATCAGTGAGATTCACACTTCCAGTTCCACAGATTGTTCCCTTTCTCTTATCTCCGAAGGAAATGGTTCCTCCTCGGTGTTGCTAAAGTGACAACATTTTCTTTCTGTTTCCGGTCATATGGCACGAGCATCCACTATCTATGTACTAGTTATCTTGTTGTCGCACTTCGTCATGCACAAGGGAACTCAAACTTTTGGAAACCAGCTAAGCTTAGCTTTTCTGGGCGAATGAGGTTGAAATCTTGTCTGTGGGTTAGAAGCAGGAACAGAATAATAAGGATCATTCAAGTCATTAATGGTATGTATCATTTTCTTGTTATTTATTTTCTGGTTCCTTTTCTTAGTATTTTCTTCCACTTGTCTTTTCTTGTGAATGCATTCATGAATATAGTGGCCATTCTTACCACAATGCCAGCAAACAGGATTATAGACAACATGACCATACTTACCATGACCAGGTCGAAATGGTCTTTCTTGCTTTCTTTGCTCAAAGTTAACTTTCTTACCCGTAGTTCCCTGAGCTTGGGCAACATACATCTTGTGAGCATTCTGACCGTTGAACCAGTTTTGGTTCTCCTTGGGCTTCTGTTCAAGAACTTTTACCTTCTCCTCTAAGAACTGGGCTTTGTCTCGAGAATTTTGTAATGCAGAGCTGAGAGACTCATTTTTCTCTACCAGTTCCCTTCTCAGCTTTTCATTCTCAGCGGAGCACGTTTCCACATAATCGTTTTTACTAGGGTAACCCAGACCGTGACGTTGCTTAACAAAAACAGTTTGATTCACAGTTTTCTCATTTATAGAGTGAGTGAGATGATCAAGTTTGTTCATAATTTCATCAAGCATAGAGGATGTCTTATTTTCAGAGTCTGTTATGGGAATTGGGGGTTTATCACCATGCATGAGTTCCTTTTTGACATTTTTGCAAGACTCACACTTTCTTAGAGGATTAGCTACTAATTTCTCAGTATCCTCAAGTTTCTTACTCCAGACAGAGTTTTCAGTAGTTAAGCAAGAGATTTCATCTTCATATTCTTCCAGTTTCTCTTGTAGGGAACTAGTTTCCTTTCCAAGTTTCTTAATTATCTTGACCATTTGTTTTTTTGTCATATTCAAGAAGAGATTTAGTAAAGTCAGAAGAAGATACCTCAGAGTCGTCAGATTCTGTTGAGTCTTCCTTGGCCATTAAACATCTGCCTCTAGTAGTTCCCTTTGTCTCTAGTTCCTCTTCGGAGTCTTCTGAATCATCTCCGAAGGTAGCAAAGAGAGCCTTTTTGTGTTGAGACTTGTCGTCGTCGTTGGAGTTCTTAGGACAGTTCCTTGCCAGATGTCCTCTTTCTTTGCATTGATAGCATTGATATTCAGAGAGGTCCTTCTTTTGGAAGCTTTTCTTGAACTTTCCTTTGACGAAATGCTTTCTGATATGCTTTGTGACCAGGGCGGTCATTTCATCTTCTTCATCTTCAAGGTCGGAGTTTTCTTCTTCCATTTCTAACCTGGAAAAAGCTTTTGAGATTTTTAAGGCAATTCCCTTCTCCATCTTTTTGGCAGAACTTGTTTTGAGTGCCTCTCTTTCTTCGACTTCAAGTTTCCCTATGATTTGAGTCAAGGGGAGACCTTGAATTCCAGGAGTAGTCTTCAGAACTCTTTTGATGAGGCTGAATTTGGAGTTGAGACCGTTGATGATGACAAGGGCTTTGGACCATTCATCAAGTTCTACATCGGCGTTGGTGAGTTTTGTGACAAGCCTTGTGAAGCGGGAATGGTACTGGGAGATGTTCTCAGTTTCAAGCATATCGAAAGTGTGATATTCTCCTTTTAGAGCAAACTTTCTACTTTGCTTCAGTTACTCACTTCCTTCATGCATCTCCTTCAGAGCGGTCCAGATCCCTTTAGCAGTTGGGATTCCTATCACCTTGTCCATATCTTCTCTAGTCAACCCATTGAGAATAAGTTGACGAGCTTTAGCATTTTTCTCCATGATGGTGTAGTATTCGGGCTTCCATTGGTCTTCAGTTAAGTCCTTGGAATGACTCAATCACCATTCTCTATCACGCGCCAACACTGATAGTCCATGGTTTGGATGTAGTTGGTCATGCACTTCTCCCACCATTCTTCTTCTCCCTTCTTACGAATGTGGGGTTTGTTGATGGAGATTCCTAGGCTGAATTCGTTTGAACTAGATATCTTGAAATCTGTAAACTAACACAAATCTAGAGCGCCTGCTTTGATACCAATTGTAGGATCGTACTTGTTAGTTATCGAGGGAACTGGGAGTCCAGTTCCTAAGCAGCGGAATAAGTAAAACAATAGCAGATTCAAGGCAAGTTCCTTAGAGTGGGAACCTTTGATAACCAACTAGTTATCCAGGATAAAACCCACTACCTCTCTTGCAAGAGGATTTCAAAGTCTACTTCTTGTATTAATACTTCGGTTACAATCAACTAGAATAGAACACACAGATTTAAGTCTTAGACACACTAAAGACTCTCTACCTAGTTCAACCTAACCAAGTAACAACAAGCAAGCAACTTACTTAGTTCTTCTTCAAATAACTCGGCACAAATTCTTCACAACACTCGGAAATCTTCAACTTTGTGAATGTGTAGAAGAATGAGAGAGTTTCAATTATTTTATTTATATGATTTAATCACTGGAGGAAGAAAATCTCCAATAACCGAATCACATAAATAAAATAATCAAAAGTAATCGTTAAAGATAACATTTGTTACCAAATATAATCTTTACCGATTTTACATATTTTGTTTCCATAAAGATAATCTTTTAAACTCCTAAAATATATGGAAACGGGATAAGATCACATAGTTCTCTCTCATAACTAAATATCTACCCTAGCAGCTTGCCGCCGCCCTTCACAGATTTATCCAAGTGTTTCTGGCGTCTGCGAGCTTCAGTTCCTTCCGCTAGTTCCCAAGTCTAGCGTCAGTGGTTCTGTCTTGTGCTTTCCAATTCCTTAGTTCCCTGTTTGTCACACTAATGGAAATATTAATAGCAAAGGTGTTTGTCATTATCAAAACTAGAAAAACTGAGGAAGGGAACTAGGTAGGGAACTGGAGTTCCCAAAAGTTCACTTCCTAACAATATTGCTCTGAAACGTGGCCTGACTTCGTATAAATGTGGCCTGACAAAGTACATAATGCTCTAAAATTTAACTTTTACTTTTTATGATATATGAACATTTCAGGTCGCATATTTCAGAACAATATGTACTTTATCATGCCACATTTATAGATAGTCAGGTCAATGCTCTGTTATATCACAAAATTTCAAATGGTAGCCGATTTAAAATTTTAGAGCAATATTTACTTTATCATGCCACATATATACGAAGTCAGGTCAATGTTCTGTTATATCACAAATTTTTAAATGTTAGCCAATTTCAAATTTCAGAGCAATATTTAATTTATCAGGCCACATTTATACGTAGTCATGTAATTTATTTGTTATATTAACTATAAATTTTAAAGTAATTTTCCCTATCTCTTACAATAATCCTGTGTATATTTATAAATTGAAAGAAATAGTTTTCTATTAAAAATCATATAATTTCACAATTATATAACCCTGCTAAATTTGGGAAGTTTCCGTGAGTTATGATATAACTCAATTATCGTTTTTAGGTAAAAACGATATAGATGATCTTAATCAAACAATTAATAGATTAATTCATATATGTTTAAAGAGAAAGACATGCATTGAGCTTACCCCAACACAACATTATACAACGGACGATACTGCCGGTCATGGAACTAGTTGCGATCAACATTAATAAATAAATTAGTTAGCTATATTGGATTAATAAGTAGGAAGGGCAAAGTGGTGGTCAAGGCATTTACACAACTTTCTTACTTTCTTGTTTGAATACGAATAGAAATTACAGAAACTACATCAATTTTCTATTAAAAATCATGACTCTACACTCCTGAACCTTATCCATGCTCATCCATTTTTGCAACTAAAAACCCTTCAGAGACAGGTCCATGCATAATAAAATGACGAAAAAGACACCAAACTTTCACATCTTTGCCAAAGAAAAAGCTCAAGGCATCTATAGACATTACTTCAAGACCTGTGCAACAAACCTAAACAACAATTCATTCAATTGCATACATCACAACTTACCTTGAAGATGAAATCTGATGTTGAGACAGTAACTGGTTTCTTAGACATTCCACCATAAGTTACCATAGTTCCTCCATTCCTGAGTAATTCATAAACCTTTAATCAGAAATTCAACAACTTTCATATTATTAACTTTACAATTTTAAGTATAGCTCACACCTCAAAAATTTGAGAACTAGTGATGTTGCATTGCCACCAACACCGTTAAATCCAAGAGCAGGTTCAGGCAAATTAACCTACAAGATGCACAAGGAAGAAAGAAACAGTTACAAGATGCAAGTAACATATTCTATGAATCCAAATAGTGAGAAGTGATAACACAAAATATGCAAAGGATAAAGTACCAAAAGACTCTTGATATTCTTCACATCAAGTTGGCTTTCGGTGAATATTTCATCAGCTATGGATCCATTGCTTCTAAAGAGCAAAATTCATCTCCCATGATCTCGTCTGGCATGCAAGATTGTCCAGTAGATGGTCAAAGTGGTAAGTCCAAAATGGTACCAATGCCATCAATATACATTAACATTGTTGCATCGTAGTGGACCTTGTTGTTTCCCCCTCTCTTTGTCATCTTCCATGTTAAACCTTTATTTGGTTCTAGACCAGGTTGTGAGACCTCTAGGCCATGCTTTACAATTTATAAATATACACTGGACTATTGTAAGATATAGGGAAAATTAGTGTAAAATTTAAAGTTAATATAACAGAAAATTGTCCTGACTACGTACAAATTCGGCCTGATAAAGTAAATATTGTTCTGAAATTTAAAATCGGCTAACATTTGAAATTTTGTGATATAACAGAGCATTGTCCTAACTTCGTATAAATGTGGCCTAATAAAGTAAACATTACTCTGAAACTTGAAATAGTTTTCTGTGTCATTAGAGAAATATTGATTGGTACTATGGTTTCAATTCTGTAATTTCCTAATCTGCATCAAACTTGTTCATCCATACCAATGAAAGAGAGAGGATTTCTTTGGGGAGACATGTACGGAGTATTACATTTTGGATGGGTTTCATTCTGAATTCACCACAAGCCATCCAAATATTGTTTTGACAGTTATTTGAGTTACTAAATAACGAAACAAAAAAATTGCAGATATGTGGGCAATTGGTGTGATACTTGCTGAACTGTTAATGTTATGTCCTATTTTCTATTTTTACATGGTTTGTTTTTACACTTGTGAATTTGTTTTTACAGATATGTGGGCAGATATGTCGGCAGAAAGGTAACACTTGTGAATTTGTTTTTACATTGCTTTTTATCTAAAAAGTTTGAATTTGGTCGGCTTGTCTTTCAGTTTTTTGTTCATATTTTCTGTTTTGCATTTGAAATCTGATCTGCAGCAGTTATGTTTCTTAATGCTTGTCTGTGACCTAGTAGAGCATAATTGCAGAACTTGGTTACTGTTATTAGGCTCATTTTTCTGCATGTACTCCTTATTTTATAATGTTGTTATTAGCTTGCTTCATAGATTAAAATCTTTCTTTTCATAATCACTTTATCTTTCTTTTCATAATCACTTTCTCTAAGAGCTGCATCTTACACTTGATTGGAATATGTCAGCAACAAATAGCAATGCACCTCAATTACTTGCAATAAAACACAATATACTATATAACAAAAACAGTTTTCAGAGACATTGAATTCAATTTTCATGTTGATACAATGGAGTTGACCAGCTTCCCTCCAGCAAAAAAACTCCTCCAGTTACATGGATTTCGAAAAGACAACAAGAATAAGGAGGGAAATGATCCAATAAATAAAGATTATAAAAATAATCATTGTTCTTGGAGTCTAGAGATGCTCCTGTATATCTAATGCACAATCTAAGCACAACTTCAACTTCTTTACGCAAAGTTCAGAGCTAGTACCTGAAGAACTTCAGCTCAACACAATCAGAGACGAACTCAATAGGAAAATGCTCGTACAAGCCAATGAAACAATATCAAAAGCGTTATCGGATTCAAAGATAGTATTGAGATAGATAGTTTTAAGTGGGAAGCAACATAGATTGGGGCTTCGGATGAATACAACAGCAGCCCATGATGGCGGCCTATTACTCCAACAATGTCACCACTGATCACATTCAGCAGGTCTTTCTCCCTTCTACTACTGACTGCACTCACCCCCTCTCTGTTTAAAGTTTAAACCCCCCCTTTTCATATCAGAATACAGAGTAAAAAGCAACCCCTTTGTCTATGTCCTTGTTTTGGCTTTTCATCGGCTCCATCTCAGTATTCGAATATTGGATATTCCGCCCCTTTATTTTTCATCTGTTTTCTAGGGCCAAACTGTGGTAAAATGTGTTTCATTATCAAAGGGAATCTGGTGTTTTTGATTTTTCCAACTTGCTATGCCGGCTAGATTGACGTGCTTCATTATCCTCTTGCTTTGACAACTGAGACGAAGAAACACTACATGTGCTTGCTTGTATACTGTGACGGTGTTGAATAGGAAAGTAGTCATTATCCTCGGCGTTCCCGCGACCTTTCTCCACTTCAGATTCAGTGTGCCGTCGTCCTCGCATTCATGGTTGCTGCTTCCGTAGCACGACTCCGTGTCGTCCGTGGCGGCATCACTGGAGGTGGAGGAGGAGTCGTTGAAGAGGACTTGACAAATTCGAGCAACTGGAGGAGGAAGAGGAGTTGGCGAGGACGAATCGTCGGCGTCAGCGGAGGAAGAGTCGTTGGCGTCAGTGGAGGAGGAGGAGTCGGCGAGGTCAGAGGACGAGTCGCAGAGGTCCGAGGAAGACGGAAGGAGGAAGAGGGAAGCAGAGGGAGACTACATCTCGGTCAAGATTTGGAATTAATTAGGATTAGATTAGTAGGATTAACATTTTTTTTATTTTCATAAATTTTGATGAATTCTCTTTTTTTTTAAAAAAAAAAATAATTAAATTTAACCCTTAACAATAACAAAATTATCCAAAATTTAATAGTTTGGTATTAGAAATTTGGTATTTATGTCATTGCGTCCAGTTAAAATATATCGTAGTTGGAGGAATAGAAAGTTCTTTAAAGAAGGAGAACGATTACCACCAGAATTACAGAAAGCAACAAGTTGAAAGAAAATCCTACCATCTTTATTGGTCTCTTTAACCCTTAAGAATGACAACTAATTCAGTTGTAGCTCGATGAGAACTCACCGAATATAGAGAAGAATAACATGAAAGTTGTGGATATCTGAACTACTCTTCTACTTCCTACACGGGTCAATCCAAGAAGCCCTACATTTTCACTTCAAGAAGATAAAGTTTCATCAGTTCAAGGCATTAAAGTCGATAATTTGGCATATAATTTTCTTCTACATAAACATGCCTACTTCTTTAATAACTTATACAGATGGCTGGTTCTCCATCAACCTTTAAGGAGCTCTTACAGTAACAACAACTTTACGGAGCATGGAAGCACAAATTTGGATTTCATAAGAAACTCTTGAATGCAGTGAAACGCAGTTAACCTGCAACCTATGGGCTGAAAATGTAATTTTTCAGATTCTATATAATCACAAAGATAATGAAATATGTGAAAGAAGGAATAAATCCTAGAACAAAATAGACAATTATAGTATTCAAGAATGTTTATCAACAAACCTTTCCCCATTTTAATGATGAAGTTACAAAAAAAGTCCATGCTAGCTCCATTTAGAGGGATATGTAATTTATTGCATGACAAAATTGAAGGTATTTTTGCTAGGACAAAACAAACAAATTCTAATAAAAATTTGAAATCAGGCTCTCCACAAATTCAAGGTTGCCAAGTCCAAGTTTTATGATCCCAGTTTTGAGCATTTGGGGTTGCATAACAAAGATGTAACCCCGTTGGAGGCCTATAACTTACAAAAACACCCAATTTCATTGACAGTTAAAGTCTATAGTCAATAATTTGAACCAAAATTTCATCTTTTAACTTTGTGGCCAAGTAAATAAAAATTTGAATCTATCACAAAGTTTACATAGCATACTCCTAGAACCAGAATCATGTTCTTAAAAGCCAAAGATAAATGTTATAAAGCTCCTCCATTTTACCCTATAGCTTAGCCTAAAATGCAACCCATCCATGATAACCATTCAATTCTATAGTACAAAATACTGAATGATCGCCAATTTCGTAAAATCAAGTCTGGTAGAAGATTCTTAGGCAAGGACAAATACTTGCTCATTTGTAAATCTACAATGGCGCGATAGTGTGCTTTAAAGAGTCTACATTTATTAAAACATGGAAGATTTACCAAATCAAGAACACGTTGTAATTCATTGTGACATTGATTAAAGGCTCAGGAAACTCTTCACTAGTACAACCTGCAAAACATCACACACTCATGTATCCACCAAGACCAAATTAAACCAAAAGAAGAAAAAATTGAAATCTTATGAATTAATAAATGAAACTACTTTGACAGTTTAGGTAACACTTCAATATTGCCAAGTGTTGCTTGTAGTGTTAAAATATAACAAGTTAACAACACAACATATTTTTGTTTTAACTATCAATTTCAAAGTGGACTACACTAACTCTAACCCCACTTATTTCCAATTTCCAACCCACCTTAAATAACATCTCAAACTCTCACTCAAATAATGCTAAGAAGTTGGGCCAATTTCTAAAGTTTTCCTACAAAAACAAAGTTAAATTGAAGATATAGCGGAAAATTAGAAAAGACATTTCAAAACAAAAACTCTCCAACTTAACATTGAAAACCCCTCAAGATCAACAAAGAATGAGGATGGTTTTGTCCGAGGATGTGGATTAGATCAGAGAATCTGAATTCACTATCGCTTCTACAAAAGGAATTAGCGCCACCACGTCCGACGACCCTCAACCACAATTCTCGGTAGAGGGCACAAAATTTGGAGTCCATTCCACCAACCAGCTGTCGCATGGAACTACCTCCACGCGTCAATCGAATATCAAATTTCCCTTAAAAAAGCACTAAAATAGAGAGGAAAAGGGAAGAAAAGCCCCTTTCAGAGCCTGAAAATGGAGAGGGACGAAGATGGCAGGAAAACGGAGACGTACAAGGAAGAATAAGGCCGATGAAAGAAGGAAATGATGAGGGGAGGTTTTAGAAGTAGTAGAACGTGGGGGATGTGGGTCATGTATTGGTTCTGTTATAGCAAATTGTTGTACATATGTTAGCAGCAGGGAAATTCTATCAATTTTTAACTCCACATGAAGTGAACCAAATAATTTAATACGAACGGTTGTATCTATCATAAATTATTTTTTTCTTTTGGAGAATCAATCATAAATTATAATAGAAGATTCCAATTTATTTTTAGAGGTCTAGTTTTATTTTAACATTTTACCAATTTTAATAAATTCTAATTTTGTTAAGATTGTATCCATCATAAATCTTCTTTATAAAATTTATTATAATATTTTTTCGGTTAGCAAAGTGGATTATAATTTTAGTTTGTTTTTCAGAATCATTATAATTTGGATTTTGTTATGTTGGTAATTAATCTTAATTGATTTTTGGAAAATTCCTGTTGGTGCCCCTGAGTTTAGGGTTATTCCTGTTGGTGTCCCATGATTAAGTTTTTTCCTGTTGGTATCCCTAAGGTTTTGGTTTGTTCGCTTTGTAACCAAAATTTTTCATATCCGTATCATTTCGGTTCAAATTGATCAAATAGAAGCTCATCACTATGTTTATTGACCTCAACTTAGTAGGATTCGACTCTTAAAACACTCAAATCCATACTCGAACCATTCCGATTTGAATTCTTAAGGTCGAAACGGGTTGTTGCTTCGGAATTCAAATCGACATGGTTCGGACATGGATTTGGGTATTTTAGGAGTCAAATCTTACTAATTTGAGGGCGAGGAACACAATGGTAGACTTGGATTTAATCAATTTGAACTAGAATGGTACAAACATGAAAAAGTTTGGTTACGAAACAAACAAACCCAAACCTTAGGGGCACCAACAGGAAAAAACTTAATCGTGGGACACCAACAGGAATAACCCTAAATACAGGGGCACCAACAGGAATTTCCCTTGATTTTTTATGATATTCATTAGTTGATATATAATTTGGGTTACTTTAAAGCTGTCAAAAGGTGACCGAACCCGTTTTACCGACCTGACTGACCCGCTTTTGGATCCGATCCGACCTGACCAATTTTTTTGATAACCCGAAGTTACCGAACCCGAATTTACCGAGACCGAACCCGACCAACCCGAACTGATTAACGAATAAATGTGGAGTATTTGTAAAATATAACATAAAATATATATGATAAATGATATATAAATAATGGTAATATGCTATTATCCTAAAAAAAGAACATTGTGGTACTTCTATAATTTTAATAATTCAGAATTTATAAATTAAAATTAAAATATGATTTTGGTCTACTAATATCAATTTCATTAAAATAATGAATCGTATTATTATTTTTTTAATTCATTTCAACTTAGATTTGACAAATTTAAATTAGTTTTTAAATATTTAATAATATTTAAATAGTGAACAAAATATTTAAAAAATGACGCTCTTGACTCGTTGGTTAACCCGAACCGCCCGCTGACCTTGTAATGACCCGACCTAGCTTGACCTTTTATCCGAAATGACCCAACCCGTTCTCAACCTAAACTCGAAATAACCAAATTGAACCCGACTTGACCGATCCGATTGACAGATCTAGTTACTGTTGTATGATATTATTCATTGTTAATTCACGAATTTGTTTATTTATTTCGATATTTGTTGGTAGACAATGTGTTCGATATATATATAAAAAACAATTCTTGGTTGGATTGATTTTACAAATTATGTAAATTAGCCCAAATAAATTTGATTTCAATACCTCAAAAATTACCCTCCGTATATCATTTGTCAAATTTACAACCCTTTTGCAGTGTATTTTTTCATTACTGCTCTGGCTAGAATGTGTTTCCTTCAACCTTATTTTTGTTGTTAATATTTAATATATATAACTTTGTTGTTTAATTATAAATTATGTTCCAATGTAGTCAATATAATTGCTTTTCTTTACATCTAGAGAATTGGTAAAGGATTGTTATCTTTTGGGGTCAAGGAATTAGTTAAGGATTTTCTGATGAACTACAACTAGACATGTCAATTAGGTCAGGGGTCATATACAGTTTCGGGTCAAATCGGGTACGAGTCGTTAAAATATTCGGATTGATTGGGTCGAGTCGTAACGGGTTTGCCTTGGGTTGACTGAACGGGTTGAAAGTTTTCGTTTGTGATGATTATTATAATATTTAAAATTTTTAATAGAATACTAATAATAAAATAATTAATATACAATAACAGGTCCGCCCCTTTCGGGTCGAGCTCAGGTACGGGTTCGGGTTGGGTCCGGGCAGTGCCAGTCCAAACATTTAGTGGGCCCTAAGGCGAAATAATAAGAAAGTATTATATATGATAATCATATAAAGTAAATAAAGATAGAATCAAACCACTTCTTATGTGCAAATTAAAAGTATGATTTTCTAAGAAGAATGAGATTTTATAATAAACAACTAATATAAAAAAGAAATAGTAATTAACAACATTAAAAAAGGGAACCTTCGAAGAAGAAATCAAAAGTAACCGATGAAGCAGGACCGAATACGGTACATGACCCGACCGTACTGGTATATGCAGACCCACCATTAAACACCATGTCGTTCAACGATCCACCCATATACCAGTCACTTAACCCGGATGTGATACGTAACTATATATATGCTTACTTAATTAAACTATTATTACATTATTTAATATTGTTTCTAATAATTTGTTTTATAGAATCTGACATGGTATGTATCTCCTCTACCTATAAAACCTAGTGGTTGGCCCATGTGGCCGGGAGATATGAGTGGGCAAGGTGTTTGGCCCGCTCAGCAGTCTAGCTTTGAGGAATCGGTGGAGGAACCAGCTGCTTCTAGACAACCTAGGCAGGCTAGACAGCGTAGGCAAGCTGGAGGTCGGGATGCTATCGATCCAAAGTTGATAGGACCTGTAGCGGGAGGTCCAGAGATCCCAGACCTGTTGTTTAGCTTCACAACCCACACAACATACTTCATTTATCAGGGCATCGTAAGTTGTTAAAACTTGATGTTGTTATTTAATTATTTCCATATTTATTTTTTTATCTAACATTTTCTTTTATAGGAGCAAAAAACTCTCACGTTTCAGCACATGCACGAGCAACTAAAGAAATGGAGGCTAGACAATGTCTCTCCATGGTGCGATCTGGCCCGAAACAGTGGCATCACACATCTGCAGGACCTGATGTACACTTATGTAGATCAGCCTTTGATTTCTGCTTTTATGGAGCGATGGCAGCCGAAGACCAATTCATTTCATATGCCATTTGGAGAGATGACTATAACTCTCCTGGATGTCTACATGATTTTGGGCCTCAAGATTGATGGGGATGGAATGGGACTTCCCCTCCATGATCGTATCAAGGGCAAAAATGATAGGGAAATGGAGTTCTTTGAGTTGAAACCCGAAATGGCACAATGTGGACTCACTGCAGAAAACCTGAGAAATCATTGCTTGACCACAAAGGTGGATGATGAGAGGATCGCGTCGGGCTATCTGCTGTACCTGATGGGCTCGACCCTCTTTTCCGACAAGTCCCAACACTTGTTGCCCATGCCGAATCTGACCTACGTGAGTGACGTTCATGCTACTCGCGATCTTTCTTGGGGTTCCGACACGTTGGCATTCATGTATCATTCATTGGGCGAGTGTTCACGCCATGAATGTCGTCAGATGTCAACCTGTTACACATTGTTGCTGGTAAAAATTGTGTTGCATATTGTTTTTATATTGTTTAATTAAAATTATGGTATAGGTTGATATGTTTGTAAAAACATATTTATGTACAAGCATGGATCTATATGTACTTCCCTAGCTTTCGTCCTCCACAGAATCCCTGCTTTGAATTCATTGTGCCATATGCAAGGCGGTGGAACCCTGTGCAGACTCGTAGTAGACAGAGAATAAACTACAGGGAGCTAGATTTAATGCATCCTTGGCAAGTAAGTATCATATGATGGGGTTTATGTCTCATATTAAAGTATTACAATTGTGTGAAGGTACTTACGGCTATGTTGATTGCATCCAATTCTGTATAGGTTGACTGGTAGCCCTATGGATAAGTTGATTACAGTATGCCAGAGTTGGCTCATGCCTTTTTTTTATGGGGTCATCTCATTTCTGAGAATCACAGAGCCCTATATGCCGGATCGGGTAGCGAGGCAGTTTGGACGTGAACAGCGGATTCCCCGACCGGTTATAGAGCCCATCAAAGCTGCCTGATATCCCAGCATCAGGAGTTATATAGTACAGTATGACCCTGCTTCAAACTGGAGTTGGGATGCAAGAAGTGAGCACTCTATCTGGATCACACATATGGGCCCTCCTGCTTATAATGGATATGACTGCAGTGCCGACTACATGGAATGGTGCATGCCTCGTACACACCTATGTGTCAGGCCTCAGGATGCAGGCATCAGAGATCCTATCCAGGTAAAAATATGTGTTGTATGTTTGTTTTTGATTTACATATACAATTCAAGATTTACCTTAGTTAAATTTTTCGTATTTCTGTAGCGCATTGGACAAGCTTTTCAACGTCTTAATCCATTCCATAATGCGGAGGAAGAGCAATTTTACAACATGCTTGAGGCTGTCCACCACTGCCTTGATGACTTTAGACCCTTTACACACAACAATGATGAGGAGGACGATGAAGATTAAGATGCATAGGTTGCCTTACTTAGTTTGGACATATTTGCTTCTTTGATGTTTTCATTTGTTAGGGTGTTGGTAATTGTGGATGTTTTTAAGTTTGTTGGTAGTTTGTTGAGTGTTTGAATTAAACCTTTGTATGTTCTCTTGTTTGTTAATTTGATGACTTTACAAATCTCCAATGGATCTCCAAAAATACCTAGCGGTCGAAATGAAATTTATACCGTCCTGAATTAAAAGCTAGAGAGAGTGGCAAAAAGAGACAGAAGAGAATTACAAAAGCTAAATCCTCAAATACTGTCCTAAAATAAACACTCTAATTTTTAAGCTAGAATTACAGAAGCCTAAGGCTCCAAGTTGTATATGAAGAGATGGTCTGTGACGGATGGTGGGGCTCAGACGGATTGGAGTCGTCCGTCACGGAGGGATTGGTTGCGTCCGTGATGAAGGGATATGCTCCATACGTGACGGACAAATAGGCTCCATACGTGACGGGGTCACAACCCCAAATTGGAATCACTCAATTCGGGGTTACTTAGAAAGAGTCTGTCTAACGCATTCATCAATGCCTTTTCACGATCTGTCACTAGGCATGTAGGTGTTACTTGACACTTTTTACACATTTCAAAAAGTTGATGTGTGGCCCACACGTAGTTGTCTTCTTGCTCACGCTATAGAAACGCCCCCGCCACATTGTAGTTCTTCCATGTAGACGTGACTGCTATAATTTCGAGAAAAGGCAAGTCATACCTGCACAAGTAGATGTGTCATTGCATAATGAATAAACATATCAACAAATAGATATAGCATATAGATGTGTTATACTAACCTGTTTGTGCTGTATGTGGAGTCTAACAAAAGGACGTACGGAAATGCCTTTAGGAGTTTCATGGAGTCTGGACTGGCAAAGAAAATGTTGGCGATCTTATTGGTTATTGGATCCGACCTATATTCCATAAAGTAGTTGTTCTCCTTACACTTATGGAAGAGCTCTTGGACCACGATTCTTCCTTCCATCCCACTATGTCGGACCTTGTACACTTCATTGTACACTTGCTTCATTTTAGTGCAGTTGTTTGGGTCCTGGTTTAGTGTTGTTGCAATCTTGGATGGTTTATTATGATTTTCTGTCATGGACTTACACAACTTCTTCTGCTCAGGTGTCATCCTCCCAGCGAATGCATGCCCGTACAAGTCATCACCAATGACATGGTTGTGAGTTCCAACAACTACCTTGATCTTCCATGAATCTCTCGGTTGTTCTTGACACAACAATCTGAATAGGCACCCACATTTTTTGCTCCTTGTTCTTTCCCTTAATATGTTTTCATCTTAAAGAATGTAAGTTCCCGCTTTTTCACAAGCCACACGTGTCTTCCGAAGGCTTCCTCCAGTAAGGTTTCTATCCCGACCAATAGTGATGCAGAAGTGATGATCAAACACAATTTGTCTAGCCCATTTAATTGCATCTTCTCTGGAGCCGAACACTTCACCCGTGGTAAACCTCTCTGAATAGTCTTCGAAAACAATTACTTCTTCAGGTGTAGGAAAATTGGACTGCGGCTGTGTGTAATGCCGGGAACCCAAACTGAGGTGGAGCCTGCCACCTTACGAACGAAATTCCACTAAGGGCTAAACTATCCATCAACGGTATATGGGGTTGTTGAGGCGCACAACTTTCGCCGAACAACCGGAGTGAAAAGGACGGTGGTGACATGTCCCATTCATTCAGGGACAAATTATTTATACCGTTGTTCACCTCCTATTGAAGAAAAAGAAAAACAAGCTAGCATAAAACAAGTTTCTGTAAAAAAACAAACTCGTCCGTCACGTATGGATTCATTCCATACGTCACAGGTGGATGTATCTATCCGTCATGCATGGATGCATTCCATACGTGACGGGCAGATGGAATTCGTCCGTGATGTATGGAATGAATCCATATGTGACGGACGAATTTGTGTTAAAAAACAATTACCCAACGAAGTTTTGCACTTGCAACGATCTAGTAAAATCTCACATTGTAGTTTTATACACAAACATGCAGTTTTATACACAATATCTCCTAATTTTAAGTACAACATAATCAAGGATAAAGTTTTTATGAATATATATTAACAACTATTGATAAGAAAGAACCATAAAATTTTTAACTACCACTAACTTCCACTAACATGTAAAATAACAACTCAAACATATAGACATTTACAACAAAGAACCATAAAATAGACATTCACAATTAATTGACAAGAAAGAACTATAAATTTTTTACTAGTTTTTATGAATATATAGTATGAACTAATTATCTTAAGAAAGTTTTTGTTTATTCAAAGAACAACTCACAAATATAAACATTCACAAGATAGAAACATAAAATTCTTAACTTTTACTAACATGTAAAGTAAAAACTTAAAAAACATACCTCATTGTGATGATAATCTCTTGAAACATCTTCTCCACCATTGAAGTTGAAAAAATCATCTTGATTTGCCATGGAAAAGATTCAAAGTAATGGAAGAGAATGGAAGAGAGTGTTGTGGGATGAAAATAAATGAGTGATTGAGGTTTAGGGTTTAGTTTGGCCGTAATATGGTTGAGTATGACGGGATAGTTAATGTTGTTAGGTGGGGACAAGTAACATTCAATGTTTATGGTTGTTAACCTCGTCCGTGACGGGCCAAAGCGTTTCGTCCGTGACAGACAAAACACTTTGGTCCGTCATGGACGGATGTCATTGATCCGTCACGGATGAAACGGGACGTGAAATAGCAATTTCACCCAGGCGCTAAATAGAAATAGTTTTTTTTTAATATAATATATATTGGATGTATTTATTTGTAGGTTATTTTTAAATGAATGTTATACAACGATCATAATGTACGTTGATAGAGAATGTACTATAGTTAAAAGAGTGAAACATCATCTTTGGTTTTTAGAGTGATATGATGGAAATAAATGTAAAAACAAAAATTCTATTACTTTCATTTAGTTACGTTTTAAATTAGAAAAACAATTCAGTATCCACACTGATATTTTTTCCCTTTTATTGATAATAATAAACTAAGTTCAGAATATTTCTATAATAAATTATACAGTTATTTTTATCAATATATTAATATTTTTTTTATTTTTATATAATCACTGTAAAATTAAACCATTCTTGTAGTATGTACATTCAATACATTTTAATTGATAATGTATATACATTTCTAGATAAAAATGTAATTATGTAACACAATGCATAATAAAATTTTAACACTATACATTCTTTAAATTTTTACCAAAAAAAATAATTTTTTTTTATTCTAAAATTTTACATAAATATATTAATAATTTTTTCTTAACCTAAACTCGTACTTGGCAAGGGCACTTAACTAGGGCTCATGTAAAGAAGGATCAATTATACAACCTTTTGGTTTTATAAGTTCTGAATTTACTTAGTACTCGTTTGATTAATAGGTAAATTTCCATAAACGTCTCAAGAACTGATGTTAAATCTATGTGTTTGGCTGAATTTTTCTAATTGAAAAACTCAGATATTTTATTTCATGAGATTTTCAATTCATGTGAAACACAAAAATTCAAATTATCTAGGAAAAGTGATAAGATTTTCTTCTCCAATATTTCGTTAAATTTGATTTTTAACCAAACTTAAATTTTCCACTCTTAGAAAAATTATATATCATGCTATAAATTCACATGAAATATTACCGTATAAATTATAATTTAGCCAAAGAAGCAAACACGCTCCTAAAACAGTTAAGACTAACATAAAATAGGGACCGTGAATATAATTTGGCCTTGATGTGCTAGTAGAAAATGCACCCAAGTGATTTAATGCGATTGAGTTGAAGTAGCATTTTTAGTTATTACTAGTGTAATACCCGTGTCTTGTACGAGATTTATTTATTTTTTATTATATTTATAAAAATAGTATATTTTAATTATTGATGAGTCCGTTGTTCAATATATATTCGATTAGTTATTTAAATAAAAAATGAATAATCGACTAAAAATATTCAAGATATACAAAAAATTACATTATATAAAGAGAGGCGGAACTCTCCATAACTTTATTAATAATAAAAATGGCTACTTTGTCTTTCAAACAAGGATAGCCACACCCCTTATATCAATACTTCTAAAACCATCAAACATAATAAAAATGTTCATCTAATACGTGAAAATGAAACGCTAAACATAAAATCTGGCACGATGTTCAAAACTGCTACAAATTATCAAAAACTTCCCTGTATACTACATTGGTTGTAGTATTATATCTCTTTTTGTCTTTGTCGCAGATCAATATCTTCAAACCTTTCTTGCTAGTCACCATTGATGATGTAACATAAAACTGACCATGACTAAAAACAGGGCGTGGAAGATACAAACCGACATTTGCAAGAGATTGGCCCTGGCTCTTGTTTATGGTCATAGCAAAACAGACACTCAAGAAAAATTGTCTTCGTTGAAACTTGAAAGGGAATAAAGTGTCTGACGGTGACATGATCATGCGAGGAATCAAAACCGTATGTCCAATATTGTTGCCTGAAATGATTCTCCCTTGTATGACATGACTGCCAAGCTGCGTGGTTTAATTTAGTATTATAAAAGTAAATATAGACTTTATAGAATAACAATCACTAACCATTTGAAACGTCGGTCAGAGGGATATGATCACTAACTGAAGAATTTGGACTAACTCCAAGAATAGAACCTGCATATTTAGTATTTATATTAAATTTCATATTTCAATTCATCGGAAACAAATGTCAAAGAATTGAATGCCATTTATTAACTTAATCGATTTGAATTTGTTCATTGTCGTTTCTCTCTAATAACAGCCAATTTCAACGTCATGTTATGTCGGGTTAATTCGTCCATAACAAAATCACCCTGCAAATCTAAAATATATTCAAAGTAAAATAAATCAATCTATATACTACTAATGTTTTTGTCCTAATATTATAAGAATACATAAACATGTGTAACTAATTAATATAAGTAATCAAAACAAATTACAAAAGGTCCACGGTAAATATTTAATTTAGTATTATAAAAAATATAATATAAATTTATATTTATAACTACTAAATGTATATGACGTTAATATTGAATGCAACTTTGAATAGTTTTAATCGGCTTATAGGCCCAACTTTAAATTGATTATCCGCTATTGCTCACAACAGACAATATGTTTTAGTAAATATTACATATATATAAACTAAAATAAATTAATTATAGGGCTTATTGGGCCATTAGATAATTAATAATACTAATGAGCTTTATAAACTGTAATAGGCTTATAAACCTGAATGCAAATTTCATAAAATGTATTTCGGGCCCAATATATAACAAAATTTTATATAACTTACTATTTTTTTATATATTGATATTGATAAACAAAAATGAAATAATTAATACAGTATTGGCCAATTAAATGTGTAAATTATTAATAAGCCTCGTAATTCTTAATGAGCTTACAATATACTTTATTTCGTTAATAACATAATAACTATAAAGTATGTATATAAAATCCATTGAATATAATCAACTTCATTTCGTTCATACCACAATCACTGGAAAATAACATATATATATTTGTAAAAAAAAATTAAATGTACATAATAATATTATTAAATATAATTAAAATTTGTAGACATAAATAAATAGTTAATATATTTATGCAAAAGTAGAAAAATATTTGTACATACTAAATATTTATTTTAATATTTAAAAATATAATAAATAATTTTAAAAATTAAATTGACTTATGGAGTAGAAAGACCATACATAATTACATATAAAAATCATAAATAATTACATAATTTAAAATATAAATTATTTTTTTAATAGTATAAAAAAATAACAAATATTTTTTAATACCAAATGTACTAATAAACGAAATGGCTTAATGGCATTCAAGGCCCAATTGCCATCTCGGTGGCCCAAAACCCTAAACAACCAATGCCCGACCATTTAATTAGAAACCGCAACCCAGGCCCAAGCCTAGTGCAAGAAACCTTATTAAACCATAAAATGAGTGGCCCAAGCCCAGCTATAATGTTGGTTCTCATTTACCACCGAAACCCTACTTCTTTCATTCGAGTCACTTTCTCCGCCGCTTCTGGTTTTTGCTCTCTTGTTCTTCAGGCTTCCGTTTACAGAGTTTCCACTTTCTTCACTTTCCATTTCCATCGTCAAATTTCTTTTCGATTTCATCCTTCCATCTTCCTCTTTCTGTAGATGGAGTCCAAGGCTTCGTCTTATTTTTTTAAAATCTTCGAGATTGAAGTTTATTCCTCCATAATACAATCTGATGTGGAGGCTCCATCTCGATTTCTGGTTACAGATCTACAATTTTTTAGTAAAATCCAAAAACAACACTCTGTTCTCTGTTTTTTGTATAAATATTCAAGATCCCAGTTTTTCATCTCAAAAAACCATCTGATCTATAGCTTGCAGATCGAAGTTTTTTCCGACTCTCTAATGGATCTCTCTCCTAAACAAAATTCCAGAAGGAGATATCGACTTCACGCAAGCGAAAATCAAACAGGTAAATCTCAGATCTATTTTAAATCCACCTAGTTTCTTTCTCAGATCCAAAAATAACATCTCTATTTTTTTTCTATAACATGCAAAGGAGATATCGTCGATCTGGAGTTTTCCTCTGAAGCCAAATGCCGGAGATGTCCAAACCAACCATGGCGCGGTACAGATCCGGTGTTCGCGAGATTAGTCATGCCGGAAAAATGTAAGAACATTTTCTATTTGTAATAATTTGCATCTATGGCGAACGATTCATTTATAAATTGTCAATTAGCTTTTGTTCAATAAAAATCATGTACTGAAACAATCTTCAAAAGGATTTTTAGTTTAATAAGAACCTCATTTTTTTCATGTTTATAGTCTTTGACAATTTTTGTTTTCATTTGCAATGAGGAAATTTGGACGTTGGTCTGGATTGAAGCTTCAAGAATATTCAATCGATCTACCTACCATCATCAAGCCAAAAAAAAATTATGAGATCGCTGTTTCTCTATTCATTCGATCTTGATTTTTTTTTCGTGTTATTTGTTAATTTTTTTACAAAAAACTGTATTTGTTTCGTGTTTTTTTATTGAAACCAAACATGGATAAAAAAATTGATTTCATCCAAAATTAATAACCTAAAATCGAATATTAAACCTTAACTCATATTCATATATTAATACTTACAAATAAAATGATTAAAAAGTTATTCCTAAGTGTAATCTGAACACTCTAGATATTTTCTGTAAAGAATATGAACCGATACAGATTAGATGTCTCTAGAAAAAGCTGGAAAACATTTAATGCACTTAATTGACCAAATATAAAATTCAATATCTGAACCGCCACTGTGATGGGCTTATTAGGCCAAATATATTTTTACGCAGTATTATGAGGCCACAAACATTATAATGGGCTTATTGGGCTAAAAAGAATTATTTTTCAGATTTAAAACTTTTTTGGTAAAAATTTAAACAATCAGAAAAGAGATTATTGGCCTATTAAAACTTTCAGATACGAAAACTGTGTTGGCATTTTTATTGGGCCTATTTTGTTTTTTAATTATAATTTATGAGAATGCACAAACTGTTAACCCCTAAAAGTCCCAACTTTCATTTTATAAGCAAGACGTGTTAGGCATGTTCTGTAACCCTGTAAGAACCATATGAATGTGTGGATACACATTTAATGAAATATTTGGGTTTTAATTATTAGAGGGTTGCTAAAATCAGAATTAAGCAATACTCGCGATCAAGGTCCGGGAGCCGCAGGCGCGGCATTGCCCGCGATCACGGCTATGCAGCCGCGGGCGCGACACTGCCCGCGACCACGGTTATGAAACCGCGGGCGCGATTTTGCCTAAAGGCCAAACCGCGATCGCGGCGCCATTGCTTCATCTTCCTCCTCGTCTTTACTGAGATGACGACGATCGAGGTCCGGCGTTTCTTCTCCGAGCGGCCGGTTTAGGGAGGCTAAATGGTTGTTCTCCCTCTCATTTAGTGGAAGAGCTCCACCCTTGCCCTATAAATAGGGGCGGATCTGAGGGTGTTCTTCACATCTTTCATCTCTCCCTCTCATTATAGCTCGGTGTTTGGTGTTGTCGTCGGAGTTTGGTCATCTTCGATCGTTGTCGGAGGTCTCTCAAAGCGAATCCAGGAGTGGTGGTGGTGTGCGCTTGTCCAAGAAGCAAGATCCGAGCCTCGTCTTCCCTCGGTATGGCTCCGCTGTGTTCATTTAGCTTGTCGTTCGACAATGGATCCCGTGACCGTGGCATAAATACCGCGATCGCGGCTGGGCAGAGGCCTGCGATCTCGGCTAGGCATGGAACCGCGATCGCGGCCTATCTGTCGCAGGCGCGGTTTTGCCCAGCAAAGCCGCGATCGCGGCACTGCCTTTTCTTCGTCTTTTCGTTCCTTCGTACCCGTAACTAATTAGGGTTTGTTTTAAAACTCGTCTCGTATGCGTCATCGGTGTTGGATTGTGCTCGCCTCCATGGCTGATTGTACGGATTGGAATCCGACCCTACTGAATGATGATAAATTCCAACGGAAATTTTAGTAGGCAGCCGTGCACAAGTTCAAGTTCCCGGATTTCGGACCCAACTCTTCGTTCGTCCAGACTAAGGCAAGTGGCGGTTCGCTCTTGTTGATTTATTCCATATTTTTCTTGATTATCAATTACTTAATTGTTTAATTAAATTGGAATAAAGTTGTTTATTTGTGTTTGGGAACTTAAACGATAAAATGTTGTGTTAAAAATATGAATTTATAATAGGTTGTATATATTGCTAGAAACAACGCTATTATATATAATTCTATATGATATTACCATAAAGTGATAAATGGATTTTGGTGTGGATTTATATGTGAACTTACATGCTTAGTTAACACGAGTATTCATAGGAACGCTATGTACCTTGCGAGGTCTAGCCGTTTCTTTATAACAAGTATTAGGAGGTTTTTTCCCTAGTACTCCTGGTCATGACTGTACCCTTATTCAGATATAAATGGTAGGTGCACTTAGCTAGTGCCAATATTCGGGATTCGTCCCAAAGATATCTCTTGTATCGAGATGATGTGAATTAAAAGCCTTAACGTGAATGTACGTGTTTGAAAGTAAATAAAATAAGTGCTTTTACGCACATAATTAATATAGGCGTAATAGCAAGGATACCAGATTTTCAAAGGCAACTTGCAAAAAAACCCATCTTTTGAAAAGTATTGCAAAACTATCAGATTTCTGGGATTCTTGCAATTAATAAGAGTTCAATTTATCTTTTCTTTTAAATGTAAAATTCAGATAAAGCATTAAAATTTCTAAAAGTAAAAGATAAAAGAAAATCTTAATCTAGTAATATAACCCTAATCACCGTCTTCCTCGTCTCACTCCTCTGCTTCCCTCTTCCCCGATGGTGCCGCCATTTCGTCCTATCCGATGTGACTGCTCCCTCCGATTCCCGGCGACTATCAGATTTTGCAAAGAGATATCCGCTGTCACTGCTCCTTCCGCCAAGGTTTGATCAAAGACAACAACCTCTACAACGAGATCACCAAGTACCCGTGCAAAAGCTTCGAAGATGTTCAAGCCAAAACCATGGCCGAGGTACGTCTGGAAGAATATCGTGAGTCTAGAAAGGCATCCCATGGGCCCGACCAATCCGATCGCAAATCCTCCTCCGACAACCGTCGGGGCAGACGCCATCACTCCTATCCTCATAATCGAAACGAACAAAATCAGGTAAACTCTTTCCAAGACAGGTCTCAAGACTGGAGAGATGGTCCGACGTTGCCTCCCAGGGTTCAATCTTACAACTTCAATGTTTCCGTGTCGGAGCTCGTCAAGAGTTTCGACAAATATGGAAAAGAGGTAAGATGGCCCCGAAAGAGCGACCGACCAGACGTCAAAAAGGACATGAGCCGATGGTGCGAATTCCACAGTGACCACGGTCAGTCGACGGATGAGTGCATCGCCTTGCGTAAAGAGGTCGCTAGGTTGCTCACGCAGGGGCTCCTACGTGAGCAACCTAGCGACCTCTTTACGGATGGTGGAGATCATGGCTTACGAAGTTGCCTTGGATTCCGCCCACTCGCCTTGCCGAAGCCCAAAGCAACTTGGAGCTATTGTTGGGCCCAGCATCTCCCTTGGAAGTCAGATCGGGCGAGACAAGCCCAAGCCCAAGACGAGTCAGAAGAACAGGGGAAAAACGTAGAGGAGTCGTCGAAGCCTCCCCAGTCGAACGCTGCCCGACAAATCGCGAAGATCTCGCGGAGCATTAATATGCTAGGATGGAGCAACGGCCACAGCATTCAAGCACCACAATAATGGCAGAAATTAAGTACAGAATCCCAGCAATCACTCCCGGCATTGAAGACAAGATCTGGCAAGATCACAAGGAAACGGTTAGAAGAAAAGGCACTTAACATATTTGGATTCGGAAGAGATAAGAGGGGGAGGAGAGCTGGAAAGAGGAGGACATAGCATACTCTCACGCATAATTAACTGAAAAAACACGCACGCATAAGCAGGGGATCTTCACCACTCACCCCGTTGAGAAACACCGCTCTACGCCCACCGATCAAACATCGTTATCTCCGGTCGAATCCAGTCTGACCTACTCCCCTCTAAGGATAAGTTGTAATCCGACATAATTCGATTGTCAACACGTTAATAAAACTATCTCGCTACTTCATATTTGCTTTTTATTTGTTGATTGTCTACTTGGTTTGGATTGATTTTGGTTACCCGATCGACTTGTTATCCCGTCTAAGGCGATTTAGGTCGTCCGATCTTTTCGCCCCAAAACAACTATGTTTTCTATTATTTAAAGATCTGTTACTTACAATTTTTTCCTTGTTTATTAACATGCAAAGCAACCGTGGACTTTCAGATCCATGGAGGATGTTTTGTGCAGCTCTAAAGTCAATAAATGTAAGCAATCTCTCTCTCTCTCTCTCTCTCTCTCTCTCTCTCTCTCTCTCTCTCTCTCTCTCTCTCTCTCTCTCTCTCTCTCTCTCTCTCTCTCTCTATGTCTCTCCCTCTATCTCTCCCTCTCTTTGTCTCTCTCCATCTCATATATACAGTCATTATCACCATCATGTTTTTAATATTTTATTTTCAAAATTCTATAATAAAAAATGAAGATAAATCATATACATTTAAACATATGTTGAACTGTATGTTTCATTTTTTTTTCAAGTTCATAAAAAAAATGCTATACACAGAACAATAGTATAGATGTAACAGTAGCATATGTAATAATAGTCGTCACTAACCTTTGCAAATGCTTTCGTATTTCTGATTGCAGGTGATCACTCCAGGTGTCCCTGATAAGAACAGTGAATATTAAAATGTGAATGTCAAGTTCAATCTTTTCATTTTCTGAAAGGTATAACTTTTCATATTTTGTACTACAATTTATACATTTATTTCAGCTTATTAACTCCTATTCTATTTACTAATATATGGTTCTTTTGCATGCTTTCATTTCAACATATAGGCTCCAATTTATATGATTCTGAACTGGGAATCAGATAGCAAATATTGTTGATTAAGCTAAGGATGAAAAAGTTGTAAAGGTATATGTACTTTTGACTTATAATTTGGTAATATTACACTAAATCATTCGTTTATATTGTATTTACTGACATTACCCTATTTTTTTTTCAATTATAGGTTTAATGAAAAAAAACGATGATATCAGGTTCTGAACTCAGGAAATCAGATTTCTATGTTATACATATACAATCAGGTCATCCTTATCTATTTGATAAAGTATCATAAATTTTTAAACAATTTAACTTATTTATTCTTGTTACTGTAATGCAAGATGGACATTGGGATGAACAGATAGACAAAATCGACTTTTGTTAAGAAAATTTATGAAAGAGCTCTAAAGGTATGACTACTATACTATTATTCACCTATCTGGATATGTTCAATAAAGTATAGTGTCGTTACTGATCATAAAAAATGTGCCATTACAGGTTGTAACATTAAATCTCTAATATGCATCTGCTAAACTGATTCAATCTATACAATCAATGCATGATTTCATCAATTGACTAATTCTATACTTAAATGATTTACTTGCTTATTCTGTACTTAACTAATTTGTTCATGGTATAGGAAACATATGGGAGCTCGGATTGAAGTCAAAAAGAAAATTGGATTATAAATACATACAAAAGAAGACCTAAAGGTATGTCTTCTATACTAACTTATAGTGTAGTAAGTAATTTAGTTAAAAATAGTGTATTAAGTAGTTTAGTTGTAAACTAAATAGTATGAGTTGTAAGTAAATGCTTCACTTATAAACTAAATCATGTAAGTGACAACAAAAATTAGATACTTGTAAAATAAATATTAATAGTACACAACTGCACTGCACAACATTACAGATTATATAAGTCACTTTTTAACTATATAATTGAATACAATGTATGTATCTTTAAATGAAAACATTAAAGATTTGTATAGCAATTTAGCTGTAAATACTAAATAATTGCGTATGATCTTCTTTTTTAGGAACTTTAAACAATCGAATTACTTGAACCTTTAACTCATAATTCCCTCGGCTACCTGTAATATCTTGTATTTCTTGTTCTTGTTTTGACATAGCTACGAAACAATATAGAAAAAAACAATAAAAGTTAAATTATGTAATACGAAACATGGTTATGAATTATGTAATATCAATACATTTCTATAATATATTTGAAATTTTGTTTAAATCACTATTGAATTGAAAATAAAATAAAATTGTAATAGTAAGAGGGTGGTCGGTTTAAATCACTACTAAATTACTACAAGAGGGTCTATTTGAAATTATGCTAGTTCACTGTCTCGTTTACTGTTCAAGAGAGAGATAGAAATAGTGAATCAAGAGGAAGTTGGTGAAAAAGATTTATATTTAAATTAAAAAAATCGAGTGATTCAAGTTTAGAAATGTACTTAACTTACTGCAAACTTGTTTTGTGAAGAGAATGTATTTTGGGTCTTTAATTTAGGTTTATATATCTTATCTCTCCTCGTTATGCCCTTTTCAGTCTCTTGTTAAGTTAAGACACTGATTTGCTTCCTGAAACTAAACCTGAAAATGGAATTCTCTACTCTTCTTTCGTTTTTAATCATGATAGACACCAATACCACTTCTGTTATTGTTATATTGATAATATAGGTCCTTTCAATCATAATATGATGAATATGCATTTGATGATTGAGTCATATCACTACTGAACAAACGAACTGAGATATATTTTAAATCACAACTGAACAAACGAACTGAGATTCAAATTTACGATTGCCTTATGTTTAAATCACTGTTGAATTAAAAACAAACGGAATTGTAAAATCAAGAACAATTATTTATATAATTTACAGTTCAGTTTAATGAATTCATTGTGAACGTACCTGCTAAATGTCAAAAACTGCTTTGCTATTACTCCTGTGCAAGACCAGTTTTTTGTACTGTAATTGTGGGAGGCGCTCTAGTTTTATACCCATGCTTCATGATCATGCTAAATATAAGGCAATCGTAATAATATTGATTTGATTTGATTATGCAGATATTACATTGCCTTAATAATGCCATATCATGCTTATTATTTGAGTTAATTGTGCATATATTACATTGAATTTATACTGCCATATCATAATGAATATTTCATTTCATTCTACAGATATTATATTGCCTTTATGGATTGTAGATTAGAAAAAACGTGGTTGCAGATATTGCAGATGCTGAAAGTGGATAAAATTGTGATTGCCAAATATTTCATTTTATTTGATTCTGCAAGTTTTTTATTGCAGAAAATTTCGCGATTGCAGAATATTTCATTTGATTCTGCATATATTACATTGCCTGTTATTTTTATGTATGTTTTATATCATTTCTTTTAGCTTTGAGGCATTTATTTTAATCTATGTTGTCAATGCAATATTTTTGTTATTTGTTAGCCAATTTTGCAGCAACAACTATTTGTTTTGCGTTTATTTAATTGTTTTTAGAATGTTTCTTTGCTATTTGTAAGCATAATAGGTTGCATTTTTTTCTTAGTTGTCATAGCAGAGCGGATTGCGTTTATTTAATTGGTTTTAGAATGTTTGTGTGGTATTTCAACAATTTATAATGTTTTTGTGATCGGTTTTGCAATCAATAATGCCTATTCAAAACTGCATATTAGGGATAGATACAAATCTGCAGCTTTATTTGTTGGCTACCATAATCTTTTGGCATAGGAAATTCGTACAAATATTCACGTTTAGGGAAACTACATATGATACTCAATATATTTATGAGTAAGAGAATCAATTATTATCCAAATATACTGGCAGATCTTCGAATTAAGGAAAAAATACATAAAATCGAAAATAACGGATTGAGTGCTACGTGTCCATATTGATAATATAGCGCCACGTGGCCAAAAAAATTTGGTGCATTGTTAGAGTACCACGTGGCTCAGTCGGTATTTGCGTTTAGTAGTTATATAGTAGATTGACCTCGTTAAGAAATACTTGTCAGTTTAGTTTTTTGACATAATTATTAAGAAATATAATAATTAAATTAAAACACTATGATTTTTTTTTAAAATCTACAATTTATTAATTATCTACCTCCTTTCTAACCAATGAACCTTATAGAACTAATATAGAAGGTGTGCATGTTACATATAAACATCAAAGACCAAGTAAAAAGAAATAAATGTAAAGGGTGATGGGTTAATAACTAAACACTATGCTTAAGGTTCACATTTAACACAATAAAAGTCCACACTTGATATACTCAATGAATCTCTAGCATAAAGTATGTTTATGCATCTCTAGTTCACTTTAGTTTGTAAACTTTCACTATAAATTCTATGAACATCTAGTATTAATATATGATAGCATCAATTTTATACATATTTAGGAGATGCATTTAGACCTTAGTTTTGTTCATTTCATATTTGTTTTATGCATTTATTAGTTAGTTCCATCTTTTTCCCTAGCATGGAGTCTACACTAGTTTATTGCATATTTCAGGTAAAACGATGGACATTGGAGTCATCTGTCTTGAGCTATGGTACGGGACTTGACGTGTGGAGCTATCGAGCTGGAATGAGGTAAAGTCGAGCCATGAACAAGACAACATGGACTAAGGAGAAGAAAAGCGGACCCGACACGAGGAACAAAAAAGTGCACGGCCCACAACTAGACCATGAATTTTTATGCACAGTCCGTGCATTTACTTGCTGCAAAGGAGGAGGCCGTGCACCATCAATTGCACAGACCACAACTGGACCGTGCACTCAACTGCACGGTTCGTTCATTTCCCCTCTGTGAAGCAGGAGTTCGTGCAGTGTCATTTGCACAGATTATGCCTTAGTCCGGGCACCGTGTACTTTTTCGAACTTTTGGGCTTCGGCCCATGACTATTTTTAGATGGTTTAAATACTTTTTAGGGATGAATTTTTCAGACTACTTCTTTTCATTCTCTACATCGTTGTTTTTGCCCGAGAGTGTTTCTAGAGTTCTTTCAGAGATTTCTACAGATTCGAGACTGTTACTCTGGATTTGATCAAGTATTTTCTTCTTCTAATCTGGTTGAATGATTTTCTTCATTCATAATATGTTTTTGATTGTTTCTCTTAGCATGTCTGGCTAATTCCATATTTCTAGGGTTAGGGTGATCCCAACTATGCGTAGGTAGACTTGTTTGATATTTGCCTGAATGGAACTCTGAAACTTTGTTGATTCATTCCTAGTGTGCTTAATGCCCATATTATCTTATGCGAATTGGATCCTATTAGGGTATGAGACTGAGATATGATAACACTAATAGGTAGTCAGATAGGGTTTAAGACCGAGAGGTAATAACTTCTATTGGATTCTTAGGAATTGAACCCGAGATTTTATTATTGCGAGAGCATCTTAATTTCTTTTGTGGATTAATAACTATCATAGAAACCCTAAGATTAGGTTGGATTTAGCAAGTCATGAGAGTGGATTTTAATTCAGTTTGACCTTAGATTCAAAGTGCCCAAGGGGTCTAGATCTTGATTAGCAAGTCGCGAGTGGATGTTAATTGAATCTAGGCACATTTACTATCATTCGAGAAGAATTAGTAATTACCTAAGATAGTTACCTTCAACAAAGACATTCTAAATTCAGACACTTATCTAGTTGAGTCTACTGAAGCATAGTTGTGGGGATCCCTTGTCTTAGAAACCTTCCCTCCATTGATTACAATCGTCTTTTGCATTTGTTTCTTATTTTTTAGTTACTAGTTCAACGAAAATTCCCTTCTTTTGGCTTAGCTTACCAGTCAAAGTTATAATCGATACTATATAGTCCTTATGGGAACGACACTTGAAAAGCTACAACTGATCCCATACGCTTGTGGGTAGGTTTTTGTCCTATCAATATTTTGGCGCCGTTGTCGGGGACTATTGATAGTATCAGTTGTCTTCCTACAACTGGTTCAACTAAGTCTTTGTTTTTATTTTGATACGGTTTTTTGTTGCTTTGCTTTTAGGCTTCTTTTCCTCATATGCGAAGAGTCCTGAGCGCTGATAATCTCAATGACTATGATCCCTAACCTGAGCGTGCTTTTCGCTTAAGATGGCTGACGATAGAGATGGAAACGTTGCTAATCAGAAACAAGCAATGACTGACGATAGAACAAGCAATGGCTGACGATAGAGATGGAAACGTTGCTAATCAGAAAATCCCAGCTGGACGCATGACACTGGGTGATTATGTGAAGCCAAAGCACCTAGGTCCTATTTCTAGTGTGGTCCGACCCCCAGTACAACCCCTAAATTTTGAGCTGACGCCTTCTCTGATCAACATGGTTGAGCAAAATCAGTTTGGAGATCTACCATCTCAAAATCCACACCAGCATCTGAATACTTTTCAAGAGCTGATGGACACCGTGAAGATTCATGAGGTGTCCCAGGATGCGCTTCTACTGCGCGCTTTCTCATTCTCTATGCGAGACATCGCCAAAGCTTGGTTCAAGGCCCTACCTCAAGGTTCCATAACGATGTGGGATGAGTTAGCCAAGGCCTTCATGAACAAGTATTTCCCACCCAAGAAGACTGCAGCGATGAGGAATCAGATTACTGCCTTCTAGATGAAGGATGGAGAGTCTCTATATGAAAGGATGGGAAAGATTCAAAGAGTTGCTGATGTTATGCCCCCATCATAGGCACCCTAAATGGAGTCTGCTGCATGTCTTCTACAATGCAGTTGATAGTTCTACCCGACTAATCATTGATGCTTCAGTTGGGGGTAGAATTATGACCATGAAGGTTAATGATGCTTGGGACTTGATTGAGAGTACTGCTCAACACTCTCATTATTACAATGATACTCGCTCAGTTCCAAGTTCGAAGAGATCTGGAGGGATGTATGAGGTCAATACTGAGACCCACCACCAAGTTCAAATAGATGCTATGGCTCGATAAATCAAGAGATTGAGTTTGTTGGTTCAAAAGTCTCAAGGGCAATGTGCAGGACAATCCACACAGGTTGTTTCTAGAGTAGCCTGTCAGTTTTGTGGAGAAGGTGATCACACTATATCTTCATATAATATTTTTCCTTCTAAGAATGAGTCTTAGGAAGAAGTGAACTACACAAACAACTTCAACATGGGTTTTAGGAATGATCCGTACTCTGACACTTATAACCCTGGTTGGTGAAATCATCCTAACTTCTCCTATAAGAACGACCTGGCTGCGCAAAGACCACCTCCTGGGTTTCAACCGAGAGCTCCTCAACCACAAAACAAGGACCCTGATCAATCATCATTAGATCAGAAGCTTGACACTATTAAGAAGGGGATTGAGACCTTTAGTAAGTGGTTGGACAATCATGAGAGTCAAATAACACAACTTGCTTTGAGCATTCCAAGGCCACAGGGTCAACTTTCTGGTCAACCTGGAGTCAATCTCAAGGAGCATTGTCGGGCTGTCACTTTGAGTGACGAAAAACATACGGAGGAGCATCGTCCAAGAAAAAAAGAAGCGACTAAGGAGCCTATAGAGACGCTGCAAGAGGAGGAACCCAAGTATGTTACTCCCCCACCTTATAAGCCACCTTTGCCATTTCCTCAAAGAAGGATTCAGATACAACAAGAGCATCAATTTATGAAGTTTAAGAAGATGATGAAGAAGCTATATGATGTGTGACGTGGCCTAAGGTCGTTATGCCAAATCAAAGTAACCTCAACTTCCAAACTAGAATAGTGAGTAAGCAAGGGTCGAAATCCCAAGAGAATCACAGGCGTCTATTTTCTTGTTAACAATCAAATACCAATCGAACAATGTAACAAAAGGGGGGTTTTGAGGTTTGGTTTGCCAAAATCTATGGATAAATCAAATAAAGGAAAAATGCTCCTCCTAACAAATATCCACAATCACTGAATATGGTTGATCATAGATTATCTCGAGTTCTTCTTCCTTCCTATGGTTGTTCCTGTCCCGATCTTATGTAGATTCAAAGGGAAACCTTCCACTAAGAACCCTTACCAATGAATAACCCTAGTACCACTAAAAGTTCAACCCAAAGGTAGCAATGCATATAAGAATTAACCAGGATACACAGAACGCTCGCTCAGATGCATTTACCATGTAATTATCTCTCCCTACAATAGAACAATTTCAACCAGAGCATGTAAATTGTAGTTGCTACAGCAGAATAGGACGTTAGCCCAATAGTTTCCTACTCCTAGCAATATGAAAATCACCAATAACAACTAGTTGCGCGGGCTAGTGCAATTAATGAAATCCAATGGAATAAGCTTAGAAGAGATAATACAAACCAATAGGAACTCAAACACGAAAGATAATCTCACAACCAAAATCCAATGAATGCTTCAATTGTTAGGCGGAACCAAGAAGGTCAGTTCCTCCTCATGTTCTTCATAAAACTCTGAATCAATGAATAATTCAACAACGTCATAATTCTCCAAACTAAAACTTCCTTTTTAAAACCTAAAAACTAAGAGAGTATATATATATGGGCTTTACAAATGACCTAGCCCACTGAAGAATAGAAAACGGAATAAATAAACTGAAAATAAAGAAAAACATATAAGATAGGTTCGGGAAATCCGAAATAACTCTGCCGTGCTGACCCGCGATCGCGGGTCATGGACCTTGATCGCGGGCCACGTAGTTCCGCGCTCCTTGCTCTCCTCCGTACCTGCAGAAGTGTCTCGAATGCCTCGAAGTCTCGCGATCGCGGCAACCTCACCCGCGATTGCGGTTAATGCTCGACCTGCTGCACCAGCATTCTTCTCTTCTATTCTTCCATAGGCTCTCTCGTGGCTGCTTCTTCTTCAATGTCTCCAACTATCTTCAAGTAAGCTCAAAACATCTCCAAAACACCAAGACTTTGCCTCCATACTCCATACACAAGAATGTGTCTAAATCTACCCGAATGGCACCAATAAAACCTCTAATAACTCTTAGTTAAGCCCTACAAAGTAGTTCTTATCAAACTCCCCAATGCTTAGACCTTTGCTCGTCCTCGAGTAAACTAAAAGAAAGTCTACTCCTCTAATGTAGCACCCAAGGTCTCAGGAAGCATATCCTCCAACTAAGAGTTACCTAACCCATGCCAAAGCTCCTGGCACCAATCTCATCTACAACACATCCACAACTCAATAAACTTGAGGGCAAGCAGAGTACTTCCCCCAAGCTCAACCCGGACATCCAATAGTGTAAGTAGCCTCTAATCCTAGCCTTCATCTATGACTCCTTATGACTCCCAAAGTGACCTACCCGACAATCCTTCTTTGTCTCCACTTATGTCGCCCCGCCGGTAAAATGAGATCCTAGAAAAACACTCTTCTTCTTTTCACTCATTTTGCCTAGGAGCCCTTTTGGGGTTTTCATCCTAGCCACTCATATTTTTGTCATAGATGTGCTCATGTAAGCTCACGCCACTCAGACACCTTTTTACCCCAGCCTAGCGCTGGTCCGGGTCACCTGCTTTTTACCCAAGCCGCCCTTTCGGGTTTTCAGCTTATCCCAGGATTTTCAGAGATTTTTTTTTTTGCTTTTTTTAAATGCTACACGAAAATACTGAAATTCGAAAATACTGAATCAAATATGCCGAAACAAATGCAAAAACTGAATACAAAGATAGAAAGTGAATATAGACTCCTCACCCACACTTAAAAGATCACATTGTCCTCAATGTAGAAAAGACAGAGAAAAGAAATTGGGGGGGGAGGAAGAGCTACACTCACTTTGGGGGTGTGGAAGGTCCCGCTGGACCATGTCCCTTGAAGAACTCCTCCTGTCTGTGGCGTAGAAGGGCCACTTGTCCCTCAATATCATCAAAGCGCGTTACCGAATACTGGTGTAAGCGATCCAAGTCCAGCGTAATTGCATGCACGACTGCTGCCGTGGTGGTCTGCTGGTTGTAGATCTCCGCCTGCCTAGCCGCAAGGCGATCTAGGCGGTCCAGCATTTGGCTGAGTGAACCAGACGATGGAGCCTCCTTTCGCGCGGGTGGTCGGGCAGGTGCTTCTCGTGCACCGGGTTCATCTGAAGGTAGGGCAAAATCTTTTGCTGTTGGACCAAAGGGTATTGGTCGCGGCAGCTTCATCCTGTGGTCCCCTACTGCATGAGATAACCAAACGAATCCGTCGGTGCGATCACCATAGATGAGTCTGGACTTCCTCAATTGGTCAAGGTTGTAGATGAAGGAACCAGGGACCGGCTCTAGTGTAGTCTCTTCGGGATCAAAGTACTTCAAAGCGATGAGGGTGATCATACCCCCAAAACCAATTCTTCCTGCGGCCTTCTTTTGCGTCTTCTGGACAGAATACATGAAAATATCTGCCCAGTCCGGAACGGCCTCACTCTCTGGGGTGAGACACCATAGGATCGCCAAGTCGACACATGAGATCTTGTTCACCTCCCCTTGACCCAGGAATGCAAGTGCAAGCACTTTGTGGATCAAACGTAGGCAAGGGTGGGTGATCTTGTAGTTGTATTCTCCTCTAGTGTCGAACTAACTGAAATCCCGTTGCCTGGATAAAACTCTTCTAGGATTTTTTTTTCGTTTTTTTTTTCGAACTAACTGAAATCCCGCTGCTTCTGGGGGGCCGCGATCGCGGGTTGAAAACCGCGATCGCGGTTTGCTTTCGACTTATCTGCATGAGGTTAGTTTGTACGGAAAAAATATGGTGGCAGAAAAAGATTAATGTACAACAATTCAAAGTGAAAACGAGAAACAGAAATGCACCTCGGGTTGCCTCCCGAGTAGCGCCTTGTTTAACGTCCTAGCTTGACGTTACTCCCTTCTTCTTAATCTGCATCAGACGGATCTTCCAGGGTGAGATCTTCCTGCTCTGAGAGGTGTGGTCTTTCGTGGTAAGGTTTCAGGCGTTGACCATTCACCTTAAATGTGGAGCCATTGGTTGGGTTGTACAGGTCCACTGCTCCGTGGGGGTATGCATGGGCGACCGTGTAGGGACCCGTCCAACGAGACCTGAGCTTTCCTAGAAACAGCTTCAGACGTGATGTAAAAAGGAGGACCTTGTCGCCAGCCTTGAACTCTTTCCAGAGAATGTGCTTATCATGCCACGCCTTTGTTTCTTTGTAGATGACTGCATTGTCGTATGATTCCAGGCGTAACTCTTCTAATTCCTGTAGCTGCAGTTTCCGGAATGCTCCCACCTCATCAAGTTTCATATTGCAATTTCTCACAGCCCAGTGGGCCTTATGCTCTAGCTCCACAGGGAGATGACATGCCTTTCCGAACACCAATCTGTATGGAGACATTCCAATGGGTGTTTTGTAGGCTGTGCGATAGGCCCATAGAGCGTCGTCCAACCTCAAGCTCCAATCCTTTCGGTTCGGCGAGACTGTCTTCTCTAGGATGGTCTTTATCTCTCTGTTTGATATCTCTGCTTGGCCATTTGTCTGGGGGTGATATGCTGTCGAGATCTTCTGTGTGACATGGTACCTTCTGAGTAGTGCACTGACTGTCTTGTTGCAGAAATGAGTACCCCTGTCACTGATGAGTGCCCGTGGGATTCCAAAGCGGGCAAAGATGTTCTTCTTGAGGAAGTTAGCCACAACTTTAGAATCATCTGTCCTGGTGGCCTTCGCTTCTACCCATTTTGAGACGTAGTCTACGGCCAGCAGTATGTACATGTTTTCGAAAGAACTAGGGAATGGCCCCATGAAGTCAATTCCCCAGACGTCAAAGATCTCGCAGAAGATCACGAGTGACTGTGGCATCTCATTTCTTCTGGATATGTTTCCCATGCGCTGACATCTATCGCAAGCCTTGCAGAAGGTGTGTGCATCGCGGAATATTTGGGGCCCGAAGAAACCAGACTCTAACACCTTCCGAACTGTTTTATGGGGCCCGAAGTGTCCGCCACATGCATGAGAGTGGCAGAACTCTAGGACTGAGCACATTTCAACATTTGGCAGGCATCTGCGAATTACTTGGTCGGCGTAATGCTTCCACAGGTATGGGTCATCCCAGACAAAATGTTTAGCCTCGCTGCGCAGCCTATCCCTTTGAGCTTTTGTAAGGTATGGGGGGAATTCACCCCTGGTGAGAAAATTGACTATGTTGGCATACCAGGGTTTAGGTTCATTCAGCGCCCACACGGTTTCCTCGAGCTGAAATGGGGAGCCGCGATCGCGGTCATCACCCCGTGATCGCGGTTCCTTCTCGACCAAGTTTATGCTGCAGACGGATTCATGCTTCGAAAATGGCGCCCTGCGATCGCGGTCATCACCCCGCGATCGCGGTTTCTCTTTGACCTGGACGCTGAATAGCGTGTCGTCTGGAAACTCACCCCGGATGGGTGCTTGATATTCGGACTTGTCCTCGCCCTTCACCAATCGACTTAGATGATCAGCGACTAGATTTTCCGCTCCTTTCTTGTCTTTAATCTCTACATCAAATTCGCTGAGTATGAGAATCCATCGAATCAGTCGGGGTTTGGCCTCCTTCTTCGCCATGAGATAACGAAGTGCAGCATGATCGGTGTAGATAATCACTTTAGTTTCGAGGAGGTACGGTCTGAATTTCTCCAGCGCAAACACCACGGCCAAAAACTCCTTTTCCATGGTGGAGTAGTTCCTCTGTGCTCCGTTAAGGGTCATGGATGCGTAATGGATGACATGAGAGGCTCTCCCCTCCTTCTGTCCCAGAATCGCACCGATCGCATAGTCACTTGCATCGCACATGATCTCAAAGGGCCGCGTCCAGTCTGGCGCTTGGATGATTGGTGCACTGGTGAGGCGGGTCTTCAGCTCGTCAAATGCCTTCTTGCATTCCTCAGTGCAAACAAAGTACACATCCTTCTTCAGCAGCTCGCACAAAGGCGTTGAGACCTTGGAGAAGTCCTTGATGAACCTGCGATAGAATCCTGCATGGCCTAAAAAGGACCTCACTTCACGCACGTTAGTAGGATAAGGCAGAGATTGAATGACATCAACCTTTGCCTTATCGACCTCAATACCCTTTGCGGAGACAATATGACCTAGAACAATTCCCTGTTCTACCATGAAATGGCATTTTTCCGAATTAAGACATAAATTGGTTTCCACACATCTCTGTAGAACCCGGGAAAGGTGATCTAGGCATAGGTCAAAACTGTCTCCGTGCACTGTGAAGTCATCCATAAAAACCTCAATAAAATCCTCAACAAATTCAGAAAAAATACTTACCATACACCGTTGAAATGTGCCGGGCGCATTACATAGGCCAAATGGCATTCTGCGGTATGCAAATGTGCCAAATGGACAGGTAAATGTGGTCTTTTCCTGGTCTTCTGGTGCAATGGGGACTTGAAAGTACCCTGAATATCCATCTAGGAAATAGTAGTATGGTCGGCCTGCCAGTCTTTCCAACATCTGGTCAATGAATGGAAGGGGGAAGTGATCCTTTCTGGTTACCGCATTTAGCTTGCGGTAGTCTATGCACACCCTCCACCCAGTCTGTGTTCTGGTGAGGACTAGCTCGTCGTCCTTGTTTTCTACTACCGTGATCCCGCCTTTCTTTGGCACCACCTGAGTGGGGCTCACCCATTTGCTGTCTGAGATGGGGTAGATTATTCCAGCTTGTAGGAGTTTTAACACCTCCTTCTTCACTACCTCCATCATTGGTGGATTGAGTCTTCTTTGGGGTTGCCTGGATGGCTTTGCTTCCCCTTCAAGGAGGATCCTGTGCATGCATGTGGATGGACTGAGCCCTTTAATGTCTGCAATGGTCCATCCCAGGGCTATTTTGTGCACCTTGAGTACCTTGACCAGCTTGTCCTCCTGCTCCTTGGAGAGTTTGTTTGAGATGATGACTGGTAGTATGTCATTCTCTCCAAGGAATGCGTACTTGAGGTGGTCTGGTAGTTGCTTGAGTTCGACCGGGGGTGCCTGCACAATAGAAGGAAGCAACTTTCCGCTGGGTACAGTTAGTGGAATGGGGCCATCGCTCCATCTGCTATGGGCGGGGTTATCCCCGAATGTGTCTATGTCTGCTACCTTCTCCTGCATGTTAGTAGATACTGAAATTTCCGCACAAGGACTAACTATGTCATTCTCCAAATCAACATATAGTTCCTTTAAATAAGAATTATCAAAAACATCTTGAGCAATAGGATCAATCACATCAATAGCACATAGAGAATGTTCGTCATTGGGGTGCTTCATAGCTTCGTTAATGTTGAATTCTATCTCGTCCCCTTCGAATTCCATAGTGAGTGTCCCAGTACTCACATCAATTTTAGTACATGCAGTTTTCAAGAAAGGTCTTCCTAGTAGAATAGGGGCTCCATGAGGATCATCATCCATGTCAAGCACATAGAAATCAGCTGGAAAAATTAACCTGTCTACCATAACTAAGACGTCTTCTACCACACCTCTAGGGTAGACATTAGACTTATCCGCTAATTGCACTAGTATCCCAGTTTCTTGAAGTGGTCCTAACCCCATGGTTTTATATATAGAATAAGGCAACACATTAATGGAGGCGCCTAGATCTAGCATAGCTTTTTCTACATGGGTGGAACCGATTGTACAAGGGACGGTAAACATACCAGGGTCACCACATTTGGGTGGCATTCGCTGCTGAAACACTGTAGAAACTCTCTCACTGACCTGGATCTTTTGATTTCCCTTCATCTTTTGCCTTCTTTTGTTTGTACACAACTCTTTCAGGAATTTGGCATAGCTGGGTACAGACTCCACCAGTTTCAGGAGAGGAATATTCACCTCGCATTTGTTGAAGACGTCAAAGATCTCCTGATTGGTTTATGGTCTTCTCTTCTCCCTCAATGCCTCAGGAAAGGGTGCCGGTGGCTTTTCAGGGTTGAGCGGGGGAAGTTCTGGCTGGATATAATCTGGGTAGTCGTCCGTAGTCGACCCGCGATCGCGGTTCTCACCCCGCGGTCGCAGTTCTATGCTGACTGGTTTTGGTTCCATATCCGACGCCCCGCGATCGCGGTTCCTCTATGACTTCCCTTGTTTTTTCCGTGAAATAACCGTGATCGCGGTTTTCAGCCCGCGATCGCGGTTCTTCCCAGCGTTCGCCTCTTGTTGGTTCTTCATCCCTTCCCACAACATAAGGGTCACTTAGTTTCTTTCTAGTTCTCAATTTGATTGCATTGGCTTCAAGTTGGTCTTCGCAGTACTCGCTTGGGGACTCCGTTATTTCAGGTGTACTAGGCATCAGCTGTCCCAGTGATGCACCCAATTGTAATATAGATTGCTGAGAGTCTTGGTACAAAGTGTAATTTTGCTGGGTGAGCTGAGAGAATCCCTCTTTCATTTATAATGCATTGTTTGCACCAGCTTGAATCACTGCTTGTGTATTATTTGCACCAGCTTGAATCACTGCTTGTGTATTATTTGCACTTGCTTGAATCATTGCTTGTGTGAGTGCTTCAAGCGTCTGGGTGAGAGCTAGTAATGTACTCTCACCGGATAATGGTTGTGTTTGTTGAGGCTGGACTTCTGTGATGTTCACTTCTTGTACAGCATGCACTCTTGCTCTGGGAGTGTCTGTGGTGCTTGCCTTACTCCTTGAGCGGTATTGCCTTGAACTCTCAGAGAGCTCGGAGAAGACCTCAAAGGCTTCCACGGGGGTTTTGTTCAAGATGTTTCCCCCGCAGGTAGCATTTACCAACCTACGGTCTTCCTCTAGCAATCCTTCAAACAAATACAGTACCAGATCCTGGTCTGAGTAACCATGAAATTGTCAGTTGATTACTAGCCTCCTGAATCTCTCATAATAGTCATACAACTGCTCGCCCTGAAACTGTTCAATGTCACAGATGCTTCTTTTCAGGCTATTGAGCTTGGTTGTAGGAAAATATTTTTCCAGGAAAGCTTGCTTCATTTTTGCCCACGTGACTATGCTGCCCGGGGCCAAGTAATAGAACCATTCCTTCGCCACATCCTTTAGAGAGAAGGGAAAGGCTCTCAGTTTGATTTGATCTTCAGTAACTCCCCGGGGTTGCATACTATTACAAACAGTATCGAATTCCTGGAGGTGTTTGTTCGGATTTTCCTCATCGGTTCCTCTGAAGTGAGGCAATAAACTGATCAAACCCGATTTGAGTTCAAAGTTCACGCCCTCCTGGATTTCCGGGAATTGAACAGCTAGATGTTGCTGCTCTTGATATTGCGCTGTCAATTGCCTCAGTGTTCGGTTTTCTTGGGCCATAGCTGAATTCTTTCACCGAACTACTAAACTGTGAATCACACTTGACAAAACAAAGGTTAGTAACGTTAGAGGGAACCGTAAGATAGGTTCCCTACAAGATCAATATTTAATCAATTCACAAGAAAACAGACAATGATTCCTCGGCAACGGCGCCAAATTTGACGTGGCCTAAGGTCGTTATGCCAAATCAAAGTAACCTCAACTTCCAAACTAGAATAGTGAGTAAGCAAGGGTCGAAATCCAAAGAGAATCACAGGCGTCTATTTTCTTGTTAACAATCAAATACCAATCGAACAGTGTAACAAAAGGGGGGGTTTGAGGTTTGGTTTGCCAAAATCTATGGATAAATCAAATAAAGGAAAAATGCTCCTCCTAACAAATATCCACAATCACTGAATATGGTTGATCATAGATTATCTCGAGTTCTTCTTCCTTCCTATGGTTGTTTCTATCCCGATCTTATGTAGATTCAAAGGGAAACCTTCCACTAAGAACCCTTACCAATGAATAACCCTAGTACCACTAAAAGTTCAACCCAAAGGTAGCAATGCATATAAGAATTAACCAGGATACACAGAACGCTCGTTCAGATGCATTTACCATGTAATTATCTCTCCCTACAATAGAACAATTTCAACCAGAGCATGTAAATTGTAGTTGCTACAGCAGAATAGGACGTTAGTCCAACAGTTTCCTACTCCTAGCAATATGAAAATCACCAATAACAACTAGTTGCGCGTGCTAGTGCAATTAATGAAATCCAATGGAATAAGCTTAGAAGAGATAATACAAACCAATAGGAACTCGAACACGAA
This sequence comes from Rheum nobile, assembly GCA_027886185.1. Taxonomy (NCBI): domain Eukaryota; kingdom Viridiplantae; phylum Streptophyta; class Magnoliopsida; order Caryophyllales; family Polygonaceae; genus Rheum; species Rheum nobile. Next base: position 494,139 of record WOAB01000211.1, on the reverse strand, counting down.
AGATAATCTCACAACCAAAATCCAATGAATGCTTCAATTGTTAGGCGGAACCAAGAAGGTTAGTTCCTCCTCATGTTCTTCATAAAACTCTGAATCAATGAATAATTCAACAACGTCATAATTCTCCAAACTAAAACTTCCTTTTTAAAACCTAAAAACTAAGAGAGTATATATATATGGGCTTTACAAATGACCTAGCCCACTGAAGAATAGAAAACGGAATAAATAAACTGAAAATAAAGAAAAACAGATAAGATAGGTTCGGGAAATCCGAAATAACTCTGCCCTGCTGACCCGCGATCGTGGGTCATGGACCTTGATCGCGGGCCACGTAGTTCCACGCTCCTTGCTCTCCTCCGTACCTGCAGAAGTGTCTCGAATGCCTCGAAGTCCCGCGATCGCGGCAACCTCACCGGCGATCGCGGTTAATGCTCGACCTGCTGCACCAACATTCTCCTCTTATATTCTTCCATAGGCTCTCTCGTGGCTGCTTCTTCTTCAATGTCTCCAACTATCCTCAAGTAAGCTCAAAATATATCCAAAACACCAAGACTTCGCCTCCATACTCCATACACAAGAATGTGTCTAAATCTACCTGAATGACACCAATAAAACCTCTAATAACTCTTAGTTAAGCCCTACAAAGTAGTGCTTATCAATGTGACCCTGCCACATCAAGGCTGTTAGGAAACGGAACTCTGGAACTTCGGTTCCCCTGAGAGTTCCTTTCCTCAGTTTCTCTACTTTTGAAGATGACAAATATTATGATACTAATGTTTTATCTCAAAGATGTGTTTTAAGGAACCACAGGAATATACCGAAGGCAGGAAAGCCAAACAGAACAAGGGAACCAAAGGAACAAGACAGCTGAAGGAATCCAGAGGAACCCAGGTGTGCCCAGAAATGGAGCTTGCGACATTGCAATTCCCGAGAAATCTGGGAACACACAACCTCGGACAAAAGGTGTCGAAAACGACTTGTCCAAAGCTTCCAAAAGTCTGCCAAGGTCCAAGAGCTAAAGAACAAGATGCCTAGAGAACCTCTACCTCGGACAGAGATGATGAAAGCGACAGCACATGAAGACGTCGCTGTCCAGCAGACGGTTCCCAAGCGGCCAGCTTACTCAACCTCGGACGAAAGCGTTTTGACAACGACACCACAAGGCTCGTCTGAGGTAGTTGACCAACCAAGAGAGATTCTGAGCTGCCTAGGTTGTTTGCACATGCCAAGAACAACGTGGATCAAGGAGAACCACCAATCCTAGGGCAAGCTCAATCCGTGGGAACCAAGAGAGGATCGAGCTGCGAAGAATCCTCTATAAAAGGAAGACTAACCCAAGGGTTATCTTCAAGCATTCACAATAGAAACACACTTCATAGCAAACATCAAAGTGTGAAGCTTCAAACAAGATCATCAAAGCAAACCGAGATCAAGAGGAACCAGTCAAGGAAGAAGAGCTGAGTGCTAAGTTCCTGTGACTGTAAGTGATAGTTCCTAGGTGCGAAAAGTCTGTTTCTTGGATTGATTATTGATTGTGTTAAGTTATCTAGGATTGTCTAACTGTGTGTAAGGCAAAGGAACTGTGTGTTCGTTCCTAGGATAAGCTGTAACCAAAAGAGATAAGAAATCAAGAAGTAGACTTTGAAATCCTTTCAAAGAAAGGTAGTGATTTTTATCCTAGATTGCTAGTTGGCAATCTAAGGTTTCCACTATAAGGAACTTGTTCATTTAGTTGATTGTTTATTTCCGCTGTGAAGGGAACTGTAAACTGTATTCTCAGTTCCCTGATTATTAATCTAACAATCACGATCCTACAATTGGTATCAGAGCGGGAAAAGCTCTAGATCTTTGATAAGTTTGCAGATCATGTCTCAACCAAGCAAGTTTGAGCTCGGAATCTCCACCAACAAGCCACATCTCCGAAAGAAAGGAGAAGAAACATGGTGGGAAAAGTGCATGGAAAGCCATATCAAGACCAACGACTACCAATGCTGGAGGATAGTCGAAAATGGAGATGGCTATGTCGACCTCACCATGAAGGAAGAAGATTGGAAACCAGAACACTATGTTATCATGGAGAAGAATGCCAAGGCCAGGCAGTTCATCCTCAATGGATTGGACAGAGAGGACATGGACAAGGTCATAGGAATCAAGACGGCCAAAGAGATGTGGAAAGCTCTCAAGGAGATGCATGAAGGAAGTGAGGAACTAAAGCAAAGCAGAAAGTTTGCTTTCGAAGGAGAATACCACACCTTCAAAATGATGGAAACTGAGACCATCTCAGAGTACTACTCTCGCTTCAACAGATTAATTGGAAAGTTGACGGCGGCAGGAGTTGATCTTGATGAAGTCTCCAAGTCCTTAGTGATCATCAATGGACTCAACTTCAAGTTCACCCTTCTCAAAGCAATCATGAAGAACACTCCAGGCATCCAATCCCTTCCCTTGACCCAAGTCATAGGGAAACTGGAAGTTGAAGAAGGAGAACACACTAAAGCCAATGCCGATAAGAAACTGGAGAAAGGAATCGCCCGTAAAATCTCCAAAGCTTTCTCAAAGCTTGAGATGGAGCAAGAGAACTCAGACTTGGAAGAAGAGGAGGACGAGCTAACAGCCCTCTTCTCAAAGAATATCAAAAAATTCTTTGTGAAGGGAAGGTTCCAAAAGGGGAGTTCCTCCTACAACGGACCCAGAAGGGATCTAAAGGAAGTCTCTTGTTACGAGTGCAAAGAGAAGGGACACTACGCTAAGAACTGTCCCAACAAGGAAGACTCCAAGGAAGAAGAAAAACCTCAGAGAAAGAAGGCTCTCGTAGCCTCATGGGGAGAAAACTCAGATGAGGAACTGGATCTGAGCGGCTTCTCTAGAGGAAGATGTCTCATGGCAAAAGGAGACTCAAGCGACTCATAAGACCTTGAGGTAACTTCTGATGATCTCTTAAAATCCCTAGTTGATTGTGATAAGAAACAACTTCTTAAGATCATAAAGAAACTAGGAAAGGAAACCAGTTCCCTTCAACAGAAACTTGATGATTGTGAAGATGAAATTGCATGCTTAACTGTTGAGAATTCTGTTTGGAGTAAGAAACTTGATGAAACTGAGAAAGACCTAGCTGAAACTCACTCCAAACTGATTGAAATTAGGAACATGCATGCTAGTCACCTTAAAATCTGCAAATCTTGTGATGAAACTAGCATAGACTCTGTCACAGTTCCCTTGCATGCTAATTTACCTGGAAAAGACATGCTTCAATCCATAATTCATAGATTGGACATCCTCACTGATTCTATTAATGAAAAGACAATAAATCAAACTATTTTTATGAGACAACGCCATAGAATAGGATATGTCAACAACAAGGATAACAATGATGCTGAAGATGAAAAAGCTAGACGAGAACTTGTTGAGATGAATGAGAACCTCAGCATTGCTCTTACCACCTCTCGTGACAGGAATCAGTTCCTATCAGAGAAGATCATGGTTCTTGAGAACAAGGCTGAGGTTGGCAAACGTCTCAATGAAAGTTCTCAAAGCCCTAAGAAGGAACCAAAAGGAAAAGAAAAAATGACTCCTGAAAATCAATGGTTCACCAATTCTTTTTCTCACAAAAAGTATGTTGACATGGCCAATAGTAAGGTTAAAAACAATATTGATTTCAACAAAATAAATGAAAAACCTTTTAGGCCAGGGAAAGGAAAGTATGGTCATGTTGTCTACAACCGCTTATGTACCTACTGTGGTAAGAATGGCCATTACAACACTGATTGTGCTAAAAAAAGAAACTTTGAAAGGGAGAAAAGTGCTTATCACCAGGAAAGGAACCAACTCCCTGATTATTCACAGACTCGAAATGCTAATCCCCCCAGTAAAGCCAAGCTTCGCTGGGTTCAGAAATCTTAGTTCCCTTATGTGCAGAAAGAAGAGAGGCAACCCCAACTATGGTACATTGACAGTGGTTGCTCATGCCATATGACCGGAAAAAGAAATCAAATGACCTCTCTTCAACCTCTCCAAGGAGGGAACATATCCTTTGGAGACAAAACCAAAGGGAAAATCTGTGGAATAGGAACTGTGAAGCTTAACGATCACATTCAGGTAAACAAAGTTCACCTTGTTGATAGTCTTGGTTTTGATCTAATAAGTGTGTCACAACTGTGTGATCAAGGAGACAATGAAGTCAGATTTAGATCAAACGAATGCTCAGTTCTTGACTCCTCGGGACAAATCATCCTAAAAGGAAAGAGATTCAACAATGTTTACATTGTTGATCCATCCTTCGTCCCCAAGGAGAAACTGTGTCTCTCAACCGTGAATGACCAAGCTGAGTTGTGGCACCAACGCCTCGGTCATGCTAGCACCAAGCTGATTCAAAAGCTACACTCAAAGGAACTAGTCAGAGGATTGCCAAAGCTGAGTGGCACATCTAAGGAACCATGCTCTGACTGTGTAAAAGGAAAACAGGCTCGTAGTTCCTTCAAATCCAAAAACATGGTAAGCACCTCAAGGCCTCTTGAGCTCATCCACATGGATATTTGTGGACCCATGAGAGTTCAAAGCCTAGGAGGGAACAGGTATATTTTTGTTATTGTCGATGACTTCTCTCGCTTTACTTGGACCATTTTCATTAAATCTAAAAGTGAAGTCATTGATCGCTTTAAAGACCTGGTTCCTTTGTTAGAAAAATCCCTTGATTGCTCACTTAATGCTATTCGATCTGACCATGGTACCGAATTCGAAAATGGAGAATTTCTAACCTTTTGCAGTGAGCATGGCATTGATCACAACTTCTCTGCACCATACACTCCTCAACAGAATGGAGTAGTGGAGAGAAAGAATAGGACCTTGGAAGACATGGCTCGAACTATGTTGATCTCAAGTGGACTCTCCCAATCCTTTTGGGCTGAGGCGATCAACACAGCATGCTACATCATCAATAGAGCCATGCTTCGCCCTATCACAGAGAAGACACCCTATGAACTCCTAAGAGGAAGAGTTCCCAACATTTCTCATCTAAGGGTGTTCGGATGCAAGTGCTTTGTGCACAACAATGGGAAGGACAATCTTGGCAAGTTCGACCCAAGAAGTGATGAAGGAATCTTCATTGGATATGCCTCAGGCAGCAAGGCATACAAGGTCTTCAACAAAAGGACTAAAAAGGTAGAAGAAAGTGTTCATGTTATTTTTAATGAAAAATCACTTGGAAAGATTGTGCAGAACACCACCGGTTCCTTTGAAGATCCGTTTCCCAAGTCATCCCAAGAAGATCCAGATGAAGATGTCACTCCTCCCAGTTCCTGCCCTGCTGAACGGAACCCTCCAATGGCTCCTCCACCAGTTCCCATGGATAATGAACAACAATCCATTTCTGGGAACCATGAGCATGACGACAATATCTGTGGAGATCTCAATGATTCATCTTCCCACATGTTCTTCAATGGAGAAGGTGACCCCAACCAGGAAGCTGAATGCTCAACTCAGAATGTCTCCACATCAAATACTTTGGCTTCCAACAGAGAAAGAAGAGTCGTCAAGCCTCCAGTCAGGTACGAACATCTAACTTTCTTTGCCTTTAATGCCTTTTTGTCTATTGTGGAACCAAAGAACATAGGTGAGGCACTGAAGGATGCGGACTGGATCCAAGCCATGCAAGAGGAGCTTCATCAATTTGAAAGGAACAAAGTCTGGCATCTGGTTCCTTGCCCCAAGGATAAGCACATCATAGGAACCAGATGGGTTTTCAGAAACAAGCTAGATGATATAGGAGCTATGATAAGGAACAAAGCAAGACTTGTGGCTCAAGGATACAATCAACAAGAAGGAATTGACTATGATGAAACCTATGCTCCAGTGGCAAGGATCGAAGCAATAAGGTTGTTGATTGCCTTCGCATCTCACAAAGGGTTCAAGTTGTTCCAAATGGATGTAAAGACAACCTTCCTCAATGGAATTCTTCAAGAAGAAGTCTATGTCAAGCAACCTCCTGGTTTCGAAGATGACGATCATCCAGATCATGTCTACTTTCTAGACAAGGCACTCTATGGCCTCAAGCAAGCTCCCAGAGCTTGGTATGATCGTCTTGCCCAGTTCCTACCCTCAAATAGCTACAGGCGTGGAGTTATTGATAAAACTCTCTTCATCCTAGAAGAAGAAGGTAACATCTTAGTGGTTCAAATCTATGTTGATGATATCATTTTTGGTTCCACTAACCTGTCCCTTGTAGACAAGTTCAAAGACTTGATGAGCAGTGAATTTGAAATGAGTTTAATTGGGGAACTCACATTCTTCCTCGGATTACAAATCACTCAAAAGGAAGATGGTATTCAAATCCACCAACAGAAGTATGTCAGGGAACTACTGAAGAAGTTCAAAATGGTTTCATGCAAGCCTCTCTCCACTCCCATATCCACCATTGCCCATCTGGATAAGGACCACTCGAGTCCTCTAGTGGAGGAGAAGCTCTATAGAGGTATGATAGGCTCACTCATGTACCTAACCGCTAGTCGACCAGACATTGTCTTTGCTGTTGGCTTGTGTGCTAGGTTCCAATCTTGTCCGAGAGAAACCCACTTGGCTGCTGTGAAGAGAATACTTCGATATCTCAAGGGAACTGACGATCTCTGCATTTGGTACCCCAAAGAATGTCCCTTTGAGCTCATGGGTTTCACTGATGCTGATTATGCTGGATATTTGGTGGATAGAAAGAGCACTTCTGGAATGGCACAGTTCCTAGGCCCTTGCCTTGTGTCATGGGGATCAAAGAAACAAGTTTCAGTCTCCCTCTCCACCACAGAATCCGAGTACATTGCAGCTGCCTCTTGTTGTTCCCAACTTCTCTGGCTAAAGCAACAACTCGCGGACTTTGGTATGTCTTATGGCCCTCTCACTATTCTTTGTGACAACACTAGTGCTATAAACATTTCTAAGAATCCTGTGCATCATACTAGGACCAAGCATATTGACATTAGACATCATTTTCTTAGAGATCATGTTGAGAAGGGAAACATCATTATGAAATTTTGTAGAACTGAAGATCAAATTCCAGATATATTCACCAAGGCATTGAATAGAGTTCCTTTTGAGAACCTCAGATTGGAACTAGGAATGATTCCTATTACTCAGTAGTGACCTTAGTTCTGAGAATTCTTTCCGAGTTCCCCTGATTGACTAGTTTAAGATATTTAACTTGTTGAGTCTTGATGTCCTTGTGTTATATCTTTTGCTACAAACCGTTCTTGTCATAATGGTTTCTTATAAAGGCTTAGATAAATTTTTCTGGTTCGTTTCCTTTTGATTATCATTATTTCTCAACTCCTCATTGTTCAAATTTCTTTGATGGCCCAAAAGTCACAATCTGATCATTTTTCTAACCCAATATTACAAGCTAAAATGATGATTGTGTACTAAGACCTACCCTTGCCTTCTTGTTCAATTTAATTCTCTATGATCCATCTCTAAACCTTCTCTGAGAATTATTGTGCAATGCGATAAAAAGCCTACCCTGATTCCTTGTATGGGAACGTACTGTTTTTGGTTCCTTTGTCTCCACCCACACCAAAGGTTCCCATACATTCCTCTAGCTCGCTGAAAATGTCGCCAGAAAGGAACCAGAACATCGCGTCTCTCCAACGGCTCGCTTGGCTCTCCCAGACGCTATTTATGGCATATTGGCAGGGATAAGGCATGTCTCATCAGTGGCAGACCTCCCTCTTCTCGGAATGGGTCATATTTTGAATTTAAATTAGCCGTTCCAAAAAAAAGCTGCAACTCTCTTCAATACTTCGGATTTGCCTTGATCTTCTCAACGGCTGGATTTGCTTCAACGGTCACCTCAGCTCTTGGCCATCCCAGATCTTCAACGCCCTTAAAGAGGTGCTCAGTTGCTCTGAATTGATCACCCAAGCTCTCCATCTCTCTGATCTTCTACCTCTCTTTCTCTTCTCACAACAATCCTCTTAGCTCCTCTCAAATGGCCAACCCTAACCCACTCGTTGTTATGGATGAAGAAGAGGCTGCTTTTCTTTAAGCCTTTCGCGAAAAGAAGGCTAAAGCCTCCTCCTCCAAGCCTGTTTCTTCCTCCACCTCTCAAAAATCCCTCCCCAAAGAGAACCCTGTGGAGAAACCGGTAGAGAAACCAGAAGAGAAGCTTGAGGAACCACCAAAGGCTAAGGAAAAGGTGGAAGAGGAACCAACCATGCCCAAAGAAGAGAAGCAAGCCATCACTTTGGCTTCAGAATCAGTCACAAAATCAGTTTCTGAAGGCGGGTCGCATGATTCCTCTCCGGATAAATCCCTTCAACTGATCCCTAGCCCCGAGCCTTCCCCAATCAGCCTCAAATCCAAAACTTCCAACCCAGGCCCCTCTGTCGCCACAAGAATGCAACAGAGGAAGAGAAGCTCTCAAGCCATTGTTCCCTATGAAACCAAATTCACAAAAAGGGCCAAAACCACCACCCTCTCTGTCTCCTCTTCCTTCTCCAAAAGGAAGATCCTAAAACCTCTCATTATCGACAGAGAATTCTGGACCCAGGCGTTAGAAGAAGAGGATGAGGAACTCTATGGAGAAGCTTTGGATGAGTTCCACTCTCTGCTGCAGTTCCAAGGGTGGGACGAGATGCTGTGCGAGCCCTTCTCTGCTTCCGACGAGGTTGTCCGGATGTTTTACCAGTCCATGGAGTTTGTACCTCAGAAGGAGAACTCTCCCTGTCACGACGCTATTCTCATATGGAAGGGAACCAGCTTTCCCCTGTCCGCCAATCTAATCGCGTCTGCTCTAGGGATCGAGTCGAGATCTGGGTTTGGCATTCTGCCTCAGAAGAAGGGATGGCCCAAGGGAAAGGGCTTCAAGTCCAAAGGAGCAATCGTCAAGAAAATTTATGATGGCGCATCCCCCTCATCTTTGGAGACGAAGGATCTCTCCATTGCAAACCGGCTACTGCATTTTTGGATCACTCGCAACTTGGTTCCCAGGCAAGAGCATAGGAACGAAGTCCTCATCACCGACGCCATCTACATGGACAAAGTGCTCTCCGGCGTTCAGTTGGATCAAATGTCTTATGTTGCATACAGTTCGGAAGCTGAAATCTAAGGAACAACAACCCAACCCTGCTGAAACAGAAGAAATCCCGCCTAAGGAAAATGCGGGTTCCCAGGGCCGTTCCAGTTCCCACCCTCAGCAACCCCCCTCTTCAGACTCCTCTGTGATCCTCCTTGCGTTGGATCGTATTGAAAAAGCTATCTTGGAAGGCTCGACTGCCAACACGGTCGCCATCCATGATCAAGTAAGAGAGTTGGGGCGTATCAGTTCTGCTGTCGAGAGTCTGGTGGACGTTCTGCAGAAAGATTGGCAAGGTGCAATCAGTGCTCATCAGGCCTCGGGCCAAAATGTAGGAACCGACGTCAAGGATGCAGAAGAAGAGGCCGCTACTACGCCATAGGAATGCTTATTCTAGGTTCCCAGTGCTGTAACGCCACAACGAGCTAGTAGTTTCCCTTAGGATCCTACTCCCCTCTTCTATCCCTTTTGTTGTCTTTCTTCAGATTGCTTTTGTTGTTTTCCTTGCTATCTGTTGTCTGTATTGTCGGTTGTTTGTTGTTTGCTTGTGGTATTTTGTGTGTTTGATCAATGATAAGTGAAGTTTTTAATGATTATCTTCAGTTTCGTTCCCATGCTCATTTGTCTTCGCCTTAAGTTTTCATTATGACATTTTATGGGCTTGCTGCAATCGCATATTCACTCCGATATCCTGTTCTTAACTCATACTTAATCTTTTCGATGATGTCAAAAGGGGGAAGAAAAGGATAGGAACCTTGAACTTTGGAGACTACTGAATTAATAGGAACTCTGAACTAGTTCTATTTCTAAGGGGGAATTTGAAATAAACTTGTTCACGTGCTTAGGGGGAATTCGCAACCATTGAATGTTCTATCACTAATCTGTAATGTTGTAAATCCCGTTATCTCAATATGGTCTCATGAATTTCATGTCCCTATTATGTTGCCAGGTTCCTTATATTTGTCATCATCAAAAAGGGGGAAATTGTTAGGAAACGGAACTCTGGAACTTCGGTTCCCCTGAGAGTTCCTTTCCTCAGTTTCTCTACTTTTGAAGATGACAAATATTATGATACTAATGTTTTATCTCAAAGATGTGTTTTAAGGAACCACATGAATATACCGAAGGCAGGAAAGCCAAACAGAACAAGGGAACCAAAGGAACAAGACAACTGAAGGAATCTAGAGGAACCCAAGTGTGCCCAGAAATGGAGCTTGCGACATTGAAATTCCCGAGAAATCTGGGAACACACAACCTCAGACAAAAGGTGTCGAAAATGACTTGTCCGAAGCTTCCAAAAGTCTGCCAAGGTCCAAGAGCTAAAGAACAAGATGCCTAGAGAACCTCTACCTCGGACAGAGACGATGAAAGCGACAGCACATGAAGACGTCGCTGTCCAGCAGACGGTTCCCAAGCGGCCAGCTTACTCAACCTCGGACGAAAGCGTTTTGACAACGACACCACAAGGCTCGTCTGAGGTAGTTGACCAACCAAGAGAGATTCTGAGCTGCCTAGGTTGTTTGCACATGCCAAGAACAACGTGGATCAAGGAGAACCACCAATCCTAGGGCAAGCTCAATCCGTGGGAACCAAGAGAGGATCGAGCTGCGAAGAATCCTCTATAAAAGGAAGACTAACCCAAGGGTTATCTTCAAGCATTCACAATAGAAACACACTTCATAGCAAACATCAAAGTGTGAAGCTTCAAACAAGATCATCAAAGCAAACCGAGATCAAGAGGAACCAGTCAAGGAAGAAGAGCTGAGTGCTAAGTTCCTGTGACTGTAAGTGATAGTTCCTAGGTGCGAAAAGTCTGTTTCTTGGATTGATTATTGATTGTGTTAAGTTATCTAGGATTGTCTAACTGTGTGTAAGGCAAATGAACTGTGTGTTCGTTCCTAGGATAAGCTGTAACCAAAAGAGATAAGAAATCAAGAAGTAGACTTTGAAATCCTTTCAAAGAAAGGTAGTGGTTTTTATCCTAGATTGCTAGTTGGCAATCTAAGGTTTCCACTATAAGGAACTTGTTCATTTAGTTGATTGTTTATTTCCGCTGCGAAGGGAACTGTAAACTGTGTTCTCAGTTCCCTGATTATTAATCTAACAATCACGATCCTACAAAGGCCAAGACACCGAGGACAACCAAGGCGCCGCCGAGGACGTGGACGCCGAGGAGCTCTCCATGGGCACTATGGAGGACCCGGAGCTGGATCAAAGCACGGAGCATGTGGTGGACACACTTGGAGTTGGATATGGCCAAGACATGTATGGGAGAGCCAAAACCAAGCCAAAGCAAGGCATTTTCCAAGACAAGGCCAAGGCGTCGGCCGTGCCGGGCACAAGTGTCTCCAAGGCCAACACTCAAGATGATAAGGCAATTCCCGGCGCCATCACAAGGTCTAGAGCTAGGGAGCTTCTCCAAGATCTCCACAAGGGTCTGGCATGCCAAGCCACCCTAAGCCACGCCAGGCCTGCCCTGGTGCTTTGCCTATAACAAGGCATCGGGGAGCATGGCGCTAGCGGCAAGTAAACTTCAAAGAAGGGCGCCGAGCCACCTGGACCACTTTGATCGGCGCTCCAACCACCTTGGGCTGGCTCATTTAGCCCACCATCATGGGCCTAAGCCTTGGACGAGAGGATCTTTAATGTGCTTGATGAATTTGACATTTGAAGTTAATAAGTTACCTAAATTGGACATTTCGGTAGTAAATTTAGGGTTTAGTTTTATGCATGGCTTTTGACATTTCTCTTAGGCGTTCTTGCCTTTTTTGTAAGCCTATATATAGGCTCTTTGAAAGCTGAAAAGCTCACGTAAGAATACACAAAATTGCTTTGCCAAATCTCTCTTGCTTTCTCTCTAATCTCTTACGTCCAAAAACTCTAAGTGTGCCGAGTGAGTACATCTCTCACACTTCTTCTCCCCTTTCACTTCTGCAAGCATATCTTATTCCCTCTATAAGAAGACCGTGTGTGCCTACTATCCCCCACAACTCCGCCGTCATCCCACCTACGAGCCTCCGTCACGCCGTCGTCCATCCGAAAACCCTAATTGGCGATTCCACCTCCATCGATGAGCAAAGCTTGCACCGTGGCTTCACGATCCTTTGATCTTAACATTTGGTATCAGAGCACGTAAGTTTTGCTCAAATTCCTCTTTTAAATTCAAGGGCCAAAGTCCTACAAGTTCCTTGTTTTCGTGCCTTTGCATTTGTAATTATGAGTCTTGCATCCGAGAGTTATTCTTGCTTTTGTTCTTGATTTTTGCTTGCGTTTTGTGTCCTGCATCTAGAGTAGATCTAGAAGTCAGATTTACCTATAGGAATTAGACGTTTTTAGGAGTTGAAAGGCAGCCAATTTAGGAATTATTGGTGCATTGATTGCATTTAATATTTGCTGAATTTTTGAAAAGTGTAACCTTCAAACCCATTCAAGTCTTAGACGTCTCATTTATTATAGGATCTTTGAGTATTTTTTTTCCTTTATTTGGCACCTAAACAATCTGAGTAAATTACTTACGTTAATTTCAATTGAGCCTTCTTGTGGAGGAACGAATCCGAAGTGCGTACGCTAGTGGTTACTCAAGTGTTTTTGCTAAGTTCTTTGTTTGATATTTTCTGCATTTCTTACGTAAAAAAAAAAGAGAAGAATCTTAGAAAAACTCGGCTTGATATTGTACAAAAGAGCAAGCCAAGACAAGTCAAAAAAAGAAGAAAAAAGAAGAAAAAAGAAGAAGAAGACATACACTTTCTTTGTGAAGCATTTGTAAGTGAAGTTGTAATTCCTTTTGCTCGAGCTAACATTAGTAAGTGGTAATAGGAGACAAGTACTTACAAGTATTGCTTGAGTTGTGAATTAACTTAAGCTTTGACAAGGATTGTGGTGCACTTTATTTTCAATTTTGTGAGTCTTTTGCATATAGGAGCCACCCTAACCCAAGAACGTGTTGGATTCTGAGTCCTAATTTAAATTAGGCAAATTTGGCAATCTTACTTGTTACGTACCTTTGTTGGAGTTTCTTTGGATTTTGTTGGCTGTCGTGTGCTTGTTTTGTGAAGGTTGGAGATGGTGAATCCCAAAGACAAGCAAGCCGCTAATGAGGACCCCAAGGAGGTCTCGGGAATCACTATGGAGACACTCCTCAAAGCCATTCAATCTTCTCAAGAGGAATCCGACGAGCGCGCTCGACAACACTTGAGCGCCATAAGGGAGGAACATGCTGCATTCATGCGCGCCATGGAGGAGAAATGGAGGACCACGCCGGGCGTCTCCTTCGTCCAATGCCAAGGAGGGTCTTTGCCGCAAGCAAGTGTCGGCACCTCCTCCGTGCTAGGCCTTGCGCCGCCAGGTGATCAACTCTCGGTGCCCATGACTACTTGGCCGTTGCCAACTCCGGGAGTGACCAATCATGCCTTGACCGAGGGCTTCCAAGGGCATGCACATCACATGAGCACTACAAGGGAAGAATATGCTTCTTCTAATTTTTCATTGCCTTTTGCTCCTACTACTATGCCTTTTAGATCTAACCATGCAGATTCCGGATTAAGGCTTGGAGAGCAATCGAGAATTCAGCCCAATGATATCCCTAGGTCTCAAGGACCCTTGCTCCATCCCCTAAGGAGTACGCCAAGCCGAGGCAGAGCGTCCCAAGGACAAGGACAGGGCGGCTACATGCCCTATGAACCACGCGGCACCGGCGGCAATGGCAACCAATACCCGGCCAATTTGGAGCAACCTCGACCACATGGAGTAAAATTGGAGGTACAATGCTTTGGTTTAAATTGTGAGCCCGAGGAATATCTTGATTGGGAACAAAAGACCGATCAAATATTCCAGTACTATAACTACTCGGAAGCTCAACGATTAGATATAGCTACAATCAAGTTTGAGGGATTTGCCTATCAATGGTGGCTTGGGGACAAAGAGGAATGAGAGTTCCATGGACACCCCCAAGTGACCACATGGCAAGAGCTCAAACGGGCTCTTAGAGATAGGTTTGTTCCGGATGACTATGCCGAGAGGGTTCATGAGAGATTGGAACAACTTGAACAAGGGAATAAAACCCCGGATGAGTTCTACATGGAGCTAAAGACCTTGGTCTTTAGGTCCGGACTTAGAGTTCCCGAAGGGTATCTTATTTCTAAGTTCATTAACCATCTCAATAGTGAACTCAAAGCGGTCGTGAGTAAGCAACATTTTCCTTGTGGGACGCCTATGGAAGAAGTGCTTCATTATACTAATCGTATGTATAAAGCATTATCTTCTAGACGCATCCAAGGGAATAGCTCACGCCCTTGGCAAAGTCCTAAAGGAGCATTACCTGCACCTAGACGCTTGGAACCGACTAGGGGTGACAATCCTAGTCACCCTAGACGAGAATTCCCTAGTAAAGTCCAACCCTAACGAAAGGAGGGTGAGGACCGAACAAGGGACATCAAGTGTTACAAGTGTCTAGGAAGAGGGCACTATGCCCGGGATTGCCCCTCAAAAAGGCAAGTTCTACTTAATACTCAAGGAGAGTACGAATCCGAGGATGAGTATGAGTATGAAGTAGAGGTTGTTGAGAATGAGGAGGCCGAGGAGGAGGAGATGCATGTTGTTGCAGCCCATGGGGATTGTTTTGTGGCTTAAAAAGTGCTTATAGCCTCGGAGGGATCAAGTGTGCCTAGCCAACGGGAGACCATCTTCCATACTAGGTGCACTATCAATGGCAAAGTATGTAGTATGATAATTGATGGGGCGTCATGTTGCAATATCATTGACCAAGAAGTAGTGTCTAGGTTCAACCTAAGCACTACTCCTCACCCACAACCCTACACACTTTGTTGGTTGAATTCCGACACCCCTCTAAAGGTTAAAGAGCAAGCCATAATCAAGTTCTCAATTGGTGGCTATGAGGATGAGGTTTTGTGTGACATGTTGCCTATGACTGTGTGCCACCTTCTCTTGGGAAGGCCATGGCAGTTTGATAGGGGCGTCATACATCAAGGGGTAAGCAATGAGTATTCCTTCCATTTACGTGGGAAAAGGATTACTCTCCATCCCTTAGCTCCTCATGAAATCATGGCTGACCATGTGGCTAGGGAGCAACGCAAGACCCAAGCTAAGGAGCATGCCAAAGGTAAGAAAATGGCGATTGGGGGCAAGGGAAGTGCCTCTAGTCATATGCTCTTAGCTAGGTCTAAGGAAGTCATTCAAGCGTTCAAGAGTGGGGAGTTATTTTGGACGGAAAATGACCAATCGATCTTTTATCCGTTGATTTGAGGGGTAACGATAGTTAGGGTGATAAATCTACTCCGTTTGATGAGAATAAGTGATTACAAATGGTAGTTTTTGTGATGCAAGAGAGGAAGAAGAAGGTTACAACATGAACAGTTGAAGAAGACGAGATGGTCGGACCAGACTACAAGCGTCGGTCGGACTAAACAACGTTGGACAAGATAGAATATATAAAAATGAGAGTTTTGATGATGAGAGTACAAGTGGTTGTAGTAGAATGAAGTGTTGTAGAATGTCGTAGAGTGTCCTTTGAGGCTTCTCCTAGAGCCTTATTTATACTTGCTTGATCCCTCCCTAAATGCTCTTGATCTCTCCTTAAATGCTCTTGATCTCTCCTTAAATGCTCTTGATCTTCTCTTTGATTCTGCATTAATTACGCTTGATCCCCTCTTAATAAGCCTTGATCCTCTCTTAAAGATGGTTGATTCCTTCCTTGATGGCTGAAATAATGCATATAGCCGTTGGAGATATCAGAGTTGTTATATTAAAGGAGAAAATCTCGCTGGTCCGTTGCGTCCAGGAATCAGGCGACGGTCGCGTGGCTCACGTCCGATGCGTCTGACAGGTCCGATGCGTCCGACGGTTGCGTCAGACAGTTGATGCCCATTGGACGAGTAGTCGATTTTCCGACCCCAACAGGAGTCATGTCTTTTGTTCATTCGTAAGGACATACTCCTCAACGTGAATGATCTTGAGGGACTCCCGCGGCCCATCACTCGCCTTTTGTTAGAGTTCGACGATCTCTTTCAAGAGGAAGTGCCAAAGGGGTTGCCTTCGATAAGAGGTATTGAACATCAAATTGACTTCATACCGGGGGCAACACTACCTAATAGGGCTGCATACCGCGCTAATCTCGCGGAAACAAAAGAGTTGCAACGTCAAGTCCACGAATTGCTTGACAAGGGCTACGTGAAGGAGAGCCTTAGCCCTTGTGCAGTTCCGGTCATCTTGGTACCAAAGAAGGACGGTACTTGGCGGATGTGTGTTGATTGTCGAGCGATCAATAACATAACCATTAAGTACCGCCATCCCATACCGAGATTGGATGATATGCTTGACGAGTTGCATGGAGCGAGTGTGTTTTCCAAGGTTGATCTTAAGAGTGGTTATCACCAAATTCGCATGAAAGAAGGCGATGAGTGGAAAACCGCTTTTAAGACCAAGCAAGGATTATATGAGTGGTTGGTGATGCCTTTTGGACTCACCAACGCTCCTAGCACATTCATGAGGCTCATGAACCATGTTCTAAGGCGCTTCATTGGCAAGTTTGTGGTTGTGTACTTTGATGACATCTTAGTATATAGCCATAATCTTGATGAGCACGTGGATCACCTTAGGCAAGTTCTTGAAGTTCTTAGGAAGGAGAAGCTATATGCCAACTTCAAGAAGTGCCACTTTTTCTCGGATCATGTGGTATTTCTTGGATTTGTGGTATGTAAGGAGGGCTTGAGAGTTGATGAGGAGAAGGTGAAAGCTATTCATGAATGGCCAACACCTACTACTATGACTCAAGTCCGAAGCTTCTTAGGCTTGGCTGGCTTTTACCGCCGCTTTGTGAGGGACTTTAGCACCTTGGCTGTGCCCCTCATGGAGCTTACCAAGAAAGGTGTGGCGTTCTCATGGGACGTCGCACAAGAGGCGGCCTTTGCTAGCCTCAAAGCCAAGCTCACCCAAGCACCACTCCTATCATTGCCTAACTTTGACAAAATCTTTGAGATAGAGTGTGATGCTTCGGGAATAGGCCTTGGAGGTGTCCTCATGCAAGAGGGCAAACTCATTGCCTATTTTAGTGAGAAACTTGGGGGTGCCGAGCTCAAATACCCCACCTATGACAAAGAACTTCTCGCTTTAGTATGTGTGCTAAGAGTTTGGCAACACTACTTATTGCCTAAAGAATTTGTCATACACTCCAACCATGAGGCATTGAAATACTTGAAGGGCCAAAGCAAGCTCAACAAGAGGCATGCTAAGTGGGTAGAGTTCATTGAGTCTTTCCCCTATGTGATAAAACACAAGAAGGGAAAGGACAATGTGGTGGCGGATGCCCTATCAAGGAGGTACACTCTATTGACCATATTAGATGCAAAGTTGCTTGGTTTCACTTTCATGAAAGACTTATATGCTCTTGATTCTGATTTTTGTGCTATAGTAGCCGCATGTAAGTCTAAGGGAAGTGAGGGTCAATTTTACTTGCATGATGGATTTTTGTTCAAAGGTCATAGGTTGTGCATTCCTAAGGGCTCCATTCGAGCTATACTTGTGCAAGAAGCACATGGGGGTGGGTTGATGGGGCACTTTGGTGTCCTTAAGACCTTACATGTGCTTAGAGAGCACTTCTTTTGGCCTAAGATGCTAAGAGCGGTTGAGAAGCTTTGTGCTTCTTGTACTACTTGTATGCGTGCTAAGGCCAAAATGCAACCCCATGGTCTCTACTCTCCATTGCCAATCCCTAAACTACCTTGGGAAGACATTTCCATGGACTTTGTTTTGGGGTTTCCGCGGTCTAAGAGAGGGAGAGACTCCATTTTTGTAGTGGTAGATAGGTTCTCCAAAATGGCACATTTCATTGCATGCCATAAGACCGATGATGCATCTCATGTTGCTAACCTTTTCTTTGATCATGTTGTGAGATTGCATGGAGTTCCTAGGTCCATTGTGTCGGACCGAGATGTTAAGTTCCTAAGCTACTTTTGGAAAACTCTTTGGGCTAAGCTTGGAACTAAGCTTCTTTTCTCTACTACTTGTCACCCTCAAACGGATGCCAAACCGAGGTGGTCAACCGTACTCTTGGTGTCTTGCTTAGAACTATATTGAGGACTAACTTGCGCAGGTGGGAGGATAGCTTGTCCTTCATTGAGTTCGCCTACAATAGGATGGTCCATTCGGCAACAAGGAAGACACCCTTTGAAGTGGTCTATGGGCGCAATCCCATAACACCACTAGAGCTCTTACCCTATGCTATCAAGGAGCGAGAAAGCAAAGAAGGTGCAGATGAAGCTACAAGGATTAAGAAGTTGCACGAGGACACAAGGTTGCAACTTGAGAGGAGGACCGGCCAATAAAAGAAGCATGTGGACAAGGGGTGAAAGGAAGTAATTTTTGAACCGGGTGATCTAGTGTGGTTGCACCTAAGGAAGGAACGCTTCCCATTGCTCCGCAACTCCAAACTCAAACCAAGAGGCGACGGACCCTTTCAAGTGCTTGAGAGGATCAATGAAAATGCCTACAAGCTTGATCTTCCTCCTAACTTTGGTGTACATGATGTTTTCAATGTCTCTAATTTGATGCCTTATTGTGTGCAGGATGAAGATGACCAAGAAGAGCTGGATTCGGGGTCGAATCCCTTTCAAGAGAGGGAGGATGATGTGACCCTTCCACATCAAGGCCAAGACACCGAGGACAACCAAGGCGCCGCCGAGGACGTGGACGCCGAGGAGCTCTCCATGGGAACTATGGAGGACTCGGAGCTGGATCAAAGCACGGATCATGTGGTGGACACACTTGGAGTTGGAGATGGCCAAGACATGTATGGGAGAGCCAAAGCCAAGCCAAAGCAAAGCATTTGCCAAGACAAGGCCAAGGCGCCGGCCGCGCCAAGCACAAGTGTCTCCAAGGCCAACACTCAAGATGACAAGGAAATTCCCGGCGCCATCACAAGGTCTAGAGCTAGGGAGCTTCTCCAAGATCTCCACAAGGGTCTGGCATGCCAAGCCACCCTAAGCCACGCCGGGCCTGCCCTGGTGCTTTGCCTACAACAAGGCGTCGGCGAGCACGGCGCTAGCGGCAAGTAAACTTCAAAGAAGGGCGCCGAGCCACCTGGACCACTTTGATCGGTGCTCCAACCACCTTGGGCTGGCTCATTTAGCCCACCATCATGGGCCCAAGCCTTGGCCAAGAGGATCTTTAATGTGCTTGATGAATTTGACATTTGAAGTTAATAAGTTACCTAAATTGGACATTTCGGTATTAAATTTAGTGTTTAGTTTTATGCATGGCTTTTCACATTTCTCTTAGGCGTTCTTGCCTTTTTTGTAAGCCTATATATAGGCTCTTTGAAAGCTGAAAAGCTCACATAAGAATACACAAAATTGCTTTGCCAAATCTCTCTTGCTTTATCTCTAATCTCTTACGTCCAAAAACTCTAAGTGTGCTGAGTGAGTACATCTCTCACACTTCTTCTCCCCTTTCACTTCTGCAAGCATATCTTCTTCCCTCTATAAGAAGACCGTGTGTGTCTACTATCCCCCACAACTCCGCCGTCATCCCACCTACGAGCCTCCATCACGCCGTCGTCCATCCGAAAACCCTAATTGGCGATTCCACCTCCATCGACGAGCAAAGCTTGCACTGTGACTTCACGATCCTTTGATCTTAACACTATATATTGACATACCTTTCACAGAAGCCCTCCCTCAAATGTCCACGTATGCTATGTTTCAGAAAGAGATCCTTATCAAGAAGAGAGGCTGGAGGACTATGAGACAATGGCATTAACAATGGATTATGCTGAGAAGATGCCAAATAAATTACAAGATCCAAGTGAAGTCTTTATCCTTGCATATTGTGGCAATCTCACCTATAATTGTCTTTGTGATCTTGAGTCTAGTGTCAATGTTATGCCTTTGTCAATCTATATAGAACTGAAATTGGGTGATCCTACTCTATCCAAGATGCGTATCCTTATGACTGATAGGTATGTTACTCATCCTGTGGGCATAATAGAAAATGTTCATGTGAAAGTGGGAATGTTTTTTATATCATCCTTGGGAGACCATTTTTAGCCACACTGAGGCTAATATTGATGTCAAGAATGGGAAACTTTCATTCACAATAGGGTTAGAGAAGATTAAGTATAAATATTTCAAGGATTACTTCCTTGAGATATACAAAGACACTCCACAAATGCCTATTACAACTACATGCTGTAAGATTGAGGTTGATCCTGAACATGATGAGATCATATCCTACATTGCTGGATTGCTTGATATATCCCTGAAAGATCTGGAATCAAAAAATGATGAAATAATTAAGGTGATGAAAAGGGGAACTCGAAAGAAAATGAAGAAGGCTAGAACAAAAGTTGAGTTCAAGAGTGGAAATATGGTGCGGTTATCCCATGACTCCATGAGAAATCTAAGATGTTTCCAGGTCCTAAGGGGACAAGATGGTTAGGACCATATCAGGGGACTCGAGTTTTGAGAGGTGGGACAGTTGAGTTATGGCATAAGAACTGTGGAAAGTTCAAGGTGCAGAGTCGTCGATTGAAGCCTGTTGTCACACCTGATCCGATCAAGCAGGGCACCACTAACACTCTTGATCCGAGTACTTAAAAGATGATGGAAGGTCAGACGAAAGACCTAAAACAAGCGCTTCTTAGAAGGCAACCCAAGGTATGTATTTCTTCATTCTTAAATGATAAAAAAACGTTCCAGGTATAAATTACACGGACCGTGCGCAAAAATGCACGGCCCGTGCAAATTTATGTGGTTTACAAATCAGTTTGCGCGGACCGTGCGTAAAAACATACGGCCCGTGCAAATTCTCGCTATCCGAAATCATCGTTCTGCACGGCCCGTGCATATTATGCATGGACCGTGCACTTAAAAATATTATTTGTCTAAAAAAAAGAGTGCGCCGATATTTTTATTCTTTTTCTTTTCTTTCCCTCTCCTCTCTTCTTTCTTCCCCTCCCTTTTACCCTATTTGCACCCCCCCTAACCCTTTGCAAATCTCTCTCTCTCTCTCTCTCTCTCTCTCTCTCTCTCTCTCTCTCTCTCTCTCTCTCTCTCTCTCTCTCTCTCTCTCTCTCTCTCTCTCACCGGCCACCATCCCTCCCCGCCACCACCGCAGTAGACTGACTCTGTGAGTTTCTCCCTCTTTTGTTATTTTTCTACATTGGGACAATGTAAGGTTTAGCATGGGGGCGTGCAATTTACATGTAGAATTGCATTTTCATATTAGTTCATCCTAGGTTTAGTTGCATTTTGTTTTTATCTTTCTTTTGTTACACTGCATTTTTCATTTTCATGATCCTGTTTTCATACATTGCATACTCGCATTTTGGATGTTTGATTTGACTCCCTTGTTTGATCTTTTGCTTGTTTTTCTAGAGATGCATGACCCATGTGCCCTCTTAACGTGTTTCGGTTGTTGATATTGCAATTGCTTTGTGTGCATGATTATGGAAATATCAAACTTTTGGCAATTGCTTTGAGCATGTGACCCTTGATTGAAAATAGTTAGAACCAAAGCTCTAGACAAAAAGTCGGTGAGCTTTCTGGCCTTTTTAGGACTATAACTGCATGAGTCCTCTTATTCTCATTGTGTGTGAATCTCTCTTTGATTGGTAAATCTAGAACTTGCATTAGAACCTTTGTCAAGGCTATGCTTATGATTTTTGTACATGACATTAATATGATTGAGACATTGTTTTACATTAGCCCTTTGTCCTTGACCACCCATATATGTTTTCCTCTGTTTGAAGCCCCTTGTGCCTTAATTGCCTTTTCTTTGGAAGCTCCACAAAAGCATACCAAGCCTATTTATTCATCCTACCCATCCAAGGATTAGGATAGTTGATTTGTTTTGCTAGAGTAGATTTGAGCCAAGCTTGGGGGAAGTTGCGTATGTGAGTGGTTGGATGTGATATTTTTTGGGCTATTTGTCCTTCCTTCTTCTTTGTAAAAAAAATGAAACAAAAAGAAAAGAAAAGAAGTAAAAGGACAAATAAGTGTTATGTTGTATGGGTGTGAAGGACGAAAATTTGGAATACAAGATCCTTTTAAGCTTGGTGTCGTCTAGGCAAATTCTTTTTCCCCAGATTTAGCACCACATGGTCTAAATATTTCCTTATCTGACTCTTATACCTTGGCTCCATTACAACCTTATAAAGACCATATGACTTTTGTTATATACATGGTGTCTAGTAGTGGAGATTTAGGACACTGTTGCAAGCCTATGGTAGTTTAGCATACAAAGTAGAGAACTGAGTGAAACACAAACCCACATGAGTTGGAATGACTTGATTTCATTATCATGGGGAAGTTTGGAGTAGAGGAACTAGCTACTTTTTTGTTATTGGATATGAAGCATGTTATGATTGCACTTGCCTTCTGTTTGGATATTCATTGTCGTTGCTCACTTGTCTCTTGAATAAAAACAACATGAGCATATTTTGAGGATTCGTTGGTTATGTCATTGCTTGAGGACAATCAAAGGTTAAGCCTTGGGTGTAACACCCCCAGATCAGTGGTGCTACAGTGCCATAGTCCCGAAGGATTATAAGGCGGGTAAAATAAAATTTTGTGAAACATAACCCATATATATAATATACCAAAAGCAGCACAGCGGAAAACCTGTAAAACATGTCCAGAGTTTGAAACCACAATCAAACTTAACATACAGAAAATACAACACTTTACAACCCAAAAACCAAAAGCCAATACATCAAGTTCCACCACTTTAAAGTACAAAACCAAAACGACATGTACAACCAAATCAAAGTCCACCAAAAGAGAAGAGTCCTCGACTCTAAAACCGACGGTGATCAGAATCCTCCTTGCTGGCGCTAAACCTGAAAAGCCTGATTGACTGGGGGACCCGATACCCCAGCCAACCACGGCACGTAAACCGCAGTTGGTCAGTCTCGTGAAAGACTATGGCAAGATTAGCCAAGCCAAAACATTTCAAACAATATACAATCATATAAATATATATAACGTCATAAAATCCAACATAATCCATTTCAACCCAATCAACGATAATCCAAACACCAGACCAACACTCAATCAAACAAACCAACTACCACACCGACACTCAACAACAATCACATATAACCCTCAACAACACACAATCACACCTTAAACCAACTATCCAATCACACGTCAAAACACAAACATAACACGCTATCACATAACCGATCAATTATCCATTCTTATCCAATTCTGCACAATATTAACCTCTTTCAATCCAACCTCAAACTCATCAGTACTCAAGCATAAACGAATAGAAAGATCCAATCCAACTTCCTCTCCAATACTAATACCTCAAACAATAACTCTATGCACATACACATATCTTACTACTGACTTACAACCAAAGCTAACCGATAATACAGAACTCACTACTGTACTAACACAACAAATTCAATTAACCTTCACATCAACAAACACATAGGCATCAACGAAAATAATCATCACATAATACAATCATAACCAAAATAACGATCCAGGCCAGCCACCCTTCTGGTGCCGCCGGTTCGTCAACCTCGACTGCAACTCATACATCAAACTCAACTCGTATTGGCCCACACTCTCAAGATGGAAACCAATCTATACACTCAAACAACACAACCAACATTCATAATCCATCAACTACCAACAATAACCATACCAACATAAATTCACAACCTTGACCAGTTACAATCAACAACTATAACACACGTAAATTCACCACACAACCAATGGCCAACAATGACCCACAACCACAACTAATAACAATCAACGTCCAACATAAACCAATTATCAAACATACAACCAAATTACCAACACAACCACTTAATCAAGTACACAATCAACATTCAACACATAACCGACACACACAACCATCAACACCACCAATCCAACCTTCGTCTCCACCACCACATCACCGGGTGAGACAATCCACAATACCTCCGTCTACACCACCACATCACCGGGTGAGACAATCCACAATACCTCCGTCTACACCACCACATCACCGGGTGAGACAATCAACACACACTTTCCGGATGGGACTTTCATCATCCAACCCTTGGCCCTTAACGACGTAGGAATGCACCCTACGCGGTTTGGTGAGACTATCATCACTTGACCTTTCGACCTTCGGGGGTTCATACCCACCGAGGCCCTCACATATAAGGAATTTCACCATCAAACAACATTCCACCACCACACCGATACCAATCAAATAAAATCATATACGACAATCAATCAAATATCACATATGGCAAAGGTTAACACATATTCTCATACACACACAATCCAACACACACACTCACACATTCTATCCAACACACACATACGATCCACCATACACACACACACACACATTCAATCCAATACACATACACGTGTCAACAGACACTCACACTCAAGCCAACACACCCACGTGTCAACAGACACTATCAACAACAATCACAAACACATAATCACACCTTAACACACCTCATCACACTTCAACACATTTCACCACATATCAACACATTATCACACACCAACACATATTATCACACATCACAACCAAGCAATTATAGTCAATTCCAACCAATTTAAAATAGCTCAAGCAACCATAATTTAATTATGACATAAGCTAAGCATAAATCAATTATAACAATATATAAGTTAGGCAAGGATCCTCTTGCCTCAAGTCGAACCACAACGACCTCAGAGAATCCCCAATCAACCCGAACGAACCTGCGAAATCAATCCGAGCAAATCCCTGACGTTAATTAACTCATCCAATCCTCAACCAATCAAAACCCCAGTTCAAACCCTTAATTAATTAGGCCAAAATACCCTAAATCAATCCAATCTCAAATATTTCAAATTCATGCATTTGTTGTACAAACCATATATAACCAAATTCAGCTCAAATACTTCAAAATAATCAACTCAGCAAAAACCCCCAAATTCAAACCCTAATAATACCTTCACAAAATTCAGCAACCCCACACACACAAAATCAGTCCAACAACTCACGAATTTGCTCCTCAACTGTCCACAAAGAACAATTCAACATCAATTCGGACCCCCATACAACATCAATTCGAACCACATACCCAATATCAATTCGAACACATAAAATTCAGCAAACCGAAATTAACCTAACTCAAGCTCACCTTGACGACAACCAAGCGGTAGTCACCGGAATGGGCTCCTCGTCGCCGGAACCACAACAACAACAATAAAACGCAGCTGTACACCCCAATTCGGACACACTCAAAAATTCAGCAAGTAATAATTCAGTCTAAAAATACACAGTCCACCCACACCCACATCTTACCTTGCTGGTGGCCACAACTCGGCCTTGGAACACCACCTCTCACCGGAACCAGCAGCGACTCGGATCGAACACAACACCACAAACCCGCAGCTCGCGCGACCCAGCTGAAGCCACACGCATAGCTCACGGACAGCAGCGCGATGAGCAGGGGAACGACACCAGACAGACGGGCTCGCCGGAGGAAGGAGCTACTCGCCGGAGAAGAAGCTCGGATTCGTCGGGGAAGCTGGGCACACGCATGGGAGAGAGCAAAGAGAGAGAGAGAACCGAATTGGGGGATTTGGGATTTTATCCCCCAAATTCCCATTTTACCCCCTTTTAACCAAAATCCCTTAATTAAATTACCACTTTGCCATTATCAACCTATTTGGGGTATTTCATTCTCCCCCCCTTATAACAGTTTCGTCCTCGAAACTCGAATCAAACAGGTGCGGATAACTGCCTCGCATAACTGACTCTAGAATATTCCGGACTCGCCGAAGAATGACTTTCCCTGAGAATCAACTCTCAATTCTCTTTATCAGTTAACACACATAATCGATCTGAAATCACAATACTCCATCTTCTTGAACAAGAATTCCTACACTCTTCCCTGAGCAATCTCACTGCATATCTTACTCAAGATTCCATTACATTCAGCTGTATCTGTTCCTTCTCAAACCAAATTTCACTTTTCACCCTTTGCCAACTCCTGTTGCAATCCCGACCGAACTGTCAGACAAGCAACCACCTGCTCGAGAGTCGACTTCCTACACAAAGCATCAACAACCACGGTAGCTCTTTCTGACTGATAACAATATCTATCAAAAATCCTCAATCAATTCTAGCAACCATCTTGTCTTAAGTTCAACTCTCTCTCATACAGTTTGAGTTGACGAAAAGCATACGCAATGACTTTTTTATTCTGCATCAGAACACAACCCAAACCTTGCTTAGACATATCACTGTAGATGATAGACTTTTCTGTTCCCTGTGGAATAACCAACACTGACACACTAGTTGCGAAATTCTACCTTTTCAGATGCAACTGAATTCTCTGTTCCTTACTACTTCCAACATCAATAGCCTGATCAAAATCAACTGTAGCAACCTCCATAAACAACCACTCATCAACATACCGCTCAAAGATCGCACAGCTGAGCCTCACCATCGAGATTCCATCTCGGAACACAACCTTATCTGAAAGTGCTCAATCTGACATTCTCAACCCTAACAAGAACAACAGCACACAACAATTCACACAGAATCATCACGACTAACTACCTGCATCAACCTCTTGACGACAAGCTCAACGACCTCATCCTCTATCACACTCATACCTTAATAAATCTCTAGCACGTCCCACTTACCAGGGAACGCACCATTAAAATTTACTTAACAACATTAATCATCAATACTCAACATATAACCATTAGCATAAAACATCACAAAATCTCACATCAGTACACATTAACACACCAACATTCAATCAATCATAACACAAGGCAACAACAACCAACACATTCAACCAGGTTCAACATAAAACCAATAACCCAGCACATAACAAATCCACAAAACACACAACTGATATCTGTCAACAAACCAACAATTATTCACACACTCAATTCACAACAATCGATCAACAACTAACCGACAATCAACGACAACCAACATCTACAACCAACAACAACCGCACAATGATCCAACATAAACCAGCAACAAACCAACGTCCAACAAACAACTAATATCTAACAGCAAAACCAATACTTACTTACCAACACAGCTCACTACGGTTGACAGCAAGGATTCCTGATCACCTGATCGTTCACAACAACAACGTATAAAAATTCTCAAGTTGAAAACTCGGAAAGAACACATTTTTTTTTGAAAAGAGCTCTGATACCAATTCTGTAACACCCCCAGATCAGTGGTGCTATAGTGCCATAGTCCCAAAGGATTATAAGGCGGGTAAAATAAAAATTTGCGAAACATAACCCATATATATAATATACCAAAAGCAGCACAGCGGAAAACCTGTAAAACCTGTCCAGAGTTTGAAACCACAATCAAACTTAACATACAGAAAATACAACACTTTACAACCCAAAAACCAACAACTAAAAACCAAAAGCCAATACATCAAGTTCCACCACTTCAAAGTACAAAACCAAAACGACATGTACAACCAAATCAAAGTCCACCAAAAGAGAAGAGTCCTCGACTCCAAAACCGACGGTGATCAGAATCCTCCTTGCTGGCGCTAAACCTAAAAAGCCTGATTGACTGGGGGACTCGATACCCCAGCCAACCACGGCACGTAAACTTTAGCAGTTGGTCAGTCTCGTGAAAGACTATGGCAAGATTAGCCAAGCCAAAACATTTCAAACAATATACAATCATATAAGATATATATAACGTCATAAAATCCAACCAAAACAACCAAGAGAGTACTCAACTCTCAAACGCAAATAACTCCAACATAACTCCAACATAATCCATTTCAACCCAATCAACGATAATCCAAACACCAGACCAACACTCAATCAAACAAACCAACTACCACACCGACACTCAACAACAATCACATATAACCCTCAACAACACATAATCACACCTTAAACCAACTATCCAACCACACGTCAAAACACAAACATAACACGCTATCACATAACCGATCAATTATCCATTCTTATCCAATTCTG
Organism: Rheum nobile; assembly: GCA_027886185.1. Lineage (NCBI taxonomy): Eukaryota > Viridiplantae > Streptophyta > Magnoliopsida > Caryophyllales > Polygonaceae > Rheum > Rheum nobile. Next base: position 466,089 of record WOAB01000211.1, on the reverse strand, counting down.
CACGATATTAACCTCTTTCAATCCAACCTCAAACTCATCAGTACTCAAGCATAAACGAATAGAAAGATCCAATCCAACTTCCTCTCCAATACTAATACCTCAAACAACAACTCTATGCACATACACATATCTTACTACTGACTTACAACCAAAGCTAACCGATAGTACATAACTCGCTACTGTACTAATACAACAAATTCAATTAACCTTCACATCAACAAACACATAGGCATCAACGAAAATAATCATCACATAATACAATCATAACCAAAATAACGATCCAGGCCAGCCACCCTTCTGGTGCCGCCGGTTCGTCAACCTCGACTGCAACTCATACATCAAACTCAACTCGTATTGGCCCACACCCTCAAGATGGAAACCAATCTATACACTCAAACAACACAACCAACATTCATAATCCATCAACTACTAACAATAACCATACCAACATAAATTCACAACCTTGACCAGTTACAATCAACAACTATAACACACGTAAATTCACCACACAACCAATGGCCAACAATGACCCATAACCACAACTAATAATAATCAACGTCCAACATAAACCAATTATCAAACATACAACCAAATTACCAACACAACCACTTAATCAAGTACACAATCAACATTCAACACATAACCGACACACACAACCATCAACACCTCCAATCCAACCTCCGTCTCCACCACCACATCACCGGGTGAGACAATCCACAATACCTCCATCTACACCACCACATCACCGGGTGAGACAATCCACAATACCTCCGTCTACACCACCACATCACCGGGTGAGACAATCAACATACACTTTCCGGATGGGACTTTCACCATCCAACCCTTGGCCCTTAACGACATAGGCATGCACCCTATGCGGTTTGGTGAGACTATCATCACCTGACCCTTCGACCTTCGGGGGTTCATACCCACCGAGGCCCTCACATATAAGGAATTTCACCATCGAACAACATTCCACCACCACACCGATACCAATCAAATAAAATCATATACGACAATCAATCAAATATCACATACAGCAAAGGTTAACACATATTCACATACACACACACTCACACATTCTATCCAACACACACATACGATCCATCACACACACACACACACACACACACATTCAATCCAATACACATACACGTGTCAACAGACACTCACACTCAAGCCAACACACCCACGTGTCAACAGACACTATCAACAACAATCACAAACACATAATCACACCTTAACACACCTCATCACACTTCAACACATTTCACCACATATCAACACATTATCACACACCAACACATATTATCACACATCACAACCAAGCAATTATAGTCAATTCTAACCAATTTAAAATAGCTCAACCAACCATTATTTAATTATGACATAAGCTAAGCATAAATCAATTATAACAATATATAAGTTAGGCAAGGATCCTCTTGCCTCAAGTCGAACCACAACGACCTCAGAGAATCCCCAATCAACCCGAACGAACCTGCGAAATCAATCCGAGCAAATCTCTGGCGTTAATTAACTCATCCAATCCTCAACCAATCAAAACCTCAATTCAAACCCTAAAATCAAACCCTTAATTAATTAGGCCAAAATACCCTAAATCAATTCAATCTCAAATATTCCAAATTCATGCATTTGTTGTACAAACCATATATAACCAAATTCAGCTCAAATACTTCAAAATAATCAACTCAGCAAAAACCCCCAAATTCAAGCCCTAATAATACCTTCACAAAATTCAGCAACCCCACACACACAAAATCAGTCCAACAACTCACGAATTTGCTCCTCAACTGTCCACAAAGAACAATTCAACATCAATTCGGACCCCCATACAACATCAATTCGAACCACATACCCAATATCAATTCGAACACATAAAATTCAGCAAACCGAAATTAACCTAACTCAAGCTCACCTTGACGACAACCAAGCGGTAGTCACCGGAATGGGCTCCTCGTCGCCGGAACCACAACAACAACAATAAAACGCAGCTGCACACCCCAATTCGGACACACTCAAAAATTCAGCAAGTAATAATTCAGTCCAAAAATACACAGTCCACCCACACCCACATCTTACCTTGCTAGTGGCCACAACTCGGCCTCGGAACACCACCTCTCGCCGGAACCAGCAGCGACTCGGATCGAACACAACACCACGAACCCGTAGCTCGCGCGACCCAGCTGAAGCCACACGCATAGCTCACGGACAGCAGCGCGATGAGCAGGGGAACGACACCGGACGGACGGGCTCGCCGGAGGAAGGAGCTACTCGCCGGAGAAGAAGCTCGGATTCGTCGGGGAAGCTGGGCACACGCACGGGAGAGAGCAAAGAGAGAGAGAGAACCGAATTGGGGGATTTGGGATTTTATCCCCCAAATTCCCATTTTACCCCCTTTTAACCAAAATCCCTTAATTAAATTACCACTTTGCCATTATCAACCTATTTGGGGTATTTCATTGGGGATTTTAATAGCATCAATTTCATACATATTTAGGATATGCATTTAGACCTTAGTTTTTTTCATTTCATGTTTGTTTTATGCATTTATTAGTTAGTTCCATCCGTTTCCCTAGTATGGAGTCTATACTAGTTTATTGCGTATTTCAGGTAAAACGATGGGCGTTGGAGTCATCTGTCTTTAGCTATGGTACGAGACGTGACATGTGGAGCTATTCGAGTCAGAACGAGGTAAAGTCGAGCCAATAACAAGACAATAGGGACTGAGGAGCAGAAAAGCAGACCCGACACGAGGAATAGAAAAGTGCATGGCCCACAACTAGACCATGCGTTTTTATGCACGGTCCATGCATTTACTTACTGTAAAGGAGGAGGCCATGCACCATTAATTGCATGGACCACAACTGGACCCTGCACTCAACTGCACGGTCCGTTCATTTCCCTCCGTAAAGGAGGAGTCCGTGTAGTGTCATTTGCACGGATTGTGCCTTAGTACGTGCACCGCTTACTTTTCAGAACTTTTGGGCTTCGACCCATTACTATTTTTAGATGGTTTAAATACTTTTTAGGGATGAATTTTTTAGACTACTTCTTTTCATTCTCTACATCGCCGTTTTAGCCTGAGAGTGTTTCTGGAGTTCTTTCAGAGATTTCTACAGATTGGAGACTATTACTCTGGATTTGATCAAGTATTTTCTTCTTCTAATCTAGTTGAATGATTTTCTTCGTTCTTAAGATGTTATTGATTGTTTATCTGAGCATGTCTGGCTAATTCCATATTTCTAGGGTTGGGGTGATCCCAACTATGCGTAGGTAGACTTGTTTGATATTTGCCTGAATGGAACTCTGAATCTTTGTTGATTCATTCCTAGTGTGCTTAATGCCCATATTAGCTTATGAAAATTGGATCCTATTAGGATTTGAGACCGATAGGTGATAACGTTAATAGGTAGTCAGATAGGGTTTCAGACCAAGAGATAATAACTTCTATTGGATTCTTAGGAATTGAACTTGAGATTTTATTATTGCGAGAACATCTTAATTTCTCTAGTGGATTAATAACTATCATAGAAACCCTAAGATTAGGTTGGATTTAGCAAGTTACGAGAGTGGATGTTAATTCAGTTTGACCTTAGATTCTATGTGCCCAAGGGGTCTAGATCTTGATTAGGAAGTCGCGAGAGTGGATGTTAATTGAATCTAGGCACATTTAATATCATCCGAGAGGAATTAGTAATTAGCGGAGATAATTACCTTCAACAAAGACAGACTAAATTCAGACACTTATATAGTTGAGTTTACTGAAGCATAGTTGTGGGGATCCCTTTCCTTAGAAACCTTCCCTCCATTGATTACAAGTATCTTTTGCATTTGTTTCTTAATTTTTAGTTACTAGTTCAAAGAAAATTCCCTTCTTTTGGCTTAGCTTACTAGTCAAAGTTACAATCGATACTACATAGTCCTCATGAGAACGACACTTGAAAAACTACAACTGATCCCATACGCTTGTGGGTAAGGTTTTGTCCTAGACCCAACATACTTGGGTTCCTCTGCAATACTTCTTACATGTGAACATAAATATAACAATTTAGAAGATGAGGGAAAAATATAAAATATTATGGACAGAAAAAAAATCACCATATTCACAAAAAAATGCCACATTGCTATCTAATCTCATCATTTCCTTCCCCTTAGTCTAATAACTTACAATACTTCTTACATGAAAAGTCAAATGCTTAAAACCTCTTTATTTAGTCCATCGCATTACAACAACCGCTAAGCCTCATATCGACATCGCGCATCCACGAATGACGAAACTATATTCCATTGAAATTTAGTTTGTCACTAACTAAGAAGTTTAGTTTAGTTACATGAAGAAGTAGTTTAATTTAGACTTCTTTTAATTCACTAGAATCATTTTTAAAATGCAAAAAGATTTCGTGAGAATGGGGGCATAGAAGAGGATTGAAGATGCCCTAGAGCCGTTGGATCAAGAAAACGGACCATTTAGATCTTAAAGGGAAAAAATCGCATAAATTCAACACAACCGATTTTTTCGTGAAAAAAATGTGTATGGTGTGCACAATCATGTTGTTCTGTATGCACACATATGTTGTTTCACATGCACATATATGTTGTTTTCATGTGCCCACACATGTCATTTCTATATGCACACATGTTATTTTGTACGCAATCTTAGGTCATTTTTGTATACAGACATAAGTTATTTTCATATGCACCTATGCTATATTTGTAGGTTATTTTCGTATGTAGAAATAGGTTATTTTCTTATGCAAATAGGTCATTTTACATGCACACGATAGTATATTTCACATGCACACGATAATATATTTCTCATGCACACGATAGTGTTTTCCTATGCACACATTTGTTTATTCCATATGAACGAATAAATTTTGTACATGCACACAGTAGTACATTTGAACAAAACATTGTATTTCACATGCACACAGATGTGTACTGTGTGTGCACGCAAATCCCTTTTTTTATCGCAAATATATTGGTTTTGCTGATTTTTTGTCAATTTTTTTAAAAATACGATCTAGATGCTACGTTTTCTTCCCGTCTGACGGCTCCGGAGCATCCTCACTCCTCTCCTAAGCCTCCATCATCATCAAATCTTTTCCCTTTAAAAATTACTTATCATTGTTGAATTTTAATTTTATTTTTTCTATCGAGGAGTTCACTATATATACATTGGGCAAAACGTTGACCAAATAATTAATGAGTGGGATCTAATTTATCCAAAAGTTGCTCCTCCAACTCATTCAGAACTGCGATGCTTGGATGCTGAAAACGCATCCTTGTTTTTGTTGAATATACATGTTATAGACACACAAACACATTATAGTTAGTACATTTAGGGGTATTCATTATGAATGTGTCCTATTCAAAATGCGTGTTGCTAATTGGATATCTGATAGGAAAACAAATCAAGTTGGAAGACATTTCACCCAAGTGCGTAGACGAAACGCGTACCAATTTTTATAAAAAATTAGGCATGCAGTTCCATATAGTACGTGAAAGAACTGTGTGGCACTTATAAAAAATCAAAGGCATGTAGTTCTCAATGGTACGCAAAAAGACTATGGCATACTTTTTTTAAAAAAAAAATTGGCACGCGGACCCTTGTGGTGCGCGTAGGATCCGCGTGCCAGTAGGTCAATAAAACAAACGTGTTCCTACTTTCTCCCCTATTCTCCAGCTCATTCCCCCGCTCCTGTGCCCGGTCCTCATCCAGTCCGAATGCGGGTCCCCCGGGGGACCCAACCCCTATGTGCTCGACGGAGTCGATCACCCTATTCCCCTGAGTCGAAGGCCGATGTTGGCCCTGATAGAGACAAGATCTTTAAACACCTTTCTGCCACTCTATAGACCAACCAGGAAAATAAGTTGACGATGTCGGGTAGCAGTTATTTGACCTCCGATAGAACTTCTGTGTGTGACATCTCCATTGATCCCTGACCTTTTCAACTTAAGACTTAATTACATGGTGGATCCTCTAGGCCAATGTGTTGAAAATGTACCGAGAAGATACCAATTTATTTTTCAAGTTTTTGTGTATACCCTCCCTCCACCCTAGTAAAAACACAAACTATTGCAAAATAGATAATCAAGTAATATTAACCGTACCAGTTAGGATATTTGCAATTTACCTATGTATGGTTCTTGTAAAGAAATGAAGATAAGCATTTGTTCAAGCCCTTACAATATTCCTTCTTGTAAGGATTGAGCCACGTCCTCTCCATATAGCCAACGAGGCCGTTGTGCCATGATTTCCTCAACTCTTGGAGCCTCTCCTCTTCAGCTTCCTCTGTGCTTGGCAAAAACAACCCGTAATACTTGTTCACAAAAGTATTGAAAGCCTCATTGACCTTCGTTAAGCCAATAGCAAATGATTCAATGTTGTGTTTAATATGCACTCAACACAAAAGGTGTTTCTCATGGTCTTCGAAAACTTGACCGATTGCATTGACTAGAGACTTCTCTCAATCAGTTACTATGGCGGTTGATTATACTCCAATGACTTCATATAATTTATGCAGCTTCCTCATCATAAAGTTATAATGAGGTATGTTCTCTCCCTTAGTAAACTCAAAGGCAATGTTAAACATCTTGTCGAGAGAGGTAAACCAACCATCTCCACAAGAGACATGCCGTACCTGGTAATATATATCACAACTGAAGATGATAACATGAATAGCTCAGATGAATACGCAATTATATGCAAATAACACAGACCTATTCATCTTTTATGTGTTGTCGACAACAATGACATAAGGTAACAACAACTTCAGAAGATGCAATAACTTTTGGTTGGAAAAGAATAGGATATCCACTTCATTGGTAGCTCGCTCCCTCTTAGTATAAACTTCATACTTTTCTTCTCTCGGGTAGTCTAGCGTCCATTGCATTGCCATTATTTCCCCTCGATTCTCGAATTGAATCTTTTGCCGAAAGTTACAAACTTGTTTGGTAGATGTCACATTTCTAGGGTATTGACTTCGCAACTCGGAAACAATAGACCTTGGCGATAAAAACATGACCGTCCACCTCCTAACCAGGCCCTCCCACTCCGGGGTCATTCCACTTATATATGCATGCCCAAGGAAGCTAGTTGCAAGGTCATGATTGTGGTATCCGTTAATGACAGTAAGAAGTCATTTTTCTGTCTTTGTTTCAGTAGCTCTCTTGAAACGAACCCAAAGCAACTCAAATGGAAAATGCACTTCTTTATATCTCTATACTCACCAAAATTCTCGCAAACTAGCTTCACACTTCTAAGGTTTGAGGTTTTAATGAATATAGCCATCATCAGTTCCTGATCCATACCTTTTGTCCAATGAATCATTTTTTCTCGACTATCCCTGACCAAGTCCAAGAAAAAGTCATCTAAGTTATTTCGCATGTGTACCTATTAATATAAATGTTTTTTTTCAATATCATATGAATTATAAAACATATTGATATATATATATATTCACCACTTCTTAGATAAACATTATACCAATATTAGTGCCTTATGAAATCATAGATGAATTTTTCTCAATTATCAAACTTTACTTGTATTTATATATCTATTCATAGGAAAATGTACTTTATATGTACATATATTTCAAACATTAAAAGAACTATATGACATCATTTGTAATAAAAGAACTATATGATATATATCTATTCAAAATGTACTTTCTATTTCATATTCAACTGTCCTATGTACCTAACTTTCAAAGTGGTCTAACGAGAAATCAATTCACACCTAACATATATATTAATCTTTCATGAACTGTAAAACAAAATTACCAATATATATGTCTGCAATTAATCTAAATAATCTTTTTTCATTAAAGATATATAAACCAGCTACTTTAAATAAATAAATTTTAAGTAGTTAATATTGAACAATTGCTTACAAATATGTAATACATACCTTCAACAAGATAGGTTGTGGATCTTCTCCGCCTGGATTGCACTCTTCATTACTACTTGACATTTTCTCAAATTGCTGATCGAATTTTTTGAGATGATTTAGATGTTGTGAGATTATGAGAAGTGAAACTTGGTATTTATAGGCAAAATTCGACCGTTATAATGATACAGTGAGGTACACTACCAATATGCATATTAGAGCTCCATGCATGCCACTAGATAACGGTCCAATTGCAACGGTCAAAATTTAAAATATATGGTACAAACATTATTTGCGTACCATCCCTGTAAGCATGCTTCTTTATAACGAACCAATTTAGACTGTCTGATTCCAATGGTCAAATTATTAAAATACAAAGCCACGCATATTGTCCATGTACTACCGCCCTCAACCACCATTTTTATGCATTCATGTTTGTTGGAACGATGATGTTCCCTCTAGTTTTGATGATGATAAACTCAAATACATTTGATGGTTTTATTGTGACTATGAGTTTCAGGAACGAAGTGAAAGAAAAGGAATGATGAAAACCATATGAAGAATCAAAACAAAATGTACAAGGAACAGAGAAGTCAATAATGGGGCAACGCGCATAAGTCAACAGGAGAAAAGAGACGTGCATTTGTGAGAAGGAAAACGGAAGGGAATAGCGCAAAGGATTGATGTCACGTGCGCTGTTATCCTTGCCGATTTGCCGAATCTTTTAATTTTGGAAAGAGATCTTTTGGAAACGACTTGGGCCGCAAAGAAGGAGTTTGTTGAAGATCTAGCTGTTAGAAAGGATTGTAAAAAGATTGTTTAGGAATATTTGATCTGACTTCCTTAAGTAAAACTAGGGTAAATCAATAGGATATTTTAGACTCTAAGAAAGGGAAGTTGTGACTTTCATTTGATACACGACCGCAACATTTCCAAAGACCTAGAGCATTCAGAGAAGAAGAAGAAAAGAGAAGAAACACTTGCAAGTATGAAGCTTTGGTAAGTTGAGTACTTGATAGGATGAATTTTTTAGTTTTAAAGTGGTGAAAATCACTTATATGTTACAAACATCTACGAACAAACATGGTGAACATCCGTGTTCACATGTAAGTATACAACACAGGCACGCGCGAGCGAGAATGCCTCCTATACGCGCCTTCTTAGTTTTGTCCTTGTAGAATCGAGTGTGTTAGTACAAGAAACGGTATAACTATTCCTTGGGTAACAGAATATAGTAACATAATAACAGTGTAACAGACAAAGTTCCTTAGAGAGGAAAATTTAATCAACCAACTAGTTGACTAAGAAAAACCTCTACCTCTAGGTTTCCCTAGTAGGATTTCGAAAGTCTACTTGTTTTATTAATCCTGGAATTACAAACAAGCAAGTCTTATCTCAATCTAGTTACTCCTAGATATCTAGACCTTTAGTTGTAACGTTCCTAACAACACCTAAGACAATCAAAACCATAACAAGTACTCAACTCACCAAAGTCTCGTCCTTGTAAGTTCTTTCCTTCTTCCGAATGCTCTTCTCTGTGGAAAATGTCGTGAATCACTTGTCAAATGAAGTTTGCAACTTTCTATCTTATAGTCTAGGTATTCTATCTAATTTACCCTAGTTTTACTTAAGGAAAATAAGATAAATAATCATATACAATCTTTGCTAATCTTTCATAACCAGAATATCTTCAACAAGATTATCTTCTTGCGGCCCAAGTTGCTCCTTCAATATTTATTTCCATAAAAGGGAGATTCGGCAGTCGCAAGGGTTATAGCATGCGTCATGCGTTCCTTGGCGCTGTTCCCTTTCCTTTTCTGTTCAATAACGCGCGTCTCTTTTTTTCTTTTGTTCCAGCGCGTTGTTCCTCATTGTTGACTTCTCTGTTCCTTGTATTCTCTGTTTTGATTCTTCACATGGTTTTCATCGTTCCTTTAAATCATCTGTTTCCTGAAACTCATAGTCACACTAAAAACCATCAAATGCCATTGAGTTTATCATCATCAAAACTAGAGGGAACATCATCGTTCCAACAATTTCCCCCTTTTTGGTGATGACAAACTCCTTCAAAATGTGCACGTTCAAAACAGAGAAGTAAGAAGTCAAATTCACATGTAATCACACATATACTACAATCAAGATATTGACATTGTTCCCCCTCAGAAAGTTCATAGAAGAATTTACCTTCAAGCAACATCATCATTCTCTTTAGCACTAGTTTCTGTTATCAACCCTTCCTTGGGTTTCACATTTTCCATACTTTCCCCTTTTGGCATCATCAAAAGATCACAGAAATCACAAAGACTTGACTCGCATGCAAATGATAAGCAAAATATTTCATTCATTAAGTAGGGCGAAGTACAAAGCAAAGGAACGTAGACAACTATTATCAAAAAACAAGGAACAATCACACAAAAGACATAAAAACATAGAAAAACAAGAACAGAAGATTAGACGGGCAGGGTAGTAACATGGAACACTCAGATCTCAGGGTCTTCGACAGCATCTTCGTCTTTGCTCAGAAAGTGATCTAAGAGCATATTCATCGTGGTGTTCAACTGCTTAAGCTCAACCAAAATCTGATGCTGAATTGAGCTTCCCTTTGGCGTTCCTTCACCAGTTGCCTTCTTAGCAGTCACAGTGCATGTTCCCTTAGAGTCTGTAATACCCATACCACATTGGGCCGGCCCATCACAGGGCTGCAGCCCATACACCCCAACCCATCCTTGGTAGCTCCTCCTAGCAGCGCAATTGGTAACAAGTGGGCGTTAGGCCGCTTGTTAAAGCGGGAGGTCTCGAGTTCGAGCCTCACGAACAACCTCTTGGAAATAGCTTCCTAATTAATTAGGAGGAGCTACCAAGGATGGTTTGGGGTGTATGGGCTGCAGCCCTGTGATGGGCCGGCCCAATGTGGTATGGGTATTACAAAAACAATTGGTAACAAGTGGGCGTTAGGCCGCTTGTTAAAGCGTGAGGTCTCGTGTTCGTGACTCACGAACAACCTCCCAGCCATGGGGATTTGGTTGGGGTACATGGGCTGCGGCCCATGGATAGAGAAATGGCTGGCCCGATAAGGTCGGAGCCCCTCTCATTCAAAGTGTATTTTTTTGTAATACCCACACCACATTGGGCCGGCCCATCACAGGGCTGCAGCCCATACACCCCAACCCATCCTTGGTAGCTCCTCCTAATTAATTAGGAAGCTATTTCCAAGAGGTTGTTCGTGAGGCTCGAACTCGAGACCTCCCGCTTTAACAAGCGGCCTAATGCCCACTTGTTACCAATTGTGCTGCAGCGCAATTGGTAACAAGTGGGCGTTAGGCCGCTTGTTAAAGCGGAAGGTCGAGAGTTCGAGCCTCACGAACAACCTCTTGGAAATAGCTTCCTAATTAATTAGGAGGAGCTACCAAGGATGGGTTGGGGTGTATGGGCTGCAGCCCTGTGATGGGCCGGCCCAATGTGATGTGGGTATTACAGAGTCACCCTTGAACTTCATTTTCTCCACAGCAGCAGAGTCCAACTCACTTCGCAAACATACCTCATTCTCTTCAATATAGGCTTCATCTTGGAGCAACAACATTTTCACCAAGCCTAGATAGGCCAAAGAGTGGGACTTGGCTTTTCACCGGTCCATATGGCACAAGATCACTCGAGGGAGATCAATTTTCTCCCTTCTCAGAAAGCGGTCAAGCAGAAACAAGTCACACAAGGTGATGGTGTTGCGCTTCTCTTGGCGAGGCGCCACAACCCTGGAAATAATGTGAAAAGTTATTCGCTGAGCCAATGTCAACCTTTCAGTGTGTAGCTCCCCAGAAGAGACTTCCTCTTCTTCGACAGGTTGGGGACGTGGTTTTTCCTCCATGGACACAACGGCAAGTACAGGATTGAGGTCCTGGGCTTTTAGCGGGGACGGAGCAGAAGGGAATGGCGTCGGTATATGTGTCGATGTAGACGCAAAAGGGTCCACAGTTTGTTGGACAGCGGCGTGAGCAATCGCCACAACAGAAGCCGGCACGCCGGTGGGAGTCGGTGTAGCGCGGGCGGCCCTGGCCTGTTGGAGTTGGAGAATATAAGCATCCATCTCGGCCTCAGACATCTGGTCGGTGGAGATTTTCTTGCTTGGAGAATCCATGGAAAGCAGAGAACTTTGAGCTTTGAGAGAGAGCAAAGGGATGAGAGATCTGAGAGAGAGCAGAGAATAAGGAGATTGGCGGTGGAGAGCTTGAATGGAATATCAAGTAGTTATAGGAAAGATAAAATCTTTCCAAAAATCACAACCGGCTTTCAAAATTTCCATCAATAAATCGTTTCTCTCTCTTCCTCTAACAACCACTTTTTCACTTCGTTTACCGCATCACTGTTCCTGCCACAGAGCAGTCAAATCTCGTAGAGAGCCGTTCCAACGTTCACCTACACCCCAATAAATATCAGCCATTGATTCAAATTCCTCGTTCCATTCACATTTGTTCCCCCTCAATCTGAGCAACAGTCGTCGTTCCCCCTGAGACCAAGAGTGTTTATGAGGCTTGTCTGGATATTTCAATGATGGGTTCATACAAAATATAGTATATCCAAACATATGGTAGGGAGAAAATAACTCAAATAATTATTCCCAGTAAAAAGGTTTATCAAAGAAGGATCATAGGGAACATTTACCTGAATCAAGGCAATGGTAGGCAGTACAACCAATTATCATGTGGGCTTGTAATGAGGGTTCAATCATCAAATTGGTTGTTTTGGGTCTCAAATAATATGTTAGCATGCAATAAAGTAATTCAACACAAATCAAAAGACAAAGAGGCTAGACCCTAAGACAAAGCAATTCGAGCAAACAAAAATCATGAAATAGCAATGTCAAGAAATGCAATGTAAGCAAGGAACTTCATGATATTTGTGAAACAAATTAGCCAAGCATTGAGGGAATAATGGGTGTGAAGGTCCTCAATTCAGAGAGATCATGCCAAGGAGTAATCGAAGATACTCGAATGGACCTTTGTCTAGTGTTTTGATGAAGATGCCTGCTACTTGATTTTCAGTCCTGCAATGTTCCATTCTAATAAAGCCCTGTCAACATTATCACGTATAAAATGATGACGAATTTCAATGTGCTTAGTACGTGAATGATGAACTGGATTTTTCGAGATGTTAATGGCACTAGTATTATCACACATATTGGGAACGGTGCCAATAGACATACCAAAGTCTTCCAGTTGTTGTTTGAGCCACAATACCTGAGCATAACAACTTGTTGCGGCGACGTATTCAGCTTCTGCCGTGGAAAGAGCCACAGAGTTATGCTTCTTGGAACCCAATGAGACAAGACAGGGACCAAGGAACTGTGTCGTTCCAGAGGTACTTTTGCGATCCACAACGTGCCCAGCAAAATCAGCATATGTGAATCCAACTAGATTGAAGTCACAGTTCTTGGGATACCATAGACATAGATGGTCCATTCCTTTGAGGTATCGAAAGATTCGCTTTACTTCCTTCAAGTGTGAGTCCTTTGGATTGGCCTGAAATCTAATACAGAGACACATACTAAACAATATAAATGGCCCATTGGCCATGAGATAGAGGAGAGAACCAATCATTCCTCTATACATGGTGGGATCAACATCTGTTCCATTCAAGTCTGCATCCAAGCGAGTGTTAGGAGAAATAGGTGTAACGATGGGTTTTGCAGAATCCATACCATACTTCTTCAACAACTCATTGATGTACTTTTGTTGATGAATCTTCGTTCCTTCCTTAGTCTGAGTAACTTGTAATCCGAGGAAAAAGGACAATTCCCCAATCATGCTCATCTCAAACTCACTACTCATAAGATTTTTGAACTTTTCTACAAGAGCAGGGTTAGTGGAACCAAAAATAATATCATCAACATATACTTAAACCACCAGAATCTTACCTTCTTGTTCCATAAGGAACAGAGTTTTGTCAATCGTTCCTCGACGATATCCGTTGGAGAGAAGGAACTGTGCGAGTCTATCATACCAAGCACGAGGTGCTTGCTTAAGACCATACAGTGCCTTGTCCAAAGCATACACACGCGAGGGAAAATTGGCATCCTCAAAACCAGGGGGCTGCTTCACATATACCTCTTCTTGGAGATATCCATTCAAGAATGCAGTCTTGACATCCATTTGGTATAATGTGAATCCCTTGTGAGCGGCATAGGCGATGAGAAGGCGAATAGCTTCAATGCGAGCCACTGGAGCATACGTCTCATCATAGTCAATCCCTTCTTGTTGATTGTAACCTTGAGTAACCAACCTTGCTTTGTTCCTTGTGACCACCCCAGAGTCATCGAGCTTGTTCCTATATACCCAGCGAGTGCCAATAGCATGCTTGTTGCGAGATAAGGGAATGAGCCGCCAGACTTTGTTCCTCTCAAATTGATGTAGTTCCTCTTGCATAGCTACGATCCAGTCAGGTTCCTTCAATGCTTCCTTGATAGTCTTGGGTTCTACAAGAGAGATAAAGGCATGGAAAGCACAGAACATATTCAATTTAGAACGCAAACCTCTTTCACCAAAAGGTGTGACCAGATTATGAGTGGAGTGAGCCTTTTGAATTCGAACACTCTTTGACACGAGTAGAGAAGGATCGTCAGGGTGTGTCTCAGAGTCGTCCGTTGAAGATGGAGGCAATGGGGCATCTTCAAACTGGTCAGTTCCTTCTTCATCGCTTTGAGAATAATCAACAATATCATCACCAGAAGTTTCAGATGGAACAGTGACAATGGCTTCTGCATTAGTTGGGGGCACGATTGTTGAATCAACAGTAGATGAGGAGGGAACGTCTGCATCTTGTGCAGAATCAATTTAAGTATCCTCCTTTGAAGAGTCATCGGGACTAGAAGAGTCTGGAGATGATGGAGAGACACTAGCAACATTAGAAGGACCGTTCCCACGACCTGAGCTAGGTCGAGATGAAGGATCGTTGTCTTCATCATCAGAATCTTCTCGTTGCATTCTTGGATAGCCATCCTCAGGGAACGTTGTCTCTAACTCGCCATTGGAACCTTTTGAGTTCTCATTAAAGACAACATGGATGCTTTGTTCAATTTTGCGAAGCCTCTTGTTGTAAACTCTGTAAGCCTTGCTTGCCTTTGCATATCCCAAGAAAATCCCTTCATCACTTCGTGGGTCAAACTTCCCTAAGTTATCCTTCCCATTGTTGTGAATGTAGCACCTGCATCCAAAAGCACGCAAGTGGTAAATATTGGGCTTACGATCCCTTATTAGTTCATAAGCAGTTTTATTCAATAAGGGACGAATCATGGCACGATTGAGAATATAACAAGAAGTGTTAATAGCTTCTGCCCAGAAGATTCTTTGAAGATTGCTTGCAATGAGGAGAGTTCTCGCCATGTCTTCTAGAGTCTTGTTCTTCCGTTCCACAACCCCATTCTGTTGTGGTGTCCTAGGCGCGGAGAAGTCATGTGATACTCCATTTTCTTCACAGAAGTTGAAGAACATAGAATTTTCAAACTCCGTTCCATGGCCGGACCTTATAGCCTTCAGCTTATTTCCCAAACTTGTTTCCACCTTCTTGATGAACGCCTCGAACTCGGAGAAGACTTCATCCTTCGAAGACAGAAAAATTGTCCAAGTGAATCAAGAATAATCATCGACAATTACAAAAACATACTTGTTCCCTCCATGACTTCTTATCCTCATGGGACCACAGAGATCCATATGAATCAGTTCCAGAGGATGAGAAGTTGTTACATCAGGTTTAATCTTGAACGAGGAACAAGTCTGTTTCCCTTTCACACAAGCATCACAGACACCATGGAACTCTGATCGAAAATTTAGGAGACCACGAACATGTTCCTTTGTATACAACTTGTGAATGAGTCGAAGATTAGCATGTCCAAGCCTTCTATGCCACAGTTATGTCTCATCAGCTATAGACACAAAGCATAGAATTTCCTTTGGCTTGAAATTCTTGTCCACAATGTACACATCCTTGAATCTGACTCCTCTCAGAATTATGTTCTTGGTTTTGCGATCTTTGATGTAGCATTCTTGTGAAGTAAAGACCGTCTTGTTGTTCCCTTGGTCGCAAAGTTTTGCAACACTCAACAAACTAAAACCAAGTTCATGAACTAAACTTACCTCTCTTACCGTGATACTGGAGTTTAGTTTTGTTTCGCCTGTTCTAATGATTTCTCTGCATCTCTTGTCTCTAAGAGAAACACTCCCTCTTGAGTTTTTGTGAAGTGAGATGAGTTGATCTTCTTTTCTGGTCATGTGGCACGAACAAGCGTTGTCAATGTACCACTTCTCGTTCCCCCTTACTTCAACCTCGAGATCCTCAGAAAAGTCGTTGATGGCCATTGCACACATCTTGCCACTCCAGGCTTCAGGGACTTCACCACCTGAGTCATCCTCATTGCCCCACACAGCAACGAAAGCTTTCTTCTCATCGTTCCCAGAAGGTTTGCTTGGTTTCTTGGGCTTTGGGCATGAGCTAGAGTAGTGACCCTTTTCATTGCAGTTGTAGCAAGTAATGTCCTTGATGTCATGAGTCTCACCGTTCTTACCTCTATTGTTTCTTCCTTTGTTGTAGAGGGAACGCATGACTTTAGTTAGTAACACTACCTCAGGATCATCGGAGCCATCATTGTCATCGAAGTCATTTTCAATCCTATCAACAGCCTTTCCAACCATCAAAGTGATTCCTTTGTTCTTGGGATCCTTGTTTCTTCCAGCCTTCTCTTCATTGTCATACTTCTGAATCTTGCTAAAGACCTCATGGAACGTCAGTTTGATAGTGTTGGGATTCTCTTTCAGAATGGCCTTGGTCATCGCATGACGATGAGGAAGTCCATCAATGATAATAAAGATCTTCTCGTCAGGGAGGATTTCTTCATCCTTGATAGAGTGAGTAGTCAAGTTTGTAGTGATTTTCTCAAACCTGGCTTGGTAAGAACTCACATCTTCGTTTTCTTCCATTTTGAAGTTGTAGAAATCCTTCTTGGCAGTGAAACGATCGATCTCACGAAGGTCCTTACTTCCCATGTACATCTGTTCCAAGGCAAGCCACTTAGCATTGGCAGATTCACAAGATTGAAGCTTTTGCACATCTTGCTGATTAAGAGCATTGTTGATGAGTATGGCAGCCTTGCAGTTCTTCTCCATGATTTGGAGATCCTCTTGATCCCATTTCTTCAACTTTTTCTTTTTCTCAAGATTAACAATCTCAAGATCTCCAAGAGAGATGACCACCCAGCATTGGTAATCATTGCTTTGGACCCACTTGACGAAGAGAGTCTTCCAATGTTGGTATTGGCCATTGAGCAAGAGAGGAGGCCTTGAAGAGTTCAAACCAACTTCGACAGTAGTAGGAGACATCGTTACTTGAAAATTTGTAAGTAACACATAATCTAGAACAAACCTGCTCTGATACCAATTGTAGAATCGAGTGTGTTAGTACAAGGAACGGTATAACTGTTCCTTGGTCAGCGGAATATAGTAACAGAATAACAGTGTAACAGACAAAGTTCCTTAGAGAGGAAAACTTAATCAACCAACTAGTTGACTAAGAAAAACCTCTACCTATAAGTTCTTTTCTTCTTCCGAATGCTCTTCTCTGTGGAAAATGTCGTGAATCACTTGTCAAATGAAGTTTGCAACTTTCTATCTTATAGTCTAGGTATTCTATCTAATTTACCCTAGTTTTACTTAATAAAAATAAGATAAAATAATCCTATTGTAATATCCCTCATTTTATAAGGATATTTTGGAATTTTTCCAACTCCCGTATTACAAGTCGGATTAAATTCAGAGAAGTTCGGACATTCTGTATCATGTTTGATCTCTGTAATATTTTTTCCGAGTAATATAAAATACAGTTGACATGTGTTCAAGGTTAAATAGTCGTTCATGTACGAATATATTTAACCCGGGGTTAAATATAATTAACCCAAGTTTAAAACGGACAAAAGGGGTAAAATTTGGCCTTGACCGCACCCCGCGGTGGAGTTGCCGCACCCGCGGTGAAGGCCAAACAGGTGAGGCGGTCAGAGGAGACCACCGCACCCTGCCGCACCCTACCGCACCCCGCGGTGGGATATATTTTCTTCTATAGCGTTATCCTCTTCCCCTGCAAGTGGCGCCGGTTGTCAGGCCTAGGCCACCTGAATTCACCCCTAGCCGTCCCATCTGTTCCCTTGCAAGTGGAGGTGGGTTGGGGATATAAAAGGGAGGAGCTGGAGAGGAGGATTAGCCCAGCTGAACGTCTTCTTCCTCCTCTGTCTTCTTCCTCCTCTATTTTCTCCATTGCCGCCTGAGCTTCCAAGCTTTCGTCGGGGCTTCGCCGGAGTTTCCCTTGAGTGGAGAAAGTACTCCCAAGTGGTGTTGGAAGGTTTAAGGTGTTTGGAGAGTGAACCATAATCGAATCGAAAGCAAACAACTCGATTTGGGTGAGTTTTCTGAATTTTCGCTGAAGCCCCTCTGCCTCTGTTAGCTCACCGCACCTGCGGCAAGGACCCCACCGCACCCGCGGTGAGTTGGGTTCGTGTTGTGGCTCGTGGGTGTGTGGTCTTGAGCGAGGCTTGGCTCCTTCAATTCTTTCCGTATTCTTTTAGATTCATATTTGTGGATATTGAATCTAACTTAGGGTCTCGTTATGGGTCATTTCTTAGTGATTTATAATCCGAGATCTGTTCCAGTTTCAGACCCAGGAACCCGACGTTTCTAAGCTTGTTCAAGCTTTCGTGTAATCTAAGGCAAGTGGTGGTTCACTCTTGCTCATCATTCCATACTTCCATTAATTATCAATTGTTTAGTTGTTAATTAATTTGGAATGATTTATTGTTTATGTTGGGAACAGTTTTGTTAATTAATATGATTAAAATATGATTCTATACTAGGTTATATATCTGCTAGAACAACGCTAGTATAGATATATGTTTTTGATGTTGGCCATGATGGCTTTGATGTGGATTATTACTGTGTTGAACTGTTTAGTTAGCACGAGTATTCGTAGGAACGCTACTGTGTATCTCATTGCGAGTGCTAGTCGTTTCTTGATAACCTGGTGGTTAGGATTTAGTTCCTACCATCCTTCTCCGGTCTTGACCATACCCTTACTCAGGGTTTGTGCACACAGCTGGTGCCGCTTCTAGGGATTTAGTTCCCGACTCCGTTGTTTGGGATTTAGTTCCCGAGGGATTTAGTTCCCGATTCGACTTTAGGGATTTAGTTCCCGAGTCAACTCCGCCTTAGGGATTTAGTTCCCGACGGTATCTCTTTATCACGTGTGGATGAGATTTTAAAAGCTTATAACGTGATGATCATTTTGGAATTAAATGAGATAAGTGCCGTTGTCGCACATAATTAATATACCCTTGGGCGAGTAGTGCAGCTAGGCTATAGTGCAGCTAGGAAATCTCGTCTTGACTTTGATCAGAGTAAAGTTCTCTTTCCAATCTGGATTCGCCTTGGGCGGTGAGGTTGGTCGTGAGCCAAAACATCAAGTCGTTTTTGAACGCTTGTATGATTTTTATTTATGTTCCCCAACATTTGTCATGTTTCCGATAAGACTCAACTCGTTGGAGTCTTCTTTTGGGATTGATTGTTGTGAGACTCGGTCTCTAGAATCTTCTCTTGATCATGTCTTTTCATGTGTTTCAGTAGAGTATGGTGGTTGACTATCGTCATCGGTTTTGATTCGAGAAGCGATGAGTCTAACCTAATACGACTACTTCGAACCACTCTACTTTGTACCTTTGCTTAGTCTTTCATTAGACTAACCAGCCGTAATTGTTCTCTGCATGGTTGGCTGGTGTCATCCGTTCGATTCGGCACATCAGATAAGTTGTCATCACGTGAAGGCTAGAACGACTATAGAGGTGAACGGTGTTTTGACAAGTTTATTCAGGTTAAGATCCTTGGTGGGTGATCATAGCGATCAAGACCCCTTTTGTTGTTATTTCAAAGACTTCCGCTGTAATGATTCTGATAATGTATTTTGATGTATTTGGAATTATGCTGAAATTCCGAGACTTGGTTTTAATGAAAGTTATGATATGTTGTATTATAACTGTGGTTTAATGATTTATATCAACTGGAAAAAGCCTTGGGTGACATCGGACAGTACGTCTGAGGTCACTGGTGGTAATACTTTCAAGAGGTTATTTGGGGGTGTTACACCAATACAATCTTTGCTAATCTTTCCTAACCAGAATATCTTCAACAAGATTATCTTCTTGCGGCCCAAGTTACTCCTTCAATATTTATTTCCATAAAAGGGAGATTCGGCAGTCGCAAGGGTTACAGCGCGTCATGCGTTCCTTGGCGCTGTTCCCTTTCCTTTTCTGTTCAATAACGCGCGTTTCTTTTTTTCTTTTGTTCCAGCGTGTTGTTCCTCATTGTTGACTTCTCTGTTCCTTGTATTCTCTGTTTTGATTTTTCACATGGTTTTCATCGTTCCTTTAAATCATCTGTTTCCTGAAACTCATAGTCACACTAAAAACCATCAAATGCCATTGAGTTTATCATTATCAAAACTAGAGGGAACATCATCGTTCCAACAGTCCTAGATAATCATTAGTGGAAAAACCACTTTTTGAGGCTCTCTTTTAGAGGCGTATATAGTACAAAACGCCTCAATAACGACTTAGGCAATCACTTTTTTTGGTTTTTGAGGCGGATAATTAATTTATATGCCTCAAAAACATTTTTTGAGGCGGGCAAATTAATATACGCCTCAACAAGTATCCGAAAAAATATTTCTCGCTAAAGTATTAGAGGCGGGCCAGGTTAAGGCCCGCCTCTAATTCTAACTAATTGAGGCGGGCCAAGTAGACCGCCTCAATTAAAGCTTGTTGAGGCGGGCCTCTTAAAGCCCGCCTCAACAAGTATGTCCAGTAGAGGCGGGCATGTCAGGCCCGCCTCTATTAGACCATTAGTCGTAATACTTATAGAGGCGGGCATGTTAGGCCCGCCTCTATAAGCTCAACCCTAATTAAAAAAAAAAACAACTGCTGCTTTCCTTCATTTTCCTCTTCGTATCCTCCTCTTCTCGTCCCGAGCTCCGACGACGATCTCTGACTTCATCGATCTCCTCCGTCTTCCCTACTTCATCGATCTCCTTCTTCCCGACTTCATCGATCTCCTCCGTCTTCGCCGAGCTCCGTCTTCCCGAGCTCCGACTTCATCTCCCTTCGCCGAGCTCCCTCTAATACTTCAACGCACTCGAATCCAAGTCAAGTATCAACATCCTTTATGCCCTCGACGTTCACATCCCCTTTCCTTGTCCGTTCGCTTCTCAATGCTTTAGTTTTTCAGTTTTAGGTTCTTGCTTCAGTATTTGAAATGATGGATGCATGCTTCTTTTGCTTTGAACTGATGCAAACGAGTATGACTGTTCTGGCGATCTTGCTAATTTTGCATGTGAAGTAGTTTCAATGATGGTAGAGTTTTGGGAAGACTGATTGTATTTGGACATGCTCTTGTGGTTTTGGATATTTATGATAGTCGGGTAGGCAATAAAAGTAAATGAATAAGGCTACAATAATATCCAGTTAGGGTGACATGGATTAATATTTTTTAGCTCCTACAAATACATAGCAGTTTTGATGAGTGAAGCTTCTTACTAGTCTTAGAAAAGATATATAAATAAAGCAAAAGTGAAAAGAATCACATTCTTTATTTAATTGGTGAAATGACATTCTGCAGGATGATAAGGACATTGACTTGAAGGATCGATATTGGGTCAAGGTAATACTTCTACCCTAATTCCTTAGGCCCTTGGCAGGATAGAATTCATAATTTAGGCCCTTGGCGGGATAGAATTCATAATTTAGGCCCTTGGCGGGATAGTTGAGTTTGTATTTTTTCTTGCTTGGTTGCGTATTATTATCTATTTAGGCCCTTGGCGGGATAGTTACTAGAAGGAGGAAGATACAAATAATACTAATCATATCCGTATAGATCATAGGGAAGGAATATGGGTTACAAATCATAAATGAATAAGATGAGGTAAGTTATTTTGCTTACGAATTAGTTTTTTTTGGAATATTAACAATATCAGTTTCATGAGTGTATTATGTTGATTTTCTAGGGCATTTCAAGTGTACAAGTATCAAGGTGGAAGTATTTGTGTTTCATGACCGACTAGATATCAGTTTCATGACCGACTAGATAAGGTATGTAACTTAACTAACTATATATTGATAGTATTTGTGTTTTTTGTCAATAATTTCTGTGTTTTTTATGCAGCTATATCCTAAGAGGAAGACATCGTATACTTATGAAGAAATGGATGTTGTTCGTGAGCAATGGGCATAGTATTTTACATCGAAGTATTTATTATCGGATTGAACTTGTTTTTACTTGTCATGTAAACTGTTGTTGAGAACCTGACTGTACTCTGATGAAATCTGTTGTTGTTTTTTTGGTCAAATGAAATCTGTTGTTTGTTGTATATTATTCTGTGAATAAAATCAGGAACCTGACTGACTCGGCCGAGAACTCGGGCGAGTTCTGGGCCGAGTCAGCGTCTACTTGTTGAGACGGGCTTGTATACGCCCGCCTCTATAAGTATATACGCGCGACTTGTTGAGGCGGGCCTATAGAGGCCCGCCTCAACAAGTCCCTCATTTTGGCGCCAAAGTGAGGGACTTGTTGAGACGAGCTTAGTAGGCCCGCCTCAATAATGTCCTTTTAGAGGCGTAAAATGCCCGCCTCAAAAAGTGTCTCTACTTGTTGCAGCCCCCTTAGTTGAAGCGAACGGTGTTCGCCTCAATAAGTATCCAAAGGCCCGCCTCTATAAGGATTTTTTCCACTAGTGAATGATTCTCACCCGGACCATCCATATAATAACATACATTAACTACTTATTTTTAGACCTAAACCCTCAAAGAAAATTAGATGTCTTGAAGAAATATGTTAAATAAAGATATGATTAAAAATTAAAGTAATTTTTCTAAATAATAATATGGGTTAGAATAATTGATAAAGGAAATAAAAAGAAATAAATTTCAGCAAGGCTAGAACAATGTAATTTTTGTAGGGAATATATATGCAATAACCGTATGATATTAATATTTTATGAGTAAGATAATCATCTGTAAATTGTACTGCACTTTTTTTAAACTAAATACTCCCTCTGTCCCCTTTTGTTTGTCTCATGGGGGGAGGTCACACTCATCGAAGCGAATTTTGTTATTATCAAAGTACTCCTTGAGATGAATCAAACAATATCCTATATGACTATGTTTTTTTTTATATATTGGAAGAAATTTTAAAAATTCTCTCCAACTGTAAATAATGTCAAGATTAATCATGGAATAAACTTTGAAGGACTGAGAGTATATAAATCACAAGTTTGGATCAAATCATGAGTACATCAAGTACCCCACACACTGACGAGCTCATTTATTAACTGAACCAGCTGTTAAGATGACCAAGCTTAAATTGGACGGTCGATATTGCTCTATGCAACCTTTCATATGGCTCCACAAGCTTCCCTCTCTATTAATTATAGCACATGTGCATTTCAATTCCTCATGTTGCTGATATTATGAATGGACGATTACTGAAACTTAGCCGATATTCAAACAGTTAAGCCTACTTTTCCTTACCAATAATGGTCTCCATTAAACAAATATAAGAAAATAATATCACAATATTAACATTATTACTTACTTACATATGAAAATTAGTCTTTTGAACACGACCATAAAACACTAAACACAAAGACTGATCGGCAAAACAATGTTTTTAAAGAGGTGGAAGTTTTTTAAAAGATATTTTATAAGGTGTAGGTCTTTGAGAATTTTTTTTATAATGTTTTAAAACCTAGAAGAAAACTTATTTGAGTGTATGGTAAGGCAAATTTTTTTAATAGATTCCTAATAGAAATTATCATATGGGTTGTTTCTTTTTTAAAAACCAACACTGTTATGAAATATTTGATATTTTAGGAATAAAATTATGTAAACCTTCAAAAACCTTTCTATGATAAGGTTTCTATTTTTCACTTTTTAACCTCTTCAGAAATCTCCTAAAACCTAAACTTTTGAAAATACCTTGTACCACCAAACACAACATAATATGTTTTGAACAGTAAAAACCTCCTAAAACTTTCGTTGTACACAACCTAATGGTGAACGCTCAGTTTCCCAAAAAACCATTTCTGTTTCCTCCAACACATCTTTAAAACCCTAGCTTTCCCTTGCCAGATCTAGTTGTTATGGTTGCATCTAGGCCGGGGATGGGATGATTCAAGGCTTCCTGCAACCTCCTCACCCTAATCCACACTTTTATCACTTAATCTTCCACAAAATCCAACAAAAGTGATTAATCGGAAGCATAAAAACAAACCCCAAAAAGATCACCTTTTTCTGTGGAAAGGTTTTCTTCACAAAACAACTGAGATCTGGAGGTCCAGCTAGTGTTCTATTCCATCTCCATACTGATGTAAAATCACTTGGTTGCCATGTTCTTGGGTGGAAAGAACTCGCCTTGGTGCGAAAGAGGTCTTTGTTTTCTGTCCCGTCTTTGGCGAAGTATAATTTTTTCTCCTTAACTCCAAATTAAGTGATTCTAACGCCGGATTAAACATTAAGAACTCAACTATAACTCCTACGAATTTCACGTCAATTGGACAGCTAGAACTTCGGAACTATCAGAACCAAATTAAACGCGCAGTGCTGAAAACGGGAAATCTTCGGGAATATTTGGATCCGATTTGTTTGATTGATTAGCACGAAAGGTTGGTTTGTTTGATTATTTTGTTCTTTGGAAAGAGGAAGTCTTGGACTGAATAATATTGAAAACAACTTCGCCAAGTTGTTCTCCAAATTCAATATGCCTTCTATTCAATCAAAGAAACGTTTAAGTAAGAAAATAAGAGTGTTGTGCAAGGAAGAGAGAAGAACCAACTAGAGTCAGCCCCAAGGCTGATTCTCTCTTCTAAAACTATTCTAAATATGTCAATAAGCTAATTATCAAATCTAAAACAAGAAACTACTAAAGATAGTCTCATAAACTGCTAAATAGAGTAAATAAGTAACTCAAGCTATGAGTCATCAAATTTCCTCTTGCTTAACCTTGAGGTGGACATCTCACCAGGTTGGACACCCGAAGTGCCATGCATTTGAAGAATAGAGTTGTTATAGCCTTTTATGGTGTTGATAATATGGGTAGAATGGAAGAATCTATTAGAGATAACAACCACAAAGACCAATAGATCAACATTTTCCCCCTCAATGAAGGGTTTATCATCTTCTTCATCATCCATGGAGGGATCAACCTCATCATCATTAAGGAGATCATCCACCTCTTTATTAAAATCATCAGTGGGTTCAATAATGATCATGACATCCATAGGGTTCATCATAGAGGTAGATACAGAGGGGAAAGGCAAAGTTTCTACACCATAGTTCACAACATTTCAGCGAACATCATCCATACCTAGGTCAGTAACAGTCAGATCATCCCCATGGACCATAGGAGGGTCATTTTAGGAGGGAGAGATCATCAATACATCATTATTGTTATCACTAACATGATGAGTATTGTTTAGGATCAGAGCTTTATAATTTTCATTAGAACCTTCAGAAGCAGCTTTGGTGTCTAAAGGGAGAGAAGATGCATTAATAGAGGTATCAACTCCATTGTGGGGGGTTAACCACAACAAGGTCAAGAATAACATGGGCCAATGGGTTTAGGACACATCACAGGGAGGGTTCAGTAGTAGAGTTTTTAGGGCCAACAGAGCTAGTATAGATATGAACACAGTTGGGTAGGATATCATCATTCTTGGGATCATTCACAAGATCCATAGGCTCCAGGTCAGATGAGTCATCAAACTCTTATGTGATAGAGATGCCCCCATTCTCAGAGAGATAAGGCTAATGGCCATTTGTGTTAGGGGTTAGGGCTTTGATGGGTTTGATATGCTTGCTAGAATCCTCTCCCATCTAGCATCCATCTCTTTAGGTGGGTTTGAGATGCAAGCTTGAACAAGCAATTTGGAGGAGGATCTTTTGAAAATGTGATATTGAGTTTAGGTGGGTTAAATTTCCTCCTAAGACAAATGTTAAAGGTGTGATGTGGGTCATCACAACTCCCACATCCCTCAGGGAAATACTCAAGCCAAACATTGAAGTTTTTGTACCTCGTGTTCTCACATGTAACCAGGACTACATTATCAATGACTTTAGAGAAGTCAATATTCACACATATTCTAGTGAACTTAGCCCACTTTCTTTTGGAAGCTAAGGGATAAAGTCTAATAAGTTGAGAAAATTGATTTTTTTCCAGTATGGCTTTAATGGATTCAGGATTACAATACTCAAACAGGTAATAGGGGAATATAGATCCACATATCTATTTGAGAAATAGATTCATATTCCAGTTCAAAGGAGCCACTCCAGGGTTTAAGGGGAAACAACTAGCCAAAGAGGTGGTAGGGACGACCCTCCCAGATTTTCTTATGGTAAAAAGGATTAGCAAAGTGGAGACCAACCAAATTGTCGGCAAGAGAATTCTACCCCACCTTGAAAGAACCACCATTCCATTTTCAGCTTGGCAAAGATTTTAGGGAACTCAAAGGGGTTGCCAATTACATATCCCATAAAGGGCGAATTGCATAGTCCTTTTAACTTTGTCTCTAGCTATAAAGATTCTAGAAAGGAAAGACTGAGCATCAAGCTTCGGCTTTCGAATTACTTTGTTTTTTAGTGGTTTTAACAGATGGGTTATAAGCTGTCTGAGCAGTAGAATTGGCAAGTGGTTTACTTCTTGAAGAGGGACCTTTCCTTATTTTTGTTGGTTTTGTATCAGTTTGTTTCACATTGGCGGCTTGTGAAGCCTCTGTGCATAGCACAGTGGAGTATATTTGTTTCCATTTTTCCATAATGAAGAGGGTAAACTCAGTTGAACAAAGAAAAAGAATCAAGAATCACAAAAACACACAGAGAGTTCGGAGAAAAAAGATAGAGGTAGAAGAGATAGTAGACAACGGATGAATGAAGTTAAAGTTCCACGGATAAGAATATTTATAGGCAAATCAGAGATATAAGTAGTATAAATTAACTAAGTAAAGCAGGGTATTAGAACCGAAATACCTGGTACGGAGACTCATTCCTTTGTGATAAAGAGGATCGGTCCAAATCCAATCATGGGAACAGTAGACATATGTACCTCTATATAGAGGAGGAGTACTAGCACGAAATCCCTCACTTAGGGAAACTTTTAGAGCTCCGAGGAGGAGGAGACAACTCAGCATAACCCTGAGCACCATGCCTCCTAGACTAAGCACGTCGGAGAGAAGAGAGACAACCAGAGGCTTATGATTGTAGAATAAAGCATTTGATTTACCCAATAGGGAATGAGGATTAGTTAAAGTCAATAGAAAAGTAGATTTATTACAAGATGAAGTGTTAAAATCTTGGGTTTTGATCTGAGCGAGGAAGACGCAACCAAAAGTGATATACAACCGGGGGTTTTTGAGTTTTGGGACAATAAAGTAGCTTTGGAGCCTTAGAAGTGCAAGAATCGAAGAAGAGGAGTTGAGGATCCATCGAATCACAAAAGGAGGGTGATGAAGATGAATCAGATTACAGAGTAAAAGGTTGATGGCAGCATGAAAGGGAGGGTTTTTTGGGAGATAGTGTTTAGGATTAGCATTAGGTTTTCCAACTTTGTTATGATTTTTCCATCGTCAACCTTGTTTCTTATGAAGTCGACGTGAAGGGATAGGGTTACGTGATGTGAAATCACTTGGTTGCCACGTTCTTGGATGGAAAGAACTCACCTTGGTGCGCAAGAGATCTCTGTTTTCTGTCCCGTCTTTGGTGAAGAATAAATTTTGGTCCTTAACTCCGAATTGAGTGATTCCAACTCCAGATTAAAGATAAAAAATGTCACATATAACTCCACCGAATTTCACGTCAATTGGACAAACATAACTTCGGAACTATAAGAAACAAATTCAGCACGCAATGTTGAGAACGAGAAATCATCGGGAATATTTTGGATCCGATTTGTTTGATTGATTAGCACGAAAGGTTGGTTTGTTTGATTAGTTTACACTTTGGAAAGAGGAAGTCTTGTACTTAATAATCTTGAAAACAACTTAGCCAAGTTGCTCTCAATATTCAATTTGCCTTTTATTCAATCAAAGAAACGTTTAAGTAAGAAAACAAGAGTGTTGTGCAAGGAAGAGAGAAGGAACAACTAGTGCCGGCCCTATGGCTGATTCTCTCTTTTAAAACTATTCTAAAAATGTCAATAAGCTAATTATCAAACCTAAAACAAGAAACTACTAAAGATAGTCTCATGAACTGCTAAATAGAGTAGATAAGTAACTCAAGCTATGGCTCGTGGCTCTCTTGGTGGTGCATGAGCAAGGTCACCAACCTTGTCTTGGAAGGCACCTCCATGGCGGCTTCAAGGCACTCAAGCTATGTACACGACCCTTCCTTGATCTTTTTAGCCCTTGATTTGGTTAGAGGATCATCAAAAGGAACTCGAATAACCTCATCAACATCCTTGGTCGTTAGGGTACCTTGTGAGTCATCAAATATATAGGAGGGGGGGGGGGGGGGGGGGGGGGATGATAATGCCTCCTCCAAACTGATGAGAACCAAGAAATCAAGAATCTAATTTCATTCTGTTTTTGATTAGTTATAGAATTCTTCCCATTTTGTTCACCATTGTGCACCACGCTTTGCACATCTGGTGTGTCTACTCTTGCATTATTGCTAGCCACCAAACTACCTCTTAGTCTAGGATGAATTCTTAGGCTAATCACCTTCCAACTGCTATCAACTACTATATTTATATGCTTTATTTTCTTTGTGTAACCTATTGTATTGCCCTAGTGATAAGGCGTTGTCGTAACACCTAAACAAAATAATCTTAAACAAATCTAACTAATGTAGTCTGGTAAGCAAGGGTCAAATCCCACAGAGAATCAAATACCAACGATATAATTGTATACCAACAAGTAACCAGGGGGTTTCTGATTTAAAAAACAAAATAAATAAATAAAAACAAAGACTTGAAATCAAATTAGGGAAATAGTTCAGCCAAACAAATATCCACACTTCAGATTGATAGATCGATCATTGATTATTCTTAGTCCTCAATACTCATGAAAGTCTTAATCCCTGTTCTGAATTAGTTACCAGTCCAACCAGTCCTGATAACCCTAACTATTAAATAACCTAGAAGACCTTCTAGATTGAATCTAACAGCAGCAATGAATTCAGGAATAGATAGGTACATGAAAGTGTAGCAACCAGTCATACAATTGCATGCAATTAATTCTCTACACAAACTAAGGAATTTAGATTCTCAACCAGTATCCTCCAATCCTTAGTAGTATGATCAATAACAATCTCAACAGGTTGTATGGAAAAGGGGAACCAATAGCATAATACTAATTTCTCTAGGTTGTCAATCTGGAGGGAACTATTATTAAAATCTATTTGATTTCCTAATCAACAAATCAAGGGGAATCGATATATGATCAATGAGATTAAGCACGAGAGAGACTTAAAACAGTCATAGAAAGAGTAAATGAATAAACTCACAATCCAATCAATCCAAAGGCTTCAATTGTCTGCCTGAGCAAAAGGGAAAAAATAACAATGAAAATAAACTAGGTCTCACGATCCTGCAACTAGGGTTTTTTAAACAAAGTCTTAGAAATAACCTTAAATACTAGGGCAAATAATCCAGAAATAAATAAAAGGAAATAACAAACTTGGAAACAAAGTTTCAGAAATAAAATAAAAACAGATAAAAGATCTCGGAAATAAGCCGAGAAAAGTCTTCAGCGCGTCGTCACCGCGGGTGCGGCAATACCCACCGCGGGGTGCGGTGGTCTTCCAGAACTTCGGAACTTTGCGCCTTCTTCTCTGCTGGCTCACCGCGGGGTGCGGTGATGTTGCCGCGGGTGCGGTGGTACTCCAACAGCTGCGACACTTCCGTACAAACGTCATAACTTTTGATTCCCAACTCGGATTGCTCTCATATTTTGAGGACTTGCAGTAGACTTCAAGATCTAACTCCGAGAATTGGAATCACTCCATTTGGACATCTGAGTAAAGAGAACGAACCAATTGAATTCAGCACACTGTCCTTCTACTCTTCAATGCACCTCAAACCTCTGTAAATCCCATGATTTCTTCACTTATCGTCTTCTCTTCCGGATTATAGAATCACCATCAAATCATATCCAAACATCACCTAAATCATGCTAATAACCACTAGATACGCCATACAATATATCGCATATTAAATTCCCCCATACTTAGACCTTTACTCGTCCCGAGTAAGCTAAAAACTGAACTCACTCCATCAATCATGCTCCAAGGCCTCAGGAAGTACAAGAAAATATGACACTAGTGGTTACAACACATCAACAATAAGCTCCAAGACAACCAAAACAAGTGATGCAAAACTCATCTAATCCTAACTCCATCTAATCACCTTACTCCTCCATAGTGGCCTACCCGAGTCCTCCTTATGACTCCCCTTCTTATGTCGCCACGCCAGGAAAAATGAGGAATCCTAATAATCACTCTTCTTCTTTTCACTCATTTTGCCAAGGCGCCCTTTCGGGTTTTCACCAAGCCACTCATTTCATTTTTCAATAGATGGGCTCACATATACTCACATCACTCTTGACCAATTATTACCCCAGCCTAATGTTGGTCCAAGCCACCTGCTTATTACCTAGGCCGCCCTTTCGGATTTTCGACCTATCCCAGGATTTCTATTTTAGCCTTT
This sequence comes from Rheum nobile, assembly GCA_027886185.1. Classification (NCBI taxonomy): domain Eukaryota; kingdom Viridiplantae; phylum Streptophyta; class Magnoliopsida; order Caryophyllales; family Polygonaceae; genus Rheum; species Rheum nobile. The sequence goes on along the minus strand of WOAB01000211.1, from coordinate 435,414 downwards.
TTTCAAATTTTTGGCTCTTTTCATTTTTTTCTTCTTCTCAACGACTTAGTAAGTATAGAACCTTCCCCCATACTTAAATATTGCATTGTCCTCAATGTAATGAAAGACAAAAGAATAGAAGCACAGGGAAAAGCGTTGGAATAACTCACAAACGTCGCCAAGCTGCTTGGACACTTCCGTTGTTGCTGGCGGTATACACAATGTATGCACAGGTCTCCAGTGTTGGGTGGGTGTCTTCATCAACTCCATCGTCTTCATTACCGTGCAACCAAAGGGAACCACTTGGTGAGTAGTGGTATAGCAAATACGTCGGGGTTGCACGGCCTTCAAAACCCACAAAAATTGGGCCTAGATATGATCGTGGTGTGGGCCTCTAGTGGTCCTCCTCCTCAGCTGCCAATTGTAGGGCCATCATCGTTGTCAAATCAAGTGTACGGCGAATGTCTCCTCCTTTGACAACATGATGCGCACCGTCTCTCCATGGGGAACTCTGGATAGCTGGCCTGAGATGAACTTTTTTTTTTCTCCCCGTAGGTTAGTCAGAAACAAAAACAAAACAAAACACACCAAAACAAATGCAAAATTTGATAAGGCGTTGTCGTAACGCCTAAACAAATGCAAAAACAAGGAAAGAAAAACAAGAAAAGAAAAGCATACCTCGGGTTGCCTCCCGGATAGCGTCTTAGTTATTGTCATGGCTTGACATTGTGCTACTATGATCATGTAATATCACTCAATCCAGAACACAACACAGACTTACTATCATGAGGGTATTTCTTATGATCAAATATCTTAAATGTCACCCTATCACCCCCATACTTCACAAACACAATACCTCTACTCATAATGATTCGGATGTTAGCAGTCTTAAGAAAAGGCCTACCTAACAGTATAGGGGGCACATGCATATCATAACCAATGTCTAACACCACAAAATCCATAGGAAAAATCATCTTATTAACCTTTACAAGAACATCCTCAACTATTCCTTTCGGAAAAACATTGGATCCATTCGCAAATTGAATAACTAAATCAGATTCAAGCAAAGGTCCAAGATCTAGCAATTTATACACAGAGTAGGGTAACACATTAATAAATGAGCCCAAGTCTATCATGCAATGATCAAACCTGGAGTAACCTATATCACAAGGAATACTAAACATGTCAGGGTCACTACACTTTTCAGGCAAATGTCTTCCGAATGCAGCAGACGCATGTTCATTCAAATTAATTTCTCCTGTCAATTTCTTCCTCTTCCTAGGCCAGCATAAGCATTTCATGTATTTAGCAAATTTAGGCACAGCACGCATCGGATCAAGTAAAGGGAGATTTACCTCATGCTCACCTATGGAGTTGCGCGGCTCCATATTGAGCTCCAGCTTCTTCTTCACTTTTAGCCTCTTAGAAAGGTGAGGAGGTGGCTTCTTAGGATCACATGATGGAGGAGTGTAATCAATAGGAATCGCTTCTAAAGGGTATACGCCAAGAATTGATCCGCAAAATTTTGTCCAAACTTGCGGACGCTGGTTCTCGTCTTTCCGTTCTCGCTCATCCGTGGTCACGGTTCCTGAGCAAAAGGGCTCCTCCATCTTTTCTCCTTTCAGTTGTGATATGCCCCTCACATTAGCCACTGGGGTCGGTTGGGGTGGTGGCCTTTCAAAATCCTCCTTCATATTTGCCACAACTTGAGTCAACCTTCCAAGCTGAGTTGCCAAACTTCCAACTTGAGTTGTTAGAAGTTGGATGTTAGAGTTTGTCTCCTAATGAATAGTCATCATGCTCTGCACAATTGACTTGATGCTCTCCTCCATTGACGTGTATGAACTTTGGCTCGTCTCTTGAGGCTCAGGAAAGTACTGAGGCCAGCCTTGCTGCTGATAGTAAAAATCAAATGCTGTCATCTGTCTGGATTGAGATCTCAATGAAAACAATTAGTAACACAGGTGTGGACCGTAAAATAGGTCCACACAATAGTTGGTAAACAAACACACAATTAGAATAGTAAAATTGACTCCCCGGCAACGGCGCCAATTTGATAAGGCGTTGTCGTAACACCTAAACAAAATAATCCTAAACAAACCTAACTAATGTAGTCTGGTAAGCAAGGGTCGAATCCCACAGAGAATCAAATACTATTCCAACGATATAATTGTATACTAACAAGTAACTAGGGGGTTTCTGATTTAAAAAACAAAATAAATAAATAAAAACAAAGACTTGAAATCAAATTAGGGAAATAGCTCAGCCAAACAAATATCCACACTTCAGATTGATAGATCGATCATTGATTATTCCTAGTCCTCAATACTCATGAAAGTCCAAATCCCTGTTCTGAATTAGTTACCAGTCCAACCAGTCCTGATAACCCTAACTATTAAATAACCTAGAAGACCTTCTAGATTGAATCTAACAGAATCAATGAATTTAGGAATAGATAGGTATATACAAGTGTAGCAACCAGTCATACAATTACATGCAATTAATTCTCTACACAAACTAAGGGATTTAGATTCTCAACCAGTATCCTCCAATCCTTAGTAGTATGATCAATAACAATCTCAACAGGTTGTATGGAAAAGGGGAACCAATAGCATAATACTAATTTCTCTAGGTTGTCAATCTGGAGGGAACTATTATTAAAATCTATTTGATTTCCTAATCAACAAATCAAGGGGAATCGATATATGATCAATGAGATTAAGCATGAGAGAGACTTAAAACAGTCATAGAAAGAGTGAAGGAATAAACTCACAATCCAATCAATCCAAAGGCTTCAATTGTCTGCCTGAGCAAAAGGGAAAAAATAACAATGAAAATAAACTAGGTCTCACGATCCTGCAACTAGGGTTTTTTAAACAAAGTCTTATAAATAACCTTAAATACTAGGGAAAATAATCCAGAAATAAATAAAAGGAAATAACAAACTTGGAAACAAAGTTTCAGAAATAAAATAAAAACAGATAAAAGATCTCGGAAATAAGCCGAGAAAAGTCTTCAGTGCGTCGTCACCGCGGGTGCGGCAATACCCACCGCGGGGTGCGGTGGTCTTCCAGAACTTCGGAACTTCGCGCCTTCTTCTCTGCTGGCTCACCGCGGGGTGCGGTGATGTTGCCGCGGGTGCGGTGGTACTCCAGCAGCTACGACACTTCCATACAAACGTCATAACTTTTGATTCCCAACTCGGATTGCGCTCATATTTTGAGGACTTGCAATAGACTTCAAGATCTAACTCCTCGAATTACATTGAGGACAATGCAACCATATGTGTTGTTACTTCTGCTAGTCTGCTATCTATATATGTATTATATTGTTGGGTTTGGTTCATATGTCATGACCAATTGTGCTCTGAATGTTGGCATTAATATCTTTATCCATCTTCTTAATTATTGAGTATCTCAAACTACTTCATTATCTCTACTTCCCTGCTCCTATCTATTTAATTACATTACCTTACACTAGTACATAATTTAGCTTAGATAACACTAAAGTTAAGTAACAACACATATGGTTTTTTTTGACAAAAACGCTAAGACGTTTTAGTCCTTTTTTAATTAATAGATTTCATTTTCTTAGCGCTTTTTAGTAAAAAAGCGCTAAGAGTTCCTAATGTGCGTAATCACATGCCAGGACCCGTACAGTACAAGACGAAGGGCGCCAAGAACTCGTTGTTTAGGAAACTCTTGGCTAGACTCTCAAAGACGACACTCTAATGTGTTTTGGGTTGTTTTTAGGTTTTGGCTTGATGGAGATTTGACTAAAAAAGGAAATGGATATAACTCTTCACGAAGGATTCGAGAAGAGTTTGGGATAGGCATCTTATGAGTCTTGGATACAACTCACCAAGAAACACAAGACGAGATTGATCGATCATGGATGTAACGCACCATGACCAAACAATCACCTTTGGATGCGACACACCAAAGGGTGTTTTGGATGTAACTCACCAAAATAAGACTAAGACACTCAAGGATATCACACACCTTGAAGCCATCGTCCAAGGGGCTTGAAATGAACAAAACGCTCACGTTTTTTTAATAATCTCCAATTCAAGTCTAACAATTACAAAGCTCTCGGCTACCTATAAATAGGCACCAATACAAAATAGGAAAATATATAAATTAACTCCACTAACCTAACACTAACACCACGACTTAGATCACTAACTAACTACCTAATTAATGAATTACGAAAATTACAAAAACAACAACTAACTAGTTAATTACCTAGTTAATTAACGAAAAGGGAAATAATAGCAAAACACATAAAATATCATCCCATAGCTAATATTCACGTCCTTGCATGAGGCTCCACCGATCTTTGGACGATCTCGTCTTTCGTGAGGTTCTTGATGGGATCCGTGATCACATCATCCTCCTCTCCTTGAGAAAGATTCGACCTCGAATCTTTGTTGATTCTCCTCACCATTTCATCACGCCCAGTCATCATCATCATTGTTCATCAACAACGATCGAACAAATTCACCCCTTTGATCGAACACCAATTTCGGATCTGCAGAACCCCTACCGCATCATCATCAGCACCGCTCAGATCCACCACTGCGGAGACGATCTTCTCCAACATCACACTGCCGGATCTGCGCATCGCCGTCGCATCGTCGATCCTCCGTTCGATCTCGCGATCCGCAATTCATCATCGCCGGATCAGGGGGGCAGATCGCAGATCCGCCATCTTCATCGCCGCCGTTATTCCGATCTTCAGCGCCATCATCCCCTGTTCCATCTCGTCTCCTCCTTCCCAGCATCCGTTCGATCTCGTCATCGGCAGCCTTGTGCCGATCGGTGTTGTGTCTCCCGTCCAGTTTCTTCTCCGGCGTCCCGCGCTGCCTGACCTGTCCTCCGGTGCCCCTCTCCGATCGGTCCCAGTCATCAAGCCCGCCATTGACGAGCAAGTAGTTCCCCTCTGCAGATTTGTTCTGAGTTCAGCCAATTCCTGTTCATCATTGTTTGGTCGTGACATCACTGCTGAGAACACAATTAATTATCAAATCCTCATTTGCTAATTAGTTGCTGGCGGCAGCCCTTTGCTGCTAAGCAACTAGGGATTCAAGAGGGAGTCTGCAAACAGTCATTCAAGTGGGCCGGTTCACTAAAATCAAGTGGGCCCATCAGTAGGACCAACTATTTTAATTGTTTTGGGAGTATGCGTTGCATTCCCATTTACGACGAGGATGCGTTAGCCATTTATGATGACTATCCTGAGGACGCATTGCCCGTCTTTTATGCTTACCTCGAGGACGCGCGGTCCGTCTATGATGACTACGTCGAGGACGCGCTACCGGTCTACGATATCTATCCCGAGGACGACGATAAGTCTGCTTGGGAGCCCACGATCGTGACCGACACCGAGCCTTTGGCGCCAGTGAACACCCAACCGCCCCCTCTGGTGATCTCAGTACTCGCCTCGATGGATTCCATGGTGTTGGACGTGCCTCCTTTCGTTCCCGTGCCCACGACTTGTGAGTCTTTCATTTTGGCTCCTTCTCTGGACACTACGCATCAGTCATTCCGATTTATATGCGTTCATCGACTGCTCACCCTTGCCCGTACATGTTCGAAGCGGGGACGCTTCGATTCTAAGGGAGGGAGAATGATACGGTACTGGCCCGCCATCAGATGGTTCACTAAGGGGCTGAGTCAACCAAGACCATGGTGTCCTCCCTGGAATAGTACTTAGCTCAGTTTATTATATATTTCTATATTATTAGTTATTTCCAGTTTTAGTATGTTTCCCGTTTTGGTATTTCTATTTCAGTCATTTCTATTTCGGGAGTGTGTCAACTCTTGTAGAGTGGGCCGACCTATTTAGCTAGAATAAGGCTCATGACCATTAGATTATTTGGGAGAGTCACTTGGCTATTTAAAGCCTCTCTTGTACTTCATTTTAATTACATTGAAATTAAGCCAAGCTTTGCAGTTGAGTTTTACTCCTCCCCTTGGCCTCAACGTCATCTGTTCTTGTTACAAATCAAACACAATTTATCCCTAATCAATCCAAATACAACCAATTGGCGATACGGTGAACATCTCGATCTAGATCCGTGCGCGAGACGAATCGAGCGCTACTCGTTTTCGTATCACGCAACTTTTAGATGGATCGAGACAATGAGAAAAATGCGAGATCGAACGATCCTGTTTGAACAAAGACGAAAACAAGTGAAATCAAACGGAGTTGGAGGTTGATAGAAGAGAAGGAGAGTAGTGGAAACCGTGAAAGCGGGAAAAGACAAAAAATCAGAAAAGAGAAAGGGAATGGTTTACAGAGTGGACAAGTAGTTAAAATTTAATTTAAGTGTTCACTTATCTAGTTAGGTGAATGTAAGTGGATTTTTTACCCAAATCTATAAATAAACGTAAATGTATATTTTACCTACACTAATGCTTCTTCTTTTTTGTTTCAAATTCCCTTTTCCTACTAAGCACTTACAAAGAAATTTTGGATCGACCAAATCCTTATACGAACACCATTATACCACACTAGAATATACACAAGTCAATTCATCATTTTTGATATCTAAAACAATTATTCATATCTATTTTAATATATTTTTCTCACGGTGAACAACTAAGCAAATCATACTACTTTGTTTTATATTTTGTCCAAAAAACGTGACGTTTTTTCCTTTTTACATTATTTTCGATATCTATGACCCATTTTTACTTTATGTCTATTAATTACTCCAATTATGCGCATGTGGTAGCAAGATCTTGTACCACTTGATGATTAAAAAAGAAATGATTGATTATCGTGAGAAGAACTTCATTTGATCCTGAATTCTTCAATCTGCAATCAGAAAAGCAGTTAACGGGAGGGCCAGATCCCCCCTAAAGCCCCTCCGACGTTCAAGTCAGTTCAAGCGTTTCTAGCAAAATTAATGGTGGTAGACTTTTCTTGTACGTTGAATCTATAAATATATAAAGTAGACTAAGGGTGCAATTAATGTCCAATAAATATGATAAATTATACTTATTTTTTTGTTGAACTTTCATTACAAACTAAATCTTCTAATATAGCTCAATGATTAAAGACACTTTCATAATATAAGAGGTCTAGGGTTCAATCCCCCTTTTTAACAACTTTGTTTTATAATTTTATTTTTTATTTATATTAATTAGTTACTCAAATCTTCATATTTATCTATCTATCTACATATAAAAATAGAGCTTTTGTCCAATTAATGGCCAAATTCATTATTAATATATTTTATATGCAAATATATATATTTATATGAAAAGCATGTAAAATTAAATGGTACTCCGTATTAAAATACGATGGTTTGGACAAAGCTAAAAAGACCAAAAAATGCAAGCAATTGATGACTAGAACCGTTGAAAATTAGTGTAACCTATTTTCTTTCAAATTTACGGGGTGATTAATATTGAATCTGACCCTCCAATATTCTAACTGTGTTACGTGTATTTTCATTTCGTGAACAAATTTATATTTTAAATTATATAATCATTCAAATCATAATTATTTAATTATAATTATAAAGGCTATTTTATGATTTTATATATTACTCACCTTTATACACAATTCGCTTAGATGAAACCAAGAATTCATAATGAGTTTCATTTAACAAAATATAATTATAAAAATAACAAATCATTTAGGTTTTCTTTTGGTTCAAAATGCTGATTTTTAAATAAACTATGTATATATTAAGCATATATCTATATAATTTTCTATGTTGTATGACTTTTTCACCTATAAGGAGTAGTATGTCAATATTTTTTCCCGATTATATTAATTTTTCACCTATATTTATAATCTAAATCCTTAATATGTATAAAAGTTGTACACTAATCTATGTGTAGATTTTTACATATGAATCTCTACAAGGTTTTTATAAATTATAAAATACTTTGTTTCAAACACTAAAATATAAAAATGTATAATACGTTTACAATATCATTTATGTATAAAAAATACATTAATAATAGAACAAGTCTTGAAATTATTTATTAAAAATATATATAATTTTAAAACTATTGACTATAATAAATAAAATGATAATAAATAATAAAAGAGCATGTGGGTAGAACGTCCTATAATATAAAATAGAGTTTGAATTAATAAAAATACACATATTAATTGAGGAATAAAAAAATAAAATTTACTACAAAACTTTTGAGTTAACGTAGCCAAAATAATCAAACGACATGTGATGTATTTGCACTTTGGAGATTTTACTTATGATAAAATAAAAGAAAACAATCAAAAATTTCAAAAAGAAAATAGAATGAAAAATGATAGTTCATAAAATTTTATAAAACGTGAAGAATTGTTACGTGGAGATGTTACTTATGATAAAATAAAAAATGAAAGATAATAATAAATTCCCAAAAAAAACAGAAATTGAAAAATGATTGTTCAAAAACTTTTATAAACTATAAAAACATAATTATTTTTCACCTATAAGGAGTAGTATGTCAATATTTTTTCCCGATTATATTAATTTTTCACCTATATTTATAATCTAAATCCTTAATATGTATAAAAGTTGTACACTAATCTATGTGTAGATTTTTACATATGAATCTCTACAGGTTTTTATCGATTATAAAATACTTTGTTTCAAACACAAAAATATAAAAATGTATAATAGGTTTACAATATCATTTATGTATAAAAAAATATATTAATAATAGAACAAGTCTTGAAATTATTTATTAAAAATATATATAATTTTAAAACTATTGACTATAATAAATAAAATGATAATAAATAATAAAAGAACTCGTGGGTAGGACGTCCTATAATATAAAATAGAGTTTGAATTAATAAAAATACACATATTAATTGAGGAATAAAAAAATAAAATATACTACAAAAACTTTTGAGTTAACGTAGCCAAAATAATCAAACAACATGTGATGTATTTGTACTTTGGAGATTTTACTTATGATAAAATAAAAGAAAACAATCAAAAATTTCAAAAAGAAAATAGAATGAAAAATGATAGTTCATAAAATTTTATAAAACGTGAAGAATTGTCACGTGGAGATGTTACTTATGATAAAATAAAAAATGAAAGATAATAATAAAATTCCCAAAAAAATAGAAATTGAAAAATGATTGTTCAAAAACTTTTATAAACTATAAAAACATATTGATGCATAAGTAGGGGTCCACTAAAAGTGTATAGCATCTATAAAGACATATATATCAAGCATTTTAATTATATAGACTAACAAATATTTTGTAGAAATTGTTTTTTCATATGTATTTTTCAAAGGCCAGTTTTGTTTTATAATTAATTAATTTTAAAAATAATAATCATTCTCAAAAACAAATTTTAATGAATCTACAGTCAATTAATATGGGAAGATATTCGGGAAATTAGTACAAAAAACTTAAAATGGTGGAAATTAAAAATTAAAATCAGGGAGTTAGAATTTTTTAACATGCTAAACCTTTCACATACTTATTATGTATAGACCTTTTTTCCTAATTAATTACAAGGTCATTAACGGTTTAGTTATATTGAACTCCATTATGATAAAGATGGATAGATTTAAAATATTTCAAGAAAAGCATATTATATAGACCATTATCTTTAATATAGGAGTTATAATTATTGAAACTAGAAAAAATATCGGTTTTAAGACAATGTAGGGAGATAGTATTCTTACATGTATCTTCATAGTTTCATATTATGTATTATAAAAATGACTCAATTTGATCATAAAAATGCTAGGAAGTATATAAATTATATTTCTAAGATACTAAATTAAAGTATTATAATAAGGGAAAAGATCTAGTGAGGATGAAGCTTTAGGAAAGGATTAAGGACGCGAAAAAAACAGACACGGCCGTATTATTCCCGAAAAATTCGGCCGTATTATTCCCTTCTGCACACGCTCTTCTGCTGGCAATGCACACACACGTTATTGTGTATGCACACACACGTTGTAGCGTATGAACACACTCGATGTGACCCGTAAACATAAGCCATGGACTATGCATACACATGTTTTTGGACATGCATACACTAAGGCCATATGCACACACATGTTGTGACGTATGAACACACACGTTGAGACGTATGAACACACTCATGGTGGCATATGAACATACGTATTATTCCAACGCATGAGCACACATGTTTTTGGGCATGCACACACGCCGAAGCATATGCACACACACGTTGTGGAGTATGCACACAACAATGTATTTGATATGCACACATGTCTCTGAGCATGAACACTTGTTTTCAGGCATGCACACGCGCTGATATCACATGCACACACACGTTATGATATATGAACACACAAGTTCTAGCGTATGCACACAACAGTGTATTTTATGTGCACACATATCCATTTTTTTATCCGGATTTTTCCCGTTTTTTCCGAATTTTCCCCGAATTTTTGCTGAATAATTCGGGAAAAATTCGGCGTGGTCGAATTATTGAACGCATCTGATTGGTCATCATTCCTTTCCTCCCCACGCGTCCTCACTTGAACCAAGCCCTTATAATAATATGATTGTGGATAAGAATTCATTAAGTAGTAACAAGGGAAGAAGTGATCCTTATTTTTTGGTCGGTTAGAAAAAGTGTTTTAAATTTATTATAATATGCAACCTTATTAATTTACTGTAATCTTATATATTAACTATGATATCAAGAGGACTTGAGAGGTTTATTGGTTACATGCCACAACTCAAGTACTCAATAGATAAGAATGCCGAAATAGGGAGTAATGACTAATCAAAGAGCCTAAAGGTGAAAAAGTGTGTTTTTTCGTTGAGTGATTAAAGGGTGGAGATAATGTGTTAATGTGGGAGTATCAAAGAAAAAAATATCAAAGCAAATTATTATTATATTTTAATTTAAAATTATGAAAAATATTATTTCTATTAATGTCAAAGTTTCATGTATATAATTAGAGTTTTTATATATAGGTTGTATCGTTTATCAAATGGTGAAATTAGATCGAGACTATTCAGAATTGAGGATAAGAAATCTTATCATTTTAAATACCAACTTAAATAACTTATCGTGATCTAACAAGAAATGTGAGATCTAACATGTTATAGTCTTTTTATTTAAAATTTAGTTGCATATTTACCAATACATGTATTTATTTGTTTTCATATATTTAGTCAAATTGTAAAACCTTATCGATTTTTTGAAGTAATAGTGAAGCACTATATTCCCTTATGTAAAATTTAGTTGTATATTTGTCAATATTTTAGAAAACAAATTGTGTTATTAATGCTACTAAATTTACCTAAACTAATTCAAATTAGATGCAAGACTAACATTGGTAATTTACAAATTTAGCAATAAACATGCATTATCTTGATCGAATGTAAATAATACTCAAAAAATATATTAATAAGAAACGTGTGTCTATATACAGATTTGTTTGAGTGAAACTACATTGGACATTTTATATATAATGACCATACATTGATAATTGAGATAATAGTAAAATTCGATAAACTCAGTTTGTAAGAAAACAATTTTTTCGAATTAGAATATATTATAGTAATAAGAAAAAATAAGCCCCGTGCGTAGCACGGGTATGACCTCTAGTGTGAATAGATAATAGAGAGGAGGCTAGGGTTTATTTCAGCCTTAACTACCGTCTTTATTATGGAAACATATAAATAGGCCTTATTATCTTTTAATAAGTCTTTTAACTTACATAAAATTAAATCACTTTTTTAATATAAAAATACCTCGTCAATTTTCTCATCGGGTTCTCCAGGCTCGTAGAGGCTTGAGGAGCCGAAAGTACAATAAGTTTCATGCCCTTTCCTAGCTGCATAAGTTAAATTTGTTCTCTAAGGGGCCCAACAGGGAGAAGGCTCAACATGAAAATAGCCCGGTCACTTGGACTAGGGCGCGCATGGCCGTGCGGGCGGTGATTTTCCGAGAAAATTTAATCCCGGATTTCTGCCCCAAAGTCCAGAGCACCGTACAGCCCGTGGGGTAAAACGCACGGCCGTGCGGTTTGGAGAATTTTCGAAAGATTTTTTGACTCAAAGTCGTAGGCACCGCACAGCCCATGCGGTTCTGGGATTCTCCGAGTATTCTCTTCACTCTTGTTGTTTGGATTTCTTTTTCCATGAGTGGCTAGTTGTTGCCCATGAGTGGCTAGTTGTTGGCCATGAGTATCTAGTTGTTGGTCATAAGTGGTAGATTGTTGGCCATAAGTGGCTAGTTGTTGACCATAAGTGGCTAGTTGTTGGCCATAAGTGGCTAATTGTTGGCCATAAGTGACTAGTTGTTGGCCATAAATGGCTAGTTGTTGGCCATAAGTGGCTAGTTGTTGGCCATAAGTAGCTAGTTGTTGGACATTCTTGCTTGCCTATGACAAATAGACAGTTTCTAGAAAGATCAAAGTGTTGGTATTGCATCTATGTTTCCATGACATGGAAAAGAGGAAAGTAAATGGGGGTCCTCGTTAAAACCTCTTCGTAGGAAAACCCTTTGGAAAAAACCATACGAAGAGGAAAAAGAGTGCCCTAATGCAATGTTAATAGTAAAATGAAAAACTTCTTCAAATTTGAAGAGTTGTAAGCGCGTTGTCTTGATGCGTCCGCCAAGTCTTCACACTTGAGTGGAGCGTTTCCTGACTCATCGTGACTCAATAAGATGGATCACTTGCTTTTGTGGAGCCGCCCCCTCATGGACGTTTCTGTCTCTATTATTGTCATATTTCAAGTTTTTCGGTACAAATTCTTGCAGGTTCCCGTGATCCACCAAATATTCAAAGTACTACTTCAGATTCCTGCAAGTCTTAGTCGTATGCCCCTTGTCCCTATGAAAGGCACAAAACTTGCTCAGGTCTTTATCGATGGGATCTCCCATCAATGCAAAAGGCCACCTAAAAATGGACTTGTCATTTATCTGCTTCAAGACCTGGGATATGGGGACCTTGAGCACAGTGTAAACCGCGTGGAGGGTCGTATCCCATAATTGCCCCCGATCCTGACGTAGTGCATGTGCGTGCATTTTCCGATAGCTCGAGGACCCTTCTTCCTACCTGTGTGGTGGAGATTGGGACCTCTTATCCTTGAAAGCCTTGGTGTCCTCCTCCAGCTTAGCATACTGCCTTAACCTTTCATGCAAGTCTTGCATTCCGAATGGGGTCCTCAGGGCCAGGCTCTCGCGAAGCTTATAATCTTGGAGAAGGGCCAATCTGAAAGTTGCAAATGCGACCTTTTCATCTCATGAGTACGTCCATATCTAAATAGCTTTCCATGAACCTCGCAGCAAATTGCCTCAAGCCTTCATTTCTGCGCATTTTCATAGTGAATAAAGCATCCAAAAAAATAGGTTCCCTACTATTGGCAATAAATTGAGAAACGAAATTCCTATCCAATTGATTCCATGAATAAATTGAATTTCTATTCTAGAGAGTGAAACCACTTAGCAGCCATTTTAAAGATCAAAAGATTTCCCATTCTATGAGAATATGAAGTGACATGAATAACTGATCAGATTTCCCATAGTAAAGATCAAAAGATGGGAGTAGAAAACATAGTTGGGGGGTGTTATTCTCGAATCAGTCTTGAAAAAGGAGTTGAAGTCATTCGAGGGAGAGCCAGATCTCCCCTAAAACCCCTTCAAAACTCAAGTCAGTTTAAGCGTTTCTAGCAAAATTAATAGTGGCAGATTTTTCTTGTACGTTGAATGAGAATAGAGAAGAAGCCACGGTTTATTTCATGCTTAATTACCTCCTTTATTATGGAAACATATAAATGGGACTTATTATTTTTTAATAAGCCTTTTAACTAACATAAAATTAGATCACTTGTTTAATATAAAAATACCTCGTCAGCGCCAAAACACTAAAATCTAACAACAATAACATATCAAATTCACCTCAATATTGATGTGAATATACATTCTTTTTCAAAAATCCCATTTTGATTTGTACTTTTAAATTAATGAGATATTGAGTTAATTAATTATTAATACCAACCACTCAGTATTTATAAAAACCGAATACCCTATCGTTAAAGATTATTTTAAATTTAGACTTTCTCTTTTTTTTTGTCGGAATTTAGACTTTTTTCTTTAGATCGTTTAAATGACATCACAACCCCAAATATATTTCCAAAAACTACTACTATTTCGGAAAAAACCACTCATGTTCGATAACGCAAGGGAAGCTATTGAAAAAGTACATAATAAATCCTTCCAATGCAATTTGACTTTATCATTGTCAATTATATGTGTTGTAAATAACTTATTATTCTTATAAATGAGAAAATTTTGGAATGAAACAATATTTATATAGATAGACTCCAATATAACTAGAATATTTGTTTGTTGAAAAACTCTTTCGGGCCTAATTTTGGATATATTTATTTTTATAGATTTTTTGTAGATTGATATTAAAACATAAGATCGGTTTGTTGAAGAAAGAATCTCGCACAATGTTACTTTTTTTTTTGTCAGAATCGCACAATATAATGTTACTGAACATAATGTATGCATATATTTCACTAAAAGATTATTGAAATATATTGATGCAATCCCGGTCGTGACATTGACGGAGACTCAAGAGGATGACATGCTCAGCGTCAAGTCAGAGGGCCCAATCACTAGGACGCATGCCGGAGCCATTGCCTAAGCCGTCCAGAGCCTCGCGTGCAACAACCGCACCTCATCGCTTGCGCCTCGCGCCGTGACTTGTTCTATCATTGTCGGCACTACAATCCCCGCCGCGGCGCCATGACATTGGTTGCGGTCGTTGCTTGGCCTCGCGGCACCTCTTCTACTTTTAGCATATTTTTTAAGTTTAGAGGTTTATTAAGTGACATTTGGATGTTTTTGGATTGTTTCTATATTTAGCATTTTCTATTTCTAGCACTTTCAATTTTTGGTAGTTTTCTATTTCGGGCATATGTGTCTCCTATGCTTAGGAGCCCCGTCCACTTGGTTTGTTTCATCCCATCTCGGCCGCTCCCTTACTTGGCAACTATAAGTGTCGAGTTCTTGTATTTTATTTGTCACTTTGAATTAAAGTTAAGTTTTCGTTGAGTACAACTCCGACCTTAGCTCTCGGCATGAACCCTATTCCATATGGCCGATCACCACCATTGATCATTTCCATTCCGAGTGCCACAAGCATTCGAACCTCACGCCTATCCTCGCCCACGCGAGCATTAGAGATCGTAAGCCTTCGCCCCGGCGCCGACTTGTACCTATCCGGTTACATGAAGAGGAGGAAGCCCAGGATCCATCTTCGACCTAGATCCACCGAGCAACACATAGACGATCCCGTTTACGTATCAATTGGTATCATATTCAGCGGTACAAGGTGTGATCATTCCAACTTTTCATTGTTTTCTCACGTTTTTGCAATTCCAGTTCCATCCCTTGCTTCCACCATTTTTTATTATCTTCGTTTCTTTGTTTTGTTTTGTTCATCACTTTGCCGTCCATACCCTAGGTGGATCTCGTCTCTCCGTGAGAAGAGATCTCGGCCGAGTGGATTAACAAAAAATAAAACAAGAGCGGAAAAAGAAAGTATTATCCCTTCCCATATTTGCAGCCATATCTTGCCTCTAACCGCCACAGAATCTCATAGATTTGGTAGTTATATTTTTGATTTTTTTTGGGTAAGATTCTGATTTGCATATTTTTATTTTCTCTCTCCTATCTCTGAAATCTCATCTCTCTCTCCAACTAAACGCAATACTTGCGTCTCTCTATTCCTCCTTCGTCTCAACAATACGTGTGCTGATTATTTAAACAATATATATTATATTATTAGTCGGTTTCTTCAAAAAAAAACATCGCAGCCGGGCAAATCGAAAGCCTAAGGAAATCTCGGGGAACCCGAGTCACCATCGGCACAGGTCCACTAAGCTTTATCTCCCGCATTTCTTTCACTAGTCAAGACTTGATTTGCATGGTCTTCATCTTGGCGCTCATTTAGTTCAATTTGTATCTCTTGTTTGCGTGATTGTGTGTGGTTATGTGTTGTTTGGCCCGCAAATTTTCAAGCCTCGCCTACCGCCAAACAAAACATAGTTGCCCGTGAGATTACTTTGTGAGTTGTTTTGCTCATCTTTTATACGTTGTTTTTGTCTACCATTGTTGCGTTACACTTGTTTCGTGTTGTGATGGTGACTTTAGGGATAGAATCGGACGAGGCCGAGTGTGAGGCAGCCGGGAAGGCCAAAGAGCATTTGGAGGCCGAGAATGCGGAGCTCAAACACCAACTTGCTCTAGCCACCGCAAGGGCCCAACAAACTGGCCCTACAGCCGAGCCCCTATGCGTAGATCCAAACCTGCCGCCGCCGCCACCTACATACACGACCCGCCGCCTGGACAAAGGATATTGCGCAATGCCCTCGTCTTCACAGTAACAGCCTGGACATCGACGACTCCACTCCATCATTGAAAGCCATAACGAGGACCCAGGATATGACTGCTACCAACCACCACCGTGGTCACCCTTTGCCTCACATGAGGCCTATGATTCGGACGATCATGAGTCCCCCGCGGCTGACTTGGGGCCTTACCCTTATGTCGACACCACGGATCATCATGGCAGGTATGAGCGCATGCAACGCACTGAGCTACGCCACGACGACATGGAGCCCCGACGTGAGGTTGCGCACGGTTAAACCAGCGGCCACGACAGACAAACGGGCCTACGCGTCCAGGCCACAGCCGAGACCACGACACCCACATTGGCTCTGCGCCGCGTCGCAGGTATACTTCTCCTATTGTCATTAATTAATTTATTGACGATGGCTTTGAGACTGTAGGAGAGCCGAACCCCGGAAATTTTCACCCCCCTCTCGGCGATCCCGTGGAGAGCCAACAGTACCCACCAGATTACATTCCTCATCGAGTGGAGCCAACGACTGTAACACCCCCAACTTATTGTTGGAAATGCCACACGCCAGTGACCTCAGACGTTGTTGTCCGATGTCACCCAAGGCTTTAATCGGAACAATTAACTTAAATAAACATATTAAATAACAAAAGGTTAAACAACGAAATACATTGTATAAGTGATACTCAACCTTTTATTAAAAGATCTCTCGTCAAACGAGGAGATGATTTTACAACAGAGTGATAATACAGCGGAAAACTTATAAATTACACAGCGGAAGACTTTTAAGAATAAACCTACACATGACTAGGTTATAAAAATATACATTAAAGTAATGTCTAACGACCTTGAAAGACCGGCACTTAAATCTGCAACTGCAAGTCTCTTCTTCAATTGGTTACTTCAAGTCTGCGGAAACCAACCACTGATGTGCCGTATGGGACGGATGACACCAGCCAACCATGCAAGGAATAAAACCCGGTTGGTTAGTCTAATGAAAGACTATGCAAGGGTGAAAACAGAGTGGTTCTAGTGATCGTAACCGTTTACTATCATTGTCCCTCGAATAACAACTGAAAGAACGATATATAACCCGGAACTTTCATGGAATGATTAATGTTTAGATATGCACTGAAAAGAAGACTCCAAAGGAATTGAATCTTAAGGGAAAAATATATGAAGAGAAGACTCCAATAGATTGAGTCTTACGGAAACGTATGACAAATGTTCGGGAACATTATAATTTCACACAAGAGTTTAAAAGCGACTTGACGATTTGGGTCCACAACCAACCTCACCGCGTAATACCAATTCAGATTAGGAAGGTGGACTTACTATAATTGAAGCCCAGACGAGTTTCCACGTTGTACTTCTCTCCCAAGGTTCATTAATTATGTGCATAGCGGCACTTATCTTATTTAATTCCAAAACGTATATTCACGTTATAAGCTTTTATCATATAAATATATCATCTTGATACGAGAGATATCTTGGGAGCGTATCCCGAAAGGTTTGACGCCAGCTAAGCGCACCTCCCCCCTATACTCGGATAGAGGATAGTCATGACCAGAGATATGGTGTTAGGGCTTGGACATCCTATCCACCATGGTTATGAAGAAACGGCTACCTCGCAAGTTAAGCAATGTTCCTATGAATACTCGTGCTAACTATATTTCAAGTTCGCATAAAAAACTACATCAATACCATCATGGTAATAACAGATATAATAGCGTTGTTTCTAGCAGTATATACAACCTATTATAATATTCCTTTTAATCATATCATTTATAAAATTTGCTCCCAACGAAGACAGTAATTCATCCCAATTTAATTAATAATTAAATAATTGATAATTAATAGAAATATGGAATGATAAGCAAGAGCGAACCGCCACTTGCCTTAAGTAGATTCGGCGATGAATCTAGACGAGACGACTACTGATGATATCCTTTCCGAGGATATGGCATATGCTTCAGCTAGCTCTAGCAGGATTACGGGTCCACTCGCGATCCAGCAAATAACGTTACAACTGACAAATTAACTATCATCAATTAATTTGTCTGACGAACTCGAGTAATTAAATTTAATAAATTTTTATGATTTTAAATCATAAAAATATTAATTAAATTTTCCTAAAGAAAAATACGGATAAAAGTGGGTCGAAAATATATCGCTCAATCGATTTCGGGTTAAATCTGGACGGGATGGGATTTGGGCTTCTCGGCCCAACAAGTAATTAATTAAGGGAGGGGGAGCCCACCTCACTTGTCTTCTTCCTTGCTTCTACGTAACAACAACAATAGCTCAACAATGGAGCTTCAACCATGCACAGCAGCGGCCAGGAGCGGTGGCTCGCCGGGGTGGGTCTCGTCACCGGACTGGCTCGCCTTCGCCGGTAAGAGGCTCGTCATCGGAGTTATAGCAGCCAGCGGCGACAACAAGCAACTTGGCGCGGAAGCAGCTCGGCTCCGTCTTCGCCGGGAAGGATGCTCGTCGCCGGGAGAGCAGCAGCACTACGACGCCAGCAGCACGCAACGACAACGTAGTGTGAATTCAGCTCGTACAGCACAACAACGCCAGGGAAGGAGGAGGAGCTCGCCGGCGGGAAGAGCAACAGAGATGGCCGAGAGGGAGAGGGAGAAAGAGAGAGCTGTGGTCTGTTGAGGCTGCCCACGTCCCTTCCGATCGAGCTCTATTTGAAGCCCAAGGGAGAAGGTGTGCCCGTCCAACACATCGACAGTTGTCCCGACAAGGAAACACACGCGGAAGAAATTTGAGGCTGGCGTGCAGAGTTGTACAGGGAAAGTTTGGTATGGGTTTTTAAACCCCTGAAATTATATGTTTGTATCCAAACAAATATTCTAAGTTCCTAAAATAAATCGAATGTATTTTATACCACTCAAGGAATTATTTCGGAGATCAAGGATATTACAGAAAATCCAAACTCCACTGAAAGCGAAATAATTATTGAACGAAGGTTGGGAAAATTACCCAATTATCCTTTCTAAAAATGAGGGATATTACATCACCTCCCCCTTAAAAGAAGTTTCGACCCCGAAACTTGGCTGAATAATCTATGAGATCGGGTTACAACTAACCTTACTACCTGAACTTAATATCCTTAATCATTTTACCCTTGACATGCTTCTGGTAAATGATCAGTTTTCTCAATCATACCACTATCTCGCATTTCCATATGTTACACTTGTAGCAACTCGTAACTACATCCACCAGGTCATAATTATCTTATGATAATATCCTCTTAAATCCTTGCAACAAACTTGCTTTCCTTTAAGCATGAGAACACACCTTTCTCTGTCAACCTTTCCATTTATAACTTTTCTTAGAGTACGTACCTTATCTGCCTTATATTCCATTATCAGATCTTAGTGGTCTTGAGACATCGTATTTCCTAATTCCTTTAAGTGTATACTCCACAATTCCATTACTCATCATTATCGGGTTTGGCCCTTATGCCAAATTCTAACTTGGTATCCTTTCGGTAATGACTTAACCTATTCCTCTAATCACTTTATAACTTAAACCCTTAAGATTCCTTAACTTCCTCCAGACATAACCATCACACTTTTATTCCTATGTTCCTCGAAACGAATCACATGAGATATTACCCTTAATTCCTTAAGGTATCATCCTGAAAATGATTCATTGTCGACTGCCTCAGTCACTTCTATCGGAACCTTTAATAGTTTATACGATTAATGCTTGCTACTTTACTCCTTAGGCGTACATAGAAAATTTTCTTTACTAAATCTTTTAATATATCGGGATCATCAACATATCCTGTCCTTAAACTGTAACCTTTCCATATTTAAGTGGCTTACTCCCAACACAGTGACTTCACAATCTGATCTTTCCAATAAGGGTTGTACTATACGCCTTATGGATAGCCCATTCACATAAAGTCCAAATATTGAACCTTGTAATTTCTCAAGTGTCATAACTCTTTATTCCTTGAAAGGACAACTTCCCAAATTCAATCATTTGGCCTACTTAAATTTGGCCCTAAAGCTCACTGCCAACTCAGATCTGTAGTTTCCTCGAAACATGGTTGTGATAATTCGATTAGCACGGTTGTGCCTAATTACTTTATTTCCCTAAACGTAACATCAAATTGCCGTAACAGACATCAATCACTCTCTGTCCAATTTTGTATGTCGCTTCTCTTAAGAAAGCCTCATAACGGACCTCAAGTACATCTTCCAAGACAATACCTACGACCTCACACCCTTAGCCTTTCCGAAAGTCTAATCCTCTGGTCCACAATGGACACATTTACTTACAACTTCCATAACCATAATCCCTATGACTTCACCAAAAAATGTACTTTTATGTAACGTTCCGCCATTTTGGGCCGGCCCAATCATAGGGTTGTAGCCCATCCACCCCAACCCATCACTGGTGGCCTAGAATTAATCTCGCCACTGCCAGTAGGTTATCCATCACTGGTGGCCTAGAATTAATCTCGCCACTGCCAGTAGGTTGCCCATCACTGGTGGCCTAGAATTAATCTCGCCATTGCCAGTAGGTTACCCATCACTGGTGGCCTAGAATTAATCTCGCCACTGCCAGTAGGTTGCCCATCACTGGTGGCCTAGAATTAATCTCGCCACTGCCAGTATGATAGCTCCATGACCCGCTCATTGACGACGAAGGACGAAGAGGGAACAACGGGAGTGCACTCGAAGAGGCCAGACGACGAGTTCGCGAAAGCAAAGGGGCGGCGACCGCCGCCAAACTTACGACGACCGCCGTTTTTGACTCCTCAAGGAATTTGCCTATGGCAAATGGCAAATGGCAGCGACCGTCGCTTAATTACGGCGATCGCTGTTTTTTCCACTTTCGGTCCGCGTCAGCGAATTCAATCTTCGTTGTTTTGCTGAACAATTTTATTATTATTTTATGTTATTTCTTTTGGCACTATTTAAGACTTGAAACCCTAGTTTGTAATTTTTCACGTTGAATTTGAGTAGTAAAGTTGAGTACGCTCCTTCCCTTGAGTTCTAACGTCAACTCTTCGATCCCACGGATCGTCTATCCTGTAGCTCGTCGCTTCGAGCAATTCTACATTGTCTCTTCGGTGTTTCAATATCATCTCTTTGATCTCTCCGTCATCTCTTTGACGTATTTGAGGGTTATCTCTTTAACCCTAGGAAAGCCATCACTTTGGCTACGGAAGAGAAGAATTCGACTTCAAGCTTGAGGAATCCAAGATCCTGCGTTGCAGACAACACTTCAGGGGTTGTTCGCATCAACTGGCATCAGAGCCTTTCCAAGCTAAGTTTGTTCTCCTCTCTTATTGTGATTCTTGAAATTTTTCCGCTTGCAAACCCTAGATTTTTTTTTCTTTCCAATCGCCGGAATCACCACCACCACCCACCACCACCGTTCGCCGCCACCACCACCATCCGCCACCACCACCATCCGCCACCACCACCACCGTCCGCCACCCTCTCTCTAACGGCGTCGCCCGAGCCCCGGGCTCCATGGACCACGTCGCCCCGACATTAAGGTAAAACTCCCAAACTTTTTTGGTGAATTTGATCCCCTTAAGTTTCTTGATTGGCAGCAGTCCATGGAGTATGTGTTGAATCATTACCAATACCCGGAACAAGAACGGGTTGCTACCGCCGCTTTACACTTCGACGGCGCCGCCAAGGCTTGGTGGCATCGTTTCAGCGCTGACCGTGCGTATCACCGCGAGCGTCCAGTCACTTCATGGCGCCATCTTATGCAGATCATGAGGAAAAAGTATGTCCCCGAGGACTTTACTTCCGAAATGCGCCTCAAGATACAACTAGCGGCTCAAGGTAACCGTTCTCCCCTTGACTTTTATGCTGAGCTTGAAGAGTTGTCCCATAAGGCAGGTATACATCACACTGACGAGGAGTTTCGGAGTATGTTCCTTCGTGGCCTGCATGAGCCTATTCGCAACCAACTTCGGGTGCTCAACATACGGGACCTCCAAAAGTGCGCACATACGGCACAAGAGATATGGTCGCAAGCTCAAGCGGCTAAGAGAGTGTCTTGGTGACGTGGCCGAAATATGCAATGCAAATATCGTTGAATGGCCTAGTCAAAGTAAAAGTCCTAACAACCTACTAAACAAATGTATAGTAAGCAAGTAAGGGTCGAACCCACAGGGAAGATCTGATGAAGTATGCAATTATGATTAACAAGTAACAAGGAAGGGGGGGAGGGGGGGTTGGTTATCAAACAGAGCAAAGTGAACAGGTTTAGTTGACTTGAGAATATGATTGGGGAAGAAGTTCCACTAGAACGAGATCCACAATACAAAGATATAATTTGATCACCGAAATCTATTAAATCCAAGTTCTTTATCTATTCTTATAGTTGTTCCCACCCTAATCTTGATTAACTACCAATTCAGACAGTTGTTGATAGTACTTACTACAATATCAATGGAAGAAAACCTTACCACTAATAAAGCAATAGCAATGCACACAAGGATATATGATACATGCAAATAGAAGAAAACCTTACTACTTAACATGCAAATGATTCTCACTCATAATTGCGCACTCGTATTCCACTATATGCAACAATTATGTTTGCTACTAGATATGCACTCGTATTCCACTATATGCAAACCCTAGCAATTGATAAATATTACTCAACCTAGTTGATCAGGCTATGAAGAATAACAATGAATCAATATTCAATATAACCAAGGGAATCAAACCAACACATATAAGAATAGGAACAAGGAATAGAAATCTCACAAATACATCAATTGTATTGCTTCAAACGTCTAGTAGAACAAAGGGAAATTAGTGCTCCATTCAGAAGTAAATGAAACCCTAATGAGAAAAACAACGATAATGATGAAAGTAAAAATGTCAAAAAGTTCTCTGCCTCTTAACCTAGAAAGAGGTCTTAAATAGGCTTAGGAAATAAGTTTAACCTAAGTAAAATAGCAAGGGAAATAAAATACTAGAAATAAGAAAGTCCGAAAATGCATAAAAGGAAATAATGTCTTCTGCTGGCCGCGAGGCGTGACGTGCCTACCGCGGGGCGGTGAGATCCACCACGGGGCATCAGTTCCTTCTTTGAGATCCACCGCCGGGTTGTGGTGGCTCTGGCGTGGGGCGGTGACACTCGCCAAGTCCTCTCTTCAGCTCTTCTTCTCTTCTGCTCTTCATTACTACCAAGTGTTGGTAGTCTTCTCCAATTAATCTCCAGCAGATCCTCATCCATCTTCATCATCTCCATCTAAGCTGTAAATCCCTAGATATCTTCAATTCTCCCCACATCTTCTAGATTACAGACTTAGCCTCAAATCTTATCATAAACTCCTCCAAATAATGCTAATAGTTGCTAGTAAAGGTGCATGAAATGACACCTATCAAATTCCCCCATACTTAGACCTTTACTCGTCTCGAGTAAGCTAATGATAAACCTACTCTCTCAATCAAACACCAAGGTCTCAGGAAGTACAAGAAAATGTGACACCAGCAACTACAACATCTCAACAATCAGCTCCAGATAACCAAAACAAGATGTAAAGATTATTCTAATCCTAACTCCAATCTAACTCCTTATCGCTCCAGAGTGGCCTACCCGAGTCCTCCTTATGACTCCTCTTCTTATGACGCCAGCCTCTAGAATGATCCTAAAATCACTCTTTTTTCTTTACGCTCATTTTGCACAGGCGCCCTCTTGGGTTTTCACCTAGCCACTCATTTCATTTTGCTAGATGTCTCACAAATACTCGCATCACTCCAGTCCAATTTTGCACCGGTCTATATCAGTCGGACTACCTGCTTCTTACCTGAATCGCCCTTTCGGGTTTTCAGAAAACAAAGCTATGTACACTAGCTAGATAGATAGCACAGTCTAAATCCCTCCCCCATACTTAAACCGAACATTGTCCTCAATGTAGAAAAGAGAATAGCAAATGAGATAGAGGAAAGAGAAAAAAAAAACTCACTGTGGGCCGGATGGTGGTGGTGGTGGGAACCTCCCAAAGTAGTCCCTCATATGAGCGTCCATAGCGTCCAGACGCTCATCTACATCAGCACGGAACTGGGTCTGGCAAGTCTGCAGACCGGTCTCTACTCGGGTGTTCCAGTGAGTTTGTTGCACCGAGAATGCATCAAATCCTGCGTACAACTCCTGCCAAGGTGTGGCAGGACCATAAGAAGACGAAGGTGCATCATACTGAGTAGGCATAGGTGCATCCTCACCCACAGAATCAACAGCAGCAACATCAACACCAGCACTAGGGCCCTCTCCAAACGGACCCGAAGGAGCAGCAGCAGGGGTAGCATCAGCCATAATTCTGCCATCACTGGGAATCCACCAATCCGCAAATGAAGGGGAATAAGTAAAAACCCGAGGAAGAATCAGAATATGACCATCATATGAAGACCAAACTAAATCACCATCCCTGCCCAATGGCTTCAGCATCGAGCACACTCTCATGTGCGCCATGTCATACACCACATGAGCAACAGGCCGAGGAATATGATCAGTGGCAATAATCTCAGCACAAAGAAGGGTGATCAAACCACCCCCATAGATATCACGTGGCTCACCATCTCGAATCCTCTTCAAGGAGCTCAGAAACAAACTAGCCCAACACGGGGTGTACGTGACGATAGACAAGATGCTCAAAAACCACTGGAAATCCTTCAAAGGGACCTTACCATCATCAGCATGGCCAAAGAAATCTCTCATCAACACCTTATGGATCAACCTTAAGCAAGGGTGCACCAACTTCGAATTCACTTCCTGACCATTCTTGAAATTCCTGTGCGTGGAAGCCTCCCAAAACTCCATCATATCTGTCTCAATCAGACCACCAGACCACCCATCAGACGGTTCATGTGTAATGCCCAAGGCACCACGAATCTCCTCAACAGACAAAGCATACTCACGACCATTGTACGTGAACGTGATCTTCGTCAACCTCTTGTCGGCGGAACCATCAGAATACCTCTTAACAGAGGCAATGAACTGGTAGCATACCTCGGGGTAAGCGTCAGCAGACTTGTTCAGGAAGGTCCCCAGGCCACACTCTGCTAAACAAAGGGATACACACTCCAACATACCAAACTCAATCAACGTCGGCTTGTCAAAGAATTTAGTAGCCAACACCTTCCTCTCCTTCACAACGTTATACACCTCATTCTCCTCCTTCGTAGAGACTTGCTTCCTACCTCTAGGTGCCATAAGTAATGAATTGAGATGCTCAAAACAAAGGGCGACCAAAGAGGACTTACAAACGAGCGAAAAACACACAGCCTGGTAGTCTCGCCGCGGGGCGGTGAATGAGTCGCCGGGTCGCGGTGAGATAATTGGGCCTTCTCGTCGGGTCGCGGTAGGGGTCGCCGCGGGGCGGTGACTGGCGATGCGAGGCAGGGCGACGCGAGGCGTTGGGGTTGTGTTTGGCTCGGTTGTGAGGCTAGACTCCAATTTGGGCAAAGGAACTCAAGGTTTAAAGTTATTGGAGGCTAGAATCGGACCAAGAACGAGAGGGAAGTGTGGGAAAATGGGGGGGGGGGGGGTTTGGCTTGGAGGGCGGAGGCTAGGTTAGGGAAAGTGAAAGGGAAGAAGGGTTGATGGGCCGGTCATGTACAAGGCCCAAAAAGACACTTGGCCCAAAAGGGGGCCCAATCCGTCAAATCCTTTTGTAACAAATTTTTTTTTCTCCTCGTTTAAGGTTTTTTCGGGGCCTTTTTTTTCGGAATTGAGAAGGGTATACCAGACAGTCGCCGCGGGGCGGTGGACGTCGCCGCGGGGCGGTGAACAATCTGGGAAAACACGTATCTTCTCCATTTACTTTCGTACCTGAAATGTTAGTGACAGGCGAACGAAACAAAGCAAACGAAACTACGAAATTAATCTAAGAGAAAAGAAAAATTAAGGAAAACTACCTTGGGTTGCCTCCCGGACAGCGCCTTAGTTAACGTCGTTGGCTCGACGTACTTCAAATCAATCACCACCTAGAATAGGATCCTTTCAGAATCCTCTTACTTAACTCTTCCTGTTGGAACTTCCCATGGAAAGGCTTGGACCTTATACCATGTTCCCTCTTAGCCAATGACTCCATGATTGCTGCCTTTGGAGCATCTCCCCATACTTAGAGCGATGTGGGGGCCGATATGGCTCAACCTGATCACTCTATACGACACTAGATGAAGGCTTACAGCCTTGTGTGGTTAATGCAGGGGGGAAAGTGCCCAAATTAGAGGGAATAGGATCTCATATGTCATCAAATAAGACATCATACTCAGGCAAATCAAAAGGTTCAGCAACAGCAGAGTATACAACTATGGTCTCCACTACACTAGTCTTAACATTTTCCTGAATAGGATCATCAATATCACTAATGCAGCAAAGGGAAGGCAATTCGATGGAGTTGACCTTATGAATATTATGCTCAAAAATTATTCCATCGAATTCCATAGTCAAAGTTCCTCTATCCACATCAATCTTCGTCATGGATGTTTTCATAAAAGGTCGTCCTAACATAACAGGAGCAACCTGCTCATCATAGTCCATATCCATAACAAAGAAATCAGCAGGGAAAATTAAAGGGCCAATTTTAACAAGAATATCTTCCACAACACCCTTAGGAGGCACACAAGAACCATCAGCAAGTTGAATCACAATATTGGTATCATGCAAAGGTCCTACTCCTAAATCCTCAATCAATGAATAAGGCAAAACATTAATAGAGGCACCCAAGTCTAGCAAGGCTTTCTCAAATCGATGCTCACCTATAGCAATAGGGATAGTGAACGTACCTGGATCCTTGCACTTCTCAGGCATACGCCTTTGAAATACTGCCGAGACATGTTCACCAACCGGAACCTTTTTCTGGACCTTCAGCTTTTGTGTCCTTTTAACGGTGCACAACTCCTTCAAAAACTTGGCATATCGAGGAACAACCTTAA
Organism: Rheum nobile; assembly: GCA_027886185.1. NCBI lineage: Eukaryota > Viridiplantae > Streptophyta > Magnoliopsida > Caryophyllales > Polygonaceae > Rheum > Rheum nobile. The sequence continues at coordinate 408,140 of WOAB01000211.1, read as the reverse complement.
TAAGATTGAGAAGGGGGATGTTCACCTCACAGTTTTGGAATGTCTCGAAAAGATCATTGTTGCCGGGTCGCGGTGGCTCTGGCGCTGGGCGGTGACACTCGCCCAGTCCTCTCTTCAGCTCTTCTTCTCTTCTGCTCTTCATTACTACCAAGTGTTGGTAGTCTTCTCTAATTAATCTCCAGCAGATCCTCATCCATCTTCATCATCTCCATCTAAGATGTAAATCCCTGGATATCTTCAATTCTCCCCACATCTTCTGGATTACAGACTTAGCCTCAAATCTTATCATAAACTCCTCCAAATAATGCTAATAGTTGCTAGTAAAGGTGCATGAAATGGCACCTATCACTTGGTCTCACTCTAACACAAGGTATGGCTCTAACCCTATGTCAAGTTCCCCTTCCACTAATGTGCATTCCTCTTCGCAATCCGCTCCCGCGACTACTACGCCTGAGCCGACCACTCGACCGCAGATTACCCCGGAACGCGTCAACGAGCCACCGCAGCGGCGAGCGCCTCCTTCCGATGACAGGGCACGGTACAAGATCTGTTTTAAGTGCCAAGGACATGGCCACATACAGTGGGACTGCCCCAACAACAAACGTGTCCTCTTCTCGCACCTCTTCGGATACGAGTCCTTTGATGAGGACACACCCGACGTTGGGCCAGTCTTTGACATGTACGCACAGGAGGAGGAGGAGGACGTGGACGTGGACGGATACATATGCATCCATAAGGACGAGCCAGGCACCGTGCCTCTTAGCTTGGTTACACGACGAGTTCTTACCACCAAAGAAGGTACCTTACTTGACCAACGTGAGAATTTATTTCATACTAAGTGTGCGGTCCAGGGTGCTTCTTTGAGTGTTATTATAGATGGTGGTAGTTGTTGCAATATCATCAATGACAAGGTGATCAAGCTCAATACGACTCCACACCCCCAGCCATATAGTCTACACTGGATTTCCGAGGGTGATGACTCCAATGTTGTGAAGCAACAATGCACCATACATTTCAACATTGGTCATTACGCGGATTCGGTGCTTTGTGACGTCGTGCCCATGGATGCCACTCACCTTCTCTTAGGGCGACCTTGGCAATTTGACAAGAGAGCTCTTCATGATGGTTCCCTCAATAACTACGTCTTCATGCACAATGGAAGGAAGGTCACCTTGCTTCCTATGAGCCCTAAGGAGATTTTTGCACGATCAAGTTGAGAGGAACCGCATCAAGGCACTTGAACAATCCAAGGGGCATCCATTGCAAGCAACTGAACGTGTGAAGCCACAAAAGATAGCAACAAAACATCCCTCTACAACAGGTTTGCCCGGCATTCAAGGATCTTGTGAAGACCGGCTTCTATTGGATAAGTCTCAGGCTGTCTCCCCCATCATTCAGGGACGTCGTCCTTGCTTTTTACTTACTACGTTAGCGTCTTCTCTAAATGTTACAGATCTTGTTATTTTACCCACCACTGCGCCTTCTCTTTTGCAGCACCCTGGGGATGTCATTCCGGATGAGCTGCCCGTGGGTTGGCCACCTACAACCACTGACTATGGTGTGCGTCCTGTTTTCCACGTCGCCGCTCTTTCTCCTCCAACGTCTCATGCTTCTGACGACAAGGACGAAGCGGGGACACTTCGCAGCCAAGAAGGGGAGATTGATAGCTCCATGACCCGCTCATTGACGGTGAAGGACGAAGAGGGAACAACGGGAGTGCACTCGAAGAGGCCAGACGATGAGTTCGCGGAAGCAGAGGGGCGGCGACCGCCGCCAAACTTACGGCGACCGCCGTTTTTGAAGACTCAGAGAATTTGCCTACGGCAAATGGCGGCGACCGACGCCAAACTTACGGCGACCGCCATTTTTTACTCCTCAAGGAATTTGCTTACTATAAATGGCAGCGACCGCCGCTTAATTATGGCGACCGCTATTTTTCCCACTTTCGGTCCGCGTCAGCGAATTCAATCTTCGTCGTTTTGCTGAACAAGTTTATTATTATTTTATGTTATTTCTTTTGGCACTATTTAAGACTTGAAACCCTAGTTTGTAATTTTTCACGTTGAATTTGAGTAGTAAAGTTGAGTACGCTCCTTCCCTTGAGTTCTAACGTCAACTCTTCGATCCCACGGATCGTCTATCCCGTAGCTCGTCGCTTCGAGCAATTCTACATTGTCTCTTCGGTGTTTCAAGATCATCTCTTTGATCTCTCCGTCATCTCTTTGACGCATTTGAGGGTTATCTCTTTAACCCTAGGAAAGCCATCACTTTGGCTACGGAAGAGAAGAATTCGACTTCAAGCTTGAGGAATCCAAGATCCTGCGTTGCAGACAACACTTCAGGGGTTGTTCGCATCACAGTAGGTTGTCCATCACTAGTGGCCTAGAATTAATCTCGCCACTGCCAGTAGGTTGCCCATCACTGGTGGCCTAGAATTAATCTCGCCACTTGCCAGTAGGTTGTTGAAGAGACTCGAACCTGAGACCTCTCCCTTTACCAAGCAGTGGAATGCTAACTTGGTACCAATTGTTTAGAGAAACTGGATTCCCTATAAACTATCCCTTATATATATCTATTCTCTTCTTAGCAAACTATCCTCATGGATGGCTATAGTATGACCACACAACTAGGCATTCTGAACTTCATACAGTTCACTCACACGTACTTTTACCAAAACAAATGTTTAGGGTACACATACAGGAAGAAATTCTTAATCACATAAAGCATTAACCACATACATTTGTTTCCTCTATAATACGGAATTTTGGTAAAGCTCAAATCATGAGATAACAATCATCCGTTCTACGAAGGGAGTAATTAATGTCATACCGATGCGACATTACTCCAGGAATAAGGAGAGATTCCTAAGGATGGATCTAAAAAAATTCCATAGTGGAGTCGACCTTGGTGTTAACCATGTAAGGAACGAACACATCGGTTCCATACGTTACCCCTCCTTTGTGAGTCCTGACAGTTTTTATCCATACGACATAACTGTTTTTGGCACTCACGGAGTCTCGTATGAACGAACAATTTGCAATAGTGACGAATTTAGTAATTTCCAAAACAAGGAAACACTTCTTCATTGATCGAAACATTACATAAAGCAACTGACAGAAAGTCAAGTAGACAGATTACTAAGCTATGGAGGCTATCGAAACAAGTTGTCGCTCCTTAAAAAGCCTTACAAAATACTACCACTTGTACAAAGCTTCCCCCCCCCATCGGGGTGACGTATCACAAAGAGTCGTTGCCCCTGACCTGAAGACTCTATAGGCGATTTGCCTTTATTACGAGCCATAGATTGCTCAGAAGCGGATACCTCTGGCTTTGGATTTTGTCCATGGCCAACATTTGAGGCTTGATAAGACTGTGTTGGTCCTTGACCTTTCTTTCTATAGTATGTTTTCATGTGGCCTTCTATCCCACAGTTATAACATACTCGCTTTTCCTTTTGGCAATTAAGACTTTTATGCCCAACTTCACCACAGTTGTGGCACTGAATTACTCCGCTACTCCAACCTGAGCCTCTGGCAGAGTCAGACTGAGTTGTCTCGGTCTTAGCACGACCAGACTTCTCAAACTTGGTAGGCGATGCCGGTCGTTTGAATGAACTAACATGGCGATCCTGTTTCCCACCCTTTCCCTTAACTTGCTTCTCCCGTTTTGGGCGGCTTCTTACAGCGTGACCTCTATCTTGTAGGCCGCATCCACATGTTGTTCTAACGTAGAACATTCGTGATGCACCATTAGAGGTTTGATTTCTGGATTCATCCCCATGGAGGTACCAGATCTTTTGTTCTTCGCTCGCCACCTCTGGCCCAGCATATTGCAACAAGTGATTGAACTTAGCTGCAAGCTCAGTCACCTTTAACCCATTGGTCTTAGGGTACAGAAATTCCTTATGCTTCTCATCCCTCATAGCACGGGAAAAGAAACAATCAGTCATTTTTTTATTTGAACATCCTCCAATTCAACTCGGGATGATCAGCTAACCTAGTGCTCTCCCACCATTCACTAGCCACATCCTTGAGTTGAAGGGAAGCGATGTGCACTTTCTCAACCTCAGTGCAATCCACATTTCTGAACAACCGTTCCATATGCGAGAACCAATATGTCACTTTGATCGGTTCTCCAGTACCGTCGTAGCTGTCAGGCCTCATTGAGCTCACGGCCTTCAAAGCTCGACCGTAAGTCCCTCTGTCCTTGACGACATTGACTTGAGGTACGTGCTCCACTGGCTCCTCAATTCCAGGAATGACCCGAGGAATCGGAACACCTTGTACTTGCGGTAGAATTGACCGAAGTTTCTCGGTGACCCTTTGCATAACAAACCCACGAATGGCTTCTTTGGTCGCGGCATCCCACACTACTGGAGGATTTGCCTATGCTTGGCCAACGCCGGCGGGCTTATTGTGAGAGACAGACTCGTTCTCTCCCCCTTGATTAGCGGCGCTCTTCAGATTTTACCTTGGGTCATTACTTGGTTCTGCACCAGCACGAACCGTGTTTCTTGTGTTCACCATCTATTGGTGAATCATAACGTTAATTTAGAACTTTTTCAACTTGATCATGACACTTTAGTCAAATACGTTATGATACAGATTATAAGGGTCCAACTAATAACTTTATATTAGTCTGACTAACCCTCCACTGTTAACCATAGAAATGATCTTCTTCTGCTTACTTAAGAATGGGTATTCTAGGGGAAATGTCAACCTTTAAATGACATTGACCCTAAGAAGAGACATTATCCTTAAGAATGGATGTAAGGAATAAGTAACACTTGAAGCTTGCAGAAGTTTGAAACCACTTAATAATAAACCTTATACTTTTAAACTTCATACCTTCAAACTTTATACTTTATACCTTTAACCCTATAAAAATAATTACTTATACAGTTTAGTTTTGCAAACTAGTGATATGATTATCACAAATCTCTTACTTAAAAAAAAATCACACTTTTAAAGTTACAATCTTAAACTCATTTTGACTGCGTATAACACGCCTTTTATAAACCAACGATAAATAGATTTTGAAGTTCAAAATAGCTAAATTATTTAAATTAGTTACCAGAGTTACTTATAACTTTTAAATTAACATTAAAACTATCGAAATTCCTTTTTAATTGAAGATAGGTTTGAAAATAGTTTCAAAATTAGTTTTTGAAAATTCTCAAACCTAACAATAGGCCAAAAATTTTAAAACCGTTGCTCTGATACCATATTTGTAACACCCCCAACTTATTGTTGGAAATACCACACGCCAGTGACCTCAGACGTTGATGTCCGATGTCACCCAAGGCTTTAATCGGAACAATTAACTTAAATAAACATATTAAATAACAAAAGGTTAAACAGCGGAAGACATTGTATAAGTGAAACTCAACCTTTTATTAAAAGATCTCTCGTCAAACGAGGAGATGATTTTACAACAGAGTGATAATACAGCAGAAAACTTATAAATTACATAGCGGAAAACTTTTAAGAATAAACCTATCACATGACTAGGTTATAAAAATATACATTAAAGTAATGTCTAACGACCTTGAAAGACCGGCACTTAAATCTACAACTGCAAGTCTCTTCTTCAATTGGTTACTTCAAGTCAGCGGAAACCAACAACTGATGTGCCGTATGGGACGGATGACACCAGCCAACCATACAAGGAATAAAACCCGGTTGGTTAGTCTAATGAAAGACTACGCAAGGGTGAAAACAGAGTGGTTCTAGTATTCGTAACCGTTTTCTATCATTGTCCCTCGAATAACAACCGAAGGAACGATATATAATCCGGAACTTTCACGGAATGATTAAAGTTTAGATATGCACTGAAAAGAAGACTCCAAAGGAATTGAGTCTTAAGGAAAAAATATATGAAGAGAAGACTCCAATAGATTGAGTCTTACGGAAACGTATGACAAATGTTCGGGAACATTATAATTTCACACAAGAGTTTAAAAGCGACTTGACTATTTGGGTCCACAACCAACCTCACCGCGTAATGCGAATTCAGATTAGGAAGGTGGACTTACTATAATTGAAGCCCATACGAGTTTCCACGTTGTACTTCTCACCCAAGGTTCATTAATTATGTGCATAGCGGCACTTATCTTATTTAATTCCAAAACGTATATTCACGTTATAAGCTTTTATCATATAAATATATCATCTCGATACGAGAGATATCTTGGGAGCGTATCCCGAAAGGTTTGACGCCAGCTAAGCGCACCTCCCCTATACTCGGATAGAGGATAGTCATGACCAGAGAAATGGTGTTAGGGCTTGGACATCCTATCCACCATGGTTATAAAGAAACGGCTACCTCGCAAGGTAAGCAGTGTTCCTATGAATACTCGTGCTAACTATATTTCAAGTTCACATAAAAATCTACATCAATACCATCATGGTAATAACAGATATAATAGCGTTGTTTCTAGCAGTATATACAACCTATTATAATATTCCTTTTAATCATATCATTTATAAAATCTGCTCCCAACGAAGACAGTAAACAATTGATAATTAATAGAAATATGGAATGATAAGCAAGAGCGAATCGCCACTTGCCTTAAGTAGATTCGGCGATGAATCTAGACGAGACGACTACTGATGATATCCTTTCCGAGGATATGGCCTATGCTTCAGCTAGCTCTAGTAGGATTACGGGTCCACTCGCGATCCAGCAAATAACGTTACAACTGACAAATTAATTATCATCAATTAATTTGTCTGACGAACTCGAGTAATTAAATTTAATAAATTTTTATGATTTTAAATCATAAAAATATTAATTAAATTTTCCTAAAGAAAAATACGGATAATAGTGGGTCGGAAATATACCGCTCAATCGATTTCGGGTTAAATCTGGACTCGATGGGATTTGGGCTTCTCGGCCCAACAAGTAATTAATTAAGGGAGGGGGAGCCCACATGACTTGTCTTCTTCCTTGCTTCAACGTAACAACAACAACAGCTCAACAATGGAGCTTCAACCACGCACAGCAGCGGCCAGGAGCGGTGGCTCGCCGTGGGTGTCGTCACCAGACTGGCTCGCCTTCACCGGGAAGAGGCTCGTCGTCAGAGTCACAGAGCCAGCGGCGACAATAAGCAACTTGGCGCGGCAGCAGCTCGGCTCCGTCTTCGCCTGGAAGGATGCTCATCGCCGGGGAGAGCAGCAGCACCACGATGCCGGCAGCCAGCAGCACGCAATGACAATGTAGCCCAACAGCAGCTCGGACAGCACAACAACGCCGGGGAAGGAGGAGGAGCTCATCGGCGGGAAGAGCAACGGAGATGGCCGAGAGGGAGAGAGAGAGCTGTGGTCTGTTGAGGCTGCCCACGACCCTTCCGATCGAGCTCTATTTGAAGCCCAAGGGAGAAGGCATGCCCGTCCAACACATCGACAGTTGTCCCGACAAGGAAACACACGCGGAAGAAATTTGAGGCTGGCGTGCAGAGTTGTACAGGGAAAGTTTGGTATGGGTTTTTAAACCCCTGAAATTATATGTTTGTATCCAAACAAATATTCTAAGTTCCTAAAATACATCGAATGTATTTTATACCACTCAAGGAATTATTTCGGAGATCAAGGATATTACAGAAAATCCAAACTCCACTGAAAGCGAAATAATTATTGAACGAAGGTTGGGAAAATTACCCAATTATCCTTTCTAAAAATTAGGGATATTACAGCGGCATGTGGATAAGGCCTCCATGGTGGCGCCATACTACCTGTCTATGATGTTCGTGGCCGTCCTCTAGCCCGTGAGCCCGCATACAGCGACCGCGATGGCCGACGTCGCCAACAGCGTCCTAGGTATGATCCTCCAACGGCTGACTTCTATGAGCCACGGGCACGTGATGATGATGATTATGAGACGCCCTACGCAGAGCGCGGTCACGATGCAAGGCGCTATGACGACCGCCGCCCTATGGTCCCCCAATTTGTCGGCCGCCGTGACATCAAGGTAACCATCGAACCCTTCTTTGGTGAATATGATCCCTCTACTTTTTTGGATTGGGTGTAGGCTACAAAGTACACGCTGCAGCACTACCAATACGAGGAGCATGAGAAAGTAGAGATTCTCACTCTCCACTTCCGGGGCGCCGCACACACTTGGTGGCATCGCTTTGTCACAGACAGATTTCAGCGCAACCTTGTGCCCATTGAGTAGTAGAACCAACTTGTGTTCATCATGAAGCGGAAGTATGTCCCTGACGACTACCAAAAGAGAATGAGGATGGATATAGCGCTAGCTCGCCAAGGATCCATGACACCGCTAGTGTTCTTCTCCAAGCTTGAAGACATGTACTACAAGGCGGGCATGAGTGTTTCCCCTTCTAGTCTGCGCACCACATTCTTGAGTGGCCTCAACACTTCTATCCGGGACCAGCTGGAGATACTTCCCATCAAGGACATAAACTGCCTCACCCATATGGCCATGCAAATTCACCAGCAAGTTGTGCACAACAAACAAGCCCCATGGCCACAAACCACTTCACGCAGGTATGACTCTCGTCCTAGTGCTTCCTTTATTACTAATGTGTCTTCAAATGTGCAGCCTAGGACATCCAACCCCACAGCCAGCCGTGGCCCACCCAAGGCCGCAAACGCGTCATGCGCTCCATCGACCGCTGCTGCGACCACTGCGCCGGTGCCGCGTGCAGAGAGGACCCGTGACCAATCCTACTTCAAGTGTGGCGGGCAAGGTCACATTCAGCCTGACTGCCCTAACTAGAGGAAGATCCTCTTTACGCAAGGCTCAGAGTACAAGTCGTTTGATGATGAGCCCGTGGAAGAAGTGACCGACGACCTTGAGGACGCCAACGAGATGGATGAATACTTATGTGTCGTGCATTTGCTGGACGCCGACACTCCTTTGAGCGTTGTCACCAGGCGTGTCCTCACAGTTAAGGAGGCAGCTTTGATGGATCAACGAGAGAATCTGGTCCAGACATCCTCCCTGAGTGTCATCATAGATGATGGTTCGTGTTGCAACATAGTGAATGAGAAGATGGTCAACCACCTAAAGCTCGTCACTACGCCCCACCCTCAACCATATGGGCTTCAGTGGATTTCTGAAGGTAAAGGTGATGTGGTAAACAGGAAATGCCAGTACATCACATTTCAAATTGGTCAGTATCGAGATACAATTTTATCTGATATTATGGCAATGGATGCTACTCATCTTCTTCTTGGTAGATCTTGGCAGTTTGACAAGAAAGCCATCCATGACGGTTTCCTGAACACGTATGTGTTCATGCATGGCGGACGGCGAGTCACCCTCCTTCCCATGATGCCTCAATAGATTTTACACGAACAAGTGGAAAGGAGTTGAGGAAAGGCCAAGCAGGCCGCGAAGAAGGCCAACGTTGTCGCATGCGGCAATGAGTCGCAGCCCTCGACGCGCGACACCCACAGACAGTGTGAGACTGCGACGCCCGGCACCAGCGCATGCGCTCTAGCGAGCGCAACTTCGCCAGCACCTACGCGCGTGCCCCTTTCGGCAAATGAGATCTTGCCTGCGTAGCAGTTCCAGTCCCTTTCCGCGAGCGCGACCCCGCATGTGCGCACTCCCCGCGCCACGTGCAATGACTCCACAGATGCCGCAACGCCACCCTTGTAGGGCCGATGCGAGCATAGGATCTTGATGGCACGTGTCAAGGACCTCACTCCAGCCTTTTAGGGAAGTTCTCCTTGTATTATTATGTTCCCTTCTATGTGTCTTTCTATTGCTAAGAGTCTAGATGATCTACCCCCTTCTGTGTCCTCTCTTTTGCAGGAGTTTCAGGACATCATGCCCGATGAGCTTTCTGCGGGGCTGCCTCCTATGCGCGGCATCGAACATCAAATTGACCTGGTTCCCGGCGCTTCCTTGCCTAACCGGGCTGCTTACCGAACCAGGCCCAATGAGACTAAGGATCTTCAGAGACAGGTGCATGAGTTGATGGACAAGGGTTATGTTCGCGAGAGCCTAAGTCTGTGTGTTGTGCCAGTGATCCTAGTGCCTAAGAAGGATGGCACATGGTACATGTGTGTCGACTGTCGGGCAATCAACCATATCATGGTCAAGTACCGTCACCCTATACCGCGCCTCGACGAAATGCTAGATTAGCTACATGGAGCCACCCTTTTCTCCACGATTGATCTTAGGAGTGGCTACCACCAGATTCGGATGAAGGAAGGCGATGAGTGGAAGACTACCTTCAAGATCAAGTATGGTCTCTATGAGTGGCTTGTGATACCTTTCGGCCTCACCAATGCCCCGAGCACTTTCATGCGGCTTATGAACCATGTACTTAGACAATTTTTGGGCAAATTTATTATTGTGTATTTTGATGACATTTTGGTTTATAGCCGTAGTTTGGAGGATCATGTAGACCACCTTAGACAGGTCCTTGAGTGCCTTAGGAGCGAGCCCGTGTATGCCAATTTGGCAAAATGTGTGTTTTGCTCGGACACAACAGTTTTTCTATGATTTGTCGTCTCTATGGATGGCCTACGGGTGGATCAAGAGAAGGTCCGAGCTATTCAAGAGTGGCCTACCCCCATGACGTTGACCATGGTTCGATCATTCTTGGGGTCGGCTGGCTTCTACTGGCGCTTTGTGCGTGACTTTAGCACAATTGTCGCCTCGCTGCACGAGCTCACAAAGAAGGGCGCCTCGGTCAACTAGAATGACAAACATGAGGCCGCCTTCCAGACACTCAAAGACAGGTTGTGCAACGCCCCTATCCTTCAGCTTCCCGACTTCAACAAGATGTTTGAGGTTGTGTGTGATGCCTCCAACTTTGGCATTCGCGGCGTCTTGCTTCAAGAAAGGCGGCCCATCGCCTACTTCAGTGAGAAGCTGTCCTACGCCACTATCAACTATCCCACTTATGACAAAGAGTTTTATGCTCTCATCCGGGTGTTGAAGACATGGAAGCATTACCTGTGGCCCAAGGAGTTCGCCATCCACACGGACTATGAGGCCTTGGCCTACTTGAAGCACCAATCGACTCTCGGCCGGCGCCATGCTCGCTGGGTGGAGTTCATGAAGACATTTCCTTATGTGGTGCTACACAAGCAAGGCAAGGAGAACGTGGTGGCCGATGCGCTATCACGCAGGTATGTCCTCTTGACTCAGTTGGATGCCAAGGTTTTGGGATTTTCTTTGATTAAAGATTTGTGTTTGCATGATACTTTCCTTAAGTCTATTTCTGAAACTTGCGCATCTAAGGGAGAGTTTAAGGGTTATATTTTAGATGGAGGTTATCTTTTCCGGGTTGGGAAGCTGTGTATACCCCAATCCTGTATTAGGGCTCTTCTCATACAAGAAGCACATGAGGGTCGTGGCCACTTTGGGATTGCCAAGACCTTAGATGCACTTAAGGAACATTTTTATTGGCCCCACATGACCCGGCAAGTGACTAGATTTTGTAATGTTTATGTGACTTGCCATAGAGCCAAATCTAGGTTGAGCCCCTCCTTGTACACACCCTTGCCTGTGCCATTGGCCCCTTGGGAGGATTTATCTATGGATTTTGTGATGGAGTTGTCGATGTCTAAGAAAGGGAGGGACTCTATTTTTGTGGTAGATGATAGTTTCTCCAAGATGGCTCACTTTATACCTTGTAGGATGACCAACAATGCTTCGGACATAGTTTCATTATTTTTTTTAACATGTGGTGCAATTACATGAGATTCCTAGGTTGATTGTGAGTGATCGGGATGTGAAGTTTGTGAGTTACTTTTGGAACACATTTTGGGGTAAGCTTGGCACTAGACTCCTATTTTCCACTATCTACCACCCACAGACAGATGGCCAGACTGAGGTGACCAATCGGACCCTAGGGACCTTGCTTAGGACCATGCTTAGGGCCAACCCACGCCGTTGGGAGGACTTACTTTCTTGTGTTGAGTTCTCTTATAATAGGTCGATGCACTCGGCGACTCGCCTCACTCTTTTCCAGTTCGTCTATGGCTGTAACCCGCTCACGCCACTAGACCTCACTCCGCACCCGCTCTGTGATGGCGATCACCTCAAAGACGCAGACCGAGCAGCATTCATCTAGGAGCTACACGCTCGGACCAAGGAGTAGCTGGAGCGACGAGCCTGCCAATATGAGAACAAGGCCAACAAGGGCCGGCGCCGTGTCACTTTCGCGCTGGGTGACCTTGTCTGGGTCCACATGTGCAAGGAGCGCTTCCCTGCCAAGCGCCACAACAAGTTAGATCCTCACGGAGATGGCCCTTTCCGACTCATTCAGGCATTTGGTCCTAATGTCTATCAGTTGGAGTTGTCGAATGACTATGGAGTCCATGCCACCTTCAATGTGGCAGACTTGTCCCCGTATGTGGCCCCGGATGTTGACATTGATGAATCAGGGACGATTCGAGGCCAAAAAGGGGAGAGTGATGCAACCCTGGTCGTGACATTGACAGAGGCCTAGGAGGATGACATGCTCAACATCAAGTCAGAGGGCCCAATCACTAGGGCGTGCACCAGAGCCATTGCCCAAGCCGTCTAGAGCCTCACAACCAAAGGCCTCGCGCGCAACAGCAACGCCTCATCGCCCGCGCCTCGCGCCGTGACTTGTTCTATCATTGCCGGCGTTGCGGCCCCTGCTGCGGCGCCATGACATTGGCCGCGTCCGTTGCTTGGCCTCGCGACACCTCTTCTACTTTTAATATATTTTTTAAGTTTAGAGGTTTATTAAGTGACATTTGGATGTTTTTGGATTGTTTCTATATTTATCAATTTTTATTTCAAACACATTCTATTTTAGGTAGTTTTCTGTTTCGGGCGTGTGTGTCTCCTATGCTTAAAAGCCCGGCCCACTTGGTTTGTTTCGGCCCATCTCGGCCGCTCCCTCACTTGGCTACTATAAGTGCCGAGTTCTTGTATTTTATTTGGCACGTTGAATTAAAGTTAAGCTTTCATGAGTACAACTCCGACCTTAGCTCTCGACATCAACCTTATTCCTTACGGCCGATCACCACCATTGATCATTCCCTTTCCGAGTGCCACAAGCATTCAAACCTCTCGCCCACGCAAGTGTTAGAGAACGCAAGCCTTCGCCCCGGCGCCGGCTTGTACCTATCCGGTTACTCGAAGAGGAGGAAGCATAGGGTACGGTCCATCTTCTACCTAGATCCGCCGAGCAACACGTAGACGAGCCCGTTTCTTATCATATATACACTAATGTTATTGTAATATATGACATATACATTTAAATTTATAGAGATATAATTATATAAGATAAATTATATACTGAAAGTTATAAATTTTACAAACGAACATTTATATGATTTTTTAAACATTTAATAAATATAATCGGTGCTTGAAACGTACATACACTAGTTTATAGAGTTGTAGATGAATTAATGAGCCAACAAAAACGAAGGTTCTTTGTACACTATAATTTTTTTCTTGGTACACTACAGTTTGAAACGCAAAAATGTTGCTTAAGCAATATATCCGCGTTTGAGGGTAAATTGTACCCAAAAATTGCGTTTTGGTACTAGGATGAAACGCAGGGAATTTGCTTAAGCAAAATACCTGTGTTTCAATTTTTTTGTATTTTTTAAATTGAAACGCATGATCTTTGCTTAAGCAGGGATCCTGCATTTCATCCTTTTCTTTTTTTTTAAATTGAAACGCCTGCGTTTCATCTTTCTTTTTCTTTTTTTAAATTGAGACGCAAGATATTTGCTTAAGCAAATATCTTGCGTTTCGTCTACTTTAAGTGAAACGCCCAGCGTTTCGTCTTGTCTCGTCTCCTTCTTCTTCCCCTTCTAGGTTAGCCGCCGCCGCGCCCCCTAAACCCAGATTCTGATCATCCCCCCTCCTCTTCTTCTTCTTCCTCCTTCTTCTTCCTATTTCGATTCATCCCCCCTCCTCTATTTGGATCTGGAAAAAATAATGGATTTGGGGCAAAAATCCGGTTCCGGAGACGAAGACGGTGGCCGGAGACGAAGACAGCCGGCGGCGCCTTCATCGTCTTCTCCGGCGGAAACGGACCCGGCTTCCGCTCCTCTAGCGTCGACCGAAGATACGCTGGCAGCAGACGCGAGCTTGGCTGGGGCTGACGGACTCGCGGGTGTAGGAGCCGACGTTGTGGACGAGACGGCGGTGGGGCTGACAGACTCGCTCGACGAGGCAGTGGCTCAGGCGGTGGGGCTGACGTTGGAAGCTTTTTCCGGCGTGTCTACTGGAGGTGTCGGAGAAGCTTCGGCCGCCGGGAAAAAAGGCGCCACCGGAAAAAACTTCGGTTGCCGGGAAAAATGGCACCGGAAAAACTGTAGCTCCGGTGACCCAAAAACGCGGGAAAGGCGGCGATGCGGTAAAGTCTCGGAAGCAACGCAAGGTAGACTCTTCGTCTACCGTACCAGATGCGCCGGTAGTCTCTTCTTCTACCGTACCTGGTATTCGACAGGTAAATTTTAAATTTTAAATAAAATTTAAATATTAAAATGTGTTTAAAATGATATAAATATCGAATGCATGATTTATGATTGCGTAAATTAAATGTAATGCATGCATAAGTTATACCGAATGCATGATTTTGATAGCATGAATTATATCAAATGCATGATAGCGTAAATTTTAAATTTGAAATACATTTTAAAATGTGTTTAGAAGGATATAAATTAAATAATATTATGATTTAGGAAATAGAAATTAAATAACAATTACCAAAATAACAATTAAAACATAAAAAATATGAAATAATAAGGAGTGATCCAATCGAAATAAAACATAAAAAAAATTATAAATTAAAACCTTGTCGTCCGAAGATAACGATATGATTTAGGAAATTTGACAATTAATTTTAAAAATAATTTATTTAGAATAGAAATTAAATAAATGTCAAAATAAAGAATATGAAGATTATTGTCTATATAAAAACAAATAGAAATAGAAATTAAAACATTATTAATAATTATTAAGAATTAACAAATAATTAAAATAAAGGGCATATTGGAGGCGTGCGGCGGATCTGTTAGGCCAAAGCGTCGTGGTCCTCGTAAGCCCAAAGAACGAGGGATCACAGCTTCTACACGACGCGGTTCTCCATCTCAGCTGAGCAGACAGCTAGACGTTGCATTACGGAGAGATGTCAGGCAGCCCGAGGATCATCCGACCGAGTCTGCTGAGCCCGAGGATCATCCGACCGAGTCTGAGTCATCATCTTCGGACGATGAGATTGATATTGGCCAGGAGGAGTACACCCGTTCCCTAGTTTTTGAGGCGACGGAGCAAGGCTGGAACGAGACATTTGAGCCCTCCACAGACGCTGATAGACTTGACGACATGCCCCCTCCTCGTGCGACGCAGACTTCTGAGCCACCTTCTCCCCCACCTGAGGCAGAGGGGCCACCCATTATCGATCATGTTGCCCCCCTGCTGCCCCTATACCTCTAGGGCAGGAGGGGAACTGGATGCCAGGAGGTCCTCGTTGGAGAGACATGATCCCATCCTATCCTACCCACATTGCACCCCTTTTATGGATGGCGACGCAGGAGGAAGCAGGGGTAGCCGTAGACATATTGACTCCCCCAGTACACTTCCCCTCGCATCGGGATCCGGTATGTATACAAATTTTATTTTAAATATTTAAAAAACCAAAAAAATAAAATAAATATATGCATTAATCTTAAATACAATTTTTTTCTTGTTTAGATGAGGAGGATCCTCAGGACCTTCGTTCGTCCTCAGCACTTTGATGATATACATGCATATAGGACGGACGAGGATGGGTCATGGTGGACTTTGGCGCAACATAGCGGGCTGACTGCATTGGGGACGTTGGAGTTTCGACGAATGGACGCGGTTCTCATATCAGCATTCGTCGAGAGGTGGCATCCGGAGACCAACTCATTCCATTTCCCCTGTGGCGAGATTACCATCACACTGCACGATGTTGTGCAGATTTTGCAGATTCCGATTGACGGTGTTGTCGTGGTTTCTTCTTTGCATGATGCTGCGATGTGGGAGGCCTTGGCTCCGATTCTGGGGGTGGAGCCGCGTATTGCTGAGGTGACTGGGATAGGTAAAAAAAATTAAAATTATAACAAATAATTTATTAATATTAATGAAAAAATAACCGAATTATGCATGAAAAACAATATATGGATTTTCTAAACAGCTGGCGGTTATGGAGCTAACAAGATGTTGAAGGATCGGGCTACAGAGTTATGCAAAGCCGATGAGAGGTGACATTCTGTTGTTTTTTAAATAATATTAAATTAAGAAAATTACTATAGGTTTTTTTTAAATATAATGTTAAATAATAATCGTTCTTTACAGGAACGAGCATCACATAGCTACGTTGTATCTTGCGATACTAGTGAGTTGTACTCTCTTCGTCGACAAGTCGGGGATGAAATGCAAGCCTGGTATTTTAGCGGTCCTCCTTGATCACGACGAGACTGGAGGGTACGCATGGGGAGTCGCTACCCTGGCGTACATATACCACCAGTTAGGTAAGGCGTCGCGAGGTCAAGCAGCTTCTATTGCCGGTTGTACGCTTCTGCTGAAGGTAACCTATCTCATTCAACTCCATTTGTCTTACGTTTACACCGAGAAAATATAACATTGATTTACTTCAGTCTTGGATCTGGGCCTACATTCACGCGTTTCGAGGTCACGCGTCTTCCGATCCCGAGGCTCTACGTGACAGTCGTGCGGCTGCACGAGATGGTGTAGAGGCACCGCAGGGCGCGGATCGGCAGCGTCTGATCAACCTACGACGGGTCCTTGATCAGTACAGATATGCAGATGTATGTTACATTATTCGTAATTAAGTATTTCCTTCGACATGATACATTTGCCTGACGTTCTCATTATCTTACAGGTTCGCTGGATGCCCTGGGGGCAGTTGGACTTTGACTCCCCGAGTCTCGCTCCATCGAGGTTTCGGGGATTGATTGAGTGCTTTGATATCCGCGAGCCCTACCTGCCTGATAGAGTTATGCGTCAGTTTGGTTGTACGCAGGGCATACCAGAAGCGCCCCCTACTCCTACCGAAGCTGTACGTTCCTCGAGTCTGCGTGGGAATTACACCGTTGTTTTCCCGGACGATGCATGTTAGTGGGGAGCTGATCTGAGGCCGATGATAGAGCTCGGTGACATGCCTGATGCCGGTTTCCCTTGGGATTGTCAGCCAGAGTATCTGGATTGGTGGGAGCAGATGTCTCATTCATATCTAGATTATCGATCACCGAGGCATGATCCTTCAGCACCAGCACCAGTAGACGATGATGTGCCTCTTCCGCCACCTCTTCCTAGCGACCTGATCACGGTATGTTATTTTGCATTAATTTCCTTATGTCAGTACATATGTATCTAATAACATTTTTTATTTGAAAATAGTGTAACCAGGTGGTATCAGCTGAGTTGAGGGTGTATGCTCTAGAGAGAGTTGGCCTTCCTGAGGACGTACGAAAGGAGCTAATGGATTTTGCGTTGCGTATGGTGGGTGCAAGGCCGCTTCGTCCTCCTCCCATTCCACGTGGTGCGCCTCCTCCTCCTCCTCCTCCTGAGCCTGTTTTCCAGGATTCTGTATATGAGGAGGGATCTGGTTGTACAGCGCAGGAGCAGCCTAGAGATAGCGGCCCTCAGGTAGATTAGTATTTAGGTAGGACACATGGATTGTATGTATTTTGGATGTCTTTTTTGTAATGTAATTAATTCGTATTTTTTGTAATCTAAAGGGAAACTATAGTATATAAGCATATGTCACATGAAATATAAAAGAAACTATAGTATATAAGGTTATGTCACATGAAATATAAAGAAAACTATAGTATATAAGCATATGTCACATGAAATTTAAAGGAAACTATAGTATATAAGGTTATGTCACATGAAATATAAAGGAAAACTATAGTATATAAGCATATGTCACATGAAATATAAAGGAAACTATAGTATATAAGGTTATGTCACATGAAATATAAAGGAAAATTATAGTATATAAGCATATGTCACATGAAATATAAAGGAAACTATAGTATATAAGGTTATGTCACATGAAATATAAAGGAAACTATAGTATATAAGCATATGTCACATGAAATATAAAGGAAACTATAGTATATAAGGTTATGTCACATGAAATATAAAGGAAAATTATAGTATATAAGCATATGTCACATGAAATATAAAGGAAACTATAGTATATAAGCATATGTCACATGAAATATAAAGGAAACAATAGTATATAAGGTTATGTCACATGAAATATAAAGGAAAACTATAGTATATAAGCATATGTCACATGAAATATAAAGGAAACTATAGTATATAAGCATATGTCACATGAAATATAAAGGAAACTATAGTATATAAGCATATGTCACATGAAATATAAAGGAAACTATAGTATATAAGGTTATGTCACATGAAATATAAAGGAAAACTATAGTATATAAGCATATGTCACATGAAATATAAAGGAAACTATAGTATATAAGGTTATGTCACATGAAATATAAAGGAAACTATAGTATATAAGCATATGACACATGAAATATAAAGGAAACTATAGTATATAAGGTTATGTCACATGAAATATAAAGGAAACTATAGTATATAAGGTTATGTCACATGAAATATAAAGGAAACTATAGTATATAAGCATATGTCACATGAAATATAAAGGAAACTATAGTATATAAGGTTATGTCACATGAAATATAAAGGAAAATTATAGTATATAAGCATATGTCACATGAAATATAAAGGAAACTATAGTATATAAGCATATGTCACATGAAATATAAAGGAAACAATAGTATATAAGGTTATGTCACATGAAATATAAAGGAAAACTATAGTATATAAGCATATGTCACATGAAATATAAAGGAAACTATAGTATATAAGCATATGTCACATGAAATATAAAGGAAACTATAGTATATAAGCATATGTCACATGAAATATAAAGGAAACTATAGTATATAAGGTTATGTCACATGAAATATAAAGGAAAACTATAGTATATAAGCATATGTCACATGAAATATAAAGGAAACTATAGTATATAAGGTTATGTCACATGAAATATAAAGGAAACTATAGTATATAAGCATATGACACATGAAATATAAAGGAAACTATAGTATATAAGGTTATGTCACATGAAATATAAAGGAAAATTATAGTATATAAGCATATGTCACATGAAATATAAAGGAAACTATAGTATATAAGCATATGTCACATGAAATATAAAGGAAACAATAGTATATAAGGTTATGTCACATGAAATATAAAGGAAAACTATAGTATATAAGCATATGTCACATGAAATATAAAGGAAACTATAGTATATAAGCATATGTCACATGAAATATAAAGGAAACTATAATATATAAGGTTATGTCACATGAAATATAAAGGAAACTATAGTATATAAGGTTATGTCACATGAAATATAAAGGAAACTATAGTATATAAGCATATGTCACATGAAATATAAAGGAAACTATAGTATATAAGCATATGTCACATGAAATATAAAGAAAACTATAGTATATAAGGTTATGTCACATGAAATATAAAGGAAAACTATAGTATATAAGCATATGTCACATGAAATATAAAGGAAACTATAGTATATAAGCATATGTCATATGAAATATAAAGGAAACTATAGTATATAAGCATATGTCACATGAAATATAAAGAAAACTATAGTATATAAGGTTATGTCACATAAATATAAACGAAAACTATAGTATATAAGCATATGTCACATGAAATATAAAGGAAACTATACTATATAAGCATATGTCACATGAAATAAAAAGGAAGCTATAGTATATAAGCATATGTCACATGAAATATAAAGGAAACTATAGTATATAAGGTTATGTCACATGAAATATAAAGGAAAACTATATTATATAAGCATATGTCACATGAAATATAAAGGAAACTATAGTATATAAGCATATGTCATATGAAATATAAAGGAAACTATAGTATATAAGCATATGTCACCCGTTTCTTCTATAATCCTTCCTATTGGGCCTATTTGGGCCCAGTTTCTCGTTTTTTCAGTTTTTCACCATTTTTTCCTATAATCCTTCTTATTAGGCCTATTTGGGCCCAATTTCTCGTTTTTGCAGTTTTTCATCATTTTTTTCTATAATCCTTCTTATTGGGCCTATTTGGGCCCAATTTATCGTTTTTTTAGTTTTTCACCCGTTTCTTCTAAAATGTTTCCTATTGGGCCTATTTGGGCCCAATTTCTCATTTTTTCAGTTTTTCACCCATTTATTCTATAATCCTTCTTATTGGGCCTATTTGGGCCCAATTTCTCGTTTTTCAGTTTTTTATCATTTTTTCTATAGTCTTTCTTATTGGCCCTATTTGGGCCCAATTTCTCATTTTCTTAGTTTTTCACTCGTTCCTTCTATAATCCTTCCTATTGGGCCTATTTGGGCCCAATTTCTCGTTTTTTCAGTTTTTCACCCATTTATTCTATAATCCTTCTTATTGGGCCTATTTGGGCCCAATTTATCATTTTTTCAGTTTTTCATTATTTTTTTCTATAATCCTTTTTATTGGGCCCAATTTCTCATTTTTTTAGTTTTTCACCCGTTTCTTCTATAATCCTTCCTATTGGGCCTATTTAGGCCCAATTTCTTGTTTTTTCAGTTTTTCACCCATTTATTCTATAATCCTTCTTATTGGGCCTATTTGGGCCCAATTTCTCATTTTTTCAGTTTTTCACCCATTTATTCTATAATCCTTCTTAGTGTTTTATAGCTGTGTCATAGCTGTTATGCACAATTTGAGTGTTTTACAACTATTATTCGCATTTATGCACAACCCTACGATGTCACACTTGCATTAATTAGAGTAGTAAAATATTACAATCACAACTCATATCACATGACATATCCCTAAACCATAGTATGGGGTGAACGACCATATGCTATGCGAAACTCCCGAAACATTGAAATCCTTGAGGCAAATGGTGCATCCCAACCTTCGACACTTCTATGTTTGAATTTGCGCCAAGCATATAGAGTTGGAGGCAGAGGACTTCCATCCTTGAGCCATAACTTCATTTATCAAAAAATGCAAAGATTAGTAAAGAACCGTATTTATATAAGTAAGTAAAGAAGCTTAAAATAATAAGACATACCGGTATGAAGTTGTCTCGAGCTCCAACTTGAGCCATGGTCAATATCCGTAGCCCAACACCGTTGAGACTTGTTTGCGATGTCATCATTGGCAAGCATAAGCACGGACCATTCCAAGACAAGAATGCCAAAGCAACCTGATACACCGTGGCAAACACTAGACCGACCATGGGCATGTCGCACCAGAACCTCGATCCGCAAGGACTAAAGAAGTAGTTCACATCAACTACATAACTCTCAAATGACTTCCCCGGGTTTAGTCTTGCCAACGCGGGCTCGTACAAGAATCTGTTGTCGACCAAGTGAGATGCCAAGTTGAATCGAATCCTCTTGTAGTTCCCCTCGCCTTCGCCCAACAGTACACATAGTGAGCGATAGCCACAATGTCCGTCTCCAACTACATCCCTCACTTCCCTAATGAACGGATACCAAAAATAGTCAATGTTGTTGACTCCAAAGTCCATTCCCATATGATTGATGGGTTCCCCGGGAAACTGTGATCTACACGATTCTTGATCAACATGAACATGTTCTTCTACATCAACAAAAACAGGTTCTTCTTGGCCCTTTCTAGGCCGACTTCTTCCTTGGCTTCCCTTCTGCTTGCCCTTCCCCTACTCTTTCTCCTTCTCTAGGTTATCAAGATCCGCCCTTGCGTACTCAACCCTAATCGAATCTCTCTCGGTGGAATACTTGCACGACCCCGACGGTCTTCCTTTTGCCTTGATCATTGTGGGTTGTAGGAGGGTTGACTCATGCGGATACTCCAAGTCAGTGTAAACCTCTACCATCTGATCTATTGTTGATTTCTTCAGCTCACCCCTTTGCAACTTCTGGGAAAAGTCGTTGCACCTCATCTCTGAAACTGTCATACTGACGTTGTCACCAGCAACATCGTCTGCGTCGGAACGGACTATCCTATCCCATTCAATCTGCTTCCAAAAGCGGTGTATCTCAGAAGGCATGATTGGCTTCTTATCAATGATAGCAAAAGCAATTGTGTGGAGGCACGGTAGGCCAAGGCACTCTCTCATCCAGAAATCATCGCACTCCTCTTTGAAATCACCGTCCAGTAGCAGCTCATAAATGACATACAACTTCCTCAAGGCCCGATCCGACACTCTGTAGAATAGCCTAGAAAACACAATCCGGTTTTTTGGATCCATCCGGTTGTAACATGTGGGCATCTTGATCCGTGACATCTCCATGCTTGCCCTAACCTTGCAAACTTGGCTCTCAATCGCTGAGTGGATCCTCACCGACATTTGGTTAAATCCGCTTATACTTGAATCCATAATTTTCTTCAACACCTTGTGCATACCCTCAATCCTTTCAAATCATATAACAATGAGGTTAATATGTTATAGATCACTTATGCAAATATATATAAGATTTGAAGTTGGGATACCTGTTGGATGTCCTTGTGAAAAAGTGGAGATGTTGGTCCGTCCACGCTCTAACTATGTTTTCCTTGTAAGGTGTAAGCCACTGCTTCTCAACATATCTAACCAACCCTCTCTTCCATGACTTCTTCAATGCTTCAAGCCTCTCTTGGTAGCTTTCCTCCGTGGTTGAGCAAAAGAGTCCCCAACATTGCCCGTAAAAAGCTTTTACCTTTACTTTACTCTTCAAAAGAGGGGAACTATAAGCCTCGATGTTGTGCTTTATATGCACCCAACACAAAAGGTGTTTAACCTCCGGGAAGATCAAATGGATTGCATTGATGAGGGACTTCTCTCGATCGGTCATTATCGCCGTTGGCATGACTCCGGCCTCCTCACACAAATAACGCAGCTTCTTCATGATGAAAGTGTAATGCACAATCTCTTCTTTCTTCGTAAATGCATACGCGATGTTAAAGGTCTTATGAGTACACGTAAAACCGACAATCTCCACCAAAGCCATGTTATACCTAACGACAAAGGCAACAAAATATAAGAGCATATCCAAATTTCCTAGCATATTCATAATTAAAATTATTGCTTCAATAAGTTACATGCTTGTTTGTCTTGTATGTGGCGTCGATGATGATAACATACGGGAACCTCTTAAGAAGCTTCAGTGAGTCAGGGTGGGCAAAAAATAAGACATCCACCTCATTAGTTGTAATATCCCTCAATTTTTAGTAAGGATATTTGGGTAATTTTCCCATCTTCGTTCAATAGTTAGTTCGCTTTCAGTGGAGTTTGGATTTTCTGTAAAATCTTTGATCTCCGTAATAACTCCTAGAGTGGAATAAAATACATTCGATGTATTTTCAGGGTCGTACTTTAGAACATAGTACTCCCTAATTATTTAGTGATATTTTGAAACGCTTGAACAATTGATTGCATTGGTTTCCACCGGTATGGTTATAGGCATGGGGTAAGTCATTGAGGAAGTGACCCCCGGGTATAACCATGCGGCTAGGAGGGACCCCTTCTCGAGATTATAAAAATGTTTTAGCAGGTGCTCTAGTAGAGACTCAGTCGGGGATAGAAGTTGATGTTTTGATAATGGGCAACGTGTAGAGCTGCGCGCTGACCGTTGTGTGCCATAAGTTGAGGCCGGAGGGTGCCGCATGATTGGTTTGAGTTATATGATATTGGATGATTGCCATATGATTGGCATACCAATAATTATGTTATGATATGTGGGATTTATCTTATTGTGTGATTGGTTCAAGACTTCTGAGTTAACTTTGTTGATCATTGTTAACTAATTGATGTGAGTTATGTTGGTTGGTCACTATTATGAAGTTGATTTGAGACCTGTGAGTTATGTTGTTATCAACGGTTGTTGATATGTGATTGGTTAAAGAATTTTTAGCTAATTCTGATGATCACTGTTAGTTAATTGATGTGAATTATGTTGGTTGATTGTTGTGATGGAATTATGGATGAGTTATGTTCATTGGTTGTTGTTATGAAATTGGTATGAGTTATGCTAGATGATTGTTGATTCGTAAATGTTTAGCAGTATATGAATTATGCTATATTTGGAGCATATGCATATGAACTTATTTGGATATATATATATCCTATAGCTATATGAACATATGGACATATGTGCAACAAGTAGTCTTCTTGTTTCTGTTGTTTTGATTACTTGATTTTATAGTTTCGTGGACGAAACTATATTTAAGGGGTGGTATATGTAATATCCCTGATTTCGGATCAAATTTATTTGTTTGAACGGTTTTGAAATTTCGTCGTTTGGCGTCGCGTACGTGGTTTACGTACGACGTCGGAATTATTTTCGAATATTGGTCCGATATTTATAAGTATCTTATACTAGATATTTATACGAGATATTTATAAGATATCTAGATATTTATACTAGATAATTATACTAGATATTTATAAGGTATTTTTACTTAAGGCTTATTATTTAAGCCTTATCCTTGTCTTCCTTGAGCCCCAATTAACTCCCCCTCTATCCTCCATGGCCGAACCTCCATCCTCTTTCTCCTCCATGTTTCTTGCTCAAATCTTCACCAAAGATTCAAGTTCTTCAAGGATTTCTACCTAAAATCAAGTGGGAAACATATCTAAGGTAAGAATTTCCTCTTTTGTTGCTCTTCTTGTGCCATGGCCAAACTTCCTTCTAGGTCATATGGCTGCCATGTTGTGTGTTGTTGTTAGATTTGAGTATCCCATGTCATAAGGAAGCTTAAGGTAAGGCTAAGAAGCCATTTATGTGAAGAAATTCCAAGAGATACTTGGATTAGGTTTTTAGGGAATTTTCAAGAATTGGGCATATGTATGTCATGACTGAAATTGAATGTGAACTATGAGTTATTAGAGGTGGTTTGATGATTAAAGAAGCTTGGAATGATTGGATATGAAGTTTGGAAGTGAAACTAGGAAGGTTTGGGTATTTTCGTACTCTGCAGAAAATACGGGGTATAATCTGTATTTTTGGAAAAGTTGGGGTCAGGTTCAGTAAATAGAGAGGACTTTCATACGAGCGTCTGAAATTTTGCGGAATTCGATTCCGAGTTATATAACCAAAGTTTTGGCCAAAACCGTGTTGGTGCAGATTCGGGAATATCCCGTCAAATTGAATCGAGCCCAGGAAGGATCAAAGGCGTTATATTATAGCTCGGGATTCTTTTGACGCCAAAGGCTTTTGTGTTGATTATGTGATTTTGTATTTATATGGCTTGTTTAGGCCGGGTTCGAATGACGATCGATCTTCGTTGAGTATTAGTGCTTGGTTTCGAGGTAAGTCTCCCAAGACTTACTTAGTTGTTTGCCTTGGCTTGGCCTGCATGACGATTGCATTTCTGGATTCTATTTGCAATTCATGTACTTACTTGTTATGTGATATAGATGAAGGTTGGTTATGTGTTGATGATATTGGTTGTGTACTTGATTAAGTGGTCATGTTGACAAATATTGGTTGTGTGCTTGGTTATTGGTTGTGTGTTGGATGTTGATTGTTGGCTAGTATTTGACTTGTTGTCAAATATTGGTTATTGTAGCTAGTTGTGATGTGAATTTCTTTTGGTGTGATTGTTGGTGGTAGCTAATTGCGGAAAGATGGTTATGTTGAGTGATTATGAAGGTTGGTTATGTGGATGTTTGTAAAGGTTGGTTTTCCATCTTGAAAGTGTGGGCCAACATGGGATTAGTTAGGGTGATGAGCGTCTCACCCGTGTATATGTTCGTATGATTGTTTTAAGGTGATGAGCGTCTCACCTGAGTATGTGTTTGTATGATTGTTTTAGGGTGATGATTGTCTCACCCGTTTGTTTGGCAGTTGTGCGTGTTGACAATTGTGTGTGTTGACATTTGTGTGTGTTGGCAGTCGTGTGAGTTGGATTGTATATATTGGATTGTGTGTGTTGACAATTGTGTGTGTTGACAATTGTGTGTGTTGGATTGTGTGTGTTGGATTGTGTATGTTGACATTTGTGTGTGTTAGCAGTTGTGTGTGTTGGATTGTGATGAATATTGGTTATGTACTTGATTATTGGTCTTGTCTTGGATATTGATTGTTTCCTTGGTTGTTGGCAGATATTGATTAGTGTGTGTGACGTGTTGCGTTATGTGTGTGTGTGTTATTTTGGGTGTTGTTCTAAGTCGTGATTCCGCTGTGTTCGTTTGATTATCTTAGTAATCTACTATGATGTGTGTTTATGATTTGGTTAAACTTTGTTTGTAATTTGTCTGTTTAGTTTCCGGATGTGTGATTTGATTGTGGGTTATTTGCTAAGATCCCAATAACTAACCCAGGTTACTCTGGGGTTTGTTCTGTTTTATTTCTGCTTGTTGTTGGTTACAGGTTTTCAGCTTTGCATAGTTTGAAAGCTACATGGAAGAGTTGGAGGTGCTCGATGGTGGTGCTAGATTAGGCTATGGGGCTTCCTTCCTTTCGTATTCCGTTACGTACTCTGACATTGTTGACAAGTCTAGTTGACCTTATGTTGGTCATTCATTGCGTTTTCACCATTAATATTATTAAGTTCGGATCTTTTAGCCGATTCCGCTATCCTTGTTTATCCCGTTTGTTGTCCTTAGCCTGGTGGGTTCTGGGTAGAATCCACGGCGGTGACACCCCGGGTTTGGGGGTGTTACATTAGTCAGCTTCTCCCTCAATGGAAACACTTCATATTTGTGTTGTTTCATAAAATTGAGTGTCCATTGGGTGACCGTCAAATCCCCACGATCCTCGAATTGCAACTTTTGTAGGTAGTTGAAAACTTGTTTTGCCGATGTCACATTTCCTGGGAAGGAGATTTTCAACGCTTTACAAATAGCAGAGGGGGGGATAAATGACTCACCTAAACTCCGCACCAAAGTCTTCTCTTCCTTGGCTAATCGACCAATGATTGCATGACCATCGAAGCTAAGCGGCAACTTATGGTTGTGTACACCACTCAATACACACAATATCCATTTACGATTCTCTGTCTCATACTTCTTCTTCTTCTCCGAGACACCTATAAGCTCAAATGTGCATCCTGCCTTCTTCGAATTTGTTCCTAGACGCCTATCAACATCAATATCCCGAGCCTCCTCATCTTCTGCATCACATTTCTCCTTTCTAAATCTTTGCTTCCCAAAATGTTCACAACTCAAACTAACATGCCTCACGTTACTTCGCCTAATAACTAAACACATCATCAAGTCTTTTCCCAAATTCTTAGCCTAGTCAACCAACTCATCTCGACTGTTCCACTTCTGATTAGTGGCAAATTCATTTCCATAAAATTTCCCCTGTTATTTTATCCATTTCCAACATTTAATTAATGCTTAAACATACATAAAAAAAATTACCTATTAAATCGAAATATCTAAAAACTTTAATATTTATATCTAAATCTACAAATACAAGATCATATCTACTACAAATACGAATTCATATCTACAAAAGTAAACATTCATATGTACAACTACTATGTAAACTTATTTCCTATTCTAATATTCATATCGAAATCTATATACTCCAACTATAAATGCATTTCTATAATAAAACGCAATACTAACCGAAAAGTTTAAAATATCGAAATTTGGATCGTCTTCGCCATCCGACAAATTTTCTTCTTCGTGGTCGCTCTCAAATTTGAACTCTTCTTCGGTGCTATAATCCGCTTCTTCTTCACTACTAGACATTTTCGTAATGATTTATGCTCGGTTGTGGTGGTGTATCCAACCTACAAGTGATGGGGAGTATTTATAGAAGGCTGAAATTCGAAAATATTACCGTTGTGAAACGTAATGATTTAAGCAAGATTCTTGCGTTTCACAACGGTATTATTTTCAAAATATTCAGTTCTTTGAAACGCAGGAATCCTGCGTTTCAGAAGAGTCAAATTTTCAGTTCGTTGAAACGCAAGATATTTGCTTAAGCAAATATCTTGCGTTTTTCTTTAAAAAAAAAAACAAAAAATGAAACGCAGGGATCCTGCGTTTCAATATATAAAAAAAAAAAAAATTGGGTATAATTTACCCTCAAACGCGGGTATATTGCTTAAGCAATATTTCTGCGTTTCAAATTGTAGTGTACCAAGAAAAAAATTGTAGTGTACAAAGAAATCGCCAATAAAAAAGGAAGTGCCAATACGAGACAATGAGCCCACCAGCTAGCGGTCAAAAGTGATGTATTATGATTAAATTAACCCCATCACTTGCATTCAGCTTTCACTTTCATCTTTTTGACACAAATGGATTTTTTCGGGGACATAATCTTTCTTAAGAGAACTCTGAACTGTATTCAAATATAAATAGCTGAACGGCCTGGTAAATGGGAAGATATTTAGAATAAGCTAGAGTAATGAATTGTAGCTAGGGTTTTGCTTTGCTTGGTGGTAAGGATCGGAGAGGGATTTATGACATGGAAAAGTACCCTAAAACTCCATCCTCTTCCTCCTCCAAACCTGACAGAAAAACGATAGAGAAGAACAGGAGGGATCAGATGAAGAATCTCTTCACCCACCTCAACTCTCTCCTCCCTCACCGGAAAGGATCCACCTCGCGGGTTTCTTCGCCTTCCCGAATCTCAAATGGCTTGGTAGTTTGATCTATATATTGTCTCTCATTTGGACTGCTTCCCTTTGGCAGGAAAATATGTCTCTGCCGGAGCAAATAGACGAGGCCACGAAGTACATACAGAAGTTGCAGGCGCAGCTGGAGAGGCTAGAGGAGAAGAGAAGCGGCTTGGCGAATGCTGCTGCGGGAGGCATGCGCAGTGATATTCACAGAGCATGCGCCGGCCGCGGCTTGAAACCGCCCAGAGTCGAAATCCACTTAGCCGGCGATTCCGCCCTGCAGCTGGTGCTCATCACCGGGGCCGACTGCCACTTCATCTTCATCGAAGCGATCCGGGTTCTTCATGAGGAAGGCGCCGAGGTTGTTAACGCCGGCTTCTCTGTTATGGATGAATCCACCGTCTATCACACCATCCACGCTAAGGTAATGCTACCTTGATCATCAAGTGGTGTGTTTGAATTTATCTACTCCGTATTGATTCATTAATTAATGCTTATCTGGTGTACGTACGTTTCTGTGATATATAGATCCAGGAGTGTTCACAGCGTCAAGCTGCAATTGCAAGGATAAATGAGAGGCTGAATAGGTTTTGCAATTGATTCTTCATCTACTAGATCGATCCATCCGTCGCCGTCCAGGGGCTTGGATTAATCTCATCTTGTCGATATTGTTCTAGACATTTCTTCATAGAATTTTGGCCCTTTCTTTTGCGATGGAGGAGACTTGTTAGCTTATGCATTATTTATATATAGATCCATGTTTTTGGCTCTAACTGCTTAATTTTCATGTAATACGACAATCAAAAGATGCGCTTTCGATCTGCGCTACCTAGCGAGTATGTTATATAACTTGGCTTCATCTAAATGTTTAGTGCTCTTATTAATTTATGGAAAATAAAAATAAATCCAATGCAAGATTGTGCGTGGGTCGTGGGATATGGTTCGGGAGTAGGATAAGCTGAGGGGAGTATCCTACTATCCCCTAAACCTGCGCCGAACACCTTTCGAGCATCTATTACATAAATTAATTTTAATATACTTTAAAAATATATGTTATATTATAAATGATAAATCTTATATATTTATAAATTTTTAGTATTAAAAAAGTTTCGTTTATATTTTTAATATCTAAAATATTAATATTTTATAATTTTAATTCAAAATAAAAATAAATTACAATTTCATAATATGAAAAAGTTATAAATATATAAGATTTAATATTTATAATGTAAATATAATTTTTTTAATATATTTTAAATTGAATTTATATCATATATGGCTAATTAAGTTACTAATAATTTTACAAACAGTTGTTTCATCTCCCTTCATTTATATATAATTGTCCTTTTAGAGATTTAATTAATCTTGTTCATAATTTTTTTTTATATATATTTTGTACATAACATTCCACTTTTATCTATTATATTTGATGAAAAAATTATAATTCTAAACTATTTCAATTTCGGATGTACGTGAAGCATTCAATCAGTTAAAAATATTGCAGTTCAGTTTTTTATTCTAAAAGAATAACTATTAATGAATAGAGAGGGTGTGTTTTAGTGATATGTTAAAGGTTTTTTCTAGTGTCAATAACTATTTTTTTTAGCAATTATTTGTTTAGCCATTAGTTTAATCTTATTTGCTAAGGGTTTATCAATTCTCTATTAGAGAATATTTTAGAGATAAATTTTCTATTTAGATTTGTTAACATGTGTCAATGGGTACACACTAGAAAAACCGTATGTTAAATTAGAGATTGATTCTTCTAGCCATTTTAATTGAAGCTAATACAATATACTCCCTTTGTATCAAAATATTTGTCTTTCTAGCCTTAATTTTTTATCTCAATATATTTATCCTTTTAGTATATTTTACATCTACTTTACATATATGCTCTTATAGTTTTTAACATTTTTTAATAAATGAGAGAAGAATTGTTAGTAATTGTATTGAAAAGGTAACAAAATAAAATAATAAATAGGGACATATTTGTATATTTCATACTCTCCTTAATATATATGAAATTGTCTAAAAAAACAAGTATTTTAATACGGAAGGAGTATAAGCTAGGGTTTTGTGAAACTTATATAGTAATTGATCAACAGGAAACCAATAACTGCTCATGAAAAATTCGTAATCCGATAAAATCAAATACTAATTTATAATTCATTCCAACTCAATACATTAGGTGTGAATGTCAAAACACACCTTAGCATTACAATCTTAATACGATGAATTAAGTTCTCACTTGGTGGGTGATATACATTACTAAACTTATTTTAAATTTAAAATTAAAATATTTTCTAAAATAAAAATTATAAACTCTTTTAAAAACATTAATTTAATAATTCAAACAAATTATTACTAAACATAAACATTAAAAAATTATTGTATACTCATAAATACATACTAGAAAAACCCAGATATTTATTGCAATGTGTGTTCCTGCCCTACTTCATTGAACACCGTAACAGATGACAACTTGACAAGTGGCCCCAAATATTAATTCAGGCTAGATTTCGCTGCAGATATCTTATCCACTTGCTCAATAAATCCACGATTTATAACGTACTCCAAGTATCATGGATGATAAACGGACGTATACACATATGTTTGGGGGCAATCGGCCTAAATTGCCTTAAATCTGATAAATAAATAACGATAAGATTGTAATATTGAAATAATCCAAATCAACGAACAAAACTTGAAATGATACAAGAATGAATTTATCTTCCTCGAGCAAGAAGATCAATGAATCAAATGATTTTTGCTGTCAGTCGTCTAGATAATTGAATCAAAGAACTCGATGAAGAAAACTCTTTGCTTTGATTAATGCTAAAGGGTGTACAATAGTATTCCAACTTGCAAGAATTAGTGTAATGTGTTTATTACATGAAAGATTAAACGTTACTTATACTAATTACACAATTAGTCCAATAGTGATCCTCCGAAATTTGTGAGACACGTTGGATCGTCCACCGGTAGTCTGAGATTTCCTCTAAAGTCTTGCAACGTCTTGCAGCTTCCTTGTCATCTCCGCCCAAGTCTTCGGGCTTTTTCACGTCTCCAAATTACTGGGCTGATCCATTTGACTCTTTGAAATTACCGGCCCAACAATTGCCCCAAAGTTAACTGGGCCAAAGAAACGGTTTGAAGGAGTCAGTTAACTTTCCTTTTCTCTCTCCGGACGTAATCTTTCCTTGTCGATTTCTTTGCAGGCAAGAACGACGTGGCAACCTCTGAGTGGACCATCGTTTTTCCCATCTTGTCAATCGGTTTCACCTCTTTAAATTGGCAACCACCACATCTATCTTTTACTGCTTCTTCTCCAGCAAAAAGCTTTCTCTTTTCCAAAGTAAAAATTTAAATTCTTACCGTTGCCTTCTTCCTTGTTCTTCCATAGCGCTTTCAAGATCCAAATAGAGTCGAGTTGCGTCCTGCAGTCCCAATGAGGAAGACAGTGGCTTCGCCCCCTAGAGCTCTTGAGTCTGGAGGATTCTTTGATCGGGACTCTGACTCAGTCGGAGTTGGACAGGATCCTGGAAGTAGGGAAGTTCCTGCCGGGATGGTGGCGCGTCTCCCCCATCCTTATGAATGCGTCGACTGGCGCCGGAAAGGTTGGGTTTGTTTCTTCGAGTACCCTTTTAGGATTGGGCACTCTTTCCCCTTTTCAAATCTCATTCGAAATTTCTTAGCTGTTTTGAATCTTGCCCCTTGTCAAGTCATGCCGCATGCATGCATGGCGTCTTTTGAGAGTGGTTGATCTGTTGGCTTCTAGTGTCGACGTCGAATTTGATTTCGACGCTCTGTGGTATTCCTATTATATGAGTACTCGAGGGTCCTCTAGATTTCAATTATGCCTTCGACAAAATAGATCGTCGATCGCATTGAACCTCAATGTTAATGATCGCGGGTGGAGATCTCACTTCTTCTTTGTGGAGTGGAAATCGCTTGAGGGGAGCGTTGACTGTTCCTTCTTGCTGGACGACTGGAGTAAGACATGTATCGTATTTGTCCTTTATAGACTTTTGTTGGACGTCTTCTTAACTTGTGCTCCCATGTTTTTTGTTTCAGTTCCCGATCCGGAGGAGTTTGAAGATTCCGACTTTGAAGCGGCGACTCAAGTTTTGCTCTCCCTTCCTGAAGCACAGAGATCTTTCGAGAACGTTAACTTCCTGATGTCCAATCTCCTCAGCATGTCGACACCCTCCACTTCCATGACCAAAGGCACATGTTCATTCCTACAAGTATGCGTCTTGGTGGTTTTTGGACTAGTCATATGCTTATTGTGTTGTGCTTACCTAACAACGTCCCGTGGCGAGAGATCGAGGACACGTCTTTCCAGGAAGAGTCTTCTGGAGCAGAAGATTTCGGCATCGAAGGTGTTGGTTTCGGCCAAGATCATCTCTTTGGATTCTCCATCGTCGAAGACTTCCAGGGCTAAGAGGAAGGCAATTATGGCCGTTGAACCGACGACGGTTGACCTTAAGGATAAGTCTATGGGCGACCTCCTCCATACCCGGGATCCCACTGCCAAGAAAGAGATCGGGAATCTACATCCGATCGATTGTATCGATGAGGCAGAGGTATTGGCTTCGAAGGTAAGTGTAGACGTATTTTTACAAGATTCTCTTTTTTATACATGGTAAACGAATACACGATCTTTTTTCTTTTGTATACAGTCACTTCAGTATCTTCTATTGGCCTTTTCGACGGTGCAAGACTTGAGCGACATGGTGGACAAGCGCACTGCTTAGGCTGAGACTCAGCTCGCTGCCGCTAACAGTCGTGTGAAGACAGTTGATAGCAAGCTTGCCCATGCTGAAAAGAAGTTGAAGGAGGCCCAAGCTCACATTGAAAATCTGGAGAGTAGCGTCAAGGAACTTCAGGTGAAGGATGCTCAGATCACAAGCAACGTTGGTGCCTATTATTGTCTTAAGTCCCGTATTGAAATGATTGAAGAATATGCTGCCGGAGGTCATATGTCTTGGAATGTGGATAACGAGAGGGAAAGCATGGAGCTTTTGTACCCCAACGGGAACCCCGGTGCCGAGCTCTTCAAAATTGTTGGTTTAGGTGAAGAGGAGCAGAGAGGCGTAGATGATCCTGGGATGGACAAGGATGTGGCCGTGCATATTCCAGAGACATCTTCTCCTACACCAAAGGATCAAGCGTCTACCCCTATGGATGTTATCAAAAAGTCAGGTGAATCTTGATCACTTCAAGGATTGTGAGACAGTTTTAGTTTTTATGGAATCGTATGTTGACACGTCAAACTTTATAACACTTGTCTTGTGAATGTTGTACCCCGTCGTGGAGACGAGATGGATAGTAGTTTTGGCGACCCGTCCACCATCGCGGGTCCCATATTTAATATGAATGCTGCGTTTGCATACCTTGTGTGTTGTTTTCTGTTTTACAAGTGGATTCATCGATCGATTCCTGGTTGGATCGTGTGGTTTCGGTCGCGTGGACGTGTAATTGTAACTGCTAGCTTTGTATGACATGTCGTGTAGTTCCAGGGAGGAGTGTGTTTGTATTTTGATAGGACGTGTACCTTTGTAGCGTTAGGAGAAGCCTTGTAAGGATGTGTTTGTATTGTTCCTCTACTCCATGTGTACCGATCGATCGTGTAATATGTAAGTGCTTTTTGTGATGGTATTTTTGTTTGTGTTGATCAACTTGATTTAGTCTTGAGGCTTCATGTTGCGTTTCTGTCTGAAATGTTTAAAAAAGGAAAAGATCAAGGGGTGACCGTTGGATGTGAGCCCAATGGCCCTCCGATGCTTAAGTCAGTAAATGGTCGAATGAATATAATCGAATAAATTTTAACTAAACGCAAGGTATAGGGTTTAGAGGGGATACAACTTTAGGTGAATTGCGTTCCAGCTTTGTGGGATTGAATGCCCATCTTTGGTTTCAAGTCGATATGCTTCTTGACCGACGATTTCGTTGACGAGATATGGTCCGTCCTTCTGAGGTGCAAGTTTCTCGTTGGCTGGATCTCTAGTGTTTTGAAATACCTTTATTAGGACCCAATCACCTACTTTCAATCATTTTATGCGAACATTCTTGTTGTAACCTCTTACGACCAGTTGTTGATACCTTACCATTCGTATTCTTGCCTTTTCTCTGATTTTGTCCACTGTGTCTAAATTGTGAGACAATTTGACGTCATTTTGCTCTAGGGTTTGTAAACCATACCTGGATGTTGGGATGAGAAGTTTTGTGGGTATGACTGCCTCGTTTCCGTAGACTAACGAGAAGGGTGACTGTCCGGTTGCATTTTTCGGGGTGGCCCTGTTGGACCAAAGTATTAGGGGGAGCTCGTCCGCCCATCTTCCTTTTGCCCCTGTGAGATGCTTCTTGAGATTGTTTATGATGATCTTATTACTGGACTCAGCTTGGCCATTAGATTGTGGGTATCATGGTGTGGATGTGATTAGATTGATGTTCCATTGTCTGCAAAAGGATCATGTCTTGCTACTGATGAATTGGGATCCATTATCGCATACGATTTCTGATGGTACGCCAAATCTGCATAAGATGTTACGTTTTATGAATGAAATGATGTGTTTTTATTTTACCTCTCGATGTGCTTCAACTTTGATCCATTTAGAAAAATAATCGGTCATAGTGGGAAAGAAGACGCGTTGCCCCGATGCTGGTGGCAATTTTGCAACCCTGTCCATTCCTCATCTCATGAACGGCCAAGGTGCTAGCGTTGGGTGTAGCAACTCTGATAGTTGATGGCTTATGGGCGTATGCCGCTGACAGGCGTCACACTTCTTGACATAATCTACTGTGTCTTTGTTCATTGTCGGCCAGTAGTACCCAGTCCTAAGAGCTTTACTTGGCAGGTTGCGTCCTCCATTATGGTTGCCGCATTCCTCATTGTGTAGACATTGTAGGATGGTTTGACTTCGATTGTTTTTAAGCATCGCAAGTATGATCATGTTACATATCGTTTAAACAAGACATTATCTTTTAGATCGAAGGTTAGTGCTCGTACCCTTAGTTTTTTGGCTTCTCGTTTGTTTGTTGGAAGTACACTGTCTTTTAGCCATTTGACATAGGGTGTAGTCCAGTCATCTTGATTGTTTATGACATCATCTTAGATGTCGTCGCCTACCTCTACTTAGACTACTTATTCTAAGGGTGGTTCATCTACTTTTCAAGTGTCATCGTTGTTGGTTGGTTCGTGGATTTTGGGAACTGCTGGAGTTGTTACGTGTGCCCATCGGGGACGTTGTGGAAGTCGTTAGGGTGTAAGGCCGATCCGAGGTTTGCTAGGGCGTCAACTGAAGTGTTGAGGTCGCGTGAGACTTGCTTGATGGTGAAGTTTTGGATTTTTTCTGCTAGTTTTTTGACGATGTCTAGGTAGGCCATCATTTTGTCGTCTTTAGCGGCGTATGACCCTTGTACCTTGTTGACGATTAGAATAGAGTCGCATACCACTTCAATGTTTTGGATCGCGAGGTCTTGTGCAAGCGTTAGCCCGAATATGAGTGCCTCATACTCTGCTTCATTACTGGTCACGTCTTATTCGCATCTTACAGCTTGGGTTATATGGTCCCCTTGTGGCGATTATAGTACAACCCCAAGGCTGACTCCACTTATGTTCGATGCTCCGTCTGTATAGAGTTGCCACGTGCCCTTGTCTTCTTCAGTCTTCAGTTGAGTGGCTTCCTTTGTGGCCTCTTGTTCCAATGTTGGACCGAAATCAACCAAAAAGTGTGCCAAAGCTTGAGACTTGATTGCTGTCCTTGGTTCGTATTCGATACTGAAACTGCATAAGTATATTGCCCATTTTGCCATTCGACCTAGGAACTCTAGTTTCCTCATGATGTCTTTCATGAGATGGTTAGTCCATACAATAATAACATGTGATTTGAAATAAGGTCTAAGTTTGTTTGATGCCATTACTAGGGCTAGGACCAATTTTTTTAGTGACGTGTACCTTGTTTCTGCCGGCAGTAAGGAGCGGCTTACATAGTAGATCGGAGATTGTTTTCCATCTTCTTCTCTCGTTAGGACCGAACTCACTGCTGACTCTGAAACCGCTAGGTATAGTGGTAGACTGGTAGTGGTTCATCATCCTTTGGTATTGCTAGTAGCAATGGGCTCACGAAGTACGCCTTCAGGTCTTGAAAGGCTTGTTCGTGTGCCGTCGTCCATTCAAATGACTTATTCTTCTTCAGGGCTTCATAGAAGAGTTTGCACTTGTCTACGGATTTTGATATGAATTTGTTGAGTGCTGCTATTCGTCCTGTTAACTTTTGGACGTCTTTGACGCATCTGGGGATCTCAAGTTGACGATTGCTTTGATTTGATCTGGGCTGGCCTCTATTCCTCGTTGGGTTACCATGTATCCTAGGATTGTTTTCTGAGGACACTCCAAAAGAGCAATTAGTAGGATTTAATTTCATGTTATACCTTTTTAATACTTCGAATGCTTCTTTTAGGTGTCCGATGTGATCTTGGGCTGCTTTTGATTTGACAAGCATATTGTCTATGTATACTTCTATAGTGTCCCCAATCTGGTCTTTGTACATCTCGTTGACTAGCCGTTCATACGTTGCCCATGCGTTTTTTAGTCCAAAATGCATAACCTTGTAGCAATACGTACCTTGGCTAGTTATAAAGGCTGTTTTTTCTTGGCCTTCTTGGTCATATAGGATTCAGTTGTACCCACTGAACGCGTCCATGAATGTGAGCATTTTGTGGCCTGTGGTCGCGTCGACTATCGCGTCGATGTGTGGCAAGGGGAAGGAATCCCTGGGACATGCCTTATTCAGATCTGTAAAGTCGATGCTGACCCTCCATTTGCCATTTTTCTTTTACACTACGATGACATTTGTTGGCCACTCCGGATACTTGACCTCCTAGATTTTACATGTTTCCAATAAGTTTCTGACCTCGTCGTCTACGATCCTATTTCGCTCCGATACAAATTTCCTTCTTTTCTGTTTGACTGGAGGATAAGCTGGATCTACTTTTAGTTTGTGAGTAATAACGTCGGGCGAGATTCCTACCATATCCTCATAAGACCTTGCGAAGCAGTCAGCACTGGATCGTAAGAATTCCACCAGGCTAGCTTTGGTCGAGTCGTTTAGATCTGACCCGACCCTTACCATTTGGTTTGGCTTTGAAGGGTCCAATACAATCTCGTCTAGTTGTTCTATCTTTGGTTTGACGTATCGTATAGTCCCTTCGCCAATATATAGTTGCTATGCCCATTCTCGTTCAACTGCCCCTTTCATCGATGTGACATCATGCCTTGGCAGCTCGTTGGTCGCCTTTTATTTTTTGTACCACCACTTTGTCGGGAACTTGATAGTTTGATGATAAGTGGATGGTACAACTTTCATGGCGTGTATCCAGGGTCTACCAAGGATTGCATTATAAGATGACGGGCAATCGAGTACTAAGAACTTTACTTGTTGGTTGATGCCGCCAGCATACGTTGTTAACACTATTTCGCCAAGTGTTTGTTTGATTGCCCCACTAAAACCGAACAGTGGAGTCGATTTTTGAGTCAGATCGTCCTCGCTTAGACCCATACCTTTCAGGGCGTCTAGTGTTAACAAGTTTGTGGAGCTACATGTGTCAATCAATACTTGACGTATGAGACAGTTACCAATTGAGAAAGATATTACCAGACCATCATGATTGTCGCCTAGTTCTTCGGATTCGTCAAAGGTGATGATAGGCGTATCTCCTATCTGTGGTCGTCTTAACTCCGATCGGGCTGGTCTGTCGCCCTTTCTTTTTTTGGCGTATCTTTTTTCGACCAAGTATGTGTTTCCACACACGTCCGACCCTCCTAAGATGGTGTTAATAATTTTGATATGTACTGGATATGAAGGTCGATCGGTTGTTACCTGGTCCATTCGATCTAGAGTAGCTTTTTCCTTATTGGAGATGACGTCGCATAAGAGTCTATGTGCGAGGAGCCTTGCAACCTCCTTGCGTAGTTTGATGCACTCGTTTGTCGTATGACCATGATCTCCATGGAACTCGCACCATCTGCTCATGTCTTTCTTGGAGTCTGGCTTGTCGCTCTTCCAGGGCCATCTTACGTGTTTTCCATATCTGTCGAAACTCTTGTCGAGTTCCGACGCGGAAATGTTGAAGTTATAAGAGTGGACCTTCGGGGGCAGATCCGGGTTGTTCTTCCAGTCTTGGTTCCTGTCATAAGAGTTGTTAACCTGGCCCTGGTCGCTTTGCCCCTTGGGGTATGGTTGGTGTCGCCTGTCGCGTCGATGATCCAAGGATGAAATTTGATCGACTCGGTCTGTGCTCTTATCTACTTTTGTAGGTTCTTCGTCTTCCTCCAGCCTGACCTGGGCCATAGTTTTAGCATGTTCTTCTTCGAAGCTCCGACACGGGTATTTCGTCAACTTGCGATAGAGTTCACTGCCTCTGATTAGTCCCCGACGGAAGGCTTCAATGGATGTTGGGACGTCGCAATGCGGGATCGCGGCCTTCTCTTTGTTGTACCTGTTAAGATAATCCATTAAGGGCTCGCCGTACCTCTATACGATCCTGTATAGGTCGCTTGATTGCTTTTCTAGTCTTCTGCTGCTGGCGAATTGGATTTTGAATGAATTGACCAGATCGGAGAACGACGCGATCGAACTCTGTGGCCAATGCATGAGACAGGTTAGTGCGGGTCTCGAGAGGGTCATGCCAAAGCTTTTGCACATGACCGCTTTGTGGTTCCCTCTTGGAATAGAGATAGTCATTAATTTTTGTTTGAAATGGAGATATGGTCGTCGGGGTCCCCGGTTCCGTCGTAGTTGGGCATGTTGGGGACGTTAATCTTATTCGGAGTCTCGATGTGTGCAATCGCTTATACGATGGGCAAGTGTTCGTATCCATCGACCGCTTCCTTTTCGATTGGTTGCGGGACTCTTGGAATTCGGGCGATGCGATTGTCTAGAGTTTTCATGCGTTCGTTGATGGTCTGTTGTATGAGGGCTTGGAGATCCATCGGTGTAGCAACCTGTGGAGGGACTACTCGAGTCTCGATGGACTCGGTTGTAGTAACTGGAATGTTAGTCGCAAAAGTGATAACAAGGGGGTCTGAAATATACTAATGGGATTAGCGATGCTCCGGGTCAATGGCGCCATGGGCGTTGTGACTGCTCCGTCCATGTGGAGGCGTGTTTGGAGGCCCTCGGTATTGACTATGCGCCTTGATCCTCCTGGGACCGATGCGGCTGAATATACCTATGATTTCAAAAGCTCATTTTCACGAGTTAGTATCGCGATCTCGGCTTCGGATTGGGCGCTCAGGGTGTCGGTCCTTAGGCATTGTTGGGTCAGTTCCTCTTGGAGGATGCTCATGTTCTTTGCTCGCTCCTGGATTTTGGTTGACCATGATAGGGGGATTGGCGACCAGATCCTCGGTTTGGTTGGCGGCGTGTGCTTTAGTCTATTTTCCGACCAGGGCGTCGGTTCAAATTTGGTCGTCAACGATGGTCATGGGGTTTCCAGAATCATCCATGGTGATGTGGAAAGGATGATTGGATCACTAGTTGGCTAGATGCCCCACGGTGGGCGCCAAATTGATTCGGGGCAAAAAGATTGAATCAATCTAAATTGCCTTAAATGGGATAACTAGACAACAATAAAATCGTAATATCGAAATAATCCAAATCAATCATTAAAGAGACGAACGAAACTTGAAATGATACAAAAATGAACTTATCTTCCTTGAGCAAGAAGACCAATGAATCAAATGATTTTTGTCGTAGGTCGTCTTGATAATTGAATCAAAGAACTTGATGAAGAAAACTCTTTGCTTTGATTAATGCTAAAGAGTGTACAATAGTATTCCAGCATGCAAGAATGAGTGTAATGTGTTTGTTACATGAGAAACGTTACTTATACTAATTACACAATTAGTCCAGTAGTGATCCTCCGAGATTTGTGGGAGACGTTGAATCGTTCACCGATCATTCGAGATTTACTCTAACGTCTTGCAGCTTCCTTGTTGTCTCCACCCAAGTCTTCACGCTTTTTCACGTCTCCAAATTACTGGGCTGATCTATTTGACTTTTTGAAATTGCCGGCCCAACAACATATATACATGATTGATCCTCATCATGTAGGTGTATCCACTTGCTCAATAAATCCACGTTTTAGAATCTCTTTCTCCCACAGGTTTGATCGATATCTTTATAAAGATTTAATATTTATAATACATATTTTCTAAAAGTAGATTTTAAATTTTAAAATTTCATTGATATAGAAAGTGTAAGGAGGGACAAAAAAATATTTTTCATAAATACCTTTTGTGGAGGTAAATTAATAATATTAATTTTTCTATGATTATTATCTAAATTTTATCCTTTAATATTTAATATCATTAAAGTGCCCTTTTTTGAAGGGTTATTTAACTAAGCAAGGCCCATTGAATTGATGGGAGATTTCCTTAATGGATTTTTTATTAAGCAAGGCCCATTGAATCCAGCTTCGGAGGTGAACGAGAGACAAAGCCCGCCTTTGACCTTTTTCTATGTTCAACCGGAAATGATCTACAAGATCAACTTGGTAGGACTTGGGATTTTCGTCATAGTCATGAATAATTTATTGTGGTACAATTGGCGCCGTCTGGTAAAACGATCGAAGACGATGACCGGAACTCCAATGTCGGTGAACAACCAAATATCTTTTTCCATGCGGTGACTCTTCGGCACATTCATGTTCCTTCGGATGCACATGCCGAGCACCACTTCATCAGCGGTGCACAACGCCTCGATCTCCCTTGCCACTTGCCGGATCCGCTGAGTCCGAGTCCGAAGCCGACGGCGTCGTCCGCCTCGACCCCACCGACGCAGCCTCTCACAAGAGGAGAGTGTTTTTTGGCGATTGAGAAGCAGAGCGGCAGAAGAAAAGCCTCTTTAAAACCGCCTCAGATGCCTAAGAATCTCGTCGGAAGAAGGTGTTCGGGGTGCTAGCGCGCTGCAGTTTTCCGATCAGGAAGCCGTCAATATCGTGGGAAACATAGTGGGAAAGGGGAAGATTCACATATAGCCAAAATACTACAATTGATGCTGAAAATCAGGCCCGGTTGCGAAGCACGTCACTTGATGAAATAGCTGAAGCACAAGAAGAGATTAGAGATAAAAATCAACCAAAGCTGTTGAACCTCTTGAAAATAGGGAAGCATAATAGTGCTAAAATCATCCCAGCGGTCAATGATGAGATTATGATACCAAGTAAGAAAGATGTTGAGCCTGCACCAGTTCTTGGCACGAAAGCTCTTCTCCAGCAATGTCTGCTGCACTACTAGATACAAAAACAAGGCTAGGTGAAAATACAACATCAGTTTTGTCCCCTAGTGGTGGTGACATTGGGTTGTTTGGATTTAGAGAGTGGTGGCTATTAGGAGTATAAGTTTTCCATGGATGGAAATATTATTTAAATAAAGCCATGGATGATAATCATGATTCGGTGGTGTTAGCTTATGCCAAAGCTATATAATGCATACTAGCATATGATTGGACTGAGCAATTCTTTGGCATCTCAAGAGAGGCATCTTTATACTGCACCAGTATTTGGATCTAAAACGGATATTCAAGGTGGCTTTCTTTATAGTGGATTTTGGAACTATAGTACCAAACCATTGTTTCAACATCGCTTGCGGCAAGGATGGTGGAGAGCAAACCGTTCAAGATGTTAATTTTGTTGCTATTCAGGACATTGTTGCAAGTTTTGTTAGGATGGCTTGGAGTTCAAGCACGTTGGATCTAATGTTGTCAGAGGGCTTAATTAGAAGACACCCATCTCAAGCTTAGTTAGAAAAAAACCGGGGAAACCGGGCCACTTCGAGGTCGATTTGCCACCAGAGAAGGAAGCATCGCCGCCGCCAAGACACCTTGGTCGATTCCTAAGGACTCCAGGGACGCAACCACACCAACAACGAGCCCATCCGTCGTCGTTTGAGCTGTCGTTGGGCCAGTCGAAATCGGCCCTGATCGCGCAAAAGCATGGTGTTCGTTCTTCGTTTGCACCCGCTTTGCGCCAGCCTAGCCAATCTGATTTCCGCCACCAATCATTTCCGATGATAGCTTGCAACACCACAATTTCA
Source organism: Rheum nobile (assembly GCA_027886185.1). NCBI lineage: Eukaryota > Viridiplantae > Streptophyta > Magnoliopsida > Caryophyllales > Polygonaceae > Rheum > Rheum nobile. The sequence continues at coordinate 365,416 of WOAB01000211.1, read as the reverse complement.
TAGCCTCCGGCTTCGCTCCATTTGGACTTCGTTTAAACCTGTATGATCCGTTCAAAGTAGGCTTGTGGAAGAGTGAAATCTGGAAATTTTCTGGATCTGTGCGTGTTCAGCCTTAGTAACTGGCTATTTCCGGCGCCGGTGGAGGAGATCAGTTGCCGAGACTCACTCCGGTGAAGGTTTGCAATGTCACGAGTCCATATACACCTCTACATCATTCGGATGTCGTTCAAGCCATCTACGAACCGCTCGAACATGGACCCTCGCGAAGGCAGATCTGGAAAAATAATAGCAAAGTGCTCTCTAGCCACTGTTTGCGCCACTTTTCCTACGCTGGTGATAGATCTCAGCCTCCGAGACGCTTCTTCGGTGAAACCTCATATCGCAATGAGCCCAACGACACCTCCCTTGCTCCATTTGAATGTCGTTCGAGTAACCAATGATTCACCCGAACTGGGCTCGGTCGAGGCTTTGTTCCTGACACGAAGGATGGGGCCTAAGCTGCAATTCAATAATGAAAGAGGCTTACAAGTCCAATTTCGTCCAATCCGGTTGGTAAATCGTTCTAACTATTTTGTCTCGTTTAAAAATAATTAACTTTTGTAAAAATTTTGCTTAGATTAAGTCAATTTAATTATAATATGATTGTTACATGTTTACATTATGACTATATAAAATTCGGAGCAAATCGCTAACTAAAGCGAGACATGATATCCATCAACAAAGGTCATCAATTCCTTGGAGAAGGGATCCAACCACTGGCTATCGAAGGCCGATAATTACGGTGTTGAATTAAGGTTCGGGGCAATTAATGTTCTCACTAGATGGTTTGACAACGACAATGACCAACAAAAGAAAACTCGTCAGTTAAGTTTTCAACTATTTTTCTTAAAATCATTGATAAAGCATCATATTACTTGGAGCATATCACAGATTGTTTGGAACAACAAGTCTACGGTCTCAGGGGCACGAGTTGTCATCAATCTTCTTTATGTTAGCCTTCGGGGCACAGGGGCACAAGTTATCATCTTATTTTATTAGCCTTCGGGGCACAGGGGCACAAGCTGCCACCTTATTCTATTAGCATTCAGGGCGAAGGGGCACGACCTTCCATCTTATTCTATTAGCCTACGGGCCACATGGGTACGAGATGCCATCAATCTTCTTTATGGGCCACCTTGACACCTCGTTATCTCTACGCCTTTGGGCCACATGGGCAGCTGACATTAGTCTTAATTTTATTAGCCTATGGGCCACATGGGCAGCTGCCATCTTTTGTCTATTAACCTTCGGGCCTCCTCGATACCTCGTTATCGCTACGCCTTTGGGCCACCTTGACACTACGTTGTCATTGCGCCTTTGGGCCACCTCGACACCTCGTTGTCGCTATGCTTTCGGGCCACCTTGACACGTCGATGTCATTGCACTTTCGGGCCAACTCGACATCTCATTGTCGCTACGCCTTCAGACCACCTCGATGCCTCGTTGTCGCTACGCCTTCGGGCCCCCTTGACACCTCGCTGTCATTGCGCCTTCGGGCGACCTCGCCACCTCGTTGTCGCTACGCCTTCGGGCCACCTCGACACCTCGTTGTCGCTACACCTTGACAGTTTGTTGTCATTGCGCCTTCGGGCCACCTCGACACCTCATCGCTATGCCTTTGGGCCACCTTGACACCTCGTTGTCATTGCGCCTTCGTGCCACCTCGACACCTCGTTGTCGCTACGCCTTTAGGCTACCTCAACACCTAGTTATCGCTACGCCTTTGGTCCACCTTGACACTCCGCTGTCATTGCGCCTTCAGGCCACCTTGACACCTCGTTGTCGTTACGTCTTCAGGCCACCTTGACTTGTCGCTGTCACTGCGCCTTCGGGCCACCTCGACACCTTGTTATCGCTACGCCTTTAAGCCACCTTGACACCTCTCTGTCATTTCGCCTTAGGACCATTTGGACACCTCGTTATCATTACGCCTTCGGGCCACTCGGACGCCTCGTTGTCACTTTACACTCAACATGATGGGGGCAAGAATCGTTATTATGCCTATCGCGACACTTACTAGCAGACTCTCAAAAGGCCCCACGACAAAAATCGGAAACGCATGGTCCGTGCATTAAGGCGCACGGACCGTGCAGTCGTTCTTTTTATCATTTTCTCAAACAGCTCACAAATGCACGGGCCGTGCAGTATAGCGCACAATCGTGCAGGCGGTTTCGTATTTTCTAAAAAAATCTCTTAAAAACGCACGGTCATCCGTAAACCCGCACGACTCGTGCAAAAACTCTCTATAAAGGCATGCACCGTGCATCTGCAACTTCACGGGCTAGGCACACACCGTGCGAAATTTTAGTTGAGATTCTGTAATGTGCAATCGTAGTTGCACTGGATAGGACATGCTCCGTGCACTTTTTGGCATCAGTGCATTTTAGACCCGCGAGGGTAGTGTGAATTCGAACGGGCCCTTCATCTATACCCACTTCTTGGTAAACCCGAGTCAGCTAATATTGGTTCATTCTTCGGACCCTTTACCCTCGTTCGAGCCTAGATGGCCCGAGGGGCAAATTGTAATACATATTAATTTTCCTATGGTTATTTCCCAAATTCTATTATTTAATATTTAATATCATTAAAGTGGCTTTACCTGATGGGCTTTTTAACTAAGCAATGCCCATTGAATTGATAGGAGAGATTTTTTTAATGGGCAAGGTATTTAATTTCCTAAAACCCTAGTTCTGTCTATTCTCTATTCATTACTCTTCTTCAATTTTCAGCCACTAGATCTCTCTCTGGCTCTCCATCGTTCTTTATTGACTTGAGCGTCGACTGTGAAACGGGAGACAAGCCCTACCTTTGGCCTTTTCTATGTTCACAGGGAATCGAAAAAGGGATCTAAAAGATCAACGTTCGTCGGAGTTGCGGGTTCTCGTCATCAATAATTTATTGTGATACAATTTTATGCTACCACACCTTTATAACTGTTAAGTCAAATAACCCCGTAGTTTTATTGCGAAAGTAAATTATTTGAAACTTACAATTTAGCATTAATCGTGCACGTCCTTTAATAATATGTTATATAGAGTTTGGCTCTGGTAAAACAGATGCTTACGGTGAAACGTGAGAAGAAATGAGAGCCAACGATTTTGGGACAATGGAAGGATATGATGGATGTTACATCATAACAAACATACTCCCAACCACACCCCATGGTCAACATCTGACCATTGACCATTCACCGGTCAATTGTCAGCATTGATCGGTCAAACTGACTTTTTCCATGTTTTTTTAGAACATTTTTTTTACTTTTTTATTCTTGTATTTTTACACATTTTCATCATAAAATGGTTTCTAAAAAAATGAACATTCCCTATTGAATTTGAGAAATTGTATATTAAAAGTTGAACAATTGTACTAAAAAAGTTGAACAATTGTATCTTAAAGTTGAACAATTTCATTTTTATAGTTAGACAATTGTTTTCACTTAGCAAATTTTTTTTTCCAGGCAATTTTTTTTTCTTCACTTTTTTTAATTTTCCTATACCTTTTTATCATAAAATTGTTTGTAAAAAAGTTGAACAATTTCTTATTAAATTTGAACACTTATATGTTAAAAGTTGAACAAATTTTTTTGAACAATATATAAAGTTGAACAATTGTATCATAAAGTTGAACAATTTCATTTTTATAATTAGACATTTGTTTTCACTATGTAACAGTTAGTTTTGTTTTTTGATTTTTTGGACATTTTTTTTGGGGGCCAAAATACCTTTTTCCATTTTTTTTTCTTGTTTTCCTCAACGTTATCCTCATAAAATTGTTTCTAAAACATTGAACAATTCCCTCTTGAATTTGAACAATTGTATCTTAACAATATATAAAGTTTAACAATTATACCAAAAAAGTTAAACAATTTTAATCGCATGGAACTTCAAACTTATAACAAAAGAGAGATTGAAAATACTTCATTAAAATTTGAACAATTGTCCAATATGTTTATGAGTTTTGTTTATAAGGTAGTATAAACTTAATACAACTCAAAATGTTCAAAGCAGAAACCCTAAGCCCTAAATCCTAATTGTGTAGGAAAACAAGAATAATAAAACCAGCAAAAACGGCCACCCCCTAAAAAATTAAACAAAGAAAGAAATGATTCAACATTATGATACGATTGTTCAAATTTATATACATAATGAACACTGTTGTCTAACAATAAAAATAAAATTGTTCAACTTTAAGATACAATTGTTCAACTTTTCGGATTTGATTGTTCAACTTTAATATTGTTCAAATTAATTGTTCAACTTTTAACAAATAATTGTTCATCTTTAAGAACTGATTGTTCATTTTTTTCAAAAAAAATTATAATGAAAACTTGTAGGAAAACAAGAATAAATAAAATAAAAAAAAATTAATAAAAAAAACAAAAAAAAACTTACCGTTGACTGTTGACCGGTCAACGCTGACCGTTGACCGGGATTGGGTATGATATGGTGCATTGTAACACCCCTAAATTACCTTAGGAATATTACTGCTAGTGACCTTGGATCTCATATCCAAAATCACCCAAGGCTTTATAGGATTGTTCGCAAATACAAAATAATACGAAAAATAAAAAACTAAATCCAAAATTGTCTTACAAACGACGTTGCAAAAGATGGAAACTCAATAATATATCAAAGCATCAGCGGAAGACTTATAAAATACCAAAACTCCAAAACAAGATCTCAACCTTATTCAAAAACAAATGTGAAATACCAAAAGGGAAACAGTTGCCTTCAACGTCGTATTCCCGCGTCTTCAACTTGGAAAGCTTTACCTGATGTGCCGTATAGGATGGATGACACCACCAACCATGAATGAGAAAGGTTAGTTAGTCTAATGAAAGACTAAATAAGGGCACAAACAAAATGGTTCTATTTGATTGTATCCAGTTACTTTCATTGTCTCTCGAATAATAGTCGGTAGACGATACATAATTCGGATATTCTCACTGAAACAATAGAAAGAGATATGCACCAAAAGAAGACTCCAAAGGAATTGAGTCTTATAGGAGTATGTATGTTTGTTTGGAAACATTATATGTATCACACAAAGTTTGAAAACAACTACTTGAATATTTGGGTCCTCGACCAACCTCACTGCATAATATGAATCCATATTGGAAAGGGGACTTACTTTAAATAAGAGTCCGGGCGGGTTCTATGCTGAACTTCTCGCCCGAGGGTATATTAATTATGCGCAAAATGGACTTATCTTATTTAATTTCAGAACGTGCATTAATGTTAAGGCTTTTGATTCCACAACCAATCTCGATACGAGATATAGAATAGGACGAATCTCAAATATTGGCACTAGCTAAGTGCACCACCACTTATATTCGAATAAGGGTAGGTCATGACCAAAAGTAAGTATTAGGACAATAATCCTCCTAATACCAAGTTATAAAAAAACAACTAAACCTCGCAAGGTAAATAACATTCCTACAAATACTCTTGCTAACTAACAAATAAGTCCACACCAAATCCATACCAAAATTCATTTAGCACCCTACAATAACATATATATATATATGAGGGTTGTTGCTAGCAAATATACAACTTATTAATAAGGTTCATTTACACACCAATTTAACACACAAGTTCCTAAACGAAAATTATCAATGATATTTATCTCAACTTAATAGCACAATCGATTTATTGTCAATTAAAATGAATATGTAATAAATTGCAAATACGAACCGCCACTTGCCTTGAGTTACGAAGAGCTTGAACGGCGTAACAGAGATGGTTGCTTTCGAAAAGCAAATTGGCTCCCTGCTTTATTTTCGTTCCAAAAGCGATTCCGAAATGTACCCAAATCACACAACATAAATTAATTATGATTAGATAATTTATTCAATAACGACATTTAAAGGATACAAGTCTCAATTTTTAATTGAATTTATTTAACTCTAAATAAATCAGGTTCAAGGCTTTTCAATGTAACGATTATCTATACGATACTAAAAATTAATTATTCGTATATTCTAAATAATCATAGCATAAATAAAAAAATTACTCAATTTGTTTATCACCTCATATAACCCAACACACTACCCAATTGTAACGTAACATACTTGTATGGAATAAAAACATATGTTTAATTTATTCACTTGGAATAATGTAACAAAATTCATCCCCTTTATTAAAAGTAAAATTACATTCATGCCATTATCTAAGAATGAGGGTTATTACAATACCATCCCCTTAAAAATAGTTTCGACCCCAAAACTAGGCCGAAAACAAATCAGGGAAACGACTACGCATATCTGTCTCGGTCTCCTAGGTTTCCACGTAACTTCCTCAACTCCCGACTTTGACCAAAGGATCCTTACTAGTGGGCAGTGGTACCACTTCATTACACAGGTGCTTCTCTCGATGATGTAGGATGCGCACGGGTCTCTCATTGTATGTCCCATTTGGCTGAATCTTGATGTCGTCATAACTCAGAACATGAGACTCATCCGACACATACCTCCTCAACAGAGAGACATGAAACACATTATGCACTGGATGTGCTGAGGGTGGCAATGCTAAACGATATGCCAATGATCCAACTTTGTCAAGGATCTCAAAATGGTCCAACATAGCGAGCATTCAGCTTCCCACGTTTTCCGAACCTGAACACACCCTTGGTTGACGACACCTTGACAAACACCTTATCCCCAACGTCGAACTCAACATCCCTTCGCTTCAAATCAGCATAAGACTTATGTCGACGCTGCATTGAAGCATCCTCTGTCTAATTAAAGCAATATTCGATGAAGTCCTTTCGACCAATTCAGGTCCTAACAATATCTTGTCGGCATTCTCATCCCAACAGATTAAAGATCTGCATTTTCGACCATACAAGGCTTCAAACGGGGCCATCTTGATGGTTGAGTGCCAGCTATTGTTGTACGTTAACTCTATCGGACTCAAGCTATTCTCCCAACTAGTCGGACGATCTAACACACGGGCTCTCAGCATATCCTCAAGTGTATGGATTGTCCTCTCTGACTGCCCATCCGTTTCAGGGTGAAACGCAGTACTGAATCTCAACTCAGTCCCCATGGCCTTATGCAATTCCTTCCAGAATCTTAACATAAAGCGACCATCACGATCAGACACAATGGTTTTGGGTGTACCATGCAGACGAACTATCTCGTGTAAGAACACTTCAGATAGCTTCTAGGTTCCCCAGGTTGACTTGATGGCTACAAATGAACACTTTTTGTGAGCCTGTCAATGATCATGCATATAGCATCCTTCTGGCCCTAAGTCTTGGGTAAACCCGTAACAAAGTCCATTGCTATATCTTCCCACTTCTATTCCGACACCAAAAGTGGTTGCAATTCTCCTCATGGCCTTCAATGTTCAATCTTCGGTTTCTGGAAAGTCAAGCATTTTTCCACGAACTCTGCTACGTCCCACTTCATATTAGGCCACTAGAAATTTTTCCTCAAATCCTCGTACATCTTGCTAGATCCGGGATGTACGGATTACGCAGATGAATGAGCCTCTCTCATTATCAACTGTCGTATGTCATCAACATCAGGCACACATACCCGATTTTGAAACCAAAGTGATACATCCTCCTGGATCACAAATCCTGGAGCTTTCCCATCCAGAACTTCGCTACACAACTTCACCAAGACCAAGTCGTCAACTTGTCTTTCCTTGATTTGATCAAGCAACGTAGTTTGAATTTCGAGCATACTCAGGCGTCCTTGTCCATGATCAAATAAAACCTCAATTTTGCACAATCCTTGCTGCAATTTTGTCTAAGTAGTGAGTAATGCTACCACCGTTTCATGAGTCATCTTTCGGCTCAATGCGTCTTCTACCACATTAGCCTTTCTCGGGTGGTAAAACAACTCAATATCGTAGTCTTTGAGCAACTCCAACTGATAACAGGAATTTGTCGTGCTAATTCCTACTATGCAAAATATCCAAACAAACCTTAAACCGTAGTCCTAGGTAAGTAAAGGTCGAGTCCACAGGGAGACAGAGTCTATCTTTATATGCAATTTGTATGTCAATCCAAAGTAACAAAAGGGGGGTTTTGTGTGTTTTAGTAAATCTAAACTTGCAAAGGTAAACAAACTAAAAGTTGATGAATTCAGTGATGGGAAAAGCACTTAGTCAAACAACATCCACTATTCGTATGACAAGTTGATCCTAGATATTCATTCAAAATCTCATGCAATGAAAATTCCAATTCCTTTTCCGATATAACTAATAGCACAACCAGATACTATTAGCACTAACTAATTAAACAACCCTGAAACTATCAAGATTCAGTTTAACAGCAGCTTTACGGATAGGAATATAGTTGGATACAATTCTAGCATAAAACAACCAGCTTTTATCCTAGAAGGTAAATCACTTCTCTTCTGCATAAGACTAGCACAACCAGATACTAGCACGATGCAGTTGCTACTCTGAAATAGATATGATAAACCAGTAACAATCTAAATCTAGCAATAGATCAATAACAACAAACCCTAGTTGATCAGACTAGAAATTATCAATATCAATCATAAGCAATCAAGCAAGAGAATAGATAAAATCCATGCAATAGATTAAGAACGAGAATCTCACAACTGAATCAAAATGAAAGCTTCAACGTCTGACTAAGCAAGAGTGGCTTAGATCTTCATAGCAAAGTACGTAGAATGAAAAGTGAAATTAGGGTTCGAGAGAGGAAAACAAGCCTTTCCTCCACCCTTAAATACTAAAAGGAAATAAAGTCTCCAGAATTAACATAAAACGAAATATTAAAACATAATTAAAATAGTCCAAATAAAACAATTAAGGAAAACGGGCTCGGTGGGCTTCTGACAGCGGCGGCGGTCGCTGCCTCCTCTGCGACGGTCGCCTAAATTACGGCGGTCGCCGTCTTTAAATGGTGGTTGCCGGATCAATGCCGTAGCCAAACTAGCTGGGAGGGCTTTGGCGGCGGTCACTTCCTCCTCTGCGGCGGTCGTCGTGAAGCCATTTCTTCAGTGTCTTCGTCTCTTCAGCTCCGAATGCTCCCAAAGCCTCCAAAAGTGTGTCTTCAGCACCTCCTCGCCAATACTACATAACTCCTCTAACGTATCCTAAAACACCACTAAATCAATGCTAAAACCCCGTCTATACACACAACATAATCGTGTGTATCAAACTCCCCCACACTTGAATCTCTACTCGTCTCGAGTGGATAGAGAATTACCACCCATCATCAATAAAATCCCTAGATCATCAACATGAAAAGAATCTCACAACTAAGAGTAAAAGAACCTACATGAAAGCTCAACATCCATCCTACTCAACTACACAACAAGTCTACACCCTCAGCATCATAATCAGCACATCCACAACACACCCCAACCAACACAATGCAACTCAGCTAAACATCAATCTACAATATCAACTCCAGCAGACACACCATCCAAGTCCAACATCAACACAAAAAAAAATCATCAAGGAGAGTGCTAGATACCAAGATTACTACACCTTATTCCTCCAGGTGAAAACCTACCCGAAAACACTCAATTTTTTTTCTGCACTCATTTTGCTTAGGCGCCTTTTCAGGTTTTCACCTAACACTCTCATTTCATTTTTCAAATTGGACTCACCACCTCACATCACTCTGAATCTATTTTTGCCAAGGCCTAATGCCTGCCAGATTACCTGCTTTTTACCTGAACCACCCTTTCGGGTTTTCAGTCCATCCCAAGATTTTTATTTGCCTTTTATTCTATTTTTGGCTCTTTTCTTTATATATATATATATATATATATTTTTTTTTTTTTAAATAGCAATAGCAATACATAATCAACTCCCCCACACTTGGAATACACATTGTCCTTAATGAAGTAAGACATAATAAAATAGGGGAAGTCAAGAAAGTACCACTACTGCGGAGGTGGTGGAAAGTCTGGATAATGGGAACCCATGAATAGGTTCCACTGTCGCATCTGCTCCTCCATGGCGTTGATGTCGTATGCCTGCTGCTGCAACATCGAAGACTGTGCTGTATGATAATCGCGTTCCTCCTGGCGGAAATCAACGAACTCCTGATGGTACCCTTGCGCCTCCTGGTGGAAATCAGTAAAGTCTGACTGCATGGACCTTTGACGAGTATCCATCTACTGGAGCGTCTCCCATATCCTCATCTGATAATCCGGATGCCCCTCAGCAGCAGCCTGCATCTCAGGCATCGCAGTATCGTCCTCCTCCTCGGCCTCCTGAGGCTGCGCCACAGGAGCAGCAGAGGCACCAGCAACAGAGGTGCCTGCAGTTGGGCTACCACTAGCTCCCACGCGGAAACGGCGCAGATCGAAATCCACATAGCATGGCCCAAATGGTACCTCAAAAGGGAGAGGTATGGGGAGCTTGTGGCAGCCTCTCGACCCATATAGCCAGTACTGCCGAGGCGGGCTCCCAGACAAGACACCAACTATCCGAAGCTGGCGCCAATCATATGTATATCCCGGGGTCAGCTGCTGCGACGGGTCAGGAAAATCAATACCCAAGTGCTGACCAATCAAAGAAATCAGGCCGCCGATGACAATCTTGTGCGACTTGTCCATCTGAAATTTCCTACAGCAAGCCATAAACAAGGATCGCCAGTCCTTCACCATGTTGCAACCGGGTGTCATGCTCCATACGGCTTCCAAGTCTTGGTATGGCACCTTGTTCATCTCGGACTGGCCAAGGAAAGCCATCCGAATCACCTTGTGGGCTAACCTCAGACATGGATGGGACCACTTATAATTGTATTCGCCGTGTTGTGGATCAAAAACTGTGGTTCCTGTAGACTGATACCAGAACTGAAAGAAACCTTGCGTCGCATCCCACTCCTCCTGAGAAGACGGTGGCTTGGTTATCCCAAGCGCCGCATCCAGCTCCTCATAGGACATAGAATGGGGGCTGCCAGCCAACCGGAAGGTAATCCTGCCCTCATTCTCCACATGCTCATAACTAATAAAAAATTCCTCCGTCCAAGAGGAAAAAGTCGGTGCCCTAAGGTGGTAGAAACCACCCAACCCACACTGAATGAATAACTGCTCAGCACAAGTATCTAGACGAAGGTCCCTCATCGTCGCAGGATCGAAAAACAGAGTAGTCATCATGGTCTTTTTTCTAATTATTTTCCTACGGGTTTCCTCAACCTCAGACAGCCTCGGGCGGGATCGGGACGAAAAGGAGCGTTTCAACATGCTGAATATCAACAATTAACGCAGCAACAACAATCAAAGATAGAGGAAAAGTACAGAAATCACCAGTAGACAAGGGCGGCGGGCGCCGTAAGAAGAACGGCGAGCGCCGTGTGCAATGCGGCGGTCGTCGGGTTGAATGCGGCGGTCGCCGCGATGAACACGTTGGCGATTCTTAGAATTTGCAGCGGATCGGTGGCGGTGGCTGCTCCCAGTGGCTAGGCTTGCAGCGGGCTGGCGGCGGGGAAGGCTGAGGGAGCGGCGGTCGCCGGTCTTGGGAGGGTGAGGGAAAAGAGGGAAAATGTTTTTTTTTTTACAGATCTGTAAAGGTTTTTATAGATCTGGTTTTTTATTATTTTATTTTTTTTATTTTTTTTGACTTTTTGCACCCCGTTTAAGGTTTTTTCGGGGTCTATTTTGCGTCTTTTTCACCCTGTTTAAGGTTTTTTCGGGGTCCCTTTTTTTTTTTTTTTAATAAGTCGAGATCGGACCTGAAAAAGGCGGCGGTCGCCGCAATTGATTTTGGGCGCTTCGAGGCCAATCCTCTAAAAACGGCGGTCGCCGCCTTTTACTTGAGGCACTTCGAGGCCAGCTAACGAAAACGGCGGTCGCCGTAAGGACAGCGGCGGTCGCCGCCCCTCCTTCTTTGCTTGTTCGCGCTTCCTGCAGGTTAGTTCGACACATAATGCAAAAACAAAAGGAAAAACAATTGAAATTTACTAAGGGAAGGGGAAATAAACTACCTAATCATCGGGTTGCCTCCCGAGAAGCACCGTAGTTAACGTCGTGGCTCGACCTCATGCTTGCTCATCTTGTCTCAGCTTCGGGTTCCTTAAGGAACGCCTCTTCAATGGTGTCTTTTGTGAAGCCCTCATGATACTTCTTCACTCTCTGCCCTTTCACCTTGAACAAAGTCTGTGATGCTGCATCAAATAGCTCTACAGCACCATGGGGGAATACTTTGGCAACATAATAGGGTCCTGCCCAGCGCAATCTCAGCTTGCCTGGGAAAAGTCTAAGGCGTGACTGAAATAAGAGGACTTTGTCTCCAACCTTGAAGTCCTTCCTCAATATGTTCTTGTCATGCCAAGCCTTAGTCCTTTCCTTATAGTGAATGGCATTGTCATAAGCTTCGATCCTTGCTTCATCCAGCTCTTACAGTTGCAGCTTACGAAGCTCTCCAGCCTCATCAAGTCTCATGCTACAATTCTTGACAGTCCAATATGCCTTGTGCTCTAGCTCCACTGGAAGGTGACAAGCCTTACCAAACACCAACTGAAAGGGTGACATACCAATTGGTGTTTTGTAAGCTGTCCTATATGCCTATAGTGCATCATTAAGCCTCAAACTCCAGTCTTTTCTATTAGGAGACACCGTCTTTTCCAAGATGGATTTTATCTCCCTATTCGACACTTTAGCTTGCCCATTTGTTTGCGGGTGATAGGCAGTCGAAACTCTCTGTGTGACATGGTATTTCTTCAACAACGCAGTGATTGTCCTATTGCAGAAGTGAGTCCCTCTATCACTTATGAGAGCTTTTGGGACCCAAAACCTGGTAAATATATTTGATTTCAAGAAATCTGCAACAACTTTAGAGTCATCAGTTCTGGTGGCCTTTGCTTCCACCCATTTGGAAATGTAGTCCACCGCAAGCAATATATATATGTTACCACAAGAGGTTGGAAATGGTCCCATGAAGTCAATGCCCCAAACATCAAATATTTCACAGAAAATCAAACTTGTTTGTGGCATCTCATCCCTACTAGATATATTTCCAACTCTTTGACACCTATCGTAGGATTTGCAGTGGTTATGCGCATCCTTGAAGATGGAAGGCCACCAAAATCCTGCGTCAAGTACCTTCCTTGCGGTCCTTTGAGTCCCAAAATGCCCACCACATGCTTCTGAATGACAAAAAGCAAGGAGAGAATTTACCTCATTTTCTGGGATGCACCTACGAATTACCTGATCATAACAATGCTTCCATAGGTAGGGATCGTCCCAGACAAAGAATCTGGCTGAACTGCGTAGCCTGTCCCTCTGAGCCTTGTTGAAAGGTGGGGGAATTCCCCCGTGGTGAGAAAATTCACCAAATCAGCATACCATGGCTCTACAGTAGTCAGCCTGAATAGAGACTCATTAGGGAAACTTGTCTGAATCTGAGGCTGTGGGGTGCTATCTTCCTGGACAATTCTGCTGAGATGATCAGCAACAAGATTCTCAGCACCCTTCTTATCCTTGATCTCTACATCAAACTCGCTGAGTAACAAGATCCACCGGATCAACCTTGGTTTGGCTTCCTTCTTCGTCATTAGATAATGCAGAGAAGCATGGTCAGAATAGACAATGACCTTTGTACCAAGGAGGTACTGTCTGAATTTCTCAAGAACAAACACCACAGCAAGCATCTCCTTCTTTGTGGTGGAGTAGTTCCTCTGCGCACCATTCAGGGTCATAGATGCGTACTGAATCACATGGGATGCTCTTCCATCCTTTTGGCCCAGCACAGCCCCCACAACAAAGTCACTAGCATCACACATGATCTCAAAGGGCTTAGACCAATCGGGAGCCTGAATAATTGGGGCACTTGTCAGGCGAGCCTTCAGGTCATCAAAGGCTGCCCGACACTCAGCTGTGAACTCAAAACCAATCTCCTTCTTTAGCAGGTCGCACAGAGGTGATGAGATCTTGGAGAAGTCTTTAATAAACCTGCGATAAAAACCTGCATGGCCTAGAAAAGAATGAACTTCGCGCACATTAGTAGGATAGGGCAAAGACTGAATTACTTTAATCTTCGCCTTATCGACCTCAATACCTCTAGACGACACAATATGACCAAGTACAATGCCCTGCTCTACCATGAAATGACACTTATCAGAATTTAGCACTAAATTAGTGTCAACACATCTTGCAAGCACAAGTGATAGGTGATTCAGGCATGCATCAAAATTATCTCCATATACAGTAAAATCATCCATGAAGACCTCTATGAAATTTTCAATGTACTCAGAAAAGATGCTTACCATACACCGCTGAAAAGTCCCAGGGGCATTGCACAGCCCAAATGGCATCCGACGATAGGCAAAAGTGCCAAACGGACAAGTGAATGTCGTCTTTGCTTGATCCTCAGGTGCAATGGCTATCTGAAAGTATCCTGAGTACCCATCCAAAAAGCAGTAGAAAGCACGACCCGACAGTCTCTCGAGCATCTGATCAATAAATGGAAGGGGGAAGTGGTCCTTTCTGGTTACCGCATTCAGCTTACGGTAGTCTATACACACTCTGTAGCCTGTCTGCAGCCTTGTAGGGACTAGCTCTCCCTGTTGGTTTTCCACAACCGTAATCCCTCCTTTCTTCGGGACAACCTGTGTAGGACTAACCCATTTACTGTCAGAGATAGGGAAGATCATACCTGCCTGTAAGAGTTTCAGGACTTCTTTCTTGACAACGTCCATCATGGGCGGGTTCAGACGCCTCTGGGGCTGTCTGGATGGCTTCTCTTCTCCTTCCAGCAATATGCGATGCATGCAGGTGGTAGGGCTGATTCCCTTGATGTCAACAATGGTCCACCCGATTGTTGTCTTGTGCTCTTTAAGAACTACCAATAATTTATCTTCTTGATCCTTGGTGAGCTTGCTGGAGATGATCACTGGTAGTGTCTCCTTGTCTCCAAGAAATACATACTTGAGGTGATCAGGAAGTTGCTTCAACTCAATCACTGGTGCCTGCACAATAGAGGGAAAAAGCTTCTCGCTAGGCAGGGTTAGTGGTAAAGGTGATTTACCTGGTGGCTCAAGAGGAAGCTTATAGTAAGCGTCCAACTCATTAACAACTTCCTGCAAGTCAGTAGATAAAGTAAAATCCAAACTAGAATCAATAATAATAGATTGCGTGTCATCTAGGTGGTCCTCATCAAAAACATCTTGTACCATAGGCTCAAGTACATCAATTGCACACAGAGAATGATCATCAGAGGGATATTTCATGGCTTCATAGATATTATAATTAATAGTTTGGCCATCGAATTCCATAGTCAAGGAACCAGTACTCACATTGATCTTAGTGTTGGCAGTTTTCAGACAAGGTCTCCCTAACAGAATAGGGGCTGCATGCTTATCATGTTCCATATTAAGCACAAAGAAGTCAGCAGGAAAGGTAAGATCACCAACCATAACCAAAACATCCTCCACTATCCCTATAGGACGCACACTAGATCGATCAGCTAACTGAATGGAAATATTGGTCGCATGCCTGGGTCCTAATCGTAAGGATTCACAAAGAGATGAAGGTAGAACATTGATGGAAGCACCCAAATCTAACATAGTTTTATTGAACTTGGTACCTCCAATAGTGATAGGGATGGTGAACATACCTGGGTCACCACAGTTCTTGGGTAAGCACTTCTGAAACACAGCAGAAACATGTTCGCTTACCTTTACCTTCTTCTTGCTGTTCCTATCCTGATTTCTCTTTGTTGTGCACATCTGCTTTAAGAACTTAGCATAACGAGGGACAAACTTGATCAAATTAAGGAGAGGAATGTTTACCTCAATGTTTCTGAACATCTCAAACATGTCCTTGTCCTGCACAAGTGGCTTGGTACGCTTCAAAGCAGATGGGAATGGTGGAACAGGCTTCCAATCAGGAAAAATCAGAGTCGTGGACTCCTTCTCAGCTTATGCATCGGCTACAGGGGGCGGCGGTCGCCGTAAGGTTGGCGGCGGTCGCCGCTGACATCGTCAGAAAGTTCGAGAATTGGATCACCGTCACGGTGGTCGCTGCCTGCTGGGCGGCGGTCGCTGTTTTCTGGGCGGCGGTCGTTGTTTTCTGGGCGGCAGTCGCCGTAAGGCAGTTGGCGGTCGCCGCTCTTGTTCTGCTCCAAATCCGGACTTTCTTCCTTGTTGACCTCAGAATTATCTTCTTCGAGCTTCTTCCCACTTCTCAGAGTTACAACACTGACATTCCGAATATTCGGATTCGCTTCCGTTTGAGATGGAAGTTTACCAGAATCCTTAGCGTCAAGTTTACTCACCACTTGCGAGATCTGACCAAATTGCCTTTCCAAATTCTGAATGCTAGCTTGTGTAGTTTCTTGGAATTGCAATTGGTTCTTAGTCAACTTAGCAATATTGTCATTGAGATTGACGTTGCTCTGCATCAGCATCTTCATCATGTCATCCATAGAGTGTGAAGAGTTCGAGCTCTGCCCTTGAGGTCGTGGCACAAATGGCTGCCTAGGTGGTGGAGGATTACCCTGTTGTTGGTTCGGTTCTGGGTCTCTCCATCTGAAGTTGGGATGATCCCTCCAACCATGATTGTATGTACTGGAGTAAGGATCATGCCTGGGCCTCTGCTGATATCCTCCTACTGCATTCACTTCCTCTTGTAAGGTAGGACATGAATCAGTAGGATGCAAGTCGTCATGACAAATCTCACAAGCCTTAGCCTGCTGAGGTGTACCCTTCAGTTTCAGACGCCTCACCTCCTCTCTCAGCACATCAAAATCAGCTTGATCAATTTTTGATTGAGAACTAGCAACCACCAAGCTTTGGGAACCTCTCCCACTGTATTGTCTAGAGTCATCAGCTAGGGTGGCAAATATCTCTAGAGCCTCTTCATAAGTCCTCTTCAGAATATTCCCACCACATGAAGAATTTATCATCCGACGATCATCTTCACGGAGTCCTCCATGCAGATAAAGAATCAGATCATGATTAGCATAGCCATGGTAGGGGCAACTCTTCACTAGTTTCTTGAAGCGTTCATAATAGTCGTAGAGAGACTCATTGGAAAGCTGCTCTATGTTGCAAGATCTTCTTCTTGAGCTGATTGGATTTGATTGCTGGAAAGTATTTATCAAGAAATACCTTCTTCAAATTCACCCAAGTAGTGATGCTTCCTAGGGGTAAAGAATGATACCAGTCTTTAGCTGAATCCTTCAGAGAAAAGGAAAAGACTCTCAACCTCATATGATCTTCAGTAATGTCAGATGGCCGCATACTGGTGCAGACCTCAAGGAATTCATCCAGGTGTTGAATCGGATCCTCAAGGGGGGTTCCACTGAATTTCGGGAGTAAATGAATTACTCCTGTCTTGAGCTCAAATTTAACCCCATCACCAAGGGCAGGAAATTGCACAACATGAGTTGGTTGCTCCAAGTTAGGAGTTGTCAAGGACTCAAGAGTAACACGCAGATTTGCCATCGTATCAGCTTCCTGAAGTAGTGTACGCGCAACCCTGCGAGCTTGAAGAAAAGTTCTCTCGATCTCTGGATCAAAAGCAAGAGGTAGATTATTAGTAATACGGGTGTGAACCATAAGATAGGTTCACACCAAAATTGGCACACAAATCACACACACAAAATAGACTATTGCCTCCCCGACAACGGCACCAATTTGATAACAGGAATTTGTCGTGTTAATTCCTACTATGCAAAATATCCAAACAAACCTTAAACCGTAGTCCTAGGTAATTAAAGGTCGAGTCCACAGGGAGACAGAGTCTATCTTTATATGCAATTTGTATGTCAATCCAAAGTAACAAAAGGGGGGTTTTGTGTGTTTTAGTAAATCTAAACTTGCAAAGGTAAACAAACTAACAGTTGATGAATTCAGTGATGTGAAAAGCACTTAGTCAAACAACATCCACTATTCGTATGACAAGTTGATCCTAGATACTCATTCAAAATCTCATGCAATGGAAATTCCAATTCCTTTTCAGATATAACTAATAGCACAACCAGATACTATTAGCACTAACTAATTAAACAACCCTGAAACTATCAAGATTCAGTTTAACAGCAGCTTTACGGATAGGAATATAGTTGGATACAATTCTAGCATAAAACAACCAGCTTTTATCCTAGAAGGTAAATCAGTTCTCTTCTGCATAAGACTAGCACAACCAGATACTAGCACGATGCAGTTGCTACTCTGAAATAGATATGCTCAACCAGTAACAATCTAAATCTAGCAATAGATCAATAACAACAAACCCTAGTTGATCAGACTATAAATTATCAATATCAATCATAAGCAATCAAGCAAGAGAATAGATAAAATCCATGCAATAGATTAAGAACGAGAATCTCACAACTGAATCAAAACGAAAGCTTCAGCGTCTGACTAAGCAAGAGTGGCTTAGTTCTTCATAGCAAAGTACATAGAATGAAAAGTGAAATTAGGGTTCGAGAGAGGAAAACAAGCCTTTCCTCTACCCTTAAATACTAAAAGGAAATAAAGTCTCCAGAATTAACATAAAACGAAATATTAAAACGTAATTAAAATAGTCCAAATAAAACAATTAAGGAAAACGGGCTCGATGGGCTTCTGACAGCGGCGGTGGTCGTTGCCTCCTCTGCGGCGGTCGCCGTCTTTAAACGGCGGTCGTTGGATCAATGCCGTAGCCAAACTAGCTGGGAGGGCTTTGGCGGCGGTCGCTGCCTCCTCTGCGGCGGTCGCCGTGAAGCCGGTTCTTCAGTGTCTTCGTCTCTTCAGCTCCGAATGCTCCCAAAGCCTCCAAAAGTGTGTCTTCAGCACCTCCTCGCCAATGCTACATAACTCCTCTAACGTATCCTAAAACACCACTAAATCAATGCTAAAACCCCGTCTATACACACAACATAATCGTGTGTATCACACCAACCAACGTCGTTGCCTCATGTTCAACTCTTTCTGTGTGAAGACATACTTTAAACTCTTGTGGTCGGTGGAGATTTGACATTTGACATCATAAAGGTAGTGTCTCCAAATCTTCAGCGCAAAAACCACAACTGCTAACTCCAAATCATCGGTGGGGTAATTAGCTTCATAAGGATTTAGCTTCCAAGATGTGTATGCAATAACCTTCCCCTTCTGCATCAGTACGCATCCCAAACCTTGCTTTGAAGCATCACTATAAACCACAAAACCCTCAGTTCCTTCTAGTAGTGCCAGCACTGGTGCTGACGTCAAGCACTCTTTCAACTTCTGAAAGTTGGCATTGCACTTTTCATCCCACACAAACTTCTCGTGGACCTTGCGGAGCAATCCGGTCATAGGTAGAGCGATCTTCGAAAATCCCTCTATGAACCGTCTATAATAACCAGCAAGTCCTAAGAAATTGCGCAACAATCAATTACTGCTTCAATCTTCTGAGGATCAACCATATCCCCTTTCTCGTTGATTATATGGCCCGAAAATGCCACTTCCTTCAACCAAAAGTCGCACTTAGACAACTTAGCATACATATGATTTTGTCTAAGAATTGATAATACAATTCAAAGATGTACCTCATGAGCTCCTTCATTAGGCGAATATATCAAAATATCGTCAATAAACACCACTATGAACTTATCTAGATACTGATGAAAGCATCTATGCATCAAGCCAATAAAAATTGTTGGAGCATTCGTAAGCCCAAATGGCATGACTACGAACTCGTAGTTACCATATCTCGTCCGGAATGTAGTCCTCGGAATATCTTCCTCACGAATCCTGAGTTGATAATAACCATACCTCATATCGATCTTTGAAAAGACTTAAGCTCCCTACAACTAATCCAAAAGATCATATATCCTTGGAAAATGATACTTCTTCTTGATTGTGACTTTGTTCAATTCTTGTTCATCGATGCAAAGCATGAACGATCCATCCTTATTCTTGACAAAAAAGACCGGAGCACCCCAAGGCGATGCACTCGGTCTTATTTACCCCTTCTCAAGCAATTATTCAAGTTGATTCTTCAATTTCTGCATCTCCATTGGAGCCATCCGATAGGGTGCCTTGGAAATCGACGCCGTACCAATTTCCAAGTCAATAGTAAACTCCACGTCACGTTTCGGGGACAACCTTAGAATTTCCTCCGGAAATACGTCAGCAAATTCACGTACGATAGAATTTCGTGAACAGAGACTTCATCTTTCTTGGGTTCATCCAGATAAAACAAGTACCCGACACAACCTTGTTGAAGAAACTTAAACGCAGACATTGGGTTTATCAACTTTCCGTTATCGACGTCATTACGACCCTTAAACTTACACATAAATGGGCCCCATATGAAACTGTCACAGTCCTTGTATTGAAGTTGATTACCGCCCCGTGATGTGTAAGTCTATCCCGATAATAATGTCGCATGGAGCCATGGCTATACATATCAAGTCAGCCTCAAATTTCCGACCCTGAATGGTCACTGGAAAATCTGACAACCGCTTGGTCCTAACTAATTGTTCCCCATTGGGAATATTTACCACAAATGTGATAACTCCAAGGAGCTGAAGGAACACAGTGCAAGGCGAGCCCCCTTGATGGCTTCTCAGTTGGTGGCGCCGAGATGGTTTCTGACCTGACCTCAGAGGGTTCCTTCTCCCTCGTCCGTGATCGGAATGGGGTGATTCCAATGCCCAGAGATAGATCTTGAGGTCTAGTTTCAACCTTCAAAATTTGAGAGTGATCGGAGTTGGAAATCAGAAGATAAGACACTTTTACTGAGGCGTTGCTGAGATGGGATGAACTCGGCGGTTGGTGGTGCAATTGGTTCGGTGATGTTGGATATGAATTCCTTAGGTTGGATATGACGCACCAACCCTTAGAAGACTGAGTTGATCTCTTCAAGATGTGACTCACTTGAAAGGATCAACAATGGAGGTCCTTGATATCACACACAAGGAGAACGATGAAGAGAGAAAAGAGAGAGTTCGAAAACTGTAATTCTTGTTATGATAAAAACGTCCTCCAATTTGGTTACAATAAGCCTTTTATATGGCAAGGCTTTTTAGGGAATTAAAACAAAAGCAAAGAAAATCCAAGAAAGAAATTACAAGACATGGCCGGCGGCCCATTAGTCTTTCCTAGGCTTAAAACAAGCTTAACATAAGTCTATAAATGTCATGAAATAAAATCAACTTGAAGCAACATAATTCACGCGCTCGGACGCGCCACCTTAAGGTTGATTACTTCATTATCTTGATCTTGGTTAATGGAGATATCTAGGCTTGCTTGGCTCATTTGATGGGACATGGTCACATCATCCTCCCTCTCTTGAAAGGGATTCAACCTCGAATCCAGCTCGTCAAGGTCTTCATCTTCCTCCACCAATGAATGAACCAAATCAGCCACATTAAGGACACCATGATCTCCGGGCTCAAAGGGAACCTCTCCGTTGTCCAGCTTGGAATGGCCTACAATTGTCTTTTCTTCACCTGAAATCAAAGCACTAGAAGTTCCATGCAACTCCACAACTTGGTCATTAAACAGGTTAGTAATGTAAGATGCATCATGAAGTGGAGAACATGCAACGAATTCAGCTTTCTTAGAGGACCTATTCATGATAACAATAGAAAAATGAGGCCCTCTAACTCGTCCACACAATTCTAAGAATGTAAGCACAAATCTTCCAATGACTACATGATATCCAACCAAGTAGGCAAATAGTATTCCACTCATCTTCCTAGTCCTACGTTCAAGCTTAGGAGTGCAACTAACAACATAGCACACGTGCTTGTGAAGAATAATAGTATGAACTAGATGCATCCCGCATGACATGTATTGAGCAAGAGAACTTTGGTGTATGCATGAGTACCTAGTTCTACAATCAAAAATAGATTTAAGCACATGATATTCTCTTTCCCTAGGAAAATATTCATATTCAAGCAAAGGGAAAGGAATACAAAAAGTAGAGACAAGTGATACTTCCCTTAGATGTGTCTTCTCCTTTTCAAGGCAAAAATGTGTTTCCTCGGAAGGCTTAACATCCATGGCATGGACCTCTTATTGGAATGAGAATGGTAAGTACGAGGGAACCGTAGGTGTTGCATCCATCCAAGGAGTAGCCAAAGAATTTAGGGAGCTACGCGCAATATTGGGTCGATGCTTGCTCCTTGTAGATGAATGAGATGTTTCTACAACGTCCTCCTGTTTTTCCATTGTTTCAATCTCCTCTCCTTTGGCCATTGGGTCAGTAGCAAGAACATCCTCGTCTTTAGGCTCTTCTTCAACCAAGTCCTTGGCCAAAACATCATCTTCCTTACAAGCAGTAACCAAGACGTCACTCTCAAGGAACCCTTTGTCCTTGTAAGTGTAGTATTGGTTAGGACAAATATTGGCTAAGTGGCCTCTCCCTTCACACATGACACACACGATGTCACGTGTTCTAACCCGGGGAGGTGGAGACACTATCTCTCTTCTTTGGGGTGTGCTAACATGCGGATTAGGTGAGCCATAGGCTCCCTTAGGCTGCACATAATGGTTAGCCAAATGATATTGAGAGTTGTAAAAATAAGGATTAGGCTCATACCTCATGTATGGATTAGCTTCTTGTTGAGCAAGATAGCGAGCCTCCCTATATGATGCTCCATGTGCCCGAAAGTAGAAGACGTCCTTTCGGGGAATGTGACCTATGCTGGACATCTCCATTCGCTCTCCTCACAAGGTTAGTATCCAAAGCTATTACCAAACATAGAAGCTCCCACAGAACACAAGATTAATAAATGGAACCTAAGCTAGTAAGGAGCTCTCGACCTTGCCTTAAAGTCAAGAAATTTCAGTAAGCAAGGCGCCTTAAGGGATAGGGTTAGGTTGACTAGACTCAACAAAAGAATAGA
This sequence comes from Rheum nobile, assembly GCA_027886185.1. Lineage (NCBI taxonomy): Eukaryota > Viridiplantae > Streptophyta > Magnoliopsida > Caryophyllales > Polygonaceae > Rheum > Rheum nobile. The sequence continues at coordinate 342,620 of WOAB01000211.1, read as the reverse complement.
AATGACAAGAGTTTAAGCCAATTCAAGCCGAGCACAAACAATGCACACTTCAAAGAAATTGATCACTCGAGCACAATTTAAACCACTTAACAATAGGAAGCTACTAAGTTCGGCCACCTTGTAAAAGAGACACTTATGCACGAATGAAAGATGCTACTGAAGTAATATCCACAACAATGAAGCTTCGAACTGATTACAAACAATAGAGACTTGATTTTTGCAAGGTAAATTTTTCACTCGACTCTTTCTGGCTATGCCTTTCTTTCTCGAGTTGTTTTCGATTCTTTTTTTTTTACTCAATGCAGTAATTGATAATGCAGAATTTGAAATTACAATATCAGCAATTGGGCGTACACAAGTACTCAAATACTTAGCAACAAAACCTTTCCCGTATCCTATTGTTGTTGTTTTAAAAATAGCTCGAGTAGGGATCAGTTTCTAGGAAATGAGAGTGTCTTGTACACGTCCTTAATGGGTTAAACAACTGAGAAGACTCAAACACAAAAAAACAATGGCAAAAAGACAGACTCAAGTGGCTGCAAACCAAGCAACAAGGCAAGAGAAAATTAAGCTAACAACCTAAACAAATCACCTACAAACTAGGGGGCTGAAACAAACTAGATCCTATAGGCAATTCGGTTGTTTCTCTGTGGTTTCTCCACCCAACAACAATGCTAAACAAGGTGATAAGAACGACAAGCAACAACAGAACTCAGCCATTATTTCCAAGTCGCAATCGGTCACACACACAACAACACATCCTAGGCTGTCCTATGAGCTTGCAAACCGATTTTTCATGAACCAAAAGCCAAGGTTAAGGGCTGTACCTTACAAGAGCTCTGATACCACGTGATAACTCCAAGGATCTGAAGGAACACAGTGCAAGGCGAGCCCCCTTGATGGCTTCTCAGTTGGTGGGGCCGAGAGATAGATCTTGAGGTCTAGTTTCAACCTTCAAAATGTGAGAGTGATCGGAGTTGGAAATCAGAAGATAAGACACTTTTACTGAGGCGTTGTTGAGATGGGATGAACTGCGGCGGTTGGTGGTGCAATTGGTTCGGTGATGTTGGATATGAATTCCTTAGGTTGGATATGACGCACCAACCCTTAGAAGACTGATTTGATCTCTTCAAGATGTGACTCACTTGAAAGGATCAACAATGGAGGTCCTTGATATCACACACAAGGAGAACGATGAAGAGAGAAAAGAGAGAGTTCGAAAATTGTAATTCTTGTTATGATAAAAACGTCCTCCAATTTGGTTACAATCAGCCTTTTATATGGCAAGGCTTTTTAGGGAATTAAAACAAAAGCAAAGAAAATCCAAGAAAGAAATTACAAGACATGGTCGGCGGCCCATTAGTCTTTCCTAGGCTTAAAACAAGCTTAACATAAGTCTATAAATGTCATGAAATAAAATCAACTTGAAGCAACATAATTCACGCGCTCTGACGCGCCACCTTAAGGTTGATTACTTCATTATCTTGATATTGATTAACGGAGATATCTAGGCTTGCTTGGCTCATTTGATGGGACATGGTCACATCAAAATGGTTCTCATGTTTCATTGCATCTTAATCCAAACTTATCCACACAACTCTCTAAAACAAAAGAATGTGTAGCACCTGAATCAAATAATAGGCAGTGTTGGGCCACAACTTTTTGGGTCCATTGGCCCAAGCCCAAAGTATTTGTTAGACTTTCTTCTAGAAGATTTGGAGGAATAGAGGAGCAGGACGTTGCTAACAAGTGGACGTTGGAGAAGATCTCGGTGGACTATTGGATGACTCAACGACTTCCGAGAATCTCGGACTGACTTATGAAGCCGATCTTAGCCTAGGATTAGCATAAATATGGAACTAGACCACCGATGTAAGATACGCAATCATACTTATTCAACTATACCAACATCCTATTACTCTTGACGAAAGAATTGTCTTCTCAAATTATTCTCTCGTATCTACATTGAAGCGACCGACGATTGAATCTTTGTGTTTGTTCGTATCTCTCTTCAGGGAGATTAGTTTATATAATGCTTGTTTAATTTTGTCTACTTAATTATCGAGTTGATTTGGATTATCTAGATATTATTGACCTAATTATTGTCTAGTTGCCCTTCTTAAGGCGATCTAGGTCGGTATGATCTTTTCGCCCCCAAATAATTTGGCACCCACCATGGGGCATCTAGCCAATCAATGATCTGATCCGCATCCAATCATGGCCAATCTCGGAAATCCCATGATCCCCGCTGAAGACCAAGTTCAGGCTAGCGCCTTGGTCGCAAACCAAGCCGAAGACGTCGTCAACCCACCATTCTTGGATACCCAAATCCAAGAATTGGCAAAGAACATGAGCATCCTCCAAGAAGAGGTAGCCCAACAACGCTCAAGGACCGAAACCCTAAGTGCTCAATCCGAAGTTGAAATTGCGCAACTAACTTGTGAAAATGAACTTTTGAAATTGCAGGTGAATTCAGCCGCTTTGGTCGCAGGAGGATCGAGACGAGTAGTCAACACTGAGGGCCTTTCGATACGTCTCAACATGGATGGAGCAATTTCGACGCCCCTAGCAGCGATCACTCAAAACATTGCTTGACCTATTGGTATGTTTCAAACTCCTTCAGTTAATACTTTCACGACTATCGCTCCGGTTTCCATGACCGGGCCCACAGAGACTCGAGTAGCCCCTTCACAGGTCACCACACCAACGGATCTCCAAACCCTCATACATCAAGCTATCAGCGAACACATGAAGGTTTTGGACAACCGCATCGCTCGAATTCCAAGAGTCCCGCATCCGATCGAGAAGGAGACAATCCATGGATATGAATACTTTCCTTTCGTAGAGACGATCGCACGCGTCGAGATCCCAAAAAAGTTCCATGTCATAATTATGCCCAACTACGATGGGACCGGGGACCTCGATGATCACGTTTCCATTTACAAGCAAAAATTAATGACTATTTCTATTCCGAGAGGGAATCGCGAAGCGGTCTTGTGCAAAAGTTTTGGCACGACCCTCGTAGGACCCACACTATCCTGGCTTATGCACTTGCCGCAGGGCTCCATCGCTTCATTTGCTGATCTGGTCAATTCATTCAAGATCTAGTTCGCTAGCAGTCGAAGACTGGAAAAGAAATCAACCGATCTATACAGGATTTTGCAAAGGTACGGTGAACCTCTAAGAGATTATCTTAACAGGTACAACAAGGAGAAGTTCGCGATTCCGCATTGCGACGTCCCGACGTCGATCGAAGCCTTCCGTCGGGGGCTGATCAGAGGTGGCGAACTCTATCGCGAACTGGCCAAATATCTGTGTCAAAGCTTCGAAGACGTACAAGCAAAGACCATGGCCCAAGTCAGGTTAGAAGAAGACAAAGAGCCCACAATAGTAGACAATAGCCTTGATCGAGTCGATCGAAGGTCATCTTCGGACCATCGACCCGACAGGCGACACCAACCCTATCCCAAGGGACGAAGCGATCAAAGTCAGGTAAATAACTCTTATGAAAAGAATCATGATTGGAACGATAACCCAGCTATTGAATTCCTTAGGTTTTGATGGTAACAAACACTCAACTAATATGTGTACCAAGTGTTTCAGGGACAAGGGAAGTTATCCCATGGAGCTTTGCAGCAAAGGATCTCAGAGGGAATAAAGTCCTGTCAAGTGCTTTGTTACCTCTCAAGGAACTGAAGTGACGGACCAGATCAAGGCTGCAAAAGGAAAGAAGAAATCCAGCGTGTTGAATTAAGAAAACAAATCAAGAAGCACACGCGGTAAAGGATGAAGACTTCGGCTCTAAGGATCAAGCCGAATTGCGCGAAGATATGGAGAGAGAAAACCCGATTGTGTTATCTTAGGAATCTTTCCTAAGATAAGGCAATTGGAGAGAGAAGAAGAATATCCTTCCGATTGGATTAATTAAGGAAGGAGTTCCTTAATTAATATAATTGGTTGAGATATTATTCTTCCAACAAAATCATATATTTTGTAATCCGATTTTAGAATATCCTATCTTGTTATGATTAGGGTTTAGCCGAGTTGTATTTAAGTGAAGTGAGGATTCATTTCTTAGGTACGGATTTGGACGACGAAAAACTGAGAGAACGAAAAAGAGAAAGAAAAGAAGTGAGGTGTGTGTAAGTCTTTGAGGGTTGAGTTCGATTCATCGTTGTAGAAGAGTCTTCGAGTCTAGCTGGTTGTTTAGAGGTCGAAGTCCAGGATACAAGTGTAATCGAACAAGAAATCAATAAGACAAGTACACGCTTCAAAATCCTCTCAAGCGGAAGCTTGAAGGTAGTGGTTTTTCCTTGAGAAGCTAGTTTTTCTAATCAGGGTTTCCACTATACATCGTGAGTTCGTTCGTTATCTTTCTTGCTGTTTTTAATCCGTTGCATCTTCTGTGGGAACAAAGCTTTTGTTCTCTCAGACGTAACTCTAATGATCCAACAATTGGTATCAGAGCCTGGTGCTCTAGATTATTTTCGTTACAGAATTTGCAGGAAAGATGTCGTCGTCAAGCAATGCAATCGGTGATTCATTCTGGAAGCCACCAATTCTGAAGGCCGGTGAATATGACTGGTGGGTGGAGCAAATTGAGTCTCACATCTATTCCCTTGATGGACAGATCTGGAGAGTCATTGAAGTTGGACCTTTGGCTATCAAAAATGAGCAGGATGAGACGAAGCCAAAACCAAAGGTCGACTACACCGATGATGACTGGAAGAAGTTGGAGAAAAACAACAGGGCCAAAAAGATCCTTCACATGGCTCTTCTTCCCTCCGATCTCAAGAAAATCATGAGCTATAAGACTGCCAAGGAGATCTGGGATGCCTTGAAACGCCTTCATCAAGGAAATGAAGATGCCAAGAAGAACAGGATTCTCTCTCTGATAAAGGAGTACAACCAAGTCTCTTAGGGAAAAGATGAACACATTCAGGAGTACTACTCCAGATTCCAGGGGCTAATTGGTCAGCTTCAGTTCCTTGGTGAAGCAATGCCAGACTGGAAGCTGACTCACCACTTCATGCAAGGCCTCAACTCTCAGTGGGATGCCATTGCTCTTGCTCTCTACTCTCAGACAGATGTCAAAACTCTTACCATGGAAGAGGTTGTTGCTAAGCTAGAAAGCAACGCCTCTGTCTATAATCACAAGTTGAACAAGAACGGAGAGGAGAAGGCGAAGAGCATTGCCTTAAAAGTGGAAAGGGAATTTGACTTGTCCCAAGTCGAAGATGAAGATGAAGATGGTGATGAAGATGTTGCGCTCATCACAAGAGCCATGAGGAAGATATGGTCTCGAAACAAGGATTCGTCGAGTTCCTCCGAAGGGAACAGAGACCTAAGAGATGTGGTGTGCTACCACTGTCAGAACAAGGGACATATGGCTACAAACTGCTTCAAGAAAAAGGCAGGAATGCCTCTAGCAAATGAAGGAAAGCAGGCAATGGTAGCCACCTGGGGAAACTCAGACTCAGATGACAAAGATTCGTCACACTCCATGGATGTCTGCTTGATGGCCATTGAAGAACCAAATGAATCAAAGGGAGAGGTACTCAACGATGAGATAACTGAATCTGATCTAGTATCAAGCTTAAAAAACAAATCTAAAGAGAGCTTGATATCTCTCATTAAGAAACTTGTTCATGAGAATAGTCTTTTTAGTGAGCAAATTGAAGAGAAAGATGAATCGATCTCAAGTTTGATCGAAGAAAATCAGGGTTGGGCTGACAAAGTGCTCAATCTTGAGAAAGGTTCATCCTCTCCTTCAAACTCTTGCTCTGAGTGTCCTAAACTCACTGAAAAGATTGTATCTCTGGAGTCCTCTGTTTCCTCACTCGAGGCCGAGTCATTAATGTTGAAACTAGGAAATGCAAAACTTTCTAGCAATCTAACCAAACTCGGTGAGGAACAGAAGGACAAGCCAAAAGGTATTGTCTTTGTTGCAGCCAAGAATGAAAAGAAGACTGAGTCAAAGGAAGTACCTCGCTTTGGGATTGGCTATCAACCCAAACTTCCTGTTGATGGAACCAAGAAAAAATGCTCTAAAGTCGAAGAAAAACAGTCTGTAAAAGAAAAGGAGGACAATTCCTCCGGAGGGAACAAAGGCAAAGATTGTTCAAACTCGATTGAGGAGGGAAAGGCTTGATATCATGGACAGAAGGCTCACGCTATCTGGTTGAAGCAATCTCAAAGCAGTAAGTCCAATAATATTGATTTTCATTCAAGGATTGCTAACAAAACAATTTGGCCTGGAAAGAGCAAGTATGCAGATCTGAAGTGCCATAGGGTCTGTTGGTATTGCGGACACTCTGGTCACTACAAGCAAGAGTGCCTTCTGAAGCAGCACAATGAGGAGATTGCTCGCACTACTAGAGAGCAAATGAATGTTGAGCCTCCTAAGATTAGATATGTTGCTCCTATGCCCAGAAAGCATAAGCTTGTCTGGGTTCGCAAGAACTAACTCTTTCTGTGCAGAATAAAGTGAGGAAAGTTCCCGGTATTTCATTCATACAAGAGTCAGTTACTTGATAGGGAACGAAGCGAGTCTCACCTCACTCCTGCAGGAATGGTTGAGACTCAAAGGCCTGGTAACAAAGGTAAAGGAAATGGAGATGTGGATAAGGACTTAATGTCTAAATTGTTCCTTGTTTGAATACTCAGGTACCATGTACTTCTAGGAAAGACATCACTGTGTCGAGAAAGATTGGCATACAGGGAAACTTCTGGATCAAAGGATTAAATGCCAGTTTTCTTATTAGGACACCTGTTGGGGAACTCTACATTCAGTTCCATACGAAGCCTGGTTTGTTCCCCTAACTACATGTCTATTTGTTGTGTTCCCTCGATGATTGGCTAGATTACATGGTAAATTGTGAAAGATGAACTTTCATGTCTTGATATGCATTCTCTTCCTTGGGTATTAATTAAACATTCGACTTGAATATGTGCTTTTACTTCCTTGATGTACTGAATGTCGTGCATGATCTTCTATGTCATCATTTGTCACATGAATCAGCTTTATTTCAACCCAAAAGAATCAACTTGATGTTTTGTTCCCTCATCATAAGCCCAAATGATAGTTGATTCTACAACTTACCTAGAATGCCATGTTTGAAGTCTCCTATGAGCCCCTCTTATCATCCACAACTGGAGATCCCTCAGGCATGATGTAAAAATCAATCGCAAATATCATATATTTTGGTGTGATGGTATTTTGTACCCTCTCTGGTAACTAACCCCCAGCATCACACCCTACTACTTTTTGGTTTGGCGGGAAAACGATTCGGCTTCTGTGACTTGCAGGTTGAGGTGACGTGTGTTTACAGGATGTAATGATGGAAGTTTCTGTTGGGCCGCGTTGAGTATTTAGGGCTGATTTGATGGAAAGGAGTTGGGAAGGGTAATTCGGCTGGCTAAGTCGGATTTGGACGAGATTCTGATTTTATTTTGGGAAGTTGGAAGATTGCAATTGTTATCTGTTGGAAACTGAAAAGATTTGAATTTATCTTTGGAAACACTAGAAGATTCGATGAAGATTATAAATTGGAGTCTCCGGGTAAGTCTCATCCTCACTGTTTCCTTATCTTCCTCAAGAAATCTCTCCCCTTCCTCTCTGTCTCTCGTCTTCCCAGAACTCTCCCTCTCTCACAGAAATGGCCTCCAACTCAAACCTCCCCAACACCATCGCCCAAGACCTCCAAACCCTCCTCACCAAACTGTCCTCCATGGGAACCGACCCCGCTCTCCTCGCCGCCATTACCCAATCCCTACCTTCCACCTCCACCACTCCAGAAACCACCACTGTTACCCCTCCACCATCACCAACCCAGGACCAACTCGCCATGGTCCCCTTCGTAGCCCCAAATACAGACCCCGCTCTACAAAACCCTAACCCCAAAACCTCTACAGCCGTCCCAACCACCATCTCCTCTACTGAAATAGAGGAGGTCCATTCCCCTCCAACCCATCTCGACCCCATTGATGAGGAGATGGAGGAGATGCCCCGTCAAGAGACCCTGGTCACAGCTGAGGTGCACTTTGCTGTGAAGGAGAAGATTTAGTCGGTTGTGCGGAACCTCAACAAGGAACTGGTGGAGGAAGTTGATGAGGTAGAGCCCCCAAAGGCTCCTAAGACTTCTGGCATGGTGAAGACTGCCTGCTCCTCCAAGCAGAAGACATGCTCTCAGAGGAAGTCTGAGAAGGCGATAACGGTCAGCTCCGATGAGGAGTCAGTACCCCTCTCGGGGAACAACGCAAAGAAAGCCAAGGTGTATGCCGCTCCTGTCCGTCAAAGTCAACGTAGTCAGCCGGCCAAAGCCAAAGGAAAGGTGGAGGCTGATGATGTCAAAGACATGAGCCATAAGTCGGTGGTCAAGGAGCTGTGAGTCGTCCCTGAGTTCCTACTAGAGAACCATCTGAAAGGGGTGCATGATCTGTTGGAGACCCAAAAATGGAGCAATCTGTTTGTGGAGGAAGAGAAGATGGATGTGGTGCTGCTAAGGGAGTTCTACTCTACCTACGCGATGGAAGTTCGCCCCCACGCTGTTTTGGGGAGTTACAAGATGGAAGGGCAGGTCCACATGTTCTCAAGCATTGATCTTGGTGTTGCTCTGGGCGTTCCACATGAAGGTTATGGGGAATACCCAAAAGGAAGGTGGCCGAAGGACTTTGCCTACTCAGAGGTTGTGTTGGCTGTTGCTGGTATTGAGAACCCTCAAGGGAGTGCTGATCTCGACATCTCAGAGATGTCCACTGTCAACAAAGTGTTGTACCACTTCCTCATCAGCAACATCACGCCAAGGGGATAGAAGAGAAATCGGCTTCTAATCTTGGACATTGTCCTACTGTCCCTAATGCTGAAGAAGGAGCCCATTTGCATGCCGAAGATTCTGATGCAGCACATGGCCCATGCCAGGAACACTCTCCAGCACGCTCTTCCCTTCCCACGGGTTGTCAAGAAAATCCTTGAGTACCATAAAGTGTACAACCCGTCGGAGGACGTGTGCATCTTCTCTCGCCCGTTCGACGCCAGTAACCTGTACAAGATGCAGTTCGTTCTTCAAGATAATGAAGGTTGGGTGAAGGTTGAGACTGCCTCTGTAGCTTCTGAGGCAGTAGAGGATTCCGAGGCAATGGAGGTTTCTGAGGCCGACAGCTCTGAGGGGAAACTGAACGAGAATTTGTCTCTGGAGAGGGATGTGAGAAGTCTCTGCAAGGATGTGAGACGTCTCATGGCAGATGTGCGTGCGCTTATCTCTCATCACGCATCGGCTCAACCGACTCCTCACAGTGATGCCTGATCGCTTACCTGGTGTCCTTACCCCTCTTTTGTTCCCTTGCCCATCTACTCCCTCTTAGTTCTTCTTCTTGTTATCTGGTTTGTGTGCCCGGTGTGGCATTTTGACTATGTTTTGGTGTTTTGTCTGTCTTGGCGGTGTTTGCATATTTTTAAGTTCTTTTTTAATTAATGACCAGGGGTGTTTGTGTTTATCTGGCCTTGACTTTTCCCCTCTAACTCTTTACTGATGTTTTTGATGATGCCAAAAGGGGGAATACGACAGGTAGCATTGGTTGAGGGGGAACAGAACAGGTAAAACGTATTGCTGAACTAAGGGGGAACTAACTGTGTCTTAGTGGGAAACTTTCATGTCATATTTGTCTTTTTCTAGTTGGTAGATGCTTCTTGTTAAGGGTGTTTGTCACCATCAAAAAGGGGGAATTTGTTGAATTCCTTAGGTTTTGATGGTAACAAACACTCAACTAATATGTGTACCAAGTGTTTCAGGGACAAGGGAAGTTATCCCAGGGAGCTTTGCAGCAAAGGATCTCAGAGGGAACAAAGTCATGTCAAGTGCTTTGTTACCTCTCAAGGAACTGAAGTGACGGACCAGATCAAGGCTGCAAAAGGAAAGAAGAAATCCAACGTGTTGAATTAAGGAAACAAATCAAGAAGCACACGCGGTAAAGGATGAAGACTTCGGCTCCAAGGATCAAGCCGGATTGCGCGAAGATATGGAGAGAGAAATCCCGATTGTGTTATCTTAGGAATCTTTCCTAAGATAAGGCAATTGGAGAGAGAAGAAGAATATCCTTCCGATTGGATTAATTAAGGAAGGAGTTCCTTAATTAATATAATCGGTTGAGATATTATTCTTCCAACAAAATCATATCTTTTGTAATCCGATTTTAGAATATCCTATCTTGTTATGATTAGGGTTTAGCCGAGTTGTATTTAAGTTAAGTGAGGATTCATTTCTTAGGTACGGCTTTGGACGACGAAAAACTGAGAGAACGAAAAAGAGAAAGAAAAGATGTGAGGTGTGTGTAAGTCTTTGAGGGTTGAGTTCGATTCATCGTTGTAGAAGAGTCTTCGAGTCTAGCTGGTTGTTTAGAGGTCAAAGTCCAGGATACAAGTGTAATCGAACAAGAAATCAATAAGACAAGTACACGCTTCAAAATCCTCTCAAGCGGAAGCTTGAAGGTAGTGGTTTTTCCTTGAGAAGCTAGTTTTGCTAATCAGGGTTTCCACTATACATCGTGAGTTTGTTCGTTATCTTTCTTGTTGTTTTTAATCCGCTGCATCTTCTGTGGGAACAAAGCTTTTGTTCCCTCAGACGTAACTCTAACGATCCAACACCAGCTCTCCCCCCGAAGGTCCATTCCTACAACTTCAACATTTTTGTGTCAGAACTCGTCAAAAGTTTCGACAAGTATGGGAAGGAAGTAAGATGGTCTCAGAAAGGTGATTAGCCAGATGCCAAGAAGGATATGAGCCGATGGTGTGAGTTCCACTAAGATCATGGTCACTCGACAAACGAATGCATCGCCCTGCGCAAAGAAGTCGCAAGACTCCTCGCGCAAGGACTCCTGCGCAACATCATATCCGACAAAGCGAAAGCGACCCTAGACCGAAAGGTCCAGGTAACGGCCGATAAACCATCCTCTCCAATACATACTAAGATCATTAACACCATTTCGGGAGGGTCAGACGTGTGTGGAAACACATACTTGGCCGCCAAAAGATATGCCAAAGAAAGCAAAGGTGATAGACCGGTCGGAGGCGAGACAACCACAAGCCATAAACACACCTGTCATCACCTTCGACGACTTTGAAGCCGAAGAGTTAGGTAACCATCACGACGGTATGGTAATCTCTTTATTGATCGGTAATTGTCTCATATGTCGAATATTAATAGACACAAGTTGCTCCACGAACTTGTTGACACTAGACGCCTTGAAGGGTATGGGTCTAAGCGAGGACGATTTGACCCGAAAATCCACTCTGTTAGTCGGGTTCATTGGAGAAGTCAAACATACCCTCGGCGAAATAGTGCTAACAACGTATGCCGGTGGAATTAACCAACAGGTAAAATTTTTGATATTGGACTTCTCGTCCCCATACAATGCGATCCTCGACAGACCCTGGATTCATGCCATGAAAGTTGTACCCTCCATGTATCATCAAACTATGAAGTTTTCGACGAAGTGGGGGGTGCAGGAAATAAAAGGTGACCAATCACATCAATGATGGGGGCAGTCAAACGACATTCGGCATAGCAACTACAGTGCGGTGAAGGGACCAAACGATACATCGAACCAGAGATGGAACAATTAGATGAGATTGCGTTGGACCCTTTAAAGCCAAAACACACAGTAAGGGTCAGATTGGATTTAAGCGATTCGACTAGAGCTGATCTAATAGCATTTTTACGAACTAACGCCGACTGCTTTGCCTAGTCACATGAAGATATGGTGGGGATTTCCCTCGAAGTTATTACTCATAAACTAAATGTAGATCCGACCTATCCCCCAGTCAAGCAAAAAAGAAGGAAATTCCCACCAGAACGGAACAAAATCATAGATGACGAAGTCAAAAACTTGCTTGAAACAGGTAAAATCAGGGAGGTCAAATATCCCGAGTGGCTGGCCAATGTCGTCGTTGTCCAAAAGAAGAATGGCAAGTGGAGAGTCTGCATCGACTTCACAGATCTGAATAAAGCATGTCCCAAAGATTCGTTTCCCCTGCCACACATCGACGCGATGGTCGACGCGACCGCATGTCACGAAATGCTCACATTCATGGACGCATTTAGCGGATATAACCAGATCTTGATGGATCTAAACGACCAAGAAAAACAACTTTCATAACCAGTCAAGGTACATATTGCTACAAAGTTATGCCTTTCGGGCAAAAAAAATACAGGGGCTACATACCAAAGGCTCGTAAACAAGATGTTCAAAGACCAAATCGGAGACACCATGGAAGTCTACATTGAGGGCATGTTGGTTAAGTCAAAAGCAACAAAGGACCACATTGAGCATCTAAAGGAAGCATTCGAAGTATTGAAAAGGTATAACATAAAATTAAATCCCACTAAATGTTCTTTTGGAGTATCTTCAGGCAAATTCTTGGGATATATGGTGACGCAAAAGGGAATAGAAGCCAGCCCAGACCAAATCAAAGCAATCATCAACTTAAGGTCCCCTCGATGCGTCAAAGACGTCCAAAAACTGACAGGACGGATAGCAGCACTAAACAGATTCATATCAAAGTCCTTAGACAAATGCAAACTCTTCTATGAAGCCTTAAAGAAGAACAAGTCCTTTCAGTGGACAACATCACATGAACAAGCCTTCCAAGATCTAAAAGCATATCTGGCAAGTGCACTCCTACTAGCCAAGACAAAAGACGACGAGCCACTACCATTATACCTGGCGATATCAGAGTCGGCATTGAGTGCAGTCTTGACAAGAAAAGTAGACGGAAAACAGTCCCCAGTCTACTATATAATTCGCTCTCTACTCCCAGCCGAAACAAGGTACACATCACTTGAAATCGCATGTTATCATTGTGAGAACTAACCATCCCATGAAAGCCATCATGAGGAAACCATAATTTACAGGACGAATGACAAAATGGGAGATACACCTGAGTGGCTTCAACATTGAATACGAGTCAAGGACAGCAATCAAATCTCAAGTTTTGGCATACTTTGTGCCCGATTTTAGCCCAATACTGGAACAAGAAGCCACGAAAGAAGCCACACAACTAACGATTGAAGAAGACAGGGGCACATGGCAGCTCCATACAGATGGAGCATCAAACGTAAGAGGAGTCAGGATAGGAGTCGTACTGAAATCACCACAAGGGGACCATATAGCCCAAGATATGAGGTGTGAGTGGGACGCGACCAACAACGAGGCAGAGTATGAAGCACTCATATTTGGACTAACACTCGCACAAGACCTCGCGGTCCAGAACATCGAAGTGATATGCGACTCCCTTCTAATCGTCAACCAAGTACAAGGGTCGTATGCCGCCAAAGATGGCATGATGATGGCCTATCTAGACGTCGTCAAAAAATTTACAAGAAAATTCCAGCATTTCACCATCAAACAAGTCCCACGCGACCTCAACGCCCTAGCAAACCTCGGATCCGCTCTACATCCTGACGACTTCCGCAACATCCCACTAGCACACGTCACAACTCTAGCAATCCCCAAGACTCTCAAAACAACTAGTTGTGACAACACCCAAGCAACAGACGAGTTTCCTCTAGAGGAAGTCGTCTCGGCAAAAGTAGGCGACGACACCGAAGACGACCTCATAAACAACAAAGACGATTGGACTATACCTTACGTCAAATGGCTAAAGGAAGGCATACTCCCAGCAGACAAAGGAGAAGCCAAAAAACTCAAGGTACGAGCAACAATCTTTGACATAAAAGATAATATTCTGTTCAAACGATCTATCACAGGACTATACCTACGTTGCCTAAGCACAACCGAATTCAGGCGCATCCTAGAATCCCTACATGATGGAGAATGTGGGAACCACACTGGAGGACGTAGTCTATCCGGCAAAGCCCTCAGGACAGGTTATTACTGGCCGACGATGAACATGGACGCAATCGACTATGTCAAAAAATGCGATGCCTACCAACGGCACGCACCTATCACCCACCAACCATCAGAAATGTTGCACCTGACGCTGGCACCTTGGCCTTTCAAGCGATGGGGGATGTACATCGTTGGGAAACTGTCGCAAGCGTTCGGACAACGCGTCTTCTTCCTTGCTATGACCGACTATTTTTCTAAATGGATTGAAGGTGAAGCATATCGAGAGGTAAAAGAAAAACATGTCATTTCATTTATAAAGAATAACATTCTATGCAGATTTGGCGTCCCCTCTAAAATCGTATGCAATAATGGCTCCCAATTCATCGGTAGCAAGACGCGATCCTTTTGCAAGCAATGGAACATCACCATGGTCACATCTACACCATGGTACCCACAATCCAACAGCCAAGATGAGTCCAGTAACAAGATCATCATAAACAATCTCAAAAAATGTCTCACAGGGGCAAAAGGAAAATGGGCAGACGAGCTCCCTCTAATATTGTTGTCCGACAGAACCACCCCAAAGAACGCGAACGGACAATCCCCTTTTTCACTAGTCTATGGGAGTGAAGCAGTCATACCTGCTAAACTCCTCGTCCCGACGGCTAGATTTGGGTTACAAACCACGGAGCAGAACGATGTCGAATTATCTCACAACCTCGACACCGCAGATGAGATCAGAGAAAAAGCTAGGATCCGGATGATCAAATACCAGCAACAAGTCGCCCGAAGCTACAACAAGAATGTTCGAGTCAAGGTCTTCAAGGTAGGAGATTGGGTCTTAAGGAAAGTTTTCCAGAATACCCGAGATCCAGCACACGGAAAATTGGTACCTCATTGGGAAGGACCATATCTCATTAAAGAGATTATCGGTCAAGGAGCATATCGACTCGAGACAAAGGATGGACAACTATTGCCACGAAGCTGGAATGCGACTCACCTAAAGTTGTATCACTTTTAAACCTTTTGCCTTGCATTCTGACGGAGGCTAAAGTCGTGTGCCCAATCAAAGTAAAATCCTTAACAACCTAAACTAGTAGAATAGGCAAGCAAGGGTCGAATCCCACATGGGGGAGTTGTCTTTCTTTATGTAAATTTGCATGCAAAAGTAACAAAGGGGGGTTTTGGTTGGTTGTTTGTAAACAAGTAAACAAAGGAAACAAAAGCAAAAGTAAAAACAAAGATTGTAATCAATTGGGGTGAAAACACTTAGCCAAACAAATATCCACCATTCATTCGATTGATTGGTCCTAGGTTATCTCTATTCTTTCCTATGATTATTCATGTCCCTATTTGAAATAGTTATCAGTCCAACTCGGCCTGGCAACCCTTACTATCGAACGCACGAGAAACTATCAAGATTTAGAACAATAGCAGCATGGAGCATAGGAATTAACCAGGATACATGCAACACCAATATTTTTGCAGCATTTAACACATAATCAATTCTCTTTCATAATAAACTAGTCCTACCAGTCCTAGAATATCATGTTTGCTACACAAGATAAGGGATTTCAACTCGAAATATCCAAACCCTAGCAATAGACAATTACTAATATCAACTAGGTGGCCAGGCTAATCAAATCAATAAGAATCAATAGGAATATGCTCAAGAGAAAAGATATAATCCAAAGGAATATGAAATAGAGTTATAACCTCACAATCATGAATCAAATGAAGTCCTCCATTGTCGGACTAAGCAAAGGGTGCTTAGTTCTTCATAACTCAAAGGGAAAACAATATTGAATGTAAAACTGAATCTGAATAATGAATGAAAGTGGCTGGGAAAATTAGGTTAAATAACCTAACCCAAAACCTAATGTAAAAAGATAACAAACAAAGTCTTAAAAGGAAATAAAATAAAGAAACCGGAATAAAGAATTAAAAGAAAAACGGAAAATAAAATAAAAGTAAACTTCGGATGAAATCTTCGAAAACTCTTGAACGCGCTGACTCAGATTTCCGCGATCGCGGAAAAAGCTTCCGCAATCGCGGAAAATACAATTCTGAACCTCTTCGCTCTCGACTTTTCCACGACCAAGCACCTTGCTCGTCCGCGATCGCGGAACTTCGCATTCTTCACTTCTCGCCTTTCGTAGATTCCCGCGATCGCGGCCTCAGCCCCGCGATCGCGGTTTTGACTTTGTGGCTCCACTTAGCTTCTTTCTCCAGCTCTTCCTACGTCTTCTACGTGGTTTTCTTCTCATCTTCTTGATGTCTTCTTTTAAGCTCCTCCAAACCACCATATATGCACATCTACTTCTCAACTCCGATCTCCATAATATGCTCTAAACATCTCCAAATGGTACCCAAAATACCGGTAACAACTCCTAGATATGCACTACAAAGTAGCGCTAATCAAATTCCCCCATGCTTAAACCTTGCTCGTCCTCGAGTAAGCTAATGTAAACCTACTCCTCCAATCAAATCCCCAAGGTCTCAGGAAGCATAGCAAAATTCATCCCCACTAAGAATTGCACCTAACATGAAACTCCAAGGCACCAACACAATAATCTCAACACATCATACAACACAACACCAAACCTAAAGGAAAGCAGAGTACTTCCCCCAAGCTTATCCCGAACACCATATAGTGAATAAAAATCCAATCCTAGCCTCCATCTATCTTCTTATGCCTCCCAGAGTGACCTACCCGAATCCTCCTTATATCTCCTCTTATTATATCACCACACTAGGTAAAATGATGATTCCTAATAATCACTCTTCTTCTTTTCACTCATTTTGCCAAGGTGCCCTTTCGGGTTTTCACCAAGCCACTCATTTCATTTTTCAATAGATGGGCTCAATTAAACTCACATCACTCTTGACCAATTATTACCCCAGCCTAATGCTGGCCTAAGCCACTTGCTTATTACCTAAGCCGCCCTCTCGGATTTTCGACTTATCCCAGGATTTTATTTTTGTCTTTTTTCAATATTTTTGACTTTTTTCTTTTTCATTACTTTTTTTTCTTTCTCCTCAATGACTAGCAAGTATAGAATACTCTCTCATGCTTAAACATTGCATTGTCCTCAATGTAATGAAAGACAAATCAATGTAATGAAAGACAAAAAGATGAAGCACATGGAAAAGCAGAAAAGTACTCACAATCGTCGTCGAGTTATCCTGGACTTGGAAAGTTGTTGCTGGCGGTATATCAATGAAAGCACATGTCTCTGGTGTTGCGGTAGGTCTTCAAACAATCTCCACCGTGCAACCAAAAGGAATCCACTGTAAGGTGTAGTGGAATAGCAAAGAAATTGGGGTTGCACGGCCTTCAATGAACACGAAAATGGGACCCAGATGTAATTGTGGTGTGGGCCCTGGTGTTCCTCCTCCTCAGTTGTCAAATGTCGGGCCATCATCGGTGCCAAATACAAATGTGGGGTGAATGTCTCCTCCTTGGCAGCATGATGCGCACCTCCTCTCGTGTAAAACTCGGATAGAACTTTTTTTTTTTGAATCGAGCAGGGGTGAGGAGACTTACAGTAACTTTTCCGCGATTGCGGAAAAGACTCTTGTACATAGTTCACCGTCTTCAACTTTTCTTCGGGTCTCCTTCCTGCAGGTTAGTCTAATGCAAAAACAAAAGCAAAATAACACAAAAATAACTAAAAACATGGAATGAAAAAAAAACAAGGAAAGAACTACATACCTCGGGTTGCCTCCCGGACAGCGCCTTAGTTATTGTCGTGGCTCGACTTGGTACTCTCCCACTCAACTTGGGTTGCTCACATCAATTGAGAACTTGGGGTTTCCATCCGGAGGGTGTCGCTTTGAATCATCTATGCTGAATCCGACCCTCACCCCGTCGAATTCCATTGTAAGCGAACCGCTGCTCACACCAATCTTCATCCCTTCTGTGTTCATAAACGGCCTTCCTAGCATCACAGGGGTTGCATTCTTGTCCTGCCCCGTATCCATCACAAAGAAGTTCGCAGGGAAGAGCAATTTATCAACCTCTACCATCACGTCCTGTACCACTCCTTTGGGGTAGACATGGGAATTGTCCGCCAGCTGGATCACAATCCCCGACTTCTCTAATGGTCCGACCTCCAGAGACTCGTACAGCGAGAAAGGCAGCACATTAATGGAGGCACCCAAATCAAGCATGGCCTTGTCAAACAAGGTGCCCCCAATCTTGCAAAGAATAGTGAACATGCCTAGATCACTCGCCTTCTTAGGTAACCGCTTTTGCAGCATAGCGGATACATTCTCGTTGACCTGGACTTTATTCTTCTCCTTTACCGCCTTCTTTTTCTTTATCTTGCACAACTCCTTCAAGAATTTGGCATAGCGAGGGATACTTTGAACAAGTTTTATCAAAGGAATATTTACCTCGCAGTTGCTGAAGGTCTCAAATAATTCCTTGTCATTCGCCGGCCTTCTAGTGTCCTTCAGAGCCTCGAGAAAGGGGGCGGAAGGCTTCAATGTGCTGAGCGGAGGGAAGTCGGAGCGCACATAATCATCTTGTGCCGCTTCGACACTGTATGTGGCTTCAAAAACCTTTCCGCGATCGCGACATTCTGTCCGCGGTCGCGGAAATTCATCGTACAGGCCCTCCTCAATAGGCATTTTTCCGCGATCGCGGAATTCTGTCCGCGGTCGCAGAAAAACGCCGATTTTCTCCTCTGCTTCAGCGCGAACTCCGCGGTCGCGGCCTTCTTCTTCGCGGTCGCGGAAAACTTGTTATTGGTCTCGACTGGCCTCCAGTTGAGCTCCGCTCCTCAGCGTCATGGCGCATACGTTCTCCCTCGGGTTTACTACCGTTTGAGATGATAGTTTCCCCGAATCCCGGGCTTCCAGTCTGCTCACTGCGATGGAGATCTGCCCTACTTGCTTCTCCAAGTTCTGAATACTCGACCGCATCTCTTGATTTTGGTGGACCATAGTATTGCCCAACGTTGCTACAGTCTGAACTATCGACTCTTGGTTCTTGACCACCGTTGATACACTCTGGGTGAGGGTCCTGATCATGTCATCAACGGACGTGGGTGAACTTGAGCTTTGGCCTTGGGGTCTGTGGTCATATGGAGCTCGATATTGTTGTTGTTGACCCCCAGGCTGTTGATATGGTTGTGGGCACTGTAGGAATTGTGGAGGCCTCTGTTGATACTCTTGATTCTACTGGCCTTGAGGGGTACTCTGCTGATTTCCGTACCTCAGACTAGGGTGATCTCTCCACCCTGGATTGTACGTGTTGGAGTACGGGTCATATCTGGGCCTTGAAGGGTCGTATCCTCCAATGGCATTCACCTCAGCAGTGGGCTCCTGCAGCATGGGGCATGCATCGGTTGGATACATCATGTCATAGCATATCCCATATGATTTGACTTGCTGCTGGCCACCCTTCATCATGTATCTCCTCATCATCTCCTTCATCTCAGCCAACTCAGAAGCTAGTGAGGAATTTGGCTGGGAGTCTGCAGCCTTGACTGATTGGGCGCTCGCCCTCTTATTAAACTGTCTTGAGCCCTCAGATAGCTCAAAGAATACCTCAAAAGCTACAGCGGGCGTCTTGTTCAAAATATTTCCTCCACGGGATGCATTCACCATTCGACGCTCCTCGTCAAGAAGTCCTCCGTACAAATAGAGTACGAGGTCTTGCTCTGAATACCCATGGTAGGGGCAGCTAGAAGTCAGCCTCTTGAACCTCCCATAGTACTCGCACAACGACTTAGCAGCCTGCTGTTCAATGTTGTCGATGCTCTTCTTCAGGCTGTTGAGCTTGGTCGCAGAAAAGTACTTCTCCAGGAAGGCCTTTGTCATCTTGGCCCATGTGTCAATGCTCCCTGGTGCCAAGTAGTAGAACCAATCATTGGCCGAATCCCTTAGAGAGAAAGGGAAGGCCCTCAGCTTGATCTGATCCTCAGTCACGCCATTTGGCTTCATGCTGGTGCAGACGAAATGAAATTCAGACAGATGTTTGTTGGGGTCTTCTTCACTCATCCCATGGAAGTGGGGGAGTAAGTGGATTAACCCGGACTTCAGCTCGAAATTAACTCCATCTGCCAGCTCAGGGAACTGCACAGCCAGCGGTTGTTGCTGCAGATTAGGGGCAGTCAACTGCCTCAGCGTCTGTTGTTCGTCAGCCATCTCAAAACAAGGATTGTCAAAACACAAAGCTCTATTTGTCTTGCGGTTCCTAGAAAGGGTTCTCTCAATCTCTGTGTCACAAGCAAGAATGGGAGAGTCAGTAGCACGAGTGTGGACCATAAGATAGGTCCACACAAAAAATTAGCACATAAACACACACACAAAGAAAAAAACAAAACTTGCCTCCCCGGCAACGGCGCCAATTTGACGGAGGCTAAAGTCGTGTGCCCAATCAAAGTAAAATCCTTAATAACCTAAACTAGTAGAATAGGCAAGCAAGGGTCGAATCCCACAGGGAGGAGTTGTCTTTCTTTATGTAAATTTGCATGCAAAATAAATAAAGGGTGGTTTTGGTTGGTTGTTTGTAAACAAGTAAACAAAGGAAACAAAAGCAAAAGTAAAAACAAAGATTGTAATCAATTGGGGGGGAAACATTTAGCCAAACAAATATCCATCATTCATTCGATTGATTGGTCCTAGGTTATCTCTATTCTTTCCTATGATTATTCCTGTCCCTATTCTGAAATAGTTACCAGTCCAACTCGGCCTGACAACCCTTACTATCGAACGCACGAGAAACTATCAAGATTTAGAACAATAGCAGCATGGAGTATAGGAATTAACCAGGATACATGCAACACCGATTTTTTGCAGCATTTAACACATAATCAATTCTCTTTCATAATAAACTAGTCCTACCAGTCCTAGAATATCATGTTTGCTACACAAGATAAGGGATTTCAACTCGAAATATCCAAACCCTAGCAATAGACAATTACTAATATCAGCTAGGTGGCCAGGCTAATCAAATCAATAAGAATCAATAGGAATATGCTCAAGAGAAAAGATATAATCCAAAGGAATAGGAAATAGAGTTATAACCTCACAATCATGAATCAAATGAAGGCTTCAATTGTCGGACTAAGCAAAGGGTGCTTAGTTCTTCATAACTCAAAGGGAAAACAATACTGAATGTAAAACTGAATCTGAATAATGAATGAAAGTGGCTGGGAAAATTAGGTTAAATAACCTAACCCAAAACCTAATTTAAAAAGATAACAAACAAAGTCTTAAAAGGAAATAAAATAAAGAAACCGGAATAAAGAATTAAAAGAAAAACGGAAAATAAAATAAAAGTAAACTTCGGATGAAATCTTCGGAAACTCTCGAACACGCTGACACAGATTTCCGCGATCGCGGCAAAAGCTTCCGCGATCGCGGAAAATACAATTCTAAACCTCTTCGCTCTCGACTTTTCCGCAACCAAGCACCTTGCTCGTCCGCGATCGCGGAACTTCGCGTTCTTCACTTCTCGCCTTTCGTAGATTCCCGCGACCGCGGCCTCAGCCCCGCGATCGCGGTTTTGACTATGTGGCTCCATTTAGCTTCTTTCTCCAGCTCTTCCTACGTCTTCTACGTGGTTTTCTTCTCATCTTCTTGATGTCTTCTTTTAAGCTCCTCCAAACCACCATATATGCACATCTACTTCTCAACTATGATCTCCATAATATGCTCTAAACATCTCCAAATGGTACCCAAAACACCGGTAACAACTCCTAGATATGCAGTACAAAGTAGCGTTGATCACATTCCCTTTATGTCTAGTCAATTATATCTATGTATATCCTTTTACTGACTTAAGCATTGGAGGGCTGTTGGGCTCACACTCAATGGTCGCCCATTTGACCTTTTTCTGTGTTTTAAAGTTATCTTAAGCGAAAACGAGAAGCCTCGAGGACAAACATCGCCATTGTGGAAACAAGTACTCTTATACATTAAAGCACTTAAATTACATGATCGATCGATACACAGGGAATGGAGTAACAAAACAAGACACACTATTTACAAGACTTGTCCTATATGAGGTACTTGTCTTTACCCAAAATTACAAAAAACACTTCCCTGGAGCTACACGGCATGCCACGCTAACAACTAAAATGACAGGTCACTTCGACCAAACACCACGCGTCTCGGCCAAGACGCGACCGACAAGTCCACCTGCAAAATCAAGCAAAACAAAAACAAGGTATGCAGAAAACAAAGCATTCATAAAACACGCGACCCGCGATAGTAGACGGGTCGCCAAAACATTGTCCATCCCATCGCCATGATGGGGCACAACACAACGTCAAACACCTAAGTCAAAACATCCACAACACAACACATGCAAGATATTGCCAATACATAAGAACAAATGCAAGATTCGTCTGACCGCTCCTTAGCATCTGCAAGAATAACCTCTTGGCCTTTTGTTGTCTCAGGAAGCTCCCTTGACGCGTCTCCGACAGCTTCTTTAGTCGCCTCAGGGTCGGCTTCCTCCTTCTGTTCATCCTCTCCTAGGCCGACAAGCTTGAACAATTCATCGCCAGGGTTGCCGTTGGAGTAAAGGAGGTCCATACTAGTATAACACCCCCAAAAATAACTTGGAAATATTACCGCCAGTGACCTCAGAATACATATCTGGGGTCACCCAAGGCTTATCGTTTTTATTGCAAATAAATATAACATTGTAAATTTTATTTTATATCATGAAATGACCAAATAATGTTTCATACCGACATTGCAAGTTACAAGTGGTAACTGAAACCAAATACAAAAACATATATTGTAGCGGAAGTCTTTAGAATATATAAAATGCCATAAAGGTTTTGAACCGTGTAAATCTCACGACAGAATCCTCAACCTTAAGGAAACACTCAAAATA
This sequence comes from Rheum nobile, assembly GCA_027886185.1. Classification (NCBI taxonomy): domain Eukaryota; kingdom Viridiplantae; phylum Streptophyta; class Magnoliopsida; order Caryophyllales; family Polygonaceae; genus Rheum; species Rheum nobile. Next base: position 319,915 of record WOAB01000211.1, on the reverse strand, counting down.
TCAACTGCCTTTAACGTCGGGGATTTGCCTTCTCACAACTGAGGAAAATTACCTGATGTGCCGTATGAGACGGATGACACCAGCCAACCATGCAAAAGAAAAATAACGGTTGGTTAGTCCAATGAAAGACTACGCAAGGGTATGAAGAAAAGGTTCTAAGTAGTCGTATTAAGTTACAACAATCGCTTTTCGAATAATAGCCGATAGACGATGTTAACTTCAATACTTCTACGGAAATACAAGAAAATGAATGATTCAAGAGAAAGACTCCAATGGAATTGAGTCTTATAGGAAACGTATGCAATTGTTTGGGAACGTTAAGTTTTCACACAAGTTTATAAAAACGACCTTGATTATTTGGGTCCACGACCAACCTCACCGCGTACTGCGAATCCAGATTGGAAAGAGGACCTACTCTAACAAGAGCCCGGGCGGGTTCCATGTTGTACTTCTCACCCGAGGGTATATTAATTATGTGCGTAAAAGCACTGATCTTACTTACTTTCAAAAACGTACATTCACGTTAAGGCTTTTAATTCACATCATCTCGATACGAGAGATATCTTTGGGATGAATCCCGAATATTGGCACTAGCTAAGTGCACCTACCACTTATATCTTAATAAGGGTACAGTCATGACCAGGAGTACTAGGGCAAAAACCTCCTAATACTTGTTATAAAGAAACGACTAGACCTCGCAAGGTACATAGCGTTCCTACGAATACTCGTGCTAACTAAGCATGTAAGTTCACATATAAATCCACACCAAAATCCATTTATCACTTTATGGTAGTATCATATAGAATTATATATAATAGCGTTGTTCCTAGCAATATATACAACCTATTATAAATTCATATTTTTAACACAACATTTTATCGTTTAAGTTCCCAAACACAAATCAACAACTTTATTCCAACTTAATTAAACAATTAAGTATGTGATAATCAAGAAGAATATGGAATAAATCAACAAGAGTGAACCGCCACTTGCCTTAGTCTGGACGAACGAAGAGTTGGGTCCGAAATCTGGGAACTTGAACTTGCGCACGGCTGCCTACTAAAATTCTCGTTGGAATTTATCATCATTCAGTAGGGTCGGATTCCAATCCCTACCATCATCCATGGAGACGAGCACAATCCAACACCGACGACGTATACGAGACGAGTTTTAAAAACAAAACCCTAATTAGTTACGGATACAAAGGAACGAAAGGACGAAGAAAAGGCAGTGCCGCGATCTCGGTTTACATAGCCGCGATCGCGGCTTTACTGGGCAAAACCGCACCCGCGGCAGATAGGCCGCGATCGCGGTTCCATGCCTAGTCGAGATCGCGGGCCTCTACCCAACCGCGATCACGGTATTTATGCCGCGGTCGCGGGATCCATTGTCGAACGACAAGTTAAACGAACACAATGGAGTCATACCGAGGGAAGAGGAGGCTCGGATCTTGCTTCTTGGACAAGCGTGCACCACCACCACTCCTGGCTTCGCTTTGATGGAAATCCGACGACGACAACGACCAAACTCCGACAACAACACCAAAAACCGAGAGGAAGAGATGAAGGATGTGAAGAACCCTCGGATACGCCCCTATTTATAGAGTAAGGGTGGAGCTCTTCCACTTAATGAGAGGGTCACCCAACCGCTTGACCCCCCTACACCGGCCGCTCAGAGAAGAAACGCCGGAACATAGATCATCGGCGTCTCAGTAAAGATGAGGAAGAAGACGAAGCAATGGTGCCGCGATCGCGGTTTGGCCTTTGGGCAAAACCGCGCCCGCGGTTTCATAACCGCGGTCGCGGGCAATGCCGCGCCTGCGGCTCTCGGGCCTTGATCGTGGGTCTTGCTTAATTCCGATTTTAGCAACCCTTCAATAATTAGAACCCATATTTCATTAAATGTGTATCCATACATTCATATGGTTCTTACAGGGTTACAGAACATGCCTAACACGTCTTGCTTACAAAACGAAAGTTGGGACTTTTAGGGGTTATTACAACTAGCCTTCTCCTCCTCAATACTCCAGGCCGAGTGGGTTCCCGCAACATATTCTTCCATCATCTCAATACGGGATTGTATGCAAAACTACGTCCCCACATCACTGGCAATCTAGGAATCCATCACACGAAGCTCTTCAACGCTACCTTCCAGCTCTTTGAGACGATCCTGAACGTCCATGAACCTTTTCTCAGTCGAAGTCAACTTGTTCTTAGCAGCCTTTGCACGATTATTTGCGGCTTTAAGCTGACCCTAAGCTTGAGCAATCCGCTTGTCAGCCCCGTCGCTTAAAGCTTGCACAGTTGAAAATGCTACGATAGAATACTGGAGAGCCTGTGCACAACAAGTCATGTAATCGATTATCAAAAAAAAGGGTTTTATGCATACACAAATAGCTCTACATGTACCTTCCAAGCAACGACTCCAGCTTCGTCGATGCAGTCGATGGGGTGCAGATCGCCGATCTCCTTCTTAGCCTCATCCAAAGTCTGGAGCGGGTCGCTCAAAGATCTGCCTCTTAATTCGCCTGTCGGCGGCTCCGCTGCGACAATTGCTTTTCTTTTCGCTCTGGAGGTCTTGGACGAAAGTGAATCCACGTCGATAACCTTAGTCGACGCATGCGCTCTGGCCGACGCAGATGCCTTAACCGCTGAGAGTTTGTGGTCTAGGAGACTCTTCCCGGACAAGCGAGCACTAGATCTTCCGCTGCGAGACGCTTTCAAGAAGGCGCAACAAAATAAGCAAACGATGAGTCCAAAGACCAACCAAACGCATACCTACAGGAATGAACAAGTGCCTTTTATGATGGATGCCGAAGGAGTCGACATTTCGACAGGGTCGGACACTAAGAAATTGGTGTTTTGAAAGATCGATCAGCCTCAGGAAGAGCAAGTAGAGCAGCAGTCTCCGTTTCAAAGGCTTCGGGTTCCTCTAGATTAGGCGCTGCAACGAAGTGCATGTAAGCAAAAGTTTATAAGATATCCGATGAGAATTCTGAAAAGACAAACACAGTACCTGTCTTTCTCCAGTCCGAGAGCAGGAAAGAACAGTCGACACCCCTTTCAAGCGACCTACGCTCCACAAAGAAAAATTGGGATCTTCATCCGCGGTCATTAACATCAAGGTTTAAAGCTATGGGATTTCTATTCCGCCGGAGGCGTAATTGGAACCTAGATGAGCCACGACTACTCAGGTAATAGGTGTACCATAAGGCATCGAAAGCAAAGTCAAAATCAACACCAAAAACTAGGAGATCAACTACCCTAAGCAGACGCCATGCATGAGGCATGACTTGACAAGGGGCAAGCTTCAAAACGGCAAGGAAATTTCAGCCAAGGCTAGAAAAAGGGAAGGAATGGCCAATCTTAAAAGGGTATTCGAAGAAGCGATTCCAACCCTCCCGGTGTCAATCGGCTCGCTCATAAGGGAGAGGAAGGCGCGCTAAGGTGCCCTCTGGAAACTGGCCGACGTCAAGAATCCTATTTAGCTCTGGATGGGTCAAGGTACCAGGCAAAGAATCCTCTGGAATCAGAAGTCCTAAAGGGTTGAAGATGCATTCCTTCTTGGCGGAACCACCATATGTGATTCTACACTTCTTGGATCTCGATAGCTCCATGAAAGGAACAGAGTAAGAAGGAAACAGTAAGAATTCAAAAAAATTACCTTGGAAAGTTGAGAACTTCTGCAGAGAAGAGATGGTGAAAAGAAGGGTAAATGATGGCCTATTTAAGAAGGTGAAACCGACACATCATCGGTCAATCTGATGGCCCAATCAGACAGCGCCACGTCACCTAGACGCCTGCGAGAAAATCGGGAGAAAAGATTGTGCAGGTTTAAAAGATCAAACCGTCCCATCAACTATCATCTCCGGCCCACTGTGATCTTGGGGCAATTGTTGGGCCACAGCTTTTTGGGTCCATTGGCCCAAGCTCGAAGTATTTGCTGGACTTTCTTCTAGAAGGTCTGGAGGAACATAGGAGTAGGACGTTGCTAACAAGTGGACGTTGGAGAAGATCTCAGTGGATTGTTGGACGACTCAACGACTTTCGAGAATCTCGGACTAACTTATGAAGTCGATCTTAGCCTAGGATTAGCATAAATATAGAACTAGACCACCAATGTAAGATACGCAATCATACTTATTCAACTATACCAGCATCCTATTACTCTTGACGAAGGAATTGTCTTCTCAAATTATTATCTCGTATCTACATTGAAGCGACCGACGATTGAATCTTTGTGTTTGTTCGTACCTCTCTTCAGGGAGATTAGTTTATATAATGCTTGTTTAATTTTGTCTACTTAATTATCGAGTTGATTTGGATTATCTAGATATTATTGATCTAATTATTGTCTAGTTGCCCTTATTAAGGCGATCTAGGTCGGTACGATCTTTTCGCCCCAAAACAGGCAGACTGATGTAGAATGTAGGTATAAAGTACCTTGAGCAACAAAAGCGTTCGGTCCATCGGCGTCACGCATCTCTTAGAGCCGCTGACCTTGACAGTCTGATGCAATCGAAGCTTTCCCCTTGTTCTAAACAGTAGACTGCATAGCAGCACTCCCTGCAGGGCTTTGCTAACCCGAGCGTTGCGTAGAACAAGACTGGGTCATCTCATTCTTAAAGCGACTGGACTTAGAGAAGTTCGACGGCGGAGTTGGCTGCTTGAATACACCATTCTGTTGGTTGTTACTCATCGACCTCCGTCGGTTATGCTTCTTCACTGACTCTTACAAAGTCACTTCCAGCTTATAAGCAGCGTCAACATACTGCTCCAGAGTAGTACAGCCATGACGCACCATCAATGTCTTAATATCCGGGTTCATCCACTCATGGAAATGCCAGATCTTGCTCTCCAGTAGCCAGCTCACTCCCTGCATAGTGCAGTAGGTGACTGAACTTAGCAGCCAAAGCAGTCACCTTCAACCCATCAGTCTTCAAGTATAGAAATTCCTTGTGCTTCTCCTCTATCATAGCCCGAGAGAAGAAACGGTATGTCATCTTGGTCTTGAACATAGACCAAGTCAACTCGGGATGATCAGCTAAACTCGTGCTCTCTCACCATTCACTAACCCCATCCTTCAGTTGTAGCGAGGCAATGTGCACTTTCTCAGCCTCAGTGCACACAATGTTCCTGAACAAACATTCCATGTGCAAGAACTAGTAGGCCACTTTGATGGGCTCTCTAGTACCGTCATTGGAATCAGGCCTCATAGAGTTGATCGCTTTCAGCGCACGACTAAAGGTTCCTCCAACTCTCTGAGCAGGCATAGGAGCCGATATTCATTGGCTCCTCCACATCAGGAAAAACCTGAGGAGTTGTATTCTCCTGAGCATGCGAAATCCCTAGTTCAACCATTTCGGTGACCGCTTGTATTACAATCTGCCTTATTGCCTCGACAACAGCATTGTCGAAGACAACCAGAGCAACAAGAGGTATCTGCACCCCTTCCCTTTCGACTTGAGGATTAGCTTGAGGCAAAGCATCCACAGCCAGATTGTTGTGGGATCCCGACCTAGTTTCATCCTCTTGATTAGATGCACTCTTTAACTGGATTCGAGAGACATTGCTCGGTCCGCACTTTGACGAGCAACATTCCTAGTGTTCACCATCTGATTGCATTTACATTTATTAGATATAACCCAATTCAATATTATATTGCTTAGAAATATAAATCTCAATGCAATAACTGAAGATAACCATATGTTAAACCTATCACTTATTATTGAAGGAAACACCAAAATCCAACTCAAACAACACTCAAAGGGTTCGAAGAAAATAACATCGGGAGACTATTGCTCCATTATTATTCATAAGTGGAAACGCCAGAAAGGAAAACAACTAGTTGTTTTCCTTCGGAGGTGGTTCTTCCCCCGACTCTTCTGCGGGTCTCTTTGATTCCTTAGACTTTGGAACACTTGACCACTCGGCTGGCACTAGTGGATGACAAAACTTGTCCATAAATCCAGCTTGAAGCTCTGAGGCTTTCAAATGCTGCACTGAATCGGTATCCGTCAGCTTTCTAGCATGCTCTATGTCTCGCAACACTGACTGGAAACATCCCACCATACACTTGAAAGTTGACTTGAGTCTGAGAGCCTTTTCCTTCATGTCGTCCAACGACTTCTTCCAGCTCTTCATATGCTCTTTTAGCACTGGGATGTTCACTCGGACCTGTTGAGGCACAGTACTGCCAGAGGCAAAGTATTATTCCCAAGGTCGATCCCTCCTCCTTATCTGTTGAGTCGTCTCCTCGATGAAACAAATAGTTTCTAAGGTAGTCACCCCATCAAGCGTCTCTCGAGTAGTCAGACTGCTTGGGGATTGAGGCGGTGAAGGAACAGGAGAGGACACCAAATCAGTTGGAGGTGTAGTCGGGTCATACTCTTCCCATTCAGCATTGGGAAACCCATTGGCCTCATAAGTAGCTGGAGACAACGACAAGAACATCGGCGTCTTACTGTCGGACAGTTGAGCTGGTTTAGACTGTACCTGCTCTCTCGTAGTCAGGACCCTCCATTGGTTCCTCCTCCTCTAAGACTTCTGGGAGAGGGGACAGCTTGGATTGCACTAGCCCTTCTCCTTCACTCACGTAGTCAGGATCCTCAATTGGATCCTTTTCCTCCTCAGTGGCTTTTGGGAGAGGGGACTGCTTGGATTGCACTTGCCCTTCTCCACCACTCTCGTACTCGAGGTCCTCAATCGGATCCTCCTCTTCAGTGGCCTGAACTAACACCACATCCTCCACAGCTACCCTTGGCGGGGTAAAATGCCCCACATGGCTATCATTCTCGATATCAACAACAGAATCAGGCTCAGACTTGAGTGTTGGAGAGGTTTGAGATTCATTCAAGGCTTTCAGCTGAGACCTTGTGAAAACCATTGTCTTGAAAGAGACAAGGAAAGGTCAGAACTTTCCACTTAAAAATCTACACTTTCTATGAATAGGCATGAGTAGATGAAACTACTATTATTGGAAGATGTTTGAAAAAAAAATCACACAAACTACTAGTCAAAACTTGAATCGTCTTTTAAACCGACCTTGTCTTCCATTTCAAACCCCTTATAAGAGAGTATAATAATATACTTTTGAAATCATCCCTGCCAAATAGTTGTGGCCTAAAACCTCTGTAAAGACATTTTTATTCTAAGCCTTACTTATGGCCTATAGTAAAGAAAGTTTTCACAACAAGTTTTTGTTTTATAAAACTCAAATAAACACAAAACGGTTTAAAAGTTTTGAGTTTAAAAACCTTTAGCTCTAATACCATAATTGTAACACCCCTAAATTACCTTAGGAGTATTACCGCCAGTGACCTCGGATCACATATCCAAAATCACCCAAGGCTATACAATATTGATCCTAAATACAAAATAATACAAAAAATAATAAATTAAATCCAAAATTATCTTACAAACGAAGTTTCTAAAGATGGAAACTCAATAATATATCAAAGTATCAGCAGAAGACTTATAAATTACCAAAACTCCAAAACAGGATCTCAACCTTATTCAAAAACAATTGTCAAATACCAAAAGGAAACAGATGCCTTCAAAGTCGTCTTACCGCGTCTTCAACTTGGGAAGCATTACCTGATGTGCCATATAGGACGAATGACACTAGCACACCATACAAGGAAAGATAAAGGTTGGTTAGTCTAATGAAAGATCAAACAAGGTCTCAAACAGAATGGTTCCATCTGATTGTATTCAACTACTATCATTGTCTCTCGAATAATAGTCGGTAGACGATACATAACTCGAATACTCTCACTAAAACGATAGGAAGAGATATGCACCAAGAGAAGACTCCAAAGGAATTGAGTCTAATAGGAGTATGTATGTTTGTTTAGGAACATTATATTTATCACACAAAGTTTGAAAACGACTACTTGAATATTTGGGTCCCCAACCAACCTCACCGCATACTTTAAACAAGAGTCCGGGCGGATTCCACGTTGTACTTATCGCCCGATGGTATATTAATTATGTGCAAAACGGAACTTATCTTATTTCATTTCAAAACTTGCATTAATGTTAAGGCTTTTAATTCCACAACGAATCTTGATACGAGATATAGAATGAGACGAATCCTGAATATTGGCACTACCTAAGTGCACCACCACTTAGATTCGAATAAGGGTATGTCATGACCAAGAGTATTAGGGCAATAATCCTCCTAATACCAAGTTATAAAGAAACGACTAAACCTCGCAAGACAAATAGTGTTTCTACTTCCTACGATACCCGTGCTAACTAACAAATAAGTCCACACCAAAGTTCATCTAGCACACTACAATAATATATATATATATATATATATAATTAAGATCAGGTAAAACGGCCTCTTAGGGTAAAACGGAAGTACTATTAAGGGCCATTAGATTAGGATGAATTTAATGGCCAGGATTTATTTCTAGAGGATACACAGATTTTAGTATAGGAAGTATTCACCGGATTGAAATCAAATGGCCGTGTTTTATGGGATTCTAATAACTGAGAGCGATCCATTTCCTTTTTTATTTTATTCTCTCCCTTCCAGATCTCTCCCTCTCATCTCTCCCCGATCCCCTTTTCATCTTCCCAGATCTCCCTCCCAGATCTCTCAAATCTCTCTCGCTCTAACCCACCAAGGCGGAAGCGGAGCATCGCACAATCCCGGGTTTCCGACGAACTCAGACGCCGGCAACTTCGCCATGTGAGGCGGAATCTTCCCACTCAACCTATTATTCGACACGTCAAATCTTCGCCGAAATCCCTCCGCTATCAAGGAATTCGTTGAAGAGGAAGTGCAGTCGCCATCACCGATCAACACCGCCACCAGTCTGACGGCGTCCCTCTCGGAGTAGCAGCCGTTGGCGAGGACGCGATTGAAAAGGTCACCGCCGTCGCAGAGATCCGTGATGAGGTGGACGTGATCGGAGTCCTCGTAGGCGTCGAGGAAGGCGAGGATTATTACATTTGTATATTTCAGGTAAGACATTTCTCCTCCTTTTCTTTCGTTGAATTGAAATTGTAGAGAGATTAAACTTGATTTGAATAATCGAAATTGATTTGGATGAGATCATCTGAATTTCAGGGAGTCAATTTTGGGATTTAGGGTTTTCTGATATGGCTCTGAATTTGGATTTACGGTTTCGTGATTCTCTGCCCGTCGTCATTGCTTCTTCCTACTCCATTTGCTAGAGATCCGTAGTACAAAGAAGAAGGGCCATTTAATTACGGTTTTGGTTGTTCAATTGCGGTTCCAATCGTAGCCAAAATACGATTTTGGTGTTCTATTTTTTGGGGGTTGCAATGAAGAAGAAGGGCTATAAGGTTTTGGTGTTCTGTTTTCTGGAGGAAGTAAAATTGGGGGTTGCAATGGAAGGCGTGTGCTGGTCCCCTGGTCGAGATCCCTAGAGTTGGGGAGAGAGTCTACTATTTCCCACAAGGCCCCATGGAGCAAGTAAAATTTGGGGGTTTTAGCCTTTTAGGTTTAATTTGTTTTCAATTTTGATGGCATTGTATGAGTTATTTATCATTGATATTCACGTTTTTATATGTGATATTCAAATTGTTTATTGTGATATTCATACACATTTTTTTGATATCTATGTTGGATTTAAGTTTCATGCGTTGAATACTTGATATTCAAATTGTATGATGTGATATTCACTATAATGTTGTTCATATTCATTAAGTTTCATGCGTTGAGTAGTCGATATTCAAAATTTATGATGTGATATTCACTATAATATTGTTGATATTCATTATAATAATGTTGATATTCAGGTTGATCGTGCGACCCAAAATCGACGCGACAATATCATTGTTAAACCCCACCACCATGAATCAAAGCTTCGAAGATATTGGGTGGTGATATTCGTGTAGTTAGGTGATGATATTCATGTACTTGGGTGACTATGTTAATGTAATTGGATAGTGGGCGATATTCACAAAATGGGTAGTGATATTCACAAATTGAGTGGTGATATTCGTGGAAGTGGATTTGATATTCATGTGATTAATTGAGATATTCATGTAACTTAATGTGATATTTATATTATCAAGTGGTGAAATTCATGATTTAAGTAATGATATTCACATTTTTAAGATATTAAATGTTCACTTATTAAATAGAAATCGATATTCAAACAAACACGAACGTTATTCATTAACAAATGATCGATATTCATGAACACATTAACGATATTCACGAACGCTGGAAAATCATTAAACGAGCAGAACGAATTTAAATCTAAACGAATTTAAAATAATCTTCCCATTTAAATTTTAAATATTTGAAGAATCTCATTCTCTCTCCAATTACAAAACAACTTCCTATTTTGTAGGATATTAATTTCGGTAATTCAATAAAGAAGGCAGGTTATTCAAATTCGGTACAATGCACCCCCATGTGGCTTATTTTGCTCCATCAAATTCAGCCCTCCAATCTCTTCAATCCAACGCTCCTTATTTGTACTTCCGTTTTACCACAATTTTCGTTTTACCGGAGCACGCCCCTATATATATATATATATATATATATGAGGGTAGCTAGCAAATATACAACCTAATAATAAAGTTCATTTACACACCAATTTAACACACAAGTTTTGAAACAAGAATTATCAATGATATTTATCCCAACATAATAGCACAATAGATTCATTGTAAATTAAAATAAATATGAAATAAATTACAAGAGCGAACCGCCACTTGCCTTGAGTTACGAAGAGCTTGAACGGCGTAACGGAGATGGTTTCTTTCGAAAAACAAATTGGCTCTCTGCTTTATTTTATTCCAAAAGCGATTCCGAGATGTACGCAAATCACACAGCATAAATAAATTATGATTAGATAATTCATTAAATAACGATATTTGAAGGATACAAGTCTCGATTTTTAATTGAATTTATTTAACTCTAAATAAATCAATTTCAAGGATTTTCAACATCACGATTATCTATACGATACTAAAAATCAATTAGTCATATATTCTAAATAATCATAGCATAAATAAATAAATTACTCAATTTATTTATCACCTCATATAACCCAACGCATTACCCAATTGTAATGTTTTACCTTAACAAATTACAATCTAGGATAATATCATGAAATATGTTTAATTTAATTTAATATTTATATGATTAAATTAACCCAATATTTATCTAATGAACCCCAATAAGCATACATAATCGTGATTAATTGGACAAAACCGAATTAAAGTTCCAATAGGCCATTACCGAACTCTTTCGTACAAACACCCTTTCGTTGTTTGCTTCGATTCTCCCTCGTCCGACCTCCAAATGGTTCGTGGTTTGTGTCTCTGGATTCTAGACTTCAAGACAAAGATTTTGGTACTTGAATCCTAACTAGAGGTGCCCTATCGAAGGAGAATTTCCTTCTGAAAGTTCCCGAAAAATTAGTGGACTACCGAAATCCTAAAGCTCGAAATTGGATAAATTCCTTCCATGGGTGAGAGGATATTTATAGGGGAATTGAAGCTCTTAGAGATAGTATTCCAACCTTGCAAGTTTCGGCCCAAACCGATCTCAAACGAGATCAAATTTTAGGTTTTACCGAATTTTCTATGTTACGGGGTTGTTTACCTTTGAAGATAAAGTTCTATCAATCTAGTGGTTATAAATCCCGGTTTTGATATGATATGGTTTAGGATAAGTATATCTTCAAATACCATGGGCCAATGGAAGGAAACGGGATGAAAATCGAGCCAAAACTCCATTAGAGGGAGCTTGGAGCTCACGGCTGGCTTGGGGAAGAAGAAGCCTCACGACCCGCCCCATTATTTGGCTAAATTGCACATTTTTGCCCAAATTTCCAAGTTGTGGTAAAAATGCCCTTATTTCACTTTCCAAAAATAATGAAATTTGCCCAAACTTATATATAAACTTACCCAAAGTTTATATATACATTCTAGCCAAATTTATGAAGAGTGAAATTTTAATTTTAATTAATTCAAGCCTATGTGGTAAATCCCTATAACTTAACCTTATTTAAATCTCAATTAACATTTTGTGAATCTTAATTTAAATAGTCTAGGTTAAAATGGATATGTCTCACAAGATTATCATTAACATAATGTTAATATAATTTTAAGTGCACCATGACTTAAAATGTAGCACACTTTTATGGAATAAAAATATATTTTTTTAATTTATTCACTTGGAATAATGTAACAAAAATCTATTCCCATTATTAAAAGTAAAATTACATTCATGCGCTTATCTAAGAATGAGGGTTATTACATGTATGGTAATATTGAAATGATTGGCCTAGAATGTTCATCATGTTTCACCCTAGGGGTACTTCTCACATGAGTATTTCCCTATATTATATATATAGTCTGCTATATAATATTAAAATAGAACCTTTCTAAGGGTACATATCGCCTTCGGAATAAGCAACGTCATATTTACTACATGTAACCACCTTAATTTTTCACCTAATTTTATGTTATTTACAAAACCAAATAATTCTAAATAAATATAATATGTTCTTTCCAATTTCAACAACAAGAATATTATGAAAATATTTCTACATCTTTCTAAAATACATTTTTTTTAATTTGACTTCAATATCTAAAATAATTCTAAATAAATGTAAAAAAACTAAGATAAACCATTTATAAAATATCTATAAACAATGTTTTCAAAAACTTGATTAAAAATATTTTTCAATCTTCAAATATTAAGAATCATTTTATTTGTAAGCTTCTTAATGATGTTGCAAATAAGACTGCCCCATAAATTTATTTTCATTGGAGTTGAAGTTTTATATGACACAAATTTAGACAAACTTAATGAAGTTTTATATGATTTTAGTCATTCAAAAGTCAAATAAGTTCACACATTTCTCCCAACTTATATAACAAAGACTCATTTTACTCAACTTTAAGACGTAAACATATAAGAGATTTGTAATTTTATAGCACATATTTCAGTTATTTTTTTAAATTATATTCACTTACAAATACATATTAATTTGAATATCTTTCTTACTCTCTCTAACTGATCTTTTATTTTCATTTGATTTTTTTGTTTGGAATATGATGTTTAATTTTGCATATTATATGTCGAATATATGTAGGACACGAAAATTGAATCACCCCCCATGGCCCCATGCATGATATGGAAATTAACATAGTATAAAGTAAATGAATAAGGTAATAAGTCCCATCCTCATTAAGTTACATCAGGTATGTCTATAAATTGATCGTCGTCGATATAAACTTGCTAATTGATGATTTCTCAAACTATAAATAAATAATGTATATGAAAGCATTATATATATTTGGAAAATTTATTTGAAAATAATTTAAAAACTTTACAATACTTAAGTATGTACAATGTAAAAATTTAAAGTATTATATGAAAAAATAACAAATAGTTGAAACAAGATAATAATTTTACACCAAATAATAATAATAATCAAAATTATTCAGAAAAAAATACTTTTTGATATATGATATTTATATTATTTTATTTCATATGTGAAACTCAAGCTTTGAAGATTACTAGATATCGAAGCACGTGCTTCACACGGGCCATTTGTGTATATGTAGTGTCACGGTATAAATATGAGTTTATAATATATGGATCGTTGTTTAATGTTAGACATATATTATGTGATATGCAATGAAATGATTCATTGTTTTATGTTAGACATATATTATTTGTAATACACGCTTCTACTTCTATGTTTGCATGTAAATGATACTCCTTAGATGTGAAATATTTTAAATATTTGAATTGAGTTGATTATTTTAAATATTTGAATTCAAGGATGATTGCACTTTCTAAATTTTTTTGGGAGAAGGGAAGAAGGGCTATGAATAAATATCTAAACTTTTTTATTCAAACAGTTGCGAGTTGGCATCTCATAGCATTATCAATGTCTACAGGGAATTGTTTTGCTCAAAGCTGGCATCTCATAGCATTATCAATCTCTACATGCAACAAAGAAATGCAACTCACCAATAATCAAGATGTTGCCAGTGACCCTTTAAAAGGAGATCATATTTATATATTCTTTGTCCAAATATAATAATTATTTGAAATTAAGGACATATATAGAACATATATGTTTCGAAGATAATTAGTATGATCAATTTCCCATATTCCCAACTAACTGAAATTTGATCAAACCTTTTATGTTCGAATTGTATTCCCAACAAACTTGCTCGACTCGTTGAACATTTGTGTGGTGGGCTCCAGCGACCGCTACCTAGTGTTCTCCCAGAGCTTCGGCACAGACCAGTCCGCCTGGCAGCGCGTCCTCCCTTACTTCATGTCGTCCTACAAGGTGGTGCTCTACGACCTGATCAAGTGAATGTGTTGACACGTTGTGGTGAAATTTTACCTTGAAAAGTCATAGAAAACATGACACTTGAGGATTTTCCTGATATATATAAATTTCCCTCTTAATTCTGTTACACGTCTGGTGTAGGCTTCAAAGTGGCTAGACAATTGGTTCACTGACTACAACACACAACATTCAGAAAATGTTGCGTCATGAATTCTGGAAACCACTGAATATAAGTCGAAAAACACCAGGTCCTCTATTCATGTCTGTTATAACTTAAAAACATTATACCTTCAACCGAGCAGCTGTCACTTTGTGTTGCCTCTTTGAAGCCATTACCTGAAGTTGCTCCACAGCAGATACTGCCAACACAACAGTTTACAATAGATACATGTGGTCCTTGGAAGCATTTATTTTCCTTCTCTTCTCAATATAAAGGATACGCCAGATCAGAATTCTCATTTCAAACTGCTATATATCACTAGAAATCGATAATCAACAATGATAAACGAAACAAAATTACAGGCAAACTCTCAGATTTCATCACAATCCACAAATAGGATACACCTAAGACAACAAACAAGTACAGAAGAAAATGTTTAGAATAAAATATTAGAGGAATCATACTTGTTATTGTTGCTGCATTTTGGTTACCCATATCTTTTATCATGTCTAGTGATCCACTTCCTGAGAAATAGAAACAACCCAGATCAGGAATTCATACATTTTAGAGCAATAAAAAAATGGTGCAAGAACACATAATTCTATAGCTTGCTACCATTATGATGGTGATTGAGCTCCAAGGTCACATATTAACACAGATACTTTGCCACTCGACTTTACACTTAATTACCTTCCCAAAGAGTAAACGATAGATTATCGAATCCAATTTCAATCTTCAAAGTGACAGAATCCCAGCTTATATTCACACACCTGGTAAGTAAGAGATCACCATCATCAAGGTATATAACAATATCATACCAGACATGCTCAATATAGTTCTGAAGCCCCAATTCTGGAAAAAGAAAGCATTGCATCCCAGTCAATTAAGCCTATATAATGGCATAGCTCACATGAAATAGAAATGAAACGAATATCTCTAAAAAGTGGCACAAATGGACCATTATGAAAAGGTCTAGAAGTGATGCCAGAAAATATTGCGAGCACTAATTGGTCCTTCCACAGTAATATTTTAGTACAATTCGAGAACATTATCATCCTGTATAAGCTTTTCAATTGGAATAACAGAACATAGAAAGGAATAAAAGAAAACCATAATTAATCAGTTTAAGCCAGTCAAGGTTCTTACTTGATAATCTGAAGGATTTTCCTCTTCTCCACTTGGGCCCTTGAATGGAAGTAACTTCACCTTTGGTTGCTCTAATGAAAAAACTACTGGAATTCCACCTTCAATACCATGATCTTTTCTTAAACGGTTTCTTACCTGCAAATAAAGTTTCCATCAATAAAGAAATGATATTGCATGCACGACACAAATCTTACTTGCATAAATGTCAGCAGTAAGAAGATTTCCACACAATGAAGTTAAATCAGCCAAGCAAGACAAGCTTTTGTTGATTGCCTGGGTCTCCTTCAATCTTTCCCCAGTTGCCCCACTCTTGGAGAGTCGTTCACTTATGGCAAGATCTATGAGATTTAAGACACCCTGAACTTGTTGTTCGGTGTTCTAAAAAAAAATCTGAAATATGAGTATTAGAAAAGCAAATGCCAAGTAAACTGAGACACAACTAAGGCAGAGCTCTACCTCATTGACACCGGAAATTCATAGTGTAAACACAAAATGACTTCTTGATGACTGTTCATTCATTTGTGTCTTGCCAACAGACCTGAATACAACACAATAAAAAAAGAAAATAAAAGTAATCAGGAAAGTGCAACATTAAAAAGGCTAGCAGTAAATTCTATATCCCTAATATGCAATATCCACCTTCACAATTTTATCATGATTGGATATTATGCATCCTTGAAGTAAATTCCTCCATTTAAAAAGCAAAAGAAAAGCACCAGCTAAGAAAGGGAGTAGAACAGTAATTGGGAAAGTGTGACATTACAAAAGTTACTACAAGGAGGCGTAATATCCCGCAAAAGTCCCATGTTCTTAAATTTGTATACCAACAGTGATTAATGCAGAAACGGTTTTTAAAGCTTCAACAATTAAAATGCAAGAGCAAAGTAATCGGGAAAAATGTTAGCAGCAAATTTGACATCATCAATAATACAAGGATGCATAATATCCAAGCAAAAGACCCATGGTCTTCAATTAGCCCTGCAGTGAATAAGGAGTGTGGAAAGATTTAGTAGACAAAAGAAGCCCAAATACAGCACTAACCAACATAATATCATCATACCTGGAATTATTTGGAAATTCAGATTAAGTTGACCCTCTTCAACAGGTATCTGAAAGATTAGATGTTGATGAACAACCAGAACCTCAAATACCAAAATAACAGTTAAGATTATCTGAATCTGATAATCCTAGGACAAAAGAAAATATCTCAGTTATACAGTTATACATCAGCCTTCCACTTTGACTAATATCACAAAGAGGAAAGAGCAAACTATGCTATTTACATCAGGAAAATATCACATAAGTTTCTTATGAATCTATGAAATAGAAGATAATTTGGCGTTTTAATCAAATTGTATGATTAAAACGCCAAATTATCTTTTTTTCAAGCCAAACAACACCAAGTTTATAGAGCATCTCAATCCCAAATCATGTTCCATGAAGTGTTGCTTTAAACTAAAAGTTCTTGAAAGCTGATTGTTCACTGACCAAGCCAGATTTATACGTGGCTTGTTCAAATCTGTAAAAACAGAAACCAAAGAATAAATGCAAATCAATAGAAACAAACGACAACATTTTCTAGTAAAATTCCCAATAAAACCTAAAATGGCATTTCATATCATAAATATCCTCATCTCGAACAAACACTAACCTGGAAAGAGTGTTGCGGTTTGAAATCGCATATCCTCATATTTGCATCTATTTAACAAAAAAAAAGAAAAATCAAGATCAGCAATATCAGCGAATTGCAAACAATACCTAATCTGCAGTAAATAAAATAAATTATGGAATTATGAAGCAGGATAACCTAGAGATCGCATCTTCTCTTAATTGCATATCATGAGAAAGCCACGCGCAAGATAGATCGTGGTCATCAGTGTCACGAAATCGCGGCGATTGCAAGAATCGCATCCAGATTTTCGCAGAACAAAAGAAAAGGATCGAAAGGTTGGGATCCACTTTACCTTCCCCCATATTCTTCAGGATTTTCTTCATCGTTTCCATTGATCTGAACGCCATCTCCCACAAAATCCCTCTCAAATGATTTCACACTCAGAGTTGCATTAGGGTTTAGCAAACTCAACATCAAAATCCACAATCGACTATCGAGAAATTGGAAAGGCACTCAAAAATAATCATACAATCATACGCAAGACGATAATAGCTACCTACCGAAAAGAGGCAAAGGGTTGTGTATTCGTTAGTCCTCGCCACCGATGTTGCTCGAAGAGGTCAGTTGAGGCGTCGTAGAGTGAGAGAAGGGCGTTTAGGTTGGATGTTAACGTCTGATTTGGAGTTGGAAGGGCAGTCTGACTTGGAGTGCAACAGTAATAGCTATTGTAATCCAATTGGGCCCAAGGCCCAAAATTCTAGTTATATAGATTGTTGTCTCTGGCCCATGTAACACACAATTTGCTGAGCTAGGCTTGCTTAAGTTTTAAGTTTAAGTGTTTGGAGGAGGGCATTAAATTGGCAAGAAAGCCAATTTTTAAATATATACTAGCAATCGAAGCCCGTGCTCCGCACGGGCCGTTTGTATATTTTTTGAAAATAAAGCTGAACAACTCTCTTTCCTGAAAGGATGTGCTTCAGCTTTCAAGGTGTGATAATAACTAAGTACATGCATTGACACAGGAAAGTCATCAGCAAAATCTGGAGGGAAGAAGAGATCTGTTTGTTTTTTAGTAAAACCGGGATTTCTTGTAGGAAAATTTACTAAGTATAATTGCAGTGAACGAAAACTACACCCGAAAAATTCTAGCAGATACAAATAGTGCTAAAGCTTATTTTTTTATTAAGAGATCAACAACCAGAGCACGGGTGTTCAATTAGTGTGCACAAACATTTCCCTGGATGCCACTCAATCTCCGTCCTACAAAGTAGTGACAAACATGAGTTTTCCACATACATTTAACAAACTACAGAGCCAAGAGTAGGTGCTTACCCAATTGCCTTCTCCAAAATAGGTTCATCTTCATCAATCATGTGATACGTTTTTGTCAAAAGAGTGTTGGTGAATTCAAGCTTGAATCCCTTTGGATTCTCAACCCTACACCACTTGACATCTTTCAAATATTGTAAAGCTCCTTCATCTCGTTCCGTAATCTGAAATCCAAACTCAAATATCAGGGCATAATCAACAGAGACATAACAACATTTAGATGGAGATAAAGTTGTTGGTATTTAGCTTCAAGTGATAGGAAAAATGAAGATGCTATTATCCATGACTATTTTCTTCAAAGAGAATGTCAAGGAAAAATGAAGTTGCCATAGATGCCTTACTTGCAATGTCTAAAATAGCATCTTTAGAAAAACAGGAAGCAGATTGCTTCTCATAACTCAGCTAAGGTTGTAACTCACCATGTCAATTCCTCCTTTTGTAGCAGCTAATCCATGACTATTTACTTGCAATATCAGCTAAGGTTGTAATGTAGTAGTGTTGTTTCAGCATTACCAAATAACCTTGATGATGAGCATAAACAGGTCGAAACTAATAGAAAAGCAACATAGATTCAAGCGTAGGCAGAGTGATAGCAACCCCAAGCATAAAATAGAGGGCATCGTACTCACAATTGGAAACATGTAAGGTAAGACGCTCATTTCATGCCTATGAATAATTTCACAAGATACAGTCAACACATTGTTCAAAGGACGTCCTGTTTCCTCCGACTTTGCTGCAAGAAAGAGTGCAGCTATAGCAATCAACTGTAGAAGAGAGAAAAAAACTAAACAAAAAAATACAACATTAACAGCACGTTTGGTACCATTTCAGGTTTTTAGTTTTGAAAGTGAAGATCTTTCTTCAACAATTAAAATAATAGCTAAATAATAAGTTAAATTTTGAACACTGTTCACACAAGATAGAAAACACTGAACACATATTTCCAGAAAAATCTATTTAAGTTTATAAAAGGATGCAAACAGGAAGAAGAAGAAAAATTAATGACAAACAAATAAGACAGCCATAACCAAAGTACCAAACATAGGTAAATACTAAATACTATGCCATAATTCGTATCAAACAAATCAGCCAACCACCACCCAATATTAAAAACATTGAATACATATTTCTAAAAAGTAGATTTTAGTTTCTAAAAAACCAAACGAAGAAAGCTAAATTCATTACCAAACACATTAGCCAACCATAATTAATACATGGGTAAATACCAAACAATTATGTTACAAGCTACCCAGGGAACTAAGAGAATGGAAAAAGTTATATAACACAAACCCAAACATCCACTTTTTAAATTTAAAACATTAGGTCATGTTATTGTTGAAAAGTCGAAAATTAATATTCCGAGCTCAGGATAAGGATTCAAAAGTAAAAGTTCTTTTACACAGTTTGCTTTCAATGAAATATGTTAGCAAACATAAATTATATTTGTTCTCCTGTTTCGTTAAAATAAGGCAAAAAATGAGCTCCATAGGTTCGGTCATAGTATCACAAGGATAAGGTTAATCATAAAATAGTTATCTCAACATTCGGAGCATTCAGTATGAACTCAAATATAGTTATCTCAACATTCAGTATGAACTCAAATATAATTCCACCTGATGTGAATAGGTGATATATCATAAATAAATGACATTGACCCATTGACAGCCATTACAAACACCAACATGCATAATTATCTAGAAGAAGTAGGGAACTTACATATCTATCATGACAAGCATGTGAGCGTCGTATAAAGAAGCGATGACATAAAACCATGGCAGTTCCTATTGTTGTATGTGGCTTGTAAAGAGAAGCAGAAAATCAATCCAGAAAGAGAAAACCAACAAAAGATATCAAATCCTGAATAAGCTGAGAACATCACTTCAGATCACACAAATAATCATAAAGCATATTACTCACACATCCAGCTGTATCACAAGGTTCTGAATGAAGGCACAGTATGAGTAGCGCAATCTTGTTTCATGCAGTGCATCAATCCCATCCTTCCTTGAGGGTGAGCACCTCTCAATTTCCTCTTTTGACATTAATACTGCATCACAGTCATTCTCCAGTTCTGACCTGTCACGTTTTCCTGTTGTATGAGTGTCAAGGAAACTTATGATACTGTACCAAACACATTCAAACTTGGCCAAAATTTTCATCTCCAATCCATATACAAACATTAATGTTTAATAATAGATTAGTAGAAGGGTCAATTTTGAAGCATTCTGAGGTACCTTTTGTGGCATTATCATCTCCTTGCTCATTTGCCCCTTCATTAGTAACACCTTCAACTTCAACTACACCGTTTACAATGTCGCATCGATGTAGTTTAAAACACAAAGTAAGAAGGAAAAAACAAATGCAATATTAGATAACGAATAAGGATTCTGCAAATACATTCAAATATGCATGAGTTTCGCACAGAAAAGAGAACAGTACACAAATAGAAGACCTGCAAGGATGACTATCTTCGAATCAATGTCCTTCATGAAATAAGCATGATAGCGCTATTGACAGTGTGATTCCAATTAGTATAGATATGCATTTGCAATATATAATCAAAAGCCTACATATCATGAAAAACAAAATAAAAAAGACACCACCATGGAGGTTCAATTCCCTGTTCAATCCTAACAAACTGAAAAAACTTGAATCAACTGCAACTTTGGCCACATTTTAGCCGGTCTCTGTGAAGATGCAGAATCTAAAATGATGATCCTCTAAATACTATTTCAATATTTTGAGCAATCCTAACAGGAGTTTTATCATCTAGGTTTTTGTCTTACATTAGACCATAGCAAGTTAGAACGGTGATTAACAGAAAAAATATGGTACTTGTCCTTACTTAAGCAATCATAAACAAACTAAATTTAGATAGTCAAGATAAGGCTTATCCAACCGAATTAAATGACTTCCTAAGCAGGCAAGCACAGTAACAGAAGCAAGAATAAGAGGAAATGGTAAGAAAGTGCAAATACCAATTCCTAGGGATTTGAACTCTGCTCAAATATGGAGTAGAGAAGTAAAACCACAAAACAACCTACTAATCCAGCAAATACGCCCTACAAGAAACGTAAATCAAACATTAGAACAAGAAAAATACTTTTTCTCCCCAATCGAGAGAATAAAATGTGAAACGATCCTAAATTTCGCCATACCCTCCATATTCGACTTTGGCGAGCTTCGACATTTTCAAACGATCGAACGATTTCTTCCTGATCTGCAACATAAAACAACAGGCAAAGCGCAATTCAATTCAACAAAAAATCGGTCCGTAAGATGCAAGAGGGAGAAACAAACAAAAGAACCCTAAATCTGGAAATTGATGGAGAGAACCTTGAGTATCGATCGGACGGGAATCATCTGAAGTAGGGAGAGAGAACTTGTCATCGTCGTCGCTGGAAGATTTCTTCAATTTTCTAGCTAACTTCTTCATCGTCGACATTGGGTGGCGGCGACAGAGTTATATTTGGGAGTGTTTTGGAAAGGAGGGTTTTTTTTACGGGAGTTGTATTATCCCAGCCTTTAATGGGCCGTTTTAACATCTGGGCCTTGTAAGAATACCACATAAGGTATACAGGCCCGATTCAGCAGATAGGTAATGGTGTTTGTCATTTAAAAGTTAGCTTTCAATACACCAAAAAGCTAACTTTTAAATATATATTGATTGATTTGTTTTCAATCTGGTTTATGACACACTACTTTTAAAAAATAATAATGTTACAATTTTATGATTGATATTTATTTTGTACGCAGTTTCTGAAATTTTATTTGATTAAAATATTTTTTGTTAAACTCAATAAGTGATCTTACCTTATACATGCAATCATCAATATTTTCCACATAATTATTACGCTGAACAACAGTGCTTGAATGAGAATTAAACTAATCGCTTCCTAATAATAGATCAATGGAGCTTAGTAAAACTAGTCTACATAAGAAATCTTGTTGGGTCTGCTATTTAAGTCAAAAATTACAATGTTGGAGAGATTATTCAAATATGTGACCTCACCAACTAGCTTAATAACGTACATTAAACTAATTTATTTGGATCTGATCAGGATGTAGCATCACCATTCACCAACTAGCTGAAAGTAGTAAGACTTGAGTACATTCTAAATAGATGAAGTCTAGGAATACAAGGAGTGCCGCATTTAAAACTTAGGATTTGATATTGTTTTGGTACAGATCAATAAATCCATAGTAAAAGGAAAGGATATGTGATTTTTTTTTTCTTCGACAATGGTTTTAATCCGGTCCAAAACAGTTGAAAGTGAAAGTAGGTATGTCTCAATATTCGCATGCCATATAAACTCGAACTCGAGGCCTGCAAGTAAAATACTTGCGCATTTACATAGTAAAAGGAAAGGATACATGAATATATCTTCTTTTTTGAATTTGTTTTAGAAAATTATTTATTTTTTTGATTTTTTTTCAAAAATTAGTCTTTTTTCCCTTATTTTTTTGAAAATATTTATTTATTTTCTGCGGTACAACAATCTATAAAATTATAGTTCAATTGCATACATAAGAACTAAAAGTGCATCTAAAAGAACTCAAAGTACATATGTAAGCACAACTTTTAATGCTCTCAAAGTGTATTAAAAAAATGAATCTTCAATATATTAAAGTGCATGTGTTAAATTTAAATGTGCATGTTTAACATGTATATCAAAAATGTACATTTTAGTTCATGTATGTTTATTATATTAAAAAGGCATGTTCAGTATGTTAAAAAAAATACATATGTAAGTATGTTAAAGTTCATGTTCGGTATGCTAAAAATAGTGCATATGTACAAGTATGCAAAAGTGCATGTTCAAATTAAGTGCTTGTGCAGGTATGTTAAAGTACATGTGTTAGTATGTTAAAGTACATGATTAAGATACTCAAGTGCATGACTAAATATTTGTGGGGAGGAAATGTTTGAAAAAAAATGGAAAAAATAATTAAAAAACAAAAATAATAAAGTTTCTTGTGTTTATAAGTTTGTCATTCCATGTGTTTTAATTCTAACTCTTCATTCTTTAGATGTAATGGTCATCATTACTCATCACTTTACATCATAAGCCTCCTCCTCATATGATCATCTCTCATTATACAAATATAAATACAGTATGATATAGGAAAAAAAATTATTACAAGAATAACTATAATTTTATATGATATAGCAGTAAGAAAAGATTATAGTATTGTTTTAATTTTAACTACTAAATAAAAATGATAAACCATACGACTAGGGGTGTTTAAACGGTCCGGACCAGACCATTTGTTACCGTCCAGACCAGCCGGTCCGGACCAGTAGACCATAAAATTTTAGACCCTTGGGTCGTGACCGGACTAGACGTTATGGTCTGGTCCTATCACGGTTCGGTCTACGGTCGAACTGCAAACACGGTTTGTTTATTTACTTTTTCAAAATTCGGGATAGAATTCTTTTTTTCTTTTTTTTTATACCGGCAAACATGAGGTAGGCTTACAAACCAAAAGGCATACTTAAATCATCACAACGGATGATTTTAACAAAGGATTTACAAGCTATTGGAATACTAACGCTCGAATCTAAGTAGCGGCTTCGAGAACGGAGCTGCTGAGCACGGTCTTGATTCTTCGAAAGGAATTCCGAAATAGCATTGCGGAGAACTGGGGATGGAATTGTGATACCCCGTATTTTTGTAAGTTTATTTTGGGAATTTTGGAATTTTCCCGAGTACTCGCTTAGTACGTCGGATTTAATTCAGGTAGCTTGAGACATTCTGTAATGTGCTCTGTATATGTAATATTTTTCTCAGTGAAATAAAATACAGACGACGTGCTTCGGATGTTTATACGCGTTCACGTACGATAATTTTTATCCCGGGTTAATGTCTTGCTCGTTCAAAAGCTGAATGGGCGGGAAAAGGCAAAAACGGCGACCGCCGTACAGTAACGGCGCCCGCCGTCGTTGGGCCCAAGGTGTCAGGCCGTCGTCTCCTACTATGGGCTCGCCAGAGCTAGGAACGGCGACCGCCGTAATTACGGCGCCCGCTGCGGCCCGCCATAGGCAAAGTTGCGGCGCCCACCGTGATTACCCAGAGGTCATTACCCGTTGGTCGCCGACGAGCTCTGGCCGCGCCGATCTAGCCCTGCTCGGCCTCGTCTAGGGTGATGATGATGTTCCCATTGCTTTGGCTTTAAAAGAAGGTGTTGGGGGAAGGGTTTTGAGCCATCCCAGCACCGAATCTCTACCAAAATCTCGCCTCGTCGGAGTGTTAGTTTCGCCGGATTTCGGAAGCTTCGTTGGTGGTGTTTCCAGAAGCCCTTGTGAAGCCTTTTGGTTGCCCTTGGAGGTTGGAACCCAGGCAAGGCAAAAAGGGGTCGAAACGCGCATCATTTGGGTGAGTTTTTCTCTCGTTCCGTCGTCGGAGTTCTTCACGGCGACCGCCGTGTTCTTTACGGCGCCCGCCGTGATGAATGCGGCGACCGCCGCCAAGAACGGCGACCGCCGCCAGTGCCCAGAATGCCTTCGTGGCTTTGGCTTGGTTGGTTGTCGTCGTGGCGTCTTTCCTTTCGATTTCTTTCGCCATTTTTAGATTCGTACTGTTGTTATGTCGGATCTAACTTAGGGTTCCTTTTATGGGTCGACTCGAAGGTGTTTGTGCTAGCGGAGCTATACCCGTGTCGAGCCCGGAATCCCGTCGTTGTCGTTAGGCTTGTTTCTATTCTACGGATTAAGGCAAGTGGCGGTTCGCTCTTGCTCATCGTTTCCATAATTACATTGATTATCAGTTGTTTATCTGAGTAATTAATTTAGAACGATTATTACTGTGTTCTTCTGGAAGTGATTTATAAACTGTTTTGAAAATCATATAATAGGTTGTATATCTGTTAGAACAGTGCTATTATCTGTGATCGCCTTTCGGGCCTTTATGTGGATTTATCCTGTAACTGTTATTGTTCTGTATCTGTGTGGTTAGCACTGTTAGTTAGGAATGTACTCGGACTTCGTCCGGTCGTTTCTTTATAACCTGGTATCGGGGTGACTCGTCTCCATCTGGTACTATTCTAAGATCATGATCGGTCTCTTTCACAAGTGTGTAGAGACAAGACACTTAGCTGGTGTCACAAACCTTCCGGTGTACGTCACTCTCGACGAAACGTATACTAAGATGTGTCGTCCCAATGGTGGGGTACACATGTAAAAGTCTAATAATGTGATGTGTGGTTTGTAATATAAACCAGATAAGTTCTACTCGACGCACATAATTAATAAACCTTCGGCGAGTAGTGCAGCTAGGTTATAATGTAGCTAGGAAAACTCGTCTCGACTTTGATCATAGTACGTTCTCTTTCCAATCCGGATTCGCTGTATGCGATGAGGTTGGTCGTGAACCGAAGCATCTCAGTCAACTTTTAAATCATTATTGTATGATTCTGTAACATTCCAGATTTGTCATAATTCCTTAAAGACTCATTTCCGTTGGAGTCTTCTTTCGAGTCAATTTCTGTGAAGATTCAGTCTTCCAGAATCTTCTCTTGTGCATACCTCTTGTTTATTCCAGTAGGAGTATGATGGTTGACTATCGTCATCGGTTGTTATTCGAGAAGCGATGAGTCTAACCTAATACGACTGCTTCAAACCATTCTGTTTTGTACCCTTGCTAGTTTATTCAAGTAGACTAACCCACGAACTTTGTTCTCTGCATGTGGGCTAGTGTCATCCGTTCGATTCGGCACATCAGTTAGAAAGTAGCTCAGAAGGATAGAAGGACTATGGAGTCGACGGTGGTTTTCGAACGTTTGAGTTATTTCGTTAATCAGGTTGAGATCTTTTGGACAATGACTTTGGTTGTAATGTATTTTATAAGACTTCCGCTGTATTTGGTTTAAACTCTGTGTTAGCCTATTCGGGATTGGGTTGTAATCTCGTAACTCTTATTTCCTTGACAATGTTATGTTTTGGAATTGAATGCTTTGATCATTATGTATCACTTGTATTTCATAAATTGTATTTAAATGGTAAAGCCTTGGGTGATCTCGGTAAGGAACACTGGGGTCACTAGCGGTAATACCTTTCCAAAAGGGTTAAGTTTTGGGGGTGTTACAGTTGTGGTATCAGAGCCAAAGGTTTTAAAACGGGTTTGGGATTTTTATATCATTTATCCGTTTTTGAAAATGCTTTTAAAGGGCTCTGACATTTCAAAGTAAAAAGAATTTCAAAACACCGTTCATAGTCGTGTCTTCTATATAGTCTGATGTAGTAAGCTTGCTTCTATGTCAAGAAAGACTAACTTCTTCCTCGTTATCTTGTAGAATGGATGCGTGTTTTTCTCTTGATAGAGGGTCGGAGGATGCCAAGACGGACCCGCCGTCTCCAGGCAGGCTAGATTTTCCGGTTCCTCAGCGATGTTTCGAGGTTGGAGGCCCGAGTAGCCCGCCCGAGGACATCAAGTATGTGATTCCCGAGTTTGTTGTCCTTACACCTAGGGATGCAGTGGTCACTGTAGCTGCACCTGTAGAGCCACTCAGGGAGGAAGCAGTGCATGAAGTGGGTGAGTCGTCTAGATACGCCTTAGGGCATTACGATGAAGATTACCAGATAGAGATAGATCCTGTCGAGGACGAGGATCTGATCGAGATTGATCCCGATGATGAGGATCCCATAGAAGATGATCCTGAGGAGGACCCCGAGATGGACCTAGAAGAGCAGAGCCAGGAGCCAGACAACTTGAGGCACTTGCTAGTGGACAGTTAGGAGCCGGGGGTGCAGTTTATTCCCCCCAGCCCAGAACTATCACTAGTGTCGGCTTATGCACTCATGACTGATGCTGATTGGGAGGCACTGTACACTGAGCACGGTATTAGGAGAAGATCAGAGGCTGAGTTGAGAGAGATCATTCGCCAGAGCGAAATGAACTCTCATATGGAGCAGCAGCAACAGATGGATCAGGCGATCGCTAGCGCTCAGAGGAGAGCTAGAATTGGAGGACCTCTTATAGACGATCCTTTCTTTTCCGCAGCTGAGATTGGAACTGAGTCACCAGAGCCGTGTGACCCAGGACCAAGCAGGGTGCGAAGCTCATCACCAGAGCAGGATGGTGAGCCAAGCCCGAAGAGACCTTGCATGGATAGCCGGTCTTACAGGAGACGTCTTGGAGCGCCTTAGTGTGGTTTGGCGTTGCCTAGTGTCGTAGCTTCTTTTGCTAGTGTTTCAGTTGTGTTTGTGTTTTGTTTCAATGTTTCGGCTAGTGTCTGTGGATTTTCTAGATTTCCGAGCAAGTTCTGTTTTGATGCTCGAAGATTTGACTCATGTGTTGCTTGTGTAAAAGTTCGAAGGTTCATCTATAAAATGTCAAGTTGATCTATTCTGAGTAATTTATTTACGTTGGTATATTGCATAAGTATATTGCATAATATTAATGTATTGAATGCTTGGAATTGGATCGGTAAACAGATGGTGAACCCAAGAAGCACGAGGAACTCGACTCGAGTCGGTGCTGGGACTAGCCAAAATCCCAGGCCAGTAGGAAGAGGTGTTCAGGATGAGCACGAGTCAGAGTCTCGCGTCCAGCATAGGCGTGAAGGTCAGGATCAGACCCAAGCGTCGGCACTGTTTGATGCCACAGCTGTTGAAGCGATTCGCGGGATTTTGAGGCAGGCAATTGCAGATGTATTGAGACCCAGTGCGCCTCAAGCGCAAGAAGTGCCTACTCACCCAGCGGTTCCTGATGCTGTGGAGCCTGGAAACCCTGTGGTTCAGGAGAATGCCGTAAGGGCTAGAGACAGCTATGACACGGTCTACCCATAGATCTGAAAATCCGAAACAACGAAGAATTTGACTAATGAAATTCCGGTTTAGTTTGTCATACGCTTTTTCCATATCTAGTTTAAGAGCCATCCATCCAGTTTTTCCTTTTTTTCTTTTGTGGAATGAATGAAAGATTTCATGCGCAATAAGGATGTTATCCTGGATAAGACGTCCTGGAACAAATGCACCTTGAAGAGGACTTATTAATTTTTGGAGAATTGGTGATAGTCGATTTGCCATAATTTTAGTTATGATTTTATAGGATGTGTTACAAAGGGTAATATGCCTGTAGTGATTAGAAGTCGTCGGTTGATCAATTTTAGGAATTAAAGTAATGAATGACTGCGCAGCCTCTTGTAGTAATTGTCCGGAATGAAAAAATGATTGAATTGCAGAAGTAAGAGAGTTCCAACTATATTCCAGAATTTTTGGTAGAACTCAGCAGTGAATCCATCAGGACTTGGAGTCTTGTTTGATGGCATTGTGAAAACAGTCTTTTTGATTTCCAAAAGAGTTGGTGGAGAGCATAATTTGTTGTTATCGTAATCGGAAATCAAAGAGGGTATAATACTGAAATCTGCTGTTATTAAGGGACTACAGTGAGAGGGTTTAAAACGAAGTGAAAGTTCATCTGTAATTGTATTTCTAATTAAATTGTCATCAAAAAGATGATTGCCATTTTGAGAAGTAAAAGCAGTAATTTTTTGTTTGTATATTCTAATTTTAGAAACAGACTGAAAATACTGAGTATTCATATATGCGTTGAGGTTATGTTTGATTTTGGCACGCTGTTTCCAGTACTCATTTTGAAATTTAAGAAGTTTATTATATTTTAAGAGGTGGTTGTCATAAAGCTGAAGGGTTCGAGAATTTGTTGGATCGCTCTGGAAAAGGAGAATCTTCGCACCCAAATTTTGCAATACATAGGAGCAGGGAAGTGGTGATGGTATACATAATGCAGGCAAAGATGAAAGAAAAAGTAGAGTTTATATACCTGTTTCACTTGAGGTTAGAAGCAGGTTGGCATTAGCTGAGCTCTTCCACTGTTTCAACCACAAGTTCAGACTCAATCCTATCAACCTCTTCAACCCACTTGGTCACAAGCATCAGACATAGACTATGAAAGCAACAAGCATCAGTAATAGAAGAGTCACAACTTTTACATAAAAAACAACCAGAAAAAAAAAATCAGGAGAAACCATGCTAGGCTCATCCGTTGGAGCTCAACACAACTAGCCGAAGAATATATGACATAGTATTATGTTTAACTATACAATATCAAGAACTGGAATAACATATGCTCTAGTTACTCATCCAAGTATGGAGCAATCTGTCTTTCTAGAAGTAGTAATCATGCTTGCAAACCAGAACTCATGTTTCATACATTATTCAAATTATATATGCCCTTAAACATTGGTGTTTGCACTTGAAACTATAAAGAACGCTCAACCTGCGATACATGCTCATCAAATTTGTCATTCCAGGTTACATGAATGCCATACATTCAAACAGGCATTCAAAAACAAGCCTATTAATTACAATGTGACCCGTAACACTATTCAGGACACATAATTAATATAAGACTTAACTAAACTTAGGCTTCAATATGGAGGAAGATTGTGTCATATTGAGCTTTTGGATCCAGTGATTCAGGCCCTTCTTATGATCTTCAAATGCAACATTCCGTACAAGCTTCAGTGTACCATCAACGGCAAGGGAAGATTCAAACTGCTCCAGAACTTTCACAATCTGCCAAAACTCAGGCCTCTTGTCCGGTTGCGAGGACCAGCATTGTTCAATTAAAGCTTGCATGCCAGGAGGACAATCCTTGGGAAAAGGGGGTCTCAGATTCTGAAAGTTCCAAGTTTTTATTCTTTTTAGAACGACAAGACTCGTGACAGGATATACTGGAACATTTTATGTAAAGAGACAGATTTGTTCAATCAAACAACTACTAAGAGAATATGTTTTCATGCTTAGTCTGAGTGCAAAATCAGATACTGGTTCTCCAGCATTGGCTCCACATAGTATGTCAAAATTGGAGGATAGAGAGCCAGGCTTACAATAAAGGTTTGGCTCATTCCCTACTACTCTACTCAACCTGCCTCCTCCCTCACTATGATCTGTTCACTCTCTGCTTTGATCCCCATCTATGAAGATCATAAAAGGAGACAGGTTTCAGTTGAGAACTGGAGGACAACATTGGGCTTAGTATTATGAGGTGCAATGGAAGGCATGCTACAGAGACGCCATAAAACAGGACGATAACAAACAAACTATAAATAAGGAGCAAAATTATTCAGCGTGATGAGAAAAGACAAAATGGATGTACAGGAACCCTAAACTGAATATATAGAGTTCTCACACAAACATTTCACATACTATTAACTCTCCAACTTATATTTGTTTTAGAATTGTCAAACCCATTATCATAAAAAATCTTTTCAAGTTCAATCACATCATTTTTAATATTAAAAGTGCAGTGAGCAGGGAATTCATGAAATGAACTACGATTTAGGAATTTATGCACAACCTTATTTATCATTCTTCCAATATTTGGCCAATATCTACAGATGTAAGGTCGGTTTCACTTTATATTGCTATAAAGTCCTTAAAGCCCACATATTCGAATGAATACAGGTTTGTAAAACAAAACTAAAGCTAAAAAAACAGAAAATGCATTTTAGGGCCACAGCTTGATTGATGGAATTGCACTTTACGATCTTTGTGATTGATTTAAAGGGAAATTGAAGGCTACAACGGTATTAAATAGAAAAATTTAACTAAAGAAGGGAAAGAATCAAATCATGTATAAACAAAATTACAAGCGTATTTCACGAATTTCCTAATTTTTCGATCATAATACAAATTTCAAAATATAATGAATCTAGAATTTCAGAGCTAAAAATAAATCTAAATACTAACTGCTGCCAATCCACAAGCAAATATATAACAATTAGGAAAATGCTCCTTGAAAATCCACTTGAATGATGTCACACAAGTCCATCTCTTTTGTCCCTATAGAGTCACTTTACATTGAAAAGGAAATTTATCGTTTACTGCTTATAAAAATAGCTTACTTCTAGATAGTAGATACAAATAAGTTAAATAACAAGCATCCAATAACCTAATATTTTCCACCTACTTCATCAGCAGTTTCATGGAGGCTGATGTGGATATACACAAAGCATTCTACTTTTCAGGTAGGATCCACATCAGCTTCCATAAGAAAATCCATCAAAGTTCAAACAGTAATGTAGAAAAATGGAACAGAACATGAAAAACATTAACCGGTGTTGGCATCGATAATTTGAAAATTTATTACGAGTGACCTTACATTTTTCAAATCAAGAGAACTTTACGTTACAATTTGGCATCAAGAAGTATTGTTTAATTATCCAAAATGAACACCAAAAAGCTTGAAGTTAGATGCACAAACATGTCTATTATGTAGCACGAGTTTTGGGAGGAAAAAGATACTAAAAGAAACATTTTTTTAAGCATTTAAACTATGATCGCATAACTAAACAGCATTGAACATAAAAAGGAAACTAGAGCGAAATCTAGCACAATAAAAAATGAAACTTTCCAAGGAGACAGAATTCAGAAGCAAACCTTGTTAACTACGGCATAGGCAGCTTGAATAGGTTTCATATCCTCATAGGGGATAGTTCCTGACACCATTTCCCACATAATGAGCCCAAAGCTGTAGACATCAACCTTCCGTCCATAAAACTTGTCTTTGATCATTTCGGGTGCCATCCAACGGTAAGTACCAGGATCGTCGGCAAAAGGATCACAATGTACCTCCTCACAAGCTATACCGAAATCAGCAATTTTCATATGGAAATCTTCATTGATAAGAACATTTTCAGGTTTGAGGTCCCTATGAATGACACCCTGAGAATGTATGTATTCCATTCCACGGGCAATGTCTAAAGCAAAAGTAACTAATTTTTTCAAAGGAAGAGTTTTGTTCTGGAGCTTGTGTAGGTAGGATCGCAGCGACCCCTCTGACAAGTACTCCGTGACTATGCAAAAGACCGGTGGCTTCCGACATGCTGCCACAAACTGAACAAGATATTGCAGCATCAAATAATAAGAACATGAGAGAGAAAAAGATGCACAAGCAAAAGAAATCAAGTTTTTTAGACATGGGACTGAAATAACAATTCCTAATCAAGGATCCCTTTACCTTTATTACATTTGGATGGTGGAGCCGGCAGAGAGATGTGACTTCTCTACTGAACTGCTTCTCCAATCGAGCTTTTAATGTATCATTTTCGTCATCATCTGGTGCGGTGATAATCTTAACTGCAACCGCCTCATCCTTATAGATTCCATGGTAAAGCTTGCTATGTGCTCCATAGGCAAACCTATGGCCGAGAAACAACTGAGAGAGGTCAACCATGTTCTCATCAGCAGCTTCCACAGCTGTGACTTTTCCCGCTGCATGATCAAAGTACTTAGTCCACCCAGAGTCTTTTCGACCCTTTTTATCAGCAAGATTCAGTGCAGCAACATGCCTAGCAGGGCTGGAGTTTGGCGTCCAATTGCAAGCCAGCTTATCAGAATCACGAGGATCTCTATGAAGCAACCTACGCACGATCCCCTTGTGGGGTTCTTTCCTTCGAGTTTGAGGTGTCACGGATCTCTTTCGTTCAGCTTGAGCTTCCCTAAACGTATCTGGAACTAAAGTTTGAGGGAGAGGTGATACAGATCTCTGCCTGTTTGTTAAGGGATTGTACAGAATCTGGGATTTAGCAGGCAACAATTGCGGGAATTGAAAAGGCGTTTCTAGGCTCCTCGAGCTCGAAAGGGAAATCCCATCTGATTGTGCAGCTGCAGTTTGAGGGAGAGGTGAAACAGATCTCTGCTTGTTTGTTAAGGAATTGTCTTGAATCAGGGGATTAGCAGGCGCCAAATTCGGGAACTGAAAAGGCGCTTCCAGGCTCCTCGAGCTGGAAAGTGGAGTCCCATCTGATTGTGCAGCTGGAGTTTGAGGGAGAGGAGATACAGATTTCTGCTTGTTTGTTAAGGGTTTGTGTTGAATCTGGGGATTAGCAGGTGCCAATTTCTTGGAAGGAAAAGGTTCTTCTAGGCTCCTCCTCAAGCTCGACCGTGAAATCTCCCTTGGCTGTATGCTCAACGGTATGGAGGACAAATTAGATGATGGGTTGAATCTATAATAAATAGTATGGGAAAACTTTGCCCTTCCAAGCCATGAACTACTACTACCCTCTTCATCCATTGGCCTCCCCTTGAAACTCACAAGATCACAAATTTACAGTAAGAAAACAAGTGGCAGGAATAGTTTTGACCTTCTCCTTGTGCTTGACCAGCTTCCTCTTCAGAGAAGAAGGGATCAAAGACTAACCTGTTTACTGAATGAATCAATTGTTGTTGCCCATCGCAGACATGGCTCCTTATGTGAAATCCCCCAAAACCCATCAACACATAGACGCTACAAGGTATCTAATTCTACCATTTTTGTCCCCAGAATAGTGAACAACCCTATCCCAAAACTAACCTATTTACAAAACCCATAAAGTAAAAGCTCTCAAAACCATGAAAATTAAAGACACGGAGAGGGAAGAAATACAAATCAGAAATCAGAATCCACTGAATTTGAAGAGTAGCCCAAACCTGACCCCGTTACAGCTTTGGAAAGCAAAGAGCTCTTCAAAGAGGGCAAAATAGAATAAGACCTTCCCTGAGCTTCAAAACTCCACAAAAGTCAATACCCACCTTCCGTAGACGCCTGGACAATGCCACAAAGATACCCAAATATATATAAAAAAGAACAATTCCGAGAGGAAAAAATAATATAAAATACTGCAGAAGCCTAGTATAAATTGCAATTAAAGTAATGGATACCATGATGAGCATGCCCCACACGAAGCATAATACACCCAAAAAAAGAGGGGCCAAAGAAAAGGAAATACTCCATTACTAAACGCTGAAGAATTATTTTGTAAAGAAACAAATTCCCAGCCACAAACACCATTAAATAAATCAGGCAAGATAATAGAAGACCGAGATGCCAATTGGCCAGATTATACAATAAAACCAAAGAAGATGAAGCCAACTGAGAAGAACCCTAGTTGAAAGAGTACAAAATTACCAGAAAGGAGTATAGGCTTAAGTATAAGGTGAGCCAAATCAATCAATTGCGAATTGGAGAAGCCTCTTTATCATCATCATTATCATCATCATTATCATCATCAATTCATTATCTGCGTCGCCTCTCTCTCGCAGAAGAAAGGGTTGCAAATATCTATTGCTGAAAATAGAGCAGAAATTACTAGAATACGCACGATCGCAGTGAAAAACACATTAACCCCAACACACATACACAATAGGTGTTGTAGTTGTATACGGATTTGCTCAGAGTAAAATAGCTAATTTGCTAGGGTTTTGGGGTGTGACCGTAGATTCCGTGTACTCGGCGGGAAAGTTGGCGGGTCCCCGACCCCGTGGCTTCAGAGTCAGAGATGTGTTGCTGAGTTTTGTACTATACTCCTAACTTTTATGTTATCATTTGAGCAAATATTAGCCACCTAGGCAAACTTACAAAACATGCTTTTTTTATTTTTTATTTTATTTTTCAACGCATAGGTAAAATTGTCTTTCAACGCATAGGCTCCACACGTTACATGTGAAACCTTACCACACATTACGTGTGAAACTTATCCACACGTTACGTGTGGATATTTTAATATATTATAATGCTCTATTGGCGTTGAGGGTATTTTAATATATTTTGTATGAATCATATTATAATGTTGTAACCAAAAGCCAGATGTGGAGCATATCCACACGTTATGTGTGATTATTTTAATATATTATAATGCTATGGATGTTGTATCATATTATTGTTTATTTTTAGTATTTATTTGTGTTTCAATGTTGTGTATGAATCATATTATAATATTTTGTATGAATCATATTATAATGTTGTGTATGATTTGTAAATATGCATTAGGGGAGGGTTATCTCTATTGTGTTGCATAACTTTTATCTAATATTAATAACAATACAATACAAGAAAGAACCTAAAAAACAAAAATAAATTATTCATTACGCTGGTTGACTACAACCACATTTAGCACACAATACAGAAAAGAACACAAGTTGTTCATAAACTTAGAAAAAATAAGAGAAAATATATGACATTGCTTTAGCGTTTGAATAAATTAGGATAGTCTTTGGTAAACGTTCTCTTCATATGATATATCTGCTTTGCTAAATTTGCTTGCTCCCTACAAAGGTTGATAGTACATGAAAACATTACAAAAAAGATACGACATTAATCACCTACGATGTATATCATTTAGTAGTTTGAGGTTATACCTACGAATGTTATCAAAATGTTTAAGAAGATCTTGATTTTGCTTTACAAGATCTTGATTCTCCTTAACAAGATCTTGTTTTTCCTGCCATTGTTGTCAAATAACCGCGTGTGCCCTGTCCTCGTACATTGGATCAATCCACTCCCTGAAACAACACCCCAGTTATGGGCATCCCCAATACCTCCTTCCGTAGTTCCACTGCAAATCCCAACTTTGGACAACAGCTTTCAAATTACAATAGCATGATGCATATGTTGATGGTTTGGGTGAAGATGCCATTATTTGTTATAGTGTTTGGTTTGCTACAAATATCATGAATCCATTAATATAAAAAATTAGGGTTAATAAATCGAAAGAAACTGAAAGAAGAAGCTTACCAAAAAATGTATCTTCGAGCGCCGCAACGACTTGTTGTAGTGAACAAATAACCCTAATGCTTCTTATATAGTGAAAAAGCAATGTGTTTGGCAGCTAATAACCAGCCTCAAAAAAAAAATCTGATTGACAGCTAATAACCAACTGTAGGATATAGCTGTATACAGTTGTAGTCATGAGCCTTTTATCCTAAACCCTAAACCCTAACCTTAAACTCGAACCCTAACTATAAACCCTAAATCCTAAACCCTAACCATAATCCTAAACCCTAAACCCTAACCATAACCCTGATGCCCACACGTTACGTGTGGATGATGCCCACGCGTTACGTGTGGATGATGTTCACACGTTATGTGTAGATGATGCTCACACGTAACGTGTGGTTCGGTCTGTTGCAAAACGCATTGAATTAACCGTATTGTCCTCACCTAACTGAATTAATGGTCCCCTTCATCTTCCCCGGCTAACACACCATTTCGAGCCTAAACCTTCATTTGAAACACTCCAAAATTTGTTTTTACACTCTCAATTTTTGCAAAAAAATGGACAATACGAACAACAACGAGTATTGGAACAACAATGTCGGAGATATTCCACTTTCGAATGAGGTAATTTCCATTATTTAAAGTTAAAATTCTCATTTTTTTGTTTTGAACATTTTTAAAGTTTTGGGTTTAGAAAACTAGCTTTATGTTTAGGGTTTAGAAAACTAGCTTTATGTTTAGGGTTTAACCAAGTTTCACATGCTAGATTTTGTAAGTTTTGAACTTGACTTTTATTGTTTAGGAATTACAAACAAAGTTTTAGATAATAGATTTTATTTCTAAGATTTAGGGTTTAGAATGCGAGATGCTCGTTACAAGAATGTTGACACGTAACGTGTGGGACTCTTCAACACGTAACGTGTGAACCCACAACCAGTATGTGGTTGTTAAGGGCCTTCTGTAAAATGGCACGGTTTAGTGCACGGTTTGTCACAAACCGTGCCATTTAGCAGAATCTTATTTCTTAAAGGGAATTATGGTTTTACAGTTTATAATTAGTTCACTACTTGATGAGATGATTCCATGTGTATGCAGACGAACTATTATTTGTATGAGGGATTAAACAATATTTCCCTCGATGACTGGAGCACCCCACAGAAGACATTTTCTGTTTGGGAAACACCTCATCAACCGCTGCCGGAATGGAACACACCATCTGAGTGTAAAACAGCTATTGAGATACCATCCTTATCACTTGGATCATTTGACTATAGTGTTCCGCCTCCAGAAGCATCTTTATCTCATGCTACCCCATAATTTTTCTTTCCATCCCTACACACACAACCTCAGTTTAGTGTAACACCAGAAGAGGATGTTTTCGTCTCTATTGATTATTCAAAGTTCTTCACAACTGATCAAATCTGGGAGTCTAGAGAAGAAGCATTTATGTGGGCGCGGGAGATTGCTATGTGTCACAACTTCTGCATCAAAAAGTGGAGGAATAAACCTTCCACCCCTTCGGCCCTTGGGGGGACTTGGTTACCGTGTGATAGGCATGGACAAAACGTGCCTAAACAAGCTGACCAAGTGAGAGACATCACAAGGTCGAAGAAGTGTGGGTATCCCTTCATGTTGAGACTTAAAGAAGGGCCAAAGGGATCGTGGAAGATCAGTGTACAACATGGAACTCACAATCATGTGATAAATGAGAATTTGTATGGTCATGCATTAGCTGGGCGACCAAACGCTGAAGAGAAGGAGATTATTAGGGTGATAACAGTCAATCATTGCAAGCCTCAAAAGAGTCATACTACAATCAGGTCGTCCCCAAGAAACATGACTAAGATGAAGCAAGTATACAACATCATGCATGATATACGAAAGAAGGGCATGGAAGGAAGAACATTTGTGCAACAGTTCTTCTATGAGTGCAATGAGAAGGGATACTTCGTGGAGCATAGATTCAATAAGGAGACCAACAAGATAACAGATATCTTCTTCGCAAGCCCGGACCAGTTGTCGCTGCTGAAGGCATTTCTGTACATTGTGTTGCTGGACTCTACATACGCAACTAACTGGTTAGTAAAACAAAAATCTATTATATTCTTCACTTGTTCATGTGATCATTATTAGCATGCCATAACACACTCATTATGTGGGCAGTTATAATTTGCCTTTCCTTGAAATTGTCGGCATCACATCTGTTTGGAAAAACTACAATATTGCCGGGAGGTTTCTGGAGCATGAGGACGAAGAGAGTTACAAGTGGGCCATAGAACAACTTTCAAAAATGTTTGTTAAGGTGCAACGAGCACCCACGTGTCTGGTCACTGATCGGGAGAAGGCGTTGATGAACGCCTTAGATAAGCAGTTTCCAGATGCAAAATTCCTTCTATGTAGGCGGCATGTGAGGAAGAATATTGAAGACTTCGGGAAGAAGGACATGGACAAGTTTAGGGACACAGCGTTTTCCAACGACTGCATGCAACTCTTCAAGGAAACGACCATACAAGGGTATGAAGCAACACTGAAGAAGATTCAGTATGATTGGAGGAAATCTCCAAAATGTCTCCAGTACGTACAAAAAAACTGGCTTGACCCATACAAGGAAATAATCGTCTCCATATGGACAGATACAGTGTTCATGCTCGGAACTACCACAACTAACAGGTTTGTGCATTATGTTTCTATATTTAAATGGTTATTTGAACTTAGACTTTTACAGTAACACACTGATTTCAGATTCTTGATTGTAATACAGGGTTGAAGGGGCCCATTCCAGTCTGAAAAGCTTCTTCACAAGCAATGATGGCAACCTTTGCACTGTATTCGATCAATATCATACACGGTTGCGCACTCATATTGGTGAGATAAGGGAGCCATTGAATGAGAGCATAGGAAAGAGATTTACGCTGCTAACAAATGCACATCTTTTCTGCAAACTGCACTACAAGGTCTCTGCGATTGCACTAGCTCGGCTGATTGAGGAATACAGGAAAGGCGAAGCTCCATTATGGAACACTATATGCAGATTCCAGATGAGGGTCAGAGATGGCTTGCCTTGCGTGCATGACATGGCGCGGAATGTGATGAACCAGGAACCAATTGAACCTAGCTCATTGCATCCGTTCTGGAGGCAATTGACCTTGTCAGAAGTGCGGACAGAAGAAGAAGAAGAAGCCAGCGAACGCAGAGTGAAGAGGTCGTTGCTTGAAGAATTTGCTGCAAGTGTCTTCCCCACATTGCCAGTGCAGGATCAACAAAGAGTTGTCTCAACACTAACAAGTATAGCACATCCAGAGCAGACTACTCTACAAGAGCCAGCTAAAGTTAGGCATAAGGGTCGGCCTCAAGGAGCTCTAAACTTTGCCACCAAAAGACAACCGTCATCATGGGAGTACACTGACCAACAGATGGAGGGAACACCTCCGAAAAAGCAAAAAGGAAGACCACCGAAGAAGGCTTCGACTATGCCTTCGGATCACACATCATTGATCAAGAACCCCAAGCGATATATTACCCAGTTTCCCAAGTGTATGAGACCACACGTGGGAGGATGGTGGGAAATAGTGGGTGATGGAAACTGTGGGTACAGAGCAATTACGCATGGTCTGGGTTTAGGGCAGGAGCGGTGGGCTTTTGTTCGACGTACCATGATCGCTACGTTGAAACAAGAGTATGAGCTATTCGCGCCAATTTGGATGTCTATGATGACACTTGAGGCAATGGAGGCGAAGCTTGCATGGTTTCCTTCACCCAACAGGCCTGCCCCATTGGAGACGTGGTTGGACCTCCCGGATATGGGATGTTTGGTGGCAACTGCATTCAACTGTGTGTTCGTCTCTGTCGAAAAAGGTGTGGGAATGACATACATGCCTATGAGGGCGAAGCCAAACCACACTATTGGCGAGAAGCTAAAGACGATATGCATTTTCCATGTCGAGTAAGAGCAACATTTCATTGCGGTACGTTAATACAATCACATCTGTTGAAACTATTTTATGTTAAAACATATGTATGATGCATTGACTTTTATGTAGATTGGCCTTGCCGAAACCGCACCCTTGCCGATTGTTTACGGGCCGTGGGTGAGAAATCATGACCCATTTGCGGGTGATTACGTAGATCAAATAATCCTTGATCGATTGATGGAGTACCAAGAAGTCGTTGCCCCAAAGAAGACAAGACGAAAGAAGAAAGTTGAAACGATCGATTTATGTAATGACTGATATGTATGAATTATGATGCAATGAATTTGACGTATCTAATCCAAAGCTCGACCGAGTTGTCGTCTCGAACTCTCCTCGATTTTTCTTAATTTCCACAAGTTTCAATTTTATAGAAGGCACAGAAATC
The DNA here is from genome assembly GCA_027886185.1 of Rheum nobile. Taxonomy (NCBI): domain Eukaryota; kingdom Viridiplantae; phylum Streptophyta; class Magnoliopsida; order Caryophyllales; family Polygonaceae; genus Rheum; species Rheum nobile. The sequence goes on along the minus strand of WOAB01000211.1, from coordinate 279,500 downwards.
GCCAGAAATAGCACGGTGAAGCGCACAGTTTGTCAGTTATTTCTGGATGGCTTACTCATTCTGTAAACTAGCACGGTGAAGCGCACGATTTGTCACAAACAATCATTATTGCCCTAATGCAAAGTTCAATGGTTTGGAAAGAAGGGATACATTTGCTCCAATGATTGCCGTAACGCCCTGGCTACGTCTTCACATTGCTGATCTTCATGTTGGTGATCGCGATATGGATTCAGACGTCTGTAGCAACCCTCGATGCACTGCACACAAGATAAGTGGATACGATTAAGAAAATAGTTTGTAGACGAAATTAAACAAGATATAATTATTCAATTTCTTACCTGCTGCTGAGCGTGATCACCCTCTAGAGGGATGATGAATGGATGTGTATGCTGGAGGTACCACTGTATGTAATCACCGCTACACTGGTGGGGTTGAACGACTGGAGGGCCCATAGCTTGTAGGCTAATGGAATGTTGATTGCGGGCATCCCATGCAAATTGGGCTCTATCGTATTCCACCGTGTAGCTGCTAATCTTCGTGCCCCTCCATGCCCTAATTGGCACAATCGGCGGTCTTGGACACTGTTGTGCATGCCCAAACTGCCTAGCTGCTCGATCCGGCATGTAAGGCTCGGTGACCCACAAACAGGATATGACTCCATGGAATCGCGATGAAGCAAACATCCCATCGTTGAAGTCAATCGGGCCGTATGGCATCCACTCAACCTAAACATAATTGAATTTTAAACAACTAATCATGCCTATAATTTCATAGTTTAACATACTAGATAAGGACCGTATATGCACTTACACTCTCAGCATGCATCCCATCCAGCTCCTCCCTATAATTTCTGGTTAGGTTGGGTGGTTGTGACATGTCCCATCGACGGGCGTATGGGATCGGTTATTGGGGGTCCTAGTATACACTCTGTGCATGTCTAAACATGGGGAAATATTGATATATCCATGCCTACAAAACAATTATATGTAAGTCAATTGAGTAAATAACAAATATACATCTATAACAAAACTACATATGTTTTTATACAAGAAAATTTATACCTGGATCAGAGTGAAACATGTGGACATGACCCGTGCCTCTTTTCTTGTGCACTCGCCCAAGCTGCGGTACACGTGTGCAAGAACACCGGTACCCCAGGCATAGTTCTTGGTTGACGAGGGATCAACCATGAACGAAGTGTAATAAACGGGCAATTTATGCTGAGACTTGTCAGGAAAGAGACAAGACCCCACCAAGTACAGCAAGAACCCAGCCGCATGCGTCTCGTCAGTCAAATCCTGGCAATGAGCCTTAAAATCTCTCGCATGCACGGTACCGGCGACGACATCACGACCCTGTAGCTCAAATAACTCATGCGCCTGCTCCACCAACGCCTTCTTAAAATCATTGAGGCCCAGCTGCTCGTGCCATTTCTCTGAGGGACCCATGTCTTGCCCTTGTATGTTCAGCTGGAGGATCATCCACACATCATGGAGAGTTATAGTCATCTCTCCCCATGGCATGTGGAATGAGTTGGTCTCTGGTTTCCAACGCTCGACGAAGGCACCAATCAGCGTCTCATCCATATGCTCGTGCATGATGTCCGGTAGATGACATAGCCCAGATGCAGATGCCATGTTACCCCACTCGGCATTCGGTGTGATACGCCATGAGCGTAACTTCTTGCCTCGCTGCTGGAACCTAAACGGTGGCACCGGTTGTATATGAACATATTTAAGCAATTACAACAAATAAAGTTTAAGAATTACAAGAAATACAGTTTCATGCAACTTACAATGCGCTGGTACAGGAGGTACGCAACGTGGTTGACATAACTCTTGAGGAGTTTAGGGCTCTCCGGACCTCCAGGAAGGCTCACTTGTAATTCAGGGTCATATCTCACATTCTTCTTTGATCGGGGCGGTTTTGCCCGCGAAGAAGAGGCTTCCTGAGGCTCCTCGTCCACGTCCGGAGCGTCATCTCTTGGCATCCAGGCATTGCTGGCCTGGTCTTGAGTCCCCCATGTACAGGCTTGATCCTATATTTATTAAATAAATCAGAAGTAATTACTGTAAATCCACAAATTCATATTATACTAAATGTACTTACCATAGGCTGATGGTAGGGAGCGTACGGGTTCTCCCAAGGGTTGTGCTGATCCTCAGCCCCCTGATAATAATACGAAGGGCTCTGATGGGGGCTCACATGCGGCGGTAGTACCGGTGGACTAAAAGTCCGCCCATAGTAGTTATTCTGATCTATTGTATCAGAATAACCATGCAACGGGCTCGTTCGGTAGTCCGGGTACAACTGAGGCTCAGAATCTGCCCTACCGCCAGTTGGAAACGAAGGCACCGCCATTAAGCTATGAGCGGGAATCATGCCCGCAACCTCACTACTACTACCGGCTCCAGTCTGATAAGCGTCAGTCTCATCATCTCGGTAGCATACATTCCTTCGTACCATTCTCTCCGTCCTGTTCACCTCTTCACCAGTCCTTAACGACTGTTCGCGGACAAGGTTGCGGCGGCTCCTGCGTGCGGTTCTTTCACCAGGCTCCATCTGCGGTTATATCCACACATTTTAATCAGAATAATATATTCTGTATTCTGGATAAATACTACGCTGGAGAGTCGCTGGAAAACTGCAAATCCACACGTTACGTGTGAAATAGCTCCACATGTAACGTGTGGGACACATTCACACGTTACGTGTGAATCTGCATATTCCAACTGCCGCCGGCGACTTTCCGGCGACCCTCCGGTGACATTCCGTCGTCTTCTCTAGCGACATTTCCGAATTCCGACAATTTTTTTTCCCATCAAATAATACCCCAAAATCAACACAAATTACACTATTTTTACAAATCTACCAATACTATCAATTCCACTTGCATATTTTCACACAAAATTCAACATAAATCCTCAACACCAATTTTCACCATTTCATGCAAAAAATTACTTCAAAATTAAACAAAAAATCAACAACCCCAAAAGCTTCTACACAATATAGATCTACCATCCTAAACATCTACACAACATAGATCTACAATATGGATCTACAATCCCTAACCAAACACTTCAAAATTAACAAAAAAAATCAAATAACAATTTCCACTAACTAACCTTTCAAAGATCTTGAACGTAACGTGTGGAGTTTGTTGATTCGTAACGAGAAGATCCACGAGACGCATTACGCGGGTAGGGAAGAAGGGTTTAGGCCGCTGCGAAAGAGTTCGAATGATTTCGGAATGGGATGAAATCTGGCTTTTAAAGCCAGATTCACTCCACACGTTACGTGTGGAGAAGCTCCACTCGTAACGTGTTAGGCTGCTCCACTCGTTACGTATGGAGCTTGAATGGGTCTGTCCCAACGCGTAACGTGGAAGCCTATTCCCACGTTACGCACGACCCTATGCGCTAAAATGTAAAAATGCCTATTCGCCGAATAGTAAGAGCCATTCGTAATTCAAGTATATAAGTTGTCACCCAATGTTTCTGACCTTTTTCACATTTTTTGGTAAAATTACAATATTAACCATATGTAGAGGTGATTGAGCAACGGCTTACGCCCGATAAAGTTGATAAAGTTTGTTGAGAAAAAAAAAATCTTGATAAAGTTGATAACGTAGTAAATTTTATCTTCATATATTTTAAAAGTATATACGGAGTATGCATTTTGAGGCTCCTATTAGATAATGTTTGAACCTAATATGTATACTCATTTTATTCCCAATTAATAGAAGGAATTGACAAAACTTTTTCTTGATTTTATTTATTGTGGAGTGGGACAGGGACGAAAGAATGGAGATGTTTGCAGTTGTAAACCCAAATGCCAACAAAGGGGGCTATCCCGTTTGCCACGTGAAATTCAATTCTTATGACTTTGTAACTCAAATTAAAGACAATAACACTAAGGGTTTGTTCGGTATGACTGAAGTTTATTGGGGTTGAGGCTAAAGTAGAAGTTGAATTGGACTGAAGCTGAATGAAGAAATTTAAGTTGTGAGCTGAATTGTGTTGAGGTTGAAGCTGAATATAAAGACTGAAGCAGTAATGTGTGTTCGGTATCGATGACTTATCCAGACTAAATTTTTTGTTAAAAAATACAAAAATACCCCTAATTTTATTTTGTAAGGGTTAAAATTTTGAGGGGTAAATTCTAGGGTTCTTTTGTTTGATTTTTGGGGCCTCCAACAACCTCTTTCCTTCATTTCCTCCACGACCCTACCTCCATCTACTGCCCTCCAGCCTCCTTCGTTGCAGCCTCCATCCAGCTTCCGAAGAACAAAGAATTCAGTCGGCCTGCTCTCCACTCGAAGAACATCAGTGAGCCACCTCCTCTCCAGTCGAAGAACATCAGTGAACCAATGAATTCGTGGTCGGATTTTTTTTTACTTGCTTCATATTTCAATTCTTCCTGAGAAGCTCACAAACCTCTAATCAGTCGAAGACCAACTATTTTTTTCTTGAACATCAGCTCTTTTCTCCTGTTTTAATTTCGTTTCAACAATCTAGTGCTCACTTTAGTGCTACCCGCCAAAAGCCTTCACCAAGATAGGAGTATAGAACAGAAGTATTGATTAGAAAAGCATTCTAGTTCCTGAACATTGTTATTAGGATTCAAGCACCTTGACAAAAATATATTTCCTCGTAGGATTAGCAAAAGAAAACACAAGTTTGTAGACAACAACAACAGTCAGTAGAAGAAAGATGCCCCCATCTTTGTACACACCAGCAATTAGCAGAAGAAAGACGCCCCATCTTTGTACACACCAGATTTGTTCCAACATAGAGCTAATATGGTAAAACAAAGCTGTCAAGATTTGTTCAAATGAAAGGAGTTAAATAGAAAGTACCAAAGATGCCAAACTTCACATTTAACTCACAAGTATTCAACAAATATCAAATAAAATAGAAAATTATAGTGAATATCTTAGATAGAGCATGAGACATACCAAAGATGCAAAAAAAAGATAATTGCAAATGATGAGGGCAACAAGACGCTGATGAAGTCCCACAAATATGTAAAGGCCCAATAGGATAGTATTGATACCTAAGGGGAAGGATGAAATTTATTATCTTCCATCAGAAGAACAATCAGATAATCTTTGGCTGAGAAGAAATTAATAACACAAGACTAGAGAGAAACCCACATACCCCACTAATTAACTGTTGATGCTTAGCTTTCACCTCCCTTTCCACTGATTAACTATTGCTCTGTTTAGAGAGGGTCAAAAGTTTTAGTATGAACCATGGCAACATTTAGGTACAAAAACAATTTTACAACATTTCTTAAATCACCAACCTAAATAATTATACTCAATGAACAAATAATTCAAATGGGAACCAATAACCATATTACATCATTGCATTGCATATTGCACACCAGGTACCTGGTGGATGAATAAGGATCGGCTAAAAAGAAAGAAAGAAAGAAAGGCTCCATTCCATCTTTACAATCCCAAATTGTTTGAAAAATCAGCACACAAGATCAAGAGTAAGAACAACCCCACAAAACCCCTTTCTCTCATCACAAATCACAATCTACATCCTTGAAGTGGACTCTTTGCCCAGTTTTGCATCATATACCAGCAAGTGAAAACAAACAATCCATAAGCATATTTTTGTGCTACTAGTTACCATACGAACCACAAACATAAGTGCTACAAGTGAAAACATTTCAAAAACATATTTTGGTTAAACTCTCAGTAGAAACCAGCTTATGGGTTTCTTTCAGTAGGAAGCTCTTAAACCCTAAAATCGAAGGAAATGAACCCTAAAATCAACAACAGAATCCTAAAATTATAGGTGTCAAGAACCCTAAAATCAAAGATGATAAATAGCCCTAAAATCTAACCATAGAACCTTAAACTCGAAGGAACCATTACACCCTAAACACGAAGCTACCACAAACTCAGATCTAAAACCATATCCTCTTGCCGAGGTCGAACTAAACTCGAAGAACGATTGTTGAACGAGATGGAGAAGGAGATGGAGAACATACCTGGAGCAACGTGGATGAAGAACACACTATAGGGCCAATGGATCGAGCGTGAGGATGAACTGATGAACAAAATTCTCCAATGGGAGATGGGGTTGAACGAGATGGAAGATATCGGGGGTAATATGGAAATGAATTGGGATAAGCCTCTTCAATCAGCCCCGTAAGTTAGAAGAATGAACCCTTTTTTTTGCCCCTGATTTAAGATGAATTCAGTCCCGATAAGCTCTGTTAAGCTTCGCCGGTACCGAACGCGGATTTCACCTCTGCTTAAGCCATCTGAGCTAATCCTAGAAAATAAGCCAACTTCAGCCTGAAATCAGTCATGCCGAACGAGCCCTAAAGCGGAGTTTCAATTCTTAGAATTTGAATCATAAAAGCAATAGATTTTAATGTTTCGCATAAACTTGGAAGTGTCATTTCTCTCTCGTGAATTTATATCTCAATCTAACCAACAAAGGTGAACAATCAACTTTAAACAAAATAAATTAAAATATTCAACTAATGTTTAACATTTCATCAATCTAGTTAACTAATCAAAAACTTAAACAAAACATTTCAAACTCATACTCAAACTCAAGACACTCATATTTTGAAAAAGAAAGACTCGCTATTTGATATTGGACTAATCTATATCATACATAATTTTTGTATCTCCCAAAAGAATATTCAAATGATATAATATTTTCAATTTCCTTTTAATAAAAATAAAAAATGAAAAAATATTGAAAGAAGAATAAAAGAGGAGTTGATAAGAGTTGAACTCAAGACCTATTGTTACCTTTCTACACAAGTCCTAATACAAAAACCATTAAGCAAATATGTTGTTCTTGTTATTTATTATTTATTTTATCTTATACTATAGAATTTTAAAAAAAAATAAGGGGCAAAATCCAACGGGATATAAGGGGTTCGTCGGAGGGGAGCAGGGGCTACACCCCCCCCCCCCCCCCCCAGATCCGCCCATGCGTATATATAATGTAGTATTAAATTGTTTTATTCTTATCATATATTATGTATAAGATTTTTCAACCCTCACTTGCTAATAACTCTTGATGTTGTGATCGATATAAAACTAATTACGAGGAAAAGTAGAATGTTAGAAGTGCAAACTATCGTTGCAATGTTAATAGTCATATCAAAGTACACACTAAAAGATAAATTATTTTACTAATTAGACTTAAATGAGAATACAATGTCTAATGGTGTAATAAGCATGCAGAGAATCAAAATGTTTGAACAATATTGATGTATGAAATAATTCTTCCATGTATGATATGATTGTCCATAAAGTTTTCGGTAAACAAAGTTATCACCACAAAATGGATTTATATTATAAAGTATTTTCTAATCAAATAATATTTTTTGCTCTTAATCATCTTTGACTTAATTTACTACTGGTGGCAACCAAATTCATGGTAATTCTCATATCCTTAAAAATAAGCATATTAATCTCAACAAAAACAAACTTAATCTTTTTATTACTAAAATACAAAATTGTTCTCCTAGACACATTTTGTACAATCATATGCAAGACAACACACTTAATTTATAAAAATGAATACAACTCAACCTATTAATTGGTTCAGTTGGCTCAATTGTGTTTGAATTGTCATGGTACTTAAATTTATGGGTCAATCAAATGGGTTCCACCCGACGAGTAAAAAACACCAATTTTTTATTATTATTTAAATATGTTTGATAATCAAATTGATGACATAAACATTTTAAATTAAATAAGATTAATCTTATAACTAAAGTATTAGTAATAACATGTTATTATATAATTTTATAATTAAAAAATATGTTATATCATTAAATAAAAATAATTTGACATGTAAAATAATTGGTCGAGTCAACCCAGCTGGTTGGGTCGACAAAATCCAAAAATTTCTGAACCCATTAGGTTCGATTCGGGCCATATTTTTTTTCCCTTCATGTAACTGCTACTCTACTCTTCTCTGGGTCTCACGAAAACACCCGCTCGACGTAGTCGGGGACTGGGTGCATACATCTTGACTTCTACACTCTGCTCATACGGGACTACACTGGGATGGTTGATATTGTTGTTGTTGTTATCTATATGCTAAAAAAAAAATTAAATCATCTTAGGGATATTAAAATAGTCAAATGTTATAAGCTATATTGAAAAGTAAACCAAATCATACAATGGTATTACACATAATAATAATATAAAAAGGCAGTGGCTATATGCACGCGATTTTCTATCTAAATGGACGCGAAGATGTGTGCGTAGCTTAGCAGTATGGCTTGGTGCGCATAAGCTACGCGCACAGGGGTATAATGGCCATTTTTGAAAAGTCTGGGTAATATTGGTGCGTGTAACTTACGCACACAAAGTGATCCCTGGCAAAGCTATGCGCGTATCTTATGCGCATGGTGCCGTTTTTTTTTTTTTTTGCAAGTTTATCTTGTGTGCGTAGCTTACGTGCACCATACTAAAAAAAACTGCACTTTTTTCGATAATCATGTAGAGAATTTAAATACGAGTCCGTACATATAAAATTCGTCCAAAACGGACATCGTTTGCCCCTCCAAAAGCCCAAAAAACGAAGCCTTCCTACCCATTTTTTTTTACAATTTGGTGCCCGGCATATAGCACATTATAGTGAATTTTTTTTGTATTTTTTGCATTTTTTATTACAATTTTTTATCAAAATTTCAATACGAGTCCGTACATATAAAATTCATCCAAAACGGATATCGTTTTCCCCTCCAAAAAGCCAAAAAACGAGAATAAAAACTTTAGCAACTATAGTTTATAAGTAATAAGTTCGTAATACTTAACTATAATACATAACTATCCTATATAAGTAATAAGTTCATAATACTTAACCATAATGTGTAACTATAGTATATAAGTAATAAGTACATAATACTTAATTATAATGCATAACTATACTTTATAACTAATAGATTTTGTAATACTTGACTATAATGCATAACTATAGTATATAAGTAATAAGTTCATAATACTTAACTATAATGTTTAACTATACTATATAAGAAATAAGTTCATAATACTTAACCATAATGTGTAACTATAATATATAAGTAATAAGTTCGTAATACTTAACTATAATGCATAGCTATACTTTATAAGTATTAAGTTCATAATACTTAACCATAATGTGTAACTATAGTATATAAGTAATAAGTACGTAATACTTAATTATAATGCATAACTATACTTTATAACTAATATATTTTGTAATACTTGACTATAATGCATAACTATAGTATATAAGTAATAAGTTCATAATACTTAACTATAATATTTAACTATACTATATAAGAAATAAATTCATAATACTTAACCATAATGTGTAACTATAATATATAAGTAATAAGTTCGTAATACTTAACTATAATGCATAGCTCCACTTTATAAATATTAAGTTCATAATACTTAACCATAATGTGTAACTATAGTGTGTAAGTAATAAGTTTATAATACTTACGGAAATTTTGTCTGGTACCCTTCAGTTTTGGTCTTTTTCGCGAAATCCCCATAGGTTTTGACATTTTCGCCCGGTAACCCTCAGTTTTTGACCCATTTCCCCATATACCCTTCCGTTATCATCCGTTAAAAACACTATTAAATTTTAAAAAAAAATTCGTAAAAGGTAAAAACAAAACACGTAAAAAACAAAAGTTTTTGACCCAGCTGCTTCAGTGCTTCTTCCTCAGCGGAGAAAGAAGAGGACGACGCCGTCGGGGCTGCTTCTTCCTCAGTTTCGTGAGAACGGACGATGCCGGTGGGAGAACGGACGACGCGCGGACTAGAACGGACAACGCTGGGCGGCGTGAGTGCTGGGCTGCGTGAGGGCTGGGCTGCGCGAAGGGACTACGCCGGCGGCAGGAGGGCTGGGCACCGACGATTTGAAGCTTCGAGGTACGTTTCCACTTATGAAATTTCGTTTAGATTTGGGATTTTAGGGTTCTAGGTTTAGGAATTTGACTCAAAATTAGGGTTAATGGGATTTGGATTTGGGTGTTAGAAATTTAGGGTTCTAGCCTGATTTGGAGAACACTAAAAATTTGTTGTACTGATGTTAGCCTTATATAGCACTACTGAAAGTACTATGAGAACACTAAAAACACTAAAAATGTTGTTGTACTGATGTGAGAACACTGAAAATTTCCAGAATCTCATTAGAAACATATAAATGTTGTTGTACTGATGTTAGCCTTGTATAGTACTACTGAAAGTACTGATGTTATGCATTACTGAAATATATAAATGTTATTTTAATTTTTAGTTTGCAAAATGGAAGAGAAAATAATATTGAGACTTCGTTACATTCATCGTGAGTATGTGGACATACAAGTGGATGATCCGGATAGGTGTAATATTTTGGACATATATATCGATCTGCTTGACGGCGCTGAAAAAAAGGGGATGTTGCTTCCTGAAGAACCGACATTTTGGTATGTACATAACTCTCAAAATATCAAGGTGGAGAATGACGTGGATGTTATGAAGATGTTCAGTTTATTACACGACAAGAAGCTCATTCATTTGTCAATTGGTTCTGATGAGGCACCATGCAAGAATCTTTAACTAGCACGATTACTGATTGAATCAAAGAAACGTGATCATTCCACAAGTGTTGCAGCTCATGATGCTCATAATCCAATACCACTAAGATCAAGTCATGCATCTATTAGCTTGCAATCACATCCTTCGGATAGGAAAGTCCCTGCAACAACTGCACGAAGAAAATGTTTATATGTTTCTAAAGATAGAAGTACTTCTGGAACATCAGGTACTCAACCCACTTCTGGCAACCTCAGTGTAGTTTTGGGAGGGATGAACCCAGATAATGAATCCAATTATGGCAATATCAGTGTAGCTAATACCATAGTGCCTTCTAATGATGAGGTGCCTTGTGATGCCTATGTGCCTTCTGATGTTGAAGTGCCTTCTGATGCTTCCGAAGATGAAAGAAGGGAATTATACTTTGATGATCTCTACGAAAATGGGGAGTTTTATGAAGAAAGTGACAGTCGAAAAACTAAAACTAAAGAATGGATGATCTGTATGAACAAAGAGCATATGATGGATGTTCTGAGATATTATTGTATACAAGAAGGATTCTCCGTTGTTGTGATAAAAAGTGAGCAACAAAGATATACCGCTAAGTGTAGGGATTCAAAATGTGAATGGAGAATTCATTCATCTATATTGGCAGATGGTGTTACATGGGCCACAAAAACAGTGAAAGTGATGTGCTCACGCCCCATCAAGACACTCACACAAGCCAAGAAGGAAGCCAAGAGGAGGACACCCGGATTGAGAGCCCGGACGAGCTAGCAACGCCGACGCCGGCGTCCCAAGCGCCAGCTCCACATCCACCGGGCGCCGTTCATTTCCCTCCGACGTTCACACCTCCTATAGCTAGCTCACCACCTATGGATCCATTTGAGCTCAAGAGCGCCGCTGGAACCGGCCTGGCGCCCGACAAAAGCAAGTGCCCTAGTCTAGCGCTGGACGTCGCGCCTACAACACCAACTCCACTTCTGCCGGGCCCCGATCACTTTGCCCCAGGCACCAAGCCTCCAGGTGACTACTTGGACCCTCCTAAGTCCTACAACACAAGGAGCGCCCGTGCCAAGGCATCCGCGCCAGCTCAAGACATCCTTACTCCTAAAGCGCGCAACACCAAGGCTCATGCTCATGAAGACCTGGCCCCAAGGGCTATCACTCGGGCCCAAGCTCGCCAACTCCACCAAGAGCTCATGAAAGGTCTTATGACCCTGGGAGCGCCGAGCCATGTGGTGTTGGAGCCGGCCACATGCCTTAAATGCCAACCGGACCCGGACACTTGCGACCCCGGTGACGACACTTGACTTTGGAATTTTCTACCATTCGTCTAAGTGTTTAAGCCTAAGTTTTTATGTCATTTTATGAGGATATTAAGCACGTTTATTTCATGGAAACCGCACCTAAAATAAACTCCTAGATAACTTGAAGAGGCCAGCCATTTAATGGTTGAAAAGTGAGGAGTCTAGCTTACATTATGCTTGTGTCTTTTGATTTTCTTACTTGAATTTCGGCAGCTATATAAGGGCTGGCCATGGCAATGTAGAGGGGAGGTTGAATCTGATATTAAACAAAAGGAAGAGTTTCTTTCAATCCCTAGTTTAGTCATCTTCTTGCGTGTGTGTTGCATCAAGCGTCTTTGTGAGTTGTGTGTGTAATATCACATCTCCAAGCCTTGTCTATCCTGAGGTTGGTGTGTCATATCCATCCAAAGGAGGATACCTATTCCTCACTATCATACTCCATCCCAGTCGCCTGCAATCTCCGCCCAAAACACCACCCAAATCCATCCATTCTTCTTACTACTTCCACCTATTGGATTTCCTGCGACCGTCCAGGAGAATTGCTGTATATTTGGCCTCGCAGATCCATTTACTACCATAGCTTTAGGGATAAAACTAGATCTCTAGTTATAACTCCTCGAATTGGAATCATCCAATTTGGAGTCCGGACGAGAGAGAACAAGTCATTTCAATCCAGGCCAGAATCCAGCAGTCCGATTGCCTTCCAAGGGGATTTTCCGGCCTTGTCACGAGCAAATTCTTGCACCGAAGCATCCCACGATCCTTGATCTTATCATGTGGTATCAGAGCTATGTAAGAATTTTCTCTAAATCCCTCTTTTAAATTCCAAGAAGTGTCGCTTATTTGCTCTAGTTTTCGTGACTTACGAAGTGTTGTCTTGCACTAGAGTCCATAGGGTTTGTGTGTTGTTTTCTTTGCTTTATTGCGTCTTGCATCTAGTTGGGAGTGTGTGTGCTTGCAATTGAGTCAGTTGCCCCTAGGTTTAGTGGTTTGGCAGCCGACTAAAATGGGGAAAATTGTTGCTTGAATGTGTTTTCAAAACCGCACTAGAGGTTGCCTTACTCCGGCCATCTCGCTATTGTTAGACGTCTCATATAGCTAGGGTGTGAGTCTTTTTGCTTTCTTATTTTGCACTTAATCAAACTGAAGTTTACTACTTGAGTTGTGTTACAATCCAAGACTTTGGTGCGTAGGAACATTCCTTGAGTATCTAAGACGTGTTGATCAAAGTGTAACCTCAATTTTCTTACTCTATAGTTGCATAAACTCGTTGTAATTCAGTGAGTAGTTCAAAAAAAAAATCAAGGAAGAGATCTCGGTCTTGAATCCGACCTTCCCATCTAAAAAAAAAATCCTGGAAAATTGGATGCAATCGAAAGACCCGACAAGAAAGAAAAGGGAAAGCCATTGAAAGATTGGTGCGTCAATAGGATTAAGTTCATATCTTGCAACTCTTCTCATCTTGTCTTGTATCTTGTCCATGTCCTTGTAAAGATATCTTAAAAGGAACAAGTACTTGCTCCATTTGTGCTGAGTTGTGATTTGACTTAAGGAACTAAATCAAGGTTGTGGTGCACTTTATCTTGTCTTTGAGAGCCACCTTTTTGCATATAGGGAGCTTTTACCCTAGCCTTGCTAGCGAGCTTGTGGAGCTAAGGTTCTTGAGATTTGAATCAGGAATTTTTGGCTTACTTACTAGCTTAGGTTCCATTGATTAATCTTGTGTTCTGTGGGAGCTTCTATGTTTGGTATTAGCTTTGGATACTAACCTTGTGAGGAGAGCGAATGGAGATGTCCAGCATAGGTCACATTCCCCGAAAGGACTTCTTCTACTTTCGGGCACATGGAGCATCATATAGGGAGGCTCGCTATCTTGCTCAACAAGAAGCTAATCCATACATGAGATACAAGCCTAATCCTTATTTTTACAACTCTCAATATCATTTGGCTAACCATTATGTGCATCCTAAGGGAGCCTATGGCTCACCTAATCCGCATGTTAGCATACCCCAAAGAAGAGAGATAGTGTCTCCACCCCCCCGCGTTAGAGCATGTGACATCGTGTGTGTCATGTGTGAAGGGAGAGGCCACTTAGCCGATATTTGTCCTAACCAATACTACACTTACAAGGACGAAGGGTCCCTTGAGAGTGAAGTCTTGGTTACTGCTTGTAAGGAAGAGGACGTTTTGTCCAGGGACTTGGTTGAAGAAGAGCCTAACGACGATGATGTTCTTGCTACTGAACCAATGGCCAAAGGACAGGAGCTTGAACCAAAGGAAAAATAGGAGGACGTTGTAGAAACAACTCCTTCACCTACAAGGAGCAAACATCGACCCACTATTGCGCGTAGCTCCCCAAATTCTTTGGCTACTCCTTGGATGGATGCAACACCTATGGTTCCCTCGTACTTACCATTCTCACTCCAAAAAAAGGTCCATCCCATGGATGTTAAGCCTTCCGAGGAAACAAATTTTGGCCTTGAAAAGGAGAAGACACATCTAAGGGAAGTATCACATGTCTCTACTTTTCGTATTCCTTCCCCTTGGCTTGAATATGAAAATTTTTCTAGGGGTAGAGAATCTCATGTGCTTAAATCTATTTTTTATTGTAGAACTAGGTACTCATGCATACACCAAAGTTCTCTTGCTCAATACATGTCATGCGGGATGCATCTAGTTCATACTATTATTCTTCACAAGCACGTGTGCTACGTTGTTAGTTGCACTCTTAAGCTTGAACGTAGGACTAGGAAGATGATGTAACACCCCCAAATAACCTCTTGAAAGTATTACCGCCAGTGACCTCAGACGTACTGTCCGATGTCACCCAAGGCTTTTCCAGTTGATATAAATCATCAAACCACAGTCATAATACAAAATATCATAACTTTCATTAAAACCAAAGTCTCGGAATTACAACAAAATACATCAGAAATACATAATCAGAATCATTACAGCGGAAGTCTTTAAGCAAAACATATTTAACACAGCGGAAGTCTTGTAAACAAAGCGACAAAATAACTTGTCAAAACACCGTTCATCTTCATAGTCGTTCTAGCCTTCACGGAACAGCAACATACCTGATGTGCCGAATCGAACGGATGACACCAGCCAACCATGCAAGGGAATAATTACGGTTGGTTAGTCTAATGAAAGACTACGCAAGGGTACAAAGCAGAGTGGTTCGAAGTAGTCCTATTAGGTTAGACTCATCTTCTCTCAAATAAAAGCCGATCACGATAGTCAACCACCATACTTCTACCGAAATACATGAAAAGGCATGATCAAGAGAATATTCTGGAGACCGAGTCTCACAGCAATCAGTCCCAAAAGAAGACTCCAAATGAAATGAGCATTATAGGAAGCATGACAAATGTTGGGAAACTTAATTAATAATATTCATACAAGCGTTCAAAAACGACTTGATGTTTCGGCTCATAACCAACTTCACCGCCCCAGGGCGAATCCAGATTGGAAAGAGAACTTTACTCTGATCAAAGTCAAGACGAGATTTCCTAGCTACACTATTACCTAGCTGCACTACTCGCCTGAGGTATATTAATTTTGTGCACTAAAGGAACTTATCTGATTTAATTCCAAAACCAAACCACATCACGTTATAAACTTTTATTATGATCAGCTCATCCCGAGACGAGAGATCTCTTGGGAGCAACTCCCGAGATTTGCTCCCAAGATAAATGTGACACTAGCTAAGTGCACCACCTCTATACCCGAGTATAGAGGCTAGTCATGACTCACCAATGGTATTAGGGTCTCAATGCCCTTTTCTCCATTTAATTATCAAGAAACGACTGGACCTCCTGGCCCCAGTAAACGTTCCTACGAATACTCGTGCTAACTAAACAGTTCAACACAGTCATATATCACATCAAAACAAAGCCATCAAGGCCAACATCATAGATCTATCAATCTATATATATATATATATATCAAAATAGCGTTGCTACTAACAGTATATGCAACCTATTATAATCTTTCATATGAAATTCACCTTTAAAATCCACAACAAAACCATTATGAACATAATAGCGCTGTATCTAGCAATATACAACCTATTATAACAACACTTCTTTTCATCAAATAATTTATCAAAACTGTTCCCAATAAAACAGTAAATCATCCCAAATTAATTAACAACTAAACAATTGATAATTAATTGAAGTATGGAATGATGAGCAAGAGCGAACCGCCACTTGCCTTAGATCCGCCGAACTTGAACAACGGGCTCCTGGGTCTGAAACTGGGACAGATCTTGGATAATAAATCCCTAAGGAACACCCCATAACGAGACCCTAAGTTAGATTCAATATCCACATAATTGAATCTAAAAGAATACGAAAAGAATCGAAGGAGCCGAGCCTCACACAAAGCCAAACACCCAAGAACACACACTCGGACAAGGCTCGCCACGGGTGCGGTGAAGCGCTTACCGCGGGGTGCGGTGACGACACAGAGCGAGCTCTCGCGATAGAAGTTCAACAAACTCACCCTTAAATCGATTCGTTTGACTTCGATTTGTTCTTGGTTTGATCTTTCAACACCTTAGGCCTTCAAACAACACTCAAGATCACCCTTAACACTCTAAACGCTCTCACACGAAGCTCAGAGCTCAGACAACAATGGTGAAAACAGAGGGAGAAGAAGATGAAGCTCGATCTGTGGCTTCCTTCTCCACGAAGTTCTCTTCCTTTTATAGGCCCAAGCAAGGAGGGAACAAGGAGGGAACAAGCCGGGGACAAAGGGGACAAAAACCCACAAGTGGAGCCACTTGCTCCTGCAGAGGGAAGACGATAACGTCGAAGAAAATATCCCACCGCGGGGTGCGGTGGCGTGACCGCTGGGTGCGGTAGCATCTCTGTTGCCGCCCCAGATTTGGCCTTCGCCGCGGGTGCGGCCACTTGACCGCGGGGTGCGGTCAAGGCCATTCTTCACCCTTTTTGACCGTTTTGACTTTGGGTTAATCTTCTTAACCCCGGGTTAAATATATTCGTACTCGAACGACTATTTAACCTTGAACATACGTCAACTGTATTTTATATTACTCAGAAAAATATTGCAGAGATCAAACATATTACCGAATGTCTGAACTTCTCTGAATTTAATCTGACTTGTAATACGGGAGTTGGAAAAATTCCAAATTATCCTTATAAAATATCTGGGATATTACAGATGAGTGGAATACTATTTGCCTGCTTTGTTGGATATCATGTAGTCATGGGAAGATTTGTGCTTACATTCTTATAATTGTGTGGACGAGTTAGAGGGCCTCATTTTTCTATTGTTATCATGAATAGGTCCTCTAAGAAAGCTGAATTGTGTGCATGTTCTCCACTTCATGATGCATCTTACATTAGTAACCTGTTTAATGACCAAGTTGTGGAGTTGCATGGAACTTCTAGTGCTTTGATTTCAGGTGAAGGAGAGACAATTGTGGGCCAGTCGAAGCTGGACAACAGAGAGGTTCCCTTTGAGCCCGGAGATCATGGTGTCCTTAATGTGGCTGATTTGGTTCATTCCTTGGTGGAGGAAGATGAAGACCTTGACGAGCTGGATTCGAGGTCGAATCCCTTTCAAGAGAGGGAGGATGATGTGCTCACGCCCCATCAAGACACTCACACAAGCCAAGAAGGAAGCCAAGAGGAGGACACCCAGATTGAGAGCCCGGACGAGCTAGCAACGCCGACGTCGGCGTCCCAAGCGCCAGCTCTACATCCACCGGGCGCCGTTCATTTCCCTCCGGCGTTCACACCTCCTATAGTTAGCTCACCACCTATGGATCCATTTGAGCTCAAGAGCGCCGCTGGAACCGGCCTGGCACCCGACAAAAGCAAGTTCCCTAGTCTAGCGCCGGACGTCGCGCCTACAACACCAACTCTACTTCTGTCGGGCCCCGATCACTTTGCCCCGGGCACCAAGCCTCCAGGTGACTCCTTGGACCCTCCTAAGTCCTACAACACAAGGAGCGCCTGTGCCAAGGCATCTGCGCCAGCTCAAGACATCCTTACTCCTAAAGCGCGCGGCACCAAGGCTCATGCTCATGAAGACCTGGCCCCAAGGGCTATCACTCGGGCTCAAGCTCGCCAACTCCACCAAGAGCTCATGAAAGGTCTTATGACCCTGGGAGCGCCGAGCCATGTGGTGTTGGAGCCGGCCACATGCCTTAAATGCCAACCGGACCCGGACACTTGCGACCCCGACGACGACACTTGACTTTGGATTTTTCTTCCATCCGTCTAAGTGTTTAAGCCTAAGTTTTTATGTCATTTTATGAGGATATTAAGCACGTTTATTTCATGGAAACCGTACCTAAAATAAACTCCTAGATAACTTGAAGAGGCCAGCCATTTAATGGTTGAAAAGTGAGGAGTCTAGCTTACATTATGCTTGTGTCTTTTGATTTTCTTACTTGAATTTCGGCAGCTATATAAGGTCTGGCCATGGCAATGTAGAGGGGAGGTTGAATCTGATATTAAACAAAAGGAAGAGTTTCTTTCAATCCCTAGTTTAGTCATCTTCTTGCTTGTGTGTTGCATCAAGCATCTTTGTGAGTTGTGTGTGTAATATCACATCTCCAAGCCTTGTCTATCCTGAGGTTGGTGTGTCATATCCATCCAAAGGAGGATACCTATCCCTCACTATCATACTCCATCCCAGTCGCCTGCAATCGCCGCCCAAAACACCACCCAAATCCATCCATTCTTCTTACTACTTTCACCTATTGGATTTCCTGCGACCGTCCAGGAGAATTGCTTTATCTTTGTCCTCGCAGATCCATTTGCTACCATATTTTGAGGGTTAAAACTAGATCTCTATTTATAACTCATCGAATTGGAATCATCCAATTTGGATTCCGGACGAGAGTGAACAAGTCATTTCAATCCAGGACAGAATCCAGCAGTCCGATTGCCTTCCAAGGGGATTTTCCGGCCTTGTCACGAGCAGATTCTTGCACCGAAGCATCCCACGATCCTTGATCTTATCAGAAAGGCACCCACACTTGCTTGAGACTGAATTTGTATAATCCCATGGCAACACCAGAATGGGTTGCAACTAAGATTCTAAAAGATGTCAGAGATAATGAAAATATCACTGGGAAAGATATTAATGCAAACTTGTGGAAGAATTTTGGCATTAAACTGAAGTCAACGTCGTTGTACAAGGCAAGGACACTTGCTTTGGCAAAGATTAGAGGAGATGAGGACACGTCGTATACAAATCTGCCTATTTATTGTGAGGTATTAAAGATTACTAACCCCGGGTCCAGGGCACATTGTGTATGAAAAACTGTTGAAGATAACCCCGAAAAGCCGATTCAGTTCAAGAACATTTTCATTTCTCTAAAGCCAATGATGGAGGGTTTCATTCAGGGTTGTAGATGGCTTATTGCTGTAGACGGAGCTCATCTAAGAGCCAAATATGGCGGAGTAATGTTGGCTGCAATTGCTATTATAGGAGAAAATGAGATATTTCCTATAGCATATGGTGTTTACGAGAATGAAAGTAAGGCCACTTGGTCTTCTTTCTTCTATCACATGAGAGAGCTTTTAAAAGATGCTGAAAGGGACAACTGGGTTATTGTTTCAGACCGACAAAATGTATGTATATGTAACTAATAACGTATTTGGCAAACTTTGTATATTTTCTGCTTTTTCTGTTGAACCAGCTCTTGCGGATGTTTGGCCCACAGTTTCAAGAAGATTTTGTTGCAACCACCTGTATGCCAATTTCAAGAAACATTATCCAGGAAAGATAATGCATGACTTGTTTTGGGAATACTCTAAGTCCACTTTCAGAAAGGCAATGGAGAAGTTGGAAAAAGTTGGTGGAGTGGGCCTTGTCAGATGGCTTCAAAGGGTTGTGGAAATGAAATGTTAGGCAAGATTCAAGTACAACCCATAGTTGCATTCTCCTGAAACAACAAGTAATTGGGCGAAGTCTTTCAATTCTACTTTAGGAACAGAAAGGGGTCTTTCGATGCTCACATTTCTTGAAGGTAAATATATTGTATACTTCTATGATTTTTTTTTCAATTACTTAATTATTCTTGTTTTCTTGTAGGGATTAGGCGCACAATTATGGTTAGACATTCTCGTAATCAAGAAGTTGCTCAAAATCTCCCTATTAATGGCTTAACTACATATGCCAAAGATACTTTGAAGATTGCATTACGCGGATCTCGTTGGTGCAAGGTAAGCTAGTTGATTTCTAAAATGTGTAAGTTAAATGATTGTTGGTGCAAGTTAAATGATTGTTAGGCAATTTTTTGCAATGTGTAATGGGAAGCTTTGCTATTTGTTTAGGTATTCAGGGCATCTTCCGATGAATATGAGATAAAAGAGGGTTGTTCATCCTTTCCTGTGAACATCGCAAACCGATCTTGTTTGTGTGGGGAATGGAAGATTTCTGGGATCCCATGCTGTGAGGGCTATTATTGAAAAGAGGGCGCATCCAGAAGATTACGTTTCTTACTGGTTTTCCACATAGGTGTTTAAGAGAACATATTCAGTGAACTATAGGGTTGTTCTTGATGAAGAACAATGGCATAAAGCTGACCTACCAAAACTCACCCCCCCCCCCCCCCGACTATGAAAAGAGGAGTTGGAAGGCCACCCAGAAATAGGAGAAGAGCAGAGGGTGAAAAATAAAAGGGAAAGAGATCTCGTACTGTACGGTGTGGAAAGTGCAAGGTAATATCTCAGTTTTTAGACATTACCACTTTAACTATATCTACAAATCATTAATTCATGGATGTTTTTTTTGTAATAAAAGGCATTCAGACATAATGCAAAAACACGTAAAGGTGGATTGAAAGCCAAGGAGAAGAAACAACAAGGAATAGTTGTAAGGACACACAAGAGGATAAGAAAGGCAAAGACCAATGAAGACCAATCACATTACGTGGATGATGTGATGAGTTCAGCTCCTTGGATTCCTGGAATTCAGTAGTTAGTCTTTGGTATGGTGTAGTATTATAGCTTAATGTTAGCACTTTTGAACTTTGCTAATGTGGTAGCATTTTCGGCTAATATAGCTTAATGGTAGCATTTTGAACTTTGCTAATGTGGTAACACTTATGGATAATATATTAGTTCAGACTTAGCATGTAATAGAATTAGCATTTTGAAATTTTGTCTCTTTCCTCTATCTCTTTCCTCTGAGTAGCTCATGTTTAGGCCAGCTACTCAGCAACATATTGGGCATTTTGAAATTCTGCTGAGTAGCTCATGTAATAGAATTAGCATTTTGAAATTCTGGCCAGCTACTCAGCAGAATTGAAATTCTCTTCAATGGGCATTTAAATCCTGTTATTGCTCATGTAATAGAATTAGCATTTTGAAATTCTGCTCATGAGTTCTCTAATCTGTTGGATTTTATATGGGCATTTAAATAATTGAATTTTGTTTGATTTTTCTTGTTCTATAGCCTTGCTAAAGTCTTATGTTGCTGGTATTGTGATTGAGTTTATGTATGTAAGTGTAAATATATTCTTTAATTTCATTTACTTCATGGGTCATTTCAAGTTGTAAGAACTATAGTAGTATAATTTAGTAGTAAGTGGTTGAACTGTTAGGTTTCTGCTCAACTGGATTTTGAGTAGCAACTGTAGTAGTAGATGAGAATCTGAGGATAACTTTTGTAGTCATGTAACATAGACGAGGAAGCAGTGTTATCAGCAATATCAAGATGCAATATGCTCGAGACTCTTGACATCCGTTTCTGCCCAAAGGTGGGAGCTTTCTTTTCCTAGTGAATTGTATACAACCTATGCTTTATTTTTAGGCAAAGTGGATTTTGAAGTCCTCAGAAAAAGGGAATGCTATATATGTCCGTTGTTTAAATTTCAGGGCATTCAGACAAATTGACAATGCAGTGATTCTTCTTCTTCTTTTTTTTCCGTTTTTCATTAGTTTTGCTCATGACAGATTTGCTCGATGAGCATGGCCAGATTTCGCATAGCCTGCCATAGTCTTAAACACGTGTTCAACAGCCTGTCAACCAATTGAACATTTTTGCAACGCTTTTAACCTTTAATCAGATTCAAGGTGGCAATGGAGTTTAAGGTCCATTGTTGAAGTCATTAACCAACCATCTTGTAGATATGTGTGCGCGCGCCTCAGAGCAATGATACAGAGGCAAATTAGCTACTCCAGGAGCACGTGTACTTCATGTATTAAATCATGATGTTTTCTTACAGAATATTTTAGAGTTCAATCTACAAGATCACCACTTCTAGCAAAGCTCACATAAAGTTACACACCTTTGTTGACATTTTGACCACCAAGACCACCACTTCTAGCAAAGCTCACATAAAGTTACAGAAGGTGAAATTGTCACTACAACTAATAAAACACTTCCATGTTACATATTACTTGCTATGAGTTCTTCATTCACCATAGATACAAGAGGTAAGCCACTACAACTAATAAAACACTTTGATAAGCTAGTTAAGCTTAGCAACTACAACATAAAAAAATGCTAAAACAACAACAAAAACCCAAGAAAGAAGAAGTCTTAGGGCATTTTTTTCTCTTACAACAACTACAATGTTTTCAGCCTTTAATGTAGCATTTTCAGCAGCTAGTGTCTTCACCTCCATATGTAAGGTCTTTTTCTTCTCCTTTATTTTAGCAACCTTCTCCTTTAGTGCCTTCACTTTTGTTTTCAAGTCTTCATATTCATTATCCACATTCGGTACACTAGTTGAAGATATATCCTCATTCTCATACCATTTAAAAAATCTACAATCATCGATCCCCTAAGATAAAATAAAATCACCTAAGTCTGATGTTCAATATTAACAAATGAAAACCGCTCAACATTTAACAAAAGACGCATGAGTACCTGCCACTTAGAGCACCTATAAAATTGTTTTCCAAAATTTTCATTTGGTCTCAAAACCTTCAAGATCACAGTGGGCAATTGATGAGAGCAAAGCACCCTTGTACATTTCTTTCCATAAATTCCGGAACTTTTTGATGATTGACCACTCATTCTACAAACAAAACTTAAAATACTTAATCACACCAATATCATATACTAAAACAGATCACGATCTAATAATAAAAATAGAGCATATTAATAAACAAGGGTGTTCAAGTTCACAAGTACAACCATAACAGAGGTCAAACTCTCATTCTCTTAATGTTTAGCCAGTTGGTATGAGTTGTACAGGCCAAATAACAAAGTGTCTTTCACATTGTTAGCATGACGAAAACTTGAGCATGTCAAGATTAATGCAAAATACAAAAATGACTTCTTTGATGTTTGCAGAAATAAATTGCTCATCTTGAAGATATATATACCTTTACTACTAGCAAAGGATATAACTCAGAATTAACCTAATTGCATTCTGTTCAGACGCAGTTTGTTCAGACGCAGTTTCTCTGTTGAACGTGTTTGCCTAAGAAAAAATTTGACAGTCATTTGGGTCCAAGACACTCTGCAGGAAGATGCTTCAGAAGTGGAAACGTAGAACCCTAAATTCCAAATCAGGCTAGAACCCTAAATTTCTAACACCCAAATCCAAATCCCATTAACCCTAATTTTGAGTCAAATTCCTAAACCTAGAACCCTAAAATCCCAAATCTAAACGAAATTTCATAAGTGGAAACGTACCTCAAAGCTTCAAATCGTCGGTGGCCAGCCCTCGCGCCGCCGGCGTATTCCTTCGCGCAGCCCAGCCCTCGCGCAACCCAGCACTCGCGTCGCCCAGCGTCGTCCGTTCTCCCACCGACGTCGTCTGTTCTCGCGAAACTGAAGAAGAAGCAGCCCCGCCGGCGACGTCCTCTTCTTTCTCCGCTGAGGAAGAAGCACTGAAGCAGCTGGGTCAAAAACTTTTGTTTTTTACGTGTTTTGTTTTTACCTTTTACGACTTTTTTTATTATTATTATAAATTTAACAGTGTTTTTAACGGATGATAACGGAAGGGTATATAGCAAAATGGGTCAAAAACTGAGGGTTACCAGGCGAAAATGTCAAAATCTTTGGGGATTTCGCGAAAAAGACCAAAATTGAAGGGTACCAGACGAAATTTCTGTAATACTTAACTATAATACATTACTATAGTATATAAGTAATAAATTCATAAATATTTAACCATAATGTTTAACTATAGTATATAAGTAATAAGTTCATAATACTTAACCATAATGTGTAACTATAGTATATAAGTAATAAGTTTATAATACTTAACTATAATACATAGCTATAGTATATAAGTAATATTTATAATACTTAATCATAATGTGTAACTATAGTATATAAGTAATAAGTTCGTAATACTTAACTATAATGCATAGCTGTACTTTATAAGTAATAAGTTCATAATACTTAACCATAATGTGTAACTATAGTATGTAAGTAATAAGTTCATAATACTTGACTATAATACATAACTACAGTATATAAGTGATACGCCCCTGCCCACCATGAATGCCACAGAGGAAGAAGAGGCTATGAGCATTCGCTCAGAGGGGCCAATCACAAGATCACGCGCCAAAGAAATCGCCAACGCGACGCAATCCTTGGTTGCTCGCATCGTCGCCAGCCAAGGCACCCAAGAGACCGCGTTCTCTTCGAAGCGTCTTCAACCAAGCCCAGATAACGCGTTCTCTGTCTGTCTTCTCTCAACCATCCAATGAACGCATTCTTTTTGAACTGAATGTAATCTTTTAAGACATTAATTAATTTTAGTTTTATTTTGGGGCGTGTGTTCCACGCGTGTCGCGTGGGCTGGCCCATTTCGCGAGACTCGGCCCATCCGAGTCCCGCTATGTACTATAAAAGGTCATCTCGACCTTCTTTACTAGGTTACGCATAATTTTAATCTAAGATTACTTGTCGAGAGCCATTTGCCTCCATTCTCTTAGATATGCGTCACCTCCAAAGTCTGACTTCTCATCTCTTTCACTCTGTCGCCGACGCTACGGCCACCACTCGATCTTTCGAGTCTATCCCCTCTGTTGTCGACGCTACGACAATCGAGATCTCGAGTCCATATCCCCCGCTGCCGACGCTACGGCCAAGTGCTTGATCTCTTTCGAGCCGTTCTCCCTCACGTGCCAGCCTCTAGACACCGCGTTCCATCATTCCAACCCCGCGCGGCTTCCCAAACAAGATCAGAGATCCTTCACCACTAGTAGGAACGCATCAACTGGCATCAGAGCCTTTGATCTTGTAAGTCGCTTATCAAGTTTTCAATTGTTCATGAATTTTTTTTCTCCCCCATCATCCTTGCTTCCGCCATAATCACTGAATTTTTTTCTTCAAACACATGCTTGTCCTTTCGATTTCTACAACAGCATCTCTTGGCCGAATATTTGCTTGATCCACGCGCGAAATTGGTGTGATTTGCTGTGCATGAAATCTACGTAATTAATTGATTGCTTTCCTTAATTAATTGCCTAAATCTCGCTTGCATATCTTGCCATATTTGCTCGCGTTGACCGCAATAACTCTGCATTAACTTTCTCTCTCCTATCGCACAAATCTCGCGATTTCTTTCCTTAAGTTACTTAGTCGTTTATTTTTATTTTATTTCATTTAATTCTTATCCGATCTTCATTTAAGACTAAGATCTCGGATTTGAATTTCAAATTCGAAAAAAAAAAGAGTCAAGTCGCATTTCAAAAAAAGAAAGAAAAAAGAACGCGACATTTTAAAACAAGAGAAGTAAAGCCAAAATAAGGCAACCTTCTCCCCTCAACGGCTAGGCTCATCTTTTTCACCCCTCCACCGTCTAGTGTCACGCGTGTAAGTTTGTCTTGTTTGTACACGTTCTTTACGCAAGAGGTTAAGACTTCTTTCTTTTGATTTCGTTGCTTTTGTGCTTGCATATCACACTTGCTTTGCTTGCCTATTAGCCGCCCTCAAGGCCAAAAGAACGCGCTCACCTACGTGAACACTTGCTACTTGTTGAGTGCTTACCTGTTCATTGGTTTTATATTATCTTTTGTGCATTTTTACTCGCGATGGATGGACATATTCTTATAGGTAGCCTCATGGCACCCACTAGTGGGAATGTTCAAGGAGATGGCAACAACCATCCCCCACAGCAACAGATCGCGCAACATGAGGTGGTGCCACTCACCAACCCTCCACAAGATCCCATTCTGGAGCTCTCGGAGGAACAACGCGAGAACCTGGAACTTAGGCGCCAACTTGCCGAATACCAGGCCAAAGAACGCGCTGCGCTGGCACACGCCACACCAACCTTGCAAATACCCATGCATCCTCTAGTCGCACCGCGACAAACAGAAGTTGGGCCAAGCAAACAACGCGTTGACAAGGGCAAAGGAGTGATGCCCTCGTCCTCCAACTTGCAACCGCGTCTTCAACGGATCCAATCCGTCATAGAAAGCCGCCAAGGCTATGTCTCGCATCGCGACCGCTATGCACCCCAAGCAACACCAGTCCACGATGAAAGCGACTCCGATCGCGACGAGGGTTCCCATGGTAAGTATTCTGACCCTTATGACTTCAATGACATGTACGAAGTCAGAGGAACAAGACGCCAATGCGAGATTGCCTCTACACCACTAGCCGGCAGAACCAGACGACATGAACGCGACGAAGGTCGGCCGCGACGATCCAATCGCGCCCAAGACGCTGTGCAGCGTCAACGTCGCCATGCTCCCACCCAAGTGTCATTCAACGTGGAGGACTACTTGGGCCAGCAAAGTACGCGGACACCTCACTATGGCTCAGATGGATACTTCTCCCACACTCCTCTCCACCAAGATGTGTTCGAGGAGTTTGATGATGAAGAGATGGAGGACTCATGGATGATCAATCCAGGGAATTTCCATCTCCCACTCGGTGATCCCATGGAGTTGCAAGACCGCCCAGCCGATTGGATCCCTCCAGCTATGCTCAACCAAGGCGCAAACATGGCCAACGCGTCCTTCGATAGGCGCGATGAAATGCAGAGGAGGCAAGACATGCCTTATGATGTTCGCCGCGACGCGGCCCACCAAGGATACCAGCGCCGCCAACACGCCCAAGGGATGGAGAAACATGCCCCGTTTGGCAATGATCGCGGCAATGTTGGCGCACGAAGGCACCAGGAAAGGCATGCCCACTTTCCACAGGCCCAAGGCCCCGCATACGCCCCCTTGGACATCTCACCGCCGCGATTACAACAGAGGCCTCAAGCCAATGTGCCCAGGCTCAATCGCCACGATATCAAGGTAAAAATTGAATTTTTTATTGGTGAATACAACCCTGCAGTTTTTCTTGAATGGTTGCAGGCCACATAGTACACCTTGATCTATTGCCAAGTTCCAGAAGAGGACTACATGGCCGCCGCCACAGTCCACTTCCGAGGTGCCGCGAGAGTTTGGTGGCACCGATTTGTGGATGATCGCATAAGGAGAAACTTGGTGCCTCTCACTGAATGGCACCAGCTCAAGTTTGTGATGACACTCAAGTACGTGCCCCAAGATTACAAGAACCAAATGCGCCTGGACATTGCCATGGCGAAACAGGGTTCGAAGACCCCCCTTGAGTTCTTCTTGCAACTTGAGGACATGTACTACAAGGCGTCCATTAGCGTGGCTCCCTCCACGATGAGGATGAAGTTTTTGAGTGGTCTCAACACCAATATCCGAGACCAATTGGAGATCCTTCCCATCAAGGACCTCAACACGCTCACGCATACGGCAATGCAACTCCACAATCAAATAGTGCGAAAGCGTCAAGGACCCTCCCAACCTTATGGCCAAAGAAGGTATGACACTCAAACTAGTCAAATTCCTTCCACTAATGTGCGCGGCCCTCCCCCAGGAACCACCGCGTCAAATGCCAACAGACAAGGAAAGACCACGTCAAAACCCGGGACGTTGAAAGGGACCTGTAAGCACAGGCTGCTATTGGCGCGGCCAAGCGACCTCACTGCCCCCTTGAATGGCAAGGCCCCATGTTTCCTCTTAGTGCCTACGCGTTGCCAACAAGACAGCCCTATCCAGGAAGCTTTGCCGAGCGCGATCTCAGAGCTGCTCGAGGAGTTCACAGACCTATTCCCAGAGGAGCTTCCCCAGGGCTTGCCACCTTTGCGAGGCATTGAGCATCAAATTGACTTGGTGCCTGGTGCCTCCCTTCCCAATCGTGCTGCCTATCGCGCTGGCCCAGATGAAACCAAGGAGCTATAGCGCCAGGTCCAAGAACTCCTAGATCGCGGCTACATAAGGGAATCTCTAAGCCCTTGCGCGGTCCCCGTGATCCTGGTCCCAAAGAAAGATGGATCATGGCGCATGTGTGTAGACTGCCGAGCCATCAATCAGATCACGGTCAAGTACAGGCATCCAATCCCGCGCCTAGATGATATGCTCGATGAGTTGCATGGCACAACACACTTCACCAAGATTGACTTGAGAAGCGGTTATCACTAGATACGCATGAACACGGGAGATGAATGGAAGACCGCGTTCAAAACCAAATATGGCCTTTACGAATGGTTGGTCATGCCCTTCGGTCTCACCAACGCACCGAGTACATTTATGAGGCTCATCAACCATGTGTTAAGGGAATTTTTGGGGAAATTTTTGGTCGTATACTTTGATGACATTTTGGTGTATTCGCGTAGTCTTGAAACTCTTGTAAAGCACCTTAGGCTTGTGTTAGAGTGCTTGAGACGCGAACAATTGTATGCCAACCTTGGCAAGTGTCGGTTTGCATCCGACACTACCAACTTTCTAGGCTATGTGGTCTCCAAGGAGGGACTCCGTGTCGATGAGGAAAAAGTGAAGGCCATCTGAGATTGGCCAACACCCACAACGCCAACAATGGTTAGAAGCTTCCTTGGATTAGCAGGCTTCTACAGGCGATTTGTTCGCGACTTCAGCTCCATCTCCGCGCCTTTACATGAACTCACAAAGAAAGGCGCCGTGCTGATTTGGAAGGAGACACACAACAACGCATTCAACGCGTTGAAAGAAGCCCTATGCAACGCGCCACTACTACAACTCCCCGACTTCAACAAGCACTTTGAAGTGGAATGTGACGCGTCAAATGTGGGGATTGGTGGAGTGCTCCACCAAGATAAGAGGCCCATCACGTTCTTCAGCGAGAAGCTCACTGGGGCCACTTTGAATTACCCCACATACGACAAGGAGCTCTACGCGCTAGTTCGCGTCCTCAAGACATGGCAACACTACTTGTGGCCACACAAGTTTGTTATCCACTCAGACCACGCGGCCATCAGCTATGTGAAGAGTCAAGCCCATCTAAGCCGCCGTCATGCTCACTGGATGGAATTTATGGAGACGTTTCCTTACATTGTGGTGCATAAAAAAGGTAAGGAGAATATGGTCGCCGACGCCCTTTCTCGCAAGTATGTTCTCCTTACCCATCTTCAATCTAAACTCATTGGCTTCGCGTTGATTAAGGATTTATATCTTCTTGATCCTTTTTTTAAGCCAATTTTAGAACACTGTCTTAGGGACCGCGAGTTTGAGACATATTTCTTTCATGAGGGGTACCTATACAAAGCAGGGCGTTTGTGCATTCCTAGCTCCCCAATTAGGAAACTCCTCATCCAAGAAGCCCATGAAGGATGCATTCATTTTGGGGTCATCAAGACTTTAGCTGCTCTTCGCGAGCATTTCTTTTGGCCGCGTATGACCACCCAGGTGACGCGGTATTGCACCAATTGTGTCACGTGTCAACATGCCAAATCAACCTCCCATCCGTATGGTCTCTACATTCCTCTACCCATCCCTTTAGGCCCTTGGGAAGATTTGTCTATGGACTTCATCACAGGTTTGCCTCTCTCTCGAAGGGGTAAGGATCCATCTTTGTGGTTGTAGACATGTTTTCCAAAATGGCCCATTTTATCGCGTGTAAGACCACAAACACTGCCAGTGAGATCGCCGCGTTGTTCTTTAACAACGTGGTTCGTTTACATGGGATACCGCGATCTGTCGTGAGTGATCGCGATACAAAATTTGTGGGTAATTTTTGGAGAACACTTTGGGGGAAGTTGGGCACCAAACTTTTGTATTCCACTAGCTACCACCCCCAAACTGATGGTCAAACTGAGGTGACCAATCTAACCCTAGGAGCCCTCCTTAGGACCATGCTCAAAACCAACCCAAAGCGTTGGGAGGACTTACTTGCAATTGTTGAGTTTTCTTACAACAGGTCCAGGCACTCCGCGACGAAGCTGACGCCGTTCGAGGTGGTCTATGGAAGAAACCCACTTACTCCCATGGACATGCCACCGCGTCCTTTGAAGGATAATGAGCACCATAGCACGGCCAACCGCGCCGCGATGATCCAGGAGTTGCACCAAAGAACGCAGGCACAGCTGGAATGCCGCGCAGAACAATATGCCACCCAGCACAACCGTGAGCGCCGCCGCGTTATATTTGCCCCATGAGACTTGGTATGGGTGCACCTTCGCAAAGGCCGTTTTCCAGCTCAACGCAAATCCAAGCTGGCCCCATGTGGTGATGGCCCTTTTCGTGTTGTGAAGGCAATGGGAGACAACGCGTACGAGATTGAGCTTCCACCGGACTATGGTGTCCACGCGACCTTCAACGTCGCCGACCTGGAACCCTATGTGGAGCCTGAGTTCGATGATGGTGAAGCGGGGATGCTTCACATCCAAGTGGGGGAGGGTGATGCGCCCCTGCCCACCATGAATGCCACAGAGGAAGAAGAGGCTATGAGCATTCGCTCAGAGGGGCCAATCACAAGATCACGCGCCAAAGCAATCGCCAACGCGACGCAATCCTTGGTTGCTCGCATCGTCGCCAGCCAAGGCACCCAAGAGACCGCGTTCTCTTTGAAGCGTCTTCAACCAAGCCCAGAGAACGCGTTCTTTGTCTGTCTTCTCTCAACCATCCAATGAACGCGTTCTTTTTGAACTGAATGTAATATTTTGAGACATTAATTATTTTTAGTTTTATTTTGGGGCGTGTGTTCCACGCGTGTCGCGTGGGCTGGCCCATTTCGCGAGACTCGGCCCATCCGAGTCCCGCTATGTACTATAAAAGGTCATCTCGACCTTCTTTACTAGGTTACGCATAATTTTAATCTAAGATTACTTGTCGAGAGCCATTTGCCTCCATTCTCTTAGATCTGCGTCACCTCCAATGTCTGACTTCTCATCTCTTTCACTCCGCCGCCAACGCTACGGCCACCACTCGATCTTTCGAGTCTATCCCCTCCGCTGTCGACGCTACGACAATCACTCGATCTCTCGAGTCCATATCCCCTGTTGCCGACGCTACGGCCAAGTGCTCGATCTCTTTCGAGCCGTTCTCCCTCACGCGCCAGCCTCCAGACACCGCGTTCCATCATTCTAACCCCGCACGGCTTCCCAAACAAGATCAGAGATCCTTCACCACTAGTAGGAATGCATCAATAAGTAATAAGTTCATAATACTTAACCATAATGTGTAACTATAGTATATAAGTAATAAGTTCGTAATACTTAATTATAATGCATAACTATATTTTATAGCTAATATATTTTGTAATACTTAACTATAACATAACTATAGTATATAAGTAATAAGTTCATAATACTTAACCATAATGTATAACTATAGTATATAAGTAATAAGTACGTATTACTTAATTATAATGCATAACTATATTTTATAACTAATATATTTTGTAATACTTAACTATAATACATAACTATAGTATATAAGTAATAAGTTCATAATACTTAACTATAATACATAGCTATACTTTATAAGTAGTAAGTTCGTAATACTTAATTATAATACATAGCTATAGTATATAAGTAATATTCATAATACTTAACCATAATGTGTAACTATTGTATATAAGTAATAAGTTCATAATACTTAACTATAATACATAACTATAGTATATAAGTAATAAGTTTATAATACTTAACCATAATGTGTAAGTATAGTATATAAGTAATAAGTTCATAATACTTAACTATAATACATAGCTATACTTTATAAGTAATAAGTTCGTAATACTTAATTATAATACATAGTTATAGTATAT
This sequence comes from Rheum nobile, assembly GCA_027886185.1. Lineage (NCBI taxonomy): Eukaryota > Viridiplantae > Streptophyta > Magnoliopsida > Caryophyllales > Polygonaceae > Rheum > Rheum nobile. Next base: position 247,616 of record WOAB01000211.1, on the reverse strand, counting down.
AAGTAATATTCATAATACTTAACCATAATGTGTAATTATTGTATATAAGTAATAAGTTCATAATACTTAACTATAATACATAACTATAGTATATAAGTAATAAGTTCATAATACTTAACCATAATGTGTAACTATAGTATATAAGTAATAAGTTTATAATACTTAACTATAATACATAGCTATAGTATATAAGTAATATTTATAATACTTAACCATAATGTGTAACTATAGTATATAAGTAATAAGTTCATAATACTTAACTGTAATACATAACTATAGTATATAAGTAATAAGTTCATAATACTTAACCATAATGTGTAACTATAGTATATAAGTAATAAGTTCATAATACTTAACTATAATACATAACTATAGTATATAAGTAATATTCATAATACTTAACCATAATATGTAACTATAGTACATAAGTAATAAGTTCATAATACTTAACTATAATACATAACAATAGTATATAAGTAATAAGTTCATAATACTTAACCACAATGTGTAACTATAGTATATAAGTAATAAGTTCGTAATACTTAACTATAATGCATAGCTATACTTTATAAATAATAAGTTAATAATACTTAACCATAATATGTAACTTTTATACTATACTATATGTATTATAGTTAAGTATTACAAAATATATTACTTATATACTATAGTTTCTAAAGTTTTTATTCTCGTTTTTTGGAGGGGAAAACGATATCCGTTTTGGATGAATTTTATATGTACGGACTCGTATTAAAATTTTATACAAAATTAAAGTAGAAAAATGCAAAAAATACAAAAAAATCACTACAATGCGCTATATGCCGGGCATCAAATTGTAAAAAAAATGGGTAGAAAGGCTTCGTTTTATAGGCTTTTGGAGGGGAAAACGATGTCCGTTTTGGACGAATTTTATATGTACGGACTCGTATTGAAATTCTCTACATGATTATGGAAAAAGTGCAATTTTTTTTTTAGTATGGTGCGCGTAAGCTATGCGCACGAGCTACGCCTCTGAAAAAGTCATGCGCGTAAGCAACGTGCATGACTTTTACCCTCACTTTTCAAAAATTCTCATTATATCCCTGTGCGCGTAGCTTATGCACATCGGATCATGCTGCTAAGCTACGCGCACGAAATCGCGTCCATTTAGATAAAAAAACGCATTTATTTTCGGCCTTTTCGTAAAAAAAGATGATGACATGTGACACAACATAGGATGGACATGTGATAATAGTTAATGCGACTTAATATGATAATGACATATGACCTTAGTCCTTATTAATTTAATGTTATATAGTTTTTCCCCTCTTTAGGCTAGTGTCGCTTTATCACTTTGCGGACACAAGTACTAAGGAAAAAAACTAGTTATAAAATTAAAGGTTAATCATTAACTTATGACCTTAATTTGAAAATAGAAAACTAAGTAGTGTAAAATATTGGAAATTTTAGGTTGGTATCCCTAAGTTTAAGGGCATTTTGGTCGGTGTTTCGAAATTAATATTTTTTCAGCTGGTGCCCCTAAGATGTTGAATTTATTTGCTTTGTAACTAAATTTCTCTATATTCTTACTCTTTCGATTCGAATTGATCAAATTTAAGCCATCGTTGTGTTTCTCACTCTCCAATTAGTGCATGTGTAAATATGTTAAAGTATATGTATTAGTATGTTAAAGTGCATGATTAAGACACTAAAGTGCATGGTACTAAATGTTTTTTGGTGGAGGAGGGGGAGGATTTCATAAAAATATTTTTTGGGAAAAAAATAGAAATTTCGGGAAAAAAGTTCAAAACAAATAATTTTCAGCAATTATTATTTTTAAATAAAAAATATTTGTTTTCATATAATATTTGTTTTCAGCAATTACTCTTTTTTTTTTTTTTTCAAGAAACGGAGCAGAGCTTCTGCGAGCTTGAATTAATGAAATTAGTCTAGCTCCAAGGGAGCTAGAACGATAGGCAAATCTAAATCAAGGAAATGACTTAAGCCCGTAGGTAGAACAAAAAATCAGTAGCACGATTGGCATTGAGACGGATGTGGTGGAGTTGCACCGCTTTTTATCCCGGGTCATTGAACGACGTCGACAGCGACTAAAAAGGTGAAAATTAATCAGCGTGGGTTAACAAGGAAGGGTGCCATAATAAATGAAGAGCCATTAGGGAATCCGTTTCAATACAAAGTCTATTAATCCCCGAATGAACTGTGAACTGGATACCATGGAACAACGCCCATATATCCACCGTAAGCGTTATACATATATATACTTCCCACATTGGAAGGAGAAGGCCCTAAGGAAGAATCCCGATGATTTACATAGTAGACCCCACCACCACCAGCCTGAGGGTGCCTGTACTGACAACATCACAATTCAGCTTGGTCCAAAACCGTGGTGGAATGCTCCAAGATTGGGAGGGCTGAGCCGCGTCCACAACAGTGGTGCCAAATAGATTTTGAGACGAAGATTGCACATCCCATTAGGCTGCGACTAGTGAGCTAACAATGGCGGAAATGTGAGAATGCTCATCGACGCCATTAATAATCAGAGCATTACGACACTTCCATGAATGTCAAACCATAAAAGTAAAGATAATCTGATGTTGTAAAAAATCCAGCAGTTGACATCATGAACCAAAAAACGGTTGGGGGTAGCGAATTACCACTTAGCGCATGCCAAACCTCCCGATTTACCACGCAATCACAGAGAGCATGAAGCAACGACTCATCGCCATGACAATACTTGCCACGAGCCTCCGGGTTATCCAGAACTACATTAATAGTGGCCAATTTGTGCTTGATAAAGGCAAAAACGCACCAGCAGCCTCCGAATCCCATGAAGAGCCATGCCACTTTTCTTCAACCCTAGTCCCCAATAGCTTTTGGGGGAGGAGACCAAACAAAGATCGACCAACGGTCGCTCCGTAAGCCATGTGTCAAGCAAGAAGAAAGTAGAGTTGTCGTTCCCAACTGCCATGGGAACCCCTTTTTAGAGAACCTTAGCACCATGGGTGATCCCTTTCCACGTGGTAGAAGAACCCACTCTATCATAGAACATATCGATCTATATCCATTCTGCCATGACAATACTTGCCTTGAAGGACCCGACACCAAAGAGTTTGGGGCTCTTGCAACATAAGCCAACCCAATTTAGCACTGTTGGATTGCCGTATAGATTGCACACTCAAACCCCCATATTTTTTGGTTGAGTGATGCACTCACAGGACAAAAGATGAACCTTTTGCTTTTCCAATGCAAACATGGCGATCAATTCCATCACAGATGGCACGCGACAATTTAGTGGATTGCATGACATACAAAGGAAGACTAGTGAGGTCTGAATTTGCAAGGGTGGTACGCCCCGCCATTGATAGGTATTTTCCTTGCCATCCTCGCAACCAAGATGAAACTTTGTCAAGTAAGAATTGGTACCTATCATTAGTCATTCGGCCACAAGTCGTCAAAACCCCCAGGTAAGTTCCCAAGTCAGCGGATATTGGAATAGACATGCAAGTTACGACTGATGGCCGTGCAAACAGGGTCTGAACGTTCTTTGAGAAAACCACGCTACTTTTATGGTAGTTAATCTGCTCTTCGGACTCCACACAAAAGCGATCAAGGCAACGTTTCATGGTAGTTGCCCGAGTAACATTAGCTTCCCCATAAAGAATAAGGTCATCCGTAAAAAAGAGATATGATATGATAGGGAAACATAGGTTTCCACTCCCCAACAGAGACCGCACCTTGAATAACATGAGATAACCGCTCCATGCAAAGGGCGAATAAGTAGCGCGACAACGGATCACCATGTCAAACTCCTCTTGTAGGTCGAAAAGAACCAGCCCGAACCCCATTCCATAGTAGTCCTGTCTGCCTGTTAGTTTGGCATTGCATAATCACATCAATCAAATGAGGAGGCAGTTGACCTTGAAATCATAATTTCCCTCAAGAAAGACCATCTAACCCTGTCATAAGCCTTAACGAGGTCTATTTTGACGATCATCCAACGTGTAGTGCCCTGAGCAGCCATCATGGTGTGCAATGCCTCTTGAACCAGTACAACGTTATCGACATTCTGCCGACCCGGAATGAAGCTAGCTAGCCTGCGTAGGAGACACCAAAGGGGGAAGAATCAGCTTTTATCGGTGCACAATCATTTTTGTAGAAATTTTGAAAACCACGTTGAGTACGGAAATGAGTCGGAACCAGGGGGCAACCCGAAATTGGGGATGAGAACCATGAGCGCATCACTCAAATGTTGCGGTATCACCCCAAAATTCAGCATTGTGTCAATCACCTAAGTCCCGACTTGCTGCCAATTTCCCTGGAAAAAACGGTTGGGAAACCATCCAGACCCAACAATTCTAATGGTCCCATCACACGTAGCGCCTCCCAGGTTCTTGCATAAGAAAACGTCTTTGACAAAGTGGGGAAATCAGCTTCAGAAAGAGCTAGGAAGGAGACGTCCAAAGTTGTAGTTTCAGTAGTAGGTTGAGCAGCGTCATCAGTGTATAGACTAGCAAAGAAATCCAATAAAGCGATTGAATAGTCCCCACATCAAAGATCAAGTGGCCATCAACATTTATCAAGGAATCAATATGATTTGAGCGCCTCCTGATAACAGTGGATAGATGGTAGTATCTTGTATTGTGATCTCCATCAAGGAGAAAATTGGAGCTAGATTTTTGAAACCAACGACTTTCTTTTTCTGCAAAACAAGTTCAAGCTTGCTGCATAGCTCACGCTCTAGGAGAATAAGGCGTTGCGAAGGCCGTGTAAAGAGAGCTTTTCGAGAGCCATCTAATCGGGCCAATAATTTCCGCTTTATTTGGATGTTTTTGCGGAAGACAGACTTATTCCACAAATTCAGATGAGTAGAGAGGTCACTCAAGGAATCACGGTGGAGCCAGGATTTTTACGAGGTAATTTTTGCATGAAATGAAAGAAAACAAATTTATTTTTGTGAATTAGGACTGATTGAAATTGTATTTTGAAATGAGACGAAGGGAAAAAACTTAAGATAATTTTAATTTCATGGCTTAAATCTATTAAGTAAATAACTATTAAAAAAGTATATTTTTTTTGAAAAAAAACAGATGTTATAGCCCCCTCTCGGCCCCACTTGGCTCCGCCCCTGCAAGGAGTCGTACAGATTAATGAGGCATTCAATGTCTGATTGAGAAAGGGAGTGAACCCCTCATGGAGCATCCCAGCTGCATGTAAACGAAACGGTCTAGCAACACGGGGCGAGGTTCGCTGGGGAACAAGCCGCAACAGTATGGGACAAAGATCAGAATGAGGGGCCGAGCTGTGCAGAACCGAGGTTTCCAGGTATTGCAGACGCCAAAGATCATTACTTAAAAATCGATCGAGGTGAGCAAAAGGGAATGTTCGCAATGAATTATCCCTAGACCAAGTGTATTGAGGCCCGAAAAACCAAAAATCAACAAGGCATGGTCATCAACCTAATCAGCATACATTCTGCAAAGCCGTATTTGATCCAGAGGAAGAGAAAAATCTCTCTTGAGAAGACAGAGTAGCATTAAAGTCTCTACCTAGATGCCACAGGCGGTTATTTATGCGAGCAAAGGCAGTGATATCCTCCCAGAGCGCCATCCGTGAGCTTGGACTTGGGGAAGCATAAATTGCACATAAAATCCAGTGTTCCTGTGTAATAATCCGTCTTAAATTAAAAGGGAATTATGGTAATTTTATTTTGATAATAATAAAAGTTATGAAGTTTATTTTATTTCTTTATAGATGAGTAATTTAAATTTTCATTAACTTAAGTCCAAATTTTTTATTAAGATAATTTTGTACGAGTTATTAATTGTGTTACAATAATATAGTGTAGAAATCAATAATAAAGTATACCATGAATGTAGTTTTGGAATTTTTTATATTATAATTAAGGTTATAGAATTTATTATATTTATTCCATGTAGGGATAAAATAACTCTTAACCTAAGTATGTTATCTCTGTAAGTCATGGATTAATTATGTCAACCTATGTTAATATTAATATAAATAAACATAACATGAATTATTTAAATTGATATTAACATTATGTTAATTATGATTTAAATATTGTATTTTAAATGATATGTGACTTAAGTATAACACAAGCTTAATGTAATTTTATTTCACCTTAAATTTGGGTTAAGAGGTATAGTAAAACTTAGGATAATTTTATAAAATAAGTTTGAGAAGTTTTATAATTTTTAAAACATAAAATTGGGGTAATTTTGCTACAACTTCGAAAACTTGGGCAAAATTTGTAATACATAAATACTACAAAATTGGCTGAATGTTCTTCTAGCTTTGTTTTTTACCCATCCCAATTTCAATTTCAAACATGAAATTCGCGCTTGTTTGTGAATGGATTTTAAACGCTTTAGCTCCGGGATTTAGATGGATCTCTTGCCTTTGAAATCCCCCAAAATTATGCCTGGATTGATATCCATAATCGGCCTAATTTATCACCGCAATCAATTGACGCTTGCATGATTCATCCGTGTATATTTTTGGAAAATTCGATCTGATACAAATCAATTGGGACTCATTGATTACGCGATTGTGATCTTGGGATTTATGGCAACCATAAACCTATAGATACGAGCCAATTCAATGCATTTTTTGCATCCAATCCATCCAAAGAAATCGAACTCCCTCTCGAAAACACTTGTATTGGTGCCTCTGTTTAGCTCAGTTTTCCGGTGCCAGACGTCATCCTTAGCCTCTGCGACCCATCTTCAGTGAAACCCTACAACGCCAGCCTTCTAAAGACACCAACGCCGCTCGATTTTGTCTCCATTTGAGCCGCCAACGAGCCACCCAAACCTTTATTGGTTGAGGCTCTGATTCAGGAAAACAATGGAGGTGTCTCCCCCACTCGTGGGCTATTCTCGCTCGCCGTCTTCACCACACTAACGTTGTTGTGCAATGGACAAAGGAGGTATAGTAGGGGATGTCTTTGTTTGCACTGAATGAACTTTAGGAGGGATCAAAGACTTAACAATTGCAGGCATATGTGTTGGATATGAACACAGAATTGAACTATATTCTTGTATGAACACTCACAGATAAACACAAGTGTTCAGAGGAAATCGTCAGAGGCTGCTTTGCCCTTAACTTTCTTAATTAAATTAACTGAATTCTGGAAGTGCATTACATAGAAGAAAGGCACGAACTACTTCCCACTAATCACGTCAACTAATACCTGAGATCGTGGGATACAAAACACAACTGAAACAATGAAATAAACTTGCCTAAACATAGGCTAAGACATAACTGAAAACTGTGCTAAAAATAGACTAAGTGTTGAATCACACATTTCAACACCTCCCCTTGATTCAAACTTGCGCATTCCAATTCTCTCCATGAAGAACTCGTGCTTAGCTTGATTCAGTGCCTTGGTAAACAGATCTGTATTCTGCTCATTTGTCCCACATAACCTTAACAAAATCTTCTCTTCAGCCACAAGCTTCCTGATGTAGTGATGTTGCACTTCTATGTGCTTTGTTCTGGCATGGAATGTTGGATTCTTTGTCATAGTTATAGCTGACTTGTTGTCACACCATATCGCAGTGGCCTCATCTTGCTTGCTGCACAGATCAACAAGCAACATCCTTAGCCAACTAGCCTGTCTTGCAGCTGCACCAGCTGCAACATACTCTTCCTCTGATGATGATAGTGCCACTGTGTCTTGTTTCTTTGAGCTCCATATAACTGCTCCTGAGCCAAGGTTGAACACAAAACCAGATGTGCTCTTCCTATCATCAATGCAGCCAGCCCAATCACTATCAGTGTGACCAACAAGCTTGAAGATCTCAGATTTCTCATACCAAATTCCATACTCAACTGTCCCAAACACATATGTCAGAATCCTCTTGGCTGCACCAAGCTGTTGCTTAGTTGGACTATGCATATACCTTGACACAACACTTACACAATATGCTATGTCTGGTCTGGTATGAGTAAGATAATTTAAGCCACCAACTAATCTCCTGAACAGCCTTTCATCTGCCTTTCCAGTTCCATCATCTCTCTACAGCTTCTCATTTGTGTTCATTGGTGTAATTGCAGCATCCTTCTCTTCGATGCGAAGCCTCTTTAGTAGGTCTCCAGCATACTTTCTTTGACAAATGAACACACCACTCTTCATTTGCTTCACTTTTAGCCCAAGGAAATACTGCAGCAGCCCCAAATCTGTCATCTCAAACTCCTGTGTCATTGCTTGTTTGAACTCATCTAACAGTGCTTGTGAGGAGCTGAAATAGATGATATCATCAACATACAAGCATACCACAATGAACTCTTGCTCACCTTGTCTCTTTACATACAAGGTAGGTTCATTTTCACTCCTTGCAAAGCTGTTGTTGATGAAGAATGTGTCGATTCTGCTGTACCAGGCTCTAGGAGCTTGCTTCAATCCATAGAGAGCCTTGTACAATCTATAGACCTTGTCCTCTTCTCATGCCTTGGCAAAGCCTTGAGGTTGCTCAACAAAGACTTCCTCTTGCAACTCTCCATTCAGAAATGCAGACTTCACATCAAATTGGAATACATGCAGTCCTTGTTGAGCAGCCAATGATAGAACTATCCTTAGAGTTTCAAACCTTGCAACTGGTGAGAAGGTTTCCTCATAATCTGTGCCTTCTTGCTGTGCATATCCCTTAGCTACAAGCCTTGCCTTGTGCTTCTGTATACTGCCATCTGTGTTGTGCTTAGTTCTGAAGACCCACTTCAAGCCAATCACATTCTTTCCTTCTGGAAGACCAACCAACTCCCAAGTTTTGTTTCTCACAATAGCCTTCATTTCTTCCTCCATTGCTACCTGCCACTCAGCCTTTGATTCAGCCTCATCAAAGCTTGCAGGTTCTGCAGCAACTAGAGCAAAGTCACAGCTCTCATATATTTCCTCCAGAGATCGCATCCTTCTTGGTGGTGAATCACTTGCTGAGCCACCTGAACTGCTTGATGAACTAGGAGAGGCTTGACCTAGACTTTGGCTAGAGACTGATGTACTTGGTGAGCTGTAGGGGCTTGCATTCTGAATTGCTGGCTGAATTTGCTCATCATCACTCTCTACTGTGACAGTCTTCTCATCTCTACTAGCTTCTTTCCCTTTCCAATTCCAAGCTCCATCCTCATTGAGCACAACATTCCTGCTGATTATCACCTTACCACTGCTTGGATTGAACAGTCTGTAAGCCTTGGATTGAGAAGAGTATCCTATGAAGACACATTTCTCTGACTTATCATCTAGCTTGCTTCTTGAGTGCACTAAGGTGTAGGCAATGCAACCAAATATTCTCAGGTGACTCACATTTGGTTGCTTTCCTCTCCATGCTTCGAAAGGAGTTCTGTTTAGGACTGCTTTGGTTGGAGAAATATTCAGTAAGTACACTGCAGTCGCCACTGCTTCACTCCACAATTCATTTGGCATGCCTTTAGCCTTAAGTATGCTTCTTGCCATCTCCACCATTGTCCTATTCTTTCTCTCAGCAACTCCATTTTGCTCTAGTGTGTAGGATGCAGTTAAGTCTCTTCTTATGCCATGCTCATCACAGAAATCAATGAATTCTTTGGATAAGAATTCACCACCTCTATCTGTTCTCAATGCCTTCACTTGCTTGCCACTTTGCTTCTCCACCATTGCTTTGAACTTCTTAAAGTTCTCGAAGGCCTCTGACTTAGCCTTTTGGAAGTAGACCCAGCTCATCCTGCTGAAGTCATCTGTGACAAGCAGAAAATACTTGCTTCCTCCAAGAGATTCTGTCTGCATTGGTCCACACAGATCAGCATGGAGAAGCTCAAGACACTCACTTGCTCTCCATTCTTTTCCCTTAGGAAAAGATCCCTTGGCTTGCTTCCCATATATACACCCTTCACACAGTTCAAGATCACCAACTTTGGGAAGGCCATTCACCATTTCCTTTGCACTCAGCAGCTTCAATCCTTGGACATTTAAATGTCCGTATCTCAGGTGCCAAAGTCTTGCACTTTCATCACCCTTTACAAGCAGAACTTTGCTTCCTTTTGCAGGCAATTCCAGGGGAAAAACCTTATTCTTTCCCATTGCCACCTTCATTATGATCTCCTTGGACTTTCTGTCTCTTATCAAACACAAATCATCTTCAAACAACAGAGAATACCCAGAACACATGAGTTGTCCAACACTGAGCAGATTGTGAGCTAGTTGAGGTACATACTGCACTTCATGTAACATCTTGGTGTTTCCTTGCTCAGTCTTCACTGAGATTGTACCCTTTCCTTCAACTTCAAGTTGCTTGTTGTCCCCTAGCCTCATTGTACTCTTCTTGGTCTCATCAAGCTTCTTAAACATTGCCTTTACACCAGACATATGATTTGAACAACCACTATCAACATACCACATTTCCTTTGCAGTGTTGCTTGATGAATTCTGTGCAATCAGCATTCTTTCTTCTTGCTGCACAAGCTGAGCTAGGAATAATCTATCCTTTTGCTCAACAAAATTGGACCTTTGGTCATTCCTCTGCTCACCTTGACCCCGATCCTTTTCTTTCTTCCAACACTGTGCCTCCTTGTGCCCTGGTTTCTTGCAGTAGTAGCACTTGAACAGATTCTTTTACTGACCATTGTGTTCTCTCCCTTCACTGCTTTGGCCTGATCTTCCACGACCTCTGCCTCTAAAGCCTCCTCGACCTCTTCCTCTAAAGCCATGCTGTCCAGATCTATCCTTACTTGAATCATCTTTTCCCATGAATGCCTTCTCTTCTTTCTTTTCACTAGATCTGTTCAGCCTCTCTTCGTGTGCTTGCAGGGAGCCTATCAGTTCATCAAAGGAATAATTCTCTATATCCTTTGACTCCTCAATAGCAGCCACAACATAATCATATTGCTTTGTAAGACTTCGCAAAAATTTTCCTACAACATGTGCATCACTGATCTGCTCTCCATAGGATCTCATTTGATGAACTAGACCTGAGACTCGTGAAAGATAATCTTGCGCAGTCTCCTTGTCTTTCATCAAAGAAGTTTCGAATTCTCTTCTCAAAGATTGAAGTCTTATAGTGATTACCTTTTTGTCACCAAGGTATTCCTGTTTCAGAGTCATCCACGCCTGATGTGAAGTCGTGGCTGAAGCAATTCGAGGAAAGATTTCATCATCCAATGCTTGTTGGATCATGAACAAAGCCTTTGCGTCCTTCTTCCTCTTGTCTCTCAATTGCTGATCTGGCTCCTCTGTCCCATCATCTTCGAAGCCATTCTCTACAAGGCTCCATAATTCATGAGATTTGAACAAGGTCTTCATCTTCAAATCCCAGAAATGGTAATTCAACCCTTTGAATGTTGGTAAGTGGGAGATTCCATTGTGTCATGTGCCGTTGTTCTGCATTGCAACAACTCTCTCGTTTGCCCTGTGTTTCCCTAGTGTTTACTCTCACACTACTCACACGAACTTCCTGGATCGAAACCCACAAGCTTTGATACCAAAATTGTTGGATATGAACACATAATTGAACTGTATTCTTGTATGAACACTCACAGATAAACACAAGTGTTCAGAGGAAAACATCAGAGGCTGCTTTGCCCTTAACTTTCTTAATTAAATTAACTGAATTCTGGAAGTGCATTACATAGAAGAAAGGCACGAACTACTTCCCACTAATCACGTCAACTAATGCCTGAGATCGTGGGATACAAAACACAACTGAAACAATGAAATAAACTTGCCTAAACATAGGCTAAACCATAACTGAAAACTACGCTAAAAATAGACTAAGTGTTGAATCACATTTCAACAATATGATCAGCTTGTTTCGGCTTTGATTAATTCGGAAATCAATTGAGATCTTTTGACCATCGCTTCTTTGGAAACTATAGATGCCCTAGAAGCAAGTTTTCCTTGGGTCCGCCTCGTTTGGGATAAATCATAATATTTGGGATCTTTCATATCCTTTTTTGGAAGACTTTGATTCACTAGCTTGATTTGGTGGGCCCACTTGATCGACTTTATGAGAGATACCCGTCTACTTCTCCAGATTTTCAAGCTCGATGGTTATCACAGTAGGCGCCAGGGCAGTAGACGACGCTTTGGCCGACGACGCTATGCTAACATCGAGAGTCGCAACCTCTGTCATAATATCATCCTTAATTAGAAGAGCTGCAAATCTAGAGCCTTGAGTGGGCATGGCTTGAGGCATGTGTGGTGGTATTATAAGAATGCAAGCTTGCTTTGCAGGCGGTGGCTTCCTACTAGAATTGGCAACATGTTCCGACGATTAACCAAGGATAACCCAACTAGAAGTCTGAGCACTCCCTTGCTAGGGCCTTCTAGCCGACTTTATGACCATATTCCATGGCCCAAGGGGCTTATCAGCAATAGGCATTTGAGCATTATCGCGAGTTTCATCCATTCTTAGCAAGTCCTCAATTGCATCTTATAAGGCTCATTTGCAGCACTGGCAGGGCAATGATCATTGGCATGTCCAATAATACCACAATTAAAGCACACCATACGAATGCCCTCATATTGTATTAACCATGTCTTCCTCAGAATTTGAAATTTGACAATAACTGCTTTGGGAGATCAATCTCCACCCTAGACGTACAAATTGACCTCTATCTACTGCAATGGTAGTTTTGTCCACACGTGTGACTGGACCAATTAGATTACCAACCCTCCTAAGGAATCCTTCATTGAAGTACTCAAGACTCAAACTCGGGATTCGTATCCAAGTCGTAAGCACTTGATCTTTGTCGTTGAAAGGTTCAAAATTTGGCTTCCATTGACATATCATGAGATAATTATCGCCAATCATCCAAGGTCCTTGAGTCAAGACATAATCATCGTCATTTGTGAATTTTGCCATATAGTGATCGTTTCCAATGTCCACCAAAGTAAGAGTTCCTATATGAGACAATTTTTGTTCTAACTTTCTCTTGATTTGCGCATAGCCCGACCCCTTATCAAACATATTCACAATCAGTGATCTTGCCCAAGGGATGCAAAGGGCTCTTTTCCTTACCACAATCAAGGTGACAATAGAGCATGCCGAATCAACATTAGTGGTATCCTCATCATCATATGTTTCATAAAGGTTGGGTCATTTTTCCCAGATTGAAGCATAAGGCGTTGCCAGATTTTAGGAGGAGCCCTGAGATACCATATCCTTAAATGACATCATTGGGTTCGTTGTGGTGGTGCCAACTGGTATGGAGGTGGGAGTAGGAATACCGTTCTTCTTGGTTGCAATTGCGACAGCCTGTTGCAGGAATGGAAATTGAGTTTGGTCGATAGGATTATGATCGGATTGATGGAATAAGGGATTCTAAAACCGGATTGTGCTACTAAGATTCAGATTCGGGGAAGCATCCACATCCACAACATTATGAGCCATGGAGGTGGACCAGGGCGGCGTCACCCAGGGCGAGCCCTAGTGGTGGTGGCCAAGCAAGGTTTGAAAACTCACTCAACGGGAAAATAAAGCGCGTGTAGGCGTGTTCTTTTTAGAAGAGATATTTAACTTCTTAAATAATAATACTTTTCAAATAATTTTATTTTTCCTTTTCTCACTTTACAATCTACATCTCATTCTCATATGATTCTTTCTTCCTATAAAACGACATATAAATGTAAACCTAAATTAAACGTTAAACCTACACTGAAAATAATCGGAAAGAGTATTTGATATGCTTTTTGGTCATGACTAGACCGGTCAATAATATGGGTTGAGCTCAATTATAAGTCGAGTAGTTTCGTTATATATTTACATGACGACTATTACCCATAATAAATCTCACACATGAATAAATCGATCATCTAACTTTCAAACTAGATATTTTTCAATCAGTGACTATAAAAAAAGTTTTCTGCCGTAAACAAGATAGTTTTAAACCGGAAAATTTAGGTTGGTGTCCTTAAAGTTAACGATATTTTCATTTGTGCTTTACGATTATTATTTTTATTGTTAGTGTTGTAAGGTTTTGGGTTCGTTTGCTTTATGATTAAACTTTTTCGTCTTTATATCCTTTCGGTTTGAATTAATCAAATCCAAGTCCACAAATGTGTTTCCCACCCTTACATTAGTAGGATTCGACTCATGAAACACCCAAATCAATACTCGAACCATCCCGATTTGAATTCCGAAATAATAACCCATTTTCGAACCAACATTCAATTTGGGATGGTTCGGGTATAGATTATGGATTTAAGTGTATTAGGTGTCGAATCCTACTAATTTGAGAATGAGGAACGATAGTACACGTCATTAAACTAATGACCCTAGCCATATAAAATCCCCGCATTACTTATTACCGCAGTCAATGAAGCTTCGTACCCAAGATCACCAAATGAGCTTATTGTGAAGGGTCCAAGAACGACATGTTAATGTCATCAACGCACCAGTCACATTAACGCGTTAAATATATGGATGCGTTACCTCGGCACGTGGCCAAACAAGGGAAGCAATGGTAGCCAATCAAAACAAGACAACAACTAACACCATCATTCCTGACCACGTGACGTGCTACTCGATGGTCCAATCACAACACGACATGCACTTATCGACTCAAAGAACATGACCAATCACAAGCAACCACACGTCGGCTCACTGCCACCAAGCAAAAGCAAGACTCTCCCACTAAAAATAGACCTCCGATGCACTAAAGAGAGGGGATTTTGATTCGAAACCCAAATTTCTTGGTGCGTTATGTTGAAATATGTGTATGGTTCTCGTGCAACTATGAAAGTAATGTAAATTCCTCATCCTTAGGACTAAATAAAGAGAGAAGTTCGTTTGTTTTTAATCTCCTTGTCTACCGCATTGTTATTGAATCGCGTTAAATCTGATAACTATTTCTTAGAGGAATTTTCATCCTCACTTATAAACGCGAGAAACCATCACTGGCGCCGTTTGTGGGGATTCTTCCTCAAACTAGGGCGGCTTAGCTATCTCATACCATGTTTTATGAAATCATGTCCGGCCTTGATGAGTTCGATTGGTCAGAGTTTGAACTAGAAGATCCTGTGTATGGTTGGCCTCACCTGCTATATCAGGGAGCTTGGTGGCCCCATGCTAAACCTCCAACCCCATGGTATCCGCCGCCTCCCTGGGTTGGTGCTCCCCAAGTAGTCCCTGCTTCGTGTTCCATCAGTTCATGCCGCTACTAGATTATGCACAACATCGCCTTTCACCCCAAAGTTTGTCCATGCGGCCGACCATCAGGGAAATCACGTGTGTTGTGACAGCCACCTTTCGTCAAGTCACTCAGTAAGCTCACCATACCCTCATGACAATCACGAAGATGAGAGTTATCCCACGATGTCAATATCTCAAGAAAGTTCATTGCGTCCTCGTGGGCATGAACGAATAATCAACCAGGCGGAAGACACACTCGATAGAGAATTATAGGGTCTCTCTATTTTTGTTGAGGTAGTTAGATGTGCGCATGTTCCTAGAAATTCCACCAACCTATTATGGAAGCATACGATGGAACGTCTGACCCTGATGAGCATATCCAAGTGTTCATGAGCCAGATGGGATTGAATGACTTTAACAACGCGATGTTTTGTCGCTCGTTCCCGTCTACCTTGAAGGGGGTTGCTCTCTCATGGATGATGAATCAACGGCTCGGTAGTGTCAGGTCTTTTCAAAGGTTGATTGACACCTTTCGAACACATTTTAGCAACTCGAGAAAGCGAAAGAAGACGATTCAAGATTTGTTTTCTATGCGACAAGTCTCTAGGAGACTTCTTCACGCGCATTAGAAAAATGGCATACCAGGTCACCAACCTGGAACTAGTTATCACGCGTGAAGTTTTGATGAACAACCTCGCAGATGGTCAATTCAAATTATCTGTCTATCTCGAGCAGCCAGAGACATATGATGCGTTGCGAAATTATATTTCACGACATGTGTATGTAGAGGAAGCTATGTGGGGTAAAGCAGGAAAAGCTCAACAAATCAGATGGGACCATGTTCAACCACCTAAGGACAAAGACAAGCGTGATGTCAAATCTCCCTTACCAGAAAAAAATAAATCCCAGAGTGAAAGTTGCCCCTTATGAAGGATGCGTATGAGATAAGCAAATCAGAACGTCACGGGCATCCCCTGGTGCGTAGACAACATAATCGATAAACCAGGTCACCCCAGCGAGATGATTCTCGCGATTATTATCGTAATTCATGCGATAATCGCTTAGAGTCTACTGCCCGCGATGAACGCCCGTGTGAGAATAAACGCTCATCGTGGTGCAGACGAAGTCCGGACAATCAGAAGTTGAACCATCAAGACCCTACACCTCGCCCTGATGGTTACATAAATACTATTGCGGGAGGACCATCCCTGACGGGGTCCAACAACTAGGAAAGAAAGAAGAATGCATGAGAAAGTCATCATGCTTTATCAGTTTATAGTGTTTCTCAGTCCTCGTGACTACATCCACGCCTAACCTTCACAGAAGGAGACGCTGAAGGGCTATACATGCCCCACGTAGATTCTTTAGTGATTCACGCGCAACTAGGGACCAAGATGGTTAGGCACGTCTTGGTTGATTCAGGGGAATCGATGGACATCCTTTATTTTGATGCATTCTAGCAGTTGGGAATATCTCCTAGTGCACTCAAACCCTTTATCGGGAAGCTGGTCACTTTCTCTAGTAAAGAAGTAGATGTAGTCGGTATAATTGAGCTTAAAATGACATTGGGAACCAGCCCAATCTGACGCGTAGAAGATATAGAGTTAACCGTGGTTCGCCTCCCTACATCTTATAATGTCATCATGGGTCGCGTATCACTCATGAAATTTGAAGCAACCCTTTATATCTACCATTTGAAGTTGAAGTTCCCCATTGGAGATCAGGTAAGAGAATCTAGAGGCCACCAGGAGGAAGTCCGGGGCTGTTATCTATCACCGTTGAAGGCCAGGACAAGGAGCCCCGTGTTTGTTATAGAAAAGGAGGAGATCGAATACTGAACTTGAAGTGAGAGACCACACACAAGCAGAATCTAAAGGATTCAAGAAGACCGCGATAACCCCGTTTGAGAACAAAAAACAAAAGATGTAGGTTGGAGGATGTATGACTGGTCCTTCAGAGTAAAAAACTAGAACACTTGCTTTCAAATTCACGCGATATATTCACAAGGATAGCCGGAGACCTGAAAGGCGTGTCGACGACAATGGCTCTTCATTCGCTCAATATAGATCATGAAGCCCTTCCGGTTGTTCAATAAAAGAGGAAGATTAATGAACAACGCGCCAAGGCGGCCAATGTTGAAGTCGATAAATTGCTCCGCACTGGATTCTTTGCGAGGTTTAGTACCCGAAATGGTTATCAAATGTAGTACTCGTAAAGAAGGAGAATATGAAGTGGAGAGTGTATGCAGATTTCAAGTACTTAAACAAAGTCTGCCGGAAAGATAGCTACCCGGACCCATACATCGACGATCTTGTCGACTCTAGCGTGGGACATGCAACACTAAGTTTCCTGGATGCTTATTCTGGTTATAATCAAGTCATAATGGATCCACGTGATGAAGAAAGTACAACATTCATTACCAACCATGGGACTTTTTGTTATAAGTTCATGCTTTTCAGTTTGAAGAACGCGGGAGAAACGTTTCAACAGTTAGTAAATCACTTGTTTAAGGATCGGTTGGGGAAGAGTGTGTCGGCATATGTTGATGATGTCGTAGTCAAAAGTGCTATAAAGGAGAAACATCTTACAGACCTACAAGAAGTGTTTGAAACCCTGAGAAGATTCAAATTGAGTTTAAACCCAGAGAAGTGTGTATTTGGAGTGGATTCAGACAAGTTCCTAGGGTTTATGACCATCGCTCGGAGAATCGACGCCAACCCTGAAAAAGTTGCGGCCATTTCAGAAATGAAATCTCCAAAATCTAGGGACTTAAAGGCGTGGTAAATTATCTGAGTCACTTCTGCTCTCGAAGGTGGCAACCCTAAGCCCTAGCTTGGGGAATCTCACCCGTTTCAAAGACAATGCGGTGGCAGCCCCAAGCCTAGGCTTGGAAGATCTCACCCATCTTGAAGGCAATCTGGTGGCAGCCCCAAGCCTAAGCTTGAGGGATCTCACCCGTCTTGAAGACAACGCGGTGGCAGCCCCAAGCCTAAGCTTGGGGGACTCTGAACATCTCATCCGTCCTATTCACTTTATGCTCCTGAGATGATAAATACTCGCGAACTGCGCCATCAGCCCTCTCGCGCTCTCTATGTGTAACACCCCCGACTTACGTTGATAGTTCCACACGCTAGTGACCTCGGACTTTAATGTCCAAAGTCACCCTATGCTTTAATCGGAACAATTATGCTTAAATAAATAAATAAACATTAAATAATAAAAGAGTAGCGGAAGACTTGTATAACGAATACTCAATTCTCTTATTAAAATTCCTATCGTAAGTTGAGAAGGATATTTTACAAACAATGTAAAATTATAGCATAAGACTTTTAAAATAAACCCTAAATATATGACTAGTTTATCGAAGTATTACATTTAATTAAGGAATATGAAATCGATACTAAATATCTTCAAATGATATCACTTTAGAACACAACCTTCATCTTCGATTTGTTACTTCAAGGTTGTCTGAAACCAACCACTGATGTGCCGTACATGACGGATAACACCAGCCAACCATGTAAGGAAAAAAAAGGTTGGTTATTCTAATGAAAGACTAAACAAGGGCTCAAATAGAGTGGTTCTTGTGATTGTATCCAGTTACTATTATTGTTTCTCGAATAATGGTCGGTAGACGATACATAACTCGAACATTCTCACTGAAATGAAAGAAAATGAATGCTTCAAGAGAAGACTCCAACATAAATGAGTCTTATGGGAAATTAATGAATTTGTTTGGGAGCATTATCACACAAAGTTTTAAAAACGCTCCATTGAATATTTGGATCATCGACCAACCTCACCGCATAATGCGAATCCAGATTGGAAAGGGGACTTACTTTACTCATCCTAACTAAGCATATAAGTCGACACCAAATCCACACCAAAGTCCACACGAAATTCACACCAATTTCTAAGAGGCATTCAGACTCCTGGATCTGGCGTGCTCTGATCAAAGTCAGAAATGTATTAAAGCCTCTGATTCTTCATGATTGCCTCGTTGAAACGGATGTCGTGACTAAAATTGTGAGAGCGGATGGGAAGATGGACACTCCTAAAATTTACAATCTTCTCCTCTCTCAGGGTAACCTGGTCTTCTAGGCCACCCTTATTTGGAAGCATGGTCAGTCAAGGAAATGGGGTTTTATTGTATGGATGTCCATTCAGAATAGACTCTCTAATCGTCAGAAACTCCATGATTGGAACCTCTCTCCTATAGCTGATTGTGCTTTATGTAACCATCCTTCAGAGAGTGTTGCTCATATTTGGTTTGAATACCCCTTTATAAAAGACGTTGCCCGTAGAGTGTTTACATGATCTCTTATTTCTCATTGGGAATACTCTCTTCTTGACTGGTTTCATTGGTTTGATTACTCTTCAAGTAAGTCTTCGCTTATCTTCTTTGCTAAACTTCTTAGTCTTATTGCCCTTGTATATTTTTCCTGGCTTGCCCATAATGGCAAGATATACGGAAATGAGATAGTCTCCTCCTTTCAGATGGCTGTCACTATTATCTCCTACTGTAAGGACAAGTTAAGATTGAAAAAGCCAAAGAACCCAGGAGATGACAGCTTTCGCAAGAGTTTGCTTCGCTCGAATCCAATCCCTTAACTTTCTGCCCTTATGGTGAGACTCTTGGTTGACTCTTGGATTTTGCATTCAGGTGGTTTCTGTGCTTTGTCAAGGTAAAGACTTACACCTATGCTAATCTTTTGTCTCACTTCAGACATTTGCTCGCCCTCTCTCCTGTCCCCTCCCCCCCCCCCTTTCCCTCTGCTTGTACCATTGTCAGATCTCTTTTAGCGTTTGGGTCGGTACTTCTTTGTTTTGCTTGACTTCTTTCTTTTTGATAGTTGGTGGAGTCCCGATGACTCTAGAGTTTTGTGTGACTTTTGCTTTTTTCTTGAGAGTAAAAGTAGTGGGACTTGGAAAAATTCAGACTCAACGATTGTAAGAAAAGAAGTTGAGCTTAGAAAAAATACGGATCCCACAACTCTCCCCATGTTGATGTAAGACCTTTCTTTTGCACTCTGTCGCTGCAAGCTTGTTTTGTTTTGTGCTGAGGAAAAGAAGTGGGATTTGGAAAAATTTGGACTCAACGAAAAGTTGTAAAAGAAGTTGAGCTTGGAAAAATTCGGATCCCACGAGCACTTCTTATCTTGGTTGTTTCACATTCTCTAGAGTTTTCAGTTACCCCAACTTTCTCTCTGATGGTTGTCTTAGCTTTACAAAGTCTTACAGTCACCATTTGCTAACTTAGTTCTTGACTTTGGTGCATCCCCCTATCTCTCTCTCTCCCCCCTTATGAACAACTTCTGGAGTTTGAACTTATGATTTAGCATGGTCGTTTTTTTTTACTTTGCTTGGTGCGATATCCTTTTGGGTACACTATCCTTTGGGTCAATTCAGGTACTTTGCTCCTTTCCTCTTCAGATAGGTCTACCGTAGAGAGGAGTAAGGATGATTCTACTGGAAGATTTTGCCCTAGGTTGCTAGTTGCAGATTTTGTGCTTCCTTTATTGTTTCTCCTCTGTTCGATTTTTTGTTCGTTTGGATGTTGTTTCCCTAGCGCTCTTGTAGGTTTTTTTCTATAGGGAGTTTTGGCTTTTGGTGGTTTTGCATGTGTTTGTTGACTCTTGCTCTTTGGAGTCTCTGGCCTTGCTGCCGTTTTGTCTTTTGCATCCCACATCCTTTTATTGGGGTTTTTTGTATAACTACTCTTTTCTTATTATATATATTTAACACCTTTCAGGACCGGGCGGGTTCCATGTTGTATTTCTCGCCCAAGGGTATATTAATTATGTGTAAAACGACACTTATCTTATTTAATTCCAAAACGTGCATTTACGTTAAAGCTTTTATTTCACACCAATCTCGCAATGAGATATAGATCATGGGACAAATCCCGAATTTCGACACTAGCTAAGTGCACCACTACTTATATTCAAATAAGGGTAGGTCATGACAAAAAAGTATTAGGGCAATAATCCTCCTAATACCAAGTTATAAAGAAACAACTAAACATCGTAAGGTAATTAGCGTTCTTACGAATACTCGTGCTAACTAAGTATATAAGTCCACACCAAATTCACACCAAATCCACACCAAAGTTCATCTAGCACCCTACAATAATAACAATATATATATATAGAAGGGGATCAAATGCGTGTGACTATTATAATAAACCGAGAGCACATATCTCCACCGTCCAGCTATTCTTATCCAACGGCCCAAAATCGCGCCCCGATTTTAAGTAAAAGAGGACACAGAAGGGCATAAGGGTAATTTCTCTTTTACTTTTCTTCTCCCAGCTCCCGCACCTCTGTGGCGAAGTTGTTTCGATTTCCCTCTAATTTCCCACAAATTTGTCTTCTTCCCCCCCCTCTCTCTCTCTCTCTCTCTCTCTCTCTCTCTCTCTCTCTCTCTCTCTCTCTCTCTCTCTCTCTCTCTCTCTCTCTCTCTCTCTCTCTCTCTCTCTCTCTCTCTCTTCACACCTGAACAATCATCGTTCTCGGCGACGCCATTAAAGATGTCACACCTGAACAATCATCCGCCGATGAAGCCACAACCGCCCCCAAGAAGCGAGCGGAGACCTGGGTTCACGATGAGACCCGTAGCATCATCAGATTAAGGAGGGATATGGACTCACTCTTCAACACCTCCAAATCGAACAAGCAGATCTGGGAGCAGATCTCCGCTAAGATGGGAGAGAAAGACTTTGATCGCTCCCCCACCATGTGCACCGATAAGTGGAGGAACCTACTCAAGGAGTTGAAGAAGGCCAAACAGCATAATAACGTCGCCGCCGCTGCCGCCAAGATGTCTTATAACAAGGAAATTGACGAGATTCTCAGGGAGAGGAGTCGCAGCGCAGCCGCCTATAAGAGCCCTAATAACACCGTGCCAACCGCATCTGTAACCACGGTGAAACCGGGGAGCTCCTCCAATCTCGATTCCTTCCTCCAATTCTCTGATAAAGGTTCGCACATTCCGAATTCCCATTTTCAGGACTCCACATTAATTCCAAGGTTTGGCTGAGCTAGTTGTTGAGCCTCAATGTTTTATCTAAACATTGGCTCATAAAATTGAATACCATCCCGATGCTTTATCTATGAGAAATGAAACAAATCTGTTAAGGGTATTTTTGTGTTGAAGGATGTGTTAGCATGTAACCAATTGAAATCAAGAAATTGAATTTTTTCAAGTAATGCATTAAACGTACTGAATACAAGTCAATATACAATGACAAATCACTTTACTTATGTCTATCTACGAGGAGCTAATTGTAGCTTACTCGGTTACACTACCACTTACAACTTGACCAATGAATTGTAGGTGTAACAGAAAGCAACTCAAACTGTAAGCTAATAAAAATAAAGAACAAGGCACAACAAGCCTTGGGTTGTTAAGATGTTGCTAGAGGTGAGCGGTGAGAACCAGTGCAAGTCAGGGAGCAAAGATGGCAAGCTAACCCCTTACTATTATGAAGATGCTTCAGATCATGGAAGTGTAGCTTAAAAGGGTAAACTTAATTTACTATCTTGCTTTGTTTACTGGCTGCAAATGTTTGGACTGTGACTGTGTGAGTAGTTAAAAGAAGAAGAGAGGATCTTAAATCATCAGATCTTTTGAGCCACTTATCAGTTTTTTTTTACTTAACTGTTTTTTTTTTTTGCTTTAGATTGAGCTCTAGAAAGCAACTCAAACTGTAAGCTAATTAAAATAAAGAACAAGGCACAACAAGCCTTGTGTCCAAAAGAATCTAGAGTGTCATTTAGAGAAGAATGACTGAAATGTATTATTGAATGCAGTTCCCCATTATTTTCATGGATGGTGAAGTAGTATGATCAATTTTTTCTTATTATGTTTTGTTTTTATGCAATAAAGTTATTGAGCTATCGTCTATTATTATCTGTGTTACATGGACGCGGCAAAATGGCCGTCGTACCCGGGTCGACACGACATGGATCCGGGTACGGAATCCGGCCCGGACACGGCACTTTGTTCTCGGATACGGCAAGGTTGCTCGCCGCCGCTCTTGCTCGAAGAGGGGTTTGCACTGCATGAGATGTGCGATCTGTTCATCAAGGTTGTGATGAGAGTTCGAAGGCACCGGATCGAAGCTCATGCTTGCGCTCTTGGCAAACCCTAGATCTATCAAATCCAATCTTCTCCTCCTTCAAATTTACCGTCACCGTCGTCTGGTTGCGCCTGAGATGGATAGAGAAATGCAAGAGAGAAACTCAAAGTCGTCTGGTTGCGCTTGAGATGGAGAGAGAAATGGAGGAGTCGTGTGGTTGCGCCTGAGATGGAGAGAGAAATGGAGGAGAGAATCAGAGATGATTTGGGAAGAGAAAGAAGAGGGGATGTGAATGCCAGTAAAACCCTAGCTCTCCACTCCTTTTTTATTTATTTTTAAATCCATTTTCAGACTTTTTGACAAGTCAATCGGCCCATTTTAGTCTTCCTCAATCGCCTGAATAAGGCCCAAATATGCAGGTTGCTAATTCTTTCTAATCATCTTCAATGAGCTAATTTCTTTTAGTCTTCCACAATGGGCTAGGATAAAGCTTCTAGTTCATTGGCCCATTTTACATCCTTTATGTTTGTTTTTGTATGTAAATTAATAATTTTAATTTTGATAAATTAGTTATAATTTATTTAAATATTTTTTATACAAACTTTTATTGCCGTATCCCCGTACCCGTGTCCAAAGTTAGGACGGTGTCCCCGTGTCCATTTTTTTTGGAAATGACGTACCGGACATTCGGATCCGTACCCGTATCGGATTTCTGTATCCGTGTCCATGTAACATAGATTATTATTCATGCAGGTATTGAGGGCACCAGTATTCCATATGGCCCAATTGAAGGCATGTGGTTGAGACTTGAGATGGCATGTAGAATATAGATTATAATCTAAACCGCTTTAATGATTTAGATGCTTCTTTGCTGCATATATTGCCTCTGACTGCCTATACATCTTCCTTAAACTCTAACTAGGAAAGCAAGGAGCCTTATTTGCTACTCCTTAGATGGAATCATACTGCATTATATTCTGTGATACCTGGCTTCATTGGCCAGTTCTTGTATATCTAAACAACTTCATGTTTTGGTGTTATTTTCTTTTGCAGCTCATTTCTATGTCAGAGAAGTCATGGTGGAAGTAGAGTTCTCTGTTGAATTGTCTAATCTTGAATTGAATTGTCTATAACGTAATTCCGCAACTCTGAAATGGTTAATTGAGGTGGGGTGGGACGAGATAGCATGCACATGGAATTGGAGTGTTATTGAATTATCTTACCTAATATGTTGAAGTCTTACCTAATAGGCTAATATTAAGATCTATATGTTATATAAGGATGAGTACCATAATATGACTTTCAATGTTGATGCTTTTCTAGTGTAAACTACAAATCTGGATGGTTATTAGTACTTCATTTGTATTCTTGTGTATATATAGGTCTGTAGACGGAGAATAAGGGAATTAGTATCTGTGTTGCTACTAGTGAATTG
Source organism: Rheum nobile (assembly GCA_027886185.1). Taxonomy (NCBI): domain Eukaryota; kingdom Viridiplantae; phylum Streptophyta; class Magnoliopsida; order Caryophyllales; family Polygonaceae; genus Rheum; species Rheum nobile. Next base: position 222,982 of record WOAB01000211.1, on the reverse strand, counting down.
TGATGCATACTGGTCTACTGTTTCTGGTCTCTAGGTTTGTTATATGGCACTCATAGTTGAGGTAGTGTGTGTGTGTGTGTTTTCTAACCTCCAGCCTCTATAGTTATTACATTCTGCATTGGATGCTGCACATGGTCTAGATTTCTTGCATACAACAGAAAATACTGTTATCTACCGAGACTTCAAAGCTGCAAACAGTGCCTGACATACCTACAGTTAGCATTCCAGCGTTCAGTGGAATAACTCCTGATTCAGTTGATGCTGCTGCAGTTTCAGCTCATCACAACCCAAAGCAGCATTCCTACCAGCCTCCTGGACCCTCTACAGCTCCTCGCTTTAATAGTGATTATGTGCAAAGAATTTGGAGCACATGAAGCTAACTTCACTCATGTTTTTGCTCTTACTATTGCAGATTATGGGCTTCAATCTACCATTAATTCCACCAGGACAGAAACTTTCACATACACCACCATATTCACAAGCTCTCAAATCATTGACATTCAGGAAAACGAAACAGCAAAATAACATTTTAACTCATAAAAAAGAAACTGAAAAATCAAAGAAATATCACATTTTCAAGACATCTTAATTACCAAAATCAGATAAGGAAAAAGTATTCACAAATTATACAATTAAATGGATAACTATACCAAACTAAACAAATGAGTAACTATATAAGTTGACTATTATGCTTACCAAAGGCCCAAAGATTAGACTTTTCAATTCAAGTGATTTTTTTTTGCTTTAACACAAACCTGAAACTCAAACAAATAATACAATTCAAATTAGGCAGAATATTCAGAATTTAGCAAAAAAGAAGTTAAATTAAACAACAATGAATATATGCAAGATAAACAAATACAAAAATATAGTTGTCTAATTGATTATGCACTTAAAAAAGTAAAAACTCCCCACTTTATGAACATCATGAAAAATGAAAATATGGTTAGAGAAGATTAAGTATTTGCCTTTTTATTAAAGAGAGTTATCTGTCATATCTGCTACAAGGTTTCCTTCCATGTCGACAATAGTTGCAGGCAAATCTTCTCTTGTGCAATTGATTTCAAGATCAACATTACTGCTCTGGCACATGTTTTGATATGAACTATGAGATTCCTTCCAATATATTTCAACAAATTTATCACATCTTTCATCCTTAGCATCAAAATGATCTATAGGAAGTTGCTCGACAACATAAGACCAGTCCTTTGATGAAGGGTCATCAACATAGAAAACTTGATGTGCTTGAGATGCCAAGATGAATGTTTCATCTTTATAAATAAGCTTCTTCTGATTACTCGAGGAAGTCCACAATTATCCTTTTCAGAGTGAAACCATACACATCCAAACAAGACGATACTAAAATGGTCTTCATAGAAAATCTCGATAATTTCTTCGATTGAACCATAGTAAGTGACATCTCCCATGATAGGATGTTTATCCTTGGAATTGGAAAAGCTAGGAGTTAAGGCTTTTAAAGTCACACCACTATTTTCAGTGACACAGTTTCTATCACGCTTTTGGGTGTGAAACTTATAGCCATTGACATTGTATCCACTATATCTTTTGATAAAAAAAGAAGGCCCGATAGATAACCATTTCACACAATCTGACACTGGCACACCTTCACTAATCTCACACTGAACTCTTTCTTTAAACTAGTCAATAAAGTCCTTGCTGTGGCTTTGTGCAGTATCCCACTTTCTTTTCTTTTTGCTACTTACAAGTATTTTGTGATCACTGCATTAAGGTACAAGTACATACAAATTTCAGCAATAAGGATATAAGAAATACATACTAAACCATAAAAAAAGTTATTATATTACCTTATATAACTCTCAACTTCTTCGTTGTTGCAATTAAATAAAATGTATCGATGTGCTTGAGCCCACTTCATATAACTAATTTTGACATGTTTTTGTGCTTTCCTTCTTCTCCTTCCTCGTTCCATAATAGGATGACCCATCTTTGGGGAAATAGATTGTGATTCATTCTCCTCAATATGATCATCCATAATAGTGGATCCACGATGCAAATATCTCTCACAAAAGGTAATACATTCATCAGCCAAATATGCTTCTGCAATTGATCCCTCTGGACGACACTTATTTCGAACATAACCCTTCAACTTTTGGAGGTCTGTTTCGATAGGATACATCCATCATAAAGGAGAAGGTCCCCCAAGTCTAATTTCCTCAACTAAGTGGACGGATAAATGAATCATAATGTCAAAAAATGCCGAAGGAAATATCATTTCGAATTGACAAAGAACCTCAGTAATTTCAGATTGTAGATGATCAAGATCTTGAGGATCGATAACCGTACTGCATATGGCCTTAAAAAATGCACTCAACCTGATCAAAGGCACCGCAACATCCTTATGAAGAGTTACCTTGACAATAATTGAAAGCAAATATTGCATTATAAAGTGAGCATCATGGCTCTTATAGTCTGAAAATTTCCTCTCTTGAACATTTATACACCGTGCAATGTTGGAATCACAAACTTGTGGTAGCCTGGAACTTTTCAAGACACTCAAAAACCTACGTTTCTCATCCAATGTCATCCAAAACCGTGACTTCGCAATTGCATACCGCTGACCATCATCACACAATTTAGGTTGAAGCTCATCCATTATGCCAAGTTTCAAAAGATCCATTCGGGCTTTCATATGATCTTTCGTCTTCCCAGGAATACCTAATAAAGTCCCCATCACACTATCAAATATGTTCTTCTCTATATGCATCACATCAAGACAATGGCGACAATCAATATGCATCCAATAAGGCAAATAAAAAAAGATGGACTTTTTTTTCCAAGGGCAGATTTCACCTTTTCTATGGTTTCTATTCTCTTTATCCTTTGGTTGATTCTTTCCAAATTGGTTTTCAAAATCAGTCAACAAGTCCAGAGTTTCAGCTCCCGTCAAGCGGACTGGTGCATTTTCAAGTTGTTCCTTCCCATTAAATTGTCTCTTATTACGCCGATAGGGGTGTTTTATATCCAAAAACCTACGGTGTTCCATGTAACACATTTTACTACTACATGGCAACCACAAGGAGTGAGTCTCGTAATGACAATTAGGGCATGTCCATCTCCCTTTTGTGCTCCATCCTGATAACATTCCATAAGATGGAAAATCACTTATGGTAAACATCAAGGCTGCATGCAGCTTAAACATCCGGTTTGTTGAAGCATCATATGTATCTATACCAAACTCCCACAATTCCTTTAAATCCTTCACTAAAGGCTGCATGTATACATCAATATCTGTTCCTGGGGATGAAGGACCTGGAATGAGCAACACTAGCATTAAAAATTCAGCCTTCATCGACATCCATGGTGGTAGGTTGTAATTGCTAAGTATAACTGGCCATGTACTATATGATACACTCATTGTACTAAATGGATTAAATCCATCACTAGCTAACCCCAACCTTAAATTTCGTGGATCTTCTGCAAACAATGGATATACTATATCAAAGTTCTTCCAAGATTCACCATCTGCTGGATGTCTCAAAAGTCCATCCTTTGGGCGCCCATTTGCATGCCATGTCATGTATTTTGCAGTCTCTGTGCACATAAATAACCTTTGCAACTTTTATTGATGGGGAAGTACCTAAGAACCTTTGCTGAAATCCGACGAACCTTACCTGTTATCTCATATTTTTTCCACCGAGAAACCTTACATTTATGACAAAAATTTGCTTCATCACTATCCTCCCAAAACAACATACAGTCATTAGGACATGCATCTATCTTGATGCAATCAAGACCTAAGACCTTAAGGACATTCTTGGCTTCATTAAAAAAACTAGGCAACTTTGCCTCAGGTTGCATATCTTTCAAGATTTTCAACAAATCACTGAATGCACCATTGGTCAGCTTGTCATCCCGCTTGTAAACGAATAAACGAATTATAAAGGAAAGTCTGGAGAAATTCTTGCAACCTGGATACAATTCTTCTTGGCCCTCTTCTACTAACTTGTAAAACTTTTTAGTGTCTTCATTTGGACCATATAGAAATGTGTCATTCAGCAGATCATGGATGTTATCATCGAAGTTATGGATCACCTCATCATCAGCTACCCCTTCAGGACTCATTTCCCTTGTTTCTTCATACGACAGTCGAATATAACCCTTTGCAATCATGTGATTTTTGACAATATCTCCACGAAACCAGTTCCGCACACAACAAACTTTACAAGGACAACGAATTTCATCTCCTTGTCCTTCAGCTAAAAATGCTTTCTGTATATACTCATCTACCCCTCTTTCAAATTCCTTAGTCCAACGAGGAAACATATACCACTTGATGTTAATTTTATCCATGCCTTAAGTTTATTGATCACCTCAAGTGCAGCCAAATTCCAAAATCAGATACAAATAAAAAACAAATATTAAACTCTAAAATTCAAGTATAGTTTTACAAACTAGCATACATAAGATTTATAACCTAAAAATTTTCAAGGAGTAAAAAGATGGAAAAATACATAAAATCTAATCAAGGAAATTAACTTATATTATAGAAGATATATTCTCTTCATTAAAATCAGATTTTATGCATCAGCATCCACATTCTAGAATTTTATAAGGATAATATCTCTACGTCTATAAACTCTTGCATACACAATAAACTATAATCAGTTACATTTGCAGTTTTGAATCAAATAGACCCAATGGGTGCCAAGAAAGAAAAGGGAAACCAAGGAAGAACTTGCATGCCAAGACACATTAAATTAAGAGAGTTGGTACTTACCACCCAGAGAAACTTTAGGTGGGGAACTGAAATCTTGTAGAGATGATTTTCACCACAGAACAATTACTAATCAAAACCTGCAACTATACACCAACAAGGCAACAAAGAACAGAGATCAATACAAGTCATCATGATCACCCAAGAAAAAAAAGAACTAGAAGAATATAACTAGTTCAATCAAGCAGAGAGCAGACGAACATCAAATCTCAAAGAATACACAATTGAAAACCTCTTACTAAACCCAATCTTGTCCTTAATATGCTTCAGTCTTATACGAACAGCAAGTATAAGCACCCAAGAAAAAAAAGAACTAGAAGAATATAACTCAGGCTGGCACATGACCCCCAGGCTGGCACAATGACCCCCACCGTACCCCACCCCCCAAACAAAATCTAAAGGAGTGATTCAGTCAGGAGTGATTCACTAAGATTCACTGAGATTTTTGCACAGAACTAACTCAGGCTGGCATATGCAACTGATTGCATATGGATATGGCAATGAGTCAATGATGAATCCATAATTACTATAAATCTCATAGAGATGCAGAAACTCATAGAACTTCAGAAATATTGCTTATTTTCACGTGTAAATCATCTGATGAAAATATCCATTTATAATCTAGTTATAAAGAGTGGATGAAATCAGCAATTCAATATTTGAGACTTCAGCAAGTACCCATATTTTTACCTAGAAAATGTCCCCCACTTTCTGCAGACCTCAGAAACGTGATAGAAATGCATGTCAGGTATTGCAAGGGGTATAAAGTCAAATGTTAATATATCCATATAAATTATCTGAAAATTATGTTCCTACAGTCACGTATATTATATGTCATACTTATCCTAACATGAAAAGTATATTGAGAATGGGAGTAACAGAAACAAGGAAAAGAAGAATGCAGTGGCAAACAACAAATGGTACTGCCAAAAGGTCAGTGAAGATAGCACTGGAAAAGTAGCATACTTAAAATAAAGCATTCCACTTGATTCAAATGTACAGCTCTAGACCAAGAGCAAGAGAGAGAGAGATTCATTACATATAGATGAGTCAGAAGCACCAAGTTGCTCAAAGTTTATAGCAAAAAGGAATACATCAAACATGAGTGCAAAAGCTACATCCTAAAATGAGTCTTTCAGCCTCATAAAGCAAGTCAAATTCTATAAATTTCCACAGAGAATGAACCCCTAACAATTAAGTTTTCTAGGTCGATGTTTAATTTGTAGTTCAGGGTAATTTGAAAATCTTGCAGAGACGATTTACCCATAAATGGATAGATTTAAACTAGCCATCAAAAAATCTTTTTTTCTAATTTTCTGGCCCTCTTTTTTTCCTCTATTCAAAAATCTTTAATTTGTGCTTAAAAGAGTTTAATGTATGAACTGATCGCACACAGCTTACACATGTTTTTTGGGTATATTGTAAGACCCTTGCGAGGAAGAAATTTAGACTTGTACAAGAAACATATTAGGTTTTCAAGATTTTCAATGTATATGCTGCTTGCATATTCACAAGTGTTTGTTCACCTTGATGCTTGGATTGGGATAGGAGAGCTGAACAATATATGGTTATTTAGAATTTATGTCATTATATTGTTTGCATTAATATGGATGATGGCTTAAATTGATTGGTTTTGGTACCTCTTAGAATGTTAGTTTGATATGCATTGCTAGCTGTATGATTGTCAGCAATCCAAATCCATATGAAATAATGATCTTCTCTTGTTGATTTATGTGTATAAGCACCCAAGAAAAAAAAGAACTAGAAGAATATAACTCAGGCTGGCACATGACCCACAGGCTGGCACAATGACCCCCACCGTACCCCACCCTATTAACAAACAATAAAGGAGTGATTCAGTCAGGAGTGATTCATTGAGATTTTTGCACAGAACTAACTCAGGCTGGCATACGCAACTGATTGCATATGGATATGGCAAAAAATTAAATCTTACTTAAGTAATTTCATGAATTGTTTTATAGATTAGAGAGAAATACATGAACAACGGTCAAAGTGCAAATCACGCCGGAGAAGAAAAAAGGGAGGGAGCAAGATCGGAATGGGCTATTCCTCGTTCTGCAATCACGCCGGAGAAGTGAAAATCGTTCTTCCTCGTTCTGCAATCTAGGGCGCGCTATTCCTCTTCTCTAGTTCTCTTAAGTGATCGACATTTTGAAATCGGAAAACCCTAAAATTTATCCCAGTTATGTAACTTATGGAATTAGATTTTTGAATATTATTAGATTTATATGGGCCTGATAAGCAAAATGAGACAGAGGCGCGCATGAAAAAATTGGGCACGCGCAATAGGCCCAAAACCGCCACAATAGTTATATTTGAACCGCTATATAAAGTAATGTACAGATTTCATACTTGAGAATACAAACAAGCGTCGCTAACAACCGCCACAATACCCAAAACCGCTAGATGTTCCACTTCATTAGCACAACCGCTGCTATTAATCGCCATATAAGATGAAACCGCTACATCTAAGCGCTACAGTAGATCAGAAATGTAGTAGTGCCTTCAACTAATGCTACAAGGCACCCAAATGATAGGAGTCCTAAAGTTCTCGAACACGCAACCCGACTATTCCTGAGGTATTCTACTAAAGACAATACTCCAATCTCCTTAAAGTAGAGATTAAATATCAACTGCATTATCCTTTCTAAGATGACTGAGAGAAAATCATTGTTCCTTTTTTCAATGGGTCCTTACCAATGACGTACTTTAGATTTCACGAAAAAAGCAAGTCTAGAATTGGCAAGTTATGTGACTCATGTCTTAGTTTCTTGACAACCCGTAGTTGAAAAGATTGAAATATGTGAAATTTCTCGGAAAATTAGGTGTTAGTTGTCTTAGTTCTGTATTATCTCAAAGATTCGATCTAATGCTAATATATGATATGTTGCGAATGTTTAGCATATCCCATTTGTAAGCCATTGGTGTCCTTTTTAGTTAAAATTTGTATTTATATTCTTGTGTTTAATGTTTTCAGACTCATGCCTTGCATTTTTGTGCCTAACTAACTAATTGTGTCTTCTTTTCTTTGATGATCATGCAATGGTTGTTTATTTACTAGTGAACAAAATAGCATAAACAAACAAACAAGCATACAAAGTTGTGAATAGTAAAGCATTCAAGTAATGCAATAATAATAATGAAATTTGTGATCCTAGTATGGCCCCTAAAGAGATCTAATCTTCAATAGTCTTGACCTTCTTGGATCACCATCCTTCAGTCTTCATAGGATCTTCTTCTTCTTGTCTTACATATAATTGGAATAAACTCTCTTGCAGAAATTTATATTACAAAAATACATAACGATACACATATCCTGTACAAGGAAAACATAACGATACACATATCGTATTTATCTATCCTAATGTGGGCCATACTAGTCACAGCATGCAATGATATCATAATAAAATAGACATGCAACTTTAATATCATATATTATAGACAATGATTAAACAATTTAAAACATTATCCAATATTAAATTGATTAAATAATCTCATGATAAAAATAATATAATGTCATTATCTTGATTCAAATAAAATAAATATGTAATATTAATCATAATTAATCATTAAATTGCAATATTGGATAAGATATGCATCAATTAAAGTAAGATATCAAATATCCTAATATAAGTAAATGGGAATCTTTCCTAACAACTTTTAGGAAGATATATCTTAGACAATATCATATATTATCTAATAAGACAAATAAGATCTTATCAGGACAAAATCCTTTATTGTAAAATCTATCCAAAATAGTTTCACCCTGCGTATCCGAGTCAGGTTACCTAATCAGCCTGGCATGGGTTTGGATCAAACACTTGGACCCAAACCCGAGCCAACTCGATCAAGCGAACCCGACCCGCGCCTGTTTATGCCCGAACCACCGACTCGTACCAGACCGGTTCACGGTCGAGCCATATGAACCACGTCAGAACATGATCCGACCTAGCGCGAGCCACCGGCCCAACCCATCAATCCATCGGCGAGCTCCACCCGAACCCAGTTCAGATGCGAGCTAGTCGAGTCCAGGCCGGTTCGGTCAGACCGAATCGGGCTATGGTTCTTTTGGCTAACGCGAGGCCCGGATCCGGCCCGGCCCCTATTGAACCGGTTCGGTCTTACCGAACCTGTTCTGGGCCGGTCCATGACGATTCGAGCCCAGGCTGGTTCGGCCTTGGTCGGTTCAGTCATATACCGAACAGATCCGGTCGATCCCACCCGTGTCGAAACGAGCAGGTTTCGGCGAACCCATAACCGCGACCGCGAGTACCTTAGCCGCGATCGCGGAGGCCTGACTGAGGCAGGATTGTCCCAGAACATAGAACCGCGACCGCGGAAACCCGAAGCGCAGAACCGCGACCGCGGTTACCTTAACCGCGACCGCGAGATCCCTCCTGCATCAGCCTTTTTTGGTAATTGGTGAATAATTGGTCGTTCGATCCGAATCGAACTCGGTAAAATTCAGAATTTTATGTATGGGTAAACATTTACAACTCTTTGTGTAGAACAATTTTACATGCATATTGTAACACTCCCAAATATCACATTGAAAGTATTACCGCCAGTGACCCCAGATTTCACATCCGAAGCCACCCAAGGCTTAAGTACTTTATACAAAACATAAAATACATTGATAATATGAAATATCATAATCTTTATTGAAACCAAAGTCTCGGGATTACATCCGTAAATTCCAAATACAACAGAAATACAGAATATGTTTAATACAGCGGAAGTCTTAAATAAATAACATACGGGTCTTGATCACGCGATCGCACGCCTAGGATCTTCAACCTTGATAAAACTCTTAAAAACTTCATCTGCCTTCATTGTCGGATTCTAGCCTTCACGGAACGGGAGTTTACCCGATGTGCCGTATGAGACGGATGACACCAGCCAACCATGCAAGGGAAAATAACCGGTTGGTTAGTCTAATGAAAGACTATGCAAGGGTAAAACAGAAAGGTTCTACGTAGTCGTATTAGGTTAGACTCATCGCTTCTCGAATGAAAGCCGATGACGATAGTAAACCTTGATACTTCTACAAGAATATACGAAACAGAAAGATCACGAGAAGACTCTAGAAGATTGAGTCTTATGGGAAACGTGTGAAGAGAACACTCCAAAGGAACGTTATAATTTCGCACAAGCATTTTAAAAAAGACTTGACCATTTGGGTCCACGACCAACCTCACCGCGCAATGCGAATTCAGATTTGGAAGGAGGACTTTCTTTAATCGAAGTTCGGGCGGTTTCCACATTGTACTCCTCGCCCGAGGGTATATTAATTATGTGCATAATCACACTTATCTTATTTAATTCCAAAATGCACAATTACGTTATAAGCTTTTAAGATATATCATCTCAACACGAGAGATATCGGAGGGGATAAATCCCGAGTGTCGACACCAGCTGTGTGCACCTACCCTAAGTAAGGGTACAGTCATGACCAGAGAAAGTACTAGGGAAAAATCCTCCTAATACCAGTTATATAGAAATGACTAGACCTCGCAAGGTACATAGCGTTCCTACGAATACTCGTTCTAACTAAACAGTTAAAACCACACAATAGTCCACATCAATACCATTATGGCAATAAAATATATAATAGCGTTGTTTCTAGCAGTATATACAACCTATTATAATATCACTTTTTATATCACATACGTTTATCAAAACTGTTCCCCAACGAAAACAACCTTCATCCCAATTTAATTAACAATTAAAAACAATTGATAATTAATGGAAACATGGAATGATAAGCAAGAGTGAACCGCAACTTGCCTTAGTCTAGACGAACGATTGAGCGACGACGGGTTTCTGGGTCCGGAACGGGAACGGAAATCGGATTACAGATTCCTACGACAACGACCCACAACGAAACCCTAGGTTAGATTCGACAATTAATAATATGAATCTAAGGAAAAACGAACGGAACCGAAAGAACGAGGGTCCTGTCCGAGACCGGTTTGTCCAAGGCCACAATCGCGTTTGCTAAGGCAAACCGCGGTCGCGGCTTGGATTCCGCAGTCACGGACGTCTGGACATCGTCCGCGGTCGCGGCAGTTCATGTCCGCGGTCGCGGCCGACTGGACATCGTTCACGGTCGCGACAGTTCATGTCTGCGGTCGCGGCCGTGAACTCGGCGACCCCAAATCGGCTAAATTCTCACCGGCGACGACACGACGGGGCTCGAGGCGAGAGGGCTTCGACTCCTATCCTCACTGCGCTTCCAATGCATCACCCCACGGCCACCACAACTTCCGGCGAGAGCTCCGGCGACACCACAAATTTCCGGCGACGAAGAACACGAGAGAGAGAGAGAGAGAGAGAGAGAGGGGAGATCTGATTTTCGGATGCCCAAAACCCTCCAACTCGGCCCCCATTTATAGCCAAAGGTGTTGGGTTATGGAGCCTGAAGCGTAAGGATGTACGCGTAAAGGCAGAGAAGGCAACTGAGAGGAGCCGCCGGGTCGCGGTGAGACTGGACGCCCCGCGGTGGGCGTCGGTTTTACAATGGATGGACAACTGAGAGTTTCCGCTGGGTTGCGGTGGGATTGGCGCCCCGCGGTGGGAGTCGCTGCCCCACGGTGGAAGTCACCGCCCCGTGGTGGGAGCCGCCGCCCCGCGGTGGGCGCTGGGCCGTTTCTCGCGTGTTGTGTTTTTGGGCCCATTAGGTTTAATTCGTGTTTGCTATTTAAACCCTAGTTCCTTGTAATCGTGGTTATCACATTCAAAGAGAGAAAAAGTATCATGGCTTGGTAGTGCCCCCAGACGTAGTGATTCTTGACGAACTGGGTTAACAATTCTTGTGTTATTTGTTATGTTTTCTAGTCGTTACTACGTTCAAATCCTAACAACTGGTATCAGAGCTAGGTTCTGGAAGTAACGATGGGAAGCGGAAAGTCACCAGTGGAGAAGTTCGATGGCACAGTTTTCGGATTCTGGAAGATGCAGATCGAGGATTACCTGTATGGTAAAGATTTGTATTTGCCGCTGGGTGAGAAGCCGGAAGACATGAAGGAAGACGAGTGGAAGTTGCTGGACAGGAAAGCGATGAGCGTGATCCGCCTGTCGCTGGCCAGGAATGTGGCACATCACACGGTCAAGGCAGAGACGACAAAGGGGATGCTGGAAATTCTTTTCGCAATGTATGAGAAACCCTCTGCGATGAACAAGGTTCACCTGATGCGAAGGTTGTTCAATCTGCGGATGACGGAGAGTACAGCGGTCGCCAATCACTTGAACGAGTTCAACATGACGATCGCCCAACTGAGTTCAGTGGAGATTGATTTGGACGATGAGGTACAAGCCCTAATCTTGTTGTCTTCTTTACCAGAGAGTTTGAGCGGGACAGTTACTGCTGTTAGTGCTTCGGCGGGGAAGGCAAAGATCAAGTTTGATGAAGTGAGGGATCTGATTATCAGCGAAGAAATTCGCAGGAAGGCGTCAGGTTCTACCTCTGGATCAACCTTGAATACGGATAGCAGGGGCATGTCAGACTCTAAGAAGTCGAATCGTGGCAGATCAAAGTCTAGAGGGAAGGATAAGCCCAAGGACAAGAGCAAGATCAAGTCAGCGAATTCAGCCAGTGAAGAACAAGTCAGCGAATTCAGCCAGTGAGGATATTGCAGACGCGTTGACTCTGAGCGATTCAACGACATGAACCACTGCAGATGCATCTATTCTGAGCACGAGCAGTCCATTGGAGTCTTGGGTATTAGACTCTGGAGCTTCGTTACATTCTTGCAGCAGTGCTGATATCTTGGATCGCTATACCTCTGGAGATTTTGGAAAGGTCTATCTTGCTGATGATGAGGCTTTGAAAATCGTAGGGAAGGGTGATGTCAGAATCAGAGCTCCGAACGGATCTGTGCTGCAGTTGCATGGAGTGAGGCATATTCCTGGTTTGAAGAGAAACTTGCTTTCCATTGGCCAGTTGGATGACGAGGGCTATGAAGTAATCTTCAACTGTAACAACTGGAAGATAACCAAGGGGGCTATGGTGGTAGCTCGTGGAAAGAAGGAGGGGACGCTATACATGACGAGCAACGTCCGTGATAGCATTGCTGTTGCAGGAGTGAACTGTGATGCAGATTTGTGGCACTGTCGTTTGGGCCACATGAGTCAGAAAGGGATGCAGGTGCTATGCTCGAAGGGCTTGCTGCCAGGTCTTAAGTCCGTTGATATCAGGCTATGTGAGGACTGTGTGCTCGGGAAGCAGAAAAGAGTGAGCTTTGCGAGAGGAGGCAGAATCTTGAAGAAGCAGAAGTTGGAGTTGATCCACAACGACTTGTGGGGACCAGCACCTGTGACATCTCTGGGTGGAGCATCATACTACATGACCTTCATTGATGATGCTACAAGAAAGGTATGGGTCTATTTTCTGAAGCAAAAATCTGATGCGTTTGATTCCTTTAGAAAGTGGAAGGCTCTAGTAGAGACTGAGACAGGTCTTAAGGTGAAGTGTTTGAGATCTGATAATGGTGGGGAGTATGAGCTTCACGAGTTCAAGGACTTTTGTGCTGAGAATGGAATTCGCATGGAGAAGACCTTGAAAGGAACCCCTCAGGAGAACGGCGTCGCTGAGCGTATGAACAGGACCCTGAATGAGCGTGCTAGGAGCATGAGGCTGAAGTGTGGGCTTCCAAAGATGTTTTGGGCGGATGCAGTAAACACTGCTGCATTCTTGATCAACCGAGGGCCATCAACTCCCTTGGAGAATGGGATACCAGAGGAAGCTTGGAGTGTCAAAGAGGTAAATTTGTCTTTCCTTCGGATATTTGGATGTGTTTCATATGTTCACATTGCTCCTGTTGAGAGAAGCAAGCTGGATGCAAAGTCTATCAAGTGCACGTTCATCGGATATAGTGGTGATGATTTCGAATACCGGTTCTGGGATGAGCAGAGCAGGAAGGTTATTCGCAGTCGAGACGTCGTGTTCAATGAGCAGGTGATGTACAAGGATAGTCTGAGTGCATCAGAAATAGCTAGTTCTGAACCTGAGATTGTAGAGTTAGACATCTCAAACTCGGGTGGGAGCAAGGATGTCCGAGTTGACCAGGAGGCCGTGACTGAGGAGGAGCCGAGTACCCCAGTGATTCCGCTGTGAAGGTCCACTAGAGTGCGTGGATCGCCTGATAGGTATTCGCCTTCAAACTACTATTTGTTGCTGACAGATGGTGGTGAGCCAGAATGTTATGCAGAGGCATCTCGTGGAGATCATGTGAGCGAGTGGAAGCTCGCCATGGATGATGAGATGGATTCGTTGATGATCAACGGAACCTGGGAGTTAGTTGAGCTTCCAGCAGGCAAGAAGGCGTTGCACAACAAGTGGGTTTACCGGATAAAGGAGGAGGAGAATGGAAGCAAGCGTTACAAGGCAAGGCTAGTTGTGAAGGGATTTCAGCAGAAATACGGTATTGACTATACTGACGTTTTTACTCCTGTTGTGAAACTAACTACTATACGCCTAGTGTTGAGTATGGTGGCTGCAGAGAACCTGGAGTTACAGCAGATGGATGTAAAAACGGCCTTCCTTCATGGGGATTTAGATGAAGACATCTACATGAAGAAACCTGAGGGCTATGTGTCAAAGGGGAACGCTGAGCTTGTGTGCAAGCTGAACAAGAGCTTGTATGGTTTGAAGCAAGCTCCGAGGCAGTGGTACAAGAAGTTTGATGGATTCATGCACGAGATTGAGTTCGTGAGGAGTGAAGCTGACCATTGTTGCTACTTCAAGAAGTTTGACAAAGGCTATATCATATTGTTGTTGTATGTTGATGATATGCTGATAGCAGGCTCAAGTGCTCGAGAAGTGAGCAAGTTGAAGGAGCAGTTGTCCGAGCGGTTCGCTATGAAGGATCTTGGAGAGGCTAAGCAGATTCTGGGCATGCGGATTGATCGAGATAGGAAGGCTGGGAAGTTGTATTTGTCGCAGGCTGAGTATATCAAGAAGGTCTTGAAGACATTCAGTATGCAGGATGCAAAGCCAGCAAAAGTCCCTTTGGATAGCCATTTCAAGCTATCTAATAGGGACTCACCTAAGAGCGAAGAAGAGCGTGCGCAGATGCAGAGGACTCCCTATGCTTCAGCGATTGGCAGTTTGATGTATGCAATGGTGTGTACAAGGCCGGATATTGCACATGCAGTGGGAGTGGTTAGTCGCTTCATGGGGAACCCAGGGAAGGAGCATTGGGAAGCTGTGAAATGGATCCTGAGATACTTGAGAGGTACCGCAGAGCAAGCCTTGTGTTTTGAAGCCAAAGAAGTCGTGCTAGCAGGGTATGTGGATGCAGACTTGGCATCAAGTGACCTCGACAAGAGAAGGAGTACAATCGGGTATGTCTTTACATTGGGTGGTACTGCGGTCTCTTAGGCTTCTAAGCTGTAGAAAGTTATGGCTTTGTCTACTGTAGAAGCTGAGTATGTTGTAGTGACTGAGGCTAGCAAGGAGATGGTATGGTTGCAGAATTTCTTGCGTGAATTGGGGAAGGAGCAAGGGGACAACATTCTATACAGTGATAGTCAGAGTGCCATCCACTTGGCGAAGAACCCAACATTTCATTCAAGGACTAAGCACATAGAGTTGAAGTATCACTACATACGGCATCTCTTGGAAAGAAAGGTCTTGCAGCTGACGAAGATTCGTGGAACTGAGAACCCTGCAGACATGCTGACTAAGGTTTTGACCTTAGAGAAGTTGAAGCTTTGCATGGCTTCAACTGGCCTTGGTAACTGAGTTGAAGGCCTGGCACTACTACCAGAAATGGGTTGATGAGGAAGACGATTACGGTTGGATCAGTCTCCAGGTGGGAGATTGTTGGGTTATGGAGCCTGAAGAGTAAGGATGTACGCGTAAAGGCAGAGAAGGCAACTGAGAGGAGTCGCCGGGTCGCGGTGAGACTGGACGCCCCGCGGTGGGCGTCGGTTTTACAATGGATGGACAACTGAGAGTTACCGCCGGGTTGCGGTGGGATTGGCGCCCCGCGGTGGAAGCCCCACGGTGGGAGCCGCCGCCCCGCGGTGGGAGCCGCCGCCCCGCGGTGGGCGCTGGGCCGTTTCTCGCGTGTTGTATTTTTGGGCCCATTAGGTTTAATTCGTGTTTGCTATTTAAACCCTAGTTCCTTGTAATCGTGGTTATCACATTCAAAGAGAGAAAAAGTATCCTGGCTTGGTAGTTCCCCCAGACGTAGTCATTCTTGGCGAACTGGGTTAACAATTCTTGTGTTCTTTGTCTTGTTTTCTAGTCGTTACTACGTTCAAATCCTAACAAAAGGAGGAGCAGCCCCCGACCAGATCGACGGCAGCTCAGAGGATCGACGGCGACATGTTCGACGAGGCACGGAGGAAGACGAGGCATCACACGCATGCATTATTCCGCGGTCGCGGAAAATTCCATTGCCCAGCGTCTCTGAGTGCCATTTATCCGCGGTCGCGGAAATGCTTCCGCGGTCGCGGAAATGCCCTTTTCCGCGTCCGCTTGCTCAGGGAAGGATTTAGCACGGGTTTGAGTCCTAGAAATTATATATTTGTACCCAAACAAATATTCTAAGCTGCGAAAATACATCGAATGTATTTTATACCACTCAGTGAATTATTACAGAGATCATACACGTTATAGAAAATCTGAACTTCTCCGAAAGCGACACGATTACAGAATGAGGGTTGGGGAAATTACCCAAATACCCTTACTAAAAATGAGGGGTATTACACATATTCATATTGAAAGTTCTAAACTTTGTTAATCCAATTGATCAAAATCTAAAATTTTAATCATGCAAATTTATTCTACATATCAATTTTCTATCTAATTGAATCAAAGTAATCATGAACATGCATCAAAATTTAAAAACTTTAAATTTGATCTAATCATTTATGCAAGAGGCAACTGATACCACTGTAGGGATTTTAGATGCGTAAAGCGGAATTTTCGGAAACGTTTTCCCTAACATCTAACCAAGGATCTCATGCATAAACCAAATAGATCATAGATAGGAAGAATCAAATACCTATTTGATGCGTGTTTCAATCTGCTGGAATGGAGAGAATAGAGCCTCACGTGTGACTCCTCTATTTGGTCCACCCGATCTTGGATCTGGATCACCTAGGACTCGGTTGCTAGAGAGAGGAACGAAAGCGAACGAGGGAGAGAACCAGGGATAGGGCGGCAGCCTTGCTGTGTAAAAGGGTTAGGGTTTTCTCTTAGAAAGCCCTCCTTTTATAATGCCATGAGTAGATATATTATTTCCTAAATAAATATATCTTTTATTATTAATAATAACTCCTTATTATTAACAAACCTTATCTCCTAAGTAATATCATATATAACTTTATATCATATACTTTATATAATATGTCTCCCATTAAACTGATCTAGTCCAAACTCTAAGGGTGTGACCTCATAGGACCCGGTAACATTAGCAATAGACTTTATGATATACTTTATAACATATAGTCTATAAATCATAGTTGACTTCTAGCAAAGCACTATGACTACCTAAAATCACCGAATGAAATATCTCCATAAATGGTCTCACTTCATAATTAGTAATTGCACCTTTGATTAAAGGACACAATTCCTTCAATGCTTTTGCAATTCAAATGGATCCTACAATATCCAGTGCATATAGAGCTGTCAATATCCAGGTGCTTCATGCTCTTTGAGATGGATAAGCTTTGCAATCACTTTATCTTTAGATGAATATTTTTTTAGAAGTTTCATGTTATGAAATTACTTTTTTTTTTAAGGTTTAAAAGTTGATTGTATTAGAAAGGGGTGGGATATACAGCCACACGCGAGGTGTGCTTACAACAGTTAAGTAACAAATTACCCAAAAAAAATGCACAACGACGAACTAACAAAAACCTAGGAACCAAAAGGGACGGAAGGGCCAAAAATTACAAAACCCAGCGCCAAAGTAAACAAAAGCCAAACCCATGTTAATCGTTCACATTAAGAGCATTAAACCAAGAGCGCGTGCTGCGTAAGTTTTTGTCCGTCTGATTCCAGCGTGCTAGGATGCAGATTTTGGATAGAGCAATGATCTCGAGCGCACAAGCATCAGCCTGTGGAGTCTTCTGCTAAAAAATAGCACGATTCCGATAGCTCCAAGTAAGATAGATGAGGTTAGAGAGAGCGGTACTAGTCACTTGAAAGATGAAAGACGATTTCTTGCTGCTAGTTCCCATCCAGTTCATCCAGTCATGCAAACTCCTAGAGCAGTTAGGAATTCTGAGCCATTTAACCACAGTGTCACGGACCTTCTGAGTGAAGGAGCAGTTGCCCCAGAGATGTTCAGTGGTTTCAGAACCCATAGAGTAGAGAATACAAGAGTCATCAACAATGAGTCCCCACTTCTTCAGTCGAGCTCTAGTAGGCATCCTCTGCTTAACAGCGAGCCATATGATAAAGCCAGCTCTAGGGAGAGTAAGTTTACCCCACACAATATCATGCCAACAGATCAAATCCCCCTTCGGCCGAATAAGATCATAAATAGCTCTAGTGTTGAATTTACCATCCGGCCTAGACATCAAGGTTAGAAGGTTCCCCGGAGTAATGAGCTCGATGAGTTCCTCCTTAAGCTGAAGAAGAGTGATGCGATTCTTGGTGGACCCCACAGGCCATGGACTCACCTGGGTCCTATGGGCTGTCAACCACCCAGCCAGTCCCTCAGTCGGAGCACGCCGGCTGGCGAGGCCTAGCCCAACCAAGAACGCCATGTGCTGCAGCCCATACACCCCAACCTGCAAGGGCCTATTAGGCTTTAATTGTAGGATGTTGCCAGGGGGGATCGAACCCCTGACCTTTGACATATTCCCAATTCCATGGGAGATATGCCAACCAACTACACTGTAGTGTAGTTGGTTGGCGTGAGCGTTGAAACCGTCCGGACCCGGGGCTTTGGTGTCTTTGAAAGAGAACACCACAGCTCTAATCTCAGCATCAGTGAAAGAGGCCAACATAGAACTCTACATATCTCCAAGAAGAGTAGGTCCATTAGAAGCAATATTTGGCGGTGGGGCAACTGTGGGAGAATGAGACCCCAGCAAATTGGTGAAGTGGTCAACAATATGAGCTGTAATATCCTCATGATTCTCAATAGGATTGCCAGCAGAATCCTGAAGAGCACGGATAGAGGATGAGGCGCGTCGCATTCTGATAGATTTGTAGAAGTAGGCACTACTGTGATCCCCAAACTGAACGCCTTTAATTTTTGCTAGCTGTTTCACTGTCTTGCGCAGTCGAATAATAGAATCATTGAGTTCAGAACTAATAGCTTTCTCTTGTTTAAGGAGGATGGAATCAAAGGGGCAGTTTTGGATATCTCTCTGAATGTGCTCAAGTTTTCCAGAAAGGTGTCGCACCTCCTGCTGAAGTTCATCCAGTGTCGAGTTCTTGTACTTTCTGAACCGATACTTGAGAAGCTTGAGTTTTTGAGTAATATGAATCATCATGTGTCCCTCGATATGTGTATCCCAGATTTCTTTGACAGTTGGGATGAAATTCTCACAATCCGTCCAGGCATTATTAAAACGAAAGCAAAGAGTGGGTTTGGGGGAGAAGGGGATAATACAAATAAGGGCGGTAGAGTGATCAGAGAGACCAGGAAGAAGGAAGCAAGCTTCCGAGAGGGGGAAGGTTAGGGTCCAGAGAGAATTGGTAAGAATCCTGTCAATCTTACTCCAAATTCTGCAACCATTACCTTGATGATTGCTCCAAGTGTAGTGGCTTCCCGTGAAGGGGTGATCTTCCAGATTGGCTTTGTGCATGCATGGACTTAGCTCCTCACAAAGAGCGTTAGAGATCAAGCCCTTCTCATTGATCATGTCACAAGCATTCAGAGCTGCATTGAAATCACCAAGCCAAAACCCAAGCACCATTAATAGCGGAGCCAAACGACACAATTTCATCCCAGAGAGCTTTCATGTGAGCAGACATCGAGTGCCCATAAATAAAAGAAGAGTGGAGAAAATCATTCTTGCCTTGCTGACTGATTTTGCAATGAATGGCTTGCTCAAAAATGGCAAGAATCTGAACAGAAACCTTGCCCGGATTCCAGCAAAGCCAGATTCTGTTATTAATGGCCAGGTGCCCATTGGAACACTTGTCCCACCCTGCAAGAAAATTACGATCCACAGCTTCCTCTGCTTTACCTCTAATCCGCGTTTCCAGAATGGCCAAGACATCAACTTGATGAATACGAACCAACTTGGTTATAACTTCTTGCTTGGCTACCGAGTGCAACCCTCTAATGTTCCAAGAAACCATAGTAATGTTATTCATTAATAACAGGATTAGTCATTTGAGAATTCTTGTTCTCAGGTTCCACAATAGGATTATTAGGAGATTCTTGATCAACTTCTTTGCTCACATTTTCTGAGGCTTTATTTGCTATCATAGTTCCAGTACTGACTTCAGTGGAACCAATAGTAGCATCAGTGTGATCGTTGAGTACCTGAGGCTGACCAGCACCTTGTTGAGATGGAACAACAGAGGTTAAAGGAGAGAAACGATTAGGAGAAGGAGAGGGAGGGGGGCCAATGCTATTAAGAGCAGGGGAGAGCTGTTTGCGAGGGAGAATACGAGTGTGGGTTTGAGGAAGAGGGTGTTTAGTAGCTGAGTGGGAGGGATTGCGGGGCAATGGCTTAGGAGGGTGCTTGGTACTGCGGTCATAAGGAAGAGGTTTTGAGGAGTTTGGGTGTTGGTGAGGCGTTGGGAGAAGGGGTGCAGAGTTTTGGACCATCTCACCAGAGATGGGATGAGAGTCAGGCTGAGCGGCGACGGTGGGATCAGTGACATGAGAAGGGGCACACCTATGCCCAAACACCAAACATGAGGGGCAATGCGGTGGTAGCCAGTCATAATGCAATTCTTGCTTAACCATCTCCCCATCTAGACCACGAAAAGTAACTTTCCTCAGAATGTTGGCTTTAGCAGAAATTTCAACCATGACCTTAGCATAGGAGATACGGTCTTGGTGAGCTGAAGTGATGTCCGTGAGAATAGGGCGTCCAACTGCTGAACCGACTCGAGCAAGCATCTGGTCTGACCAGAATCTAACGTCGAGGTTCGGAAGCATGATCCAGATGGGAATGGTGTCCAAACAAGACAAATCCAGTTTCATTCCCTTATGCCATCTTTTCAAAACAAGAGGTCTTTGTGCAGAAATCAACGATGGCCCCTGTTGAAGGACATACAGTATATGCTCTTCTTTCTCAAATTGAAAAACATACAATCCCTTATCATTCAACATCATCTTGGGTGAAGGTATCTCTGTCCAGTTCTGAGCAATGAAGCGTTCCATTACTTTGAAGGGCAGGTTCCCTCCCATAGGAGCTCCGACCAAGGACAATGATCATCTATCAACCAGTGGTGCAACATCAGCTTCTGTGAAGTCAATAATTCCATTTTCGATGCCAGGAACGAACTCTAAGTGGACAACATTCAGCTTATGTTTGCTAGCAGAGACATCGTCTTTGAAAGAGAGAGGGGCAACCGGAGGGGGAACAGGAGAGGAAGGAGTAGAGGAGGGGGCATATGGGGGAAATCCTCCAAAGAGGGGGTGGCTGGCCGACTCGAAGAGGAGGGGGGGGGGTTGGGAGTAGGGGGGGAAGAGGCCCCGAAAGAGGAGGGAGACGAGAGCCCAAAGGAGAGGGATGGGGTTGGGGAAGAGGGGGCTTGGAGGCGGAGCGAAGAACACGGGAGGCGGCTAAGGTGGTGAGCTCCACTGGAGCCGGGAGAGAGGCAGGCGACTCCAACAATGGAGGTGCAGAGGTGGGGGAGGAGGGGGCTGGGCAGGGGTAGGAAGCTCCGATGATTTGACGGAACGCTTCTTCCCCATCGGAAGCGGAAGCCGCCGGAGGGCAAATGCCCGACAAAGGTGGCGGCTAGGGTTGGGCTGGAGAGTGTTTTGAAAAAGGAGATTACTAATTTCTTGCCTATGTGTTATGAAAATACTTGTAAGATGAAATATGCAACTTTATATTGCAATATTGCATATTTGAAGCTTGCGGAATATCATAATGACAAGACAACACTCGAAAAAGGTGCTTCGCTAAGCGAGGATGATTCAAAATTCACCAAGTTCATCAAAGAATACGACCAGAAAATTACATATGTTATTATAAAAATCAATATTAATCGATCAATTATTTGCACATTTTATAAATGTGGTCTGTTGAATTCCGGTTCAACGGGACGAATTAGCTAGTGGTCAACACACCACCAACTCTGGTTTTTTGTCTTCTCTTGGTTTAAGGGACGAACTCTTAAGTGGTTGGATGGCTCCTTCGATATATGATTCTTGAATGCCTTGCTCCTACGCGTGCACAACACAATTCGCTTCCTTGGTGATATTCCTTCCACTTGAAAAATCCTCAGAGATGAGGCCTCCGAGGAAGGGCTCTTCGACGCTCAAGTCAGATATAGCTCACAAGGAATCATGTAATCAAAGATGGAGAAGAAAGGAAAAAACTCTCAATATACTTTGCTCGAAAAAAACATACCACCCTTTACCTGGTTCCTTCGGGTGGCTTTTATGCTCTTCACGCATGAGGGAGCCGAAAAGGTTAAAACAGTTATTATGTTGGCTTCTTCGACTTCTTCTTTTAATACACTTTTAAGCGTTCTCGAACCTCAAGAGTCCAATGTTAGCTGAAGAGAACATGGCCTCTTAAAGACAAGTCTATCCCATCGCTGATGAGCCTCTGATGTTGATTCTAGCCCATTAAGCATTGCCGGGCCAAAAGTGAATTTTGGCTCCCACAGCCAACCCCCCAAGCCCTTGCGAAGTGGAGCGTAAGCGAAGGCTTGGTCTTTACATCGTTGTGAATTTAGACAATTCTTCTGGTAGTCCTTCGCGGAGGATTTCTTGCTTGTCCTTTCCAGTCGATTCTTTCGCGAACAGAGGAATGTAGATTCTCCACAAACAGTCTTCGTGATGGTTTCCAAACTTACGGTTTCAAATTTCGAAAAGTTTATATTTCCTTTTTTCATTTCAAGACCTTTTTTGCGGGTCATTTTTTCTAATTTTTTTCCACGTGGCGGTTACCCACAATACCTCGTTTTTCGTGCCCTATGAGGCATTTTTAAAAAGTCACTCCAACTCTTCTTCTTCCTCACCCTTCTTCTATTTTCATCTTGTCAGAGGCGATTTCTCTTCTCGAAGCTTGGCTGCGTTGGTGGAGCGCTCCACTACATGTGTCTATGGTTTTTTCGTAGGTAGCTCCCTCTTCATGTCTCTCTAACTCTTCTTTCTTCTTTCAAACAAATATTTTTGGGTGTGGATAATATCAGAGGGTTTCGTCCTACTTTGCCTTATTCCAGTAGAGACTTCCGCATCTGTCTAGGGCATCGCTGGAGTTGCTTCCTCTCAACGTACCTTCCTGGTGTGTTTTTCTCTAAATTTCGGATCAGTTTCGCAATTGGTGCCTATTTCTCAGTACTCCTTGCTTTTAGGGCTTTCGTAGGGTTTCAAAAAACGCTTCTTTCCTATTAGCTTTTTGCCTATTTACAATATTTTGAATTTCTACGATTACCCCTTTGTTTATGGTTTCCATTTGTTCATGTGGCAGTTGTTGTTGTGTGATTCTTTATCACTGGATGAATTTTAAGCATAGGATTATGAGCAGCTCAGAGCATTCAAATGACTCCATTCCTGCACCTCGGGCTAAACCTCGATCGAAACTATTATATGACCGTCCTCTTGAGATGGTCGAAGTAGATTCTTCACCAAAGGAGTCTACATCTGATAGGATCCCATCGCCTTCCGCGTCTGGTGTCCCGAGGCCGAGGATCTTGACAAAACTTGTAAGGCGCTCACCCTTCATGAAAGAAACTAAATTCAGAGAGCACCATGGTGATGAGAGCACTCTTACTCTCGAAGACTTGCGACAGATAGCGGGAGAATATCCTTTTCCAGAGGGCTCAATATTGGCTCTTCCCGAAGTCGGATCTCGCTCTCTCGATCACTTTCCTAACTTCATGGCGGTGAGTTGGCCGAGCTTACAAGCGGGCTTTCGCGTGCCTGTGCACCCTCTGTGATAGGACATCCTAAATGCTCTTGGCGCGAGCCCAATACAAGTTCACCCTAACACTTGGCAGAGCTTGTGCTGTTTCTTTCATCATTGCTTGGGTCTCAATATGAAGCCTACATTCGAACTAGTGACAACCCTAATTTCTAAGCGTTGCCTCCCCAATGGGTACTAGTCTTGGTGTAACACCCCCAAAACTTAACCCTTTTGGAAAAGTATTACCGCCAGTGACCCCAGTGTTCCTTACCGAGATCACCCAAGGCTTTACCATTTAAATCCAATTTATGAAATACAAGTGATACATAATGATCAAAGCATTCAATTCCAAAACATAACATTGTCAAGGAAACATGAGTTACGGGATTACAACTCAATCCCGAATAGGCTAATACAGAGTTTAAACCAAATACAGCGAAAGTCTTATAAAGTAGGGTACAACGGAAGTCTTATAAAATACATTACAACCAAAGTCATTGTCCAAAAGATCTCAACCTGATTAACGAAATAACTCAAACGTTCGAAAACCACCGTCGACTCCATAGTCCTTCTATCCTTCTGAGCTACTTTCTAACTGATGTGCCGAAACGAACGGATGCCACCAGCCCACATGCAGAGAACAAAGTTCGTGGGTTAGTCTACTTGAATAGACTAGCAAGGGTACAAAACAGAATGGTTCGAAGCAATCGTATTTGGTTAGACTCATCGCTTCTCGAATAACAACCGATGACGATAGTCAACCATCATACTCCTACTGGAATAAACAAGAGGTATGCACAAGAGAAGATTCTGGAAGACTGAATCTTCACAGAAATCGACTCGAAAGAAGACTCCAACGGAAATGAGTCTTTAAGGAATTATGACAAATCTGGAATGTTACAGAATCATACAACAATGATTTAAAAGTTGACTGAGATGCTTCGGTTCACGAACAACCTCATCGCATACAGCGAATCCAGATTGGAAAGAGAACGTGCTATGATCAAAGTCGAGATGAGTTTTCCTAGCTGCATTATAACTTAGCTGCACTACTCGCCGAAGGTTTATTAATTATGTGCGTCGAGTAGTACTTATCTGGTTTATATTACAAACCACACATCACATTATTAGACTTTTACATGTGTACCCCGCCATTGGGACGACACATCTTAGTATACGTTTCGTCGAGAGTGACGTACACCGGAAGGTTTGTGACACCAGCTAAGTGTCCTGTCTCTACACACTTGTGAAAGAGACCGATCATGATCTTAGAATAGTACCAGATGGAGACGAGCCACCCCGATACTAGGTTATAAAGAAACGACCGGACGAAGTCCGAGTACATTCCTAACTAACAGTGCTAACCACACAGATATAGCACAATAACAGTTATAGGATAAATCCACATAAAGGCCCGAAAGGCGATCACATATAATAGCGTTGTTCTAACAGATATACAACCTATTATATGATTTTCAAAATAGTTTATAAATCACTTCCAGAAGAACACAGTAATAATCATTTCAAATTAATTACTCAGATAAACAACTGATAATCAATGTAATTATGGAAACGATGAGCAAGAGCGAACCGCCACTTGCCTTAATCCGTAGAATAGAAACAAGCCTAACGACAACGACGGGATTCCGGGCTCGACACGGGTATAGCTCCGCTAGCACAAACACCTTCTAGTCGACCCATAAAAGGAACCCTAAGTTAGATCCGACATAACAACAGTACGAATCTAAAAACGGCGAAAGAAATCGAAAGGAAAGACGCCACGACGATAACCAACCAAGCCAAAGCCACGAAGGCATTCTGGGCACTGGCGGCGGTCGCCTTTTTTCTTGGCGGCGGTCGCCGCATTCATCACGGTGGGCGCCGTAAAGAACACGGTGGTCGCCGTGAAGAACTCCGACGACAAAATGAGAGAAAAACTCACCCAAATGATGTGCGTTTCGACCCCTTTTTGCCTTGCCTGGGTTCCAACCTCCAAGGGCAACCAAAAGGCTTCACAAGGGCTTCTGGAAACACCAACAACCGACACCGACGAAGCTTCCGAAATCCGGCGAAACTAACACTCCGACGAGGCGAGATTTTGGCAGAGATTCGGTGCTAGGATGGCTCAAAACCCTTCCCCCAACACCTCCTTTTATAGCCAAAGCAATGGGAACATCATCATCACCCTAGACGAGGCCGAGCAGGGCTAGATCGGCGCGGCCAGAGCTCGTCGGCGACCAACGGGTAATGACCTCTGGGTAATCACGGCGGGCGCCGCAACTTTGCCTACGGCGGGCCGCGGTGGGCGCCGTAATTATGGCAGTCGCCGTTCCTAGCTCTGGCGAGCCCAGAGTAGGAGACGACGGCCTGACACCTCGGGACCAGTGACGGCGGGCGCCGTTACTGTACGGCGGTTGCCGTTTTTGCCTTTTCCCGTCCATTCAGCTTTTGAACGAGCAAGACATTAACCCGGGATAAAAATTATTGTACGCGAACGCGTATAAACATCTGAAGCACGTCGTCTGTATTTTATTTCACTGAGAAAAATATTACAGATATAGAGCACATTACAGAATGTCTCAAGCTACCTGAAATAATTCCGACGTACTAAACAGGTACTCGGGAAAATTCCAAAATTCCCAAAATAACCTTACAAAAATACGGGGTATCACATCTCCCCCCCCCCCCTTAAAGGAAGTTTCGACCCCGAAACTTAGGCCGAAAATAACTCGGGAAAACGCCTGAGCATATCTGACTCGGTTTCCCACGTCTCCCAAGTAACTTCTTTGGTCCCTGACTTGGACCACATCACTCGTACCAATGGCACGATCTTGTTGCGCAAACGCTTCTCCCGACGCTCCAAAATGCGCATGGGCAACTCTTCATAAGTACCATTAGCTTGAATCTCGATGTCCTCATAACTCAGCACATGAGACTCATCTGGCATATACTTCCTGAGCAAAGAGACGTGGAACACATTATGCACTGGATGAGCCGATGGCGGCAACGCCAAGCGGTACGCTAGAGATCGCACTCTATCTAGAATCTCAAATGGTCCCACGTAGCGAGGGTTAAGCTTCCCACGCTTACCAAACCTGAAAAATCCTTTCGAGGGAGACACCTTGACCAACACTTTGTCACCGACCTCGAACTCGACAGTCCTACGCTTCCGATCTGCGTAGGACTTCTGTCGACTCGGAGCGGTCAACATCCTCTATCTAATTAAGGCAATGTCTGAAGCTGTCCTCTCGACTAACTCTGGCCCAAGCAGAATCTTGTCGGCGTTATCGTCCCAACAAATCGGAGATCTGCATCCGCGACCATACAAAGCATCGAACGGAGCCATCTTGATCGTAGCATGCCAGCTATTGTTGTATGTGAACTCAATCAGACTCAAGCTGTCCTCCCAGCTAGTCGGACGATCGAGCACATAAGCTCTAAGCATATCCTCCAGAGTCTGGATGGTCCTTTCAGACTGGCCATCTGTCTGAGGATGAAAAGTTGTACTGAACCTTAACTCGGTCCCCATAGCCTTATGAAGTTCTTTCCAGAACCTTGACATGAAACGGCCATCTCGATCCGATACGATGGTTTTAGGGATACCATGTAAATGGACAATCTCTTTCTGGTAGACCTCTGCTAACTTCTGGGTTTCCCACGTGGTCTTAATGGCTATGAAATGAGCACTCTTCGTAAGCCTATCCACAATTACCCAGATAGCATCTCTCTGACTTTGAGTCTTGGGTAGCCCAGTGACGAAGTCCATGGCGATGTCCTCCCATTTCCATTCTAGCACAGGGAGAGGTAGCAACTCACCACCTGGCCTGCGGTGTTCGATCTTGACCTTCTGGCAAGTTAAGCACTTTGCCACAAAGTCTGCTACATCCCACTTCATGTTTGGCCACCAAAACTTCTTCCTGAGATCCTTGTACATCTTGCTAGAACCAGGATGCACAGAATAAGCAGATGAATGAGCTTCTCTCATCACCAACTGACGAAGACTCTCTGTGTCTGGCACATAGATCCGATCCTGAAACCAAAGTGATCCATCATCCTGAACCACAAAACTGGGAGCTTTCCCGTCCATCACTTCACTGCTTAACTTCACCAAGTAGATGTCATCGACTTGCTTTTCTTTGATCTGATCCAGCAGTGTAGCCTGAATTTCCAGCATACTCAGGTACCCTCTACGTTGGTCATACAAGACTTCAACGTCGCATGACTCTTGGTTTAGCTTGGTCTGAGTAGTAAGTAGAGCAACTACAGTCTTGTGCATTGTCTTCCGGCTCAGTGCATCAGCTACTACATTAGCCTTGCTTGGATGATACAGTAACTCCATGTCGTAGTCCTTGAGCAACTCTAGCCAGCGGCGTTGTCTCATATTTAGCTCCTTTTGAATAAATATATACTTGAGACTTTTGTGATCAGTGAATACTTGGCATCTTATACCGTAGAGGTAATGCCTCCAAATCTTCAGCGCAAAGACAACCGCTGCTAATTCAAGATCATGGGTCGGATAGTTTTCTTCGTAAGTCTTGAGTTGTCTAGATGCGTAAGCAATGACTCTGCCCCTCTGCATCAAAACACAACCAAGACCACACTTTGAAGCATCACTATAGACCACATAATCGTCATTCCCTTCGGGAAGTGCTAACACGGGTGCCGAGGTCAGCCGTCGTTTCAACTCCTAGAAACTGGCATCGCACTTGTCATTCCAGACAAACTTCTTGTGAACCTTGCGGAGTAGATTGGTCATAGGTAGAGCGGTCTTTGAAAACCCCTCCATGAACCGTCTGTAATACCCGGCAAGCCCAAGAAAGTTACGCACCTCCTTCACGTTCTGGGGCTGTGTCCAATTAGCCACCACTTCAATCTTTTGGGGATCAACCATAACCCCATTCTCATTGATCACATGGCCTAAGAAAGCCACCTCCTTCATCTAGAATTCACACTTGGACAGTTTAGCATAAAGCTGATGTTGTCAAAGGACTAACAAAGCAATCCACAGATGTTCCTCGTGGACTTCTTCACTCGGAGAGTAGATCAGAATGTCGTCTATGAAGACCACTACGAACTTGTCCAAGTACTGGTGAAAACATCGATTCATCAAATCCATAAAGACAGCTGGAGCATTTGTAAGCCCAAAAGGCATCACTACGAACTCGTAATGACCATATCTGGTCCTGAACGCAGTTCTAGGAATGTCCTGCTCACGAATTCTGAGCTGGTGATATCCAGATCTCAAGTCGATCTTGGAGAAAACCTGTGCTCCCTGCAACTGGTCCAACAAGTCATCAATCCTAGGCAATGGGTACTTGTTCTTGATCGTCACCTTGTTCAACTCTCGGTAGTCGATACAAAGTCGGAACGATCCATCCTTCTTTTTGACGAACAATACCGGAGCACCCCACGGCGATGCACTCGGCCTGACATAACCTTTGTCAAGAAGATCTTCAAGTTGATTCTTCAATTCTTGCATCTCAGCTGGAGTCATCCGATACGGTGATTTGGAAATCGGCGCCGTACGAGGCTCAAGATCAATTGAAAACTCTACATCACGGTTCGGGGGTAATCCAGGAATTTCTTCCGGAAAGACGTCCGAAAACTCCCTCACCACAGGAATATCAAGAACCTCAGGTCCATCCTTCGCGGGCGAATCCAAGTAGCAAAGGTACCCGACACAACCTTGTCGTAGTAGCTTAAACACAGCCATCGCATTGATTAGCTTGCCGTTATCAGCGTCATTCCGACCTTTGAACTTCCACACGAACTGGCCCCCAGATGACACCGTCACCGTTCTTGAATTGAAGTCGATCACCGCCTTGTGACGCATCAGCCAATCCATACCGAGGATAATGTCGTATGGGGCCATGGCTATACAGATCAGATCTGCCTCGAACTCCTTACCCTGAATGGTAATCGGAAAGTCAGACAAATGCTTGGTTCCCACCAAACGTTCTCCATTAGGAAGACTAACAACGAAAGGGTCGCACGAATCGTTGTACACTAAGTCTAACTTGCTAACACAACTATCCGAAATAAAGGAATGCGTAGCACCAGAATCAAACAGAATGCACACTGAAGTAGAGTGAAGGTATAAAGTACCTTGAGCAATCGGAGCATTAGGTCCATCTGCTTCACGCATCTCGTACAAGCGTTGGCCTTGACTTCCAGAAACAGCTGGGGCCTTTCCCCTGTTCTGAGCAGTCGTCTGCACTGACGGGATAGGAGTCTCGGCAGGCTTGAACCTAGGTCGGTTGCTCTGATGAACTGACCCTTGCTGCGAATCTACTCCCTTCTGCTTCCCCTACTTGCAGAACTTCTGCAAATGACCATCACGTCCACACCCAAAGCACGATCTCTTCTCCTTCTGACACTCATTGCTCTTGTGGCCAGCAACGCCACAGTTATAGCACTGAATTGAACTCCTAGTCTGCCCTGACTGCTGAGTCGATCCTCCTTGCGTCATCTCCATCTTAGCTCGGCCGGACTTGGCAAAGTTAGACGGTGGCGCAGGGCGCTTAAAGCCACCTCCCTGGTTCTGGTTCTGCATCGACTTCTGTCGGTTGCACCTCTTGGTCGACTCCTCTAGAGTTACCTCCAGCTTATAGGCACAATCCACATACTGCTCTAAGGTAGAGCATGTGTGGTGCACCATTAACGGCTTGATATCCGGGCTCATCCACTCGTGGAAGTACCAGATCTTTTAGGCCTCGCTGGTAATCTCGGCACAGGCGTACTGTAAAAGATGATTGAACTTAGATGCCAACTCGGTCACTTTCAGACCATCCATATTTGGGTACAAGAACTCTTTATGCTTCTCCTCTCTCATAGCACGAGAGAAAAAGCGATCAACCATCTTGGTCTTGAACATCGACCAAGTCAACACTGGGCTCTCTGCCAAACCTGTGCTCTCCCACCACTCGCTAGCCTCCTCCTTCAGCTGAAGAGAAGCGATATGGACCTTCTCGGCCTCAGTACACTCCACGTTCCGAAACAGCCTCTCCATATGGGAGAACCAATGAGTCACTGCTACTGGCTCCCCTTTCCCGTTATAGCAATCGGGCCTCATGGAAGTGATGGTCTTAAGAGCGCGACCATAGCTGTCTCTAGCCCTGACGGCATTCTCCTGAACCATAGGGTTTCCAGGCTCCACAGCATCAGGAACCGCTGGGTGAGTAGGCACTTCTTGCGCTTGAGGCGCACTGGGTCTCAATACATCTGCAATTGCCTGCCTCACAATCCCGCGAATCGCCTCAACAGCTGCGGCATCAAACAGTGCCGACACTTGGGTCTGATCCTGACCTTCACGCCTATGTTGGACACGAGACTCTGACTCATGCTCATCCTGAACACCTCTTCCTGCTGGCCTGGGATCTTGGCTAGTCCCAGCACCGGCTCGTGTCGAGTTCCTCGTGCTTCTTGGGTTCACCATCTGTTTACCGATCCAATTCCAAGCATTCAATACATTAATATTATGCAATATACTTATGCAATATACCAACGTAAATAAACTACTCAGAATAGATCAACTTGACATTTTATAGATGAACCTTCAAACTTTTACACAAGCAACACATGAGTCAAATCTTCGAGCATCAAAATAGAACTTGCTCGAAAATCTAGAAAATCCACAAACACTAGCCGAAACACTGAAACAAAACACAAACACAACTGAAACACTAGCAAAAGAAGCTACGACACTAGGCAACGCCAAACCACACTAAGGCGCTCCAAGACGTCTCCTGTAAGACCGGCTATCCGTGCAAGGTCTCTTCGGGCTTGGCTCACCATCCTGCTCTGGTGATGAGCTTCGCATCCTGCTTGGTCCTGGGTCACAAGGCTCTGGTGACTCAGTTCCAATCTCAGCTGCGGAAAAGAAAGGATCGTCTATAAGAGGTCCTCCAATTCCAGCTCTCCTCTGAGCGCTAGCGATCGCCTGATCCATCTGCTGCTGCTGCTCCATATGAGAGTTCATTTCGCTCTGGCGAAGGATCTCTCTCAACTCAGCCTCTGATCTCCTCCTAATACCGTGCTCAGTGTACAGTGCCTCCCAATCAGCATCAGTCATGAGTGCATAAGCCGACACTGGTGATAGTTCTGGGCTGGGGGGAATAAACTGTACCCCCGGCTCCTGACTGTCCACTAGCAAGTGCCTCAAGTTGTCTGGCTCCTGGCTCTGCTCTTCCATGTCCATCTCGGGGTCCTCCTCAAGATCATATTCGATGGGATCCTCATCCTCGGGATCAATCTCGATCAGATCCTCGTCCTCGACAGGATCTATCTCTATCTGGTAATCGTCATCGTAATGCCCTAAGGCGTATCTAGACGACTCACCCACTTCCTGCACCGCTTCCTCCCTGAGTGGCTCTACAGGTGCAGCTACAGTGACCACTGTATCCCTAGGTGTAAGGACAACAGACTCGGGAATCACATACTTGATGTCCTCGGGCGGGCTACTCGGGCCTCCAACCTCGAAACATCGCTGAGGAACCGGAAAATCTAGCCTGCCTGGAGACGGCGGGTCCGTCTTGGCGTCCTCCGACCCTCTATCAAGAGAAAAACATGCACCCATTCTACAGGATAACGAGGAAGGAGTTAGTCTTTCTAGACATAGAAGCAAGCTTACTACATCAGACTATATAGAAGACACGACTATGAACGGTGTTTTGAAATTCTTTTTACTTTGAAAATTCAGAGCCCTTTAAAAGCATTTTCAAAAACGGATAAATGATATAAAAATCCCAAACCCGTTTTAAAACCTGGCTCTGATACCACAACTGTAACACCCCCAAAACTTAACCCTTTTGGAAAGGCATTACCGCCAGTGACCCCAGTGTTCCTTACCGAGATCACCCAAGGCTTTACCATTTAAATACAATTTATGAAATACAAGTGATACATAATGATCAAAGCATTCAATTCCAAAACATAACATTGTCAAGGAAACATGAGTTACAGGATTACAACCCAATCCCGAATAGGCTAATACAGAGTCTAAACCAAATACAGCGGAAGTCTTATAAAGTAGGGTACAACGGAAGTCTTATAAAATAAATTAC
The DNA here is from genome assembly GCA_027886185.1 of Rheum nobile. NCBI lineage: Eukaryota > Viridiplantae > Streptophyta > Magnoliopsida > Caryophyllales > Polygonaceae > Rheum > Rheum nobile. The sequence goes on along the minus strand of WOAB01000211.1, from coordinate 190,129 downwards.
AACCAAAGTCATTGTCCAAAAGATCTCAACCTGATTAACGAAATAACTCAAACGTTCGAAAACCACCGTCTACTCCATAGTCCTTCTATCTTTCTGAGCTACTTTCTAACTGATGTGCCGAAACGAATGGATGACACCAGCCCACATGCAGAGAACAAAGTTCGTGGGTTAGTCTACTTGAATAGACCAGCAAGGGTACAAAACAGAATGGTTCGAAGCAGTCGTATTAGGTTAGACTCATCGCTTCTCGAATAACAACCGATGACGATAGTCAACCATCATACTCCTACTGGAATAAACAAGAGGTATGCACAAGAGAAGATTCTAGAAGACTGAATCTTCACAGAAATCGACTCGAAAGAAGACTCCAACGGAAATGAGTCTTTAAGGAATTATGACAAATCTGGAATGTTACAGAATCATACAACAATGATTTAAAAGTTGACTGAGATGCTTCGGTTCATGACCAACCTCATCGCATACAGCGAATCCAGATTGGAAAGAGAACGCACTATGCTCAAAGTCGAGACGAGTTTTCCTAGCTGCATTATAACTTAGCTGCACTACTCGCCGAAGGTTTATTAATTATGTGCGTCGAGTAGCACTTATCTGGTTTATATTACAAACCACACATCACATTATTAGACTTTTATATGTGTACCCCGCCATTGGGACGACACATCTTAGTATACGTTTCGTCGAGAGTGACGTACAACGGAAGGTTTGTGACACCAGCTAAGTGTCCTGTCTCTACACACTTGTGAAAGAGACCGATCATGATCTTAGAATAGTACCAGATGGAGACGAGTCACCCCGATACCAGGTTATAAAGAAACGACCGGACGAAGTCCGAGTACATTCCTAACTAACAGTGCTAACCACACAGATACAACACAATAACAGTTACAGGATAAATCCACATAAAGGCCCGAAAGGCGATCACAGATAATAGCGCGGTTCTAACAGATATACAACCTATTATATGATTTTCAAAACAGTTTATAAATCACTTCCAGAAGAACACAGTAATAATCATTCCAAATTAATTACTCAGATAAACAACTAATAATCAATGTAATTATGGAAACGATGAGCAAGAGCGAACCGCCACTTGCCTTAATCCGCATAATAGAAACAAGCCTAACAACAACGATGGGATTCCGGGCTCGACACGGGTATAGCTTCGCTAGCACAAACACCTTCGAGTCGACCCATAAAAGGAACCCTAAGTTAGATCCGACATAACAACAGTACGAATCTAAAAACGGCGAAAGAAATCGAAAGGAAAGACGCCACGACGACAACCAACCAAGCCAAAGCCATGAAGGCATTCTGGGCACTGGCGGCGGTCGCCGTTCTTGGCGGCGGTCACCGCATTTATCACGGCGGGCACCGTAAAGAACACGGCGGTCGCCGTGAAGAACTCCGACGACAGAACGAGAGAAAAACTCTCCCAAATGATGCGCGTTTTGACCCCATTTTGCCTTGCCTGGGTTCCAAACTCCAAGGGCAACCAAAAGGCTTCACAAGGGCTTCTGGAAACACCACCAACCGACACCAACGAAGCTTCCGAAATCCGGCGAAACTAACACTCCGACGAGGCGAGATTTTGGAAGAGATTCGGTGCTGGGATGGCTCAAAACCATTCCCCCAACACCTCCTTTTATATCCAAAGCAATGGGAACATCATCATCACCCTAGACGAGGCCGAGCAGGGCTAGATCGGTGCGGCCAGAGCTCGCCAGCGACCAACGGGTAATGACCTCTGGGTAATCACGGCGGACGCCGCAACTTTGCCTATGGTGGGCCGCGGCGGGCGCCGTAATTACGGCGGTCGCCGTTCCTAGCTCTGGCGAGCCCATAGTAGGAGACGACGGCCTGACACCTCGGGCCCAGCGACGGCGGGCGCCATTACTGTACGGCGGTCGCCGTTTTTGCCTTTTCTCGCCCATTCATCTTTTGAACGAGCAAGACATTAACCCGGGATAAAAATTATCGTACGCGAACGCGTATAAACATCTGAAGCACATCGTTTGTATTTTATTTCACTGAGATAAATATTACAGATATAGAGCACATTACAGAATGTCTCAAGCTACCTGAAATAAATCCGACGTACAAAACGGGTACTCGGGAAAATTCCAAAATTCCCAAAATAACCTTACAAAAATACGGGGTATCACACTTGGAAGGTGGGATACTCCAAGAAAATCAGCAAGCCTTCTAACCTTCGATACTGGAAGAATAAGTGGTTCTTGCTTATGTTGGAGGGGGATTATGGGGTGAGTGTACTCCTGTGCCCAGGAGTGGCCTACTCGTGCGCGACTACTGGGGTGAAAAAGCAAATAGAGAAGAAAGCTCTAGTGGAGAAGTTTAAGGAACAACAAATTCTCTATTTTGATGAGGTCATTACTCATGCGAGGCTTGAGGAGATGGGGTTAAGTAATCCTCATCCTCTTGGGGGTGAGATTCTTTTCGTCATTTGAGAGGGGTTCGGAGGCAGTCCTTCGCGAAGGAGATCACGAAGGGAGAACTTGCCCTCACCCTTGAGTTTCACTAGCCCCCTGGGTTGTGATACGGTAGCTTCGTGTCTACTTTGTCCCACAATTTCGTTTACTGCTCGCCTTTACTTGATTTCGTAGACATGTCCTACGACAAGACAATTAATCACTTGGATGACCTGGATGACCTTCTTTTCGTTGCGGATGAGCATCTTGAAGGGGCGGAGGACCAAGTAGTGGACCAGGGTGCACGCGAACTGCATGATCTCCTAGATGAGGACGGCAACCCTCACAGCCCCGCAAAGCACATGGGTGAAGGTGTTAGCGATCATGAGCCCGCACCAGAGAGGCACGAAATGGTGGAGTACACTGGTAGAGCTGGTCAGGCGGAGCTGCGTGAAGCCCCTGCGAAGGCGGGTACCTCGAAGACTAAAGAACGAGGAGTTCCTGCCAGGATCAATCCGAGAAACCTACGACTATGTGTCACTGCTTGAATCGGGTAAGTCCCTCCATGATTTCTATCAATTCTGTTTGATGTTCTTTATTGTTCTAAGGTAAAGATGCTTTCCCCACAAGTCATCCTTGAGGCTCGCGACGCAAAGGGTATGATTGAGGTGCAAGCCATCGGCGATACCAACGTGAAGCAGGAAATTGAGAGTCTCAAGAGGAAGAACAAGAAACTTCGCAACGACAACCAGCTGGTGGACAAACTCCGCGAACAAGTTGCTATTCTAAAGAAGGAGCAAGACAAATTGAGGACTGAGCGGGATGCGGTTAAAGCTGATGCTGATACGAACAGGGAAATCAACGCAGAGCTCCTGGAGCAGGTGGATCAACTTATAGAGTCTTGCAAGAAAGCAAAGAAAAAGGCGGTGGAGGTGTACGCGAGTTGGTACCGCTTCAAGGCTAGCCACGACTTCCATGCCCAAGCGTATTACTGTTGGGGTGGTTTGGTAGGGATTAAGAAAATGGCCAATTAGTACAGAGTTGCTCCGATCGTTTTCAAACCAGCTGCAACATGTGGCTACAAGCTTAGAGTTTGTAAGCCCTATCCCGTTCCCCGGCTTGGTTAGATCAAGGACGATCACGAGGGGGTTATGGTAGCATGGGACGTTGGTGTCCTAAAGGAGGGCAGCCCCTTCGTGGAAGAAGAAGTTCCTGCCACGTCAACGCCCCTCACTGGCGTGAAGAGGCCCCGAGAAGAGCCCCCGAGTACCTCAACCTCTCAAAATTGATCGGTCCCTGCTCTATGCATCTTTTGCGATTTTTTCTTTCTGAAACAATGACATTCCCCCTTCGCGGGTGACTTTGTACTTGACTGCTTACCTTAACACGAAGTTTCTTGATTATTGCTACTATCTTACTCAACGCTCATTGCTTTTCCTTGCTAAATGTTATTAACTTCGTTTGACTGGTAACCGAAAGATCTAAAGTGAGACTATTACTTCTAGGGTTAGACCCAAAGAGGGACAATAATTACGTGTCTTTTCAACTTTTCATCTTTTCCCATGCTTTGACTTCTTTATTCTTCTCTCTTTTCTACGCATGTGCTACACCGATGCCTCAAGGCATTTACTGCACACGTTTTTCACACTGCTCTTTCTCTTGCTATATATACATGCTTCTCTTGGTTCGTTCCTCAGATATCGCAAAATTGTTCTTTGCTTTTAAAATTTCTTCCAACTTGCAAACATGGTTAACCTCGTCCTTAGGGTCCACCAGGGTAATGGCCGCTTTGTCTGTCAACGGGAAGATCGTCTGGAGGTCTTTGTTCACCGATTCTCCGGCGGCGATGTCTCGGAGGTGGACATGGGTCAAATAATTGAAGGAGTAAGAGGTTTCGACCTCCAAGTTATGAGGGCTTTACTATTTTCTGATGCGTCCTGCTTCAGCATAGAAAGTATTTTCTATTTTCCTGAGGGACCGGTGTCTATCTACATCCAGGAGCCCCTTCCCCCAGAGCTCAAGCCGCACAGCCTACGTTTTACGGACCTCTAAGTCTTGTCGTACCGCATATATCCTTACCAGGAGAATGAGAAGGGTTTTATGTAATTTTTTACTTTTTGTCTGGAAGGGATAGCCTTGCTCGCGAATAATAGTTTTTTATGTACTTCTTTATTGCATGTAATTCTCTCGGGAAACAACGATAAGTAGATTGTTTTGGGAACATCCATGTGCTTACAGACTTTTGGAATTTAAAATGTACTGACATTCTATCTTTTATCCTACACAAACTTGCTCGCATTCCTGGCCATTGTCGTCTTTCCTTGCTACTACTCGCGAAGTATCACCTATTTTATTTTTGACATAGTTAGCCTTACGTCTTTAATCCGGGTCTTATTCAAATGCATTAATCGCGTAGGGTAAAATTACCTTGTCGCTACTTCCATTCTCGCTCACGACTACATTGCGGACTCGTTTCCCATACTTGCGCCTTCATTGGTATTGCTTCCAAAACTCGCATTCCATACATTGCATTCACAGACTGCTCGCGCTTGCTTGCTTTCATAACTTGCTTGCCTATACATCACACATCACATTGTTTTTAGGGTATTGCTTTGTATCACGCACTTCGTATTGCTCAAATCGTATTGCTTAGACTCACGTACCTTGCCTTCACGTATTTCTTTCTCATATTTCTTGCCTCAGGCCAACACCTTTTCACAGTATTGCTTTCGTGTATTACGGGTGTTGCCTATACGATATTGCTCACGCGATTATTGCTTTGCTCTTTTCTCGCCCATAATTAACTTAAACGAAAGACAGAGGTGAGTGCAAGCGCATACCTGGAAGACGGGCTACCACAAGGGTAGTACTTGCGCAGTCGCATCACGTTCCACGAGTTGGGAATTAGATTGCCGATGTGATATTTGAGGCGATAAGCCCCTGGCACTACTTCACGTACAACGATGAATGGACCCTCCCAGTTGGGGTCGAGCTTGCCTCCTTCAGTCTTGCGAAGCACAAGATTGCCTCTTGTGAAGCTCTGAGGCCTTTCTTTCTTATTGTAATAAGCGGCGATCCGCTGCTTGTATTCATTCTCACGAATTTTTATCCATTTTGCGGATCTCTTCTCTGAGTTGTAGCTCTAGCTGCATTCTTGTAGAATTCTCTTCATTGACAAAGTGCAACAGTCTCTCATTCGGGAATAGATGTTCGACCGGGATTACAACCTCTACACCATAGGTCAATGCGAAGGGTGCTTCTCCTGTACCCCTCTTGGAGGTTGTCCTATTGGCCCATAACACCAGTTGCAAGACCTCAGCCCATCGGCCTTGATCCCGCATAAGTCTCATCTTCAAGTCGTAGAGGATCCTCTTATTTGCGCTTTCGACCTGGCCATTGCAGCGAGGGTGAGATACTGAGGCAAAACGGGGACGAAAGCCAGGCCCTCACAGAAGCTGATCAACTTCTTCGTATTAAACTAGGGACCATGATCCGCGATGATGTCTTGCGGAAAACTGAATCGACAAATGATATTCTTCCATATGAACTTCTTGACCTGCTCAACAGTTGTGGAGGCCGGCGGTACTGCTTCTACCCATTTGGTGAAGTAGTCGATGGCGACTAAGATAAACGTACTGCAACTGCCCCGGGGACTTCGGGAATGGCCCGAGGAGATCCATCCCCCACTTCACGAAGGGACATGGGCCACTCATAATCTGAATTTCAACCCCTGGTTGATGGGAGGCCGGCGTGTGAAGTTGGCAGGCTTCGCGTGTCTGAGCTATACGCGTAGCATCTTCTTTCATTGTCAGCCAAAAATATCATGCCCTCAGAGCCTTGTACACTAACGATCGCCAGCCTACATGGCCCCCGGAGAGCCCTCCATGGATTTCAAGCATCAGGCTATTACCCTCTGCCAGAGTCATACACTTCAGCTCAGCCATCATATATCCCTTCTTGTATAGCACTCCGCCTTCCGTGTAGAACCGGGTTGCGCTAACTTGTAGCTTCCTCTTCTGTTGGGGATCGGCTTGGCAAAGCCCACTCATCAGATTTCTCTGGATAGGGGTCCGCTAGTCATCTTCATCCTCTGAAAGGCTAATGACCATGAGCTTTGGGCTGACTGCTTTAGTTGTTCGCCCGTCGATCCATACTTGACCTTTCTACTGCAATATAGCTTTCAAAGCGAGCTTCGCAAGCTTGTCAGCTCTCACGTTCTCCCTCCGCGGGATTGACTGTATCTCAAAATGATCAAGTGTAGCTGACAGTGTCTTCACCCTGGTTTGATAGGCCGGTAGACTACATGTTTTTGCGTCGTACATCCCTTGGACCTGCTTCACCACGACCTCAGAATCGCTGTAACAAATCACCTTGTGAGCTCCGTTGGCCAATGCTAGTTCGAGGCTCGCGACGATAGCCTTGTACGCGGCCTCATTATTGGTGGTCTCGAAACTAAGCGCGAGCGCATACTCGAATTTCTCTCCTTCGGGCGAGGTTAATGCGACCCCGACTCCATTGCCTTCCTCATTCACTGCCCCATCCACGAAGAGAGTCCATACTGCCTGATCTTCCAACAATCCTCCAACACTCACTTCCATGAAGCTTGCTTCGACAATAAGGTCTGCGAGCGCTTGCGCCTTGATGGAAGGCCTCGGCTTGTAATCAACATCAAACTCGGACAACTCAATGACCCACTTGGTGAGCCTCCTAGACATAGTCGGTCTGTAAAATATGGGCGCAACTTCCTTGCGGACATGACGATGGCCAACGCGATCTTCTCAATCGGCGAGTACCTTGTCTCAGTCAGGATTAGTTCCCTACTCACAAAATAAACCAGGATCTCCTACTCGCAGACCAAAACGATGCTGATCGCTCGTGAGCTGTCCGCGAGATAGAGCTGTAGGTCTTCGCCCGGTACTGGGTATGATAGAGTCGGTAGTGACGCCAGATGCTTTCTTAACTCCATGAAGGTTGTCTCGCATTCAGGGGTCCATATGAAATTCTTTGGGTTCCTAAGGGTGTTGAAGAATGGCAACCCTCTCTCTGCGAGGTTAGAACAGAACATGCCCAGGTAGTTCATAAGTCCTATGAACTTCTGTACTTCTTTCGGACTTTGTGGAGGGGGGGGGGACATTTTCAAAACTACCTCTACCTTCTCAGGGTTGACATTAATTCCCCGCGTACTTATCAAGAAACCAAGGAACTTCCCGACCATTACTCCAAACACGCATTTCTCTGGATACAGACTCATGTCGTGTTTCCTAAGAGTCTCGAACACCTCGCGAATGTCCTCCGCGTGGTCCTCCTCCCGTTTACTCTTGACAACAATATCATCAACATATGCTTCCACGGTGATACCTATCAGATTGCGGAAGATGAGGTCGACCAGGCGCTGAAAAGTTGCTCCTGCGTTTTTCAACCCAAACGACATCACTATATAGCAATAGATACCCCTTTCCGTGATGAATGCAATGTGATCCTCTTTCGTTGGGTTCATCTTCACTTGGTTATACCCAGAGTAGGCATCCAAGAAACTCAGCGCTTCGTGGCCAGCAGTAGAGTCTACTAACTGATCAATGGACGGGATCGGGTAGCTATCCTTTGCGAAGGCCTTGTTTAGGTCTATGAAATCGACGCACATGCACCACTTGCCATTGGATTTTCTCACCATCATGACGTTCGCAAGCTAGGGGGGGTATTGAACCTCACGGATGAACCCCGCTTTCAACAGTTTTGCTACTTCCTCTTTTGCCCCTTGGGCCTTATCTCTAGCTTTCTTTCTTTTCTTCTGCCATCACGACTTGGGATCTGGATTGATGTTCAAAGAGTGTGTCAGCAGGCTCGCGTGGATTCCTTTCAAATCCTTTGGAGTCCACGCAAACACGTCACGCGAACCTGTGAGTAGCCTCCTGATCTCTTCTTGTACTTCGGCTTTGAGGGTTTTCCCCATATACAGCTTCTCATCCTCTCGCGAGAACGAGGATATAATGCTCTTTTCTTGCTCAGAGATGATGGCCTCTAATCAGGTCCTCACCTTAAGCTCTGCTTCTTCCTCCCGCAAGGTCAGGGCACTGGAGCTTGGCCCCTGACTTCCATCGCCAAGACTGAGACCTTCTTCTCGCTTAGAGCAGTGAGGTAGCACGTCTGGCTCTCCACAATCTTAACCTTGGCTATTCTGACACCCTATGCGCAAGAAATTTCAAAGCAAAATGGTATATTGACACATCGGCTTGGAAGTTACACAATGAGCTTCTCCCCAGAATGGCATTGTACGCGGACAGAGACTTCAACACTATGAACTCTCTCTTCTCCAATCTCCGCGGACCGCCCTCATCCTCGAGAATAAGATCCAGTGTGATGATGCCTAGGGCTTTGACCTTCTCTCCGGCGAAGCCAACAAGGGTGCAATTTATATGCAGGAGACTCATCGGATCTAGACTAATCTTCTGGAATGCATCCCAGTATAGGATGTCCGTGGAACTCCCCGTATCGACCAACACCCTCTTCACTATCTTCATGCCTACCTGCACATGCAATACCAGGGGGTCCGAACTGGGGGCAGAAGCTTCCGCGAGGTCTGTCTCACTGAACACAAGCTTATGCTTCCCACGGAGGGGATCAGAAATGCTCATGACTGGTCTTCCCGCTAGGAGAGGTGTTTTCATGATCCTCCTCCCTTCATGCCAGCTTGGGCCCCTAGGCATGTTCTTGCCCGTGATAGTACCTACATGGCCATCCAGCCTCGGGAAGTTCGGTCCTCCTTGGGGATGCGGCGGGTTTCGAATTTAGGGAGCCCTTTGTGGCACTGGCCCTGTTCTTGTAGACACCCTCTTCCTTGGTGCTCCATAGACATGAGACTCATGACTGTCGTGCCTCATTAACTGGTGATAAGAGCAGAACTTTCCTCCAACCATCGTGGGAGGAGGTAGTGGGACATGTGCGCGCGGAGATGGCGGCCTGAACGGTGGTCTAGGCGGATACATCCCTCCAACTTCACGGGCATTCATCTCAACCGCTACCATCTGTCGCTCTGGAGCCTTTCCTCTATCCAAAGCTTGATGGCGACGAGGCTCCTAATCTCCAAAATCCCGCTTGTGGTGGTCGTGCTTACGCCCGCCACCTGACGGAGGAGGGTTCGAAGGCGCTCCTCCCCGGGCCAATTCCTCGGCTATGATGTGATGGTTGGCTTTCTCCAACAACTTCGTGTATGAGGTAGGCGGCTTCTTGCACACGTGCAGCTTGAACGGACTATTCTTGAGCCCTTAGATGAAGGCCATGCGAGCGACCTTCTCATCGAAATCGTGTGCTTGCACAACTTCTGAACTGAACCTCTTCACAAAAGACGCCAGTGACTCCCCCACACACTGCTTTATGTTTATCACCTCCTGCATGCTCATATTCCTCTTCTAGGAGCACCCGAAATGCGCCAGAAAGGACTCCTCCAACTGCTTGAAGCCTCTGATGCTTTTCGCGGGGAGGTGGATCATCCAGGTGAGCACGGGACCAAACAAGTAACTTGGAAAGCATTTGCACATGGTCGCCTCGTCTGCCTTGCTCACTAGCATCGTGTAGTCATACTTGGACAGATGGTCCCTTAGGTCATCTTCTCCCGTGTACTCCTTCATGGTGAGGAGTTTAAAGTCGTCAGGAGGGGACGCAAGGAGGATGTTATCCGCGAAGGCGGTTGCTTCGAATAGAGCTAGCGAGAGTTCCTGGCTTGGCGGCTCCGGGATAAACTGAGGAGCAGGATTGATGTATGGCCTTCGCGGAGGCTCCGATCAAGATGCGTATGGATGTTGCTCAAGAGTAATGGAAACCTGATCAGAATATATGGCTCCACCATACACTTCGTGCGGACCCTCCTAGGCCCGGGTCTCACGCTAGGCAAGCTCCGGCTGACACCATTCTTGTCGTTGCCTCTGCGATTCCTAGAACTGGCAGAACTGTTCCCACACCGACATGCTGACCACCATCCGCTGCGGGGGAGATGTGACAGGCAGGTTTTAGTCGTATCACCTGATCAAAATTATCCTAACAAACCTAAACAAGTAGTTTGGGCAAGCAAGGGTCGATCCCACAGGGAGGAGTTGTTTTCTCTTTATGTTGATTAGCATGCAAAGTAACAAGGGGGGGGGGGGGGGGGGGTTTGGTTTTTGATTGTTGAACAAGTAAACAAAGCAAAGAGTTTGTATTCAATTAAAGGGAAACACTTAGCCAAATAAATATCCACTTTTCATATGATTGATCGATCCTAGGTTATCTCTATTCCTTTCCTTTGATTATTCTTGTCCCTATTCTTAAATATGTAATACCCCTCATTTTTAGTAAGGGTATTTGGGTAATTTTCCCAACCCTCGTTCTGTAATCGTGTCGCTTTTAGAGAAGTTCGGATTTTCTGTATCGAGATTTATCTCTGTAAAATTCCCTAAGGGATATAAAATACATTTGACGTATTTTAGGGGCTTAGAATATTTGTTCGGGTACAAATATATATAATCCGGGGTTTAAACCCACGCCAAACCTTTTCCCGGGCAAACAGACGCGGAAAATGCAATTCCGCGACCGCGACAGTAATTCCGCGACCGCGGAAAAATGGCTCTCAGAAGAGTTGGGCACGGGAATATTCCGCGACCGCGGAAATGGTTCCGCGACCGCGGAAAACTCCAACACGCCAACGTCACGTCGTTTGCAGAGTCTCGTCGTCCGTGCCGCCGTTGATCGTCTGACTTGCCGTTGATCTAGGCGGGGAGGGCTCCTCCTTTGGGCTATAAAAGGAGGTCTATTTGGGAGGTTTAGGGGCACCCAAATCTGAGATCCTTCTCACTCTCTCTCTCTCGTTTTCCATAGTCGCCGGAGTTTCGAGCTCTCGCCGAAAATCTTCGAAGTGTCGCCGGAGGCCTCGCCGGGAGTAGTAGCAGCCTTGGAGTGGTGCATTGGAGGCGCAAGGAAGGTTGGAGTCGAAGCCCTCGCGAACCAAGCCCTCTCGCATCATCGCCGGTGAGTTTTCTTCCTTCGGAGTCGCCGGAGTTCATGGCCGCGACCGCGGCAGTGACAAGGTCGGCCGCGTCCACGGCCGCTGTCATGACACTCGCGGTGGCCTTGTCCTCGACGGCCGTGACCGCGGAATCCCAGCCGCGACTGCGGATTGCTCTGGCAATCGCATCGTGGCCTTGGGCATGCCGGTCTCGGTCGGGACCTTCGTTCTTTCGATTTCGTTCGTTCCTTCTTAGGTTCATATCATTTTATTGTCGAATCTAACCTAGGGTTTCATTATGGGTCGTCGTTGTAGGAATCTGTAATTCGTCTTCCGTTCCCGTTCCGGACCCAAAAACCCGTCGTCGCTCTATCGTTCGTCTAGATTAAAGGCAAGTGGCGGTTCGCTCTTGCTTATCATTCCATGTTTCCATTAATTATCAGATGTTTAATTGTTAATTAAATTGGGATGAACTATTGTTTTCGTTTGGGAACAGATTTTATAAATGATACGATTAGAAAGTGATATTATAATAGGTTGTATATACTGCTAGAAACAACGCTATTATATATATATATATATATTATTGCCATGATGGTATTGATGTGGACTATTGTGTGATTTTAACTGTTTAGTTAGAACGAGTATTCGTAGGAACGCTATGTGTCTTGCGAGGTTTAGTCGTTTCTTTATAACTGGTATTAGGAGGATTTTTCCCTAGTACTTTCTCTGGTCATGACTGTACCCTTACTCAGGGTAGGTGCACAACAGCTGGTGCCGCCATTCGAGATTTATTCCCTTCTATATCTCTCGCAATGAGATGATATATCTTAAAAGCTTGTAACGTAAATGTACGCTTTGTCACTAAAACAAGATAAGTGCCGTTATGCATATAATTAATGAACCTTGGGCGAGAAGTACAACTTGGAACCTCATCTGGACTTCGATTAGAGTAACTCCTCCTTCCAAATATGAATTCGCATTACGCGGTGAGGTTGGTCGTGGATCCAAATGGTCAAGTCTTTTTAAACGCTTGTGTGAAATTATAATGTTCCCGAACACTTATTATACTTTCCGATAAGACTCAATCTTTTGGAGTCTTCTCTTCATACGTTTCTGATAAGACTCGATCTTTAGGAGTCTTCTCTTGATCATTCTGTTTTGTATCCTTCTGTAGAAGTATTGAGGTTTACTATCGTCATCGGCTTTCATTCGAGAAGCGATGGGTCTAACCTAATACGACTACCTTAGAACCTTTCTGTTTTACCCTTGCATAGTCTTTCATTAGACTAACCAACCGGTTTTTTTCCCTTGCATGGTTGGCTGATGTCATCCGTCTCATACGGCACATCAGGTAAACTTCCGTTCCGTGAAGGCTAGAATCTGACGATGAAGGCAGATGAAATTTTTAAGAGTTTTATCCAGGTTGAAGATCCTAGGCGGATGATCGCTTCGATCAAGACCTTATGTTATTTATTTAAAAGACTTCCGCTGTATTAAACATATTCTGTATTTTTATTGTATTTGGGATTTACGGATGTAATTCCGAGACTTTGGTTTAAATAAAGATTATGATATCTCGTATTATCAGTATGTTTTATGTTTTGAATGAATGGTTAAGCCTTGGGTGGCTTCGGATGTGAAATCTGAGGTCACTGGCGGTAATACTTTCAAGGAAATATTTGGGGGTGTTACAAAATAGCCATTAGTCCAACTAGTCCTAGCAACCCTTACTATTGAACGCACGATAAACTATCAAGATTTAGAGCAATAGCAGCATAGAGCATAGGATCAAACCAGGATACATACAACATCGATCTTTCACAGCATTTAGCACATAATCAATTCTCTTTCATAATAATCTAGTCCAACTAGTCCTAGAATATCATGTCTGCTACTCTAGATAAGGAATCTCAACTCAAAATATCCAAACCCTAGCAATAGACAATTACTAATATCAACTAGGTGATCAAGCTAGTCAAATCAATAACAATCAATAGGAATATGCTCAAGAGAAAAGATATAATCCAAAGGAAATAGGAAATAGAGAATTAACCTCACAATCAAATCATACGAAAAGCTTCAATTGTCGGACTAAGAAAAATGGTGCTTAGCTCCTCATAGTTCCTGGAAACAAAATAAACTTCAAAGGGAAAACTGCTGAATGCTAAAATGTGATGATTAATTTGATGATGAACAATGAAAGGGAAACTAGGTTAAATAACCTAACCCTAAAAATAAAGGGAAAAGATAACGAAAGTAGTCTAAAAGGAAACTAAAGTATAATGTTCGAAATAAAATAAAGAAAATAATCGGAAAAGGGAAAAACATAAAAACTTCGGAAATCTCCGTCGGATCGCCTGGCGTGTGCTTCCGCGGCCGCGGCACCAAATCCGCGGTCGCGGAAAATAGGAATGTGCTCTCAACTTCATCTCGCTGAAGGGATTTTCCGCGGTCGCGGAATATGTTCTGCGGTCGCGGAAAATGGACTTTTCTGCTCCGTCTTCTCGAATTAGCCGCGATCGTTCTCCTTCGTCACCCGCGGTCGCGGATTTCTTTTGTAGACCCAGTTGGGTCTATTCTTCGTCTTCTTGGGTGGTTCCTTCTCTCTTCAATATATCTTCATTTAAGTTCCTCCAAACCACCATATCCGCACTTCTACTTCAACTCCGTACTCCACAATTGTGCTCTAAATCCCTACAAATGGCACCCTAAACACCGGTAACAACTCCTAGATAAGCACTACAAAATAGTGTTGATCAAGATGCCCTAGGCGTGGTTCCGTTTTGGTGGGCCGCTTGCTGCTCACGCAGGTGGGATTAGCCTTCATCCGAGCCGCTGTGTTGATGTGCGTGAGCACAAGCCAGGATCTCATTTCAGTACAAGGTGAAGGGCGCCAAGAACTCATTTTAGGAACTTCTTGGCTAGACTCTCAAAGACGACACTCTAATGTGTTTTGGGTTGTTTTTGGATATTGGCTTGATGGAGATTGGAATGAAAGAGAAATGGATATAACTCTTCACGAAGGATTCGAGAAGAGTTTGGGATATGCATCTTATGAGCCTTGGATACAACTCACCAAGAAACACAAGACGAGATCGATCGATCATGGATGTAACGCACCATGACCAAGCAATCACCTCTGGATGTGACACACCAAAGGGTGTTTTGGATGTGACTCACCAAAACAAGACTAAGACATTCAAGGATATCACACACCTTAAAGCCATCGTCCAATGAAGCTTAATATGAGCAAACACTCTCGTTTTATAATCTCCAAATCAAGCTTACCTTACAAATGATGGGAAACATGCCTTAAATAGGCTACAAAAGTGAATTAAAGAAAATGCTAGAAAATGCTAATATTCTAGCACTAACTCTACCCACTAACTAATCCACTAACTTAGCTAATTTAATTAATAAAGAAAATGCTATTAATCTAGCACTACTTTACCCACTAACTTAGCTATATTAATTGATTTCTAAATTAAATAAATAACTAGAAACACTTAAAGCAACTTCAACTTCAGCCTTCTCGTCTTATGCACGAACCGAGCCATTGATGGGATCCATATTCACATCATCCTCTCCTCCTTTGAGAGGATTCGACCTCGAATCTTCATTGTTTTGTGCAAGGAAAGGCTTCGAAGTTCCTTCTTCAGCTCGGCCATCAGTTTCCAGAAAACAGGTCTGTCTTCAACTGGATCGTTCTCTCTCTTCCGGAATCGGAATTGAGTGATTCCAAAGCCCGGAGTTAGATCTTGAAGTCTAGTTTATTCCCTCAAATTTTGAGAATTTTCTGGGCGGGGAATAAAAAGATATGCCTGTTTTACTGAGATGCTATTGAAAGATCCGGGATGGAAATCTTGGCTGGCCTTCTCTTGTTTCAATGACTTGGCTCTTGCTTCGACGCACCGACGAGGGTCCCTTCGCCTTGAATGGCTCTAATACCAAATGTTGTGCGTAAGCACATGCCAAGATCCATACAGTACAAGACGAAGGGCACCAAGACATTGATTTGGCAACTTCTTGGTGAAACTCTCAAAATAGGACATTTGTTGTGTTTCATTGTGACTCTAACAAGAACTTGATGGAGATTTGACTCAAAAAGGAAATGGATATAACTCTCATGAACGAGGTTCATGAAGAGTTTGGGATAGGTATCTCACGACCCTCGGATGCAACTCACCAAGAACCTTGAGACGAGGTTGAACACTCATGGATATGACACACCATAAACACCCAACCACCTTCGGATATAACACACCAAAGGGTGTTTCGGATACGACTCACCGAAACAAGACTAAGGCACTCAAGGATATCACACACCTTGAAGCCATCGTCCAAGAGGCTTGAAATGAACAAAACACTCACGTTTTTTTTAATAATCTCCAATTCAAGTCTGATTCAAATACAATGCTAGGCAACCTTTAAATAGGTGTCAAATGACAATACGTAAATTGCAAATTAATTAAAACTAACTACCCACTAAGCCTAGCACTAACGTAGCTAACTACCCACTAACTAGCTAAGCCACTAAGGCCACATCATAGGCCACTAATTAGAAACTATCTAGCTAATGAATTAAAAAAAACAATAAAACACACATCAAACATTTTCCGCGGAGACAGTTTTTGGCCTAACTTCAGAAGGTTCGTTCTCTTTCGTCCGTGATCGGAATGGAGTGATTCCAACGCCCAGAGATAGATCTTGAAGTCTCGTTTCACTCCTCAAAATTTGAGAGTGATCGGAGTTGGGAATAAGAAGATACGGCACTTTTACTGAGGTGATCCATGGTCACATCCATGCAGCTCGATTGCTTCTTCTTCTTCATTGAACCGACTTTGGCATGTCCTTGAGGGGTGACCCATGGTCACATCATCCTCCCCTCCTTTAAGAAAGATTCGTCCTCGAATCTTCGTTGTCTTTGCTTGCCAGAAAATCGAGGAGTGAGCACAACAGGGCCGACAGCAACTTCCCAGAACATTGTCCTGACTTCAACAGGGTCGTTATCCTTGCTCCGAACTCCAAATTGGATGATTCCGGCGACAGTAGTTAGATAATGAAGTCTAGTTTCCGTCCTCGAAATTTGAGAGCAATTGGATCACGGAAACGAAAGTTATGACGGTTTTTCTGAGAGGTCGCGGTCGCTGCCTGAGATGCCGCGGCGCGGTTTTCCTTTGCCTTTGGTGCGGCGTGGCTGTTAAACCTTCCTCGCGCTCTCCGAGCACACGAACATCCCCTCGCCTTGAGATGGCTCTGATACCTAATGTTGATGTGCGTGAGCACAAGCCAGGATCTCATTTTAGTACAAGGTGAAGGGCGCCAAGAACTCATTTTAGGAACTTCTTGGCTAGATTCTCAAAGACGACACTCTAATGTGTTTTGGGTTGTTTTTGGATATTGGCTTGATGGAGATTGGACTGAAAGAGAAATGGATATAACTCTTCACGAAGGATTCGAGAAGAGTTTGGGATATGCATCTTATGAGCCTTGGATACAACTCACCAAGAAACACAAGACGAGATCGATCGATCATGGATGTAACGCACCATGACCAAGCAATCACCTCTGGATGTGACACACCAAAGGGTGTTTTGGATGTGACTCACCAAAACAAGACTAAGACATTCAAGGATATCACACACCTTGAAGCCATCGTCCAATCAAGCTTAATATGAGCAAACACTCTTGTTTTATAATCTCCAAATCAAGCTTACCTTACAAATGATGGGAAACATGCCTTAAATAGGCTACAAAAGTGAATTAAAGAAAATGCTAGAAAATGCTAATATTCTAGCACTAACTCTACCCACTAACTTAGCTAATTTAATTAATAAAGAAAATGATATTAATCTAGCACTACTTTACCCACTAACTTAGCAAATTTAATTGATTTCTAAATTAAATAAATAACTAGAAACACTTAAAGCAACTTCAACTTCAGCATTTTCGTCTTATGCACGAACCGAGCCATTGATGGGATCCATATTCACATCACGCTGTGCGACACCGTTTCTCCGTCCATCTTCCTTAGCCCTCTTTGATCCTAGCCGTGTGAGTGCGTCCCCACGGTCAACGCCAGTGTTGAATTTTGGTTCAAAGGGACGAATTAGCTAGTGGTCAACACACCACCAACTTCGGTTTTTTGTCTTCTCTGGGTTAAAGGGACAAACTCTTAAGTGGATGGATGGCTCCTTTGGTATATGATTCTCGAACGCCTTGCTCCTACGCGTGCACAACACAATCCGCTTCCTTCGTGAGATGCCTTCCACCTAAAAAATCCTCGGAGATGAGGCCTTCGAGGAAGGGCTCTCCGACGCTCAAGTCAGATATATCTCACAAGGAATCAAGTAATCAAAGATGGAGAAGAAAGGAAAAAACTCTCAATATACTTTTCTCGAAAAAAACATACCGCCCTTTACCTGGTTGCTTCGGGTGACTTTTATGCTCTTCACGCATGAGGGAGCCGAAAAGGTTAAAACAATTATTTCGTTGGCTTCTTCGACTTCTTTTAATACACTTTCGAGCATTCTCGAACCTCAAGAGTCCGATGTTAGCTGAAGAGAACATGGCCTCTTAAAGACAAGTCTATCCCACCGCTGATGGGCCTTTGATGTTGATTCTTTCCCATTAAGCATTGTCGGGCCAAAAGTGAATTTTGGCTCCCACATGGTCTACATCCCATGGAGATCATGGTATTCCACTTCCAATTGTTGTCACCAACAATATCTTACCATCAGATTCTAGCAACAAGCAATCATTAAGAATTTTCCATGCTGATCTAAGGTAACTAAATCATGTGTGGATTGATATGTTTTTGTCACTTGCTATCTGCTCAAGAGTGAGTCTAATACCCCCCTTCTTGTATTCAACCTATTTCTTGGAGGCTTATCGTCCCGTGTGGAAATGTGACCTTTTCCTGGTGAGAGGAGGACTGAGGAGTGTAAAGTATAAGGTTATTGAGATGGAGCCTCTTGAGTAATGTGCTGCCCCCGATATTGAGATCTTTTGTGAAGGGGAGCCCGTTAAAAGAGAAGATGAGAGAAAATTAAATGAGGTTGGCTATAATGATGTTGGTGGTGTTAGGAAGCAGATGGCTCATATACGTGACCTTGTTGAGTTGCCATTAAAGCATCTACAACTATTCAAATCAATTAGAGTGATGCCACCAAAATAAATTCTACTCTGGACCACCAAGTTCTAGAAAGACTTTTATAGCAACAATTGTTGCAAATGAAATTTGTGTCTTCTTCTTCTGCATTAATGGACCAAAGATCATGTCAAAATTGGCTAGATAAAGTGAAAGCAATCTTAGAAAAGCATTTGAGGAAGTAGAGCATAATGCCCCATCCATTATCTTTATAGATGAAATTGATTCGATTGCTCCCAAAAGAGAGAAGACAAATGGCGAAGTTGAGAGGAGAATTGTTTCTCAGCTCTTGACATTGATGGACGACCTTATGTCACGATCCCGTAATGGGCGCAACTAATAGCCACAACAACATTGACCATGCTTTGAGAAGGTTTGGTAGATTTGAATGGGAAATAGATATTAAAGTCCCTGATAAGATTGGACGCCTTGATGTCCTTTGTATTCACACGAAAAATATGAAGCTCGCAGAAAATGTATGTTGCGACTTTTTGGTAATGCATTATAACTCAGTTGATGCGAACAACCCCTGGGCGATGTCGCGATGTAGGATCTTGACTCCTCAAGCTAGGCTGAATCTTCTCCTCCTTAGCCAAAGTGATGGCTTTCCTAGGGTTAAAGAGATAACCCTTTCTAACGCGTCAAAGAGATGACAAAGAGGTCAAAGAGATGACCTTGAGTACCGAAGAGACGGTGAATGATTTGCTCGAAGCGACGAGCTACGGGATAGGTTGATCCGGAGATCGAAGGGTTGACGTTAGGATTCAAGGAAGGAGCGTACTCAACTTCTAAGGAGCGAACTCAACTTGTAAACTAAAATCCAACGTAAAAGATACAAACTAGGGTTTCAAGTGTTTAAATAGGTCAAATAAAAAATAACATAAAATAATATTAAAATTGTTCAGCAAACGAAGAGACGACGAAGCGAAAACGCTGACGCGGGCCGCGACTCGGTCCAGAACTCGGCCGAGTTCTGGGCCGAGTTGTTGTCTGTAAACGCACTCGAACAGAGACGAAAAATCGCCGACAACTCGGTCCAGAACTCGGTCGAGTTCTGGGCCGAGTTCTTCACTGTAGCAGCAACTCGGTCCAGAACTCGGACGAGTTCTGGGCCGAGTTCTTCACTGTTGCTCCGCTTCCGCGAACTCATCGTCTTCGTCTTCTTGGTGGGGTCGATTAGGACGAGGCCCCACCTAAGCCTTCATAGGTCACGAGGAGGACCCATTTAGGACTAGATGAACCCGTATCACTTGCGTAAGCCCGTGAGACTAAGGAGTGTGTGGCTCGTTCCATGGCTCTGGCGCGGGCTCTTGTCATCGGACCAGCCGAGCGCAACTTCATTGCGTCCTCTTCGTCCTGCGCCGTCATCAAGGGAGTTATGGAGCTATCAATCTCCCCTTCTTGGCTGCGAAGCGTCCTCGCTTCGTCCTCGTCGTCAAAAGCAGGAGGAGTATAAGGAGCAAGGTCAGCGACATTGAACGTCGGGTGCACGCCATAGTCATCGGGTAACTCCAAGCGATAGGCATTGGTCCCAAGGCATTGTAGTACCTGGAAAGGGCCATCACCTCGCGCGTCCAGTTTATGGCGTCGCTTCAATGGAAAGCGTTCCTTGCGCAAATGCAGCCACACCAAGTCGCTGGGCTCATAAGCAATCGGGCGGCGATTTTTGTTGCGTTGGGCAGCTACTTGCTCGGATCTCCGCTCCAGCTGCTGTCTCGTCCGTTCATGGAGGGCCTTGACCTGGTCCGCACGCTCCACGCCCTTCAAGCTTTCCTTTTCCTTCAATGGCCGTGGTATGAGATCCAACGGGGTGAGCGGATTGAGGCCGTAGACCACCTGGAAGGGAGTCCGCTGCGTCGCCGAATGCACCGACCTGTTATAAGCAAATTCAACAAAAGGCAAGCACTCTTCCCACTTGCGGAGGTTAGACTTTAACATAGTACGCAATAGAGCACCCAAAGTCCTATTAGTAACCTCTGTTTGGCCATCAGTCTGGGGGTGATAACTAGTAGAGAACAACAACTTAGTCCCCAATTTGGCCCATAAAGATTTCCAGAAATAACTCACAAA
The DNA here is from genome assembly GCA_027886185.1 of Rheum nobile. Classification (NCBI taxonomy): domain Eukaryota; kingdom Viridiplantae; phylum Streptophyta; class Magnoliopsida; order Caryophyllales; family Polygonaceae; genus Rheum; species Rheum nobile. Next base: position 169,485 of record WOAB01000211.1, on the reverse strand, counting down.
TTTAGCATCACGATCAGACACTATACTCCTAGGAATACCATGCAGCTTAACAACATGCTCACAAAATAATGAAGCGATCTCAGAAGCATTGTTAGTAGTCTTGCATGCAATGAAGTGAGCCATCTTAGAAAACCTATCAACTACCACAAATATCGAGTCCCTCCCCTTCTTAGACATGGGCAAACCAGTGATAAAATCCATACTAATATCTTCCCATGGAACATCCGGAATAGGCAAAGGGGTATACAATCCTTGGGGACTCGATCTAGACTTAGCATGCACACAAGTAACACAAGCCTTGCAAAAACGTGTAACATGATGCAACATTTTAGGCCAATAGAAATGTTCCTTTAATGCAGCCAAGGTTTTAGGGATACCAAAATGACCTCTACCCTCATGGGCTTCCTGAATGAGCAACCTACGCATAGATGTTTTAGGGATGCAAAGTTTCCCTGCCTTGAAAAGGTAGCCATTATCAATATAGAACCCATTAGACTCTCCAATGTTCATGCATGTTTTAAAAATTTCAGCAAAGTCAACGTCATGCATATAGACATCTTTAATCAAAGAGAAGCCTAAGATAGAAGCATCAAGGTGGGTAAGTAATACATACCTACGAGAAAGGGCGTCAGCAACCACATTCTCTTTGCCCTTCTTGTATTTGACCACGTAGGGGAAGGTCTCCATGAATTCCACCCAGCGGGCATGGCGGCGGTTGAGGTTGTACTGACTCTTCAAATACTTCAACGCCTCAAGGTCTGAGTGAATGATGAACTCCTTGGGCCATAGGTAGTGTTGCCAAGTCTTCAACACCCGAATAAGAGCATAGAGCTCCTTGTCGTACGTGGGGTAGTTTAGCTGGGCGCCGGTGATATTCTCGCTGAAGTATGCAATGGGGCGCCTATCCTGTAGCAAAACTCCTCCAATTCCGTGATGAGAAGCGTCACACTCCACCTCAAAGGTCTTGGAGAAGTCCGGTAATTTCAACAAGGGAGCGTTGCACAATCGGTCCTTCAAAGTGATGAAGGCGGTCTCATGTGCGGTCGTCCACTCAATAGACGTTGCCTTCTTTGTAAGCTCATGAAGCGGGGCTGCAATGGTGGAGAAATCACGCACAAAGCGGCGATAGAAGCCAGCCAAGCCCAAAAAGGACCGCACCATGGTTGGTGTAGTAGGGCGTGGCCAATCTTGTATGGCGCGAACCTTTTCCTGGTCAACCTGCAGCCCATCCTTGCACACCACAAAACCAAGAAAAACCGTGGAATCCGAGCAAAAAGAACATTTACTCAGGTTAGCATAAAGTTTCTCCCATCTAAGACACTCTAAGACCTTCCTAAGATGCTCAACATGCTCATCCAAAGACCTGCTGTAAATAAGGATATCATCAAAGTAGACAACCACAAATTTCCCTAAGTAAGCATGTAACACATGGTTCATCAACCGCATAAAAGTACTAGGGGCATTGGTCAAACCAAAAGGCATAACCAACCACTCATACAAGCCATACTTAGTTTTAAATGCAGTTTTCCACTCATCACCCTCATGCATCCGAATTTGATGATACCCGCTCTTAAGATCAATTTTGGAAAATAGGGTAGCACCAGACAATTCATCAAGCATATCATCAAGTCTAGGAATAGGGTGTCGATACTTTACCGTAATTTGGTTGATCGCCCGACAATCAACACACATGCGCCAACTACCATCCTTCTTGGGCACAAGAATGACCGGCACGGCACAGGGGCTCAAACTCTCTCGGACGTGGCCCTTATCCATCAACTCTTGGACTTGGCGCTACAATTCCTTTGTCTCCTCTGGACTCGCGCGGTATGCAGCGCGGTTAGGAAGAGAGGCGCCAGGGACAAAGTCGATTTGATGCTCAATACCACGAATGGGTGGCAAGCCTTCGGGCAGCTCCACGGGCATCACATCTTCAAATTCCTGTAAAAGATAAGACACTGCAGGGGGTAAATCAACAAGATCTTTAACATTTAAAAGACACGCAAAAGGAACAAGTAAAAAGCAAGGAAGTCTTCCCTGAATGATTGGAGAGACATCCCGGGACCGAGCCAAAAGAAGGCGGTTCTCACACGAGCCTTGGATGCCAGCCTTGGGTGCTGATTTTTGGGGGGTGTCACGGTCGGCCTTCTCCTTGGCTTGTTCAAGGGCCTTGATGCGGTTCCTTTCGACGTGATCCTGCATAATCTCCTGAGGGCTCATAGGAAGCAATGTCACATTCCTCCCATTGTGCATGAAGACGTAGTTGTTGAGAAAACCATCATGAAGGGCACGCTTGTCGAATTGCCAAGGACGCCCTAAGAGAAGATGGGTGGCATCCATGGGAACGATGTCACAAAGCACAGAATCCTTGTAATGGCCAATGCTGAAATTGATAGTGCACTGATGCTTAACAACATTGGAGTCATCACCCTCGGAGATCCATTGTAGGCTATAAGGCTGGGGGTGTGGAGTTGTGTCGAACTTGAAGTGCGTGATCACCTTCTCATTGATGATATTGCAACAACTTCCACCATCTATAATGACACTCAAAGAAGCACCCTGGACCGCACATTTAGTATGAAATAAATTTTCACGTTGGTCAAGTAAGGTACCTTCTTTGGCGGTAAGAACACGTTGGTCAAGTAAGGTACCTTCTTTGGCGGTAAATTTTCACGTTGGTCAAGTAAGGTACCTTCCTCGTCCTGGTCGTACGAATCAAACACTGGAGGGCTGTCCGGGGTGTCATCGTCAAAGGACTCGTATCCGGTGAGGGCTGAGAAGAGGACTCACTTGTTGTTGGGGCAGTCCCGTTGTACGTGGCCATGCCCTTGGCACTTATAACAGACCTTGTCACGCGCCCGTTCATCTGAGGGTGGTGCACGCCGCTACGGTGGCTCGTTGATGCGCGTCGAGGTGTTGCTCGGCCGAGTGACCGGCGCCGGTGTTGTAATCGTGGGAGCGGACTGCGAAGAGGGGCGCACATTAGAAGGAAAAGAACCAGACGAGTTAGAGGGGGCATACCTGGAATTGGTACGGGACCAAGACGCTCGCTTAGCCGCTTGAGCCTGTGTCCATATCTCTTGTGCCGTATGAGCGCACTTTTGGAGATCCGGAATATTAAGCACCCTGAGTTGGTTGCGAATGGGCTCATGCAGGCCACGAAGGAACATACTCCGAAAGTCCTCGTCAGTGTGATGGATACCTGCCTTATGGGACAACTCCTCAAGTTCAGCATAGAAGTTAATGGGAGATCGATTACCTTGAGAAGCGAGTTGTATCTTAAGGCGCATGTCGGAAGTAAAGTCCTCGGGGACATATTTCTTCCTCATGATCTGCATAAGCTGGCGCCAAGAAGTGATTGGAGGCTCGCGGTAATGCACACGGTCAGCGCAGAAGCGATGCCACCAGGCCTTGGCGGCGCCGTCGAAGTGTAGAGCGGCGTTAGCAACCCGTTCCTCATCCGGGTATTGGTAGTGGTTCAAAACATACTCCATAGACTGCTGCCAATCAAGAAATTTAAGAGGATCAAATTCACCAGAAAAGGTAGGGAGTTTTACCTTAATGTCAGGGCATCGTGGGCCTTGTCGACCGGGACTCGGGCGACGCCGGTCTCGCGAGTGGCGGCGGTAGCCACGTCGCGTAGGGCGCAACTCCTCGTGGCGTTCCATCTCATATGCCTCGTGATCATCAAGGTTGTCTCGGGAATGGTCGGATCTACGATCATCAGCATCATCATCATGCTCGGACTCGGAATCGTCATACCGGTCGTGTTGCCGACCTCGGGTCCGTCGGTTCTTGGTGTTGACATACGGGAGGGGATCCTTGGAAACGTGAACACTACGACGTGAGCGATCCGACGTGTAATCGTCCTCCCCCTGAGCAAAGGTGGGGTTGTACCGGACGTGGGAGTCGCCACGCCTGGTGGGGTATCCTGCAATTTGCGAACGAAGGCGATCCTGCGGAGTAGACAAAACACCCTTCCCCTTGCGGTCTCGTGGCTGGCTTGTGGAGGCCGTAGGATTCAGCAAGGGATCAGCGGTGGGCAGCGTCAAGGTGCTCAAGGCCCGACGAAGGTGAGCGAGTTCAGCAGCTTGCTCAGCATTTGAAGCGTGCAAGTTGTCAATCTCAGCGTGAAGGGAGTCGATGTGCTCCGACGTGGAGTCCTCGACGATGGGTCCAGGGCTACGGTGGCCCGTAGAACGAGAGGTGCGTGTGGTCGGCACGTCCATAGAACCTATACGCAGCATACACCACAAGAAGTAAGTTGCACCAAGCAAAAGAAACAAGTCCAAGCCAAGTCCTTGTCTCAAAAGTGACCCAAGAAATTTTCCGCAGGGCGTACTAATTTGGGTTGCTCGTGAGGAGGGAGAGGCTTGAACGTAAGGCAAGAAAACAAGAGCTAGCAATTCAAATCCCAAACAACACACAAGTTTCCAAGTGCAAGCAAATCAAATCAAGTTTCTCAGGGTTAATCACAAGAGAGCTGAAAATTTCTAATTGCCCTTTTTTTTTTGTTTACTCCGAGTTGCATAGAGACATGGAAGATGAGAAGATGGGGTATGACCGTATGGTGCGTTCTCTGCCTAATTTTTGAAGGCTTCCGTCTTCCCAACCCATTTTTTGATTGATGGAAGGTGAGAATAGTATGTTTGTTTCGATTTTTGTACGGTCAAACCTTTTGTTTTTTTTTTGTTTTTGACTTGATATGATTGCGAATCAAGCAAGAAAGAACCACACAAAGCGAGTGCAGGAAAAGAAAGAAGAGACAAGCAACTAGCAGGGAAGAAATCAACAACTAATCTAGCAATTAAACCAAAGATGAAGCAAGACGAGATCAACAAGAACAAGGAAACAAATATGCAATCAAAGGAAACATGAATTGCTAGAGGGTATATTGTAGGAGTGGGGAACAAGTAAACAAAACCTAGATGAAATTAGGGTTTGGTCGTGAAGGTGAAGGAGGCGGCGGCGGATGGTGGTGGTGGTGTTTGACGTTGGTGGTGGGGGTCGGCGGTGGTGGCAAACGATGGTGGTGGGGATCGGCGGTGGTTGCGAACGGTGGTGGTGGTGGTAGAAAAAAAAATTCTAGGGTTTGCTAGCGGAAGAATTTCAAGAATCACAAAAGAGAGAAGAATAAACTTAGCTTGGAAAAGGCTCTGATGCCAGTTGATGCGAACAACCCCTGGGCGATGTCGCGATGTAGGATCTTGATTCCTCAAGCTAGGCTGAATCTTCTCCTCCTTAGCCAAAGTGATGGCTTTCCTAGGGTTAAAGAGATAACCCTTTCTAACGCGTCAAAGAGATGATGAAGAGGTCAAAGAGATGACCTTGAGTACCGAAGAGACGGTGAATGATTTGCTCGAAGCGACGAGCTACGGGATAGGTTGATCCGGAGATCGAAGGGTTGATGTTAGGATTCAAGGAAGGAGCGTACTCAACTTCTAAGGAGCGAACTCAACTTGTAAACTAAAATCCAACGTAAAAGATACAAACTAGGGTTTCAAGTGTTTAAATAGGTCAAATAAAAAATAACATAAAATAATATTAAAATTGTTCAGCAAACGAAGAGACGACGAAGCGAAAACGCTGACGCGGGCCGCGACTCGGTCCAGAACTCGGCCGAGTTCTAGGCCGAGTTGTTGTCTGTAAATGCACTCGAACATAGACGAAAAATCACCGATAACTCGGTCCAGAACTCGGTCGAGTTCTGGGCCGAGTTCTTCACTGTAGCAGCAACTCGGTCCAGAACTCGGTCGAGTTCTGGGCCGAGTTCTTCACTGTTGCTCCACTTCCGCGAACTCGTCGTCTTCGTCTTCTTGGTGGGGTCGATTAGGACGAGGCCCCACCTAAGCCTTCATAGGTCACGAGAAGGACCCATTTAGGACTAGATGAACCCGTATCACTTGCGTAAGCCCGTGAGACTAAGGAGTGTGTGGCTCGTTCCATGGCTATGGCACGGGCTCTTGTCATCGGACCAGCCGAGCGCAACTTCATTGCGTCCTCTTCATCTTGCGCCGTCATCAAGGGAGTTATGGAGCTATCATCAGTGTTTTGTAGTTAACAAGTGATAAATTATTCTCTTTTTATGAATGCCATGTTAATCTAGAAAAGATGTCAAAGGAGATGCTTAGATATGTTGGTGCTGATTTGGCTACTCATTGCACTAAAGTTGAGAAGATGGGGATAACTAATCTTGAAGATGATGTTAGTAGAAACCAAAACAAGATGGAAACGAAACCTTACTCGAAAAAATTATAGAGTCGCTTTGAAAACGTTGCTATGGTGTGATATGATATCCACTACCTTAGAAGCGAATTCGCTTTGACCCGCGGTGCAAAGTCAGATAAGGCGTCACCCCCAAGGATCACACAACACCCACCGATCGCGTGCACTCACCAAAGGAGGGTTGGAATCACTGGGTATGCTCAGAGCCAAAAACGCAATTTGAGAGGGGGCTGAAATTTTTTGTGTATTTCAAAGTCAGAAAACAATATGTTTTTATAGGGTAGAAAATAGGTTTAGGGATAACAAATCTTGGGGCTCAAGTATTTACAAAGATAAGATTTTCCAAAATCAAATAAAAAAGATATCGAATGGATAGATATCAGAAGTTACGAATAAAAGATAAAATTACAATTCTGAAATCTTAGAACCCCAAAAAATTAATTAAGTTCATAAAATGTGGCCCCACCACACCGCGCATGTGCCTCGAGCCCGACCCGACCGGACCGGACGGGCGGCGGCGGCGGCCCACGCGTGGGGGAGACCTTTCTTAACACAACTAATAGTCCCATGTAATACCCCATATATATTGTCCAAATATACTCCCTCTTTCTCGATGTGGGATGCAACCCAAAATACAAAACCTCCACTACTACAAAATATGCTTTTTAGCCTGGGCGTTTTCCATTATATAGCCCAGATATAGCTAAAAAGGGTCCGGGCTATTGGTTGGTGTGATAATAGACCAAATAGCCCGGACCCATTGTCACACGCCCGGGCTATATTCCTTCACATAATTTGGGGCTGAACTTCACTTAATAGCCCAGACGTGTATAATACATGTCCGGGCTAATAACTGGACTTTTTATCCCGGGGCTATAGATCCGGGTTAAAAAGTCAAGCTGATTTTTTTTAAAAAAAGATGACTTCTTAGCCCGGACCGTTGGATATCCGGGCTAAAAAGTCCTGTTAATTTCAAAAAAAAATGGGACATTCAATCCCGGGTATCTTAGGCTTCACTTTTTATAAAGCTTCAAGAAAAAATACCTATATGTGCCTTCCATTTCCATGCAATTCAATAAGGGTTATAGCTCAAACCATAGATTGTAAATACATGGACATGTTCAAGATGTATAAATAACCAAGAAGACTGTTTTTTTCTTCTCTATCTGCTAAACTATTCAAACGAGCACAAATGATAATCATCAGTTGACTCTCCAAATAAGGACTTGGCAATAAAAATGTTTTGACAGTTAGCACGTGTAACAGAATTATCAGTAAGCTAAATGGTGCCAAAAAATCATTCTCCATCATAAAAATTAGATAAAGAGATGTAATAAAATGATTTCATAGCACATCCTGAAATCACATTGTTGGCACTTGGCAATGAAGATCGTTTTGACAGTTAGCACATTTAACTGAATTTCATTCTTTATTGTTCTACTAAGGAAAATCTCACCTTCCCTGCTATGAGCATGAGCAGTTGCATGATCAGCAGCCGGTCTTTTGTCCACCAAGAGCTGCCATCAAAATGAATCAAGTAAATAAACTGTGAGGACAAAAAGAGAAAAAGGGGAGAGGGCAATAACAACTGCACTGAGTACATTCACATCAAGAAAGAGAGTCCAACTTTGATGCCAAGGCAGACAAGCAACCCAACTCCTGACTTTTTCCCATCATTTGAACCATCTTCCTTGTCTAAATGAACTGAGTAACCAACACAGGACAACAATACCAGAACTGAAAAAAGAAACATGCTTTACTTGATTTTCCATGACAGGGTCAGTTTATACTTTCTACCTGTGGACATGTTAATCATATATATACTTCATTTACTTCTTGCAATAAGTACATGTTAACAATCACTTCCTCTGGCCAATGTTGTACAGTTAAAAATGGATTGGAACAAGAGAACATATCAAATATGAGAAAAACAACCACTTTTAGGAACAACTGTTTGTTTAGAAGCATAAAATACAAGAAACGGAAAGGAAAAAGAGATACAGCAGAAAATGAAATGCCAAGCTTGGGAATACTTTGAGCAGCAAACAAAAGGTTATGCATGAACTTCAAGGTAATAGCTAATTTATTAGTAACATTATGTACAACAGCTATCCTCATTAGTCATTCAATCTGATGCCACTTATATGTTTGCGTATTTAAAGATAGACATAGGGAACATTTCAAATATATTGAGCTGCACAAACACTTCTTCCTCAAATGAAAATAAGAAGACTTTTTGGATGTGCCTAGGATGTATTCATTTGTCCATATGTGTGCACATCATATATTGTACTAACTGCCTTTGTATAGTACAAGTCCATAGTTCATAAGCAGAGAGATGAACTTGCCACTGTCTAGCGACATCATGATTACTGACGGTTTATTAATGATGAACTTAAGAGATTTATTTTCATCTTCCTTTTATTTTGTTCATATAACAGTCTGTGATTTGCTAGTATTCTCTTTGTGGGATTAAAATGCTAGTCTTCTACGCACCATGTACACATAAGGGGACAGTGGTTCAACAATTCCTTTTTCCAAGTCACGTCTATTGGCGAAGTAGAAATAAAAATAAACAAAAACTAATATAATCAATTGCTAATAGAGTTGTTTGATGGTACATACCTCCTCTTTTACTAGTCTCAGGAACTCTTCACGCTCTATGCACACTGACTACAAATTCAGAACAAGAATACAAATTAAGAGGGATTGAATCACAAAAATGTCCAAACGCCAATATGTACTCAACAGGAATTAAGAAAGGAAAAAAAAAGGTTTGTTTGGCTCGCATTACTTATTACTTAAGGATCTTTTAAGTAATAAGTATGTTGTGTCAAACGAACCCTAAGATAACAGTCATACAGATGCAGATGCCAATACTGCCAATGCACGACTGAGTTCACAAAGTTGTTCTTGTTTTTCAACTGTGTTGGCTCTCGCTCGTTCTTGTGCTTCTTTTGCAGTTGCAATGTTCATCCTCCTTCTCAAGGAACTCTAACTTCCTTCTTCTATCGGAAATAGAATCTTCTGAAGGCAAAGATGTGACACCAACAGTTTTCACCACCTCATCTGGAAGACAGGACAAGGTTGCTTGAACTGCTTCTTCTGGCCTCACCTTCCCAGAAACCATAAATGCTATGAAATCGAGGTTTTAGACATTTTAAGAAATATGGTGAGCATATGCACTATATCATGGCGGGAAAGAAACAAATTTCTAGGTCTGTAAATAGAACAATGATATAAACAGTACCTAGAAAGAATTAGTAGAGAAGAAGTTACAGAATGGTTAAGAGATAAATCAAGCCAATCGCGAAGCTGCAAGTTGAAGAGAACGGTCATTTTAAGTGCCAACTTAATGCAAAGACCTCACACAACGCAGATCCATCAAGGGGGAAATAGTGTAGTAGATGATCTTCTATTCGCAATTTATTTTACAAATGTCACCACATTCAATAATAACAGATAAATAAATGCCAAATTTCGTTCCTACATCTTTTTAAAATGTGTCTGAATAAGGTTGATAACTGTTATGTCAAAATTATACTCAAAACCGAGGAATTGCTTATCTCAGAAAAGTTGGTTAGCTGAAAATAGTAAGAAATATACAATCTGATGCAGCTTGAGAAATTTAAAATTACCTGCAATAACTTCCCACCAGTTGAAAAAGATCGTAAACCTATTGTGGCCTAGAGAGAAGTACAAATAGTGTGTTAATAAATCAATAGCATCAAATAATGGAAGAGGCTGCTATATATAATATGTATGTGAAATATAGAATATATTACTCCAAGGATCTATAAGAAATCATAATTGTGGAAGGGTTTCAAGATCCATCTGACCTAATCAATAAAAGAGAAAGAGAATCTAATCCATTAATTAATCACATGAGCTAAGAGTTCCTGTAGTTTATGTTTTAGCTTTTGGGCAAGGATGAGCAATATCCAGAAGCTAAAAAAGTTAACAGAGTTTGACTGAATTAAAGGCTTTAAACATGGAGCCTGCATTTCTATCATTCAAGAATGAGGCCATGACTTAGAAAAGTTCAGGAATATATTCCCTGATAAGATTCACAGACATTCTACATACTAATCTGAAATTGGGTATGATGATGGACTATAAATATGCAAATATTGAATGTAAAATAGTGAGAAGGCACTGGAAACTTACTCTAGCAGACGAGCATTTCTAAGAGCTATCTTGGCACGAGCAATTCCTAATCCAAATCCCTAAATTGATTTCATGATTCGAATCCCTAATTCCTAAATTGATTGAATTGAAAACACCAAAAAAAAATCGTGTACCTCGTCGTCCAACACCAAAAAAAAAATTGAACCAACTTACAACACACAATTTTGGGTTTTAGGGCTTTTTCAATTTCTGAATTTACAACTACAAATCCAAATCAAGGAGGTTATATGGTTTGAGACATACCTTAGGGTGGATAGCACGCCGTAATTGACATCGGAATTAGAGTCGTCGGAGATGGAGTCGTTGGATCGAACAAGGAAGGAGATGGAGGGGCCGGATCGAACGAGCAAGGAGATGGAGGGGTCGGAGATGCAGCGCGCCGGCTGGAAGGACGGGTCGGAAAGGAAGCGCCGGTGGAGTTGTGTAGTCGGGGAACGAGGAAGGAGACGGAAGGAGGCGCCGGTGGAGTTGTGTAGTCTGGGAAAGAGGCGCCGGTCGGGGAAGGAGACAGAAGGAGCTAGGCGCTAGTGAATTTTGAAGGAGTAAAAGCTTTTACTTAAGGTACGTGGTTAATTACGACAAAATAGCCCGGATGTTTCATAACCGGCTTATTTTAATGTAGGTTAATATAGAACGCGACAAAATAGCCCGGACATTCCTAAAAAAAACACGCCCGGGCTATTAAGTTTTGACTCTTTTAAAATAAATTTGTTTTTAGCCCGGGCTTCTCTACAACGGTCCGGGCTAATATGTTATCTTTCTTAAATAGCCCGACTTCTTTTGATGTATCAGGACTTTATATCACGGATAATTAGGATCCGGACTAAATAATCACGGGCTAAAAAGCATTTTTTGTAGTAGTGCTCTTTTCTACTTTTGAAAATATGCTACACATCTAACAGATGATACCATTAATGCGGAAATACTTAACTCTACGGTTGTTACCAATGAACACTTCCAGACCACTCTGGGGCAAAGAAGTCCTTCGCACTTCGTAAAATTGTGAGTTGATTTGGTTCATCTTTTTTTAAAACGTAATTCTTTTGCTAGGTTATGGAAATCCCTGATGACGTCAAACAAGGCCACTTGAAGACTGCAGAGTATTCAAGAGCATCCAAACTCTAGACTTAGGCCAATAGAAGTAGGGGTTGAGTCTAGACTTCTCTTTAGCACATATAAAACAACTATTACCAAATTTCAACACAAAGTTAGTCATATTAGGCTAATAGAAGTGTTCTTTAAGAGCATGCAAAGTCTTCTCGACTCCTCTATGTCCTATACTCCCGTGAGCTTCCATAGTCAATAACCTACATATAGATGAAGATGGTATGCACAATTTTCCAGCCTTAAACAAAAATCCATCATCTACATAATAAGTGGTGTATTCTCCCTTAGTTAAGCACTGATTAAATATATCTCTAAAGAAATCATCCAGCACATAAAGGTCTTTAATCAAAGCAAAACCAAATATCTTATCATCACACTGAGTAAGAAGAGTTATACCTTTGTGATAGGGAATCCACTACCACATTTTCCTTCCTTTTTTTGTACTTCATGACGTAGGGAAACGTCTCCATAAACTTGACCCATGTAGCATGCCTTCGGTTAAGCTTCAGCTGGCCGTTAATTCAAGGCCTGATGGTTAATGTGTACCACAAACTCCTTGGGCTATAGGTAGTGTTGTCAAGTCTTGAACACCCGAATCAAAGCATAGATCTCCTTGTCATAGGTGGGGTAGTTCAACTCCTCTCCACTAAGCTTCTCACTAAAGTATGATATGGGCTTCCTATCTTCAAAGAGCATGCCTTTAATGCCAATCCGAGAGGCATCACACTCTACTTCAAACATCTTACCAAAGTCCGACAATTGTAGAAGCAAGGCATGGTAAAGTTGGTCCTTCAAAGTGTCAAAGGCTGATTGGTGCTTCTCCTTCCACACATAAGCAGCATTCTTCTTGGTCAGGTCGTGTAGTGGTCCAACAATGACACCAAAATCACAAACAAAGCACCTATAGAAGTCGGCGAGACCAAGGATGAGCGCAACATAGTAGTGGTAGCGGGCTGTGGTCACTCCTATTACCTTCACCTTCTCATAATCTAACTTCAATCCATCCTTAGAGACAACAAATCCAAGAAAAATAGTAGAAGAGGAGAAAAAATTACATTTTTTAAGGTTTGGATAAATTTTCTCAAGTCTAAGACACTCTAGGACCGTCCTAAGATGTTGAACATGCTCTTTCAAGGATTTGCTAGAAATAAGAACATCATCAAAGTAAACAACAACAAACTTTCCTAATAAGGCTGTAAGGACATGGTTCATTAGTATCATGAACGTACTAGGGCTTTAGTAAGTCAAAATGGCATAACTTACCACTCATAAAGGCCATACTTAGTCTTGAAGTTTCTTTTCAACTCATCTTCTTCCTTCATCCTAATTTGATGGTAACCACTTTTAAGATATATCTTAGAAAACAAAGTAGCAACATGCAATTCATCAAGCATATCATCAAGACGAGGGATAGGTTGACAATACTTCACGGTAATCTGGTTAATGGCACGACAATCCATACACATATGCTAGGATCCGTCCTTCTTTGGCACCAAAATCACTGGAACTGCGCAGGGGCTGAGACTCTCTCACACATAGCCAATGTTCATCAACACTTGGACTTGTCTATGCAGCTTCTTAGTCTCCTTAAGGGAGGCTCTATATGCAACTCAGTTAGGTAAAGAAGCATCCAGGACAAAGTCAATCTGGCACTCAATGCCTCTGACTGGTGGAAGACCCTACGGTAACTCATCTAAAATAGTATCTGTAAATTCATGCAGAAGACTCTGAACACTAGAAGGCAAGTTAGAAATGTCACGATTAACAAGAAAACAATCCTTACAAAAGAGAATAAGGTAGAAATTACCCCCTTTAAAGGCTTGAAACACATCTCGAGATGTAGCCAGAACAGACCTCTTTGCACACTTTCTTTCTATGGATCCCTCTTTGGGCTGTCTACAATCAGTTCTAGGGACATGGTGCTCGTCCTTGGGGTTGCTAACACTAGCCTTGGCGCCGTGGTGAGGCTTGGCCAAGGAGGCTGCCGAGTGTGGCGTGGTGTGCACGGCTGCGTGCGTAGCTTCCTTCTCGGCTAGGGTGCGTACCTTGGCTCTCTCATGGCCTTGGCTTGCTCTCTAGCCACTTGGTCCTTCATGACTCTTGAAAAGATAAAGGCACAAGTGTTACCTGGTAGCCTCGAGGAGTGCTCAACATCAAGGGAAGCCACCTCCAAAGTTGTGCTTGAATCGAACTTGTGATGACTCTTCTTTTGGCATATTTTGGTGTTGTTTTGGGGATCGATTTGATCTATTTATGGGGGTTATTTTCTAGAGTTTAAGAGAGGGATAGGTGAACAAGAAAGTGTGGAAGAACGCACCACATGTTCTTAAGCAATTCACCAAGTTAAAATTGGATAAACACACCATGATCAACTAAAGCACTCTTCGATGAACTCACAAAGAAAGAGAGAACTTGGCTGGAATCACTCCAAAGAAAACTCGATTGATAAGAAAGGTTTGTGATGATGAAAAACATGCATGAACAATGGCAACAAGGCTAGATTATATATCCACGAAAATGCAAGACAAACAACCTTTGAGCTAGCCTAAATAAATACAAGTTAATCTCTTCATTATTCTAAGATTGAGGCCCAAGGAACCAGTTCAAGTTCTGACAAATGGTCTTGACACATCGAATAGGAGGAAGTGAACCGTCTCTCTACTAAATTTGAGAGGACATGCAAAAGGGGTTTCCAATTGTGCCTTTGGAGATTGTCTCCTTTGTACCTTGTAAGGACTACTATAAATTTGAGTTGGACATGCGTACTAAGATAATTGAGAAAATATTATCTATTATCATAAATACAATTCTTTTTTTTTGTCGTGAATAATTTAGGGTGAGGGGATGGCACCATAGTCCAAGGACATGGGAGACCAAAGGGCCCAAAGAGCACTTACAGAGGGATTCACATATGCCTCACCTCAAGGAGACTAGTTGGGGCTCGAACCTGAGACCTGTCAAACCGAGTCCCTGTCATGCTCCACTAGACTAACCCCTTGAGGTTAGGCTACCAAGTAACACTTGAACTTGCGACCTTATAGAGGGATTTACAATTCCTTTGATCTTTTTCAAAGATAAGATATCCTAGAATCAACTAAATCATTCATCTTTCTCATGCCTTGCAACCCAAGAAGTCTTGAAAATCTTGTTTCAAAATTTAGTTAATCTCCTTTTGAAAGTTCCGAGCATGCGTCTCTAGTGTAAATGTGCCATTCCTTACGTTTTTCCCTTCTTTCTTTCTTCTCACATTGAGCGTGTGTCATTTCTTCACTTTACTCAGCTTCGTTGTTCCTTGTTAACTCTTTGTTCATTTACTTCTCTGTTTTGCTTCTGTCTTGGTTTCCACTGTTTTCTACTTCATTCAATTAACCTGAAACTCATAGAAACATGTAAACCATATGTTCTAGGTGACTTAAAATCAGGAAGTACTGCAAGGGGGCCCTACTTGTGCGAGTAGGAGTTAAGCCCCAGGCCTTCGGCCCGGGGGCGTTAGCGTTAGCGGGTTAATTAATCAAGTATCGGGTGTTTGGGTAGTCCTATTTGTATTAGGATTAAAGATAGAATGAAGTAGTTTAAGTGCAACATCGATCCACACACACATATACATAACATGGGGGAATATATATATATATATATATATATATATATATATATATATATTTCCCCCCGAATTGGGTTCGGGTGAAACAATAATTTAGAGTAAAACGGAAGTACAAATGAGAACCCTTAGATTATAAGTAAATTAAAGGCCCATATTAAATCTAAATGGGTGCAAATTGATACAATAGATTGCACACACCCGATTGAGCCTTATTCACGTGATTTTAGGGATTCTTTTTACCCAAATATCACGTAACTCTCCACCTTAATTCCCTTTTTACTTTTTAAAGATCCCCTCACCAGTTACCTTTTTCATTCGGTGAAAACGAATCGTCTTCAACCTCCCAGTTCATCTCTCGTTCTTCTTCTTCGCCGTGAAGGTTCTCTCTGTTTTCGTCTCGTCGTGAAGCTCATCATCGACAGCGCCTTCTTCGTATTCTCATCCGAGAAGGTAGCGTTGTTATGAAAACCCTAATATCGATGTTTTGTTTGTTAAAAATCATCTCTTTTTGCAGTTCGTTTTATTCAAAATTTGGGAGTGATTTTGGGTTTAATCTGGAAATTTGTTGACGTCATCTTCTTCCTTTGTTTGTAGGATTATAGTCGTGCTTCCTCTTCGCCGTGAAGGTTCTCGCCGTCATCGTCTTGCCGCCAGCACCTTGTCTTTTGTTAAAACTAATTATGTTCTTCCCTTATACTCAAAGTTACAATTATACACTGTTTAATAGCTCTCCATGGTTGAGCACTAGTGCTCCATTTTCTTAAATCCTTGATTAATTACATCACTTGAGTAACTTGCCTTTGGATGGCTCTACTTCAGGAAATGTTTTATAGATGTGTATTATAATTTCGGTTAGTATATTAAAGTTTTGATCTAGTTTCAGTATGAAGTTCGCTATGAAGCCGATCCTATTTGACAAGAAACCTTATTTTCTGATTTTTTGTGATTTCCTTATATTTTCATCACATTTTGTCATGAATGGTGCTTATATACCCAAACATTTCATGAACTGCGATTTTCATTCTTCATGTGGCTCTTACTTGGTTTTGGGATTTTGGATCATATGATGGTTTCCCCATTGTAGTAACCGCCAGGAATCAAAGATTCGACCGGGGTGATATTCACGGGTGGTGATATTCGTGCAATATGTGTTGATATTCATGTAATTGGGTGGTAATATTAATGTAATTGGATAGTGATCGATATTCCTAAATTGAGTGATGATATTCATGTAATATTCACGATATCGGGGGTGATATTTGTGTAATATTTATTGATATTCATGTAATTAGGTGGTAATATTAATGTAATTGGGTAGTGATCAATATTCATAAATTGATTGGTGATATTCATGTAATATTCACGATATCGGGGATAATATTCGTGTAATATGTGTTGATATTCATGTAATTAGGTGGTAATATTAATAATTGGGTAGTGATCAATATTCATGAATTGAATGATGATATTCATGTAATATTCACGATATCGGGGGTAATGTTCGTGTAATATGTGTTAATATTCATGTAATTGGGTGGTAATATTAATGTAATTGGTAGTGATCGATATTCATAAATTGAGTTATGTTATTCATGTACTTGAGTGTGATATTCATGTAATTGATTATGTTATTCATATATTATTAAGTAGTGATATTAATATTTTAAGTTGTGGTATTCATGTCTTTAATTGGTGATATCCATATATTAAACAAAGATATTCATACAAACATGAACGATATTCAAGAAACAATGACAAAAGCAACAAGAATAAATTTACAAATCTACGAATTTGCAAAGCATTAGGACGCTGAAAAAAATCAAGTGGTGATATTCATGTTTTAATTTGAGATATTCACGTTCATCGATATTCATAAACGTATGAACGATATTCATAAAGACGTGATCGATATTCATGAACGCTGAAAAATCGTTGAACAAAAAAAAATGTATCAGCGGAATAGAGCGGTTTTGGAAGAAAGATATGATTTTCTCTCTCCTCTAACAATATCCTTAATTATATTCTCTTAATAAAATACCTATTAACTATCTTATTTGAGAAGATTTGATAGTTTCATTTTCACCCATACCATATCTACAATATGACCCATTCATCAATTCGTCCATCACCCTCCATCCAACGTCCCAGATTAATACCTCTGTTTTACCATAATTTTCGTTTTACAGGAGCGTTCTTCTATTTCCCCCATGTTACTCGTAATTAGTTTAAGTACAACATCGATCCACACCATAACATATATGTAATGGATTGAGAATCTAGTAATAAAGTAAAAAAGATGGATCGGTCCGTCCGTCATCCCTTCAGAAAATTTCTGCATATCTTTTCCCAGTACATTTTATCAGGCTCAGCAGCCTCCAAGGTCGATCTTGCCCTGTCAGCGAACTCCACCTGCGCGCGCATTTAATTATAATTGATTAACTTTATCATAATATATATACATATATTGCACTAAAAAAAAAACCTACAGCGAACAGCTGGGGAAGTGTATATAGTGCGGTGACCTCAATGGTGTTACTGCGGAGGAGACGATCAATGAGATTAAAGAGGATGTCTTTGGTGTATTCAGGGTGGCCTTGGATCCCCATTATGTGGTCTTCAATGGTGAACATCTCCACTCCCGTCTTCTCCGAATGCGCTATCACTAAGGCCTCACCCGGAACCTCCCAAACCTGCATCCATCCATTTTTAACTTGAATATATATACGTACAGTATCTTTATACATAAAATGGGATGGGGTCACGTGCAAAAGGCATGCTGAATGGTGAATGGAAAGCGGTACCTCGTCTTGGTGGATTTTCATGATAGAAAGAGAGGAAGGAATAATTCCATCCACAAATGCAGTTGTAGGCAAAAGATCCTTCCTTATCATGACTTCCCTTAGCCCAATATCCCACCCCGTATACGCCTTTCCCACTTTGCCTCCGAGTGCTCTACACAGGACCTGAATGCATCCGTACGTACATACGTTTTATACTAGTACGTGTCCCATGCTTTGCACGGGTTTGACCATATATTTTAAAAATGAATCTAAATTTATTTATAATATGTGAAATATAAAAAAGAATTATACAAGAAAATTAATGAAAGATAATTTCTTGATTTGAATAATTTATAAGATGTATTGTATGATAAAAATTGAAGGTAAATGTGTGCATTTATATTAATAGAAAAAAAATATAAATTAAGAATTTTATATAATTATTAAAAATAAAAATGTACTAAAATAAAATTGCATATTGTATTCTTTATAATGGAGTTTACGAACAATCTATTCATCCTTATTAAACCATGAACACTAATTAAGTATGATAATAATGTTTTTGGTAAGTGCATAATTATATGTAGGTTGGTAGATGAACCGTATAACGTTAACTATTTACGGACCATCTATCTATATACATATCTTTATAATGGAGTTTACGTACCATTAACGTACATATATATTATTGACACTAATTAAGTATGATATCAATATTTTTGGTAAGTGCAGAATTATCATGTACAATGGAAAATATTTTTGGGGTGATAATTTAAGAAATTTGTATAAATAAAAGATAAAATAAATTGTATATAGAATAAGGGTGAATAGATAAATGTACATAATTATTTGACGACGTGGCATACTTAGATGAACGACGCGTAAGAAATATAATTGCTGCTTTTGTAGTAGTATATAGATTATCATTATGTGCACATATATATATCTTGAATATTAATTAATTGATTAGGGTTTGCTATATATATATATATATATACAAGTAAAATGAAGTCAGAAGCAGACCTGATGGCCGAAGCAAATTCCGAGGACCTTCTTGTGCATGGCGTCGAGGATGCAAATGAGGAAGCAGAGCTTGAGGATCCAAGAGTCGTGGCCGTAGGCGTCGTACGGACTCCCGCTGATGACAAACCCGTCGTAGCTAGAAAGGTCTCGGAATCTGGGGAAGTGGCCGTCGACGACCCTGTAGAGGTCCCAAGTGTCCCCTTCCTCTCCGAAGGCCGCCACGAAGACGTTCAAGTAGCCGCCGTACTTGTGGTTGACGTACTCCGAATCCCGCGCCGCTTGGAGCAGCGCGTAACGCTTCACGGCCTCAGCTCCTTTCTTCTCCATATATATGTATATGTGTGTGTACGTCACTGTGTCTTGATTGAGATTGGCTTAAGTGAGATGGGAGTTGTGTGGAGTACTATGCATGGATATATGGAAGGGAAAGTGGTTTTATAGAGGAGTTAATTAATTAATACGTTACAATCAATGGAATTTCGCATTTGTTTATTTGCATGTGGACCCGTTACGGAATATCACTTGGGAAAAAGTATGAAAACAGGGGATGGATGCATTATTGTTTATTAGGGTGTCATGTCATATACATTATATACAACTAACCCACGTTTTTGTAAGTGGGGGTGCGTTTTCGGAAATTTTGGATGTGTACTGTGGTTAAAAAACATGTGAGTATTATATTAGAGGATTTTGATTTAATTGACCTTTTAAAAATTTTCAATTAATAAAAGAGATTCTTACTAATTTTTATGTATTTTTTTTATCTTCTATTAACTTATTTTTTTTTTATTTTTTTTTTCTTTCTCTTCTTTGTTTTTTCTCTCTTTAAAATATTATTTTTTGGGATTTAAAATTTAAGGGATAGGATTTAGGGGATAGAGAGTAGGATTTAGAGAGAGAATGATACATTTTTGCTAAGTTAAAAAAATATTTATCAAAGAATCATTTACTTAACTCACCATATTATTATTACACAAGGAATTTAACTTTTTCTTCGTTTGATTCCCCCTCTGGATTTGCAACGTTTTGTGCGTGGAAGATTAATTGTCACGTCCAGCGGGCCACTCTAAATATGCTCTCTGCAGGTATATTTTTAGATAGGCCCAACTTTATAATGATTTTAGGGTATAAAGTTATGATTAATTTAGATTATGAAATTTAATAGATGGATGTAAAATATTGGAGTGACAAAATTATAAATATAGTAGTTTTAATAATATTTTTTATAAAAATAAGTTTTTTGAAATTAATATTTTATTAAAATAATTCTTTTCAATTTTTCTATCAATAATTTAATTTTTTTTCAAATTTGTTTTCCTCTTATTTAAAATTTATTTATTTTCCTTTTTTTAAAAAAAATATTTTATTTTAATTGTATTGTATATCAAGTGCATAAATAAGCACTAAAGTGCATTTATAATGAATTCAAAGTGCATATATAAGCATATTTTTAATGCTTACATAGAGTGCATCTTCAATATGATAAAGTGCATGCTATAATATGTAAATATGCATATTTAACATGTATATCAGAATTGCACATTTTAGCTAGTGTATGTTTATTATATTAAAAGTGCATATATTAGTATATTAAAGTGCATATTTATCATGTTGAAGTGCATACTTAATATACTAAAAAGTGCATATGTAATTATGTTAAAGTGGATGTTCAATATTCCAAGTTAAGTGCATGTGTATGTATATTAAAGTACATGCTTAGTAATAAAAAATTAAGTACATATGTAAATATATTAAAATGCATGAGTAGTACGTTAAAGTGCATGATTAAAATGCTAAAGTGCATAGTACTATTTTTTTGGGGAAACTATTCATGAAAAAAAAATCGGCAAATACTTTTTTTTAAAAAAAAAAAATTGGTCAAAATAATTTTTGGAATAATTTTTATTAAAAAATATTTTTGAATATAAAAAAATTAAAATAATTGATTATATTTACAAGTTTGTCACTCTATGTGTTTTTAATCCTAACTCTCTATTCCTACAATCTAGTGACTAAAATTAATCTTTATTTTACACTCTACTAATATGATCCTCACTCATTCAGATGATTTTGAGTTTCAATTATATTTTGAATCAAGGGAACTCATGTTAATTGATACGGGCAAACCCACATGGCCTTGGTCCCGGACCATCGGGGTCGCTTGTGAACCCTTTCGTATTTAATCAGGGCTACAGACCCACGCACTCCAACCCGGCCCATCTCAGGCCCAGGCCAAGGCCCGATCAAGCCAAGGCCCATCTCCCAGGTTGGCCCAAAACCAACCCAGACAGGTTGTTGCCAGGGGGAATCGAACCCCTGACCTTTGGCATATCTCCCAACACCCTGTGGGATATGCCACCAACTGAGCTACGGCTCAATTGGTGACATATCCCCCAAGGTGTTGGGAGATATGCCAAAGGTCAGGGGTTCGATCCTCCCTTGCAACAACCTGTCTGGGTTGACTTTGGGTCAACCTGGGAGATGGGCCTTGGCTTGATCGGGCCTTGGACTGGGCCTAAGATGGGCCGGGTTGGAGTGTGTGGGTCTACAGCCCTAATTAAATACGAAAGGGTTCACATGCGACCCCGATGGTCCGAGACCAAGGCCCTGTGGGTTTGCCCGTATCATTAATAGTCTACACTAGATAAATACAATTCATATTTGATATCAATATAGCCACTTAAAAATGGTTTTACATGTTCTTTTTAACGTCAGTTTGTAGTGCATAGACAAGTAAACGATTGATTTGAAATCATTCTTGGAAGTTAAAAAGGTAAATAGCTATATAAGTTTTTTTTGAAAAAAGAACTAGAGTTGTATTTTTTTATAAGGTATGAATTAGACTGATCTGAAGATCGACTTTAAAATCAGTCTATGACATCTGATCTTTTCAGATGAGAATTTGAAGTTATGGATTTGTCAATTAATCTTCCAGTGAAATCGAATGACGGAGTTTTGCAATATGGTCGGCCACTCCATTAATTTCTCGAAAAATATGCATAATCCGCACTACCTCAAATGACTGGTATAGAAAGAGGATATCAGAGATGATGATCTCGATTTCCTAAAGGCAGTGTGAGATTTGGTTAAGAACATTGACAATTGTTAGATTATCGCTTTCAATTTCAATTTTTTCAAGTTTCATTTCTTTAATTTCAACAAGTGCATTTCTAACGGCAAAAACATTCGTTCGGAGTGTAGAACATTTACCGCATTGGTAAACATTGATTAGAATTTGTTCTCCTTTGTCATTTCTCCGCTTGAGGCTGTCGTCACTATATTAGCGCATTATTGTTGCGCTATTCGATGAGAACCCCCAAGCTTCAGTTAGTTGTACTTCGGACTGCCATCTTATTTCTCATAGGTTCACGAGAAACCTCATGCTCCGCTTGAGGCTTCCGTCGCTCTATTATTGCGCTATTGTCGCACTATTTGACGAGAGCCCCCAAGTTTTGCTTAGTTGCTCTTGGGGCTGTCATCTTTTTTCTCAAAAGTTGACGAGAACCGTCAAACTCCCCTTGAGGTTGCCGTTGCTCTATTAGCGCGTTATTGTCCCGCTATTTGACGAGAACCCCCAAGGTTCTCTTAGTTGCGCTTGAGGCTTCTTTCGCTCTATTAGCGCGTTGTTGTCACGCTATTTGATTAGAACCCCAGGATTCGCTTAGTTGCGCTCGTTGTTGTTGTCGATCTTTTAGCGTGTTATTGTTACGCTATTCGACGAGAACCCCCAAGCTTCTCTTAGTTAGGCTTGGGGCTGCCGTCTTATTTCTCATAAGTCGATGAGACCCTCAAACTCTGCTTGAAGCTGTCATCGCTATATTAGCGCGTTATTGTCGCACTATTTGACAAGAACCCCCAAGCTTCACTTAATATCCCTTGGGGCTGCCGACTTATTTCTCATAGGTTAACGAGAAACCTCATGCTCCTCTTGAGGCTTCCATCGCTCTATTAGCGCGTTATTGTCGCGCTATTTGACGAGAACCCCCAAGCTTCTCTTAGTTGCTCATGAGGTTTCTTTTGCTCTATTAGCGCGTTATTGTCGCACTATTTGATGAGAACCCCCCAGATTTGCTTTGTTGCGCTCGTGGCTGTTGTCGCTCTTTTAGCGTGTTATTGTCACGCTATTCGACGAGAACCCCAAAGCTTTGCTTAGTTAGGCTTGGGGCTGTTGTCTTATTTCTCATAAGTCGACGAGAACCCTCAAACTCTGCTTGAGGATGTCATCGCTCTATTAGCGCGTTATTGTCGCACTATTTGACGAGAACTCCCAAGGTTCACTTAAATGTGCTTGGGGCTGTCGACTTATTTCTCATAGGTCGACGAGAAACCTCATGATCCGCTTGAGGCTTCCGTTACTCTATTAGCGTGCTATTCGACGAGAACCCCCTAGCTTCGCTTAGTTGCGATTGGGATTGTCGTCTTATTTCTCATAAGTCGACAAGAAGCCTCATGCTCTGGTTGAGGCTTCCGTCACTCTAATAGCGCGCTATTGTCGCACTAATCGACGAGAACCCCCAAGCTTTGCTTAGTTGCGCTTGGGGTTGTCTTCTTATTTCTCAAAAGTCGACGAGAACCCTCAAGCTACACTTGAGGCTGTCGTCTCTCAATTAGCGAGTGATTGTCGAGCTATTTGACGAGAACCCCCAGGCCTCTCTTAGTTGTGCTTGAGGCTTTCGTCGCTCTATTAGTGTGTTATTGTCGCGCTATTAGACGAGAAGCCACAAGCATCGCTAAGTTGCGCTTGGGGCTACTGTTGCACTTTTAGTGCGTTATTGTCGCGCTACTCGATGAGAACCCCCATGCTTCGCTTAGTCAGGCCTGGGGCTGCCTTTTTATTTCTCATTAGTTGACGAGAACCCACAAACTCCGCTTGAGGCTGCCGACACTCTATTAGCGCGTTATTGTCGCGCTATTTGATGAGAACACCCAAGCTTTGCTTAGTTGCTATTGGGGCTTCCGTCTTATTTCACATAAGTTGACGAGAACTGATGAGTGCCAACCACTCCTCAACAACAAGCCTCAAGGCCCGGAGACTAGGGCCCGGGCCCGAGCCATGGCCCAATCCATCACCGCTTTAGTCCACCGGGCATTCAAGGAATCAGCCACCAAAGAGCCTCCGACCCAAAGTCCGCCCCTACTCGTGTGGACCCTCTCGGAGTGATGAAGACGTCGACGCCTCGATGCCACGACAATCAAGCCACCCGGCTTCGACTCCAAGGCACCAAGGCGCACGACAACCACCAAGAGGAAGCATACCCTGACACGGTCCAAGACTCGGCCGAGTCTTGGGCCGAGTCAGGGCAACAGTGCCTGACACGGTCAGGAACTCGGCCGAGTTCCTGGCCGAGTCAGGACCTGTCGAGCCTTGCTTTTCTCTTGCGTGTTACTCCCTTTTACTACTTGTTTTTATGTCTTGCTTTGCTTTTGTGGATGTGTGGACCCATTTGCATATGGGTTCCTAATCCCCTATACTATATAAACTTATGTTGTCTTCCTTTTCATTTAGTTGAAAAATATAGAAGTGGAATATTTCCCTTAGGTTGAGTATACCTCCCTAAGGCCTCCACTTACTTCTATCAACTCCAAGCATTCAAATCTTTCTCTTCTCAATCTCTCATCAATCCCTTAAGCATTTTTTCGAATCCACACAAAAAAACACTTGGGCTTTGTTCTTCTCGGCCAAGGAATCCCCCAACGAGGGCTTCCTTAGAATTCGCCGGAGCCACCATCCCCTTGGTTGATCGGCCCCATTCAAGGGTTCTCAAGCTTAGGAAGGAGGAGAAGGATCCCCTTGGGCTAGATCTAGCTTAAGGAGAAGCAAAGCCTCACCTTTGGAGGGTTGTTTCTCATCAATTGGTATCAAGAGCCAAGTGCCCAAGCTAAGTCATCTTCTCCCTTTAAAATTTCGTTTTTAATGATTCATGTTCATAGCTAGTATGTTCTCTTGTGTTGCTTCCATGTTTCCATGTGTTTTGCTCTTTGTTTCCCTTGCTAGCTAGAATTTTTTTTCTTGTTCTTCTTGTGTTGAGTTTAGTTTGCATGCTCAGATTTTCTCTTGTTTCCATGTGTTCATTCATGTTTTCCATGCTATTTTCATGTTTAGATTAGTTCTCCCTAGCTTCCCTTACAAAAACCCTAAAAAAAATTCCATCTCCGACGACCTCCACCACCTCCGGCCGCCGGAAAACCCCCTTTGCCGCCCTAGCTCCGACCACCACCACCCCATCTGCCACCCAACAGCCCCTACCAGCCGAACTCCCCCCTATCCCTTGCTTGCTTGCCCTTGTTTGAATTGTGTACTTGTGGTCCCCCTTGTCCTTTTGTCCCTTGCATGTACTTTGTCCTTGGAAGGCCTTCTCCACCTTCTCCTAGTACTATTTGTCTCCCTTGGCTATTTTAGGTAAAGACCAACTAGTACCTTAGGATAATGGGTTAGTGGGAGGTATTGGAGGACAATCTTAGTGGAGTTTTATTTAGGGGGGCTGAAATTATGATGTGGCAAGAGGCCCTCTTCCTCTTCTCTTCTTAGGCCTAGTCACACCACTACATGGTGACTTGGCAATTCTAAACAAAGAAAAATCTGCATCCCTTGTTGCCTTCATTACAAAAAAAGTGTTGTGGTTCCACTCCTTGCATCAACACACTAAGTCTTGCTAGTCTTTGCTTCATTTTCCTAAGAAAAAGTCATACATATTTTCAAGAGGTCAAAACAAAAGGCAAGAGACCAAAAAAAAAAGAAAAAAAAAAGAAGAAGAACCGAATTCAAAAAAAAAAAACAGAAGGGCAAAGTGAAGGTCAAGCTTCTTTTCTTTTCCTTCTTTCGGTTTGGTTCCACAACCCTTGGTGGGCTCTCTCACCCTCACTCGGCAACTTGGGCCACTAAGCCCTTCTCTCCATGTTCCTCTCTCCTTTTCCATATCTACTTCACCCTCTTGAGTGGACCCATAGGTTGGCCAAATTGCTCTCCCATTGAGCTTGCCATCCTAAGTTACCCTTTGGTTCCTTTATTTATATTAGCTTGAGGTATATACATTGGCTTGGTTAGAAGGTGTCTTGGGTTTCTCCCATTTGTCAAGTTACATGCAATACCCTCCCTTGTCTTCCCTTGTTTGAGCCTTTGCATTGAGCTTGCTTGTGTCTCTCATTTCATTTCCTAGACTTGTTCATTTTACCTATTTTGCTTGTTCCTTGGGAATTGTTTACTTTGTGTTCCTTGTGATCTCTTGTAGGTGAATTCACACATGGCGGATCACGTGGATCCCGACACTCGGAGCTCATCACCCACGCTCTCCCCTACCTCCTTTGCGGCTAGGCTCGCCGAGGAAAACCAAGCCAAGGAGGCAGCCGCCGAGGCCTTGCGCGTATCCCACCTTGAAATTGATACGCTCCTCCGTGAGAAGGAGGTCGCCAATGCCCGCATTGCTGCCCTCGAGCTTAGCTTGGCCACCATCGCCCCCAGTTTTCAGCCCACTGCGCCAAGCATAGAACCACCGCAGCCCGGGGTCGTCAACACCGACGCTTCATCCCGGAGCACGGCCGAGGCCCACCATGATTCCACGGCGCAAGCTCAGGGCAAGACGTCCATCGACATCGGCGCTTCATCCCGGAGCCCGGCCGAGGCCAGCCATGATCCCACGGCGCAAGCTCGAGGCAAGATGCCCGTGTATCCTTCCCCGCCGTCCGAGGCTTGGGCCCTCGCCGACCGCTTACCACCACCCCGGGAGCCGAGCTACTATGGCCATCCTCCGGCACGCACCACCTCACGTGGCTGTCATGATGCTCAACCGATGTCGGGCCGGCATCCGAATCAATATGCGGCCGCCTTTGAGAGTGAGCACTATCACCGCACCACCCGGGCTCCCGCCGGCGACGCCCTACCCCACCCCTACTATGGGTATGGCCATTATGAGGGCTTTGATGATGGTGATGAGGCCTATGGGGCCTATGAGGAGGATGACGTGTTTGATGAGGTCTTCCCCGAGCCGTTTGAGGAGGAGCCCTTGGCCGACTTGCTCCCCCGCCATTATGGACGTGACCGTGGCTATGACCGGCGCCCTTTGGATCGCCGTGACCCACATTGGCTCCCACCTCCACCGGCTAACTTCCGACGACGTGGGCAAGCTCCCCTCCGCGACCCGGCCGGGCCCGTTCCACACTATGGCCAATGCCGGAAGATCAAGGTTCAAGTCGAGCACTTCCACGGCGAATACGATGCGGCCACCTTCCTTGATTGGAAGCAAAGCACGGAGTATGCCCTCAACCATTGCCAATATGAGGACTACGAGCGGGTCGAGATTGCCACGCTCTAATTCTGGGGCCATGCTCGGGCTTGGTGGTTCCGCTTCACCAAGGAGAGAGAGAGACGCCGCTTACCACCGGTTGAGGCGTGGAACCAACTCATCTACGCCATGACCAAGCGGTACGTGCCGGAGGACTACCTTGAGCACATGCACCTCCAAATCGCCCTTGCCCGCCAAGGCACCCGCACACCGCTTGAGTTCTTTGCCGAGCTCGAGGAGCTTATTCACAAGTCCGGCGTGCCTACAACACCTGCCTCTCTCCGCACTATGTTCCTCCGTGGCCTTGACGTGGACATCCGTTGCGCTTGGGACTGCCGTATTATTTCTCATAGGTCGACAAGAAGCCTCATGCTCTGGTTGAGGCTTCCGTCGCTCTAATAGCGCGCTATTGTCGCACTAATCAACGAGAACCCCCAAGCTTTGCTTAGTTGCGCTTGGGGCTGTCTTCTTATTTCTCAAAAGTCGACGAGAACCCTCAAGCTGCACTTGAGGCTGTCGTCTCTCAATTAGCGGGTGATTGTCGAGCTATTTGACGAGAACCCCCAGGCTTCTCTTAGTTGTGCTTGAGGCTTCCGTCGTTCTATTAGTGCGTTATTGTCGCGCTATTAGACGAGAAGCCCCAGGCATCGCTGAGTTGTGCTTAGGGCTACTGTTGCACTTTTAGTGCGTTATTGTCGCGCTACTCGATGAGAACCCCTAAACTTCGCTTAGTCAGGCTTGGGGCTGCCTTCTTATTTCTCATTAGTCGACGAGAACCCACAAACTCCGCTTGAGGCTGCCGACACTCTATTAGCGCGTTATTGTAGCGCTATTTGACGAGAACACCCAAGCTTCGCTTAATTGCTATTGGGGCTTCCGTCTTATTTCACATAAGTTGACGAGAACCCTCAAGCTCCGCTTGAGGCTTCCATCGCTTTATTAGCGAGTTTGTGCCGCATTATTAGACGAGAACAACCAATGTTCACTTAGTTGCGCTTGGTGCTGCCGTCTTAATTCTCATAAGTCGACAAGAACCTTTAAGCTCCGCTTTAGGCTATGGTCACTCTATTAGCGCGTTATTGTTGCGCTATTCGACGAGAACCCCCAAGCCTCACTATGTTGCAGTTGGGAATGCCGTCTTAATTCTCATAAGCCGACGAGAACCCTCACGCTCTGCTTGAGGATGATGTCACGTTATTGTTGCGCTATTCGACTAGAACCCCCAAGCTTTGCCTAGTTGCACTTGAGGCTGTCATCTTATTTCTCATAAGTCGACGAGACCCCAAAGCACCGCTTGAGCCCGTCATTATTAGCATATTATTGTCGCGCTATTCGACGAGAACCCCCAAGCTTCGCTTAGTTGCACTTGGGGTTGCCATCTTATTTCTCATAAGTCGACAAGAACCCTCAAACTCCGCTTGAGCCTACGATTGCTATATTAGTGCGTTACAGCAACGCTATTTGACTAGAAACTCCAAGCTTCACATAGTTGCACTTTGGGCTGCCGTCTTATTTTTCTAGGTCGATGAGAAACCTAATGCTCCGCTTGAGGTTTCCGTCGTTGTATTAGCGCGCTATTGTTGTACTATTCGACAAGATCTGCCAAACTTTGCTTAGTTGCGCTTGGGGTTGCCGTCTTATTTCTCATAAGAAAACAAGAGCCCTCAACTTCCTCTTGAGGATTCTGTCTCTCTATTAGCGCGTTATTGTCTCGGTATTTGATGAGAACCCCCATGTATCTCTTAGTTGCGCTTGAGGCTTTCGCCGCTCTATTAGCGCATTATGGTTGCGCTATTAGAAGAGAACACCCAAGCTTCTCTTAGTTGCGCTTTCGTCGCTCTATTAGCGCGCTTTCGTCGCTCTAATTGACGAGAACCCCCAAGCTTTACTTAGTTGCACTTGGGGCTGTCTTCTTATTTCTCAAAAGTCGACAAGAACCCTCAAGCTGCGCTTGAGGTTGCCGTCTCTCAATGAGCGCATCATTGTTGTGCTATTTGACGAGAACCCCCAAGCTTCTCGTATTTGCGCACGAGGCTTCTATCGCTCTATTAATGCGTAATTGTTGCGCTATTTGACGAGAACCCCCAAGCTTCTCTTAGTTACGCTTGAGGCTTCAGTCACTCTATTAGCACGTTATTGTCGCGCTATTTGATGAAAACCCCCAAGCTTCTCTTATTTGCGCTTGAGGCTTCTGTCGCTCTATTGCCGCGTTATTGTCGTGCTATTTGACAAGAACCCCCAGGCTTCACTAATGTGCGCTTGAGGCTGTTGTCGCTCTTTTAGTGTGTTATTTTCGCGCTATTCGACGAGAACCCCCAAGCTTCGCTTAGTTAGGCTTGTGGATGTCGTCTTATTTATCATACGTCGACGAGAACCCACAAAGTCAACTTGAGGCTATCGTCGCTTTATTAGCGCGTTATTGTTGCGCTATTTGATGAGAACACCCAAGCTTCTCTTAGTTGCGCTTGGGGCTTCCGTCTTATTTCTCATAAGTCGACGAGAACCCTCATGCTCCACTTGAGGCTTACGTCGCTCTATTAGCGAGTTAGTGCTGCGTTATTTGATGAGACACCCCAATGTTTGCTTAGTTGCGCTTGGGGCCGCCGTCTTATTTATCATAAGTCGACGAGAACCCCTAAGCTTCGCTTGAGGCTATGGTCGCTCTATTAGCGTGTTATGGTTGTGCTATTCGATGAGAACCCCCAAGCCTTACAGTCGGGGGTCATGGAGATAAGAATGATTGCGGATTCGCATCGCGATGTTCAAAGATGACCGTGGGGGTCATGGAGATAAGATTGATTGCGGGATTTGCATCGTGATGTTCACAGATGACCGTCTAGGGTCATGGAGATAGCATCACGATGTAACTCAGTGGGGAGTGTGACTGGTATCACTAGTAGAAAAAACACTTTTAGAGGCGGGCGTTTTGACACTTATTGAGGCGGATACCGTATGCAGCAAGTGAGGGGGCTGCAACAAGTGGGACACTTTTTGAGGCGGGCATTTTACGCCTCTAAAAGGTACTTATTGAGGCGGGCATTCTATGCCCGCCTCAACAAGTCCCTCACTTCGGCGCCAAAGTGAGGCACTTTTAGAGGCGGGTCTATGGATGCCCGCCTCTAAAAGCCACTTGTTGAGGCGGGCCTATTGAGGCCCGCCTCAACAAGTCTTTTTTAAAATAAAAAATCGGGATCCCGGTTTTTTAGAGGCGGGAGGCCCGCCTCAACAAGTCTCTTTTTTTTTAAATAAAATAAAATTCGGGACCCCGGTTTTTTGTAATACCGGGGTCCTATTTGTTTTTTTTAAAAAAAAAATTAGCTCAAATGGATACACAATGTCGACATTTGCTTCAGTGCAAACAAGATCGTATCAACCAGCTCAAATGGATAAACAATCAGCTCAAATAAGATACATTCATCTGAACTGTTCCAATGGTTTTTTATAGAATTATCAGCCCTGTTTTATCAAGATAAAGAAAAGGAAAAGAAGAGGTAAATGCAAATCTGTTTCATATTTTAAAGAAATCCTGCAAATTGATAGTTCGAGGTCAGAATTTTCCTTATGGGATCATCAGTACAAACATGTGAAGATATCTAGCTAATATGACTTACAGAAACATGAACACAGTCTTCACGCAAGAAGTCAAGAGCATGTGGATGGTCAAGATCAACAGCCTGAGAAACATCAATGACGTGTAAGTGACCGTGCCCAAAAATAATTGAATTTCAGTCTAATACCGCTAAAAGTCTTGGTCTACATATAGTACCCAAAAATAGGCATTGGCTATATTTTCTTCCTTTTTTCCCGGATCTGAAGGTTAACTTCTGAAAAAGACTAGTTTTGAATCCCAACAAAAGGGGCATCAACTAGCTAATTACCTCATAGTACAATATGTTGTACTCGCTGAGATCTCCATGTACCAACTTGCACTTTTGATACAATGTCCGCATTGCTATAATAATCTGGAAAATGCATTATAACACTGAATGAGTCAAAAGAAATTAAAATAAAGGCAGAAATTGAACTGTTGATATTTTCTTATAGCCTAACTACAATAATCTCTCATTATTGAACTGATGTGTTCCCAACTTATATATCACCTTTACATAAGAAGTTCGAACCATTTGCTTACTAACCAAATCATGACAAAAAATTCCAAATCCAACCACAATTTTATCTTGGAATTTCATATATCATTTTCTCATATTTATTTATTTTGAACATTATATTTGAACCAGATGAGAAAAATAAATTGCAAAGAACAATTCTGATGGATTTCCAATGAACAAACCCAGGCAACATCTAATAGAATAGCAGAAACATTATAATGTTAACATTAGAAATGATGATTCATGTAAGCTATTGTCATAAAAAACCAGTAAAAAATCTGCATACTCAAATGAATTCTCCATTTGTCCAAGGGATATACAGTATGCCGAGCTAGATATCATCACTACCACCAGCACAATCAAAGGATAGAAGAACAAACCTCGAAATAACCTTCAAGTAACTTGTCTAGTGATAATGCAGCATCCTTAAGTCTAGGTGCCGCCCATCCTGCTTTACCTGAATCACAAAAGAGTTCACTAACGTCAAAATGTACACAATTGGGCGCAGGCCCAAACATTCGAAATGCGAAATTCAAACTAACATTCCCATTCCATCATAACACCAAAGACAAGAGAAGTCACCACACAGCAATCAATGTTTACATTATCATGTACGAGTCAAGCATAGAAAACCTACTTCTGAATATTAAATATAAATCCATGATTACCTGCGGATCTGGGGATGCAACTGGAGCAGAGTCGAAGATGCAGCCCTTGATCCTGACCGTCAGTGAAGGATCCTGCTTCTGAATATTGTCTAGGATGACTCCATATCTGCAGGAAAAAAATGAACAATCCAAATTTTCAATAAGATTCTTGGTAAGCGATCGATATTATATCAGCACAATCAACGAGGAGGAGAAAGTCAGCTCACGTTAACCACCCCACAAGTGCCATAACTGCTAAAGAAGTACCGATCGAACTATATGCAGTAATATGGAAATAATATTAGCATACAAGACACTTGTGGCACTATTAAGTGAGATATGTCTTTCTTATAACAGGTGGCAAAGCCCCATTTAGGAGCACATTTTATTCGGATTGATCATATAATACATAATTACCTTGGTTTTGCAATTCTTGAACCCATTTTAATAAGTGATCATATAACCCGTTTTAATAAGCCATCAATATCAGACAGGGGAAGGTCATAGAAAAGAGAGCAATTCAACTAGCAAATAAAATGACAAAATTTTATAAGAACCATGCAGTTCTATTTTCTAGGGATTCTACTGGATTATGAAAGTTCTATATCGACATAAATTCAAAGGCAACAACATGGGAAATCATGTTGGAAAATGAATCTTACATTCGTTTTTGCTTGAGGACTCTCATAGCTCGTGCCTTCACAGCATCTTGAGCAGGACCAGGTCGTGTTTTCTTGATCTGTTCTTTGTATCGCGCAAGTTCAGAGTCAAGCCTTTTTATCTTCTCATCCACATTTTCCCCTCGTTTACTAATCTGATATAGAAAAAACCCCAATTTTAAATTGTAGAAAGATAGTAGAAACGATCATATGTGCAGTAATGCAAAAAGCATATACTTTTGTTCAATAACTATCTAACTAAATCTACTTATAACAACTTCTGACCAATTTTCAGCCCCAAAATTTCTAAACCCTAATCAAAAGCAGCCGTTCATTAAAATCCCAAAACCTAGCCAAAATACCACCTTCCCAAATTCTCGAAACCCTAATTTAGGTTACCAGAATAAAACACGGATCTCATCCAAGAAATCAATCAACCAATTCAAAGCATTTACACATTAAGGATGTTAAGAACAAAATCAAGAGATGGAGAATTACTCGATCAATAGCATCTCCAATGGAAGGAGGCGGGTCTTTCTGTTTCTTAACACCGAAAACGAGGCTGTCGACGAAACAGGACTGAGGTCAAAAGTAAAAAAATATACTTAAAATTCGAATTGCACAAATCTAAATCAAATAAGACGATGTTGTAGATCTAAAGCAACAATTGCACAAGGATTCTAAAGTAACACTTACACAAATCTAAAGCAATTGATCAAAGGGGCGAAGTGCTTATCGGAAGTGAGAATCGCCGGATTGAGACCACCGGATTGAGGCCGAGGAGAAGCGAGAAGAGCCAGAGAGACCACCGGAGACCCGCGACGAGCCGGAGAAGCCGCGACACGACGGAGAAGCCGTGACGAGCCGGAGTTGGAGAGGGGCGAGCGAGTTCGAGAGGGGCGAGGCGAGGCTAGGGCTACTGAGAGGTATCGGGATGAAAGAAAATAAAAGAGGGAGAGAGAAAGAAAATAAAAGAGCGAGAGAGAAAGAAAAACACATTTGTTGAGGCGGGCATATGGAGGCCCGCCTCAATAAAACTTAATAGAGGCGGGCATTTTCGCCCGCCTCAATTACGTAAAATTAGAGGCGGGTCTAACATTGGCCCGCCTCTAATACTTTAGCGGTATTAATTTTTCGGAAATTTTTTGAGGCGTATAATATTTTGCCCGCCTCAATAGAATTTTTTGAGGCGTATAAAATAATTATCCGCCTCAAAAACCTGAAAAACTGATTGCGTAGGACGTTGTTGAGGCGTTTTGTTATAGGCCCGCCTCTAAAAGGGCGCCTCAACAAGTGTTTTTTCCACTAGTGTATAGCTTATGGCATCACGGCGTAACTCAACGGGGAGTGTGACCGGTTTGGCATATGGCGTCACATCTAAACTCAAAGGGGAGTGTTACTAATATAGCCTATGGCGTCATGACATAACCCAACGGGGGGTGTGATCGATATAGCCTAGCGTCACAACGTAACCTAGGGGGCGGTGTGATCGATATAGCCTATAGCGTCATTGTGTAACTCAGCAGGGAGTGTGATTGCTATAGCTAATGGAGTGACATCGTAACTCAGTAGGGAGTGTGATCGGTTTATCCTATAGCATCGCAGCTTAACTCGCTGGGGAGTGTCACTGATATAGCATGGCATCACGATGTAACCCAGTGGGGGTGTGACCGATATAGCATGGCATCACGATGTAACCCAATCGGGGTGTCATCCATATAGCCTAGAGTGTCAGGGCGTAATTAGCGAGGAGTGTGACCGTTATAGCTAATGACGTCATGACGTAACTAAACGGGGAGTGTGACCAGTTTAGCCTACGGCGTCACATTTTAACTCAACGGGGAGTGCAACTGATAAAGCTTGGCTTCACAAAGTAACCAAGCGGGGGTGCGATAGATATAGCCTAGAGCTTCATGGCCTAAATCGGCGGGGAGTGTGACCAATTTACTTGATGGTGTCACGACCAAGCTCCAAGGGAACAACGTCGATATAGACTATGGCGTCACGACGTAACCCAATAGGGGGTGTGATCGATATAGCCTAGGGGTGCGATGTAGCTCGACCAGCCGTAGCTCTGGGGGCGAGAATGTAGCAAAGGAATAATGAAAATAATCACTTTCTTTTATTGAATGAATTGAGTTTTGATAAGTAACCTGCATAGAATCTAAACTGGATTAGAAATAGTACTTCTTAAGGTGTGTCGCATTCTAGCTCCGGATGACAGGCACGCCTTCAGGATTTGCTAACTCGTAAGCGCCTTGTTCGACTACCTTGGTGATTTGGAATGGACCTTCTCAAGTAGGCCCTAATTTTCCAACATTCTTCTCCATTGTGTTCTGGAACACTTTGCGCAATATCCAGTCTCCAACTTGGTGCATCTTCATCCATATATTGCGATTGTAACTCTTGGTGACCCCTTGTTGGTATGTTTCCATCCTGATGGTGGGGTCGTCGCATAGCTCATCGATGGTGTCCAACATGAACGTCATGAGCGACGTGTTTCTTTCCTCCGTGACGAGGCGATAGCGAGTTGTGGGGACCTGAACTTCAATGTGCTAAACAGCTTCGCTGCCAAACACTAATGAAAGGGTGTTCTACATGTCACAATTTTTGGAGTTGTGCGATCTGACCATAGGATGGATGGTAATTCATCTTCCCATAAGCCTTTTGCCTTTTTCAGCCTTTTCTTCAGGTTGTTGGTGATAACTTTGTTGCTGGACTCAGCTTGACCATTAGCCTATGGGTAGAGCGGCGTTGACGCGATATGTTTGATTCTCATTTCCTGGAAAAAACTAGTACATATAATTGCTTATTATGACCCATTGTCGCAGACAATTATGTCGGGGACACCGATTCAAAACGTCTTAAAATGTTTCTTCATATAAATGATATGACATACGAGTCCTTGATCTCTTTAAACGCCCCATCTTTGATCTATTTAGAAATGTAGTCTGTCATGGCGAGCATGAAAACACATTGACAAGACGCCACTGGTAGATTTCCGACAATGTCCATTCGCCACTTCATGAAAGGCCGAGGGGATGAGATCGGGTTTAGATCTTCAGAGGGTTAATGAGACACTAGACCCTGTCATTGACAAGAATCATACTTCTTTGCATAGTTTATAACATCTCTCTTCATGGTAGGCCAGTAATATCATGATGTGTGGGCGCGCAATGTTTAGTTCCTTCCACTAGAGTGATTTCTGCAGTCTCCATCACGGAATTCATGTAACACGTTTTGGACTTCGTCTTCTTGGAGACATCTTAGATAGTATCCAGTGGTTGACCATTTGAGCAACATGTCATCTTTGAGGGCAAAAGATGACGACTTGGCACGAAGTCGTCGAGCCTCATTCGTGTCGGGTCGTAACTCGTCATACTTGTGCCAATTATAGAATGGTGTAATCAAGGATTCAGATTCGTTAGAGTAACTGACTTGCATTGGGATCGGCGTGTTGGATAGTTTGTTGATGGCGGGCGCTTCCACATGTAGAAAGGGAATTTTCTTATACTCTCTTGGGTCGATGACAGACCCGAAATTGGCTAGCGCGTCAGCTTCTACTTTGGTGTCCCTGGGAACTTGATTAATGTTGAACGTTTCAAAGCACTTGTTGATGTCGCGAACGACTTACATGTAAGTTGTCATCTTCGAGTCACGAGTTGCATATGCTTCATTGATTTGATTCACGATTAGCATGTAGTTGCATATTATTTCTAGGTTCTTCACTCTTGTCTCATTGGCAATGGTGATTCCAGTCACGAGCGCTTCATATTCTTCCTCATTGATTGTTAATTTGAATTTGCATCTCAAGGATTGGGCCATCCTATACCTCTGTGGTGATTTTAGGACAACCCCTAGTCCCATATTATTCTGATTAGAAGCTCTGTCAGTGTATAGTGTCTATGTTGGGCTAAAATCAGCCACGGAATCTGCCAAAGCTTGCGAGTTGATTTTTGTGCGGGTCTAGTATTGGATGTCGTAGCCGCTGAGGTAGACTGCTCACTTCGTTATCCTCCCAGATAGCTTTGGTTTTCTCATCACGTTCTTGATGTGATAGTTGGTCCTTTCTTTGATAGTGTGGGCTTTGAAGTAAGGTTTCAACTTGATGGACCATGTGATGAGGGCTAGGGTTTACTTCTCCATTGAATACCTTGTCTCCGCGTCTAACAACTTCTTGCTCACATATTAGACGACCAATTATTCGCCGTCTTCTTCTCTCACTAAGACGACGCTTGTTGTTGTTTCTGTTATTGCCAAGTAGATATACAAGGTTGTGCCATTTTTAGGTTTTGAAAGTAGTATTGGAGAGGCTATGTACCTTTTCAATTCATGGAAGGCTTCTTCGCTCTCGCATGTCCATTCAAAAAAGGATTTGTTTTTCTTCAAGACATCATAGAATAAGTGATTCCTGTCTGACGCCTTCGAGATGAACCTGTTAAGGGCGGCGACTCTAGGATTTGCACATCACGACCTCTTTCATGTGTTTGGGCATCGTACTCATCACCATACTCTTCTTTTATAATGAGACGTGTTCGTCTGAATTAGTCTTCCCGTCGTACGACGACATGTCTTGGACCGCGTATTTTTTAGGAATCTCGACGTGAGCGATGGCGTCGACGAAGGGTGTGTTGGAGTAGCAGTCGCCGCCTTCCTCTTCTATGGGCATGGGCATCCCTGGTATTTAAGCAAATCTCTCGTCTAGGGTTTTGAGCTTTTCGCACCACTTTTTATTCATGATTTCATCAAATGACTTTGTTGGTATCGTAACCATTGGATCTATTGTCTCAAGGTCGTGGACGGCCAGGTGAATTGTTACTGCTAGTGGGTGATGGGATACCCCAACATCGGCTGACGGCATCATGATCGGAGTAGAGAAAGACGAGTTCAAAAAGACGGACCTGTGATCGAGGCGTCGAACAGTGTTATCGCCGCAGATGTACTAGAGTCGGGAACGATGTGCCGGTAGCGGAATTGACATACTCAGGGAACACAAGGCCTCGTTTTCCGTTAGCAGCTCTAGGAGCCTTGCTTCGGATTCGGTCCTTTTAGTGGCATGTGACTCTTCCAAAGCTTTCATCATTTTGCGAAGTTCTGTCATGTCAGTGGTATATTGATCCCCTTGACCGCTAGGACCGGCCTGGTTGGTCGGGTCATGAGAAGGGTTTGTCGTGGTTGTGATGGAAACATCTCTATACTTGACAACGTCATTGGTGGTTGGTCCGTCGTTTGACATGATGATGTGGTTTATAGTATTTGATGTTTGAAAAAGGTATAATCTTTTTCACTCCCAACCCCACGGTGGGCAGTAATTATTTTGGGTAGACTTCGTATCATGATGCTATCCGCTTTGACTGTGGAGTATGGGGTCAATGACTACACATTGGCTTGAAAGAACGAGTCGTTTGAGAGAGAATAGGGATAGTGTTTAGTATGAACTTGTATGAGAGTATGATCGCAATAGCTTGAATAGATAGTGTCTTACAAAGTCTTGGCACTCTCCTTATATAGGGGTCGAAAGGTAATCTTCTACGGAATAGGATCTTACCATAAAAATAAGATAATATTTTATCTTGGAGCTTAAGATAAAATAAACAAACGTGGTAGAAAACATTTCATTGTATCGAACAAGGAAACTATATTTGCAACATTTTAAATCTTCTACCGTAACCCAAAATTGGGGCACGTCATATATATGGAAACAATATCTTCCCGCTTGCGTTGCTTGTCGCTCAACCTCTGCGTCCTCATGACGGTCATACCCAAGTCATCTTCTTATAACAACACTGATGATGAACCGCATCTTCACATCTTGCCGTGTCAGGGCTCTTTACTTGGACACGATCATAGCACCCTAACATGTACCACCTACAAAAAAGTAAGGTTTGTACTCGTTCGGATGAAGGATAGGTACTACCTTTTTAGATTTACTTCGGATTTGATATGTTTAAATGGATAGGTGCCACCAACAAACAAATAAATGGAAAAGTTAAACTTGTAAACTGAATTGAAATAAACTTAATTAAAGTTTAACAATGGGCTTTTTTCTTAATCTTCTCTGCCTCAAACAATGCCAAGAGGAAGAGCATAAAAAGGAAGAAATAAAATGCAAGGTAAAGGACCCTTCACATGGTGCACTTGAAGTCGATGCCTCTTGGAGTAGCTTGACATAAATGGTCGAACATACCAAAAAAAAAGCACCAATTTATACATATATAATACACAAAGACCCAAATGTCATATCACACTTCATTTGGAGGAATAACGCTCGAGTTGTTCCTTTGCACATGTAGCGGCCATGAGTTTGCAAGGCATGGAGCAAAGCCACTTCACCAAAAGACATAAATGATGGGCTATCCTTCAGGCATAAGACCTTGTTGAAGGTCAGTTTGAAGGTATCGGGCTCATGATCGAGTAATGGAACCAGGAGGTTGATCGGTGTACTCTTGGACGTTGGTAGAGTATTGGACGTTGGCACAAGTGTGATCATGGACGTTGGTATAGGCACCGCCATGGACGTTGGCACAGTCGTGGACGTAGATGATGTCATGGACGTTGACGCAGTCACAGACGTTGAGGTGATGGATGCAAAGGTGAAGACTCCTTGATTGACCATGCACGTGGTCAAATAATCCTCCCTCCCTTGAAAGGGATTCGACCTTGAATCCAAGCCACCTACCACAAGAAAACGCAAAAAGTCATGTTCCTCAAAAACACCAACAAAGTCAAGATTTGTGTGATTCAACATAGCTTTCCCTAGATGCCTAGCGTTTATAAACAAAAAAATTGAAGTGACTCCCCTTATTGATATGAGCCTTATCTCCAAAAAGAAAGATAGAAAAACTCAAATGTGAATACTTAGACAATACTCCTAGCAAACTAGCAACATATATGCCATAGTTGAGAAAAAATGTTCATGACAACTAGCTTGCATGAGATAGGAAGCGGAAAAGATAATTCCCTTAGAGTGTGGCAACTTTTTGGGACCATGGATCAATTCATGAGACATGGGAAAATTCCTTGCTCATCCTTCTATTGTAGAAATGGTATCAAGATCTTCCTTCCTTGCTCAATATAGCTCGGCTACACTCATGGGCTTAAGACAATGCCACACGCCTTCCTTCTCAAATCGAAGCACATTGTTATAGTCCTCATGGAGAACGTCGACTAGGTCATACTGCCATGGCCACCCCAATAGCAGATTACATATGGTGAGAGGTACGACATCACATATTTTCGAATTTGTGTAAACTACCATCTCAAAACTCACAAAGGCATTTTTGTTCCCAATTATGCGATGGTCCGCCATAATCCAGCCAACAGGATAGGGCCTTACATGATCAATTGTCTCAATTCCAAGCCTTTAAACCACCGATTTAGAAATAATGTTGTGGTCACTTCCACTATCTGCTATATCCAGAAATGACGTTGTGAGACCCTCGATTACACACTTGTGGTAGAATGCTTGAGATTGTTTATCCAGATTAGGGACCCCTTGTGATGAAGTAGTTCTTGAATGTAGGACTGTATCGGAGGCACCTCCATATGCCCATCTACTAAAAATTATGTCCATAGAAATCACAAAGCAGTCACCTACACAAGTGTAGGCAACAATGCTTCTACTTGAGCCATATCGGCCATGTCGTCGTCACCCTCCTTTCTTTCTTCTTCGTAGAACTCATACTCTCCAAGAGAAGTCATATGAACTTGCTTTTTGGTTGGGCAATCCCTAAAATGGTGACCTTGTCCGATGCACTTGAAACATTGACATCCATTGTTCACGTGTTAGCATTAATCGGCACTGTGTAGGTTGTCTCCCTTTTGGCCAATTCCTTACCTTTATAGAAGTTATCTCCCACCTCTTAGAACTTTCCGCCAAACTCTCCACGCCCCTTTGAAATGAGGCGTCCACTTGCGTGGCATAGTGCACAGTGTCATGGAGGGGCTTATATCGTTGCAACTCCACCTACGCACTAACTTCAAAATTCAGTCCATAAATGAAATTAGAAAGGATACACTTGTCGGGAAATTTGACTCTCGCCCTCACAACGAGTTGGTACAAGTCCTTGTAATAGTCCTTAGGTGACAGACTTCCTTGGTGCACCCGCTTGAGCATGATAAGCATTTATTGCTCAAAATTGGATGGCACGAAGGGGTTCCTCATGGCAGCCTTCAATTTCGCACGTGTGTCTATCGGATGATCCATGTTGAACTCCTTAGATTATTTCTCGTCGCTCGACCCAGAGGGAGGTTCTTGGGCATTGACGAGGTCGTCAAGGGTTTAAGTGGAGTGATTGTAACACCCCGAATTTATGATTATAAGCACTACCCATGTTAACAAGACCTTTTTAGTATCAGGATGGGTGACCTCATGAGAAGTCATTGAGTTGACATGCGTTAGCGCTTCTAAATCATCGGGTCTTACATATGTCCCCTTATATAAATGTTTCACAAAATCTAACTTAAAGATATAATATTTTCCTTGTAGAAATGTTTTTCTCCAAATATTTGATCACTGAGGTTACATACCCTAGTTACCATAAAAAAAACCCTAAGGACGAGTAACACACCTATAACGATCACTTTTCTAAGAATAACTAGTTTCCTTCTTTCCTTGAAATCTGATATAATTTTCTCTTCCTTGATCTCCAAGTCATTGTCCAAGATCTCACTTTCCTTCTTTGCTCTTCACCGACTTCCAAAACCTTAACCACTTCCTTGCAGTCGTTGACCTTTAGAGGAGCCTTCGCTTTCTCGATCAATCACTCTGTTAATCTCAATTATGTCCAACTCTCTAAACACTTTCTGTGCGTCATAAATCTATAATTATACAGATTATCAAAGTCTTATACATATACCTGCAAAACTTAACAAACCATCAACTTGGAGGTTTGTGACATCAAAATCAGAAATCTAGTTATATGCATTACGTTTCATCTTTTACCAAATTTATTGTATAGAAAAATTATCTTTCTTCTCTATTAATCACTATGTAGTTTTTCATTTCTTTATAGTTTTTCTCTCTTTATGTTGGTGAGAGTTTATAGTGTTTTTCAATTTCATTTCACTATACTGATCTAATGTGTAGGTCTCCGTTACGACAAATTATTTATCTTCCATACTTCATAGTCGATTCTACGCCATGTCTTTTGGAACTATTGGGATCGCTATCTTCATCCATATATGAAACTATTGTTTTTATTTTGAATATCTTAAATTTATAATTTAAAGAGCCAATAATGTTATATATTAGATATAGTCCCTATTCCAAGATACTTCTCTCTTTTTTATACGAAGGAGAGGAAGTATTCTTACAAATTAATTGAAAGAAAAAACAGCTTAATACAAAACTAAGTGAGGTATAGCCACGTCTCTGACATTATTTGATAGCAAACTAATAATGCATAAAAGCGGTCCTAATAAAACATGCAAACCATAAAGAAAATTTAAAGTAAGAGAAGTCAGTGCATTAGCGACGCAGAAAGCTTTTCGGTAGACATGACGGAGCTAGACATAACAATTCTTAAGTATATATAGAGCCTTGGCAATGAGATACCAAACTAAAGAGAAGATGACAATTAACTGTCCACACATAAACTTACCACCGGATATGGTCTATTTATACGCGACCGTTAAATACGCTCAATTTTTTTTGTTTTTTATGCTAAAAAAAGGCACGTGTGCACAACGCGAGGGCGAGAACATGTCACGGTCACGCAAAGCGTAAGCGTGACATTTTATTGGATATCCGATTTTGCGGAATAAAAAACACAAAAGGGTCACGGTCACGCTGACTATTTTAATATTAAAAAAATAAATTTTAAATAAAAATAAAAAATATTTAAAAAACAAAGTTGCGCCCATACATTGCGTGGGCGTGACTACTTTCATACAAAATAAAATAAAATAAAATTAAAAAAAAATTATAATTGTTTGTTTTTATTTAATTTTTTACTTATTATATATTTTATTTTAATTTTTTAAAAAAAAATTATTCTATATTCAAGATATGAGATTTAGGGTCTTTGGCACCCCAAAAATAAGAAAAGACATGTTATGGACGCTCTATGGGTTTCAAGATTAAGAGTATGAAAATAATAAGTTAAGTATAGTGTAATTTTGACTTCATTATCGTATTATTCGAATATCGATTTTACTAAATATAATGTAATCGAAAATTCATTGTCGTATTGTTCAAATCTCAGTTATACGAAATATAATGTAATCACAACTTTATTATAGTAATGTTTGAATATCGGTTATACTAAGTATTGTGTGATTTTAACTTCATTATAGTATATTAAAATATTGGTTATACTACGTATAATTAATCTTAAGTTCATTACCGATCGTATTATTCAAATATTAGTTATCCTAGGGTTTCTAGGGTATGGGATTTAGGGTATCCCAGAATCCCAAAACAAGACGAAAATGGTATGAACTCCCTAAGTGCTACAAGAATGATAGGGTATGAAAATAACATGGTTTTGAAAACCGTAAATTCGAAACCCTTCTAATCATAAGGTTTCTAGGGTATGAGATTTAGGATATCCTGAAACCCCAAAACAAGAAAAAAATAGTATGAACTCCCTATGTACTACAAGCATGATAGGGTATGAAAACAACATGGTTTTGAAAACCCTAAATATGAATCCTACTTACCCTAGGGTTTTTAGGGTATGGGATTTAGGGTATCCTGAAACCCTAAAACAAGACAAAAATGGTATGAACTCCCTATGTGCTACAAGCATGATACGGTATGAAAATAACATGGTTTTGAAAACCCTAAATCTGAAACCCTACTTACCCTAGGATTTTCTAGGGTATGGGATTTAGGGTATCCCAGAACCCCAAAACAAGATAAAAAAATGGGCATGAACTCCCATTGTGCTACAAGAATAATAGGGTATAAAAATAACATGGTTTTGATACCCTAATTCTGAAACCCTACTTACCCTAGGGTTTATAGGGTATGGAATTTAGGGTGTCTCGGTACCCCGAAACAAGACAAAAAAGTATCAAATCCCTATGTGTTACAAGCATGATAGGGTATGAAATAAATATTGTTTTGAAAGTCCTAAATTTGAAACCTTGTTTACCCTAGGGTTTCTAGGGTATGAGATTTAGGATATCCCGGAATCCTGAAACAAGACAAAAAATGTATCAACTCCG
Source organism: Rheum nobile (assembly GCA_027886185.1). NCBI lineage: Eukaryota > Viridiplantae > Streptophyta > Magnoliopsida > Caryophyllales > Polygonaceae > Rheum > Rheum nobile. Next base: position 125,695 of record WOAB01000211.1, on the reverse strand, counting down.
TATGTGCTACAAGCATGATAGGGTATGAAAATAATATGGTTTTGAAAGTCCTAAATCTATAACCTTGCTTACCCTAGGGTTTCTAGGGTATGAGATTTAAGGTATCCTGGAACCCTGAAACAAGACAAAAAATGGTATCAAATCCCTATGTGCTACAAGCATGATAGGGTATGAAAATAAAATTGGTTTGAAAATCCTAAATCTGAAACCCTACTTACCCTAGGATTTTCTAGGGTATGGGATTTAGAGTATCCCGGGACCCTAAAACAAGACAAAAAGTGATATGAACTCCTTATGTGCTACAAGCATGATACGGTATGACAATAACATCATTTTGAAAACGCTAAATCTGAAACCCTACTTACCCTAGGGTTTTCTAGGGTATGGGATTTATGGTCCAAAATTCGAATAATACGATCGATAATGAACTTAAAATTACATTATATATAGTATAACCAATATTTGAATAATAAGATAATTGAGTAATAATTACACAATACTTAGTATAAGCGATATTCGAACAATAAAATAATGAAGTTGTACTTACATTATACTTAGTGTAACCGATATTCAAACAATACGATAATGAAGTTTTGATTACATTATACTTAGTATAACCAAAATTTGGATAATACAATAATGAAGTTAAGATTACATTATACTTAACTCATTATTTTCATACTCTATAATCTTGAAACTCATAGAGCGTCCATAACCTGTCTTGTTTTCGGAGTCTTAGATATCTTAAATCTCATATCTTGAATATATAATTTTTTTAAAAATTTAATACAAAATAATTTATAAATAAAATAATAATATTACATTTTTTTAATTTTAAATTTTTTTTATATTAAAAAAGTCTCGCCCACGCATTGCGTGAGCGTGACATTTAAAAAAAAATTATTTATTTATTTAAATTTTTTTTTTACTTTGTCACTAAATGTGACAAAGAGTCTCGCTCACGCAAAGCGTGAGCGAGACTCTTTTTTAATGTTGTAAGCTAGACATGTCTAGATGCATTTAATACTAATATGGTGGTCTAGGCATCCATTCATCTAAATGAAACTTACATCACTTCCAGTATATTTTAAAGCTTGAAAATTAATACTTACATTTTTTCATGGTTAATTGGAGTGTACAACGGTCAATGTTATATTGTTATGTCGTGCTATTCATTAGCGTCTTTCAGTTTTGATGGGTGAAGTTCAAATTTCAAACAAATGAATTAGTGTACACCCGATAACATTAAACTCTTTTCAAGTATCAAAAAATCAATTTGAAATGAATTAAGATAAGAATAATAACAGTTTTAAGTTGTAGAGGTTAATTCAGGTGCGAAAGCCAAACCCCCCCCCCCCCCCAACCAAGGCGGACTTGTAGATTAATCTGGATCATTAGATCAAATTTATGTGTAAATGTGTTTTAAAAGAAATCAACAGTATTTTTGTAAACAAGTCAGTTGAAATAACATAAGCCATTTGATTTTTTTAATCAATAGTTGAGATTCATGTTTTATTCAAAAAAGATCATGTGTCAAGCACATTCTTCATTAATTGCATTTTCGTAAGTAAAAGAACGCACTTTATCAAAAGACGTTGTATTGTGAGTGAGTGTGTGCATCACAACACATGAGAATGTGCATCCAAGTGTCTGGAAAATGTTTATCTCTTCATCAAAAAGACTTATTTTTTGGAGCTTGTCAATCGATGTGTGTCCATGTTCATCACAGCCTATAGAAAATGTGTGTCACAACACATAACAAATATGCATCACATTCCATAGAAAATGTGCTCCCTTTATTAAAAAGACTTAGTTGTTTAGAGCATGTGTATTGTATGTGCATCACATTTCATTGGGGTTGTGCATCACAGTCCATAGAGAATGTGTGTCACAATGTATGGGCACTAGTACAAAAATGATCTTTTATCTCGTGAGAAAATAGCCCGGACCACCTATATTCGGGCTAATAAGTAACTAAATATTATGGAATTACGTTTTTTCATTTTTGGATAAGAAAAGAGCCCGGATATATGGTAGAACGCTCAGGCTAAATAATTCATTGCACTTTGAATGTTATAAGAAAATAGCTCGGGCGTGTTTTTAGTGTTAAGATCTGGGCTATTAAGTAGAAATTGTATTCCCCTTATATGAATATAGCTCGGACGTAACCAACTGCTTAACATCCGGGCTATTTAATCAATTTAGACTCAATTATATAATCCGGGCATTCATACACCCGGGCTAAACAAAATTGCATTTTTTATTTTTAATAAAACAAAATCCTCTCTACCCTGCAAATCGTCTCTACCGATTTATCCTCCATCCCCACAATTTCCCGTCTCCCTGCATCGCCCTCCTCTCCCTCCATGGCCCTCCTCTTCATCGTTCTCTCTATTTCTTGTCTTCTTCTTCTTATTCACTCTTCAGCCCGCATCCGTATATATCCCCTCTTCTCTCCTCTCCCTCCAGCCGGAACGAAGGAATCGAACATCTTCAACCTGTCGGGTCCGTTCACCGACTTACTTGGCGCCTTCAGAAAGTGGGATTCTCAAGTGGGTTGCTTGAGATTCATGGAGAATGCAGTGCTTCATCCACAAGCGATTCGGGTTCCCTGTAGGGTTTTGAGGGTCATCGAGGATCCGAGTGTGATGGGTTAAAATTAGGGTTTAATAGCATTTTGGTCAATGGATGGACTTGGATTCCTGATAATTTGAATAACTTGTATTCATGTGATTGCAGGGTGAGATGCTTGTGGAATACTGATGTCTTGGCTGATAATTAAGCTCGATGCTTAGTTTCTTGAAACAACTACTCCCCCTCTCCAGGTGAATTCTTCTAGTCCATTTGGGATTTTTTTTTATTGCAGTGTTTTTCAATTGATGTTTTATTGTTAAATTGTGCGACTGTTGAATTTTAGGTTGCTAGCTGCTTATGTTGTTGGATTTCATCCTTAATTCACATTCAATCCGGTTGTTATATTGGATATAGTGGAAAATTTTGAATGTTGATCAACAATTTGTAACAATATCTGCTTCTGAGTTCTTATGTATCATATTGCATAGAGTCCGCTATCAGATATTCACAAACACTGCTACTTGTATACACTGAGTAGCCATCTTACCTTATTGTTTGTTTATTACTAGGTCATGCACCAGATGTCAATTTTGTACATTAATTTGTTTACAAAGCAATTTGCTTGCTAGCCAAACGGCAAAATCTTGCCCCAGAAGTGAGCTTTCAGTTTCATCAAAACCGCGTCCAGTTATAAGTGGCACATCTGCAAGAAGTACATTAGACCGGCAGTTTGGGAAGAGAAAATATGTACAGAGTATGTTTACTTTCATGAGCTTCACCATGCTAACTAGTAGATACTACATTGACAATTATTTGTTTAATTTCTATCATTGTTTTTTTGTTAAAGCATAGCCTTTTCCATATCATACTTGTTGTTTAACTATTTTTTTCCATGTTTCCCAAATTAAAGGACCTCATTCTAATATGTGGCTTGTAAAGGCCTTCTTCTGATAATTAACCTATTCATTTTTCATGCTAGAGCCAACTTTATTACCGACCTATATCCTATTTTTAATAATACCCCAACTTTTAAAATTATAAAAAAATTCAACGTGATATATTTTCTGGGACAAGTCATAAGTATTCCATTCCTTCTGCATATCATTTCTCAAGTATTAAAATTTCATCCATGTATTTGTAAGTTGCATATCATTTCACCTGCACATTGTTTGTATGCAATAACATTTTTATGAAGTGGGTTAAAATTACAAATTTTAGTTATATGAAGTATCCTAGTATTGAATTTCATTCAAAATATTCATCTTATTTTATTGAACTTATTTCTCAACAAAGGATTGTGATTTAATTATGTATAATTTACTACTGCTTGATTTTATTAGAAAAGATAGGTTAGTTTTATTTGATTCCTATTAGGAAAAAGTGATAGCCTTAGTTTGTTACCATTAGAACCAAAGGGAACTCCATTTTCATAGAGTGTACAAAAATGTGGTGGTTGCAAGGAACTTCAATCTTATAGAGTGTACAGAAACATGTAGATGAAGTCCCCTTAATCTTACAAATCATATCATCGAGGCCTTTTTATTCATTTAAATCCTTCCAATTTGATGTAGTGTATTTGCACTTCATTTGTACATTATCATATGAAGCTTACCCATCTCTTTTATATTCAATTAATCCTTCTAATTTGATGTAGTTTATTTGCACTTCATTTGTACACTATCCTGTAAAGCTTATCCAATTGGTTTTTCTTTTTTGCTTTGATTCCCAATTTATCAACTTTATTATCTGAAATTTTTTGTTTCTTGGCAGGCACTTAGTAGTCAAGGTTTCATAGGAAGTAAGTGATGTTCCATATGCAGACTATTTTCAAGCCTGCTAATGAAGATCGGGCAACCACTCGTGGCTCAGAGTCAAGTGCTCGAAGGAGGTGGAGACCGCCATTTGTGGCTCCATTATACTGGCTAAGCTTTTTGTGATTTTGGTCAGGAGAGGATATTTGGGTAACAAGATCGGGCAGCCACACACTGTGCCCTACAAGGTGACCGGAAAGTGTGATTCAATTACAGTGAGGATGGTGTCGGCACCTCTTGGTTCAGGTATTGTTGTTGCTCGTGTTCCTAAGAAGGTCTTGCAGTTTGTTGGTATTGAACTTTGTCAAGGTATGAGACACAACCTCAGGTTTATGAATCTACTCAGAGTATATCACTTGTTCCTTTATGGCTTCTCTTCTTGTTGGTGCATATGCTTGTATTCAAACTGATGGTGCTGGGATGAACTTGATGGATATCAGGAAACGAGAATGGTCTAAATTAGCTTTACATGTAAGCTTAATTTGTTCTTTTTTAGACACTAGCTAGCGTGTTATACATATAAGAATGGTAAATGAATGCTATTGGAACCTACTTTTGAATTTTGATATAGGCCATAGAACCAGGTTTGGAGGAAAAGCTTGGAAAGTTAGCTCATGCCTATATTGTGGCTGGATTGATTGCCTCATACTTTGTGAAGAGGTTTCTACTTAGTATTAATGCATCATATATATGATGTTGAACAATTATAGTAATCAACTACTATTGCTATCTATTTCAGGTTCCATTTCAACAAGAAGTGCTTGGTAATTCAGTGGTTTGGAGACAATCCTAATAGCCTTGCTAGTATACTGTACTTGTGTGACTTGTTCATCCAAATCCATGAGCAATTTTTAATTATGTGAAGTGATTCGGAATGCCAGGTTTGAGCCTTAATGCTCTGGTGATCTTGCAATTAGTCTTGGCACCAGTGACACTGTAAGTCAGTATGTTGACTAAGAATGTCATTTGCATTCTACGTAGCTGAAGAATTTGTGTAGTGAATAGAAACTAATGTCATTATGATTAACCTATATTGGTTTGTGATACACACAATTATGTTGCGTGTATTGACGGAGTTTTGGCATGATTTTAGTGGTATTTTAGGATGCTCTAGTGATGATTTGGAGACTTGGCAAGGAGGCGCGGAAGTTGCGTTTTTGGAGCTGAGGAGCGAAGTATGAAGAAGAAGAATTACGACGACCGCCGCATAACAACGACGACCGCCGTTAATTCCCCCTGGAGAACCTCAGCTACGACATTGAAACGGCGACCGCCGTTTAATTGCGGCGACCGCCGCAATTACGGCGATCGCCGTGGGAAAAGCAGCGACCGCCGCCGCTGTTGGACGAAGCGCCGAGCCGATTTTCCTTTTCTTTTCGGTTTTAGTTATTTTATTTTATTATGTTTTGTTTTATTTTAAGTTATTTTCAAATTAAATTCCCTTTGGTATTTAAGGGTTGAGAAGACTTGTTCTTTTGGCATCTCGGAACCCTAGTTTTATTTCTGACGTATTTCCCTTGCTATGAAGAACTAAGCATCTCTTGCTTAGTCAGACATTGAAGCTCTTCGTTTGATTCAGTTGTAAGTTTCTACTTTTAATCTATTGCTTTGGCTTTTATCTTTTCTCTTGCTTGAATCTTATGATTGATATTGGTAATTTCTAGTCTGATCAACTAGGGTTTGTTGGTATTTATCTATTGCTAGGTCTAGATTGTTACTGGTTGAGCATATCTATTCCTTAGTAGCAACTGCATCGTGTTAGTAACTGGTTGTGCTGATCGTATGCAAAAGAGAATTGATTTGCATCTTAGGGTAAAAACTGGTTGTTTTATTCTAGGTTGTATCCAACTATGTTCCTATCCATAAAGCTGATGTTAAATTGAATCCTGATAGTTTCAGGGTTGTTTAATTAGTTAGTTTTAATAGTATCTGGTTGTGCTATTAGATACTTTTGAAAAGGAATTGGAATTGCCATTGCATGCGATTTTGAGTGGTTTCTATGATCAACTTGTCATTCGATTAATGGATATTGTTTGACTAAGTGCCTTCCCCATACTTGATTTCAGCACTTTAATTGCTTACTTACTTTTGCATGCTTGGTTACTCTACAAACAAACAAAACCCCCCCTTTGGTTACTTCAATTGACATACACTTTACATACTGCGATAGATTGTGTTTCCCTGTGGATCGACCCTTACTTGCCTGAGACTGCGTTTTAGGTTTTGTTTGGATTTCTTGCATAGTAGGAATTAGAACGACAAAATTCCTGTTATCAAATTGGCGCCGTTGCCGGGGAATATAGAATTCTATCTTGTGTGTTGTGATTTGTGTGCCAATTTTGGTGTGAACCTCTCTTATGGTTCACACCACCCGTGTTACTAATACTCCACTTCTTGATTTTGATCCAGAGATCGAAAGGACTTTTCACCAGGCTATCAGGGCTGCGCGTGCATTACTGCATGATACTGATACGATGGCTGATCAACGTGTTACTCTTGAGTCCTTGACGGCTCCCAACTTAGACCAACCAACTCGTGCTGTGGAATTTCCCGCTCTTGGTGCAGGAGTAAAATTTGAGCTTAAGACAGGAGTAGTTCACTTACTCCCGAAATTCAGCGAAACTCCCCTTGAAGACCCCATTCAACATTTGGATGAGTTCGTTGAGGTCTGCACCAGTATGAGGCCATCTGAGATCACTGAAGATCAGATGAAGCTTAGAGTTTTCTCCTTCTCACTGAAGGACTCTGCGAAAGACTGGTACCATACTTTGGCCCCAGGAAGCATCACCACCTGGACTGCCCTGAAGAAAGTTTTCCTAGACAAGTACTTCCCAGCAATCAAATCTAATCAGCTGAAGAAGAAGATATGCAACATTGAGCAGCAGTCTAATGAGTCCCTCTATGAGTATTATGAGCGCTTCAAGAAGCTAGTGAAGAGCTGCCCCTACCATGGGTATGAAAAGCATGATCTTATTCTTTATCTGCGTGGAGGACTACGTGAAGATGACCGTCGGATGGTGAATTCCTCTTGTGGCGGTAATATTCTGAAAATGACCTATGAAGAGGCCCTGGAGATATTTGCCACTCTAGCTGATGATGCGAGACAATATAGTGGGAGAGGCTCTCAAATCTTGGTTGCTGCAAGCTCTCGGTCTAAGTATGATCAAGCTGATTTTGATTTGCTGCGAGAGGAGGTGAGGCGTCTGAAGCTGAAGGGTACGCCTCAACAGGTTAAGGCCTGCGAGATCTGTCATGACGACCTACACCCTACTGATGCATGTCCTACTATGCAAGAGGAGGTGAATGCAGTAGGAGGATATCAGCAGCGGCCCAGGAATGATCCCTATTCTAGTACATACAATCCTGGCTGGAGGAACCATCCCAACTTCAGATGGAGAGACCCGGAACATGATCAAGGCCAAACGCAACAACAGGGTAACCCACAACAGTCTAGACAACCCTATGTACCGAGACCCCAAGGGCAGAGCTCGAATCCTTCATCATCCATGGAGGACATGATGAAAACATTGACTGCGAATGTTGTCCAAATGAGCAAGAATCAAAAGGAATTCCAGGAGCATACACAGTCCAGCATCCAGAATCTGGAAAGACAGTTTGGTCAGATTTCTCAAGTGGTGAATAAATTGGATGTCAGGGATTCCGGTAAACTCCCGTCTCAAACTGAGGTGAACCCAAACATTCGAAATGTCAGTGCTGTGACTTTGAGAAGTGGGAAGCAGCTTGGGGAAAATAATTCTGAGATTAACGAGGAAGAAACTGAGGATTTGGCCATGAACAGTGACGGCGACCGCCGTGACGACTACGGCGCCCGCCGTCAGGAGGAGTCCGCTCTCGACTTTTGTGATGAAAACAACGGCGACCGCCGTATCAATTGCGGCGCCCGCCGTGACGGTGTTCCAATTTCCGAAGTTTCTGATGATGTCCACGACGACCGCCGCGAAACTTACGGCGACCGCCGCGAAACTGAAGTAGCTCTCGACTTATCCGAAGAAAATCACGGCGATCGCCGTGACAATTGCGGCGCCCGCCGTTCATCTGGAGTCGAAGCTGAGGCTCAGGAGAAGTCCGACTCTCCGATTTTTCCTGAGTGGAAGCCGGTTGCGCCCTTCCCATCTGCTCTGAAGCGCACCAAGCCACTTGCGCAGGACAAGGACATGTTCGAGATGTTCAGGAACGTCGAGGTCAACATACCTCTTCTCAATCTGATCAAGTCCGTCCCCCGTTATGCCAAATTCTTGAAGCAGATGTGCACCACAAAAAGGAACCAAGACAGGAATAGCAAGAAGAAGGTAAAGATAAGCGAACATGTCTCTGCTGTGTTTCAAAAACGCTTACCCAAAAAGTATGGTGACCCAGGTATGTTTACTATCCCTATCACCATTGGAGGAACCAAGTTTAATAAGGCTATGCTAGATTTGGGTGCTTCTATCAATGTTTTACCTTCCTCTCTCTGTGAATCCTTGTGACTAGGACTTTTGCATGCAACTAATATTTCCATTCAATTGGCTGATAGGTCTAGTGTGCGTCCTATAGGGATTGTGGAGGATGTCTTGGTTATGGTTGGTGATCTTACGTTCCCTGCTGATTTCTATGTGCTCAATATGGAACATGACAAGCATGCATCCCCTATTCTGTTAGGGAGACCTTTCCTCAAAACTGTTAATACTAAGATCAATGTGAGCACAGGTTCTTTAACTATGGAGTTTGATGGCCAGGCTATTAATTATAACATATATGAAGCCATGAAATATCCTGCTGATGATCACTCTTTGTGTGCTATTGATGTGCTTGAGCCTGTAGTACAAGATGTCTTTGATGATGACCAAGTAGATTCTATGCAATCCATGATTGTTGATTCTAGTTTAGATTTTACTCTATCTGCTAACGTGCAGGAAGTTGTCAATGAGTTGGATGCTTACTATAAGCGTCTTACTGAGCTACCAGGTAAAGCACCTCTGCCACTAACCCTGCCTGGCGAGAAACTTTTACCCTCTATTGTGCAGGCACCAGTGATTGAGTTGAAGCAACTTCCCGAGCACCTCAAGTATGTCTTTCTTGGAGACGAGGAGACCTTGCCAGTGATCATCTCTAACAAGCTCACCAAGGAACAAGAAGACAAGTTGGTGGTGGTTCTCAAGGAACACAAGACGACAATTGGTTGGACCATTGCTGACATCAAGGGAATCAGTCCCACCACATGCATGCACCGAATTCTGCTGGAAGGCGAAGAGAAGCCTTCGCGACAACCCCAGAGGCGTCTGAATCCACCTATGATGGATGTTGTCAAGAAGGAAGTTCTGAAGCTTCTGCAGGCAGGTATGATCTTTCCTATTTCTGACAGTAAGTGGGTTAGTCCTACGCAGGTCGTCCCAAAGAAAGGAGGGATCACAGTTGTGGAAAACCAACATGGAGAGTTAGTCCCTACACGACTGCAGACAGGCTACAGGGTGTGCATTGATTACCACAAGCTGAACGCGGTGACTAGGAAGGACCACTTCCCTCTACCATTCATTGACCAGATGCTCGAGAGACTGTCAGGTCGTGCATTCTACTGCTTCCTGGATGAATACTCAGGCTATTTCCAGATAGCCATTGCACCTGAAGACCAAGCGAAGACGACATTCACTTGTCCCTTTGGCACTTTTGCCTATCGCAGGATGCCATTTGGATTGTGCAATGCTCCAGGTACCTTTCAGCGGTGTATGGTAAGCATATTTTCTGAGTACATTGAGAACTTCATAGAGGTATTCATGGATGATTTTACTGTTTATGGAGATGACTTTGATGCATGCTTGCACCATCTATCACTTGTGCTTGCAAGGTGTGTTGACACCAATTTAGTGCTGAATTCTGAGAAGTGTCACTTTATGGTTGAGCAGGGCATTGTTTTGGGTCATATTGTGTCGTCTAGGGGTATTGAGGTCGATAAGGCAAAGATTGAAGTAATTCAGTCTTTGCCCTATCCTACTAATGTTCGCGAAGTTCGTTCTTTTCTGGGCCATGCAGGTTTCTATCGCAGGTTCATTAAAGATTTTTCCAAGATCTCATCACCTCTATGTGACCTGCTGAAGAAGGAGATTGGATTTGAGTTTACAGCTGAGTGTCGGGCAGCCTTTGATGAACTGAAGGCTCGCCTGACAAGTGCCCCAATCATCCAGGCGCCTGACTGGTCTAAGCCCTTTGAGATCATGTGCGACGCCAGTGACTATGCTGTGGGGGCTGTGCTGGGCCAAAAGGATGGAAGAGCATCCCATGTGATCCAGTATGCATCCATGACGCTAAATGGTGCGCAGAGGAACTACTCCACCACAGAGAAGGAGATGCTGGCAGTAGTGTTTGCCCTTGAGAAGTTCAGGCAGTACCTGCTTGGTACAAAAGTCTTTGTCTACTCCGACCATGCTGCTCTGCGCTACCTCATGACGAAGAAGGAAGCCAAGCCAAGGCTGATCCGGTGGATCCTATTACTCAGCGAATTTGATGTGGAGATCAAGGACAAGAAGGGTGCTGAGAATCTTGTTGCTGACCACCTCAGCCGAATTGTCCAGGAAGATAACACCCCACAACCCCAGATTCAGACGAGATTTCCTGATGAGTCTCTATTCCGGCTCACTACTGTAGAGCCTTGGTATGCTGATTTGGTGAATTTTCTCACCACGGGTGACTTTCCTCCACCCTTCAACAAGGCTCAGAGGGACAGGCTGCGCAGTTCAGTCAGATTTTTTGTCTGGGACGACCCCTACCTATGGAAACATTGTTCTGACCAGGTAATTCGTAGGTGTATCCCAGAAAATGAGGTAAATTCTCTCCTTACTTTTTGTCATTCTGAGGCATGTGGTGGACACTTTGGGGTACAACGAACCGCAAGAAAGGTACTTGAAGCAGGATTTTGGTGGCCTTCCATCTTCAAGGATGCGCATAACCACTGCAAATCCTGTGACAAGTGTCAACGGGTTGGAAATATATCTCAGAGGGATGAGATGCCACAAACAGGGTTGATTTTCTGTGAAATCTTCGATGTTTGGGGTATTGACTTCATGGGACCGTTTCCATCCTCTTGCGGTAACATATATATTTTGTTTGCGGTGGACTACGTCTCCAAGTGGGTGAAAGCGAAGGCCACCAGGACTGATGATGCTAAAGTTGTTGCAGAATTCTTGAAGTCCCACATATTTACCAGGTTTGGAGTGCCAAAGGCTCTCATCAGTGATAGAGGAACTCACTTCTGCAACAGGACAATTACTGCGCTGTTAAAGAAATATCATGTCATGCAGCGAGTTTCTACCGCCTATCACCCTCAAACGAATGGGCAAGCTGAAGTGTCCAACCGGGAGATAAAGTCCATCTTGGAGAAGACGGTGTCTCCCAATAGAAAAGACTGGAGTTTGAGGCTTGATGACGCACTCTGGGCATACAGGACAGCTTACAAAACACCAATTGGTATGTCACCCTTTCGGTTGGTGTTTGGTAAGGCTTGTCACCTTCCAGTGGAGCTAGAGCACAAGGCATATTGGGCTGTAAAGAATTGCAGCTTGCAGATGGATGAGGCTGGAGTGCTTAGAAAGCTCCAACTACAAGAGCTGGAGGAGGTCAGGATCGAGGCTTATGACAATGCCATTCACTACAAGGAAAGGACTAAGGCCTGGCATGACAAGATCATACTGAGGAAGGACTTCAAGGTTGGAGACAAAGTCCTCTTATTCCAGTCACGCCTTAGACTTTTCCCAGGCAAGCTGAGATCGCGCTGGGCAGGACCATATTATGTGACCAAAGTCTTCCCACACGGTGCCGTAGAGCTGTTTGACTCGACATCACAGACTTTGTTCAAGGTGAATGGGCAGAGGATAAAGAAATACCATGAAGGCTTCACCAAAGACACCATTGAGGAGGCGTTCCTGAAGGAACCCGAAGCTGAAACGTGATTGAACCTACACTGAGTCGAGCCACGACGTTAACTACGGCGCTTCTCGGGAGGCAACCCGATCATTAGGTAATTTCTTTTCCTTTCCCTTAGTCAATTCTAGTTATTTCCCTTTTGTTTCTGTGTTTTTGTGTCGAACTCACCTGCAGAAACGTGAAAAATCGAAGAAGGTGTTCACGGCGATCGCCGCGTAACTTACGGCGACCGCCGTTAATTGCTCACCATGGAGGTTGCCTACGACTTCAAAACGGCGATCGCCGTTTAATTGTGGCGACCTCCGCAATTACGGCGACCGCCTCCCTCCATACGGCGCCCGCCGTTTCACCCCCCCTCGATCGCGCTGTTTGCATCAAATGACGGCGACCGCCGTTTAATCACGACGACCGCCGCCGTTTCAGGTTCGATTCCTTTTTTTCCTTTTCTTTTAATTTTCGCAAGAACAAAAAAAATGGGCCCCGAAAAAACCCTAAACGGAGCGCAAAAGACAGAAAATAAATCCCCGAAAAGACCTTAAACGGGGAGAAAAAGTCACAAATCCAATAAAAATGGACCCTGAGAAAACCTTAAACAGGGTGCAAAAGGCATAAAAAGAAACCCGTTCAAACCAAACGGGGTAAAAGCCAAAAAAAAAAAAAAAAAAAAAAAAAAAAATGGGCCCCCTTCCCAGACCTATCATCTAACCTACCCCCTACCCTCTCCCTCACTTTCCCATTCCCAATTCCCCTCTCTCTCTCGCCACTCGCCCTCATCCCCAGATCCGACGACCGCCGCGCCAGCTCGCCGCCAACTTCGCTCGCCGCTTGCCCGCCGCCAGCCAAGGTCGCCGTCGTCGCTCGCCGTTTCGGAAATCTGCAGAATCTGTGAAAATTGAAAACGTCGACTGCCGCATTCAACACGGCGACCGCCGTTCTTAGCAGCGACCGCCGCTCAACCCGGCGACCGCCGTTTCGTCGAATCTGGTGATTTTATTCTTATTCCCTCCTTGTTCTGCTTTTTGCTGTTGCTAGTAGTGTTGCTAGTAGTTGGGATTATTGAGATGTCGGGATTTTTGAAACGCTCATTGTCTTCCCGGAAGAAATCAACGGGAGGTGAGCCCTCTCGAAAAAAATTATCGGGGGTTGAGACCTCCCGTAACAAGGTTGAGGAGGCTCGTAGGAGGCTTTTGCAGGAGAGGGCTTTTCAGTCCACATTATTCTTTGATCCAGGCACTCTGCGGGAGTTGCAAATATATGAGAGTACGCAGGAGCTTTTTGTCAATGGTGGGCTGGGTAGTTTCTTCCATTTTGCGGCGCCCACATTCCCCAGCTGGACTGTGGAGTTTCTGGCCAGCTTTGATAGTCATTGCGATGAGGAGAGGATCACATTTAGTTTGGGTGGCAGCAGGCACTCTATGTCCTGGACGGACCTTGATCTAGCGCTTGGGATTACCAGGCCACCATCTTCTGCGCAGGCGTGGAACGCCGCCAATGGTTACTTCCCCTTTTGGTACCACTTCACAGGGTCCAATGTCTACAACCCGCAGGATGGGGAGTACAATTACAAGTGGTCACATCCGGGCCTGCGGCTAGCACATAAAGTAGTGCGGATGGCCTTCCATGGCCAGTCCGAATTGAACAAGCTCTCGTACGACGATTTGTATGTTGTATGGAGTATGACCCCCGAGTGCCCTCTGGTGTGGGATTGGCGCACCCATTTTATTGCTGCGTGCAGAAAATTTCAGGATAACAAGGGGCAGAAGATCGTCATTGGGGGCATGATCACTTTGATAGGCCGCCACCTGGGTCTCGAGCAACCCGACCCTTCCCAGCAACTCTCTCCTGCTTTTACATATGATTGGAGGCAACTCAGGACTTCCGCTGTGATATCCGGGACCGGGTCTAACCCGAAGTTCTGGCTGTATGGCACGCGGGGTATCTACAAAATCCCCATCCCTTTTCCGTTTGAGGTGACCTGTGGCCCGCGCTACAGAGACTTTGATGTGAGCGGTTATCGGGTGGGAGCCCCTGGGGTGCGTCCCGTGCTAGCTGGCAGTGTTGCTCAGGATGATGATGACAGTGAGGATGAGGACGATGATACCAATGACGATGAGGACACTACTATGCCTGCGGTACAAGCTACCGTTGCTGCTGGACCGTCTCAGGATTACCAGAGACAGACTTGGGAAATGGTCCAGGAGATTGACTCTCGCCAGCAGTCTATGCAGTCGGACTTTGCTGCCTACCACCAGGAGTTCATTGACTTCCTCCAGGAGTCCAGGGATCACTACGCGACGCAGGCCCAGGACATTCAAGCCCTGGAGGAACAGATGAGGCAGTGAAACCTTTTCATGGGTTCCCAATATCCCGATTTCCCACCACCGCCGCAGTAGTAGGTACATTCTTTACTTTTCCTCTGTTATTATGTCTGATATCATTGAGGACAATGCTTATTTTAAGTGTGGGGGAGTGGATTATGTATTTATTATTGCTAGTAATTAAAAAAAAAAAAGTCAAATAAAAAAATCCTCGGATGGGCTGAAAACCCGAAAGGGCGGTCCAGGTAAAAAGCAGGTAATCCGACAGGCACTAGGCCTGGGCAAAAAGTGGATTCAGAGTGATGTGAGGCGGTGAGTCCATCTATGATAAAATGAAATGAGTGGCTAGGATGAAAACCCGAAAGGGCTCCTAGGCAAAATGAGTGAAAAGAAAAGGAGTGTTTTCTAGGATCTCATTTTACCGGCGGGGCGACATAAGATGAGGAGACAAAGAAGGATTGTCGGGTAGGCCATTGAGGGAGACATAAGGAGTCATAGATGGAGGTTAGGACTAGTGGTTACTTTCATTTTTGGACGACCGGGATAAGCTTGGGGAAAGTATTCTGCTTGTCCTTAAGCTTGGATGTGTTTTGAGTTGGCTGCTGTGGTTGAGGTTGTGGATATTGCATATGTTTGTGTTGATGTTGTGCTGATTATGATGCCGGTGTTGAGGGTGTCGTTGTGTTGTGATTGGTTGGCTGAAGGATGTTGAGCTTTCATGTACATGCTGTTACTCTTGGTTGTGGGCTTTCCTTGCATGTTGATGATCTAGGTGCTTATTGGTGATGGGTGGTAGTTCTCTATCCACTCGAGACGAGTAGAGATTCAAGTGTGGGGGAGTTTGATACACACAATTATGTTGCGTGTATTGACGGAGTTTTGGCATGATTTTAGTGGTATTTTAGGATGCTATAGTGATGATTTGGAGACTTGGCAAGGAGGCGCGGAAGTTGCGTTTTTGGAGCTTTTGGAGCTGAGGAGCGAAGTATGAAGAAGCAGAATTACGGCGACCGCCGCATAACAACGGCGACCGCCGTTAATTCCCCCTAGAGAACCTCAGCTACGACATTGAAACGGCGACCGCCGTTTAATTGCGGCGACCGCCGCAATTACGGCGATCGCCGTGGGAAAAGCAGCGACCGCCGCCGCTGTTGGACGAAGCGCCGAGCCGATTTTCCTTTTCTTTTCGGTTTTAGTTATTTTATTTTATTACGTTTTGTTTTATTTTAAGTTATTTTCAAATTAAGTTCCCTTTGGTATTTAAGGGTTGAGAAGACTTGTTCTTTTGGCATCTCGGAACCCTAGTTTTATTTCTGACGTATTTCCCTTGCTATGAAGAACTAAGCATCTCTTGCTTAGTCAGACATTGAAGCTCTTCGTTTGATTCAGTTGTAAGTTTCTACTTTTAATCTATTGCTTTGGCTTTTATCTTTTCTCTTGCTTGAATCTTATGATTGATATTGGTAATTTCTAGTCTGATCAACTAGGGTTTGTTGGTATTTATCTATTGCTAGGTCTAGATTGTTACTGGTTGAGCATATCTATTCCTTAGTAGCAACTGCATCGTGTTAGTAACTGGTTGTGTTGATCTTATGCAGAAGAGAATTGATTTGCATCTTAGGGTAAAAACTGATTGTTTTATTCTAGGTTGTATCCAACTATGTTCCTATCCATAAAGCTGCTGTTAAATTGAATCCTGATAGTTTCAGGGTTGTTTAATTAGTTAGTTTTAATAGTATCTGGTTGTGCTATTAGATACTTTTGAAAAGGAATTGGAATTGCCATTGCATGCGATTTTGAGTGGTTTCTATGATCAACTTGTCATTCGATTAGTGGATATTGTTTGACTAAGTGCCTTCCCCATACTTGATTTCAGCACTTTAATTGCTTACTTACTTTTGCATGCTTGGTTACTCTACAAACAAACAAACCCCCCCCCCCCCCCCCCCCTTTGGTTACTTCAATTGACATACACTTTACATACTGCGATAGATTGTGTTTCCCTGTGGATCGACCCTTACTTGCCTGAGACTGCGTTTTAGGTTTTGTTTGAATTTCTTGCATAGTAGGAATTAGAACGACAAAATTCCTGTTATCAGTTTGCAGGTATTTGGAGTTTTAATGGAGCCTCCATCATGCTCAAAAGGACATGTTTTTCCTCATCCAACAGATACTAAAGGCTACATGATAATGCTGGTCTACAAGAACGGATCTTTGACTTGTGAAGGTGGGAATTAGAGAATCAATCATATTGCCTCTAGATGCATTGTAAAGAGCTGAACTTTTCCCTTTGTCATGCAGATATCCATAACCACTTTGTAGAGAGTTCCTGGGAGGTTTTCAACAAGTATGTGGTTCAAACATCACCTCTCAATGGTTTATGGACATTGTTTTGTAAAGAAGCAACCATTTGGTTTTATTTATAACACTCAACCCAAACTCCTCACTATGCAGATGGCAAGTTAGGCTTCTACTACAAGAGCATGAGATTTCCGAGTATTTAATCGATTTGATTTTGTGAGTAATTTGAATGCTTGACAACTCTATTTTCATAGTGGTAAACTGAAGAAGTTATGTTTCTTACACAATTATGATTGGTCATTGGGGTTTACAGGGCTTGTAGTGGACTGGTGTTGTTTCTTGAGCATTATGGAATGTTCTATTTATTTTTCCAGAAAATAGGACTTCTTAGCTCGGACCTCTAAAGATCCGGGTTAAATGGTCCTATTCTTTTTTTGTTAATAACTTCACTTTTTAGCCAGGATGTCCAAAGATCCGTGCTAAAAGGTGTTTGATTATTTAGCTCGGGGGTTTTTCTTACATCCTGGCTATTTGATCTATTATCACACCACTCTGAAGCCCAAATCTAATTTACGGTATATCCGGGCTATATCTTGACAAACGCTCGGGCTAAAAAGCTCATTTTGTACTAGTGGGGTAATGTGTGTCATATATAATGCATGAGGGAATTGCTCATTAAAAGGATTTTTTTGGAGCATGTATATTTTATGTGCATCACATTGAATAGGGGAGGTGTGTACTAGTGCATGGGGAATGTGTATCACATTGCACATGTGATGTTCATCGCTTGATTAAAAAAAGACTTAGTTTTTAAACATGTGTGTTGTATTTGCATCCTAGTACATGGGGGTTGTGCATCCCAACGCATGGAGAATGTGCATCCTAGCGCATAAATAATATGCTTCTTAATATTAAAAAGACTTAGTTTTTGGAGCATGTGTTTTGTATGTGCATCACAAATACACGGGGGTGTCGTAATGCATGGGGAATGTGCATCGCAATGCACACAGGATGTGTATCACTTCTTAAAAAAAGACTTAGTTTTTGGAGCATGTGTTGTATGTGCATCACATTGCATGGGGGATGTGTGTCATAGTGCATGGAGAATGTGCATCGTAGTGCGTAACGGACGTTCATCGATTCATAAAAAAGACTTAGTTTTTGAAACATGTGTGTTTTATGTACATTCTAATGCATGGAGGATGTGTATCGTAGTGTATGGGGACTTGCATTACAGTGCATATGGAATGTTCATCGCTTCATAACAAAGACTTTATTTAGGTCCGGTCAACGAGTTGGATTAATGAATAATCAACGCCGATTAACACCGATCAACGTCGAACAAAGGTTCGCGCAGTTTGTTCCGAAAGTTTGGTTCTCATATAATCAAAACACTTGAAGTTATAATATATGGAATATAGATAAAGGCTCCGTAGTTTTAGCAATTTATAATATCCTTTCATGGAATACAGATCCATTAAAAATATCATATCAAGGAAGAATATGATACTCTCCAAAAACATAGGTCCTTAGGAATAAGATTCTACACTTGGAATAAGAATGGATTCGTTAGGCTCCCAAAGTCTTATGTTGGTATCCAATCCTCTTTAGGAATATTTATGAGATGATCCCTTTCTCGGTATAAACCCACACATGCCCAGTTAGAATTGTTAAGCGACACATGCCAAAGTCTAAGTTTATCGGAATGTTGTAGCCCAAGCCAAGCCACATGGACAGATCTTTGTAAAGTAATTTTATTAGAGGATTTTGGATATATTGGCCTTAGTTTTTAATTAATAAAATAGACCCTTATTAATTTTTTTTTTTTTTTTATTCTTACTAAATTTTTTTTTCTCTTTTTTTTTGTTTTTTTTATCTCTAAAATATTACTTTTTGGAATTTAAGGTTTAAGGGATAGGGAGTAGGGTTTAGGGAGAGGGATCCATTTTTACTAAAAATCCATTAATTTTAAAAAAAAATTGTCAAAAAATTATTTACTTAACTCACCTATTTTCTTACCTGTAAATGTTCATATTCCATAGAGACAGGGACGGAACTACGTTGGGTTCATGGGGCTATAGCCCCCTCTCAAAAAAAATAAAAAAAAATAAATTAAATAATTCTATGATCTATCATCTATCATCTATCCCTATTTTTCATCTTTACCCAAGTCCCAGTCGGCCCTATTTTTCATCTTTACCCATCACCATCTTCCCTCCATCTTCTCCAAATCTCCAGATACAGTCGTGACTCTCACGACCAACTCCTTCTTCACGGCGGCGGCGAGGGGACCTGCTGGACGGACACGGACCGGCGAATCCACGGCGGGGCGAGCGGCGACTCCACGGCGGGGCGAGTCACGAGTGGAGACTGTGGAGTGACCGGCGGCGGCCGCGGGGTCGGGCGACTGGGCGAGCCTTGGACAGACCGGCGACTCGTCACTCCAGTACTCCACGAGCCTTGGACGGGGTCGGGCGAGCCTTGGACAGTTCACTGTTGCCTGTTGGACGGGACTGACCGGCGGCGGCCGTGGAGTCGGGCGAGCCTTGGATAGACCGGCGACTCCTCACTCCAGTACTCCACGAGCCTTGGACGGGGTCGGGCGAGCCTTGGACGGTTCGGTTCCTGACTTCCCTCTTTCAAATTTTCAATTGCATCTTCCTGAATCCTTAGAGAGTTAGAGAATGAACTGGTTTAGACTATTCAGTTAATTAAGGTTGGATTTTACTGATTTTCAATTGTTTGCATTTTATTGATTTTAGAAATAATAAGTGTTGGATTTGAATCATTTGGTTATCTAGTCGTCTAGGAACTGATTTAGAAATTGGTTATCTAGAATTGATTTAGAAATTTACCCCTATGTCTATGTGATATTGTGATGTGTTTTGTAAGGTTACTTTGTGGTACCGTGATAGCATTGATTGTTGAACATTTGGATTAAGTTCTTGTAATTTTTTTGAGTTAGGTTTGATTTTTCCTGTAAGTGTGGGACTGGGATGAATCAGTTAATTAAGGTTTGAGTATTTCTATGACTATATGGCTAATATAGTTACATAATTTAATTATTTCAAAAAAATAAAGAGATATTTTTAAAGTATTGGTGGATCACAAAATTCTAATTCACCAAATGTAGTATCAAATTCTAATCCTATTCCACCAAGTGTTCCAAATTTGCCTACTCCTGAGGTTGAAGTTGAGATTGATTTTGATTAGCTACCTGCAGATCCAGGGTTAAATCAGATTTAAGCCACGTCAGATTCAACTATATAAATTTTAGCCCCTTCTACTGTGAAATCCTAGCTCCGCCCCTGCATAGAGGATGAAATGTCATTTATGTAGAATTAACAAAATGATTATATATTATCATATTTATTTTATATACAATTTTTGTTAAAGAATGAACTTAATCTTCTAATATACATGAAAATCTAATCTAATCTACATGTAAAATTACACTTATGTTTACAAATAAATGTCCATATTCCCTAAACTATGGAAGTATATTTTTATTGAATTAAGAAAATACTCGTATATTATAATATTTATTTTTCATAAGTTTTTTGAGATAGAATTTAACGTGGTAAAAATTATAAATTTTTAGTATTCTAATTTTACAATTTAACAACAATTTTATAATTTAAAATTGTTGTACTATTTTTTGTTAATACGGTATTTAAGTATAAGTTAAAAACATATCTCTAAAAGTCATACTTAATTGTACATTAGAACAATGGAACAAATAAAGTATGGTTTTAACTCACATATATAGAGAGAATGTATCAAGAGCGGACGCCTCATTAGAAATGGACGTGCGAGCAAGTCCCAACTTTCGAGTTTTAATAAATCAATACTTTTGGATATAAAAAAACACGATTACTTTTTGGCGCATACCAAAAATTATTTTTCAGCGCATAGGGTCCACACGTTACGTGTGGTGTGTCTCCCCACGTTACGTGTGAGAGCAGACCCTTTAAAAGTTTCACACGTAACGTGTGTTGTAGCTCCACACGTTACGTGTATTGTATCTCCACACGTTATGTGTGGGTGTGTATCACACGTAACATGTGATGTTTTTAGGGTATTATAATCTTGAGTTATAGTATAATTTAGTATATTTATGCATATCATATTATTGTATATTTTTAGAATTTATTTGTGGTTCAATGTTGAATTATTGATTATTTTATATATATTATAATATTGTTTATGAATGTTGTATCATATTATTGTATATTTTTAGTATTTATTTGATTATCTAAAATTAATAAAAGAAATACCCCAAAATATACAACCTAGAAGACGAAATAGAATTGTTCATTACGCTGGATGACTACAACCACATTTAGCTCACAATACAGGAAATAATACAAGTTCTTCATAAACTTAGAAACCCTAACACAAAATAAATGACATCGTCTAGTTGCGTTTGAAGAAATTAGGATAGTCTCTAGTAAAAGTTCGCTTCCTATCATATCTCTGCTTTGATAAAATTGTTTGCTCCCTACAACAACGAGTATTGGAGCAAAAGTGGGGAAGATATTCCAGTTTCGAACGAGGTAATTTCTATTATGTAACCCTAAAGTTATCTTTTTTTGTTGTTTTGAACTTGTTTAAAATTTGTAGCTTGATGGTTAGGGTTTTGAAAGGTATGATATTTGTTATTTAGGGTTTAACCAAGCTAGACATGATATTTGTTGTTTAATATTAAAGATCTCATTTTATTGTTTAGGGGATTAGAAACAAAGATTGAGCATTGTTTATGGTTTATGGATGTGAAATGGCTGTTACATTGAAGAACAGTTCCACACGTTATGTGGCAAGATAGTGAACACGTAACGTGTGGAACGCTTCTATACGTAACGTGTGGGAGAGTTCCACACGTAACGTGTGAAACGCTCCCACACGCTACGTGTGGAATCACAACCAGAAACCGGTTGTAGGTTCATTCTGTAAAATGGCACGGTTTGTCACTAACCGTGCCATTTTATAGAATCTGCTCTTTCAAAGAAAAATTTGAATTTAGGTTTATAATTTGTGCACTACTTGATGAGATGATTTCATGTGTATGTAGACGAACTATTATTTATACGAGGGGTTAAACAATATCTCCCTCAATGACTGGAGCACCCCACAGAAGACATTTGTGGTTTGGGAAACACCTCAAAAGTTGCAGGATTGGAACACGCCTCAACCAGCTATTGAGATACCATCCTTCTCACTTGGGATACCGTTTCCTCCATAAGCATCTTCATCTCATACTACTCCACAATTTTGCTTTCCATCCCTACACACACAACCTCAGTTTAGTGTACCACCGGAGGAGGATGTTTACGTCTCTGTTGATTACTCAAGGTTCTTTACAACTGATCAAAGCTGGGAGTCTAGAGAAGAAGCATTTTTGTGGGCGCGGGAGATGGCTAAGTGTAAACACTTCTGCATCAAAAAGTGAAGGAATAAACCTTCCATCCCTTCGACCTTTGGGGGTATTTATCATACAATCATATTTTCATATATTAGGGCTACTTACCATATGCACCGGTGCATTCGGGTTGACCCCCAAGCTCTCCCACGGATTGTAACCCATCTCATCATTTGAGTCGCCTTGATAATATAAGGGGCTGTGATAGGACGTGGACCCGTGATGGCTCTGATGGCCAACTGGGCTCTCATGACGGTAAGGGCTTTGGGTCAGCCTCTGCTGCGGTGGCGGACTCAATGCAGGATCATAATAGTTATTCTGATCGATCGTATCAGAATAACAATGGAGTGGACTCACGTTGTACTGTAGGTACAATTGCGGGTCCGAATCTGCAGGGCCACCCCCCACATAAGATGGCACAAACGGGAACACAGGGGGTCAGCATTGCCGCCTGCCCGTGGCCCGCCTGCCCGTGCCCTCCCGCATCTTGTGCAGCACCCACAACCCTACTAGATAGCTCACTCTCAGTCCGATACGAAGCAGCCCGGACGAGGTCTCGTCTGGTTCTACGCCTCGTTCTCTCACCAGGCTCCATCTACCACAATAAATCATTTTTCTAAGCGAAAATACAAATCCGATAAAGTTCTTAAACATATCCATCAAACCCTAATCCCTTTCATACAAATCCATCAAAATTCCTAAATATCCAAATTTCATACAAATGTCTAAATTCCATACAAATCCATCAAAATTCCTAAATATCCAAATTTCATACAAATGTCCAAATTTCATACAAATGTCCAAATTTCATACAAATCCATCAAAATTCCTAAATATCCAAATTTCTTTCAAATGTCCAAATTTCATACAAATCCATCAAAATTCCTAAATATCCAAATTTCATACAATTGTCCAAATTTCATACAAATCCATCAAAATTTCTAAATATCCAAATTTCATACAAATTCCAAATTTCATACAAATCCATCAAAATTCCATACATATGTCCAAATTTCATACAAATGTCCAAATTTCATACAAATCCATCAAAATTTCATACAAATGTCCAAATTCCTAAATATCTAAAATCCATTAACTAAATATCCAAATTAAACATACATGCAAATTCCAGGGCCGGAGACTCGTCGCCGGAGAGTTGCCGCCGGCGGAAAATGGCTAGGGCACATCACGTAACGAGTTGTCAGCGACCACGCGTTACGTGTAGAGGCCCATATCGCGTAACGTGGGAAAGCGTTGGGGACGTTACGCGCAGTGTCCTTGCCAATTCGCCGGCGACGACTGCATATTCCGACGACTGCAGAATCCGATTACCCTTCAAAAAAATCTTACAAATGCAAATCTAACTACGAAATTCAAATCTAACTACAAAAAAAAAATCCTAAAACACCACTATTTCATACAAATCTAACTACAAAACCTTGTGGATCTAATATACAAAAAAAAACTTCATAACTTTTAAAAACAAACGATGGAATACTAACCTTTTTTATTCGTGGATCTACGTAACGCGCAAAGCTTTTTGATTCGTAACGGGGCGTCGTCGGAGGTGCGTAATGCGCGATGAGGGTTTAGAATGTGTGCAGCGGCGGAATGAGGAAGGAAGGAGGAGATGAAGGTATTTATACCTGGTCGGCTCAGCATGTTACGGGTGAAGACATCGCCCGCATTACGTGTGGAGGTTGAAGCCGCGTGACGTGTGGAGCAACGCCCGGCGTAACGTGGAATGCCTATGCGTTGAATGGCAATTTTGGGTATGCGCCGAATAGTATGCCCCTAAAAAAACGAAGGCTCTTCGTACACTATAAAAATTGTCTTCGTACACTACACTTTGAAACGCAGAAATTTTGCTTAAGCTATATACCCGCGTTTGAGTCTAAATTGTACCCAGAAACTGAGTTTTTGTACTAGAACGGAACGCAGGTATTTTGCTTAAGCAAAATACCTGCATTTCAGTTTTTGTTTTTTTTTAAAGCGAAACTCAAGATCCTTGCTTAAGCAAGGATCTTGCATTTAACTAAAAAAAATTTCTTCAAAATTGCACTTTTTCCCATAATCATGTAGAGAATTTCAATACGAGTCCGTACATATAAAATTCGTCCAAAACGGACATCGTTTGCCCCTCCAAAAGCCCAAAAAACGAAGTCTTTCTATCCTTTTTTTTTTACAATTTGGTGCCCAGCATATAGCGCATTGTAGTGAAAATTTTTGGTATTTTTGGCATTTTTCTACTATAATTTTGTATAAGATTTTAATACGAGTATATAACTATACGTTAGAACCATAATATATAATTATAGTATATAGCAATAGTATATAACTATACAATATAACAATAGTATATAACTATACGATATAACAATAGCATATAGCTATAGTATATAACAATACGATATAAAAATAGTATATAACTATACGATATAACCATAGTATATAACTATTCGTTAGAACTATAATATATAATTATAGTATATAACCATAGTATATAACTATACGATATAACAATAGTATATAACTATAGTATATAACTATACGATATAAAATTCGTATATAACCATAGTACGTTAGAACCATAATATATAATTATAGTTGTTGGATCGTTAGAGTTACGTCTGAGGGAACAAAAGCTTTGTTCCCATAGAAGTTGCAGCGGATAAATATAGCAGGAAAGATAACGAACGAACTCACGATATATAGTGGAAACCCTGATTAGCAAAACTAGCTTCTCAAGGAAAAACCACTACCTTCAAGCTTTCGCTTGAGAGGATTTTGAAGCGTGTACTTGTCTTATTGATTTCTTGCTTGATTACACTTGTATCCTGGACTTCGACATCTAAACAACCAGCTAGACTCGAAACCTCTTCTACAACGATGAATCAAACTCAACCCTCAAAGACTTACACACACCTCACTTCTTTTCTTTTTTTCTTTTCGTTCTCTCTATTTTCCGTCGTCGTCGTTACATAGAAATGAATCCACATCTCTATTAAATACGACTCGACAAACCCTAAATGTAACAAGATAAGATTTATCCAAATAAGGCAACAAGAAGATATGATTTTGTAGAGGGAATAATATCCCAGCCGTCTATATTAATTTGAAGGAAGGATTCCGTAAATTAATATATTTGGATAAGATAGAGTACTCTCTCTCCAATTATCTTATCTTAGGAAGGTTTTCCTAAGATAACACAATCGGGCTTCTCTCTCCATATCTTCTCGAATTGGCTTGATCCTTGGAGCCGAAGTCATTCATCCTTGACCGCGTGCATGATTCTGCGTTTGATTTGTTTCCATAAATGGCACACTGGATTCTTCTTTCCATTCGCAGCTTCGATCTTGTTCGACGTTGTTGGTCCTTCAGAGGTAACAAAGCACATGAACATAGCTTTGTTCCCTATTCGATCCTTCGCTGCAATGGTTCCCTGAGACAACTGTCTTTGTTCCTGAAACACTTAGTATCCAGATTAGTTGAATGTTTGTCACTATCAAAACCTAAGGAATTCAACAAATTCCCCCTTTTTGATGGTGACAAACATCCTTGACAATAAAGCATATACATACGAGATAAAGACAGTTGTATGGGGAAAGGTTCTCCACACAAGACCATAATAGTTCCCCCTCAACACAGCAACATATGAAACCATGTGCTGTTCCCCCTCAACCAAAGCTACCTGTCATTTTCCCCATTTTGGCATCATCAAAAACATAGTGAAGAGTTAGAAATGAAAGATAACAGCCAGATGAACATCATTCTCAATCGCAGTAGATTGAAACACACGAACGCAGACAGCATGTTAAGACGACAACACGATATGCAAGGATAACATTCATGATCAACATGCCAGTCAGTGCAAATACAAGAATCAGAGACAAGGAAGTACGAAAAGAGAGGAGTAGATGTGCTAGGGAACAAAAGAGGTGTGGGTTAGCCAGAGAAGTACGAATTAAGAACCACTGGGGCCAGCAGCTAGAGCAGAAGTATGATTAGCAATGGAATTCATCTTTTGTTCCCACTCAGAGCTGTTGCTCCTCATTGGCGTCAGCAACCACCATAGCCTCAACTTGTAGAGGAGTGAATCTGTAGTGTCGTCTTTTCCCTTCTTTGTGTGTCTTGTGATGTTCATTTTTTTTTTAACATCACAAACTTCAGCTTGCCTTCTTTCACCAGGGATTCATTCAGAGCCCACTACCTCTCACGCGTAACATTAGCTTTCGAGCACGAACCTTCCTTAGGCAGTTGTAAGCCAACATCACACACATACCAGTCGAACCCTATCCGCAGACCACAGTGGCGATAATTCGTAATCTCGACTTTCCGAAAAAGTAGAAGAATGTGATGCGGGGGTAATGTTACCAGAGAGGGTGCAAAGAGCATCACACAAACCATATATGAAATTTTTTAATAATGTATAATCATGAATGAGAGGCTCCCAGATGTGAATGATTAGAGGGGCTCATAGGAAGCATCAAACATGATGGCTAAGGTAAGCTGTAGAGTCAACAATCATTTGGGCTTATAATGAGGGATCAATGCATCAAGTTGACTCTTTTGGGCCGAAGGAAATCTGATTCATGTATTAGCAAGATAGCATAGAGAGCATGCATGAAATGTTGCACATAAGTGAAATATTAGCATGAGTCTAGGCAGGTCATTCAACTAGTGATCAAGAGAATAAATGCAGACCGGGACATGATGTTTCATCCTTCACACTTTACCATGTAACATTAGCCAATCATCGAGGGAACACAACATGTAGACAGTCAGTTTAGAGAGATCATACCTAGTTCCATACGAAACTGTTCGAATGGTTCCCTGTTTAGTGCCTTGGTGAAGATGTCGGCAATTTGATCCTTAGTTCCACAAAAGTCCATTGTCACCAACCCTTTCTCCACACAGTCACGTAAGAAGTGATGTCTTATCTCGATGTGCTTGGTACGTGAGTGTTGCATCGGATTCTTGGAGATATTTATGGCACTTGTATTGTCACAGAGAATGGGAATGGAGTTTAGAATAATACCGTAGTCGCTGAGTTGTTGTTTGAGCCATAGGAGTTGAGTGCAACAAGCAGCAGCGGCTATGTATTCAGCTTCCGCAGTGGAGAGAGCCATAGAGTTCTGCTTCTTTGACCCCCAGGAAACCAGACACGGCCCAAGGAACTGAGCCATTCCAAAGGTAGATTTTCTGTCCACTTTGTTCCCTGCGAAGTCAACATCTGTGTATCCGACAAGATCAAGGCTTCCTCCCCTTGGATACCACAGACAAAGATCACCTGTTCCTTTCAAATATCTCAGGATCCTCTTCACTGCTTTGAGATGTGTCTCTTTGGGATCGGCCTGAAAACGAGCACAAAGACATACACTATACATAATATCAGGCCTCCTGGCAGTGAGATATAGAAGCGAACCTATTATTCCTCGGTAGAGAGATGGATCAATTCCTTGCTCATGTTCGTCTTTTCCCATTGGATTGTTTGGAGATATGGGAGTGGTGAAGGGTTTCGCATCATTCATACCAAACTTTTTGACGCACTCCCTGAGATACTTCTGTTGGTGCACTTTGGTTCCCTCATCTCCCTGAGAGACTTGTAAACCTAGGAAGAACTTGAGTTCTCCAACCATGCTCATCTCGAATTCACTGACCATCAGCTTAGAGAATTTTTGAACCAATTTATCATCAGTGGATCCAAAGATGATATCATCCACATAGACTTGGACCACCAGAATATGCTTCCCTTCCTTCAGAAGGAACAGAGTCTTATCGACCTTTCCTCGAACGTATCCGTGTGTCAGAAGGAACTGTGAGAGCCTTTCATACCAGGCCCTCGGGGCTTGCTTGAGACCATACAGAGCTTTGTCTAAAATGTAGACATGGTCAGGTTGAGTGGTGTCCTCAAAGCCGGGTGTTTGCTCCACGTAGACTTCCTCCTTAAGAACTCCATTCAAGAAGGCAGTCTTGACATCCATCTATTGCAGCTTGAATCCATGGAAAGAAGAATATGCAATTAAGAGTCTTATTGCTTCTAACCTGGCAATAGGAGCAAAGGTCTCATCATAGTCAATGCCTTCCTGCTGGTTGTAACCTTTCACCACCAGCCTAGCTTTGTTTCTTGTGACCTGACCTTGATCATCCAACTTGTTTCTGAACACCCACTTGGTTCCAATCACTGTTCTGTTCCTTGGACGAGGAACTAACCGCCAAACCTTGTTTCTTTTGAACTGGTGAAGTTCCTCTTGTATGGCGTTTATCCAGTCAGGATCCTTCAATGCTTCTCCTACAGTTTTGGGCTCTTGCAAAGAGAGAAAAGCATTGAAAGCACAAAAATTTTGTAGGGAGGAACGAGTGCTCTGAGGTGCTCCCTTTCTATATTCAGTGACAATTAGCTTGACTGGATGAGCCCACTTTTGCTGGTAGTTGGGAACTTGGAGATTATTGATGTCGAATTCCTCTGAATCAGCGTTCCCAACACTTGAGCCTTCACCTCCTGTGCCATTAGCGTTAGGATCTCATTCCTTCAGCAGAAGGGCAGTCCTCAGAGGGCTCCACTGTGCCGTGACTTGGGCTTTGTTCCCCCTGAGGTGCCTGAGATACATCAGGGGGGTAAGCATTTTCTTCATTGCCCCCTAAGTTGGCGAAATTGGGAGTTCTTGGTGTAGAGGGATCATTTTGAGTTTCTTGATCTTCAGAGGTCCCACCGCTGACATTGCTATCTACAAGCTGGAAGAAATCATCTTCGGAAAGCTCGATGTTGCATGATAGTTCCTACACATTGTTACCAGCCATAACAGTTTCATCAAATACAACATGAACGCTTTCCTCTACCTTTCTGGTTCTCTTGTTGAAAACTTTGTAGGCCTTGCTTTGCTGTGAATATCCTACAAAATTTCCTTTATCACTTCTGGGATCAAACTTCCCAAGAGAATCTTTCCCGTTGTTGTGGACGAAGCACTTGCAACCAAATGTGCGCAAATGAGACACATTAGGTTTCCTTCCCTTCAGAAGCTCATAGGCAGTTTTGTTCAGAAGAGGACGGATGGTTGCTCTGTTCAGAACGTAGCATGCAGTATTCAAGGCTTCGGCCCAGAAACTCCTTGGAAGACCACTTGAGATGAGAAGAGTACGCGTCATGTCTTCCAGAGTTCCGTTCTTTGTTTCAACAACACCGTTTTGATGTGGGGTCCTGGGAGCAGAGAAGTTATGGTTGATACCTCTGTTCCTACAGAGGGATAGGAACTGAGAGTTCTTGAATTCAGTTCCATGATCAGTGCGAATAGACCCCAAGGAATGTCTAGTGCTCCTTTCGGCTGCCTTAAGCCAGGACTCAAACTCCGCGAACACTTCATCCTTTGTGGAGATAAATAGAGTCCATGTGTACCTGGAATAGTCATCAACAATAACAAAGACATATGCATTTCCCCCACGGCTCTTTGTACGCATAGGCCCACAAAGATCCATGTGGACTAATTCCAGAGGACGTGTTGTACTTACATCCCTTTTTGACTTGAAGGAAGACCTCACTTATTTTCCTTTAATGCATGCGTCACACACGTCACTTATCATTGCTTCAACCTTGGGAAGGCCATTCACCAACTCTTGTCTATGAAGTTTGGATAGGAGTTGAAGGCTAGCATGTCCAAAGCGTTTGTGCCACAAGTTTGTCGTCTCAGCAATAGACGATAGACATAGGTCCTTGTCAGGGATGAAAGCAGGGTCGACCTTATAGACATTGTTGTCGCAGATCCCTTTGAATAAGATTTTCCTTGTACTTAGACACTCAACATGACAATCATCAGTGGTAAAGACTACCCTATTTTTTCTGTTTTGACATAGTTGAGCCACACTAAACAGATCAAACTTGAGATTATTCACTAGATTCACATTATTCACAGTGATGTGTTTAGAGAGTCTTACCATACCGATACCACAAACCTCACCCTTACTCTTGTTTCCAAAAGTTATCGATGCCCCTGAGGCTGGCTGAAGAGAAGTGAACCATTCACTGTTCCCTGTCATGTGACTTGAACATGCATTGTCAAGGTGCCAAGAGCCTTTCCTTGCTTCCTCCTCGGATTTATGAGAACCACCTTCTGATACGTTGTGACCTTTTGAGCTCATCAAGCAGATATCCTTTGAGAGAGGAGATGCTTCATCATCTGAGCTGCAGTCACCGCACTTCGCAATCCTCGTTTGTTCCTCGTTGAAGATCTGAGAAGAACCTGCCGCTTTGTTGAGGCACCTTTTTGCGAAGTGTCCGTTGTCATAGCAGTGAGAGCAGACAACCTTCTTCATGTCATTGTGAACCATGACCGAACCTTTAGTGCCTTTGCTTTGAGACCATATCTTCTTCATGGCTTGAGTGATGAGAGCCACATCTACATCACCTTCTTGAGAGTCTCTATCCAAGGCATTTCCTGACGACATCTTTCCTGCAGAATCTGTAACTAAAACAAACAATCTAGAGCATCAGGCTCTGATACCAATTGTTGGATCGTTAGAGTTACGTCTGAGGGAACAAAAGCTTTGTTCCCACAGAAGTTGCAGCGGATAAATATAGCAGGAAAGATAACGAACGAACTCACGATATATAGTGGAAACCCTGATTAGCAAAACTAGCTTCTCAAGGAAAAACCACTACCTTCAAGCTTTCGCTTGAGAGGATTTTGAAGCGTGTACTTGTCTTATTGATTTCTTGCTTGATTACACTTGTATCCTGGACTTCGACATCTAAACAACCAGCTAGACTCGAAACCTCTTCTACAACGATGAATCAAACTCAACCCTCAAAGACTTACACACACCTCACTTCTTTTCTTTTTTTCTTTTCGTTCTCTCTATTTTCCGTCGTCGTCGTTACATAGAAATGAATCCACATCTCTATTAAATACGACTCGACAAATCCTAAATGTAACAAGATAAGATTTATCCAAATAAGGCAACAAGAAGATATGATTTTGTAGAGGGAATAATATCCCAGCCGTCTATATTAATTTGAAGGAAGGATTCCGTAAATTAATATATTTGGATAAGATAGAGTACTCTCTCTCCAATTATCTTATCTTAGGAAGGTTTTCCTAAGATAACACAATCGGGCTTCTCTCTCCATATCTTCTCGAATCGGCTTGATCCTTGGAGCCGAAGTCATTCATCCTTGACCGCGTGCATGATTCTGCGTTTGATTTGTTTCCATAAATGGCACGCTGGATTCTTCTTTCCATTCGCAGCTTCGATCTTGTTCGACGCTATTGGTCCTTCAGAGGTAACAAAGCACATGAACAGAGCTTTGTTCCCTCTTCGATCCTTCGCTGCAATGGTTCCCTGAGACAACTGTCTTTGTTCCTGAAACACTTAGTACCCAGATTAGTTGAATGTTTGTCACTATCAAAACCTAAGGAATTCAACAATAGTATATAACTATACGATATAACCATGGTATATAACTATACGATATAACCATGGTATATAACTATACGATATAAATGAACGATATAGCAATAGTATATATATAACTATACGATATAACAATAGTATATAACTATACGATATAACCATAGTATATAGTTATATATTATGATTATATCTTATAGTTATATCCAATTTGGTTATATATTATGGTTATATCCTATAGTTATATACTATGGTTATATTGTATAGTTATATCCAATTTGGTTATATCGTATCGTTATATCCTATAATTATATACTATGGTTATATCTTATAGTTATATCCAATTTGATTATATCATATCGTTATATCATATAATTATATATTATGATTATATCTTATAGTTATATCCAATTTGGTTATATCTTATGGTTATATCCTATAGTTATATCCTATGTTTATATCCTTTAGTTATATACTATGGTTATATCCTATAGTTATATTCTATGGTTATATATTATAGTTATATCCTTTAGTTATATACTATGGTTATATCCTATAGTTTTATACTGTGGTTATATCTTATAGTTATATACAATTTGGTTATATCATATCGTTATATCCTATAATTATATACTATGGTTATATCTTATAGTTATATCCAATTTGATTATATCATATCGTTATATCATATAATTATATATTATGATTATATCTTATAGTTATATCCAATTTGGTTATATCTTATGGGTATATCCTATAGTTATATCCTATGGTTATATCCTTTAGTTATATACTATGGTTATATCCTATAGTTATATACTATGGTTATATCTTATAGTTATATCCAATTTGGTTATATCTTATGGTTATATCCTATGGTTATATCTTATAGTTATATCCAATTTGGTTATATCTTATGGTTATATCTTATAGTTATATACTATGGTTATATCTTATAGTTATATCCAATTAGATTATATTATATTGTTATATCCTATAATTATATACTATGGTTATATCTTATAGTTATATCCAATTTGGTTATATCTTATGGTTATATCCTATGGTTATATCCTTTAGTTATATATTATGGTTATATCCTATAGTTATATACTATGCTTATATATTATAGTTATATCCTTTAGTTATATACTATGATTATATCCTATAGTTATATACTATGGTTATATCTTATAGTTATATCCAATTTGGTTATATCTTATGGTTATATCCTATAATTTTATCCTATGGTTATATCCTTTAGTTATATACTATGGTTATATCCTATAGTTATATATTATGGTTATATCGTATAGTTATATCCAGTTTGGTTATATCTTATGGGTATATCCTATAATTATATACTATGGTTATATCGTATAGTTATATCCAATTTGGTTATATCCTATAGTTATATACTTTGGTTATATCCTATAGTTATATACTATGGTTATATATTACAGTTATATCCTTTAGTTATATACTATGGTTATATCCTATAGTTACATACTATGGTTCTATCTTATAGTTATATCCAATTTGGTTATATCCTATAGTTATATACTATGGTTATATCTTATAGTTATATCCAATTTGGTTATATCTTATGGTTATATCCTATAGTAATATACTATGGTTATATCTTATAGTTGTATCCAATTTGATTATATCATATCGTTATATCATATAATTATATATTATGATTATATCTTATAGTTATATCCAATTTGGTTATATCCTATAGTTATATACTACGGTTATATCCTATAGTTATATCCAATTTGGTTATATCTTATGGTTATATCCTATAGTTATATACTATGGTTATATCGTATAGTTATATACTATAGCTATATACTATTGTTATATCGTATTGTTATATACTATAGCTATATACTATTGTTATATCGTATTGTTATATACTATTGTTAAATCGTATTGTTATATACTAAATATATATACTATTGTTATATCGTATAGTTATATACTGTAGCTATATACTATTGTTATATCGTATAGTTATATACTATTGTTATATCGTATAGTTATATACTATGGTTATATCGTATAGTATATACTATAATTATATATTATGGTTCTAACGAATAGTTATATACTATGGTTATATCGTATAGTTATATACTATAACTATATACTATTGTTATATCGTATAATTATATACGGTTATATCGTATAGTTATATACTATTGTTATATCGTATAGTTATATATATACTATTGCTATATCGTTCATTTATATACTATAGTTATATACCATGGTTATATCGTATAGTTATATACTATAATTATATATTATGGTTCTAACGTACTATGGTTATATACAAATTTTATATCGTATAGTTATATACTATTGTTATATCGTATAGTTATATACTATGGTTATATACTATAATTATATATTATGGTTCTAACGAAT
The DNA here is from genome assembly GCA_027886185.1 of Rheum nobile. NCBI lineage: Eukaryota > Viridiplantae > Streptophyta > Magnoliopsida > Caryophyllales > Polygonaceae > Rheum > Rheum nobile. The sequence continues at coordinate 91,520 of WOAB01000211.1, read as the reverse complement.
AGTTATATACTATGGTTATATCGTATAGTTATATACTATTGTTATATCGTATTGTTATATACTATAGCTATATGCTATTGTTATATCGTATAGTTATATACTATTGTTATATTGTATAGTTATATACTATTGCTATATACTATATTATATACTATAATTATATATTATGGTTCTAACGTATAGTTATATACTCGTATTAAAATCTTATACAAAATTATAGTAGAAAAGTGCCGAAAATACCAAAATTTTTCACTACAATGCGCTATATGCTGGGCACCAAATTGTAAAAAAAAAAAGGATAGGAAGACTTCGTTTTTTGGGCTTTTGGAGGGGCAAACGATGTCCGTTTTGGACGAATTTTATATGTACAGACTTGTATTGAAATTCTCTACATGATTATGGAAAAAAAAAGGTGCAATTTAAAAAAAAAAATAGTGAAACGCAAGATCCTTGCTTAAGCAAGGATCTTGCGTTTCGCTTTCAAAAAAAACTGAAACGCAGGTATTTTGCTTAAGCAAAATACCTGCGTTTCGTTCTAGTACAAAAACTCAGTTTCTGGGTACAATTTAGACTCAAACGCGGGTATATAGCTTAAGCAAAAATTTTGCGTTTCAAAGTGTAGTGTACGAACACAATTTTTGTAGTGTACAAAGAAACTGCCTAAATCAATACTTCAAAACAATCTTTCATTAAAAGGAGAGGATATGGCACGATCATATTTTTCTTGTATAAGTTGGGTATGTTTGAATAAAATCTGTTGACATGCTTAAAAACATTGTGCATCAGATATATACTAAAATATTTACCAACATTTTAAAGAATGTGTACCATAATTTTTTTAGTCTTTACTTGGGAAAATATATGAGTTTTTGAATTCTTACATTACAAGGAAAGTGAGTGTGAACCAAACGAGAATTATACCTTGATGGTGCATAACAGTAAGCATATATGTGCATCAAAGAGTTATCTATTTGTACGCTCTAGGGTGATTCAAATATGTGCATCACATTTTCTAGTGTTTGTGCACCATATTTTCCAGTGTTTGTGCATTGTATTCCATGTGTTTGTATATTATATTTCCACGTATTTATTTATCACAATATTCTAAGTATGTGCTTTGTTGTAATTTAAAGTGTGCATGACATTCTAATGTACGTTTTTGTACATAACAGTTATGTTGTTATGTGCACCACATTTCATGTATTTGTGCATCAAATACTTATCTATTTGTCATAGCATTATACGTATATGTGCATCACATTTGATGTGTTTTGTACATCACATTACACGTGTTTGTGCATTACATTTCCATGTGTTTGTGCATCAAAATATTTTGATTTTGTTCTTTTGTTTTACTTTAAGGTGTGCATGACATTCTCATCTGTTTATTTATAATAATTATGTTATAATGTGCACTATATTTCATGTTTTTATGCACCATATTTCATGTTTTTATGCACCACATTTCATGTGTTTGTGCATCACATTTTTCTATGTTTGTGCATCACATGTCCGTGCGTTTGTGCATCACATGTCCATGCTTTTGTGCATAAAAATAATGTTATTATGTGCGCAACATTTTATGTGTTTGTACGCTACATTTCATGTGTTTGGGCATAACAATTATTAAGTGCACTACATTTATGTTATTATGTACACCATATGTCATGTGTTTGTGCACCATATTTCATTTGTTTGTGAACCACAATTCAAGTATTTATGCATCACATTTCATGTCACTATTGGAAAACGTGTGTATAGCTACGAAATTTGCCACCAAAAGAACCACAAATATAGCCAAAAATCCATTTAGCCAAGACAATAGCCACGAAAATACCCATAAGCATCGAGTCAGGGCTAAAAAGGTTGTGGTTAAACTTAGCCTTTAAAATTAGCCACGGAAATATCATTTGTGGTTAAGTAGCCATGAACTGCTTTGAGGTTAAGTAGGCACAAAATCATTCGCGGCTAATTCTATCGCTTTTAACCAGGAAGTAATATTGTGGCAAATGTCGAGGCTAAACCAATTTGTGGCTAAATGATTAAAGTTTAGCCACGGCTTTATTCTTGCTAAAGTTGAGGCTATGTACGAAGCTAATATATACTAGCTTAGAAATAAAATATGCCTTCAAATGACGTTTCGGTGGTAATTTCAGTGCAAAGTTCTTAATTATTATTAACTTGCATAATTGTATAAATATACGAAATACATAAAATAAACCTGTTTTCGAACTTACAAACATCAAATTTTTGACATGCCATTAATTGCCAAATATACAAAATCATGATCCTTTGTCACAAATAATGGTCTTGTCCCATTTTTGCGATGCACCTTGAAGACATTAGTAAGGTGCTTGTCAACTTGATATACAACGATCTTTCTCATACCCTCATTTGATTCTATCTAGTGAACGGATTTCTGCATAAATGAAAAAAAATATAACTATTGCATAAATTCATCAAGTACTACACAATAAGAAAAAATTAATGCAGAAATCCATCAATAAATTCTGCATAAATCAGCAAGTTCTATACATGAAAAAACAAATTCTGCATAAATACAACAAAAATAACTAAATTCAACTGGTACATATACAAATTCTGCCTAAATTCTACACATAAAGAAAGAAATTTGCATATATTAAGCAACAACTATACATAAAACCAGCTTGTGAAATCTATCACATGAAACTCTTTAAACCACAGATTCTTATCATCATTTGGCACTCTTGAAATCCTCGTCCAGGTGCCTTTGAAGTGCCCATGGACAATTTCTGTCATCATGGAAAATGTTGCCTTACGTGGTTCAAAGTCACTTCAAAAAATAAAATAGTTAGTAGTTTACAATTATAAATGAGGTTAAAGAGAGAAAGATTGGAGCTAACTGTGCAGTTTTCGGTTCAATTCCTACTAGTATTTTTTGTTGTCGTAGGTTGGACGGATCACTTGAGCCAACAACATATCCCTCAACACATGGGGTAGGTGTTGAACCATCACCCTCAGTCGCCTCATGGTGTTCTTGCTCTTGTTGCTCCTCGTTTTCTGGAGATGCGTACTCATTTGGCAACGGAGAAGCCCTTGGAGTGACTTCGGGTAGGAGTACGAACATCTTGTTCAAGTGGAGTGTGAGAAGCGCCACGAGCAAAGTTACAACTTGAAGGCTGGGAAAGTCGCTGAGACGAGTGTCTCGAAGCCGGTGAAGGTAAGCCCCGTTGCATGATGTGCAATAGTATAAGTTGACAAAAAAATTGAAATTATATAAGCAACTTGAGTTATCAGAACAACAAGCCCAGCGTCACCCTAAACAATACTACAACAAGTCCAACAAGCATGACATTTTCTACATACCCCACACCCACACCCGAAATCCCTAATTTATGCTCCAAAACCAGAAGCAGAGAGAAGAAATTGACATGACTCAACCTTCAAAATTAAAGTCAGCGGAACCGAAACAAACCTAATTCCACTTGCCAATATCGATATCATACAATACATGACCCTAATTCCACTGGTTTTAACAACAATAAAAAAGGGACTAAAAAGTGGTAAATGAAATTAGATTACGTTACAACTTTAATACACATTATTTTTATTATAAAAAACTTCTATAAAATTTGAAAAATGTTTAACAAAATTTTAGTATTTCAGTACACACATTTCTTAATAAAAATACATATGTTTATAAAAACTTATCTTTCTTATCAAACACACTTTATTAAACAACTCCTTTCAACTATTTATCAATAAAAAATCTTTATAATTACTTATATCAAACAAAACCTAATAATTTAACCTAATAAAATATAAATCATTAAAGCAACTTTCACAAATTATCCAAGAAATTATAAATCCTTTATTCATTATTTGAATTTGATGGAAAATATTCTTCTTTGTCATCATTAGTTTTAAGCACATTGTCGTATTCAGATAATGAATAAAGTGAGTTCTAATTTCTTGGCTAATTTGTAAAATTCAAATAATGGAATAAAGTGAGCCGTAATTTATTAGCTACCTTGGAAAATTATAAATCATCTTCTTTGTGTTGTAACCGATGGGCTAGCTTTTGTGAACTTATAAAGCTTCCACAATATTAGTTGCTTTGTGAACATATGAATCTTCCAAAATATAGCACTTGGTAAATCTTGAATATGCTCCTACACACAAATAAGGAATACAAGATTCGTCCTAAACTCGCCCTATATAGAAGTTTTTCTTGTCCTTTCTTAAAGCATGATCTAACTCCAATAAGCACCTATGACAATCAAGTCATGAACATTTTCTTTCGTGTTGTAATTGATAGCCATTTGTGTTATTCATGTAGTGAGGACACAAATGGATACTTGCAATACTCCATCCACACAACATCCCATATGCTAGAAAGTCATTCATTGTAACCTATCAATCAAAGGATTCATACAAATATTTGTCATTTTAGAGTTTTAAGGAATGATTTATTGGTGAATTATGAGGTATATAAGTTGCACATATTGATATAAACTATACAAATTCTTTTTATTTATTGGTTAAAAAGAGATAAGTAATTATTAAATTGTAAATTTTAGAAAATATTTGTAATAATTTTAACTTAAATATTAGTATTTTTTAATAGTTGTGTCAAATGTTTATATGACACTTATTTCTTAATGAAATGTAGTGTCACGATATAAATTTGAGTTTCTAATATATGGATTGTTGTTTCATGTTTTATCTTAGACGATATATTGTTTGATATGTATTTAAATGTAATATCTAAGTCTTAACAAACAAATGTAATATCTAAGTATTTTAGGTATAAAATGCTATGATTGTACGAAGTACAATTTTATTTATTTATTTTGGTCAGAAGTTCAATTTAAATTTTGAATTAAGGTGGTAGTTGTTTTTTGTAAGGATGCGTTTTTTCCTTTGAAAATATTTGCGAAATATTTTAGAAATGCCTATCTAATTATATGTTGTGCTTGAACTCTAGTATTTGTAAGAAACTTGCTACAACAACTCTCATTTCTTACATGCTCCACTACCCTCCACATTTCTAATTTTTTGCCTTTATCTTACAAATTTATTGCATTTTAATAATGTCTTTTTTGTTATGCTTTAGTTATTAGTATTCATTATGATATCGTTTTATTTATTTGGTTTGGAATATATATCGTTTTATTAGTCACGTTGACTTTACATATTCCTAGACATTAATATCATTTTAATTAAAATATATTAGTCATTAATTCCTATTCTTATTAAATACGGAGTAATATAAATAATTGGTGACTCTGCATTTTCTCTAACCTTGTTACATTTTATATAAAAGTACATTAGTTATTTTATCGGTACTTGCTTACTCTTCTTGTATTAGGGAATCGGTTTGTGAGGAAGCAGAGCTAAGAGAGGCGTGGCAAGTCAGGGTTAGTGCAAATGAGATGTGGAACAGGATGCCAGACTGTATTAGGGAATCGGCAGGCATGGTGCTCGGAAAGTCTAGAGGAAGGGGAGGTTTCAGAAAGGGAGCAAAGTGGTGGAATGAGGAAGTCCAAAGTAAGGTAAGTGTCAAACATAAAGCCTACAAGGAGTGGAGATCCAGTGTCATTGTGGAGGAGAGAGCCCAGCGTCTAGCAGTTTACAAGGTGGCCAACAGAGAAGCCAAAAGAGTTGTGGCAAAGGCCAAAGATAAGGTTTTTGAGCACGTTTATAAGGCCTTGGATGAGAAGGGTGGTGAGAAAGTTTTGTATCGTCTGGCTAAGGTTAGAGCAGGAGAGCGTAAGGACTTGGATAGACTGCGTTGCATTAAGGCTGAGGATGGACAAGTTTTGGTAGAGGATGGGAAGATCAAGGATAGGTGGCAGAGGTATTTTACCGGTCTACTGAACGAAGGTTTCTCTTTTCCTGCAAGAACTCTTAACTTCAGGATTCCAACCGATAGTACCCTTTGTCGCCGTATTTCCCAAGGAGAAGTTAAAGTTGCTTTGCAGAGGATGCAGAACAAACGGTCTGTAGGTCCAGATGAGATTCCGGTGGAGATCTGGAAGTGGTTGGGGACAAAGGGCTTGGAATGGCTCTCTGCATTATTCAATGTGATTCTTAAGACGTCAAAGATGCCGGCTGAGTGGCGGCGCAGTAGATTGGTGCCAGTTTACAAGAATAAGGGAGATGTGCAACTCTGTGGCAACTACAAGGGGATCAAACTCCTTAGCCACACTATGAAGATTTGGGAAAAGGTTATCGACAGGAGGTTGAGAGAGGTAGTCAACATCTCGGAGAACCAATTTGGCTTTATGCCCGGCAGGTCGACGACAGAAGCTATCCATCTGATGAGACGTCTTATAGAGCTTTACAGAGAGAGGAAAAAGAATATGCACATGATTTTTATTGATTTGGAAAAGGCCTATGATAGAGTGCCTAAAGACCTTCTATGGGATTGCTTGGAGGCTAAAGGGATCTCAGAAACATTTATTAGGAGTTTGTAGGATATGTATGAGGACACAGAGACTAGTGTCTGCACACCGGGGGGTGATTCTGCTTACTTCCAAGTGAAAGTCGGTTTGCACCAAGGGTCGGCGTTAATGCCTTTTCTGTTCACGATTATGATGGATGTTTTGACGAGCGACATGCAGAGGGAGGTCCCTTGGTGTATGCTTTTCGCTGATGATATTCTTCTGGTTGATGAATCCAGAGTAAGGGTTAACACAAGAAGGGAGGAGTGGAGGAATGCTTTGGAGACAAAGGGATTCAAGCTTAGTCGAGCGAAGACAGAGTATGTAGAGTTTAGTTTTGGTCCAGGGGCAGAGGAGGAGTCTGACGTGATGTTAGGGGAGCATATTGTTCAGAAGAGAGAGAGTTTCAGGTGCCTCGGATCGGTCATGCAGAGTAACGGAGGTATAGACGCGGACTTACAACATAGAATTCAATCGGGTTGGCTTAGATGGAGAATGGCTTCTGGAGTGTTGTGTGACAAGAAGGTTCCCCTCAAGCTAAAAGGAAAATTCTTTTCGACAATGATCCGACCATCCCTTTTGTATGGTGCAGAATATTGGCCGATAACTAAGGTGCAAGAGCAGAGGTTGATGGTAGCAGAGATGAGGATGTTACGCTAGATGTGTGGCTACACGAGGCTAGATAGAATCCGAAACGAAGTTATCCGGGGAAAAGTTGGAGTGGCTACTATTCAGGATAAATTGCGAGAATCTAGACTACGGTAGTTTGGGCACATGCAGAGGAGGCCTACTAACGCGCTTGTGCGCAAATGTGAGGAGTTAGCGGCAGTACAGTTCCGTCGGGGCAGAGGGAGACCAAAGAAGAATTGGATGAAGGTCATTAGAAAAGACCTCGCTTGTTTGTCTCTCACAACGTCTATGGCTCAGGACAGGTCCTTTTGGAGGGATATGATTCGCATTCTAGAGGGTTAGTCGGCCAGGGGTTCCTGGTGGCGCTCTGAATCTCTTCTACATACTTTTCTCCTTTTCTATTTTTCTCTATTTCGGCTCCCTTTATACTCTTTTTTCCTCTCTCGCTCTTTTTAGTGGGTCGTTCGAGGATACATCCACCCGACTAGTCTCGGGGTTCGGATGGAACCATCTTGACTCCCCCAGACATCCGTCTCAGACGGGTCAATCCACTGGGTTATTGTTGTTGTTGTTGCTTACTCTTCTTAGGGAAATTATAATTCATAACTTCTTCCTTGTACATTTCATATGTGAGAGTGAGTACGTGTCTATTATTTCGGCTTCCATCCTTGATTAATTCCTCTAGACCAACACCAATGAGGCCAAATTTAGTATATATACATGATGAGTGTAAAATGAATATGTATAAAATAGAACAATAAAAATCATCCTTAACCAAAATAACAACACACCTACCTAAAATGATTTAGTACAACAAAGAAACTAAAAATACAAACCTAATTGAATTTATGCTACCAATAGTTGAAGGGTTTACATCGTCCATAAAATAGTTTGTTTTATTCTTTACTAACAATCAGTCGTCCTAAATCGATTGTCTTTGTCCTCCTTCTAGTGAAAGCTATTGGTGCATGATGTAAACAATCGATGCCTCAATAGTGCTATTAGATTATCCAATTCTCTGACATCTTCACATAAAATTAACCTATCTCGATCAAAAGACAATTATATTAATAAATTTAAACCGATATATATAAGTATTGTAGACTACAAAAGAGATCCAAATACATATAATCAAGGATAGTTAACCGTGAGGTGGATATATATTTGCATCATCGACAATCGGGAATCCTCATTCACATCTTTAACTTAATAATTATGCCTACTTCAGTGACCATGTCTTTCTAAGGTGTTGCCCACTATCTCCCAAGCTTCACTATATGGCTTTCTAAAGCTAATTTCCATGTAAAAGAATGAGATGATGGATGATTAGAGCAAATGTACGGAATACCACCATTTTTGCCCTTTTATAGAGGAAAATGTTACTTGGAAAGTGAAGCCATTTTGACATATAACTGTTGACAAGGCCGGAAACCGGTGTCGTTTTCCTGTCAAAGAAATCCTAATTCACCTACTAAAGAGTATAGCAAGCAAGTCAGGGTCGATCCCACAGGGAGTCGGTTATCTGTATGCAATTGACGTGTGACGGATAAGTAACAAGGGGGTTTTTAGAATAATCGCAGAGTAACAATGATGCAAGCTTTAAAGAAAGAATAAATATGATGAGTGGAAGTATTCCACTAGACAAATATCCACACTGCAGATGAATAGATTGATCACTGATAACTATTATTCCAAGTTCTTTTCACAATCTTATAGTCGTTCCCATCCTGATCATAATTAACCACCAATTCAGACAGTTGTTGGCAGCACTTACCACAATATCAATAGAAGAAAACCTTACTATCAATAAAGCAATAGCATTCAAACAAGGATATAGGATACATGCAAATAGAAGAAAACCTTACTACTTAACATGCAAATAATTCTCTCTCACAATTGCACACTCGTATTCCACTATATGTAACAATTGTGTTTGCCACTAGGTATGCACTCGTATTCTACTATATGCAAACCCTAGCACTATGATAAATATTGATAAACCTAGTTAGCAACTCTAGATAAACCAACACAAACCAATAGACAATATGCTCAAGAGAATTAAACCAACTTGATAAGATATAGAACAAGGAATAGAAATCTCACAACCAATCCATTGCAATGCTTCAATTGTCTAGCGAAATAAAGGTGTTTAGTTCTCCATTCATTCAAACCCTAGATCTAGAATGAATAATGAGAACGTCCTTCTCTAAAAACTGGAAAAACTCTTAAATAGGTTCAGGAAAGATAAGCTAAACCTAGCAAACAAAATAACGGAAATAATAAAATAATAGAAAATGGAATATCCGAAAATGCTAAAATAGGAAACAAATAAACGCTGGCCGCGAGGCGTCAACATCCACCGCGGGGCGGTGACTTCGCTTGTGTTGCCTTCTCTGAGATCCACCGCCGGGTCGCGGTGACTTCTGGAGCGGGGCGGTAGAGACCAGCTTCTTCAAGTCTTCATCTTCTGCTCTTCTGTACTACCAAGTGATGGTAGCCTTCATCCATGAGTCTTAAGCAGATCTTCTCCTCCATCTTCTTCATCCTTCATTAAGCTGTAAATCCTATGATATCTTCACTTCTTAACTCTTCTTCTGGATTACAGACTTAGCCTAAATCTATACCGAAACTCCATCTAAATCATGTCAATAATTACTAGTTAAGGTGCCTGAAATGGCACCTATCAACTGTTTAGACATCTTGACTATTCGTATGCCTAATCAAAGAAATCCTAAAGTACCTACTAAAGAGTATAGCAAGCAAGTCAGGGTCGAACCCAAGGGAATCAGGTTATCTATTCTTGTGTTTCTCAAGTCACCAATTAGGAACTAGGGAGGGGAGGGGTGGGGGGGGGGGGGGGGGTTGTATGATTTTCAAACCAAGTAATTAAAACAAAGCAAAGCAAAGGATGTGAATATGATGGGGAAAAGCGTCACACCTGACAAAGATCCACACAACAAGAGATATGGTTGATCACTGAATTCTATTAGTCTCAAGTTCTTATCTTTCCTATAGTTGTCCTTATCCCGATCTTAGGTAACTATTAGTTCTACCAGCCCTAATAGTACTTATTACCAAATCAAATCCGAAAACCTTCAAGACTCAATAAAGCAATAGCATTCAACCAAGGATTCAACAAGATACATGCAATAGAAACAACCCGTTACTATAACATGCAATTAACTCTCTCTCACGATGAACACTCGCAACCCACTTATGTAAATCGTGTTTGCTACTAGATATGCAACCCGAACCCGGAATCACAAGTCCTAGCAATTAGGAAGATATCAATAGACCTAGGTAGCTACTCTAGATAAATCAACATAAACCAATAAACATTCAAGCACAAGAGAATTAATCCAACTAGATAGGAAAACGAACAAGAGTAGAAAACTCACAACCAATCAATTAAAGGCTTCAAAACGTCAAGTGCAACAATGGAAGCTTAGTTCTTCATAGGATTTGTGAGAGAAAAACTAAGATAGGTGGCAACTAGGTTTTTTTTCTAAACAAAGTTATAGAAATAACCTTAAATACTAGGGCAATAATTCAGAAATAAAGAAAAGAAAATAACAAACTTGGAAACAAAGTTTCAGAAATAAAATAAAAAAGGAAATAGAAATTCCGGAAATAAATCCGGGAAAGTCTTCAGCGCATCGTCACCGCGGGTGCGGCAATACCCACCGCGGGGTGCGGTGGTCTTCCAGAACTTCACGCCTTCTTCTCTGCTGGCTCACCGCGGGGTGCGGTTATGTTTCCGCGGGTGCGGTGGTACTCCAACAGCTGCGACACTTCCGTAAAAATACCATAACTTTTGATTCCCAACTCGGATTGCACTCATATTTTTAGGACTTGTAGTAGACTTCAAGATCTAACTCCTCGAATTGGAATCACTCCATTTGGATATCTGAGTAAAGAGAACGAACCAATTGAATTCAGCACACTGTTCTTCTACTCTTCAATACACTTCAAACCTCTGTAAATCCCATGATTTCTTCACTTCTCGTCTTCTCTTCCGGATTACATAATTACCATCAAATCATATCCAAACATCATCTAAATCATGCTAATAATCCCTAGATACACCATACAATATATCACATATCAAATTCCCCCATGCTTAAACCTTGCTCATCCTCGAGTAAGCTAAAGTCAACCTACTCCTCCAAATTCAACCCCAAGGCTTCAGGAAACACAAGAAAATATGACACTAGTAGTTACAACACATCAACAATAAGCTCCAAGACAACCAAAAACACAACACCAAATCACCACACACAAGCAAGCTTAGAAGGAAAGCATAGTATTTCCCCCAAGCTTATCCCGAACACCATAGAGTGAGTAACAATCTAATCCTAACCTCCATCTATCTTCTTATCGCTCCAGAGTGACCTACCCGAATCCTCCTTATATCACATCTTCTTATGTCACCACGCCAAGTAAAATGATGATTCCTAAAAATCACTCTTCTTCTTTTCACTCATTTTGCCAAGGCGCCCTTTCGGGTTTTCACCAAGCCACTCATTTCATTTTTCAATAGATGTGCTCACATAAACTCACGTCACTCTTGACCAATTATTACCCCAGCCTAATGCTGGTCTAAGCCACCTGTTTATTGCCTAGGCCGCCCTTTCGGGTTTTCGACCTATCACATGATTTCTATTTTAGCCTTTTTTCAAATTTTTGGCTTTTTCAATTTTTTTATTTTTCTCAACGACATAGAAAGTATAGAACCCTCCCACATACTTCAACATTGCATTGTCCTCAATGTAATGAAAGACAAAAGAATAGAAGCACAGGGAAGAGCAAAAAATAACTCACAGACGCCGCTGAGTTGGCTTGGAGACATACGTTGTTGCTGGCAGTAAAACAATGAACGCTCAGGTCTCTGGTGTTGCGCGGGATCTTCTTAATCAATAATCTTCTCCTACCGTGCAACCAAAAGGAAACCACTTTGGTGAATAGTGGTATATCAAAGAATTCGGGGCTGTACGGCCTTCAATGGACACAAAAAATGGGCCCAGATGTGTTCGTGGTGTGGACCCTGGTGTTCCTCTTCTTCAACTGTCGACTGTAGGGCCATCATCGTTGCCAAATAATGTGTGGGGCGAATGTCTCCTCCTTGACAACATGATGCGCACCTTCTCCATGGGGAACTACGGACAGCTGGCCTACGGTAGAACTCTTTTTTGTTGTTTTTTCGATTTTTTTATTTTTTTTTCAAATCTGTTTAAGGTTTTTTCGGTTTTTTATTATTATTATTTTTTTATCCCCGTTTAAGGTTTTTTCGGGGATTTTATTTTCAGTGCAGGGCAAAAGAAGACTTACAATGGTGTGGGAAACACCTTCTTCAATTCGCATAGGGTCTCCTCCCTGCAGGTTAGTCAGAAACAAAGAAAAACAAAAACAAAACACACCAAAACAAAAGCAAAAACAAAGAAAGAAAAGCAAAGAAAGAAAAACATACCTCGGGTTGCCTCCCGGACATCGCCTTAGTTATTGTCATGGCTTGACTTGGTATTCTCCCACTTAACTTGGGTTGCTCAAAGCAATTGAACTCTTGGGGTCTATATCAGGGGGATGCCTCTTTGTGTGCTCCATGTTGAGTCTTTCCCCCATGCTTGTGCACTTGTTGATGGTTGGACCGTTGTTCATATTCATGAATGCACTTGCCATCTTCAGAAACGGTCTACCCAACATCCCAGGGGATGTATGCTTATTCTGTCCCGTATCCAGCTTATAGAAATTTGTCTTTGGAATCACGGTTTCCTTCTTGTGTTTCCCTTTTGGTTTCTTTTTGATCTTGCACAGCGCCCTTAAAACTTCTGTGCAGTGAGGGGTACTGTTTGCCAGTTTGAACAAAGGAGTGTTTGCCTCGCAGGTTCTGAAGGTTTCAAATGGATCCTTGTCGTTCTCCACATTTCTGGTGTCCTTCAGAGCCTCGGGACAGGGTGTAGGAAGTTTCAATGAACTGAGCGGAGAAAAATTGGGGCGCACATATGTGTCATATGCAGCTGCGGGAGGGTCTTGGGCACTAGGGTCTTTTCTGCAGTCGCGGCCCTCTTTACCGCGGTCATGGCATTCTTCCAGTTCCCAAAAATAATCATCTTCAGAGAGCACAGCTTGGTTCAAAACATCATCTGGAATGCCCATCTCCTCAGTGGGTGGACCGAGGTCGTAGTTTTCTTCTGCAGACATCCCGATGTATTCTACATATGTCTCATTGATTTGCTCTTCCCTTTCAGCTAAGGGAGCGACATGCTGCTGCTCAATACTCTGGAGGGTCATTAAAAAGACGTCCTCTCTCTGGTGCACGACTGGGTGAAATAGTTGTTTTGCCGACATCGTGGTCTCTATTCTGCTAATTTCTTGAGTCAAGTGCTCCATTTGATTCCCCAAATTCTGGAACCTGGAATCCATCTCTTGTTCATGTTGGATCATGCTTTGCGTAAGAGATTGAAGTAAATCCACAGTCGACATGTGGGAACTTGGATCGGACACTGGTAGTCTATGCTCATAGGCCGGATTGTACTGCCGTGGAGTACCCTGCTGGTAGAACGATTGTGGCTCCGGGTAGAACTCCTGGTAGTCATGACCATATGGAGGATATTGTTGGTACCCATAACTTGAATTGGGGTGATCTCTCCACCCTGGAGTGTTTGAGTAGGAGTATGGGTCATATCGCGGCTCTCCCTATAACTCCATTTCTGTATCAAAAAAAGAAAAAGAAATCAGTAGCACGAGTGTGGACCATAAGATAGGTCCATACGAAAGTTGGTAACAAACAAAAACACAAAAACAAAAATTTTGACTCCCCGGCAACGGCGCCAAATTTGATAGGCCTAAAGTCGTATGCCTAATCAAAGAAATCCTAAAGTACCTACTAAAGAGTATAGCAAGCAAGTCAGGGTCGAACCCAAGGGAATCAGGTTATCTATTCTTGTGTTTCTCAAGTCACCAACTAGGAACTAGGGGGGGTTTGTATGATTTTCGAACCAAGTAATTAAAACAAAGCAAAGCAAAGGATGTGAATATGGTGGGGAAAAGCGCCACACCTGACAAAGATCCACACAACAAGAGATATGGTTGATCATTGAATTCTATTAGTCTCAAGTTCTTATCTTTCCTATAGTTGTCCTTATCCCGATCTTAGGTAACTATTAGTTCTACCAAATCAATCAAATGTGGTAGCACCAAATCAATCAAATGTGGTATCACCAGAGGCTATTATGCATACAAAGTTGTGTCTAAGTCTACAAAGTAGTACTTATAAATAAAACCCTCTAAAAAAATAAAAAATTGAAAATCCTGGGATAAGTCGAAAACCCGAAAGGGCGGCTTGGGTAATAAGCAGGTGGCCCGGACTAGCGCTAGGCTGGGGTAAAAAGGTGTCTGAGTGACGTGAGTTATATTGTGAGAGCATCTATGAAAAAATTATGAGTGGCTTGGTGAAAACCCGAAAGGGCGCCTTGGCAAAATGAGTGAAAAGAAAAAGAGTGAATTTTAGGAATCCTCATTTTGGCGTGGCGACATAAGAAGAGGAGTCGAAGAAGGATTGTCGGGTAGGTCACTCTGGGAGGCATAAGGAGTCATAGATGGAGGCTAGGATTAGAGGTTACTCACACCATTGGATGTCCGGGTTAAGCTTGGGGGAAGTACTCTGCTTGCCCTTTAAGCTTGTTGATGGAGGATATGTTGTGAATGAGATTGGTGCCAGGAGCTTGGCATGGGTTAGGTGACTCTTAGTTGGAGGACACGCTTACTGAGACCTTGGGTGCTGCATTGGAGGAGTAGACTCTTTATTAGTTTACTCGAGGACGAGCATAGGTCTAAGCATGGGGGAGTTTGATAAGCACTACTTTGTAGGGCTTAACTAAGAGTTATTAGAGGGTTTTATTGGTTCCATTCGGGTAGATTTAGACACATTCTTATGCATGGCGTTTGGGGGCGAAGTCTGGTGTTTTTGGAGTTGTATGAGCTATTTTGGATATCATAGGAGACACTGAGGAAGGAAACCACCAAAAGAAGACGCCAAGGAAGTGAAGACGAGAGGTTAGGAGGCGAAGCCAAGGAGTGAAGGCTGAGCATTAATCGCGACCGCGAGCAAGGGTGCCGCGATCGCGGGACTTTGGGGCATTCGAGATATTTCTGCAGGCGCGGAAGAATGCGAAGAGCGCGGAGCTACAAGCAACCGCGATCGCGGTCCATTACCCGCGATCGCGGGTCATCACGGCAGACTTATTTCGGGATTTCCCGAATCTATCTTTCCTGATTTTTTTTATTTCATTTTAATTATTTTCGTTTTCTATTTTCAGTTGGGCTAGGTCATTTGTTAAACCCACTTATATATACTCTCTTAGTTTTAGGTTTTAAAAGGGAGACTCTCATATCAGGTTTTAGTTTTTTACATCATCGTTGTTTTCTCAAGACTATGGAAGGCTAAGCACTTTTGCTTAGTCCGATAATGGAAGCATAAGTTTATTCATCTGGTTGTGAGGTTTTGTTCCTATCTATCTTATCCTATTGAGTTATATCTTTTCTCTTGAGCAAATTCTTATTTGGATGTTTGTTGGTTTATCTAGATTGATCACCTAGGTTTATTGCTTTCATTCATATTGCTAATACTAGGGAACTGTTGGGCTAACGCTCTAGTTCGAGTAGCGAGCATAGATTCTTATCTGCCACTGTGGAATTTACCTATGTAGGGAATTGATTACATGTTGAATGCTTCTGGTTGAGGTGTTATGTGTATCCTGGTTAATTCTTATGTTCATTGCTGTCTTTGGGTTGAATCACTAGTGGTGCTAGGGTTATTCATTGGTAAGGGTTCTTAGGGATGGTTTTCCTATTAATCTACACAAGATCGGGACAGGAATAACCAAATAGGAAGATAGGGCATAATCAAGGAACAACCTTTGAATGACTTATGTGGACATTACTTGGCTAAGTGTTTTCTCTCTTTGATATTTTCATCATATACTTTGTTGTGTTTGACTTAATTGTGACCAACCAACCTACAATTCCACCTTCTTGTTACTATTGCATGCGAACAACACATAGATTAATCTCTTCCTCTCTGTGGATTCGACCCCTGCTTACCCTAACTACTTGTTTAGGTTTTACTAGGATTTTATTTGATTGATTAGGTGATACGACTTAAGCCTGCTATCAAAATTTGGCGCTGTTGCCGGGGAGGCAAGCGTTGATTTTTCTGTGTGTTTGTATGTGTGTTGTGTTCCTTTGGTGTGGACCTATCTTATGGTCCACACCCGTGCTACTAATTCCCCTCTACTTGGTTTTAATTCAGAGATTGAGAGAACCCTTTCCCAGGGTCGCAGAATAAATCGTGCTTTGGTTTTTGATAATCCTGCATTCGAGATGGCTGATGCAGAGCAGACGTTGAGACAGTTGACTGCTCCTAACTTGGAGCAGCAACCACTGGCCGTAGAGTTCCCTGAGCTCCCAGCAGGAGTGAACTTTGAGCTCAAGTCTGGGCTTATTCATCTTTTGCCCCAGTTTCATGGGCTGAGTGGAGAGGACCCAAACAAGCACCTCTCGGAGTTTCACGCCGTGTGCACCTCCATGAAGCCACGCAACGTAACGGAGGATCAAATCAAGTTGAGGGCTTTTCCTTTCTCGCTTAAGGATTCGGCCAATGAATGGTTTTATTACCTCACCCCAGGTAGCATCAACACTTGGGGAAAGATGAAGAAGGCGTTTCTGGAGAAGTACTTTCCAACAACGAAGCTGAACAGTCTCAAGCGCAACCTGAGCAACATAGAGCAGCATGGGACGGAGACGCTCTACGAGTACTATGAGCGTTTCAAGAGGTTGTGCTCCAGCTGTCCCTACCACAGGTATTCAGACCAAGATTTGGTCTTATACTTATATGGGGGATTGTTGGATGAAGAACGGCGAATGGTGAATGCGGCATGTGGAGGCAACATATTGAACAAGACACTTGCCGCAGCATTCGAGATATTCAGCGAGTTATCGGAAGGCTCAAGGCAATTCAGAAGAGGGCGAGCGCCCAGGCAGTGAAAGCCACTTAAAGTGATCATGCTCCCCCATCTATGGTGAAAGACATGAGCAAAATGAAGGAGATGATCAAGGTTTTGATGAGGAAGGAGGGACCGCAGAGGGTCAAGGAATGCGAGTTTTGCTATGCTACTACGCATGCCACTGACGCATGTCCTACACTCCATGAGGAGTCCACTGAGCAAGTCAACGCTGTTGGGGGGTACCAACAAAGACCACGGCACGACCCCTTTTCTAGTACCTATAATCTTGGATGGAGAGACTACCCGAATTTAAGGTACGGGAACACTCAGAACATAGAGAACCCCCCTGTGTTCCGTCCAAGACCCCCTCAGCAATACCAGCAGCAGCAGCAGCAGTACCCCCAGAGGCAGTTTCAAGGAGGCCAGCAGTTCAGAGGCCAAGTAGATCAAAGACCGCAAGGACAGGGAGCTCCACGCACCAACAATCTTGAGGACCAGGTCAACACACTGGCGCAGCACATGACTACGCTGACACGGACCGTGGGAACCATGCAGCAAAACATGGTTCAGTTTCAGCACGAGACCAAGTCCAGTATATAGAACTTAGAGAAGCAGGTTGGGCAGATCTCTCAGGCGGTTAGCAAGCTTGAAGCTAGAGAGTCACGAGCACTTCCATCTCAAACTGAGATAAACCCTAGGAAAAACGTCAACTCCATGACGTCAAGGCCCAGATGGGAGCATGAAGAAGAAAAGCTGCCAACCAAAAATTACGAGGACAAACCGCGACCGCGGGCAATTTGCCGCGATCGCGGGTCTGTTGAGCAAGAGAATGGGCAAGATGCGCCGATTAAGCGCGATCGCGGGCAGGATAGCCGCGATCGCGGGGCCCCAGTGTAAAAACCGCGATCAAATTTTGGAAAACGGGCCGTCTCCACTTACTTTCATGACACGGTATGTCTACCTGGAGGGATATTTTGGCATCCCAGTGCCATTCCCTGTAGCACTAGAAGATGACGAACCCATTGAGGGGCTGAAGGGAATGTTCGAGACATTCAGGAACTACAAGGTGACCCCCCAATTGAGCAAAGTGATGCCTCGCTTTGCAAACTTCCTGAGGGAGCTATGCAAGCTCAAGAAGGAGCAAAAGGAGTGATCGAAGAAAAAGGTGAAAGTCAAGAAGGATGTCTCAACTGTAATGCAAAAGAAGATTCTGAAAAAGTGTGAAGATCCCGGGATGTTTAGTGTACCCTGTAAGATTGGGGAAACCGAGTTCAGCGAGACATTGCTGGATTTGGGAGCCTCAATCAATGTCCTACCACTGTCCGTCTACAACACCCTCAATGTCGGACCACTAGAAAGCACGGAAATCGTCATCCAACTGGCTGACAACTCCATCATCATTCCTGAGGGCGTTGTAAAGGACGTTTTGGTGAGCGTCGATACCCTCGTCTTCCCTGCAGACTTATTCGTCATGAACGCAGGGAAACAAGGAGGACGAGTAATGCTAGGGAGGCCTTTCATGAAGACCTCCAACACAAAGATCGACGTGGGCATAGGTACGATAAGCATGGAGTTTGACCGGAGGAAGGTAGAGAACAAGATGAAGTCCATTCAGGAACATCCCCCAGATTCAAGAGTGCAGAGTGCGGTTGCAGGAAGCAACCCAGATTGAGAAGTACAGTAGGACATCGTGCCGCGACGATAACTATGGCGCTGCTCGGGAGGCAACCCGATGTATGAGTTGCTGAACTCATCTTTGTTTCTTTGCTTCGTTAGGATTTGTTATTGTGTTTTTTAGAATTCTTTGCTTTAGTTGCCATTTTCTTTTCTTTTTTTTCTTTCTTCTGTGGGCCGTTAGAACTAACCTTGCAGCGGAGCCCAGACCTCAGCGACCCGCGACCGCGGTATCGATCCCGCGATCGCGGTTTCCCCACGATGTTCCACGGAGTTTAGTTCTAAAAAAATCATCAAAAAAACGACCTTAGGCCACGGGTAACTATTTACTTTCTATCTTTCGGGTTTTCGACCCTTGCTTGCTTACTATACTAGTTTGGAAGTTGAGGTTTACTTTGATTTGGCATAACGACCTTAGGCCACGGGTGTGGATCTTAGGTAACTATTACGGAGGAGCACCGAGTGGGAACGCGGCATCTCCCAGAGGCTAGAGGAGCATGAGAGGAGAAGCGCTGAGTGGGAGCGCCAAATCTCCACCCGTCTGGAGGAGCACGAGAGGTGGAGCGCTGAGTGGCAGCGCAACATGGAGGTCAACCTTGCCTACCACGCTAATCGCCTGGACAACCATCTCACCACCGTTGAGGACCAGGTGATTCATCTGCACAGGAGAGCTGAGGCTTTATTCAACGCCTATGGGTATTGGTCTCCACCCCAGTGAGTCCTTCTGTTTTTTCCCTTATCTTTTATTTGTCCCTCATACATTGAGGACAATGCATGATTTAAGCATGGGGGAGTAGAAGTGCTCACTACCTATCTTGTATATATTTTTTTCAGCATTGTACTTTGGATTTTCAGCATTTTATATTCAAAAAAAAAAATTGAAAATCCTGGGACAAGTCGAAAACCCGAAAGGGCGGCTTGGGTAATAAGCAGGTGGTCCGGACCAGCACTAGGCTGGGGTTAAGGTGTCTGAGTGACGTGAGTTATATTGTGAGAGCATCTATGAAAAAAATATGAGTGGCTTGGTGAAACCCCGAAAGGGCGCCTTGGCAAAATGAGTGAAAAGAAGAAGAGTGAATTTTAGGAATCCTCATTTTGGCGTGGCGACATAAGAAGAGGAGTCGAAGAAGGATTGTCGGGTAGGTCACTCTGGGAGGCATAAAGAGTCATAGATGAATGCTAGATTAGAGGTTACTTGAAATACCCCAAACAAGTCGATAATGGCATTTTGGTAAATTAATTATGGATTTTGTTAAAAGGGGGTAAAATGGAAATTTGGGGGTTAAATCCCTAAATGGGGTTCGGTCTCTCTCCCTCGTGTGATTCCTAGCTGAGCAGCTCTCTGGCTCTTTCTTCCCGAACGGATCCGAGCTCTCTCCCTGCTCAGCTTCTTCCCGGCGAGCTCACCCAGCCCAGCCTCCCCCGTGTCGAGTCGTTCCTTCCTCCGGTGAGCCGTGAACGGATGTTGAGGCGAGCTGTTGGTTCGCGCTGGTTCGTTGCTTGGAGCCGGTGGTTGCTGCGGTCCGTCTTGTTGCTGCTCATCTCGGTTCGAGGTGATGTTCGTGCCGCTGCGTCGTGCTGCTGTTCCTGTGTTCGAGCGGCCGCTGGTGTGGGTCGAGCCGAGTGCCTCTGCTGAGCTCTGACATAGTTTCGGCGTCGAGGGCCATCTCCGGTCTGCAGAGGATAGTTGACGATAAGGGAGGTGAGACCTTGAACTTGTTTGGTTGGGGGTTCAGCAAAGGTTGCTGAATATGTGTATATATATAGTGATTAGTTGCTGAAATTTTGGTTGATTTGGCTGTTTAGCAGGGGTTTGGACATCAGTTGATAATTGTTGGACTGAATTTGTTGGTTGTGCAGCAAAGGCATGGTTTGATATTGGAATTGGGTTAATTTGGGTATGATTTCCCCTAATTAATTAGGGATGATTATAAGGTGAAAATTGGGGGTTTGCTAAATTGAATTTGGATGTGTGATTCTAGGGTTTTGAATTGGGGTTTTATTAGTTGTGGATTTGTATGAGTAATTAACGCCAGGGTTTTGCTCGGATTGATTTCGCAGGTTCGTTCGAGTGGTTTGGAGACCTCTGGGGTCGTTGCGGTTCGACTTGAGGCAAGAGGATTCTTGCTAACTTTATATTTTTATAAATTGTTTTATGCCCAGTTTATTTCATAATTAAGTTTATCGTTGCTTGGTTGAATATGGGTATGTGCGTGTGATATGATTTGTCTTGTATCGTATTTGATTAAATGTTGACGTGATAGTCAATTGTGACTAAATGTGATTGATTGTTGTTGATAGTGTGTGTTGACACGTGTGTGTGTTGGATCGTGTGGGTGTGTTGGATTGAATGTGTGTGTGTGTGTGTGTGTGTGTGTGTGTGTGTGTGTGTGTGTGTGTGTGTGTGTGTGTGTGTGTGTGTGTGTGTGTGTGTGTGTGTGTGTGTGTGTGTGTGTGTGTGTGTGTGGATCGTATGTGTGTGTTGGATTGAATGTGTGTGTGTGTGTGTGTGTGTGTGGATCGTATGTGTGTGTTGGATTGAATGTGTGTGTGTGTGTGGATCGTATGTGTGTGTTGGATTGAATGTGTGTATGCGTGTGTTGGATTGTGTGTGTGTGAATGTGTGGGTACATTAGTAATTGTCCCGTGTTGTAGATGGACTGATGTGGTTTGATTGGATTATTGATTTTAAAGTTACTTGGGTGAATATATATATATATATGTGTGATATTGTGTGATGATGTGTGTGTGAGGATATGTGATAATGTGTGATGATGTGTGAGGATATGTGATAATGTGTGATGAGGTGTGGTTATGTGATTTTGATTGTCGTCGTGTTGTTTGATTGGTTGGTATGGTGATGGATAGTGGGTTTTGGAGGTTGTGAATTGTCTCACCTTAGTGATGTGGGGGTGGAGACGGAGATGTTGTGAATTGTCTCACCTTGGTGATGTGGGGGTGGAGACGGAGATGTTGTAAATTGTCTCACCTTGGTGATGTGGGGGTGGAGACGGAGATGTTGTGAATTGTCTCACCTTGGTGATGTGGGGGTGGAGACGGAGATGTTGTGAATTGTCTCACCCGGTGATATGGTGGTGGAGACGGAGGTTGGATTGGAGGTGTTGGTGGTTGTGTGTGTTGATTGTCTCACCCGGTGATGTGGTGGTGGAGACGGAGGTTGGATTGGAGGTGTTGGTGGTTGTTTGTGTTGGTTATGTGTTGAATGTTGGTTGTGTACTTGATTAAGTGGTTGTGTTGGTAATTTGGTTGTATGTTGATAATTGGGTTATGTTGGATGTTGATTGTTATTAGTTGTGGTTGTGGGCCATTGGTTGTGGTTGTTAAATTACGTGTGTTTAGTGGTTGATTGTATCTGGTCAAGGTGGTAATTTCTGTTGGTATGGTTGTTGTTGGTAGCTAGTGGGTTATGAAGGTCGGCTGCGTTGATTGAGTGTTTAGATTGGTTTCCCATCTTGAGGGTGTGAGCCAATACGAGTTGGGTTTGAAGGTATGAGTTGCAGTCGTGGTTGACGAACCGGCGGCACCAGAAGGGTGGCTGGCCTGGACCGTTATTTAGGTTATGATT
Source organism: Rheum nobile (assembly GCA_027886185.1). Classification (NCBI taxonomy): domain Eukaryota; kingdom Viridiplantae; phylum Streptophyta; class Magnoliopsida; order Caryophyllales; family Polygonaceae; genus Rheum; species Rheum nobile. The sequence goes on along the minus strand of WOAB01000211.1, from coordinate 69,201 downwards.
GTGTTATGTGATAATTATCTCGTTGATGCTTATGTGTTTGTGGATGTGCAGGTTAATTGAATTTGTTGTGTAGTGCAGTAGTGAGTTCAGTCTTATTGGTTAGCTTTGGTTGTAAGTCGGTAATAAGAGATTGTGTATGTGCATGGAGTTGGATTGGAGGTATTAGTATTGAAGAGGAAGTTGGATTGGACCGTTCTATTCGTTTATGCTTGTGATGAGTTTGAGGTTGGATAGAAAGAGGTTAGTATCGTGTAGAGTTGGATAAGGATGTGTAATGAATGGTATGTGATAGTGTGTGTATATGTTTTGACATGTGGTTGGCATTGGTTGGTTGATATGATTAAGTATAGTTATGATATTATATACTGTGTGGCGTGTTGTCATTGTTGTGAGTTGATTGGTGATATATGTATGTGTTTTGAACTGTTTTGGCTTGAGGAATCTTGCCATAGTCTTTCAAAAGACTGACCAACCTCGGTTTACGTGCCGTGGTTGGCTGGGGTATCGGGTCCCCCAGTCAATCAGGCTTTGCAGATTTAGCGCCAACAAGGAGGATCCTGATCACCGTCGGTTTAGAGTCGAGGGCTCTACTCTTTTGGTTTTGGACTTTGACTTGGTTGTATGTGTCGTTTTGGTTTTGGACCTTGAAGTGGTCGAACTTGTTGTATTGGTTTTTGGTTTGTAAAGTGCTGTATTTTCTGTATGTTAAGATTGATTATGGTTTCAAACTCCGGGCAGGTTGTTTTCCGCTGTGCCGTTTTTGGTATATATTATATATGGGTTAGGTTTTGCTTAAATTTTTATTTCACCCGTCTTATAGTCCTTCGGGAATATGGCACTGTAGCACCTCTGGCCCGGGGTGTTACATTACTCAATCCATTGGATGTCCGGGTTAAGCTTGGAGGAAGTACTCTGCTTGCCCTTTAAGCTTGTTGATGGAGGATGTGTTGTGAATGAGATTGGTGCCAGGAGCTTGGCATGGGTTAGGTGACTCTTAGATGGAGGACACGCTTCCTGAGACCTTGGGTGCTGCATTGGAGGAGTAGACTCTTTATTAGTTTACTCGAGGACGAGCAAAGGTCTAAGCATGGGGGAGTTTGATAAGCACTACTTTGTAGGGCTTAACTAAGAGTTATTAGAGGGTTTTATTGGTGCCATTCAGGTAGATTTAGACACATTCTTGTACATGGCGTTTAGGGGCGAAGTCTGGTGTTTTTGGAGTTGTATGAGCTATTTTGGATATCATAGGAGACACTGAGGAAGGAAGCCACCAAAAGAAGACGCCAAGGAAGTGAAGACGAGAGGTTAGGAGGCGAAGCCAAGGAGTGAAGGCCGAGCATTAACCGCGACCGCGAGCAAGGGTGCCACAATCGCAGGACTTTGGGGCATTCGAGATATTTCTGCAGGCACGGAAGAATGCAAAGAGCGCGGAGCTACAAGCAACCACGATCGCGGTCCATTACCCGCGATAGCGGGTCATCACGGCAGACTTATTGGTGATTTTCTGATTGCTAGGATTAGGAAACTGTTGGGCTAACGTCCTATTCTGCTGTAGCAACTGCGATTTGCATGACCTGGTTGAGATTGTTAATCGTAGGGAGAGATAATTGTATGTTGAATGCTTTTGGTTGAAGTGTTGCATGCATCCTGGTTAATTCTTATGTGCAAAGCTGCCTTTGGGTTGAATCACTAGTGGTGCTAGGGTTATTCACTGGTAAGGGTTCTTAGGTCTGGTTGACCTATTAATCTACTCACGATCGGGACAGGAACAACCTTAGGAAGGAAGAAGAATTCGAGATAGTCTATGATCAACCATATTCCGTGAATTGTGGATATTTGCTAGAAGGAACGCTTTTCCTTTATTTGATCCATCTTTAGATTTCGCAAAACCAAACCTCAAAACCCCCCTTTGTTACTATTGTTCGATTGGTATTCAATTTGTGACAGGAATATAGACGCTTGTGATTCTCTTGGGATTTCGACCCTTGCTTTCTTACTATACTAGTTTGGAAGTTGAGGTTTACTTTGATTTGGCATAACGACCTTAGGCCACATCAAATTTGGCGCCGTTGTCGGGGAATCATTATCTGTTTTCTTGTGAATAGATTGAATATTGATCTTGTAGGGAACCTATCTTACGGTTCCCTCTAACATTACTAACTCTTGTTTTGTCGAGTGTAATTCGCAGCTTAGATAAATTCGGTGAAGAAATACAGCTATGGCACAAGGAAACCGAACATTGAGGAAATTAACAGCGCAGTACCCAGAGCAGCAACCTCTGGCTATCCAATTTCCGGAAATCCAGGAGGGCATGAATTTTGAGCTCAAGTCGGGATTGATCAATTTGTTACCTCATTTCAGAGGAACCGATGAGGAAAACCCGAACAAAAACTTGCATGAATTCAATTCAGTCTGCACTAGTATGCAACCCCGGGGAGTTACTAAAGACCAAATCAAGTTGAGAGCCTTTCCTTTTTCTTTAAAAGATGCAGCAAAGGAATGGTTCTATTACTTGACCCCATGCAGCATAGACACATGGGAAAAGATGAAGCAAACCTTTCTAGAAAAGTACTTTCCGGCAACAAAGCTCAATAGCCTGAAAAGAAGCATCAACAATATTGAACAATCTCAGGGCGAGCAGTTGTATGACTATTATGAGAGGTTCAGAAGGCTGGTGGTCAACTGTCCATTTCATGGGTATTCAGACCAAGACTTGGTGCTATATTTGTTTACTGGATTGCTAGAAGAAGACCGTAGGTTGGTAAATGCCACCTGTGGGGGAAACATCCTGAACAAAACCCCCGTTGAAGCCTTCGAGGTCTTTTCCGAACTTTCTGAGAGTTCAAGGCAATACCGCTCAAGGGGTAAAGCAAGCACCACAAACATTCCTAAAGCAGGAGTGCATGTTGTGCAAGAGGTGAACACCACAGAAATCCAGTCTCAGCAACCACAACCGGTATCTAATGAGAGCACACTGATGGCTCTCACCCAAACACTTCAAGCGTTAACACAAGCGGTGATTCAGGCCGGTGTAAACAACGCACAAGTAATGAAAGAAGGATTCTCTCAGCTCTCCCAGCAAAATTATACTCTGCACTAATCCTCTCAGCAATCTATATTAAGCTTGGGTGCATCACTGGGAAAACCAACGCATTGGCCACCTGCAATGGCGGAAACTCAAAACAAGGACTGCGAACATCAGCAGGAAGCCAATGCAGTCACCTTGCGAAGTGGAAAAAGGGTGAATGACCCCTATGCTGTGGAAAAGGATGAAGCGCCAATAAGGGTTGCACGCTGGGAAAAACCGCAACCGCGGGGTGAAAACCGCGATCGCGGTTATATCACGGAAAAGGCGAGAAACAACGAGGAGGAACCGCGATCGCGAGGCGGAAGATCGAGAATCAGAATATGTCGTCAGCGAACCGCGACCGCGGGGTGAAAACCGCGATCGCGGGTTGAATACGGAGGATTACACAAATTATAACCAGCCAGAATTTCCCCCGCTCAACCCTGAAAAGCCGCCTGCACCATTTCCCGAGGCATTGAAGGAGAAAAGAAGGCCAAAGACTAACCAGGAGATCTTTGACATCTTCAGCAAATGTGAGGTAAATATTCCTCTCTTAAAACTGGTAGAGTTTGTGCCTAGTTATGCTAAATTCCTGAAAGAACTGTGCATAAATAAAAGAAGACAAAAGCTGAAGGGAAACCAAAAGATTCAGGTTAGTGAGAGAGTTTCTGCAGTTTTTCATCAGCGAATGCCTCCCAAGTGCGGTGACCCTGGCATGTTCACTATTTCATGTACAATAGGAGCCACCCATATAGAGAAAGCCATGCTAGATCTAGGCGCATCAATTAATGTGTTGCCATATTCTATATACAAAACCATGGGGTTAGGACCACTTCAAGAAACAGGGATAGTAGTGCAGTTAGCAGATAAGTCCAATGTTTATCCTAGAGGGGTAGTAGAAGATGTCTTAGTTATGGTAGACAGGCTTATTTTTCCCGCTGATTTCTATGTACTTGATATGGAGGATGACCCTCATGGAACCCCTATTCTCTTAGGACGGCCTTTCTTGAAAACCTCATGTACTAAGATTGATGTGAGCACTGGGACACTTACTATGGAATTTGATGGGGACGAGGTCGAATTTAACATTCACGAAGCTATGAAACACCCCAATGATGAACATTCTCTTTGTGCTAGTGATGTGATTGATCCTATTGTTCAAGACGTTTTTGATATCACATGTTTAAAGGAACTATATGCCGACTTAGAGAGTGACACTGTTAGTCCCTGTGCGGAGATTTCTTTGCCTACTAACATGCAGGAGAAGGTAGCAGATTTGGACATGTGTGGGGGAAGTCCCGTTCATAGTAGATGGGGCGATGGCCCCCTTCCACTAACCGTACCCAATGAGAAGCTGCTTCCTTCTATTGTGCAGGCACCCCCAAGTGAACTCAAGCAGCTACCAGATCACCTCAAGTACGCGTTCCTTAGAGAGAATGACACACTACCAGTCATCATCTCGAGCAAACTCTCCAAGGCACAGGAAGACAAACTGGTAGGAGTGCTCAAGGAACATAAGACGGCCCTGAGATGGACCATTGCAGACATTAAGGGACTCGGCCCATCCACATGCATGCATAGGATTCTACTTGAGGGGGAGGCCAAACCATCTAGGCAACCCCAAAGGAGGCTCAACCCACCAATGATGGAGGTAGTGAAGAAGGAGGTGCTGGAACTCCTACAAGCAGGAATAATCTACCCCATCTCCGATAGCAAATGGGTAAGCCCCACACAGGTGGTCCCAAAGAAAGGCGGAATCACTGTGGTAGAAAACCAGGACGGCGAGCTGGTCCCGACCAGAACACAGACAGGATGGAGGGTGTGCATAGATTACCGCAAGCTGAATGCGGTAACCAGGAAAGATCATTTCCCCTCCCATTCATTGACCAGATGCTGGAGAGACTGGTAGGGCGACCATACTACTGTTTCCTGGATGGATATTCAGGCTACTTTCAGGTCCCCATTATACCAGAAGACCAGGAGAAGACCACATTCACGTGTCCATTTGGCACATTTGCATACCGCAGAATGCCATTTGGCTTATGCAATGCACCTGGCACCTTCCAACGGTGTATGGTAAGTATCTTCTCTGAATTTGTAGAAGACTTTATTGAGGTTTTTATGGATGACTTCACAGTTCATGGAGACAGTTTTGACCTATGTTTAGATCACCTTTCCCGTGTCCTACAAAGATGTGTGGACACAAATTTGTGTCTAAATTCTGAAAAGTGTCATTTCATGGTAGAACAGGGAATAGTTTTAGGTCATATTGTCTCCGCCAAAGGAATTGAGATCGATAAAGCAAAGGTTGATGTCATTCAATCTCTGGCTTATCCTACTAACGTGCGTGAAGTGAGGTCCTTTTTAGGCCATGCAGGGTTTTATCGCAGGTTTATCAAGGATTTCTCCAAGATCTCATCCCCTTTGTGCGAATTGCTGAAGAAGGATGTACCTTTTGATTGCAGCGAGGAATGCCAGAAGGCATTTGATGAGCTGAAGGCTCGCCTCACCAGTGCACCAATCATCCAGGTGCCATACTGGGATCGCCCCTTTGAGATCATGATCGATGCAAGTGATTATGCGGTTGGAGCAGTCTTGGGGCAGAAGGAGGGAAGAGCCTCCCATGTTATCCATTATGCATCCATGACCCTGAACGGATCACAAAGGAACTACTCCACCACAGAGAAGGAGTTGCTAGCCGTGGTATTTTCACTGGAGAAGTTTCGGCCATACCTCCTAGGAACTAAAGTGATTATATACACTGATCATGATGCACTTTGTTATCTCATGACGAAGAAGGAGGCCAAACCCCGGCTAATTCGATGGATTCTCCTGCTCAGCGAATTTGATATAGAGATTAAAGACAAGAAGGGAGCGGAGAATCTCGTCGCCGATTGGTGCATGAGGAGGACAAGCCAGAATACCAAGCACCCATTCGGGGAGACTTCCCAGACGACACGATGTTCAGTGTGTAGGTCGAGAACAAACCGCGATCGCGGGGAGAAAGTCGCGACCGCGGGGCGTCGACCCAAAAGCAGGAGTCGGTCTGTAGCATGCTCGTGGTCGAGAAGAAACCGCGATCGCGGGTCATTAGCCGCGATTGCGGCACCCCAGTTCAACACACCGAAACTCTGTGGGCCCTGAATGGGCCTACACCATGGTATGCCCACATCGTCAACTTCCTCACCAGGGGTGAATTCCCCCACGCTTCCCGAAAGCTCAAAGGGACAAGCTGCGAAGCGAGGCCAAACACTTCGTCTGGGATGACCCATACCTTTGGAAGCATTGTGCCGATCAAGTAATTCGACGATGCTTGCCAGACGATGAAGTGCAATCAGTCCTAGCGTTCTGCCACTCACATGCCTGTGGTGGACATTTCGGGCCCTCCAAAACAGCTCGGAAGGTGCTAGACTCAGGTTTCTTTTGGCCGCATATATTCCAGGATGCGCATTCCTTCTGCAAAGCATGTGATAGATGTCAGCGCATGGGAAACATTTCCAGAAGAAATGAGATGCCACAATCACTCGTGATCTTCTGCGAGATTTTTGATGTCTGGGGGATCGACTTCATGGGTCCCTTCCCCAGCTCTTTTGGAAACCTGTACATACTATTGGTCGTCGATTACGTCTCAAAATGGGTAGAAGCCAAGGCCACCAGGACAGACGATTCCAAAGTCGTGGCGAAATTCCTCAAATCAAATATCTTTGCACGCTTTGGAATCCCAAGAGCACTCATCAGTGACAGGGGTACTCATTTCTGTAACAAGACAGTCAGTGCATTACTCATGAAGTACCATGTCACACAGAAGATCTCTACAGCATACCATCCCCAGACAAATGGCCAAGCAAAGATATCAAACAGGGAGATCAAAACTATTTTAGAGAAGACAGTCTCCCCGAACCGCAAGGATTGGAGCATGAGGCTGGATGACGCTCTATGGGCCTACCGCATAGCCTACAAGACACCCATTGGAATGTCTCCTTACATATTGGTGTTCGGAAAGGCCTGTCATCTTCCTGTGGAGCTAGAGCATAAAGCCCACTGGGCTGTGAGGAACTGCAATATGAGGATTGATGAGGTGGGAGCATTCCGGAAACTGCAGCTGCAGGAATTAGAAGAGTTACGCCTGGAATCATACGACAACGCAGTAATCTACAAAGAAAAGACCAAGAAATGGCATGATAAGAACATTCTCCGAAAGGAATTCAAGGTCGGGGACAAGGTCCTCCTCTTCACGTCACGCTTGAGGCTCTTTCCGAGAAAGCTTAGGTCTCGTTGGACAGGTCCCTACACGGTCGCTCATGCATACCCCTATGGAGTGGTGGATCTGTACAACCCAACCAGTGGTTCCACGTTTAAGGTGAATGGTCAATGCCTGAAACCTTACTACGACAGACCACATCCCACAGAGCAGGAAGATCTCACCTTGGAGGATCCGCCTGACGTAGATTAGAGAAAAGGGAATTATGTCAAGCCAGGACATTAAACAAGGCGCTGCTCGGGAGGCAACCCGAGGTACACATCTTCATAATATTCTTTCTGCGTTAAGTTTTTCTTTTCTGCCTGCCATATTTTTCCTTGTGAACTAACCCATCGCAGCAAGCCGAGACCAAACCGCGATCGCGGTTTTGAACCCGCGATCGCGGCCCATCAGACGGTGCAGCAGTTTTTCTGTTAGTTCAAAAAAAAACGGACATATTGCAGCAAATCTTCTCCCTTTGGTAATTTCACTTTCCCCAACTTTCACCTTTTTCACCTCTTTCTATCTTTCCAAACCCTAACATCACCCTTCTTAACCATCACCCATCCACTTTCCCCATCATTCTTTTCTTTCCTTCCCAACAACCGCTGTCGTCGTACCAAGCCCCTACACCCCGCGATCGCGCCCACAGTACCGCGATCGCCGAACCACCCTCCTGTTGTGCCCCGACTACCGAGAGCCACCGCGACCGCACCCTGAGACCCCGCGATCGCGGCATCCACCGGCTACCGAATTTTTCGCCAAGACCCCGAATAGTAGCCATGGCCCAACCCATGCCCCGGAAGATGTCCAAACCACAGATCAAGATCTGGAAGGATCTACAGAGGAAGCAAGTGATCCCAACAAAGTTCTTCGATGTGGCAGCCCTAACAGTTCTCCAACTTTGGGAATGCACCAAGCAACTCCTCAATCATGGCGGACTGGGAGGATTCTTGTGGAAGAAGGTACCAACCTATGACTCTCTAGTCTATGAATTCGTTGCTACTTTCGAACCACATGACAAGGGCAAGGCCTTCTCCTTCCAGTTGCGGGACAAGAAGTATACCCTGACCAAGGCAGACCTTAGGGAGCTTTTTGGTATCTCCGCCCCTCCTACACCTGGGTGGGAATCCACCAATGGCAAACACTTGGACTTCTGGTCGCAAGCTACAGGGGAAGAGTTCGACACTAGAGGAGAGTATAACTACAAGATTACCCATCCTTGCCTATGTTTGATCCACAAAGTGCTTGCACTCGCATTCTTAGGTCAAGGAGAGGTGAACAAGATTTCATGTGTCGACTTGGCGATCCTATGGTGTCTCACCCCAGAAATTGAGGCAATTCCAGACTGGGCGGATATTTTCATGTATTCCGTCCAGAAGACGCAAAAGAAGGCCGCAAGAAGAATTGGTTTTGGGGGTATGATCACCCTTATCGCTTTGAAGTACTTTGATCCCGAAGAAACCACACTGGAGCCGGTCCCTGGTTCTTTCATTTACAACATTGACCAATTGAGGAAGTCCAGGCTCATCTATGGTGATCGTAGGGACAGATTCGTTTGGTTATCTCATACAGCAGGGGATCACAAGATGAAGCTGCCACGACCAATACCCTTTGGTCCGACAGCAAGAGATTTTGCCCTACCTTCGGATGAACCTAGAGTACTGCCAGCACCTGCCCGACCACCCGCGAGAAAGGAGGTTCCAACGTCTAGTTCACACAGCCTAGTTCTGGACCACCTAGCTCGCATTTCGGCCAGGCAGGAGGAGATCTACACCCAGCAGACCACAATAGCAGCAGTTGTGCAAGCATTTGCGCTGGACTTAGACCGCCTATACCAGTATTCGATAACACGCTTTGATGATATTGAGGGATAAGTGGCACTTCTACGCCACAGACAGGAGGCCGCCTTCAAAGGACTTGGTTCCGCGGCACCATCCACACCTCCAAAGTGAGTGTAATTCTTTCCCCCCAATCCTTTTCTTTGTCTTTTCTACATTGAGGACAATGTGATCTTTTAGGGTGGGGGAGGAATCTATATTTACTTTCTATCTTTGTATTCAGTTTTTGCATTCATTTCAGCACATTTGATTCAGTAGTTGATTCAGCATTTTCGTATTTCAGTATTATTCGTAAAAAAAAAATTGAAAATCCTAGGACAAGTCGAAAACCCGAAAGGGCGGCTTGGGTAATAAGCAGGTGGCCCGGACCAACGCTAGGCTGGGATAAAAAGGTGTCTGAGTGATGTGAGCATATGTTAGCACGTCTATAAAAAAAATACGAGTGGCTAGGATGAAAACCCGAAAGGGCTCCTAGGCAAAATGAGTGAAAAGAAGAGGAGTGATTTTAGGATCTCATTTTACCTGGAGGGGCGACATAAGAAGAGGAGACAAAGAAGGATGGTCGGGTAGGTCACTCTGGGAGGCATAAGGAGTCATAGATGGAGGCTAGGATTAGAGGTTACTCACACCATTGGATGTCCGGGTTAAGGTTGGGGGAAGTACTCTGCTTGCCCTTTAAGCTTGTTGATGGAGGATGTGTTGTGAATGAGATTGGTGTCAGGAGCTTGGCATGGGTTAGGTGACTCTTAGTACATTGTGTTTGGAGAGATGCTTCCTGAGGCCTTGGGTGCTGCATTGGAAGAGTAGACTCTTTATTAGTTTACTCGAGGACGAGCAAAAGTCTAAGCATGGGGGAGTTTGATAAGCACTACTTTGTAGGGCTTAACTAAGAGTTATTAGAGGGTTTTATTGGTGCCATTCGGGTAGATTTAGACACATTCTTGTGCATGGCATTTGGGGGCGAAGTCTGGTATTTTTGGAGGTGTATGAGCTATTTTGGATATCATAGGAGACACTGAGGAAGGAAGCCACCAAAAGAAGACGCTAAGGAAGTGAAGACGAGAGGCACTTAACAGCGCAATACCCAGAGCTAATAGTTACCTAAGATCGGGATAAGGATAATGAATCATTATCCCGGGGTTGCATACTAGTGCAGATTGAATATTGAGTACTTATTACCAAATCAAATCCGAAAACCTTCAAGACTCAATAAAGCAATAGCATTCAGCCAAGGATTCAACAAGATACATGCAATAGAAACAACCCGTTACTATAACATGCAATTAACTCTCTCTCACGATGAACACTCGCAACCCGGCCGCTTATGTAAATCGTGTTTGCTACTAGATATGCAACCCGAACCCGGAATCACAAGTCCTAGCAATTAGGAAGATATCAATAGACCTAGGTAGCTACTCTAGATAAATCAACATAAACCAATAAACATTCAAGCACAAGAGAATTAATCCAACTAGATAGGAAAACGAACAAGAGTAGAAAACTCACAACCAATCAATTAAAGGCTTCAAAACGTCAAGTGCAACAATGGAAGCTTAGTTCTTCATAGGGTTTGTGAGAGAAAAACTAAGATAGGTGACAACTAGGTTTTTTTCTAAACAAAGTCTTAGAAATAACCTTAAATACTAGGGCAGTAATTCAGAAATAAAGAAAAGAAAATAACAAACTTGGAAACAAAGTTTCAGAAATAAAATAAAAAAGGAAATAGAAATTCCGGAAATAAATCCAGGAAAGTCTCCAGCGCATCATCACCGCGGGTGCGGCAATACCCACCGCGGGGTGCGGTGGTCTTCCAGAACTTCGCGCCTTCTTCTCTGCTGGCTCACCGCGGGGTGCGGTGATGTTGCCGCGGATGCGGTGGTACTCCAACAGCTGCGACACTTCCGTAAAACGTGATAACTTTTGATTCTCAACTCGGATTGCGCTCATATTTTGAGGACTTGCAGTAGACTTCAAGATATAACTCCTCGAATTGGAATCACTCCATTTGGATATCTGAGTAAAGAGAACGAACCAATTGAATTCAGCCCACTGTTCTTCTACTCTTCAATGCACTTCAAACCTCTGTAAATCCCATGATTTCTTCATTTCTCGTCTTCTCTTCCGGATTACAGAATTACCATCAAATCATATCCAAACATCATCTAAATCATGCTAATAATCCCTAGATACACCATACAATATATCGCATATCAACTATAATTTGTTTCCAACCATTCACTGTGTACTAAATATGGAAGTTACGTGTAGTAATTGGATAATATTAAAATAGGAGTAAATGAGAGCAAAGTATAATGTATACAGTATGTAGTAACTATCACTAATTGAGATTTAGGTTAAAAAATGAGTCATAACCTAAAGAGTAGTCCGTACGTAAAGGCAAGATTTAGCTGAAAAAAATGTGTGAGGGGAGGAAATAATTACTTACAAATAGTGCTCATTTTTATATATACACATAATTATGCTATGGTATATTAAAATAAACAAAGAAAAATTAATTACTTAAATTACAAAGTAGCCTATAATTATACTTACGTATTTTATATTGGTTTATAAACCCTATAGTAAAAACCGATCGGAAAATCTAACATATTATATACTAAGGGTGATAAACTAATCCTATAAGTAAACTATAACTTTAGGCCTATTTAAGCCTTTGATTTTGTCTTTAAAAGTTAGCATCCAATGACCTAGAATGCTAACTTTTAAATATATATAGTTATAGATGGTTATTTTTCATGCTTAATAGAAATATAAATTGAACTATGTTGAAAAGTTAACGTGAAGATATAAGAATTATACAACGATATGAAAATGAGGACTTTTTAATTGATTAATATGTAGTAATTGTATATAATTGTGAATCAAAAACTTTGTATATTATATAGACAATTATAGATTATTAATATAATTGTTAATATATGAAATTGTCACTTTAGTACTTTTTGGATTTGAGAAATTGTTTAAATTTTGTGCTAAATAAATAAGGCATGAAATGAAAAAAAAACTAATTCATCTTTTAAAGTTAGCATTCAATGACCTAGAATGCTAACTTTTAAATATATATAGATGAGTAAAATAGCCTCGAAATTAGCTTCGATTTCAGCCTCAAAATAAGCCACATATTTAATTCGAGGTAAATTAGTATCGAGTTTAGCGACAAAAGTATATTTAAGGGTAATTGGCTACGATTTCAGCCTCGAAATTAATTACACTCTCATTTCGATGAAATTTAGTATCGCGTTTAGCCACAAATTTATATTTATGGGTAATTGGCTTCGACTTTAGCCTCGAAATTAGCTGCACATTTAATTCGAGGTAATTTAGTATCGTGTTTAGCCACAAAATATATTCAATGATAAATGACAACGACTTCAACCTCGAATTTAGTTACAAGTTTATTTTGAGGTAATTTAGTCGCCGCAAAATTATATTTCTTGGCTAATAAGCCATGGATTTTGATTATGTGCCTGTATTAGAGGCTAATAATACCTTCAAGATTAGTCTCAAATTATTTCGTGGCTAAAATGTCGTGGTTATGACCGCGTTTTGTAGTAGTGTGTTTTTGCATAACATTTATGTTAATAATTGAACGACATTTATGTTATTATGTGCACCACATTATTATGTGTTTGTGCATCACATCTCTTACATATTTAGTACACATTTCAAAATTGCAATGGCTCGTGTGTTTTTAACTTTCATTTGTATAGGAAAATACCATACTTAATGAAAAATGTGCTAATCACATGACCATTTTAATAAAATTTTAATCATAACCCATACCTTTTCACAAAAATACAAAATCTTATACAACGATACACATACTTTAAAAATAATAATAATGCACAATACAATATAATTCTGGTGCATATTTCAACATACTTTGGTGCACATTTTGTTATAACGTGGTGCACAAAATTTTGAAGTGTGCCCAACAAAATCTAACCGTGAATTATACGGATAGAATATGGTTGTGCCGTTTTTCACTATTTAATAAAAAAGAGGACTGTTAGTTTAGGATTTGGATGGTTGAGATGTGTCTGCATGTCCGTACCAAAGCCATTGTTTGCACCCAATCAACCCCACCCATATATATATATATATATATGGTCACACTCTGATGAAACGCGAGAAGCAATGTGAGCCATGCATTTAGAGGCACTTGAATAGAATGATAGGTCTATCCTAGCATACTTACACCCTCTCAGACCCAACCGCCCTTCATGGTCATGGTTTGACCATTGATCGTTGACCGGTCAATGACCATTTTTTCCTTGGCCAATATACTTGTCATTTTTCGAACAAATCCCCCCCCCCCCCCAATGAAACAAATTTTTTCATTCTTTAAACATTTTTTTTCCTTTTTACTTCATTAAAATAAAATTTTAAGGTTGAACAAAATTTTACAAAAACTAAACAATATGCAACTATTTTTGAGCATTTTGTTTGTTCAAATATATTAGAAAAATAATCAATTTTATTACATTAAAGTTCAAACTTATAACAAAGATAGAGTTAAACAATACTTTATTAAAGTTTGAACAATTGTCCAATAAACTTAAACATTAGTTTCTAAGATAATTCAAATTTAATACGAATAAAAAATTAGGCTATGTTTCGTAAAGTCGTAATAAAGACATTTTTGCAAAAACTGTATATTTCTTGATGCGAATTGAGTCCTCGGATGAGTCCTAAATCTCCGTCCGGGTCGGATCGTGTCAAATAGTCGTCTCTTCTCCTTATCTACTCGGATTCACCGGGTTTGGAGGTTGCCAATGTGATGGCAGCCAAGGAATGCTCCTTCCTCTTACGTAAAAGAGGGTCTTGGTAGCACTCAAGAATTCAACGCGATGAATCCAACAGCAAGGCAACATGATGCCTCAAATAGATCGAACAAGAACACTAAGGGGGTGACGGCTAGGGCTTAATAAGGAGAAACTATCAACCTTCTATTAAGCCAAAAACGTGAGCAAAAACAAGACAAGGGTTGGCTTATATAGCCAAGTGACTCAGCCATGGGCCTAAACCAGACTAATGGGCCAGTGGGCTTAAACACAAGACACACGCACGCCCAAAATAAAAACTATATAATATAGATAAATAACATCAAAATAAAAAGTCCCGAAATATCCAGACAAATAACCTCAAAATGGAAATCATATGCAATCATAGGCTTGTGGCGAGGGCGCCGCGAGTGGCGACACTGGGCACGCACCATACCATGGGGCACTGGGCAGTAGGGAGCGCGTCGGGACGCTGGGGCGCGCGGCATGGGAGCGCTATGAAAGCGTAGGGGAGTGTAACACCCCGGACTTCTGTCGGTAGTGTCACACGCCAATGACCTCAGACTTTAAAGTCCAAAGTCACCCTAGGCATTAATCAGAATAATTAATGCTTAAATACATTGATAATAAAGAAAATAACAGCGGAAGACTTGTGAAACAAATACTCAACCTTTATTAGAATTCCTCTCGTAAATTGAGAAGGTTAGTTTTAAAAAACAATATGAAACTACACCGGAAAACTTCATATTAACCCTAAATATATGGCTAGGTGATCTAGAAATAAAAACTTATTACATTTATTAAGAAAATGAAATCGATACTAAACAACTTCAGAATGGTACTTTAAAATCCAACCTTCAACTACCAGCTTTCTTCTTCGATTGTTACTCCAAGATAGCTTGGGAAAAACGAATGATGTGCCTTATGAGATGGATGACCTAACTAACCATGCAAGGAAAATGAACGATTGGTTAGTCTAATGAAAGACTATGCAAGGATATTTATGTGAGGTTTTGTGTAGTTGTATATAGTAACTACCCTTGTTTCTTGAATAATACTCGCTAAACGGTATATAACTACTATACTTCTACTGAAACATAGAAAATATATGATTCAATAGAAGACTCAAATGAAACCGAGTCTTATGAGAATTATATGTATTTTTTTGGAAAATTTTATAATTATTACAAATCAAGGATTTTGAAATGACTCATGTGACTATTTGGGTCCTCAACCAACCTCACCTCATAATGCAAATTCAAATTAAAAAGGGGACTTACGTTAGACAAGAGGCTGAGCGGTTTCCACATTGTACTTCTCGCCCGAAGAATATTAATTTTGTGCATAAAATCACTTATCTTATTTAATTCCAAAATGTGCATTTACGTTACAGCTTTTAATTCACACCATCTCGATACGAGAATATCATGGGACAAATTAATCTCGAATAACGACACTAGCTAAGTGCATCACACTAGTACAAACTTTTCTATAGATAGCACTAAAATTAGGGCGCTATATAAAAGCGCAATAAGAAACAAAAACGCTTAGCGGTTTTTTGAAAAAATTGTTAAGAAGTATTAATCTTTTTTTTTATTTAGAATTTCCATTTTCTTAGCGCTTTTTTTTTTAATTAAGATTTATGAACCACTCTTAGCGCTTTTTAAAAAAAGCGCTATGAATTTTTTCTGATTTTTATTTTTAAAAATGTTAAAAATTATCTTAGCACTTTTTATAAAAAAAACTAAGATTTATGAACCACTCTTAGCGTTTTTTTTAAAAAGCGCTATGAATCTTTTCTACTTTTTATTTTTAAAACACTCTTAGCGCTTTTTATTTTATTTTAGCACAATAAAATGTTTGCCTTACGTTTCGCGCCGAGCCTGCTTCTAACTCTCGCGCGCTAACTTCATCTCCTCTAATGTGCATACCTCTCGTGATGTTTCCCTTCTATCCCGGCGCCCTACCTTCGATTTTTCTCTGTCGGCGGCTTCCAATTGGTCTCCTCTACCGGCGGCGCTCTCTCATGTGCGTCTTTGCATGAGCTTTCCTCGACGGCTCTCTCGGTGTCGTCTTCGCAGCCCATCATCTCCGGCGGCCAGGGGCGGACCTATGTAGGGACGAGTGGGGGCACGGGCCCCCACTCAAAAAAAAAATACTTTGCATCGCTTCCTATCTGAGCATACCTCCATCCCTTTTTTTTCCATATTCAATGTAATGTTATGTTCAATTGAATCTATAGTGTATGTGATATGAATAGGATGTTGAGATTATACAGTATACCTATAAGTTTTTGTTTCTCTATATACGAAATGAATTAGATTGGGTGCTTAGAGAAACATCATATGTCGAAAGTGAACTAATCCAACAATCAGAGTACTAGATGATATCATCTTTAATTTTTATTTTTCGATAAGGGCTAAATTGAATTGATATAGGATAGAACATATGAAGTTTATGTTTACCAAATATAAAGCAAATCTAACCATGCCATGTAATTCGACAAGGGTTGAGATCCGGTGAGGATGGGAAGGGAGGAGAGGAATGAGGACGCATGAGAGCCGTCGGATGGGAAGTAAACGGAGTGTCCAGATCGCTTTTCAAAAATTCGGCAAAAATTCGGCACGGCCGAATTGCTCGCGAAAAAAACGGATTCGCGTGCATGCGAAGTGCACTGTTGTGTGCATGTCAAATACACTACCGTATGCACGTGAAATTCATTTTTGTGTGCATGCATAAAACGCGTGCGTTCATATGGAATGAACAAAACGTGTGCACAAGAAAACACGGTTGTGTGCATGCGAAGTATACTACTATGTGCATGTGAAAATGGCATGTTTGTTCATACGAAATGCACTACGTGCTATGTGTGCATGTGAAACAACATAGGTGTGCATGTGTGCACATGAAAATAACATATGTGTGCATGCGAAAATGACTCAATGCGTATACGAAATAACATGTGTGCATACGTATGAAAACCAACAAAAATAACATATGTGTGCATACAGAAATGACCCGTGTGTGCACATGTAAACAATGTGTGTGCATGCAAAACAACGTATGTGTGCATGCAAAACAATGTATGTGTGCATACAGACTAAAATGCGCAGGACGCGTTTTTTTCACGAAAAATTCAGCCGTGCCGAATTGTATCTGGGTTTTTTTGTATTTTTTCCTTGATTGATCTGTGCGCACTTTTTCTTAATCCAACGGTCTTGGAGCGTCCTCACTCATCTCCTAAGCCCCTATCCTCACCTTATCTTTTTCCATTCGACAATATAAAAGAGAGCACTCCTAAGTAATGTTTAGTTTACTAAACCACTGATTATTCAACTAATCTCAGCTTATCATTCTTGTCCCCATTGGTATGAAGAGAATTTTTATTATGAATATGTTATGTTCACTCAGTCTCGATTAATTCTTGCTTTGTTGATTTTTTTTACACATCTTCCATGCATTGTTGAATCATTGTTTTGTAATCATGTATCCCTCATGGGAAACTCTTTTAATTTGCTATTAATAATAATTGCATCGGGTTATTCCCGTCATATTAACTCAATTTTTTTTTAAAAAAATATATTTTTAAATTGATTTTTAGTCACGCAGGATTTGTGCCCCACTGGGCGAAAATCCTGCGTCCGCCCCTGCCGGCGGCGCATGGTATGCCACTTTGTTGCATCTTCTTCTACTTGAATGTTGTTGTTGTTGTTTTGATCTTTCTATACACGATGGACATGGTTCTGCTTGAATCTTCATCTTGAATCTTATTCCCTATACTTTGCTAAAACCCTATCTGAATAGCGGTATTTTTGGGGGTTAATTTTTGAGGTCAATTTGTGTTTATCGTAGAGTTTTGCGGTCAATTTTCAATACTGGGATTCAAATTGCAGAAAAGAATTCCTGTTCATGTTGAGGTCAATCTTATTCCCTGTACGTTGCTAAAATATGTATGGCTTGAGCTTTGACTGTTCCATTTTACTACTGAATTTTCATTGTCCCAGGAGACAAGATAATTGGTATTCTTCTTTCAAAGCTCGAGCTTTTCTTTAATGGGGTTATTGCAACTTCTATTTTTTGGTTTGTGAAATCTCTTCATTGAATGAAAACCAATCTTACTGTTCATGAATGTTGTGGAGGTGTAATACTGTAATTCTATACTTGTTGAATAATATATAACATCATTATATGTTTATAGATAGATTAATGTGCTTGGAATTTGGTTATTTGAATGCTTCCTCTAATATATTTGTATAACATGGTTTGTAAACGCATGGGAATTATTTTCATAAGAGAACTTGTTGAATAATATATAACAACATTATATTCTATACAACAACATTATAGATGTTTGTAAATCTAGCATCAAAACATCATATACTTGAACAAGCTTACAAAATGACACATTAAGAGCCTGAGCTTGCATTTTCTATATCTACCTTTATTTTATATTTGTTTGCGTTCCTTGTACAGTAAATAGGTGTTCCAATTTCACTAGTACAAAAATGTTCATTTACCCCGTAAATAAATAGCCCGGATCATCTATATTCGGGCTAATAAGCCATAAAAATTGCATTTTAATTTTGGGATTAACAAATAACCCGGATATACGGAGGGGAGTCTGGGCTAAATACTAAATTTCAAATTTTACGTTAAAATTATATAGCCCGAGCGTGTTTTTAATATGCATATTCGGGCTATATAGTTGAAATCTTATTCCGCATAGATAAATATAGCCCGGATATACATAACCATGCAATATCCGGGCTATTTAATCCATATAAAGTTGATTATTCATCACGGGTTTTCAGTCAACCGGGCTAAAAAGATAAATTTCCTATCGCCACATACTTAGCAATTTCTTTTACTTCGACCCGCGTCTTCACAAAATCGCTAGGGCTCATCTTCCAGTGCTTGCTGCAAACTCTTAGGGCTCGATCGTGGTTGCTGCAAACTCCTAGGGCTCGATCTTCCTGTGCTTGTTCGTGGTCTCCTAGGGCTCGATCTTCCAGTGATTGTTCGTGGTCTCCTAGGGCTCGGTCTTCTTTGGTAAGCAATCTCCTCCTCTCCTTTTCGTTATGCAACATTTTCGATTTTCTTTTTTCGATTCTGTTTCTCGGGATTAAGCATCTATTCTTCCTAATTTGAAGGGATTCAGGGTGTTTTACTGTGTTTTTCTTCATTTTCTTACTCTTGTGTGCGTGTTTTTGGGGAATTAAGCATAGAAAAAGGGGAAATTAGTGTGTTCTGTTGA
Source organism: Rheum nobile (assembly GCA_027886185.1). Classification (NCBI taxonomy): domain Eukaryota; kingdom Viridiplantae; phylum Streptophyta; class Magnoliopsida; order Caryophyllales; family Polygonaceae; genus Rheum; species Rheum nobile. Next base: position 49,994 of record WOAB01000211.1, on the reverse strand, counting down.
ATTTCATGCAACTCAGTACTGAACAGCTTAGCATTCGACTATTGAATTTCATGGATGCTTGTTGTATTAGCGTGTTCTGTTGTGGTTAATTATGAAGTTGAATAGCAAGATACTTATCATTATTGCTGCATCTTGTTTGATTGGTTAAACTGATACACCATTGCTATGTTCGCCCCCTCTCTGCTTAAAATGTTGTGATCTGCTTCTTTAGTAGTAGTCATCAGTTGTGGCTGATGGCGATGCTGACGTCACCTACTGGCTTTATTCTGCAAGTCAGTAAAAAGGGTGATTGTTTATATTGTCTAGAGAAGTTACCCTCTAGGTGATATCAGTTATTGTTGAAGTGCTGATTTTTTAATGCTGATATATAGCTGGAAAGAACAGTGGTCTTGATCTCAGAGCTGCTTACTTGCTTGTTAACATTCCACTACCTACTTCAGCAACCAAAGCAAAACATTACTACCATGGTATTAGTGAGGTTGGCTGTTGTGGTTGAAAAATGAAAATAGAGATGTGAAGAAGATGCTAGATACATTGTATATCGAGTAAAAGGATTCTCTTATAGATGGGTTTTTGACATACTCTATTGGTATTTTTTTTACTTGATAATGTATTTTCAGCCAATTACACGTAATAAAGTAATTGATAAGGTAGTTAATAAGGTCTGTGGAGTGTTCAGAAGGAAATATGGGCCATATATATAACACATGCATTATATTCCATACGGATAAATAGAAAAGCTTGCTGGACATTGCAATCCATACGCCAATATGACATTGCAATCCATACGCCAATATGACTAGCTTGTCCTTGTATTGTAAATGGAAGGGGGAAATATTTTAGAGCTGTAATTATGTAAAGGAAATATCGGTGAGAGAATTGAAATTTAATTAGCATTAAAAGATATGTGTTCTCACGGTTCTTATTTCAACCTGTCTCCGAGGTGTTTTCGACGAAGGAACAAAAGAAGGCTCCGAGCTGTTGGTCTTCCTGTCCGTGGTGTTGCTGCACTGTCGCTCGCAAAATTGAGGTGTTGAAAAGCTTGCTGGACAAATGAGACTCGGATTAGCCCACAAAATTGAGGTGATATTTTGCTATCTGAACAGACTTGATTCTTTAACAATATTGTTTATCTTTGATTTGTTTGTCTAATTTGATCATAATCTCGTTTTTGCTAGCACTCTCGTGGCATAAATGTTGTACACCTGGTTTCAAGTGCTGCTGTTTCTTTGAATATTAGTAGTCGTACTGCTCAAAATTAAATTTTGGTGTCTGACGTTACTATGTTGGTCAGGATACTTTTTCATTTCCGTTGAACCTTTGAAGTTGCATTTTGGTTGACAATGTTGTTTGCAATATGGTGGTGCCTTTAATCTAAAATAGAGGTGATATTGTATGTGCTATAGCCGCCGTTCATCATCATTCGTGAACTCTTAACTGTCAGAATATTGTCTCTCACCTTCTAGATAACATCTTGTATTACTATTTAGACCCACACTTGTGCCAAAAAATGATTAGCTAACCTTCACGAGCTAATCAGAGAAATTACTGAACTCTCAAGGACTGTTAGGTCTGCTTTATGCTACTGCTTTGTTCAGCTTCTGTGAAATTGGTAAATTAGATTGACATAATCATGAAAAGGGAGTGAAAACAAATTGTAAATTGAACATCAGGAGGAATAAGGAGCTTTGAGCTCTATTTCATTGCATATCATCTATTCTACCATCTATGTTATACAAGAAAAAACAAAGAAGTTGCAGCAGTTCATTAAGTTGTGCCTTTTCTACTTCACATCTTCATGCCCCTTCATCCGTGAACTTTGTGTAGCAGTCAGATAAGGAGTCTTTGAATATTGTATGGGCAAGAAGTAACTCATCTTGATCTGTTGTCTTCCCAGATAAATGCAGCTTCAAGCTCAGTGATCAAAATTATTGAAATCCCTGAGCTGCTCTTCCCGCAAAAACTGCAGGCCAGTCTCGGTGACGAGTTGTCGAGGTTGATGACAGCATCTGTAGGATCAAGAACCAAAAACAAGTAAGATAAGCTCATAGGTAAAAGGTGACTTTTAAATTGCAACAAGGATCATACGAGTTTTTTTTTTTTTTTAATGCTTGCTCTAAAAAACTCAACAGTTTGTGTTTTAAGTTAAAATTATTCATTATGTTCACTATCAACAGGCATAAGACAAGATTACAATTGGGCAGCTGGTTAAAGACACCTCCGCAATGCTCAGGGAAGCTAGTAAAACAGACTTCCATTCTGAAGTCAGTGTAAGTATCGATCAATCTCCCTTTTATTCATTTTCCTCTTTCCGTTCTCCTTCAGTCTTTTTATGATGATGCTTCCCTCCAATATGCAGGTTAGCAAGAAGATTGTTGATGCTAAACTTGCAAAGGACTTCAATCAGTTCTCAAGGAATTCCAGAAAGCACAGGGGCTTGCAGATCAGAGAGAAACTGCTTATGCCCCTTTTGTTCCCAAGGAAGTGTCAAGGTATGTTAACATAATTCTAGAAAGGAACCTAGCTTTGTTTATTAAGAACTTTAGTTGGTAATATGGCTAAAAACTTTTTGTTCCCTTAGCGTATCTTATTCTAGTTTGAGGTTGAGCTTTTATAGAAAGAGTCCTGTAAATTTATCTCCTTTCAGTGTTATGTAGATGGAAGAACAAGTCTTATATAATAACATTTTATGAATATTGTGGAAGTTCATAACAGTGCTTGCATTACGAATCCTAAGCATTCTAAAGATTTATTGCTCTGTTTAGTGTCTTGAGTGTAGCCAATATACCGTTGCCTAAATTGGTTTTAGTTGTTTATATGTTTCTGAGCAATATTGATTTATAATTTTTTCCTTCTTATTCAATTCTACAGCAAGCTCTTCTTCTGGCATCCAGAAGGTGAACGGGGGATTATATATGATTTCATTCATTTGGCTTCTTTTTAGTTCTCTTTTGGGTGGCAAATGCAATTCTGAAAAGGTGCCTGACTACTTTGTCCCTATGCGGTTCGACAGTAAGCAACTAAACTTCTAAAATATAAATTGTTGATTTCTGAAATTTCATGAACATGGGTCTTGAGAATTATTCATATCTTGTGCAGGCAAGAGGTTGTAATGTTAGACAACGAACTTGTTTTCAATGAAGCTATCATTGAAGAAAGAGAGCAAGGTATACAAGAAATTCAGCAGCAGATAGGCAAGGTGAATGAGATTTTTAATGATCTAGCAGTACTAGTCCATAACCAAGGAGCTCTGATTGGTTAGCCACTCGCTCTATACACACTTTATGCTCATCCTTTTATGTTAGGACTTCCACATTGTTAAAATCATAGTTTGATTGAACTTTAAACTCAATGTCTGCTTTCAGAAGACATAAGTTCCAACGTTCAGAGATCTCATGCTGCTACTATACAAGGAACGTCCCAACTAGTGAAAGCTTTGAAGTTGCAGAAATCAAGTTCTTCATTGGTATATGTTTCTATCTTTTCTCCAATTTTTAACTAGTAAATGCTTGTTTACAAAGGATAATTGTGCATGTAAAATTCTATTTTTCATCAAAGTCAGAAATTAAGTTCAAACTATCGTTTCTCTAAATCAAGTTCTATTTTTAACTAGTAAATGCAGAATCTTATTCTAGGAAGAGCCTGGTGGACAGCGAGCTCTTATATTTGATCAAAGAAATCAGATTTCTGAGGTATGAACAATTTAACTTGTTCATAGAGCTTTTCCAACTGGAGCAAGATGTCTTTACTTCTTCCTGTTTGATATTATTAGAGTCCGGTTAATTGGTGGAGACTTGCCTTGTATATAAGACAAAAGACTACTCCCCCTATTGCCAATTGGTTTTAGGGTGGAACTCCTTTGGCCTTATATCTAGGCCCCTCCGGCTAGGCCCATTGTCGATCTTGACATGGTATCAGAGCCTGGTTGTTGGGCCAAGTGTGGCTTGTTGCCGTGTATGGCCCGTCGCACTTGCGGGGGTGTGTTAGAGTCCCACATCGGTTAATTGGTGGAGACTTGCCTTGTATATAAGACAAAAGACTACTCCCCATCTTGACAGATACATTGTGATTTGGTCAATTGTGAAACAGTGTGGAAGACCCAAGTATGGGGTCATGATTGTTCAAGAAATGCCGATATTGTGTGTAGTTGTATCGATTGTAGCTTAACATTTGGATGTTTCTAGTGTGTAAATTATCAGTAAAAACATGTTTACAGGGCCTGCAGTGGACTTGAGCATCATGGACGTTTTTTTTTTCCAAAAAATAGGACTTTTTAGCCCGGATCTGTAAAGATCCGGGTTAAATGGTCCTTTTCTATTTTTTGTTAATAACTACACTTTTTAGCCCGGATGTCAAAAGATCTGGGCTAAAAGGTCTTTGATTATTTAGCCCGGGCGTGTTTTCTACATTCGGGCTAATTGATCAATTATCACATTAACCTGAAGCCCGGGCCTATTTTGCTCCATATCCGGGCTATATTTAAAAAAACGCCCGGGCTAAATAGCCCATTCTGTACTAGTGTTTGCTTCCCTTTTTAATTACAACCTAATCCATGTTAAATCTTTGTGATTGGCATGATTCTAGGTTTTGCACAATCTATTTTACATCCATTTGGTTAATGAATTCAGTTAATTACTATGAGATGAGATTCTAGTTAAGGTCTGTTTTGTTGTTTTCAAGCTACGATGTATTGATTGAACTTATTTGGCTATAGAAACTTCACCTCTTTATTTTCGCTATATCTGAATCTTTTTGTGTACAAATAGTTTATTCTCAACCTTTACAGTAGACATAGAATTAGATGCTTTTTAAGAGGGGGTGAGACTATAATAAGTATCGGTTACACCAAATTTTAGAGAAATATATTTAAGCAATAGATGAGTTAATAAAAAAAGACACTTAAGCAAACAATGGAATTTGGTTTTGATAATTTTTTGCATTATAGGATCAGAAAAGCTTTTAGTTAGAACTTGAAGGAGATTAGGCATTTTTGTTTACGAAGCAGAGGTCGTGAAACTGATGTGTGGATCAAATCATAGTTTGTCTTTATTTCAAGTTCTCTTATGAAAATAATTCCCAAGCATTTATTTCAATGCTTCTTCTAATATATTATATTTGACAGCAGCTGGGAAGATGTAAGTTTCATGACCACTGAATTTAAGTGCGAATGAAATACTTGCCTTGCCTAATGCCATGGTCCCTTTGTATTGCCCAAAAAAATCCAACTGACAGTACTGGGGGTTTTGACAAGATCTATGATTTTCTAAATGAGCATTGGAGCATTGCTAAGTGGGTTTCGCTTGGACTTGTTTTTGAAGTAAGGGACGATGTCAAAAATGGGCGCTCACACATGGAGCGTTAAAATAACAACCACGTGTAAACCCCCTTGTATAAGAAGTCAACTCAACAATCAACAAAGCATGGTCAATGATCCTATAGAAATCGAGTGTCACATCACGGTACAAATCGGACACCGCTACCGTATACGTAAAGCTCAAAGGTTAAGGTTGACGACACCTTCAGTCAAGAAAATCACAAAAGAAGGGAAGCAACGGTCTAGGTCCTCCATCACCAACGTACAACATCATCAAAATCACCAACGTACATCATCATCAAAATCATCAACGTACAACATCATCAAAATCACCAACAGGATGTCACTACCAAAACCATGACACTCAAAAACTAGAGATGACGACATCTATGGTCAGAGAAAATCATATGAAGAGGAAATAGACAATCTAAGTCTTCCATCGTCAACATACTGTACCATCAAAAGTCTTCAACGTGCAGTATCACCAAGATCGGCAATGTATTGTACCATCAAAAGTCTTTAACATGCAGTATCACCAAGATCGTCAATGTATTGTACCATCAAAATCGTCAAACGTGCGGTACAATTAAGATCACCAACGTGATGTATCATCAAAATCATCAGACGGACCACATCATAGTAATCGCCAAACACGTACGGGATGAAAGAAGCCCTAAAGAGAAGACTCGTCCTTGCACGAGAAGATAAGTTTAAGACTTACAAACATTCATGTAATCAAGGGAAGTGATGATTTACTCAAAAGATGAGTCAAACATCATCCTTATACCGTATCAACATGCCCGTCGGAGACGTAGCGTCACTAAGTGAACAAGATGGTCTAAGAAAGAACCTAAGGAGGCAATCTTCATCACGTGAGAAGATCCAATTGAAATCCAAGCTTATCCAAATAACGTGATCAAAATACAAAAGCCAATCAGAAGATTGCGTGTTAGAACAAAGGAAATCTCAGCCGAAGCTTGTCTGTACGGTAGGATCTGACATGGCGTGTCCGTACGGTCTCAACATTAATTGAGTATGAAAGGTGGCGTCATGAACAATGATGTCGTACGCCGAAATCCCAGAAAAGGACGATCTGCCCCATTCCTCTACACGCCTATGTCATCATCACCATCCACGTGGGCATGGCTTCATGCACTCATTCAGCTATAAAAAGAGAGGAAGAGCAGCCATCAAAAGGGGGATTTTTGGGGAGGAAGAAACTAAAAACTCTCAATTCATCCTTGTGGGAGATTTCAAAAGTTCAGAAAGTTCACCATTATCGTTCATCAATCTCGTTCATCATTCAAGACTTCAAGTAAGCCAAAAGGGAAGTTCACCATTATCCTTCATCAATTTTGTTCATCATTCAAGCAAGCCCAAAAGGGAGTTTATTCCATTAAAATATTGATAAATCTATTTCTAGGATTTCTTACAAAAAGTTCATCAACTTCCTCATACCATACCTCTAACTTCGTGACTGTGGAGGCTCTTTTCCAGGGACAACACCCTTGGGATTTTTCAGGTCATTGGAGAGAAGTTCAAGGGAAGTAATCATCACCACCAAGAGAAGAGAAGTTCATGAAGATCGAAGAATAACACTCGGAGGGACCCGTGGAAAAGGATATAATTGTCTAGTAGGAGCGATACGTCACCAAACTTCCGTACCACAGGATTCGGAATCTCCATTGGCGCCGTCTGTGGGAACTTACTTCCCCGGCTAAGACGTGCCCACTGGTTCAATTTTCCTTTCTGAAGCCGTCCCTTCATCATCAAGCTCAGTGGTAGAGTGTAATGGCGCATCAAGAAGACGTAAGGGATAAATATGACCCGTATCAGCATCAAGTTAACTTTCCCCCACCAGGACCTGTAGTACAAGCGTCCTGCTATGGCAGAGTCCAACTACCATCCAGGGATGTCGGGAATGAACTACGGACCAGGCACCGAAGTTCTTAACCCCCTTCAAGATCCCGTACTGCATCAATTCATCCCGCATCATTTCCCTGAGTTCAACCAGTTGGCCCCGAAACACTTCCAAGAGTCCCCTCCGTATCACCAGCCGGTCGGGGCGTATCCGTTTCAAGGACCGAATTTCCAAGCACCAGGGATGGAGTATGCCCCGCCACCAACATGGGGTATATCGTATGTCCTAGGTATGAGTCGCAGTACGTTCACCAACCTTTTCCAGGAGGAATACCGTATGTTCTAGATTATCCTGGATATGAACCACGATTTGCCCCTCAACATGGTCAAGGAGGTCACCAACCCCGCCATGCTTTTCCGGACTACGGTGGGAATCAGGGAGGACATCAACTGCCACTTTTATACAACGATGAGGGAGGACAAGGAGGAGAAGAAGCATCGATCCACACTCCTCAAGTGTTCCCGGTGGCCTATGGAGCCGAGGGCGGTACCCATCACCGACTTGCCCCCGCCACCAACAGGGGGTATACCGTATGTCTTGGGGTATGTATCGCAGTACGTTCACTAGCCTTTTCCAGGTGGAAAACCGTACGTTCCAGATTATCTTGGATATGAACCACGAATTGCCCTCAACATGGTCAAGGAGGTCATTAACCCCGCCATGATTTTCCGGACTACGGTGGGAATCAAGGAGGACATCAACCTCCTCTTTTCTACAATGATGAGGGAGGACAAGGAGAAGAAGCGACATCGATCCTGTAATACCCCAGATTTGTAATCCTTTATAAGGATTAGAATGCTACCCATGTCAACAAGAGTTCTTCCTTTTCCTGGTTCAAGTGAGGACAAAGAACTAGGAAGTTAAGCGTGCTAGGGCGGGAGTAGTCTTGGGATGGGTGACCTCTTGGGAAGTTCCCGGTTGGCATGGGGACAGCGTCTCTAAGGCTGTGAGCCTTACAAATGGTATCAGAGCCGACTCTGGGTTACGGGTGGGCCTGTCCTGGATGGCAGTCGCTCGACCCAGAGGGTGGTCTTTGGGACTTGACGAGCCTTGACGAGGTCATCAAGGGTTTAAGTGGGTGTGATTGTAATACCCCGGATTTGTAATCCTTTATAAGGATTAGAATGCTACACATGTCAATAAGAGCTCTTCCTTTTCCTGGTTCAAGTGAGGACAAAGAACTAGGAAGTTAAGCGTGCTAGGGCAGGAGTAGTCTTGGGATGGGTGACCTCCTGGGAAGTTCCCGGTTGGCATGGGGACAACGTCTCTAAGGCTGTGAGCCTTACAGATCTACACTCCTCAGGTGTTCCTAGTGGCCTATGGAGCCAAGGCCGATACCCATCGCCGACTTGCCTCCCGCTTATACCGCATGAATCACCATGGTCACTCCCCACCGAGAAGACGAAGGTTGAACTTCTCTCAAAGCCCCAGATCAATACAGATGTCGGAGCGATACTCCCAAATGGATGGCCTTGGAGTAGAGCCACAACATAGAGATCCTGTAACCACAAGTTCCACCATCTTCTTGGAAGAGATCATGGAAGGCAAATTTATGATCACACTTCAGCAGTGCTAGGAAAAGGAAGAGAACCATGCAAGATCTACTCCCAGTGAGACAGTATGATGGGAAACTCCTCGGAGGGACCCGCAAAAAAGGATATAGGTTTCTAGTGGGCACGATACGTCACTAAACTTCCGTACCACAACTTTCGGAAACTCCTCGGGGACTTCATCATTAGGTTTACCAAAATTGTGGTGGATATCCATGCATTTGATGCACCCATGGCAAGGCTCATCCTGATGAACGGATTGGCCGAGAGTCAGTTCAAGGTAATCATCTATAAGAAGACCCCCACCACGTATCACAAACTTTTGGACAAAATCATGAGTAAAGACCACTCCTATGAAGCCGTTCACAATACGCCAGGAAAGACCAGGGGTAAAAAGTGATAAAGGGAAAGGCGTAAAGAAAGAAGACATCGCAAGACACCAAATCGAGACAAGAAGCATAGAGGGATTGATGTGCCGCTCCCTCCCAAGGACGCATATCAAGTCAAAGTTCGAAAAGCACATCCAACACAACATCGTACCCGGAACCGAGAGTCAAAATAAAGTCATGAACGTCATCGCGGTGAGTACCGCCTGCGGAGTAAAGTCGTCAGCCGGATAGCAGGAGGCAAGCCATTTGGACTAACCATCATGACTAACGGGATCATCCAACGGAACGTAGGGAGAGGGGGCCATCGCCTGGAAGGAATATCTAGATGAATTCATCAACCTCGACAAGTTGGAGACGAAATTCATCATTAAAAACAATGGTGCAACGACAAGGAGAACGTTGTGCTGAAATTCATCATTGAAGGCAATGGTGCAGCGACGTGGAGAGCGTCGATGTCGAAGTTCATCATTGTAGACCATAGTAAATCCACTTGGATAATGTTTTGGCTGAAATGAACCAATGAAGATCGTGGCAAGCCGTCTCCAAATGAGTCGGAGCAAAGACGTTGTTATGTAGCATCCTGGCAATATTAATTTTATGCAAAGCATCAACTTCGACAACCAAAGATAGAGTAACATGAAGTTCGGCAAAGTGAAAGAAATATTATTCTTGAAGACTCATCCAATGAAGTATATGTAAGATATCCTCTTAAATGCATGAGAAAGATGCAACTCCATATGTCTAAACCCCAAAATGTAAAAACGGTATCCAAGCAAAAGTAAAGCGAGATCCATGATGCCGAAAGGATAATGTTGCCGCTCGGTGAGGTCCATCGGCCCTTGAGGCTGGTGTTGCCACCATCTTCCTTTAGCGAGATCCATGATTCCGTAAGGATTATGTTGCCGCTCGGTGAGGTCCATCGGCCCTTGAGGCTGGTGTTGCCACCATCTTCCTTTAGCGAGATCCATGATTCCTTAAAATACAGGTTGCCGCTTGGTGAGGTCCATCAACCCTTGAGGCTGGTGTTGCCACCGTCACCCCATAGCGAGATCCATGATGCGATAAGGATCATGTTGCCACCCGGTGATGTTGTAACACCCCCGACTTACATCGGTAGTGCCACACGCCAGTGACCTCAGACTTTAAGTCCAAAGTCACCCTAGGCTTTAATCTGAACAATTATACTTAAAGACAATCATAATAAAGAGTAAATAGAGGAAGACGTTTGAAATAAATATCTAATCTTTATTAATATTCCCCTCGTAAATTGAAGAGATCAGTTTTACAAATGATATTGAAATAACAACGGAAGACTCTAAATAAATTCCAATTACATGACTAAGTTACCTAACACTTATACGATACCTATTACATTAATAAGAAAATAAATCTTATATTTAAAACAATCTCGAAAGTTCTTCAAAAACTAAACTTCAACCGCAAGCCTTCTTCTCCGTCTCGTTACTCCTAAACAACTTGAGGCAAGTCGACTGATGTGCCGTATAGGACGGATGACACCAGGCAACTATGCAAGGAAAAATAGTGGTTGGTTAGTCTAATGAAAGACTACGCAATGGTACAAACAGAATGGTTCTTGTGGTTATATCCAGTTACTATCATTGTCTCTCGAGTAAAAGTCAATAGACGATATATAACTAAAATACTTCCATTGAAACGAAGGATGGACAAAAGAGATATGCACCAAGAGAATACCCGAAAGAATGTGGGTATTATGGGAAGAAGAAATGATTTGTTTAGGAACGTTTTAAATTACACACAACATATAAAACCCCATTTAATAATTGGGCCCGACTAACCTCGCCGCATAATGCTAATCCATATTGGAAAGACGACCCGCTTAAACTGGAGCACGAGCGGTTTCCAAGTTTTACTTCTCGCTCGAAGTTTATTAATTATGTGCTCGTATCACTTATCTTATTTAAATTCACCACACCACAATTATTCTTAAAGCTTTTAATACAATATCGAATAACTACGAGAATAACAAAGGGTGACATTACGTCCAACCCAATTGCACTAGCAAAGTACTTAAACACCTCTTATCCTTAACGGGTGTATAAGAAGCAATGGTCATGAACTTAACAGTATTAGGAAATTATTCTGACTAATATCGAGTTATAAAGAGATTATAACACCCCCGACTTGTAATACCCCTCATTTTTAGTAAGGGTATTTGGGTAATTTTCCAACCCTCGTTGGGAAAGCAAGACTCGTTTGGCGAAGTTCGGAATTTTCTATAACGTGTTTGATCTCTGTAGTAATTCCCTGATCCTTGGAATATTCATTAGACGTATTTTCGGGGATTAGAAAATTTGTTCGGGTACAAATATATATAATCCGGGGTTCAAACCCACGCCAAACCTTTTCACGGGCAAACAGACGCGAAAAGGGCAATTCCGCGACCGCGGAAGCAATTCTACGACCGCGGAAAAATGGCTCTCAGAAGAGCTGGGCACAGGAATATTCCGCGACCGCGGAAAAAGTTCCGCGACCGCGGAAAAGTGCAACACGCCAGTGGCACTTCATCTGTAGAGCTCGTCGTCCATGCCACCGTTGATCGCCTGACTCGCCGTTGATCTGGGCGGGGAGGAGCTCCTCTCCTTGGCTATAAATAGAGGCGAGTCTAGAGGGTTTAGGGGCATCGAAATCTGATCTCCTCTCTCTCTCTCGCTCGTTTTCCTTCCCTCGCCGGAGTTTCGAGGTGTCGTCGGAGCTCTCGCCGGTGGTCATGGAAGCCTTGGAGTGGTGCTTTGGAGGCGCAAGGAGGTCAGGAGTCGAAGCCCCCTCGAATCGAGCCCCGTCGCATCGTCGCCGGTGAGGTTTTCTCTATTTTGGGTCGCCGGAGTTCATGGCCGCGACCGCGGACATGAACTGCCGTGACAGTGGCAGTAACAAGGCCGGCCGCGTCCGCGGCCGCTGTCTTTGACACTCGTGGACGAAGTCTTCGACGGCCGCGACCGCGGAAATCCCAGCCGCGACCGCGGATTGCCTTGGCAATCGCGATCGTGGCCTTGGACGATCCAATCTTGGGCGGGACTTTCGTTCTTTCGATTTCGTTCGTTCTTTCTTAGATTCGTATCATTTCATTGTCGAATCTAACCTAGGGTTTCGTTGTGGGTCGTCGTCGTAGGAATCTGTAATCCGACTTCCGTTCCCGTTCCGGACCCAGAAACCCGTCGTCGCTCAATCGTTCATCTAGACTAAGGCAAGTGGCGGTTCGCTCTTGCTTATCATTCCATGTTTTCGTTAATTATCAATTATTTCGAATTGTTAATTAAATTGGGATGAATAGTTGTTTTCATTTGGGAACAGATTTTTATAAATAATAGGATTTAAAATGTGATATTATAATAGGTTGTATATATTGTTAGAAATAACACTATTATATCTGTTATTACCATGATGGTATTGGTGTGGATTTTATGTGTGAACTTATACATTATAGTTAGAATGAGTATTCGTAGGAACGCTATGTATCTCATTGTGAGTGCTGGCTATTTCTTTATAACCGTGGTGCTTAGGAGGATTTTGCCCTAACACCCTTCCCCCTGGTCATGACTGTCCCCTATTCGAGTATAGGGGAGGTGCACACAGCTGGTGCCAAACATTCGGGAATTGCTCCCAAGATATCTCTCGTATCGAGATGATATATGATAAAAGCTTTAACGTGAATATACGTTTTGGAATTAAACAAGATAAGTGCGATTATGCACATAATTAATATACCCTCGGGCGAGGAGTACAACGTGGAAACCGCCCGGACTTCGATTAGAGTAAGTCCTCCTTCCAAATCTGAATTCACATTACGCGGTGAGGTTGGTCGTGGACACAAATGGTCAAGTCTTTTTAAACGCTTGTGTGAAATTATAACGTTCCTAAACATTTGTCATACTTTCCCGTAAGACTCAATCTTTTGGAGTCTTCTCTTCATACGTTTCCCATAAGGCTCATTTCCTTTTTAGTGCATGTCTAAACTTTAATTATTCCGTGAAAGTTATGGGTTATATATCGTTCCTTCGATTGTTATTCGATGGACAATGATAGTAAACGGTTACGATCACTAGGACCATTCTGTTTTCACCCTTGCATAGTCTTTCATTAGACTAACCAATCGGGTTTTATTCCTTGCATGGTTGCCTGGTGTCATCTGTCCTATACGGCACATCAGTGGTTGGTCCCCGAAGTCCGAAGTAACCGTTGAAGAAGAGACTTGCAGTTGGAGATTCAAGTATTAGTATTTTTTTTAAGGTTGTCAATTATTGATTATTCTTACCACCAAAGTCACCCTAGGCTTTAATCTGAACAATTATACTTAAAGACAATCATAATAAAGAGTAAATAGCGGAAGACGTTTGAAATAAATATCTAATCTTTATTAATATTCCCCTCGTAAATTGAAGAGATCAGTTTTACAAATGATATTGAAATAACAACGGACTAAGTTACCTAACACTTATACGATACCTATTACATTAATAAGAAAATAAATCTTATATTTAAAACAATCTCGAAAGTTCTTCAAAAACTAAACTTCAACCGCAAGCCTTCTTCTCCGTCTCGTTACTCCTAAACAAATTGAGGCAAGTCGACTGATGTGCCGTATAGGACGGATGACACCAGCCAACCATGCAAGGAAAAATAGTGGTTAGTTAGACAAATGAAAGACTACGCAAGGGTACAAACAGAATGGTTATTGTGGTTGTATCCAGTTACTATCATTGTCTCTCGAGTAAAAGTCAATAGACGATATATAACTAAAATACTTCCACTGAAACGAAGGATGGACAAAAGAGATATGCACCAAGAGAATACCCGAAAGAATGTGGGTGTTATGGGAAGAAGATATGATTTGTTTAGGAACGTTTTAAATTACACACAACATATAAAACCCTATTTAATAATTGGGCTCGACCAACCTCGCCGCATAATGCTAATCCATATTGGAAAGACAACCCGCTTAAACTGGAGCACGAGCGGTTTCCAAGTTTTACTTCTCGCTCGAAGTTTATTAATTATGTGCTCGCATCACTTATCTTATTTAATTTCACCACACCACAATTATTCTTAAAGCTTTTAATACAATATCGAATAACTACGAGAATAACACAGGGTGACATTACGTCCAACCCAATTGTACTAGCAAAGTACTTAAACACCTCTTATCCTTAACGGGTGGATAAGAAGCAATGGTCATGACCTTAAAAGTATTAGGAAATTATTCTGACTAATACCGAGTTGTAAAGAGATTGTAACACCCCCGAATTACATCGATAGTGCCATACGCCAGTGACCTCAGACTTTAAGTCCAAAGTCACCCTAGGCTTTAATCTGAACAATTATACTTAAAGACAATCATAATAAAGAATACATAACGGAAGACGTTTGAAATAAATATCTAATATTTTTTAATATTCCCCTCATAAATTGAGGAGATCAGTTTTACAAATGATACTGAAATAACAGTGGAAGACTCTAAATAAATTTCAATTACATGACTAAGTTACCTAACACTTATACGATACCTATTACATTAATAAAAAAATAAATCTTATATTTAAAACAATCTCGAAAGTTCTTCAAAAACAAAACTTCAACTGCAAGCCTTCTTTTCCATCTCGTTACTCCTAAACAACCTGAGGCAAGTCTACTGATGTGTCGTATAGGACGGATGACACCAGCCAACCATGCAAGGAAAAATAATGGTTGGTTAGTCTAATGAAAGACTACGCAAGGGTACAAACAGAATGGTTCTTATGGTTGTATCCAGTTACTATCATTGTCTATCGAGTAAAAGTCGATAGACGATATATAACTAAAATACTTCTACTGAAATGAAGGATGGACAAAAGAGATATACACCAAGAGAATACCCAAATGAATGTGGGTATTATGGGAAGAATATATGATTTGTTTGGGAACGTTTTAAATTACACACAACATATAAAACCCCATTGAATAATTGGGTCCGACCAACCTCACCGCATAATGCGAATCCAGATTGGAAAGGCGGCCTGCTTAAACTGGAGCACGAGCGGTTTTCAAGTTATACCTATCGCTCAAAGTTTATTAATTATGTGGTCGCAGCACTTATCTTATTTAATTTCACCACACCACAATTATTCTTACAGCTTTTAATACAATCTCAAATAACTACGAGAATAACATAGGGTGACATTATGTCCAACCCATTTGCACTAGCAAGGTGCTTAAACACCTCTTATCCTTAATGAGTGGATAAGAAGCAATGGTCATGACCTTAAAAGTATTAGGAAATTATTCTGACTAATACTGAGTTATAAATATATCATTACGCCTCGCAAGGCCATAATATTCCTGACACACACGACTATTAAAGTCCACACATAACACACAAAGTCCACACACAATACCGTCATTACGACGATAACAACATTAATCATATATACCTATATATAACTGATGTGATCCGACTAGGGTCGGCTCACGATTTGCCCGATCTAGGCAGGCAACGGTTGGATGTTTCTTCTCTTGGTAACCGGGATAGATACGAACCACCTAGAGGATGGCTCGCGGGTCTCTTATGCTCGCTTTGGGCGAGGGTGGGGCGAGACGGTGAAGGAGATGCGAAGCAGACAATGAATGGGATGCGAAACAGACTTGTGTTTGACGCTCGATCTAAGAATAAGGAGGATTCACTCTCAACTTTAAGACTTAGATTACTGGTTTGAACGTAAGGAAATAACAAGACAAAGGGGGCTTTAAATAGCCAATGAAACTCGGCCAAGACCTAATGGGCTTGGGCCTAAACGAACCTATGGGCTAGCCCACTATGCAATAGTGGAGCAACGCCCGAAATAGAAACTGTTATAAATAGAAACTGCTAAACATAGTAAGTCCTAAAATAGAAAGTGCCAAAGGTGGAAACTT
Source organism: Rheum nobile (assembly GCA_027886185.1). NCBI lineage: Eukaryota > Viridiplantae > Streptophyta > Magnoliopsida > Caryophyllales > Polygonaceae > Rheum > Rheum nobile. The sequence continues at coordinate 33,893 of WOAB01000211.1, read as the reverse complement.
ACTAAACATAGTAAGTTCCAAAAATAGCAATGCTAAAAATAGAAAGCTGCTAAAACAGGAAAGTTGCTAAAATAAGAAATATGAAGCTAAACTAGACTAAGTCTTGAACCAAGGTGGTCTCCAAGGTCTTGGATGCATGGGGCTCGCTTGAGCCCGACTTGGGTCGATGCAGGATCGCATCAATAACTATATATATATATCAATAATACCTAACAACCTAGATACAAAATTATTTATAGCACACAAGTGTTCCCAAACATTATTAGGTTTTAGAAATTACCCAATTAATTAACAATTATATTTAATATTAATTGTCGGCCAAATGAATAACTGAAATGACAAGAGAAAACCACCACTTGCCTTAATTAGGTTTGGCGATGAATCTAGACAAGACGATAACCGTGATTTGTTTTCCGAGAGTGTGACCTTTGCTCCACGATAACTCACTCGGTTGATTTGGGTTGAATTTGGACCGAATATGCAATTGGACTTTTGGGTTGAGTCTTGGCAATCCTGGAATTGGGCTCACATCTAGCCATCTCTTTTCCACGGTCCATCAAAATTGGGCCAAATATCTCCTTTTGCCCACCAACATTAATTTGGGCCAAATACCTCCACTTTAATTTGATTAATCTGCACGTGCTCATCATCATCTTTTGCAGAACAAAAGACGAAGCAACCTGATGCATCCTCAATCGGCGTCGGAGCTTCTGGGCACAACGACCTCGGCGATGGAGGCGACCGACAGCACCGCCTCTGAGAAGCAGCATCATGGCGGTAACACAGAATTGGCAGCGGCAACGTGGTGAAGCAACGGCTGCGACGGAGGATTACCGCGACCTTCCTCTGTTTTTATGCAGAACAGGGGACAATTTTACGGGGGTGTTTCGATATGCTTCGGAGATGATTCGGGACGATTCAAGAGTTGATTCCCCCTATTTCAAGTACAAAGAACAGAATTGTGTGGTCGGATTTTAAAATAGAGGGCTCGAAGATGGAGATTTGGGGCTGAACAAAAGCTTAGAGGTTTCAAGCCCCTTTAATGGTGAATCGGGTTTGAATGAAGAAATTGAACGAGGTTCTACCTCTATTTATAGTAGGAGATGATGGATTTCTGCTTGAATTTGATTGGCTAGGCTTCCGGATCGATAGGAACGACGGGATTGCAACAGATTCGAATCAAATCCGAAATTTTCACCATACCGAGTTTTTATAGATTTTCGATGAATTGGGACGGATTTCTGGGTTAAATGTATTAGTATCTTAGTAATTGTTTTGAGAAATCCTACTGTTAATACTCCAGATTTGACGGAGCTCATTAACTCCTTGTAGATAAACCAAATTTTGAAATTGGAATTTTCCTTTCCACAAGAATCACGAGCAGGCCCTAGCAGCTCAATCCAATTTGTATCTTATTATAACATTCCCGCATTACTAAATAATAGCACGTGTGCCTCCTATATTCTGGTTTAATAGCGTTTTTTTGCCCAATATTTTTTAATTCAGGACATTATATCCTTAAGTAATCAATGAATTGAAACTTTGAAAACGTATTTCTAGTGCCAATCTAGTTTACTAATGTATGGGTTGGACAATGTAGTTATAAGATAGTATTTACTTCTTTTGTACCACTTTAAAATCTTTTTAATATTTCTTTTTAAAAAAATCTAAGAAACAATTTGAATTTAATTTTTTTTATTAATATTATATTTTTTTCAAAACTTCTTTCAAAGTAAAATAACCTCCATAAAATTTATTTAATTACGAAAGAAAAATATGTACTTAAACTTTAAAATTTAGGGTTATTACAATATTAATCCCTTAAAAATAGTTTCGACCCCGAAACTAGCACTACCAAAATAGAAGGACGAGTTCTCGCCTTTATCTAACTACTTGAGATTAATATCCTTGAATAAGATCGCCCTCGAAACTAATCTCTTAAAAGTTTCCTCGATCTTGTTATTGCCTCTTATATGTTATACCAGGCAATAACTCATAAATATATCCACAAGATCTTAATTACCTTAGGATAATAGTCTCTAAAATTATCTCGCTATTATGCACTACTCACCGTAACGATCATAATATCACTTAAGTAAAAGAACACTACCTTTTTTTTTCCAAATTCTTCTTTATAATCAAATCCCAAAGTACATATATCAAACTTTCCTATACCTCAAATATAAAATATTAGTAACTACCCAAATTTTATATCTTCTAAATCTTTAAACGTGCATCTCCAAGTTTCATTATTTATCTCAATTATATTTGGCCCTTATGCCCATCTTTAACTCAAATCACGAGGAAAATTTAATTCCTTCAAATAATCCATCTCAAATTTAAGTCCTTAAGATTTCTTATTTTTTAATCATATAACATTTTATTCATTTTTTTTCTCAAAACATGATTTTGATAATTGACTTAATACCATAATGATTAATCACTTTATTTTCTCCAAAGCGTGTCATAAGATTACCTTAATAGATACAAATCATTTTTCCCTGAAGTCTAGCTGGCAAGAATTTTTAACTTATTTCATCATTCAAGTTTAATTCACCCAAATCAAAACAAAACTTTTATCGATTGAGTTTGTTATTCGACCATAAATATCCTCGAATATTTAATTTCTCTCCCATAATTTATTATCCCAATTTAAGCAAACTTTTGTCTAACCCAAATTGACAATTTACCTAGGGCTATATCTCTCAATAATCTCCACATTATTACGTTACTTCCTAGGAACATTTCCTTTATAATGTCATTTATCACTTGAATAAGTTTCTCCAAATAATAGATTCATACACTTAGCCTCTTCCAAAAGTTCTAAAAAAGTCCTATAAGGAACACACTTACTCATAATCACCACGTTTGAAATCCTTATACGTTTAAATACTAAACCATTAATCGCATCATATTACGATCTTTTTAGGGAAAAACAACTCTTTGTAATTTATACTTTTCATAACAATTTATTCACTTAAATGATTTTTTTATCTCACAATTAAGCATCTTAAGCTTTATATTATTCGCGCACACGGTATTCACCACAACTAATGCTCGGAGTATGTAACATCCCAGGCCAAGCTACCCCAGCCACCAAGCCGCCCAGCCACCCAACGGTGCCGGCGCCGGTACTGGTGCCGCCTGGTTGTCCAAGGGCATGCAGCCCACACACCCAACCCTTCCCCCATTTAAATGGGTAGGTTGTTGCCCACGGGGATCGAACCCGGGACCTTTAGATACAAGGACAATGCCTTACCACTTGTATCACCAATTGTGTTGCAGCGCAATTGGTGATACAAGTGGTAAGGCATTGTCCTTGTATCTGAAGGTCCCGGGTTCGATCCTCGTGGGCAACAACCTACCCATTTAAATGGGGGAAGGGTTGGGTGTGTGGGCTGCATGCCCTTGGACAACCAGGCGGCACCAGTATCGACGCCGGCACCGTTGGGTGGCTGGGCGGCTTGGTGGCTGGGGTAGCTTGGCCTGGGATGTTACAAAAAAGTACACTTTGAATGAGAGGGGCTCCGACCTTATCGGGGCAGCCATTTCTCTATCCATGGGCCGCAGCCCATGTACCCCAACCAAATCCCCCTAACACGGGTAGGTTGTTCGTGAGACTCGAACACGAGACCTCACGCTTTAACAAGCGGCCAAACGCCCACTTGTTACCAATTGCGCTGCAGCATAATTGGTATTCACCCCTTGTGGGGAGTGGATAAAGGGGAGAGGTCTCGTGTTCGAGCGCTCATAACAACCTCTTGGCTAATGGCTTCCATTTAATTTGGAGTAGCCCCCAAGGATGGGTTGGGGTACATGGGCTGCGGCTCATGGAGTGTCTCATGTTGGGCTAGGCCCGTGGCTTAAGCACTCACATAAAAGTGTACTTTTATGTAATACATCGACAGCTTAGCAGCCCGGCCCATCACAGGGCTGCAGCCCATACACCCCAACCCCTCACTGGCCCATATTAAATGGCGCACAGCAGGTTGTTCGTGAGTCTCGAACTCGAGACCTCATGCTTTAACAAGCTGCCAAAGCATCACTTGTCACCAATTGTGTTGATTTAATATGGGCCAGTGAGGGGTTGGGGTGTATGGGCTGCAGCCCTGTGATGGGCCGGGCTGCTAAGCTGTCGAGGTATTACATCAACTGTAACACCCCCAAATCTTAACCCATTTGGAAAGGTATTACCGCCAGTGACCCCAGTGTTCCTTACCGAGATCACCCAAGGCTTTATCGGTTTAAATACAATTCATGGAATACAATTGATACATAATGATCAAAGTATTCAAATCAAAACATCAATCAAATGAAACATGAGTTACGGGATTACATCCCAATCCCGAATAGGACAAACACAGAGTTTTAAACAAAGTACAACGGAAGTCTTAAACAAAGATATTACAAAAAGGGTTGTGATCGTAATGATTACCTGTCCAAGGATCTCAACCTGATTAAAAGAAATTATTAAAACATCCAAAAATAACCGTCGTCTTCATAGTCAATCTAGTCTCCTCATATCTTCGCTCTATCTGATGTGCCAAATCGAACGGATGACACCAGCCCACATGCAGAGAACAATGTTCGTGGGTTAGTCTACTTGAATAGACTAGCAAGGGTAAAAAGCAGAGTGGTTCGAGTGATCGTAACCGTTTACTATCATTGTCCCTCGAATAATAACCGAAAGGGACGATACATAACCCGGTACTTTCACAGAATAACAACAAGAGGTATGCACAAGAGAAGATTCTGGAAGACTTAATCTTTACAGAAATCGACCCGAAAGAAGACTCCAAAGGAAATGAGTCTTTAAGGAAATATGAAAAATCTGGAAAGTTTACAGAATCAAACAACAATGATTTAAAAGCCGACTGAGATGCTTCGGCTCACAACCAACCTCACCGCTTACAGTGAATCTAGATTGGAAAGAGAACGTACTATATTCAAGTCTGGATCTTACAGAACCACATAACGATGATTTAAAAACTGAATAAGATGTTTCGGTTCACGACCAACCTCATCGCTTACAGCGAATCCAGATTGGAAAGAGAACGTACTCTGATCAAAAGTCAATACGAGCTTTCCTAGCTGCACTATTTACTTAGTTGTACTACTCACCAAAGGTATATTAATTAAGTGCTCTCGGGAACCTTATCTTATTTAATTCCAAAACGATTAACACATTAAAAGCTTTTAATATATGTCCCTGTCACGCAGGACCCATATCTAAGGAATGAACATCACCGAGTCCAAACCTCTAAATCTATATCGAAAGAATGAACCTCACCGAGTCCAAACTTCTACTATCACAGGGTCTTGCTCGTCCTTTAAAAGAATGAACCTCACTGAGTTCAAACTTCAACAATCGTTGGGTCTTCATCGCCCTTACATTTATAAAGGAACGCGCATGGAACTCTCAGGATCCAGGCGTTCCTACAAATACTCGTGCTAACTTACAGTTACAACACAGCCATAGTACAAGATAAATCCACATAAATGCCTGGAAGGCGATCACAGATAATAGCGTCATTCTAACAGATATATAATCTATTATATGATTTTCCAAAACAGTTTATAAAACCAAATCCAGACAAACACAGTAATCATTCCAAATTAATTACTCAGATAAACAACTGATAATTAATGTAAATATGGAACGATGAGCAAGAGCGAACCGCCACTTGCCTGAATCCGCAGAGATTGAACGAAGTCTAACGACGGGATTCCGGGCTCGACACAGAGACGAATCCGCCAACTCCGGTACCTTCGGATCGACCCATACAGAAACCCTAAGTTAGATTCGACAAACAACAATACCGAAACTACGAAAGGACGAAAGGAATCGACGGAAACGAAACCCGAACGAAGGCTACGGAAGCCAACACATCAACCCGGCCAACAACAACTTCACGGCGGGCGCCACAACAATCACGGTGGGCGCCGCCTTAAATACGACGGGCGCCGCCTCGAGCACGGCGGGCGCCGCTCCTCCACGGCGGGCGCCGCTCCTCCACGGCGGGCGCCGCTCCTCCATGGCGGGCGCCGCCTCATGGCCTCCATCTCCGGCGGTTGAGCAAGATCATCACGGCGGTCGCCGTTCATCACGGCGGTCGCCGTTCACCACGGCGGGCGCCGTTCCTGGCGGCGGTCGTCGTCGCTGAATAGAAACTGAAAATACGAGGGGAAATCTTACCCGCGATGCTCGATTTGGCTCGTCTTTCGCCTTGCTTTGCTTTTAGGCGTCCGAGGGTCTCCAAGGCTTCACTTGGCCACCGGAAACGACACCAAACGAGCCTCCAACGATCCACGAGCCTTCCCGGAGAGAGCATTTTCTTTGAGAGCGTTTTTTAGAGTCGAGAATTTGAGAGCGCTTTCGCGTCTTTCGCACCCTCTTCCACCCTCACCCAACACCTCTATTTATAGAAGAAATTAGGGTTCCTTGTCTCTTGGACAATATCCAAACCCTTTTGCCCCTTGGACAATGGCTCTTGGACAAAAACCTTTGGATAAAGAATCTTGTACTATTGCCCATTAGATAACAACTCTTGGGCAATAAACTTGTATCAATCTTAATCCACGTTAACAAAAGTCATACACGAACGAGTACGAACTTCCAAAACATCTCGACTGTATAATTCTTCACTGAGAAAAATATTACAGATACAGAGCACATTATAGAATGTCTCAAACCTTCAGAATTAAATCCGACGTACCAAACGGACGTTCGGGAAAAATCCATAATTCCCAAAATAGCCTTACAAAATTACGGGGTATCATATCACCTCCCCCTTAAAAGAAGTTTCGGGGTGTTTCGACCCCGAAACTTGGCCGAAAAACAACTCGGGAAAGTGTCTGAGCATCTCTGCCTCGGTTTCCCAAGTAACTTCCTCAGTCCCAAACTTGGACCACAGAATCCGTACCAACAGTACGATCTTGTTGCACAGCTGTTTCACACGGCGTTCGAGAATGCGCACTGACACCTCCTCTCAAGTACCATTTGCCTGAATCTCGATGTCCTTATAGCTCAGCATACGAGACTCATCTTGGCACGAATTTCCTTAGCAATGATACGTGGAACACATTATACACTGGGTATGCCGATGGAGACAATGCCAAATGGTACGTTAGAGATCTTACTCTATCCAGAATCTTGAATGATCCCATGTAGCGAGGGTTAAGCTTCCCACGCTTACCAAACCTGAAAACATCCTTGGGTGGCGATACTGTGACAAGTACCTTGCCACCAACCTCGAACTCAACACTTTAACGCTTCTGATCTGCGTAAAACTTTTGTCGACCCTGAGCGGTCAACATCTCTGTCTAATCAAGCAATGACTGAAACTGTCCTTTCGACCAACTCTGGTCCAAGTAGAATCTTGTCGGCATTCTCATCCCAACAAGTCTGAGATCTACATCTGTGACCATACAAAGCTTCGAACTAAGCTACCTTGATCTGATACAATGGTCTTATGAATGTCATGTACACGTACAATCTTCTGGTGGAAAACTTCTGTTGACCTCTGGGTTACCCAAGTAACCTCGGCTTCCAATGCAAACACTATTGCTGCTAGTTCTAGGTCATGTGTTGGTTAGTTTGCTTCATAGGTTTTCAATTGTCTAGATGCGTATGCAATAACCTTGCCCCTCTGCATCAAAGACACATCCCAACCCATTTCTCAAAGCATTAACTATAGACCATATAGCCATCATTCTTTTCGACAACGCCAAAACTGGTGCATAAGTCAGACACTGTTTCAACTTCTTGAAAAATGGTCTTGCACTTGTCATCCCAGACAACTTCTTGTTGACCTTGCGGAACAGACTGGTCATAGGTGGAGTGATCTTAGAAAAATCCTTCCATGAACCGTCTATAATGCTCAGCAAGCTCCGGGAAACTACGCACCTCGCTCACACCCTGAGGCCGCTTCCAAACAACTACTGATTCACTCTTCTGGGGAATAACCATAACCTCATTCTTATTGATCACATGGCCTAAGAAAGCCACTTCTAGATCCAACAATCACACTTAGCCCACTTTGCGTACAGCCGACTTGGTCTAAGGACCGATAAAGCAATCCGCAGATGTTCCCTGTGAGCTTCCTTGCTCGGGAAAAATATCAAAATGCCATTGATGAAGACCACTATGAACTTATTCAAGTACTGGTCTAAAACATCGATGCACTAGGTTCAAGAAAACTGATGGGGCATTCGTAGATCCAGATGGCATGACTATAATCTCGTAGTGACCATCTCTCGTCTGAACGCAATCCTCGGAATATCATCCTCACGAATCCTGAGCTGATAAAAACCAGATCTCCGGTCGATCTTGGAGAAAACTTTTGCTCCCTGTAGTTGATCCAACAGATCATCACTCCTTGGCAACAAATACTTGCTCTTGATCGTGACTTTATTCAACTCTCGAAAGTCAAAACAAAGTCGAAACGGTCCATCTTTCTTTTTGACACATAAAACTAGGGCACTCCTACTCAAGGTGATGCACTCAGCTTTATATAACTTTTGTCAAGAAGATCCTTGAGTTCCTTCTTCAACTCTTGCATCTCAACAGGAGCCATCCGGTACGGTGCCTCTGAGATCGGCGCGGTACTCGGCTCGAGATCAATTGCAAACTCCATGACACGATTCGGGGTATCCAAGAATATCTTCTGGAAAGACACCCGTAAATCCTCTAACCACAGGAATATCAAAACTGAAGTCTATCACTGCCTTATGACGCTTCCGTCAATCCATACTGAGAATAATTATCGTATGGGACCATGGTTATTTAGGTCAAATCGCTTTGAATTTCTTACCCTTGATGGTAATCGACAATCCGACAGACGATTGGTTCCCACTAAATGGTCACCATCTTGGACCAGCCCACTACATGGTTCACAGACGACTCACTAGTGGCTCTGAGCCCAGGCCCAGCCATTACCAGCGTCCACTGTTGCCATGAGCCACTGTCCATACATCTCAACCCATCCTTGGTAGCTCCACCTAATTAATAGGCAGCCATCTCCTAAGAGGTTGTTGGTGAGTCTCGAACACGAGACCTTACCCAATACCAAGCAACGAAACATTAACTTGGTATAAACCAAAGGTTCATATATAAGAAGAGTTACAACAAAAGGTTCACAACCTCGTTGCACACACAACTTAACTTGCAACCATCCAAAATTAAAGTCTGGGTAGCACCCATATCAACAACACATTAACAAAAGTAGAATGCAGATACAAAGTACTCTAAGCATTTGGAGCATAGGGTCCATCCGTCTCACGCATCACGTAAAGACGTTGACCCTGACTTCCAGAAGTCACTAGGGCTTTCCTCTTATCCTGCGCAGTTGTCTGCATCGAAGGATTGGAAGTCTCTGCTGGTTTAAACCTAGGTCTGTTGTTTGGATTAACAGACCCCTGATGAGACTCCGCTCCTTTCTGCATTTCCTGCCGACAAAACCTCTGCATATGCCCTTCCTTCCCACAACCAAAACATGCCTTCTTCTCATACCGACATGCAAAACTTTTGTGCCCAGATGCTCCACAATTGTGACACTGAATCACTCCGCTGCTCCAACCTGAGCCCCTGGCAGAGTCAGAATGAGTTGTCTCGGTCTTAGCACGACCAGACTTCTCAAACTTGGTAGGCGATGCCGGTCGTTTGAACGAACCAACCTGGCGATCCTGTTGCCCACCCTTTCCCTTAACTTGATTCTCCCGCTTATGAGCGGACTCCTCCAGAGTTACCTCCAACTTGTAGGCCGCATCCACGTACTGCTCGAGAGTAGAGCATGTGTGGTGCACCATCCATGGCTTAATATCTGGGTTCATCCATTCATGGAAGTACCAGATCTTCTGTGTCTCACTGGATATCTCTGGTTCGGCATACTGCAGCAAATGATTGAACTTGGTGGCGAGCTCTGTCACCTTCAACCCTTCCATCTTAGGATACAAGAATTCCTTGTGTTTCTCCTCTCTCATAGCTCGAGAGAAGAAACGATCCGTCATCTTGGTCTTAAACATTGACCAGGTCAACACCGGGCTATCAGCTAAGCCGGTACTCTCCCACCATTCACTGGCTTCCTCCTTCAACTGTAGAGAAGCTATGTGCACTCTCTCCGCTTCAGTGCACTCAACATTGCGGAACAACCTTTCCATAAGTGAAAACCAATGAGCCACTCTGACTGGCTCTCCTTTCCCATCATAGCTGTCAGGTCTCATAGAGTTAATGGCCTTCAGCGCTCAGCCATACTCTCCTCTATCCCTGATCACGCCTCCCTGTAGTACCTGGTTCTCTTGTTCCTCAAACCTCGGAACTTCTGGAGGTACTGGCACTCCTTGTGCCTGAGATGCGATTGGCCTCATTATCTCGGTGATTGCTTGCAGAACAATCCCCCGAATTGCTGCGACTGTCGCTGCATCGAGCACTACTGGAGCGTCGGCCTGAGCTTGGCCATTGCCTCCTGGATTATTGTTGATGACAGACTCACGCTCTCCTGATGGGTCTGCATCAATCCTCGTATTTGGTCTGGGGTCATTACTCGGCCCAGCACCAGCACGGATAACGTTCCTCGTGTTCACCATCTGTTTACCGATCAAATTCCAAGGATTTTATCACATTAATATCATTCTGATATATTTATCGTAATAAAATCAACTTAGAATAGATCAACTTGGTAATTTCTATTGATGGACTCAAACCGAGTTACTAGGTTCTACAACCTCAACTCACAACGAGCGAACTGGGAATCAAGCCTAACTAGAGATGGCGAAACCACCTCGACTTCTCTCGGGTTCCTCTGAAGAGAACAGAATGCACCCATATCTAACGGGGCAACGGGGAAGGAATTAGTCTTTCTAGACATAGAAGCAAGCTTACTATATCAGACTGTACAGAAGACCTGACTATGAACGGTGTTTTGAAATTCTTTTCACTTTGAAAATTCAGAGCCCTTTTAAAGCATTTTCAAAAACGGATAAATGATTTATAAAATCCCAAACCCGTTTTAAAACATTTGGCTCTGATACCACAACTGTAACACCCCCAAATCTTAACCCATTTGGAAAGGTATTACAACCAGTGACCCCAGTGTTCCTTATCGAGATCACCCAAGGCTTTACCGGTTTAAATACAATTCATGGAATACAATTGATACATAATGATCAAAGTATTCAAATCAAAACATCAATCAAATGAAACATGAGTTACGGGATTACATCCCAATCCCGAATAGGACAAACACAGAGTTTTAAACAAAGTACAATGGAAGTCTTAAACAAAGATATTACAAAAAGGGTTGTGATCGTAATGATCACCTGTCCAAGGATCTCAACCTGATTAAAAAAATTATTAAAACATCCAAAAACAATTGTCGTCTTCATAGTCAATCTAGTCTCCTCATATCTTCGCTCTATCTGATGTGCCAAATCGAACGGATGACACCAGCCCACATGCAGAGAACAATGTTCGTGGGTTAGTCTACTTGAATAGACTAGCAAGGGTAAAAAGCAGAGTGGTTCGAGTGATCGTAACCGTTTACTATCATTGTCCCTCGAATAATAACCGAAGGGCCGATACATAACCCGACACTTTCACGGAATAACAACAAGAGGTATGCACAAGAGAAGATTCTGAAAGACTTAATCTTCACAGAAATTGACCCGAAAGAAGACTCCAAAGAAAATGAGTCTTTAAGGAAATATGACAAATCTGGAAAGTTTACAAAATCAAACAACAATGATTTAAAAGCCGACTGAGATGCTTCGGCTCACAACCAACCTCACCGCTTACAGCGAATCTAGATTGGAAAGAGAACGTACTACATTCAAGTCTGGATCTTACAGAACCACATAACGATGATTTAAAAACTGACTAGGATGTTTCGGTTCACGACCAACCTCATCGCTTACAGCGAATCCAGATTGGAAAGAGAACGTACTCTGATCAAAAGTCAAGACGAGCTTTCCTAGCTGTACTATTTACTTAGCTGTACTACTCGCCAAAGGTATATTAATTAAGTGCTCTCGGGCACCTTATCTTATTTAATTCCAAAATGATTAACACATTAAAAGCTTTTAATATATGTCCATGTCACGCAGGACCCATATCTAAGGAATGAACCTCACCGAGTCCAAACCTCTGAATCTATATCGAAAGAATGAACCTCACCGAGTCCAAACTTCTACTATCGCAGGGTCTTGCTCGCCCTTTAAAAGAATGAACCTCACTGAGTTCAAACTTCAACAATCGTTGGGTCTTCATCGCCCTTACAGTTATAAAGGAACGCGCATGGAACTCTTAGGATCCAGGCGTTCCTACAAATACTCGTGCTAACTTACAGTTACAACACAGCCACAGTACAGGATAAATCCACATAAATGCCCGGAAGGCGATCACAGATAATAGCGTCGTTCTAACAGATATACAACCTATTATATGATTTTCCAAAACAGTTTATAAAACCAATTCCAGACAAACACAGTAATCATTCCAAATTAATTACTCAGATAAACAACTGATAATTAATGTAAATATGGAACGATGAGCAAGAGCGAACCGCCACTTGCCTGAATCCGCAGAGATTGAACGAAGTCTAACGACGGGATTCTGGGCTCGACACAGAGACGAATCTGCCAACTCCGGTACCTTCGGATCGACCCATACAGAAACCCTAAGTTAGATTCGACAAACAACAATATCGAAACTACGAAAGGACGAAAGGAATCGACGGAAACGAAACCCGAACGAAGGCTACGGAAGCCAACACATCAACCCGGCCAACAACAACTTCACGGCGGGCGCCACAACAATCACGGCGGGCGCCGCCTTAAATACGGCGGCGCCGCCTCGAGCACGGCGGGCGCCGCTCATCCACGGCGGGCGCCGCCTCATGGCCTCCATCTCCGGCGGTTGAGCAAGATCATCATGGCGGTCACCGTTCACCACGACGGGCGCCGTTCCTGGCGGCGGTCGCCGTCTCCCTGGCGGTGGTCGTCATCTCCCTGGCGGCGGTCGCCGTCGCTGAACAGAAACTGAAAATACGAGGGGAAATCTTACTCGCGATGCTCGATTTGGCTCGTCTTTCGCCTTGCTTTGCTTCTAGGCGTCCGAGGGTCTCCAAGGCTTCACTTGGCCACCGGAAACGACACCAAACGAGCCTCCAACGATCCACGAGCCTTCCCGGAGAGAGCGTTTTCTTTGAGAGCGTTTTTTAGAGTCGAGAATTTGAGAGCGCTTTTGCGTCTTTCGCACCCTCTTCCACCCTCACCCAACACCTCTATTTATAGAAGAAATTAGGGTTCCTTGCCTCTTGGACAAAAACCTTTGAATAAAGAATCTTGTACTATTGCCCATTAGATAACAACTCTTGGACAATAAACTTGTACCAATCTTAATCCGCGTTAACAAAAGTCGTACACGAACGAGTACGAACTTCCAAAACATCTCGACTGTATAATTCTTCACTGAGAAAAATATTACAGATACAGAGCACATTACAGAATGTCTCAAACCTTCAGAATTAAATCCGACGTACCAAACGGACGTTCGGAAAAAATCCATAATTCTCAAAATAGCCTTATAAAATTACGGGATATCACAGAGTATACATATGAGAAATAAATATCGAACTCCATAAAGCATTGACTACACATGCTTAATTCCTTATAAACAAGAAATCCTTACAAAACTAAACTCACAAGATAACACTCATCAACTCAAATGTGGAGAACAAATAATGTCAATATACAACTTTACATTATTCTAAGAATAGGATGTAACTCCAATGAGTGGGTATATGAAATCGTAACTGGATCGAAGCTTGCAAGAGTTTTGAAACCACATATTATTAAATCCATAAAAATCACAGTTTCAAACCTTAAATATTACATTTTAACACAACTCCTTAGGGTCATAAGAACCAACCACTTTATTTATAAACTTATCAAGACTTTCAAACCATACTTTTAAATCCTTACATGATTTAGAAATCCAACCTTTTAAACTATTATTGTTATATAAAGCAACCTATGAAACCGGTATTAGTTTGTTAATAATTAGACAACTAATTCTATTATTTCTTAGACAATAAACAATTTTAGAATATTTTGACTAAATACTTCATAATTTTAAGTGCTCACGGTTTATTAATGTTTAAATATATAAAATAAAATAATTATTCGTATGAATTTAAAATAAATCAATTTGAAAATAATTTTGAAAATTCTCAAACCTACTCTAATACCATAATTGTAACACCCCCGACTTACATCGATAGTGCCACACGCCAGTGACCTCACAAGAGCTTTGGATTCTCTAAGTCTTTCTTGAATGCGAAATGCAAAGTACTCCCGCATGCTTACTCTTACCCGTTTTCTTGAGGCAGTGTCACCAACATCACTTAGTGGAATATCAATCATGTAACCATCCTCTCCATATGGAAATAACAGCGGATACTGTAGAGCAAGATATGACGGATGTAGTTCATTGATTCGCTTCAACGTACGATTCTGCCTCTCCAGGACAATATCTCTATGATCAATAAAGTCACTGCAGTCACCAACTATGAGTGCTGCTACTTCTGATGTAGTAGGAAGATTATATCTTCTAGGATCAGTTTCCCTTGCATTTATTAGCCTTAGTTTGACGTCTGCGAATGAGTCATTTGTGAATCTGTCCTTTGCCATTCTGACGGCTTTAGCGTGAGGATTATATTGGTCAATCATTGATTTCAAATCAGATATCAAAGACTCCTTCAGCTTCCGTTTACCATTAGGACTGTAATATATAAAAAAGAAAAGAAAATCTCAGTTTCATCACAACTTAGCAAAATACAAATTTGCATAGTATATATCTAAAAAAACATGTCTGAAGAATAAAGAAATACTTACTCAACAGCACTAAGTCGATTTTGTTCTTCATTTTCTGTATCATATATATATAGTTGAGAAAACTTAGCAGGTGAACCTTCTGGTGGCATGAGGCTTCCTATCAAGTGACAATTCTGTCCGTGTAATCGAAATACATATGGTCCTCGCCCTTCTTCTACTCTTGTAACTTTCCCACCCAATGATATAAAAGAAAACATCATGTTATATAAACGAATATGTTCTGTGAAGTGTTTGCTTCTTGGTTCTTTCGATGTCAATAGTTGATTGAGCAGCGGTGGTGGTTCTTGTAAGATGGGCAGCTCAACTTTTCCTTTTTTGCAGCACAATCCAAATTCTTGATCTTTACCTTTATCACGTTTGACTGCTCTTTCGTGAAACCACATTAATGATCCACAATATTTGCATTCCCATGTTGGATCACCAAGATCCCAATAATCCACTAAAGATTAATACAACAGAGATCAAATTTATATATTCTTGTCAATCATATTAAATACAAAGAAAAAGTAAAAGGAGAAAAAGGAGAAGTATATTTTCATACCATTGTTGCTTGAATTATCTACTCCATTATTGGTTGATCCTATAATTATGTTATAGTACGGAAACAAATATTAAAATACTGTATGCTATTTATATGATATACACATGTAAAATCATATGTGAAGGTGTGAAAATTAATACCTGCAGTAGTCATCTCACTTTGTATTTGATCACGAAGTATATGATTTTGGTTTGCAGATGAGGAAGGGATGGCATTATACACTACATGCATCGGTGAAATAATAACAATATTGAAAAGTAATATATAGTATATATATATCCTAGTTCATTACCGAAATAAAACAAATCTACGTGCACAAAATTAAGAATTATGATTAAACAGCTCAACCAAGCCAATTAAGAATTATGATTAAATCATGATCCTTATGAAACAGGGTAAAGTCCACATTCTCCAGTTCACCGAAAGAGTGATAATATTAATATATTTGTTCTAACAAAATCAGTTATTTGGAGAGTCAAAATCAGCACCTGATTTAGGATTTCAACAATATATAGAAAAATTCATTTTTTTTTGGGTGAAATATAGAGAACTTCATTAATTGTAAAGGATGAAATATGAATTTGCAACAACGGCGGATCAATCAGGAATTAAAAAGGGTGAAAGAGAAGCTCAATCTCAGTCAAACACTAATATATATTATATATCCTAGTTCAGTACCGAAATAAAGCAAATCTACGTACACAAAATTTCTCTTCTATTCACTAAATAAGATGATAAATATGCGATACAACAAAGTTACACAATGTAAAGAAGGATGATGTACACGAATTGCAGTATATGAAAAAAAATTGCAGCATATAAATTTAGACATGAATTAAAGTATGTATGTAAAATTTACCGTTTGAGATCTCTCGAAAAGGTACTCTTTGAAGGAAATTTGCACCGTATGATAATTGATTATGAACATCTATAACCGGTTGAGATGTTGTACGCCGTCTTTTTTGCGCCATTGCATTCATTCTACGCATACGATTTTCTCTTGCATTTTCTGACATCTTATCCTTCCAATTGAAGAATTTAAGAAAGTATTAATCAACACCATATAAATTACTATATGCTTTAGATTTTTTAACATTATATATAGTAATTATATGAACTTAGTTGTGAGAATATTATACTTACTTCTGAAATAATAGTAGAGTTGATGAGTCAAATAAATTCTCTCCTGAGGTTGACCATGGATAAAGCTTGAAATGTATTTGGAGTTGAACGGAGGGGAAGGGTCCGAAGGGAGAATCAAGTTTGGAATATGAGGTAGGTAAAATAATTGTTATAGTTTAGATTTTATGAAAGATTTTGTAGATTATGTCTTGTTAAATAACAAATTTAAGATTATTTTTTATATATAAAAAAAAAGAGAATCAAGAAATCCAAATAACGTTAATGATTTTTATGGAAGCAATATACTTGTTTGTCTACCTTTTCCTATTTAATAGAAAAAATAGAAAGCAATGTCTTCTAATTAAATACCTCTCTAGTATGCTGTATGTCCGGTTCGAACTTCTGCTGAGATTAAATAGGTTCGAACTTCTGCTGAGATTAAATAGGTTCCTGCTTTTGATTTTCATCAGTTGTACACTAAATAGCTCCCTGCTTTTGATTAAATAGAAAGCAATGTCTTCTAATTAATCATCCTTGCTTTTGATTAAATAGCTCCCTGCTGAAATTAAATAGCTCCCTTCTTTCCTGGCGTGCTCCGTATCGGTGGAGAAAGGTGCCCTTGAGCGTCAACGGCGGCGTGCTTCTTCTTCAGCTTCCCAGTAAAGAGTAACCTGGCGTGCTCCTTAGCGGCGGACAAAGGCGCCCTGAGCGTCAACGGCGGCATGAAGCACCCCAGGAAGCGGCGCAACGGCGGCGTGCTTCTTCTTCAGCTTCCCAGTTAAGAGTTCCCTGGCGTGCTCCTTAGCGGCGGAGAAAGGCGCCCTGAGCGTCAACGGCGGCATGAAGCACCCCAGGAAGCGGCGGAGAAAGGCGAAGTCCACCAAGAAAGAACTCCAAGGCGCTGCTGGGGGCGCCACCAGGCACGCCAGCACCACGTGGATCCGGTCCACATCCGCCAGGAAAGAACCCCAAGGCGCTGCAGCGGCTGCTCCGGCCCATTCGACGGTCGCCGGGAAGAGCACAGTAATGGATCGGTCGCGGGGACCAAGCAGAGTTTCAGATCTGGCATTTTGAATCCCATTTCTTTGCTCCTCTCTTTCTAATTTCTTAGTTTTCTTGTTAATTTGGGAGGAGAGAGTCAAGGGAGGAGATTATGGGTTAGGTTTGTAGAAATGGGGGAACTATTGAGGATGGGGCTCACTGGATCTGGCAGCGGACACCATTTTTTTGCTCCTCTCTTTCAAAAGTATTGGTTTAGTTGTTAATTTGGGAGGAGCTGAGATTGTGGGTTAGATTTGTAGAAATGGGAAATGTGTATGCTAATTTGATTATGACTGAAACTTTTCGAATTGGGTACTGGAAAAAATTGTTCTTGAAAGCTAAAAAAGAGAGAAGGTAAGAGGAGAGAGAAGGGTAAGAAAAAGAGGGATGGAGGCAGCGGACAACCATCGTACAGAATAAGATTTTTGGCCATGAAATATAAAAATAATTCACCCTAATCATAAAAGGGATAATAAAATAAGACAAATATTACTCCTTAAAACAATAACGGAGAATATCAAAATAGAATATGCAAATATCAATTTATTATTATTATATAAATTGTGCGAAATAAATCAAACAAATTCTACCCCTTAAAAACAATAACAGAAATATCCAAAAAAATAAACAAACATCAATTATTATCCTAACTTAAATACTCGAAAATAAATAAAGATAAAATATTATTCCGTAATTTCAAATGTGATATCTAATCCATTTAAATAACTCTAATCTTCCTTTTCCTTCTTGATGACAATCCTTTTGGTTGATGTCGAATGCTGAACTTCAATGCTTTCACTCTCATTTTCATCCTCAATCTCAATTATGTCACGTGAACGCTTTGCTGGAGTGATAATGTTGACATCTACTTCCTTGTTACATGAAACTCCATCAACTTCATTCTATAAATATCAAAAATAAATTAGATTAATATTCAAAATTATGCTAATATATTAAAAAAATTAATAATATATACCTTTGAACCACTTAATGATGCTCTAAATTTTGCAATTAATATTGCATCGTTTGTCATTTTATTGACAGTGTAACCATTAGATTTATCAAAGTTCATGGAGTTGATTTCAATGTTGAATAGATAGGTCTTTCCTATAAGAACATGGAGGTCTTCAGGTATTGAATTGAGATCTTCCTTCTGTCATAAATTAAGTTATAAATTAAATATTGTATGAAATAATGTAAAAAATAGTATTGTATGAAAACTTAAAATTAATCCTGTACCTTTTTCATGAAGTCTATAATAGATGAGACAGACTTTTCCAAAATTTGTTGAACATCTATATCAAATATAACAAATTTTGTATAGTCGGATCCATCATTGACTCTAACCTCAACTCTAAATCTGTTATACACAAAAGTTAAATTAGATTAAAAAAATATGAAAATATTATATGATAAATATAATAAAACTTAAATACCCAGGAACAACATATTTGACATTGCGTTTGCATTTTCCACACCAAAAGTTTCCATCTTGGTATTTGACCTTCTTCTTACATTCTTTGCAGGAATTGTAATACCATCCATTTCTATCCTCAATATCCTCGATAGTAGCAAGAATGACCCAAGTGGATTCCTGCAAGCATATGTTTTATGTTGAAATAAATATAATCATAGCATTTAATCATTCGTATATTTGAATATAGTAAAATATACCTCTTTGATCTTGTTAATTTCCTCAATGGTCTTCATTAAATTAGTATCAAAAAACTCAGATGAAGAATAAGAAGGTACACGTGGAATTTGAGTTATTTTATGATCAACCAAATTGGACTCCAAACTGCAATATAATAGGTGAGAATTATAATTAAAAATATAAATAAAATTAGAATTACCATTACATATAATGTAAAATAAAAGGTGCATAGTTAATCGATTTTTTTTCTAAAATGGGCACATTTTTAGACTTTATTCTCATATTAGGCTCGTATATGAACAAATTTTCAAAATAGGCTGGCTTATTAGCTTCAGGCTAAGTCGCTATGCTACACAACGACTATTCTGTAGATAGTCGTGGTACAACACGGCGACTTGAGCAAATATTTTTTAAAAAAAATTAGAGTCGCTGTTCTAAATAACGACTCACTATTTTATTTTATTTTTAAAAAACTTAGCAGAGACTCACTAAATAACCAAAGGAAAAAAAATGAGTCGGTGTGCATAACAGCGACTCACTAGTTTTTTTTTTTTTTAAATATGCTTATGATTTTGTAATATAAAAAACATACTTACAACCTTTTAAAAGATAACACTATAAATATAAATGCATTTTTGTTGGAACCATCACTGCCTCATGTGTAAATGACAATTGGAGCTTACGTATTTTTTTAATAAAAAATGTAGTGAATCGCTATCCTATACAGCGGCTCTATTTTTTTATATAAAAAAAAACAATTGCTTTTTTGCCCAGCGATTCTTTAATTTTTTTTAAAAATCTCAGCTTCGTCGCTCCTAACCTACAGAGTCTGCCTATTTTCATAATTAATTTCAACCCAAGCCTAATTCAAGAATAAATTTGAAAAAAATGCCTATTTTGGAAAAAAAATTCTAGTTAATCAATGCTCAAACCGAGCCCATAATTGAGCCGACTGCAATATGCAATATAATACGCCAGTCTAACACTTAATCAATGTTCAGTCTAACACTTGTTCAGATTAAACCTAGATATTTCTCATATACAGTACATAGCAAGGAAGAAACATAAAGGGCACGGGTCTTCAAGTCAATATACGTACATATAATATTAATATTAAATAGCAAATATAAAGGAGGCTAACCTTTGTTTGTATTGAAGTAATAGAGGAATATTATGATCTTCAATGAAAACTCGAGTACCGCCGACCACATTAACCAATTTGTTTTCGTCTTTAGTTAAAATAAAATAAATTTCATTATAATAATAAAAAAATTGATTAATTAATTTAGATTATAATGATATAAAATAATCACTCTTACTCTTAAAGCTTCTAATTTTTGTAAATTGGATGATAACAACAACAATGTCGTTTGACGTAGAATTTATATAAGGTGTGAACTGGTCAGCATAATCATCCCAAAGAGTGCAAGTAATGACTTCATTCCTGAAATTAATAAAATGAGATCATAAATACTAATAATAATTCTCGTTTTTTAATACTATAAAATAAAAAATTCAAATAATTATATTTAAAATTACGAATACCTTGAATTCTGGAGTTGAATATCTATCATTTTATGAACATTGTTCTTTTCATTATGAACAGAGCATTCAGTCATTTCTCCAATTCCAATCATATGGCCTATGACATCTGCACAAATTAAAAAAATTAATTTCGTGCCTCCTAGAAAGCTATTCTAGCAATTACAATCACCAACTCTTTACTGGGAGATTGAGGAGCTCAAGAGTTAGTAGTTCACTATAAAAAAATATAAGATTAACTTACCAACCAAATAAATATCATCAATTGATTTACTTATGATAAGATCAAATTCCACAAAATCAAATGAATTATGAGGGATTGGAAGTTCCTCAATTTCAGCCACTTTGGTGTTCATGAAAAACATCAATTTCTGAGGAAGGCGACAATAGCGATAGATCCCACCATAATTGATAAAACCAAAATTTGATATGGAGTATATACGATCTTCAACCATTGTATCAAAATTCTTTATCCATGACTTCTTGATCCAAGCAAGCATTTTATTTCCATGAAATAACACAAATAAATGCTTATATGATGATTAAGGTCACGTAAACATAAATACATATTAGATTTAAGTCAAAATAAATTAGGTAGTTTATGTAAGATATATAGAGTTTAATACGATGGAAAAATGTAGAAATAACGTACCTTCTCATCTATCAGAATCATTTCTTTTCCCGATATCTCCTTATCGGAATTGATAACACACCACATTTTTAGAAGACGACAAAAAATAGTACACTTGACATTTTTCTCGAGGTTAAAAAGTTCATGAAAACGATGGATATTCCTCTCCATAGTCTGCAATAATAAATAAAAATTAGCAAATACAACGTAAAATATATATAAATATCATCAATTCCAATAACCGAGATTGTTAACAAAAGATAGTAAGCATAAATTCGTATAATCAATTCGTACAATCTTAATAAACATAAATTTGTAGATTGGGGGAAAAAACCATTTAGTGTACAACTGCTGCATAAGATGAAATTTATATATACATAAATTGTGCGAGTGTTATTGCATTCATTCTACGAAACAATAACGGAGACAAATATTACTGCTGTGTTTGTTAATTGTGCGAATGTATATATAAATTTGTAGAAGGCGACAAATAAATTCATACAATCTTAATAATTTGTAGAAGGCTGATTAGGAAAAATACAAAGTAAATATATATTAAATTCATATCTACTATAAACAAAACTTACGATTGAATTATACCACTGCAAATGGCTGATCAGGAAAAGTGTGGGTATGAAAGATTTTGCACGGAAGCTACTTATAGAGTTATAGATTGAATGGAGATTGTGTGAAAGATTTTATATTAAAAATAAATATCTTAATGATAAGGGGAAATCAAGGGGAATCAGGGGGAAATCTCAAAGGATATCATGTTGAACCTGCTTTTGATATGTATATGACTATTTACTAATTTAATTAATTGAAAATGGATGACACCCTGCCATGTGCCCATTTGTTTATTAAAATTATTTGGAAGTCGGTTGAATACCAAATCATGGCCCATTTATAGATTAAAATTATTTGAAGTCTGTTGAATACGAAATCAGGGAGTATCTGGGAGGATATCACATAGTTTGTTTTGGAGTTTGTTGGGTTCATGATAATTAATGATAATTAGGGGTATTTTTAACCGAGATTCTGCTAATCAAAACAGTAATTTTTTTAACCAAATAATTATTTTAGGGGTATTTTTTAACCGAGATTCTGCTAATCAAAAAGTAATTTTTTTAACCAAATAATTATTTTAATATGGGGTGATGTGACGCTATTCAACGGAGAACACGTGGCAGTAATTACTACTGCTTTAGTATATAGTAATTGAAATTGGATGACACTCTTTCTTTTCGTACTATAACATAATTGTAACACCCTTTTTGTTTTGGAGTTTGTTGGGTTCATGATAATTAGGGGTATTTTTTAACCGAGATTCTGCTAATCAAAACAGTAATTTTTTTAACCAAATAATTATTTTAGGGGTATTTTTTTAACCGAGATTCTACTAATCAAAATAATAATTTTTTTAACCAAATAATTTTTTTAATATGGGGTGATGTGGCGCTATTCAACGGAGAACACGTGGCAGTAATTACTACTGCTTTAGTATATAGTAATTGAAATTGGATACCATAATTATAACACCCCCGACTTACATCGGTAGTGCCACACGCCAGTGACCTCAGACTTTAAGTCTAAAGTCACCATACGCTTTAATCTGAACAATTATACTTAAAAACAATCATAATAAAGAGTAAATAGCAGAAGACGTTTGAAATAAATATCTAATATTTATTAATATTTCCCTCGTAAATTGAGGAGATCAGTTTTACAAATGATACTGAAATAAGAGCGGAAGACTCTAAATAAATTTCAATTACATGACTAAGTTACCTAACACTTATACGATATCTATTACATAAGAAAATAAATCTTATATTTAAAACAATCTTGAAAGTTCTTCAAAAACAAAACTTTAACCGCAAGCCTTCTTCTCCGTCTCGTTACTCCTAAACAACCTGAGGCAAGTCGACTGATGTACCGTATAAGACGGATGACACCAGCCAACCATGCAAGGAAAAATAATGGTTGGTTAGTCTAATGAAAGACTACGCAAGTGTACAAACAGAATGATTCTTGTAGGTTTATCCAGTTACTATCATTGTCTCTCGAGTAAAAGTCGATAGACGATATATAACTAAAATACTTGCACTGAAACGAATGATGGACAAAAGAGATATGCACTAAGAGAATACCCAAATGAATGTGAGTATTATGGGAAGAAGATATGATTTGTTTGGAAACGTTTTAAATTACACACAACATATAAAATCTCATTAATAATTGGTCCCGGCCAACCTCACCGCATAATGCGAATAATTAGGTTTAGCGATGAATTTAAACGAGACGATAACCGTTAATTTGTTTTCCGCGAGCGTGACCTCTGCTCCACGATAACTCACTCAATTGATTAGGGTTGAATTTGGACCGAATATGCAATTGGACTTTTGGGTTGAGTCTTGGCAATTTTGGAATTGGGCCCACATCTAGCCATCTCTTTTCCACGGTCCATCAAAATTGGGCCAAATATCTCCTTTTGCCCACCAACATTAATTTGGGCCAAATATCTCCACTTTAATTTGATTAATCTGCACGTGCTCATAATCATCTTTTGCAGAACAAAAGACGAAGACAACCTGATGCATCGTCAATCGGCGTCAGAGCTTCTGGGCACAACGACCTCGGCGATGGAGGCGACCGACAGGACCGCCTCTGAGCAGCAGCATCATGGCGGTAACACAGAATTGGCAGCGGCA
Organism: Rheum nobile; assembly: GCA_027886185.1. Lineage (NCBI taxonomy): Eukaryota > Viridiplantae > Streptophyta > Magnoliopsida > Caryophyllales > Polygonaceae > Rheum > Rheum nobile. The sequence goes on along the minus strand of WOAB01000211.1, from coordinate 9,762 downwards.
GCGCGGTGAAGCAACGGCTACAACGAAGGATTACCGCGACCTTCCTCTGTTTTTATGCAGAACAGGGGGCGATTTTACGGGGGTGTTTCGATATGGTTCGGAGATGATTCGGGACGATTCAAGAGTCGATTCCCTTTATTTCAAGTACAAAGAATAGAATTGTGTGGTCGGATTTTAAAATAGAGGTCTCGAAGATGGAGATTTGGGGCTGAACAGAAGCTTAGAGGTTTCAAGCCCCTTTAATGGTGAATCGGGTTTGAATGAAGAAATTGAACGAGGTTCTACCTCTATTTATAGTAGAAGATGATGGATTTCGGCTTGAATTTGATTGGCTAGGCTTCCGGATCGATCGGAACGACGGGATTGCAACAAATTCGAATCAAATTCGAGATTTTCACCATACCGAGTTTTTATAGATTTTCGATGAATTGGGACAGATTTCTGGGTTAAATCGATTAGTATTTTAGTAGTTTTTTTGAGAAATCCTACTGATAATACTCCGGAGACCGGATTTGACGGAGCTGATTAACTCCTTGTAGATAAACCAAATTTTGAAATTGGAATTGGAATTTTCACATGAATCACGAGCAGGCCCTAGCGGCTCAATCCAATTTGTATCTTATTATAACATTCCCGCATTACTAGGAAATAGCACGTGTGCCTCCTATATTCTGGTTTAATTGCGTTTTTTGCCCAATATTTCTAATTTCAGGACATTATATCCTTAAGTAATCAATGAATTGAAACTTTGAAAACGTATTTCTAGTGCCAATCTAGTTTACTAATGTATGGGTTGGACAATGTAGTTATAAGATAGTATTTATTTCTTTTGTACCACTTTAAAATCTTTTTAATATTTCTATTTAAAAAATTCTAAGAAACAAATTGAATTTAATTTTTTTTAAACTTCTTTCAAAGTAAATAACCTCCATAAAATTTATTTATTACGAAAGAAAAATATGTACTTAAACTTTAAAATTTAGGGTTATTACATACATCGATCCTTGAGGCTGGTGTTGCCACCATCTTTCCGTAGCAATATAACACCCCCAAATTTAATCCCATTTGAAAGCGCTACTGTCGATGACCCCGGACGTAAACCCCGAAGTCACCCCAGGCTTTTCCGACGTCATAACTGACTTAAAACACAGTTACAATACTAAAATCATAACTTTTATTAAACCACATGGTCGCGGAATTACACGATTCCTAAAACGACCCAATTAATCAGAAATATAACAGCGAAAGTCTTTAACAAAATAGCAAATAGCACAGCGGAAATCTTTTAAATACAACGACAAAACAACTTGTCGAAAACACCGTTCATCTTCATAGTCGTTCTAGCCTTCTCGTATCTTCAACACACCTGATATGCCGAATCGGACGGATGACACCAGCCAACCATGCAAGGAATATAACGGTTGATCAGTCTAATGAAAGACTACGCAAGGGTACAAAGCAGAGTGGTTCGAAGCAGTCGTATTAGGTTAGACTCATCGTCCCTCGAATAATAACCGAGTACGCTAGTCAACCATCATACTCCTACTAGAATATATAAAACAACATGAACAAGAGAAGATTCTGGAGACCGAGTCTCATAGCAATCAATCCCAAAAGAAGACTCCAAATGAAATGAGTCTTATAGGAAACAATATGACAAATGTTGGGGAACATAACCAAACACACACAACCACATCATCACAATATCGCATACGAGTGATCTACAACTAAGACGAGCTTTTCCTAGCTGCACTAGCGCCTAGCTGCACCACTCGCCAAACATTTTAAAATAAGTGCTACTCATACGACACTTTATTATTATGGTCAAGGCATTTTCATTATGTGCATACTCAGGGCACGTATCTTATTTAAATGACCACACACGCACATCACGTTATAAGCTTTTAACATCTCTCTACAAGAGATAACACGGGGAATAATCCCAGGGAATAAATCCCATCCAGTTGTACTTTAACAAAATAATGGGGAATAAATCCCAGGGAATAAATCCCATCCAGTTGCATTTCTGCGTGCACGTATCCTCTATTAGGATAGGGTCATGACCTGAACAAAACTAACGGGGAATAAATCCCGGGGAATAATCCCAACAATTACGTTACTACACACGGACTGTACTAGCAGTCAAACACACAATCACAACACAGAGAACCATCACGGCTCAACCTGAACAACTAACACCCTAGATTTAATAATCTAAACACACACGATAAATCACATCAAAGACCCTTACGGCCTTCACCTGCACAAATCTAGAATAGACTAGCGTCGGTTCTAGCAGAATATACAACCTAGTATAATATCTTCTTTTTAATCATATAACGTTATCAAACAATTCCAACATACTTAACAATCATTCCAAATTAATTAACAACAAAACTATTGATAATTAATTGAAATATGGAATGATGAGCAAGAGCGAACCGCCACTTGCCTGAATCCGCAGAAGCTTAAGCAAAGCTTAGAGACAACGACTCTTGGGTCCAAAACTGGAACAGATCTGGAATAAAAATCCCTAGGAAACGACCCATAACAAGATCCTAACTTAGATTCAATACACATATATATGAATCTAAAAGAATACGAAAAGAAATCAAAGGAAACGAGCAAAGCCAAAGTCAAACCACAAGACACACAACTCGGACACACACACCGCGATCGCGGCAGGTCACGGTCGGTCGCGGTTTTCGTGCTGTGACAGTGGCTAGCTCGCGAGACAACAATGGAGAATTTCTTACCCAAACCGATTTGTTTGCCTTCGATTTGTCTATGGTTCGATCTCCCAACACCTCAAAGCTTCCAACAACACCCAGGAGCACCTTCTCGACTCAAGAACCACTCGAAATCTCCCTCTCACGGAGCTCCAAAACTGCTCAACAATGGTGAAAAACAGAGGAGAAATAGAGGAGAAAGAAGAAGGAAGAATAAGAGAAAGAGAGCTCCGGTTCTCACCCCTTTTATAGCCCAAATCCGAGCCTCCTCATGGGAAACAAGAAGGGGACAAGGGGACAAGGCAAAAGAGCCACTTGCGAGCCCAAAAATATCTCCCCCAAGCCACTTGCGCGAGGAAGACGAAGCCAGCTCTGTTTTCAGCGAAACCGCGATCGCGGCCGGTCGCGGTGACTCGCGGTTAATGGCCGACTTCGTTAATTCTTATCCGAACTCAACTTGGGTTAATTTTCTTAACTCCGGGTTAAATATATTCATACATTAACGATACATTAACCCCGAAAACACCTCAACTGTATTATATAATGCTCGGAAAATTTTACAGAGCTCAGACCCCTTTTGAGAAGGTCCGAGACTCACTGAATTAAATCCGTCTAGCAAAACGGGCATAAGAAAAATTTAAAAATAATTCAAAATACCCTTAAAAATTACGGGGTGTTACATTACTACCCCCTTATTTTAAGTTTCGACCCCGAAACTTGCATTATCAAGGCCGACAACAAGTAGGGAAAGTATCTAAGTACACCCGTCTCAGTCTCCCAAGTAACCTCTTCGGTTTCTAACTTGGAGCACAAAACTCGTACCAAAGGTACCACCTTGCTACGCAACTGTCTCAAACTTCACCCTGAATGGTAATCGAGACATCTGACAAACGCTTGGTTCAAACCAAATATTTATTTTAGCAAGAATATTTACAACAAAAGTTTTACAACCTTGCTGCGTTCTTAAACTTACTAACACAACCATTCAAATCAAAAGACTGGGTAACACCCAAATCTACAACCTACAACAAAAGTAGAAAGCTTTAAGCAAATGGAAAATCAGATCCATCCGCCTCACGCATCACGTAAAGACGTTGACCTTGACTTCCAGAAGCTACTGGAGCCTTCCCTTTATTCTGTGCAGTCGTCTGCATCGTAGGACTAGGAACCTCCACCGGTTTAAACTCCGGCCGGTTGCTCTAAATAGCAGACCCTTACTGAAACTCAGATCTTCTTTGCTTTCTCTGCAGGCAAAACCTCTGCATGTGACCTGCTCTCCCACAGTCGTAACATGTCTTTATCTCTTTTAGACATTCATTCCTTTTGTGCCCAGGTGCACCACAGTTGAAACACTGAATTGAACTCTTTCCTTGGTCAAACTGTTGTGTCGACTCTCCTTGAGTCATACCCGTCTTTGCTTTGTTAGCCTTGACGAAGTCAGATGGTGGCGCAGGACGTTTAAATCCGTTCGTCTGAGACTGATCTTGCATCAACTTCTGCTGATCACGCTTCTTCGCCGACTCCTCTAGAGTCACTTCTACCTGATAAGCTGCATCCACGTACTGCTCCAAAGTAGAGCATCCGTGACGCACCATCCATGGTTTAATGTCTGGACCCATCCACTCATGGAAGTGCCAGATCTTCTGCTCCTCGCTGGTTACATCTGACCCAGCGTATTGCAACAAATGATTGAACTTAGTGGCAAGCTCTGTCACCTTCAATCCTTCCGTCTTCGGATACATGAACTCCTTGTGCTTCTCATCCCTCATAGCTCGGGAAAAGAAACGGTCGGTCATCTTGGCTTTGAACATACCCCAGTTCAGCCCTGGATGATCTGCCAACCTGGTGCCTTCCCACCATTCACTGGCTTCCTCTTTCAGATGGAGAGAAGCAATATGCACCTTCTCAGCTTCAGTGCACTCAATATTGCGGAATAACCACTCCAGGTGTGAGAACCAATAGGCCACTCTGACCGGTTCTCCCTTTCCGTCATAGCTGTCAGGCCTCATAGAATTTATGGCCTTCAGTGCACGGATATAATTACCTCCATTCCTGATCACCTCTTCCTGATGTACCAGGACATTTGGTTCCACAACTCTAGGAACCACTTGAGAAATTGGCACCTCTTATGCCTGAGGCGCAACTGGTCGTAGTATCTCAGCCACTGCTTGCACAATCATTCCTCGAAATACTTCCATTGCAGCAGCATCTAAAATCATCGGAGCGTTAGCCTGAACTTGGACACCGCCTCCGGAATTATTGTGAGCAACAGACTCGTGCTCCTCCACAGGGTTTGGAACAACCCTTACATCCGGTCTCGGGTCATTGCTCGGCCCAATACCAGTATGAATAATGTTCCTTGAGTCCACCATCTAATTACCGATCAAAGTCCAAGTACTTTATACATTAATATCTATTCGAAATGTATTAACAGTCAACTCAGAGTAGATCTACTTGGTAACTTTCCTAGATGAACACCAAACCGGAATACTAGGTTCTACAACCTCAAATCCTGACAAGAGAACTGAAAACTCAAGTCTAACTGGAGATGGCGAAACCACCTCGACTTTATCCGAGTTCCTTCTGAAGAGAACTGCACCCTTAACCTTCGGGCGACGAAGAGAGAATCTTAGTCTTTCTAGACACAGAAGCAACTTCCGTATCAGACTCAAGAAGGCACGACTATGAACGACTTTTTATTTGAAAAAATTCAGAGCTCTTGGAAAACATTTTAGCTCTGATACCATTTCTGTAACACCCCCAAATTTAACCCCATTTGAAAGCGCTACTGCCGATGACCCCGGACGTAAACCCCGAAGTCACCCCAGGCTTTTCCGACGTCATAACTGACTTAAAACACAGTTACAATACTAAAATCATAACTTTTATTAAACCACATGGTCGCGGAATTACACGATTCCTAAAACGACCCAATTAATCAGAAATACAACATCGAAAGTCTTTAACAGAATACAAAATAGCAAATAGCACAGCGGAAATCTTTTAAATACAACGACAAAACAACTTGTCGAAAACACTGTTCATCTTCATAGTCGTTCTAGCCTTCTCGTATCTTCAACACACCTGATGTGCCGAATCGGACGGATGACACCAGCCAACCATGCAAGGAATATAACGGTTGGTCAGTCTAATGAAAGACTACGCAAGGGTACAAAGCAGAGTGGTTCGAAGAAGTCGTATTAGGTTAGACTCATCGTCCCTCGAATAATAACCGAGTACGCTAGTCAACCATCATACTCCTACTAGAATATATAAAACAACATGAACAAGAGAAGATTCCGGAGACCGAGTCTCACAGCAATCAATCCCAAAAGAAGACTCCAAATGAAATGAGTCTTATAGGAAACAATATGACAAATGTTGGGGAACATAACCAAACACACACAACCACATCATCACAATATCGCATACGAGCGATCTACAACTAAGATGAGCTTTTCCTAGCTGCACTAGCGCCTAGCTGCACCATTCGCCAAACATTTTAAAATAAGTGCTACTCATACGGCACTTTATTACTATGGTCAAGGCATTTTCATTATGTGCATACTCATGGCACGTATCTTATTTAAATGACCACACACGCACATCACATTATAAGCTTTTAACATCTCTCTACAAGAGATAACACGAGGAATAATCCCAGGGAATAAATCCCATCCAGTTGTACTTTAACAAAATAACGGGGAATAAATCCCAGGGAATAAATCCCATCCAGTTGCATTTCTGCGTGCACGTATCCTCTATTAGGATAGGGTCATGACCTGAACAAAACTAACGGGGAATAAATCCCGGAGAATAATCCCAACAATTACGTTACTACACACAGACTGTACTAGCAGTCAAACACACAATCACAACACAGAGAACCATCACGGCTCAACCTGAACAACTAACACCCTAGATTTAATAATCTAAACACACACGATAAATCACATCAAAGACCCTTACGGCCTTCACCTGCACAAATCTAGAATAGAGTAGCATCGGTTCTAGCAGAATATACAACCTAGTATAATATCTTCTTTTTAATCACATAACGTTATCAAACAATTCCAACATACTTAACAATCATCCCAAATTAATTAACAACAAAACTATTGATAATTAATTGAAATATGGAATGATGAGCAAGAGCGAACCGCCACTTGCCTGAATCCGCAGAAGCTTAAGCAAAGCTTAGAGACAACGGCTCTTGGGTCCAAAACTGGAACAGATCTGGAATAAAAATCCCTAGGAAACGACCCATAACAAGATCCTAACTTAGATTCAATACACATATATATGAATCTAAAAGAATACGAAAAGAAATCAAAGGAAACGAGCAAAGCCCAAAGTCAAACCACAAGACACACAACTCGGACACACACACCGCGATCGCGGCAGGTCGCGGTCGGTCGCGGTTTTCGTGCTGTGACAGTGGCTAGCTCGTGAGACAACAATGGAGAATTTCTTACCCAAACCGATTTGTTTGCCTTCGATTTGTCTATGGTTCGATCTCCCAACACCTCAAAGCTTCCAACAACACCCAGGAGCACCTTCTCGACTCAAGAACCACTCGAAATCTCTCTCTCACGAAGCTCCAAAACTGCTCAACAATGGTGAAAAACAGAGGAGAAACAGAGGAGAAAGAAGAAGGAAGAAGAAGAGAAAGAGAGCTCCGGTTCTCACCCCTTTTATAGCCCAAATTCGAGCCTCCTCATGGGAAACAAGAAGGGGACAAGGCAAAAGAGCCACTTGCGAACCCAAAAATATCTCCCCCAAGCCACTTGCGCGAGGAAGACGAAGCCAGCTCTGTTTTCAGCGAAACCGCAATCGCGGCCGGTCGCGGTGACTCGCGGTTAATGGCCGACTTCGTTAATTCTTATCCGAACTCAACTTGGGTTAATTTCTTAACTCCGGGTTAAATATATTCGTACATTAACGATACATTACCCCGAAAACACCTCAACTGTATTATATAATGCTCGGAAAATTTTACAGAGCTCAGACCCCTTTTGAGAAGGTCTGAGACTCACTGAATTAAATCCGTCTAGCAAAACGGGCATAAGAAAAATTTAAAAATAATTCAAAATATCCTTAAAATTACGGGGTGTTACAAGCAAGATCCATGATGTTGTAAGATCATGTTGCCGTTTGGTGAGGTCTATTGTCCCTCGAGGCTGGTGTTGCCACCATCTTCCCATAACAAAACAACCACCACAAATGACCGACGAGGTTCAACACCAGAATACATGACTACATCAAAAGGAAAGCAAACCAAAAAATGAATGCGAATGCAAGCTAGTCAGGACCACATGGACGATAACTCACAAACTCATCACTCTCCCAAGCACCATCATTCGCGGAGCCTCTTACGTCATCCCTTGGACTTTGGGTCACCTCCTCCTCGTCAGGAATCATCCCACGTCTTAGGCGTTGAAGCAACACATCAAGCTCACTGGAAGTCGGCGACACATACTCATCGACAACAGGAGGACTAAAGCCAAAATGGTCATAGTAATCCGAGACAAATGAGTCACGAACATTCGGGTCTTCCTAATCTTGAGCGCGTATTGGCGAGCATCAATGTACATCCCTCTCTGCAGCCAAGGGACGTTCTCGTGAGCCAGACGCAAATCCATCCGAACGGAAACTCTTGTACTTCCTTGCCGCTGCATCTTAATCTCGCCAACTTCTCCTCAACCGACCACAGGCCGCCTTCAAGGATTCAATCTCAGAACGACACAGAGGCGATAGGTATAACCTTGAAGACGAGACCTCATTTCCTTCAACCACAAAAAATGCTGCACGAAATTCACCAAAATAATTGAGAATAATTAAAAAAGACAACATCCGGTCTGCCAATGAAAACCAAAAGATAAGAGCGGCGTGTGAGATGCAGACGATATAAGAATGTAATGGGTGGCGGAAGTGCCTCGATACAGCACCATTCTTTTATAAATCGAGTTGACTTCTACCGGATTTTTTTTTTTGATTTTCTACTTCATGGTGTGACTGCAAACCCCATAAAGTATGAGGCTGTCTGATGATGTCAAAATGGGCGCTCACACATGGAGCGATAAAATAACAACCACATGTAAACCCCCTTATATAAGAGTCAACTCAACAGTCAACAAAGCATGGTCAATGATCCTATAGAAATCGGGCGTCACTTCACGGTACGAATCGGACACCGCTGCTGTATCCGTAAAGCTCAAAGGTTAGGGATGACGACACTTCAGTCAAGAAAATAACATAAGAAGGGAAGCAACGGTCTAGGTCCTCCATCACCAACGTACACATCATCAAAATCACCAACGTACAACATCATACAAAATCATCAACATACTTCATCAAAATCACCAACAGGACGTTCACTACCAAAACCATGACACTCAAAAACTAGAGATTGGCAACCATCTATGGTCAAAGAACATCGTCTGAAGAGGAAATAGACAATGTAAGTCTTCAATCGCCAACATAATGTACCATCAAAAGTCTTCAACGTGCATTATCACCAAGATCGTCAATGTACTTGTACCATCAAAAGTCTTAACATGCAGTATCACCAAGATCGTCAATGTATGTACCATCAAAATCATCAAACATGTGGTACAATTAAGATCACCAACGTGCTGTATCATCAAAATCATCAGACGGACCACATCGTAGTAGTCGCCAACCTGTATGGGATGAAAGAAGCCCTAAAGAGAAGACTCATCCATGCGCGAGAAGTTAAGTTTCAGACTTACAAAACATTCATGTAATTCAAGGCAAGTGAGGAGTTAATCAAAGATGAGTCAAACATCACCCTTATACGTATCAACATGCCCGCCGGAGACGTATGGTCACTATGTGAACAAGATGGCCTAAGAAGAAACCTAAGGAGCAATCTTGGTCACGTGAGAAGATCCATTTCAAATCCAAGCTTATCCAAATCACGTGATCAAAATACAAAAGCCAATCAGAAGGTTACATGTTAGAACAAAGGAAATCTCATCCAAAGCTTGTCCGTATGGTAGGATCTGACATG